>OX596028.1:108042861-110442861 GCA_951394125.1 Epistrophe eligans
GAACCTGATGTCTTGAAACTTTTTACAGGTAGGGTTTATATCTGCAATGTGTGACAAGGTACAAAAAATAATTTTTGTGCAATGGCTTATGCTTTGCGTTTTGTTGGTGTCTCAATTTTTTTTTCCGAGCTCCGAGCTGAACGTTCTAACTTTTTCGATTGAAAATTCTTAAACCTTTTCTGAGAAAAAAATCAATCTTATTGTCCTTGCGGTAGAGTCTATCTCTATTACCCAGAAGCATGAATAATATATTGGGGTTTGTTGCACTGCCAGAATAATCTGGAAAACCTTTTTTACAAGTTTCTTGGCTTCTCGATAATTTTGTACCTCTGAGCTATAAATTAAAAGTTGTTTGGTCTGACTTGTTGCGCGAATAAATACCTTCTACGTCTGTATATATATCATATAGCCTATCAAAATAGCCTAAGATTTTTAGAGGTTTTAGTTAAAAACTTTTTTTAAGGTTTACCGAATTTTGATATGAAGCTACCATTTACCGGATTTTTATACTGTCACCAGAATCAGTTAATTTAACAACCAAACCCTTATAAAAATGTTTTTCATAAGATTTGATTGCGAACCATGTTTTTTTTTAAAGAATAACACGAAAAATATTTTTAAAATTTTAAATTCTATAAATTTCTTAATTTCTCTTCATCTAAACACGTTTTCTTTTTTTTTATTTTCTTATAAGTTATTTGCTTTTAAGCTTCTTTTTCTTTCATCCTACTCAAAACAACTAACTTTGTTTGAGCACAAATTATCTGACAGCTGTCAAATTTACTGTCAATAGAATCAGTGTTGCCAATTTTAAAATAAATAAATTTAAATAATATATCGTCGCTATTAAAGAAAACTGGCATAACTCAAAAAACTTAAATCTTCAGAAAACTGATTTAAAGTTTTTTTACTAAGCCAATTTCTCACAAAATCAATTTTTTTAATAATCCGTTTCTCGGGATTCTGAAGGGTTAGAGTTATGCCGAATTTACAGAAATAATAGATTTTTTTTTGTAGCCGATTGCCATTATTAACTAAAAAATCGAGTTTTTTGAGTTATGCCAGTTTTCTTGAATACGATATGTATCTAATATAATAATAGAAAACAGTGAAGCTTAAAGAAGTAGTTTAACTCAAAATTTCCAATAAAAAAAGAAACGTTTTATCAATTTCCGGCATGATGATGTTCCATTTTTTTAACATTTGTCGAATAATTTTATCGATGCCAGAGAAACTGATTAAGTCTAAAAAAAATCCCCATGGAAAAACTCATTTAAACGATGATTAAAATTTCGAATTGCTTGTGAAGCTTTCGGTTTTATTTGCAACTGTTACGAAGTAATTTTTATTATCATTCAAAATATCATTATTTTCAGAAATAATATGTATAATCTATAAGAAGTTCAGTAGGTCTTACCTTGCAAATTGTTTTCTTTTTTTTTTTTATTTTTTTTTTTAAATTGCCTTCAACAAAAATCAATAAATTAATTCTTATAGAAATTATCTCGGCAATCAGGAATGACTTTCTTTTTACTGAAACACAATTTTCTTACAATTTGCTTTTTGTTTATAGATTTAAAAATTTCATACATATTCTGTTGGTATAAATTTTATAGATCCACCTTTGAACTATTCCCAATTTAATCAGCTTGGATGCATAAGTTTGTCAACTTTAGTTGATTTAAAAAAAAAAATTATATTCAAACATTTCGTTTTTGAGTAACTTTTTGTTTATAAAATTAAATTCATCAGTTTAGAGGCTTTCAGACTTGGTTTCTTTATTTTAAAATATCAAATAAAATATTTATAGCAGCTCTTTGTCGTGATGTAAATGTAAGTGCGTTGGACTATCACGCCGGAAATCTGGATGTGAATCTCAGACATGCAATTAATTTTTTTCGGGGGTACTGGGGGTACTGCCTCTTGCAATAAAGTGACAAATCTTCCAAGAGTTTCTCTTGTTATAATCAAGTTCCTCACATCTTTACTGAACTCAACGAGACGACTACATGATTTTTTTTGAACATAACAAAATAATATTTTGAGTTAAATCCCGAACACCCTGCACACAGAAAATAAAATATAAAATCCTGAGGCAAAGAGTGTCCTTGTCGTTTGATCTTATTATATACGCGAAAAGCGAGTACGTATGTATGTACTGAGTATAACTGAGTACATATATAGCAACATTCATATTGGAGTGCTGACATTTTATGGCATTTTTATTAGTTGAGGTATTAAAATATTCATAAATACATGGAAAAGGGTGCGGCAAAAAATTGAAGGAATCTAATATATTTTTTTTTGTATTTATAGAAATGTTTTTTTTTTTCTTCTTTTTTTATTTTATTGGAATGAGGCAATATGAAATATTTATGTAATGTAAAGGTATTGCAGAAATATGTTTTACCAAATTGGATTACAGAAAGATTTATTTTTTTTTATGGTCCAATGGAAATAAGAAGGAACAAAATATTTATTTAAAGTTTTATTTTTATCTTAAATTGAGGCTTTTTTTGAGGAATTTGAACAAATGCTTTCAAATTTGTTTGAATTTTCATGTTCTTGGAATTTCTATAAGTTAAGGGAGAATTTTATACGTAGGCGTTATCTTGGTATATATTTAAAAAAAATAAACTTTTCACCTCAATTTTACCTTTTAAGATTAGACATTGAGAAATTTTTGGTGTAATCTAAGCCCTTAAAAAAAAATAAAAATCTTCGTTGTTATTTAAAAAAAGAAACTTGATGTTGAAAGATGTTGTGTGCTTATGAGCAATACTAGAAATATGATTGAGATTTTAAATCACTAGGATTTGGTTTTTAATAAGCTGCCAATGATAATTTGTTTATTAACAGTTCGTGGTCCTATTTCAATAAAAAATTCCTTACTTGTTGATATAAGGTACCAAATGACTGCCATACGTGTTTTTACTTAACAAAAACAGAATTTTTGAATAAGAAGTTAAGCATAGTTTTTTTTTTGCCAAACAAATCACAAGCTTCCCTGATTTCAAGAACATTTCTCCAAGACGTTGTTGAAGGTGCCAAATATGTGTCAGACGTACTTTTAACTAAAAGAAAATAGAACTGAGTCGTCTTTTTTAAACAAACTTAGCACGAGATTTCGTTATTCTAAAAATTTAAGCCCCAAAAATTTGCTAAAGGTCCCAACCTAGATCTATTTTTTATTTATGTTTTTTTTGTTTTTACCTAAATAATAAAATTATTCCTTTCAATATTTTAAACGAATCAGCTACCATAATTTCAGATATATATGTATGTCCAAGATGTTATTAAGATTGCCAAATATCAGCCAGATGTATTAAAATTACACAAAAACTGAATTTTTGAATTTTTTTTAATCAAGCAGAAGCTTTTATGATTCCAAAAATAAATCGCCAAAAATTTATTAAAGTTGCCAAATGTCTGCCAGACCTATTTTTATGATTTTTTAATAAAAGTTTAAGCATATTTATATTTCAACAAAATAATAAATCTAGCCTGATTTGAAAAATTTGTGTGCTAGAAGTTGGTCAATGTGCCATATGTCTGGCAGACGTGTTTAAAATATATGTATATATGTACATATTTAAAAAAAAAAATCTTTGAATTATTATTAAAAACGATTTATTTAAGGTGGTTTCAAAAACAAAGACCCAAGTCGTTGTTGAAGCAGTCACATTACTGCCAGACGTATTTTATCTTCACATGAAGAGAATTTTTGGATAAGAAGATAAGCATAGTTTTTTAGTTTTGAACAACTCATAAGCTACTCTGTTTCCAAAAATATATGTGCATAACGTATATATGTAAGGTGCCAATTGTCTGCCAGTTGTGCTTAAACTACAAGATAACGGAATTTGTGTAGGTATTATGAATAAAGAGCCGTTTGAACTAAAGACGAGCTTTCGTGATTACAAAAATAAAAGCCCAAGCCAAGTTGTTAAACCTGTCAAATGACTGCCAGACGTATTTTTCTTCACAAAAACAGAATATTTGAAGAAAGAAAACATATTTACAAACAAAAAAATGAATACCACGCTCCCGTGATTCCAAAAAATATGTGTCCAATACTTTTAAGGTGCCAAATGTCTGCCGGACGTACTAACAAGAAAATAGGATTTATGAATTATGATTTGACATTCGCTTTTTTAATAAAACTCGTGCTTTTGTGGTTTCCAAAAATAAAGGTCCAATACATTTTTAAAGCTGCCAGACGTATTTTTATTTCACGAAAATATGATTTTTGAATAAGAAGTTCAGCATAGCTTTTTTTCTTTTTTAATCAATCATGAGCTGCCCTGATTGCAAAATTACACATATTGTATGTCCACAATGTTGTTTAAGGTGCCAAATGTCTGCCAGACATATTTTTTACGTTACAAAAACAGAAGTTTTGAATTAGTTACACAATTTAAAAAAAAAAACTTACTTTTTGAAGTATCCCAAATTTCTGCCAGAAGCCAAGTTAATCGTAATTTTTTTTTATTGAAAAAAAAAAAGATTTAAAACCATGTGGCAGCAAGGTTATATACGCAAGGTTTAAATTCTTGTACTTTTAAATTCTCTTATCGCAGGCAAAAATATACAAAATTCCATCATAAATCCAATATTTTGTTTTCTTATTTATCTCCCACAAGAAGTATGCCCTCCATTACTCCATTAATGACTTCACACCATATTTTCATGACTCATGTTTGTCCAGTCCATCATCGAACCCAAGAAGAAAAATAACAAACACAGACTTAGTGTCTGTATAAAATATCTTTAATCTTTAAAAACACTTTTAAAACTGTCCTTCCCTTGAATTCCCTCGTTGCTGTGAATTGATAATTTTTTTCATCTTAAAAAAAAAAAAATAAACAACTTTCCGAACAAAACAAAATGTCTGATGATTAATTGAGATTTCCAATCCTCAAGTCATGGGAAACAGTTGCTGCAGAAATGATAGTGAACCCTCATCTGTGAGTCTCAATTTTTTTATTTGCTTTTTTAAATTTTTTTTTCTGTTTTCAAATTCCCATAGTCTTTCATTTTAATTATGCAAATATTCTTCAATGAAACAGTCGCAAGTCCAACAACAAACAGCAAACCACAGACCCGACAAATGACAGGGAACAGAGATGACAGCTAAAGCGAGCTGAACGTCACTCTGCCAATTGACAGCAAATTGCAATTGCATTGCAGTTTCATTGCACCAAAAATCAACGACACACACAGAGATCAGAAAGAGAAGATACAAAGATGGAGGACAACGACGACGACGGCGAACGACGAGGTGGGTAACGGTCTGTGGGATGAGAAAAAAGAACTATGTAGGCATTCCAACTTGAACTTGAGAGGTCATGTTGCATATTTAACCAAACGAACAGAATCACCCTCCTCACGTTGCTGCTGCGGCATTTCTCTAGAGATGCCAGAAAGCTCTAACAAAATTCCTAACCGAAAAACAAAAAGTTTGGTTATGTGGGAATGCCCAAAATTTGGCACAAATAACCATGCATTTTCGGTATCATGTGAGCCAAAAAAAAAAAAAACACTTCATCTAATAAACTTGTATTGCCTCCAGGTAAAAGAGAAGCAGCAGGCGGCTCCTTCCTCTAAATTGCTCCCAAGGCTATTATAACAGGGATGATAATTATATGTTTTGTTTGATGTCATAGATGGACCAGCAACGGAACCGCACGTGGCACGTCAAATACAGACTAAATAGCAGTGAATGGCGTGAGTCAAGTTATTTTGGCACTTTATGCCTCATATATACAGAACACAGCTGCTTTGGGCAGATCATCAGTTTCACATTAGAGACTCCGTCATCGTCGTCGTCGTCAGTTGGTGTTTCTATATTATTTTTTTTGTTTGTCCTAAAAGAGGGCCAGCTAATGTATAATGTTAGGATTTAAGGTGGGAGGCCTGTGAAAGCTATTATGCAGGTATTTTAGTGTTTTATTTTTCAACAAAAAAAATACCTCTCTGCTTTGACCTAGAAAATGTTATGTTTTGTTTTGCAGCTATTTGATTTATTTTAGTGGCGCCCTCTGGCACACGAGCACTTGTAATGTTATTTTTGTCATGCAGGCCAGAAGGAAAATACTTTGTGGTCAGTTATTTCGTTATTTTGTTTTGTTATTTTATGCAGCAGAGTGGGAGAGAGAGGTAGGGGACGAGTACATACAAAATATGAACTTTATGCAAATAAGATATTCAAAAGGGATTTATTTACCCAACAAATTTTAATGGTTTGACGTTTACAAAAATATAAATTGTAATGTGAAATATGTGTAATTTGTTTGTTTTGTGGTTTGCTATATTTTTGTTGTTGTTTTTTTTTTTTTTTTTTTTTTTTTTTGTAGGAAATTCTTTTGTTCTGAGTTTTAAGGTTTAACTTTCAAGGTAAAGTGGATATTTTTTGAATGATTTACATTTTATATATAACTTGACATCTAAGTTAGAATTACCAGGGATTTTTTTAAAAAATAGTAATAGTAAAAAAAAATTGTGGGTTTCAGGGCTCACGGTTAGGATGCGTAAATATAAACGTTTGTCCGAGAGTCAAATTTCGGTTTCCATATCGTACACGTAACGTATTGCACATTAAATATTACAATCAACGTATTACACGTAAAGTATTTCACGTAACGTATTACACGTACTGTCAAGTACAGAGATTCTTTTTTTAGCCGCACTACACGAATGTGGAATGCTTTACCCGGCTCAGTGTTTCCCACTCATTTTAGTGTGCAGACATTCAAAACCAACGTGCATCGGTATCTCCTTTCCAATCCTATCCTACTTTCCTAATTGCTCGCACTGTGTTTAAGATTATAAGGGTATTCATAACCCCTTGTGTGCACGCATAATATAAAAAAAAAAAAAAAAAAAAAAAAACGTAACGTATTCCACGTTACTTATTACACGTAACTTATTACACATAATGTATTACACGTATTGTATTGCACGTAACGTTTTACACGTAACGTGTTACTCGTAAAGCATACAATCGCAGGTGCGACAAATTTTTTTCTTTCACAAAAAATTCACGCACAATTAATACAATTACGAGAATCTTAAAATTTTGAAGTGACAGCATCAATTATTTTTTAGACAGTATTTTACTTTATTTTTTTTCTTTTTGGTTTTCAAATAATCTTTCAAAAATGTGGGAAATATCATCATTATAATTGTTCTTTCCCATCCTAAGCTCCACAAAACAACAAACTTTGCACTAAAATCATCTTCATTTATTTTGACGTTCATTTGAATTCTAAAAATAGAAATACAAAAAAAAATCAGATTCATTGGTCCATAAAATTGTCAAACATTTGTAACACAAAAATAATTTCTGTCATGTTTCGAATATAAATTCTATTCCATTAGGTACTTTCTACGACATAAAATATACAAGTACCTACACCTACACCATATCAGAACACAATAAAGACAGTGACAGTGAGATAGATATATTTCTCAGACAAGCAAATATTTAATCAACTTTATTGCAAGAAATTCCATTTCTCTTTCTAAAACATCTCTACTCTATCTCTGTGATTTTTCAGTTCGGGTATGGTGGCTGGGATATTTGTCTGCATGTCTAGTCTGTGTTTTGGGTTTTTTTTAAGGGAAATAATTCTTGGTAAATAGAATTTTCCTTTGTCCTTATGTTGCAATGAGAGGTTATTTTTAGTTTAAAACTAATACATAATTCCATTAATAAATTAAATTATGCATGAAGTTGAAAAAGACTCCGACAGAGTAATATCATGCAACATCTTGACCGTCCTCAAGGTCCTTTACTTATATAGGCCATAGGGGCTTCAAACAACCTTTTAAAATGTATTTTATTGGTACGCTTTAATAATTTTTATACACACATTTGACAGTCTGAGAGCGTAACGCCGTGTGTTGTTGATCCCATTTTCGTGAAGGACAAAATAAGCCGATATCAATTCCGGAGTGTTTGTTTTAGATACCATTCAAAATGGAAACTTCAGATATCGCAACTATCCACCCCTAAAAGTATGCATTTTCAATTTCATGATTTTCCTACTTTTCCGGTCGAAATTTTTATTTTTTAACTCCGTTAAGATTCATAAAAATAAATAAATTGGTCGGCGCGACAGCTCGTATAGAACCAGGGCCTAGTGACTTACAACTCTCAACCATTCCTGTGTGCGTGTTATTGACGGAATAGAGGGGACCTACAATTTTCTGCCAAATCCAAACGGCTAGGGTGAGAAGCACTTTTTCATGACAAGAGATACTCTTTGAGGATTTGTCTATTCCTCGCAAGAGGCACATTTCTGTTTTTTAGCTGGTATAGGCTGGGAATCGAACCCAAGACCTTCGGCGTAACAGTGCCACGCACTAACCATTACGCCACGGGCTAATTTAAGATTTATACCTGCTCCAATACCAACCAAAAAATTCATGAAAATCGTATAAAGTTCATCCAAGTTATGTATGTAATTCATTTTTATATATTTAAATTAACAATTTATCATGTTAAAATAACATGATTACCTAATTAATTTAAATAATTGTTATTGTTATTTTTTTTTCTTAAAATGCCATTTAAATTACATATTTACAAATTCTCAAATTTTAAATCGAATGTGTTGAAAAGTTAAGGTTAATTTATTCAACTTCTGCGACGTGGGGGAAAAACACATTTTCAGCTAAAAACATGTCAACTTATAGCTCTATACATTATTCACTAGTTTATTGTTTTTGTTTATTTTTTTTTATTAAGTGGGCGACGATAATGATTTACTGTGTGTGTTTTTTTTTTTTTTTTGTTATTTCAATTATTTGAAGCATAAGTGTGTAAATAGACAAATCATGATCAATCCATCATCAGCTATATAGAGAGCTATAATTATATACTAAGAACACCTACAACATTTAGATTCGTTTATTTGAAATAAATTAGCACTTAATTTCTTGATTCTCTTTCTACCCACAAAGGGAATGCTAATTGATAGAATAATAAAGAAAACTAATACATCAACTAAAGTCTATACTGCTTAACGAAGAATAGATCAATTTGCAATAAACTGTCAATTAAAGAAGATCATTATATTATATGACATATATGTATGTACTTGTACATTGTTGGAGGTATTTACTAGCTGAAAAGATGTCAAAATTGAATGAGTTTTATTTAAACTCTTTTAACCAAACTTTTTATAGAAAATCAAAATTGTATTTTGAACAAGATGGCGTAAAAGTTGACATCGGTTGCAAAAATGGTGGCTTTATGTCAAATCTACTTTGACATTTGTGAAGTGAACAGATACACGTCAAAATATGAATCACTACCTAATCCTGAGGAAATAATTGTTTAAATTTTTTTGGCGGAATAATTTGCAAAACAATATACATATTTATAATTGTGTTTTATTTAACCGCAAGTGAAGAATTTGACGACCAATTGCAACCACAATCGCATTATTTCTTTTGAATTAAATTTAAACATTTTTTTTTTCCAAAGTACAACTTGATGTAGAACAATAATTGCATATGGAAATTATGCAAAGGCTGTCAATATTTAAGTACATATGTGAAAATATGATTCAGCGGTGATATCAGTAACGTTAAGGAAAATATAATATCACTTTGTTTGTTGTAAATTTGCAATTGTCGATAAAAGAGAAATAGTCAAATTTAGGTAGAAATTCCTTTATTGACTACAAAAACATGAAAACAGAAAAAAAGGAAAACACGAACTAATTTGTTTTTAAATTTCTTTTCTCCACTTTATTTGGATGCATTTCAAGCTGTCATGCAGCGCATCATCAGCGATTAAAATTCGACTACAATATCGGTTTAATTCTTTTCATTAATAAATTCGAAAGTTTAATAAAGAGAAATAGATTTTGAGAAAATCTATCAAAATCTGTTTTGATCAAAATTGCTTAAGCTATAATTTTTAACTCAACATGAAAAAAAAAAGTATATAATGTTAAGTTTGAGAGATACAAATGTATGTACATATTCACACAAAAATGAATATCAATCCCCCTAAAAACATTAGAACTTGGTACAAACTGTAGGTACTTTTTTTTGTAAATGTTTTAGACGTCAAATCTAAGCTTTAAACCAAAACTCAGCTTTGGTGGAATTGAAATTTTATTGAAGATTTATTATTTTGTATCTTATATAACATAAATGTTTCTCTAAAAAAAAAGTCACCAATTTTTTTTTCAAATTGTTGTCTACCTAAATGGTGTTGGTAAACTTTGCGATTAATTATTGAATATTTCATTCAAAATACTCCCATGCTTGGCTTGGGATTAAACCATTCAATTTTGCAATATGTATGTATGTACATATATTGATTTTTCGTGATTTTGGGATTTCTGGGTCTTGGGATTTTCTGTTTTTGGAATTTTCAGTTTTTTGGATTTTCATTTTTTTGGATTTTCAGTTTTTGGGATTTTCAGTTTTTGAGATTTTCAGTTTTTGAGATTTTCAGTTTTTGGGATTTTCAGTTTTTGTGATTTTCAGTTTTTGAGATTTTCAGTTTTGGGATTTCTAGTTTTTGGGATTTCAGTTTTTGGGATTTTCGGTTTTTGAGGTTTTGGGATTATCAGTTTTGTGGGATTTTCAGTTTTCTGGATTTTCAGTTTTCGGGATTTTAAGTTTTTGGGATTTTCAGTTTTTGGAATTTTCAATGTATGATATTTTGGACTTTCGGGGCCTAATGACTTGCAATTTTTATTATTTTATTATTTTGCATATATTTTTATTTAGCTTTTAAATAGTTTTGCCTCTCGGAACACATAAATAAATTTTGAGTTAAATATATTTTTCATATTTGAAGTTTTTTTATGCTTCGGGCATTTGCTTTGTTTAGGATATTTATTTCTTATTCTTTTTTTTGCCGGGAATATTTTATTGAAAGAAAAAAATGTCATTTGCAAATAAAAACAAATTTAATTCTTTAAGGGTTCAGTAAATTATGACTATCTTATGACAATTCATTTATTAAAATTGGCTGTAAAGGGAAATTTTCTACTAAAATCAGCATGTAAACTTTATTCAGTTCATTGGCACAATTTTATGTTTTATACTAAAACCAAATTGTGGCGCCCAGGCGGAAAATACAATGATATATAAATAAATCATTTTTGTTTTATTACAAAGCTAACATAAAATTATATATTATCCAATTTATCTTGTAAGCAATAAAAGTTCCAGAAAACGTTCAAACATGAAAATCCAGTAAATAGGAATATAGTACACATTTACACGTGTTACATTTTCTGAAATTTCGCTGATTCTTCGTTAGAAGTTGTTTACGTTTAAATGGCAGACGCTTTTTTTTTTATTACTTCTTGTGTTTAGGGTTACCATCTGGAGGGTTGAAAATTGTTAGCCATTTGTAAATTCTTTCAGAAACAAAAAAAAATCTACGTGATGATTAAATTCTGCCCACCAACTCAAAAATTTGTATCCGAAGAAATAAATATAAGCAAAAAAAAAATCTTTCACTGTATGCTGTCATTTTTGTATATTCAGCTGATCAAAATTGCCCGTCAATATGACATTAACAGATTTTCTTTTCAAATTCTAGAAAATAGTAAATACACGATATCTGTTCGTTTACTTGTCCAAAACTGTCAGTTTCTATCATTTTTAATTTTTTTATGTGAATTTTGACAGAATTAGAACTAAAATTACAATTTAAGACAAGATATACACGAACGGGCAAAATGTTTACTTTCCCAAATCTGACCATTTATAGCATTTTAAGTCCAAAGTCAATCGCGACCTCGAGAAGTTCTTTTCAAATTAAAAGAAATGTCAAGAATTGACAGTTTGAAAAGGTAAACAAACGGACCTACAATTTGCAATTTGTTGAGATGAGCTCGTTTTCATGCATTTTCTTTTTATTTGTTTTAGGAAAAAAAAACTTAAATTCATAATGATGATTTGTTGAAAGTCATAATATTATGACGGCAACACCGTAATTCTGTCTGAATGCTTACATTATTTTGTATTTGAATTTTAACATTTTTTATTCTTCAGACACCGCGTCGCGTCGTCGTCGTGACAGCAACGGACGGAGGGGTATTTGGCTCTTTCCTTAAGGAGATGTGTGTGCTTTCGCATTAGTTTTCTCAGAATTAGCGTCGATGTCTGCATTTTCAATTTTTATTTTTTTTTTGGTTAAACAGTTGTTGAGTGTTTTTTTTGGAGTAAAATAAGAAAGAAGCCAACAACAGGTTCTCCGCAGGGGGTGAACTTACGTATGAGGTCTTGAATTTTTGATTCAAATGGAATTACAAATTTACATATGTTATTTATTTTTTTAATATTCGATTCAAAAAGAAATTTACAAAGTCGACTCCACTTAAAACTTTTATTTTACCAATTTCAACTTTTGCACAATTTTCGTTGAAAATCCAAATTATAATAATTTTTTATATTATATGTTAAACTAGCCCACCCGTGAGAGGATTCTCGCAATTATATAAAAGAAAAGACGCACTTTCATTTTATATGAAAAAATAATAAATAAATTAAACCGATCTAATGATACATAGCAAAATAATACCAATTGGAAAGTGGAAGTGTTTGTTTTAGAGTTCATTTTTTATTGGAATAATATTTAACAAACAAATGCAGTTTTTAAACAAATTATTAAAATTTTTTAAAAAACAAAATTATTATTCCTCAATTCAGAAGGTAATTTTGCTTCGTTTGACAGCTCATTTTAAAGAATTTAAAAGGAAACGTCAAAAAGAATCTCCAGTAACTTTTTTCCTCGAGTCAAAGGGGGACTTGGGTTTACCTGAATTTGGATTATTGCTGCTGCTACTCGAAACTTGATTAGTTCTTTTCGTTGAGAATAATTCAGCAAAGCTTTTGTAAGAAATCATATATTTTTGACATTTTACTACTGAGACCATCACATACGTTGCGTCAACTTATAGATCGATGAAACAAAAACTTGTACAACTTTCTTCTGCATTTACAATTATTGATTCACAGCAGCAGAAAAAAAAAATAAAAATAATAAAATAACAACAACGCAAGCAGAGCAAACAGCCCAAGTTATACCTCTCTCTCTCCTGTTTGACGTTTAAGAGGTAGTTGATTTTAACACAGAATTTACATTTAGCCAGTTCAGGTTTCTTAGGCTCAGCAATCTCAGAAACCTGAACGTAATTGCTCGGTGAGATTTCTCACTTTTTTTTTACTTTTAGCGGAGAAACCTTGTTCAGGTTTTTTCTTCTCCTTAGTGATGCCAACAGTGGGATCTCAGAAACGTGAACTGGCCATTTAACTCATTAACTCGAAGAGTTAAATTTAAATACTGTCATTCAAGTATTAAACATGTAATATGCATTAAGTTGTTATTTTTTTATGATCGTATGACATTAAACGGTTGTATTCGATTTTGTGAATAAAGTGAATAAACTTGGTGGTACGACAGCTCTTGTAGAACCAGGGCCATACAAAACTCTTCACCATTTCTGTGTGTTAGTCACGAATTAAGGGGACCTACAATTTTCTCCTGAATTCGAATGGCTAAGGGTGAGAGGAATTTTTTTCATGTAAAATGATTTTCATTGAGGAATTGTCACTTCCTCGCAAGAGGCAGTATTACCTTAAAAAAAACTCTGCCTTTTGGTTTTTAGCTGAAAGAGGCTGGGAATCGAACCCCGACCTTCGGTATGACAGTCCAATCCACTAACCATAACGCCACGGGATATACTACTGTTTTTGATTCATTGACTTTAATTCATACAGATCTCAGGTCGCATTTTAAACCCCGTCTTTTCTGAAAGCGTATATAAAATATGTTCCCTACAAAAATGCAGTAAGCATAATAACTAGGACATCTATACGTACTTTAAAAGACGTTGACAGGATATTCCCTTATTTCAACACAAGAGCTTCTGAGATGGGATTTTTCCCTCTATAACCCAGCGGGAAAAATCAAAAAATTCATTGAGGAAAAACCTGCTTTTTCCTTGAGGAATGGGAGCTGCACCTGCCACTTTTCAGCTCATTCCTTTGATGAATTTAACATGGGCGTGTCATTGGCAGGAAGCACATGCCACTTTATCAATGAAAATTCCACACCTAAATCACTACTTCCTTGGAAGTGCTTATTCATCAGTTGACTAAAAAAAAAAAAAAGTGTTAAAACACCGTGAGATTTGAACCAGCATCCACTGACAACCCAGCCAGCTACTCTTCCAACTTGCTATACTTAGTTATAAATTTTGTTGGTCGTTGGTGGATTAAAATTCAGCACTTATTTCAATAACATTTTGTTAGGCGAAGTAAAAGAGAAAGAGCGTCGTGAGAGAATTATTTGTTTCCTTCTCTCCCATAATATACTTTACAAAGCAGATGAGTGGATTCAGACGATGAACTGATGAACTTGTACATTACTTTTCAGCAGTTTTTTCATCGCATAATTTTCCCTATTAAAATAGCAATATCTAATTCACCAACAGAACGTTTTTTCCTAAACACAAAGCAGAAAGTGGGGTTAAATCTATGAACTGAGGAATCTTTGCATTACTCTTCACTTACTAAATCATTGCATGTCTATTTTCCTATGATTTGGCAAGTGAATGCATTGATGAATTCAGTTATAAAATTCATTGAGGACGATATTTCCCGCTGGGAAGAGCACTTTCGACATTTTTACTTTCAAACAAACATACATATGCACATCTACATATATCACATACCTCCTCCAAATACAACACACACACTCGTCTCATTACATAGCAAGAGAACGCTCCTCCCTTTTGCATTGAGTTATTTTTCGCCAGGAAGCCAGCAAGAATTCTATGATGGCTGGAGATGACCTTTTAAGTGCATCTCTTCCGGTGCAATAAGTCCAAATCGATATTTGAAGTATTTTTTCTGTGTGTGTGTGTGTGTGTGTGTGTGTGTGTGTGTGTGTGTGTGATTGTGTGTTTATGTTTCCTGTAAGGATGTAAGTGACATATGGCGCTTTATACTTGTCGTTCTTCACAAAACCAGGCAGCAGATATTCCCAGAGATCGAAAGCGATTTTTTATACTTTAATACAAAAATTGTAATAATTTTTTTTTGTATAAATCTTCAAAGTTCATATAGTTTTCTGACCTTTAGGTCGACGATTTTTTGTTTGCCTTGTATGCAAATCAATTATGCCTAACAAAGGCAATCAATCATAATAATCATCTGACATCTCATTTTCATTTTATTATTATTCTTTTTTAAGAAATCTCTTCAAGTCGTTGGATTTTTTCTTGAGATAAAGACTATACCTATGTATGTACCTTTAGAACAACTTACAACACCAACCAGGGGCTATAAGTTTGAATTTACATATTTAAAGTCCACTGAAGTACGCCTCCATCTTTTATACCTACCTATTGACTTTAAAGTTTAAATATCAAATCACTGTTATTATGACAATGTTACGGGTCTATGTGCATGTAGGTATAGCGGTATAGAATATATATATATATATATATATTTTTTTTTAACTGAGCAAACATGGTGCATGAAAATAGTATCTAAAGTAGGAAAAATGCAAATTTACTTCCAACAAGGTTTATTGATAGAAATAATTAGAGCGTGTATATTATTTTTATTGCATTAGTTAGCCCCCCCTCGTCTTTATAGATGGCGTGTATGTTTGTGTGTGTGTAGAACTTTTTTTTTTAACTTTGAAAAGCGCATCATCCACTTTATGTTGAATTTTCATGATGTGGCACTGGCATTCGCCGTCACGATGCGACCATTTAGAGTGTGACTTTGGACACAAAATGTAAATACATAGCTACTGGCTCAGCAGAAGTATTTATAAGTTGATGTGTGATCGGTGTTGCCATAAGCCTTAAAAAAATATGTGAAATGTTTATAAAACGCTGAAGCTCCGATATCACTCTCACTTGAAATAGAAGTCAACCGTAGCATATTTTACATGTTAAATTTAAAATTCGACAGTTTTCTCCAATAATTTTTTAGTGGATATATCTGTCAAAAATATTTGGAGAAGAAAATTCGACAGTTTTCTCCAATATTTTTTTAGTGGAAATATCTGTCAAAAATGTTTGTAGAAGGCAAACATTTTGGTGAATATCATTTTCTACAAACGTAATTAAAGCCGGTATACCACAAGGAAGTGTCCTAGGACCAATATTGTGTTTTTATATAAATCATATATAATTAAAGCCGGTGTACCACAAGGAAGTGTCCTAGGACCAATATTGTGTTTTTATATAAATCATATATAATTAAAGCCGGTGTACCACAAGGAAGTGTCCTAGGACCAATATTGTATTTTTTATAAATCATATATATTATTTCTAGAGTCTGTAGACCTTTTCCGACTTTCATACTTCACCTATTTTGACAAATGAAGTGTCAAACGAAGAGGAATCACCTGCCGATTTGACGAATTATAAAACAATTATTTTAAAAATTTTGATAATTTGTTCAAAAACTGCATTTGTTTGTTACACATTATTCCAATAAAAATGAACTCGAACACTTTTACTTTCCAATAAGTAATATGTTGGCATATGTGACATTAAGTTGGTAGGTACAATTTATTAGATCCGTTCACAAATTTTTTTAACGTTAATTGACAGTGCGTCTTTTATTTTAATGTAATTGCGAGAATTCTCTCACGGATTCAACAAAAAATTCACTATATTAAGAATGGATTTTACGTTGATTAAAATAAAATATTTAAGTTAACTCAACAAATGGATATTCATTCAGCCAACGAACTTTAGCACTGGCTAAATTTTAATGTAAAAACTCTTTAAATAAATTTATGTAAGGAATTTGGTTCAGTGATAAATTGGTTTTAGACTTCGCGATGTTTTTAAGTCGAAACTACTTGTTACTGAATATAACAGAGTGTCTTTTTAAACTTTTACCTGAAGAGAAAAAAAAACTTAACTTTTTAAATTTGTATCAATTTTAGTACTTTTTGTAACATTAAATAAATAAAGTCAAATTAATAGCTTGAATATATGTAGGTACTTTTCACTTATTGTAAATAATACTTTTTTTTTTAAATATTTTTGCTATATTTTTTAATACATTATGGCAACACTGTATCTATATGATTTATCTCAGTGTCTTTGGTCTTTGTTGTGATAATTTAAAAAGTATTATTATTATTTTCTTGGACGACAGAAAAAGGCTACCAACTTCATGATATGACGCGACGCCACTCATTGTTATAAAAGATGAATGAAGAATAAGATGCTTTATGTTGTTGTTTGTTTTGTATACTACGATAAATGAATGTAAAATGTTTCACAAAAAAGGCATCATCATCATGTGTAACGCGTTTAAATCGTTGTTAGTATTTTTTTTTTGTGAATGAATACAATGAAGTCATAATTCTATTGTTTAGTTTTTTTTGTTTACTAAAATATGTTTACTAAAGTATGAATACAAATTGTTTGTTATTTATCTCAAAAAACCTTGACAAAGAAACCCATAAAATGGTTTCTTTTGATTCTTAAAACAATTACCCACATAAAAACTACCTCATGTTATTCAGGCTTTTGAAAAATAATTTTTTTCTTAAAAGTTTTCTTTAAATATTTGAGATTTCTAGCGAAGATGAAAATCTATAAGAACGTGAAAATAAAACAATGCCTTAAAGAAATGGATACCTGAGCTTTACGTTTTATTCAGTCAATTCTTCTTCTTTCTTTTTTTTTAATACGCGATCAACTTATTTTTCACGGTTTACCATGAGCTCTGTTGAACTCTTGAACGATGCAAGAATCTATTTTGACAAACTCATAGGGGTTTTGAGTTTTTAGTGGGGGGAGTTCGGATTACTCTCAGTGAATTCGCCACTGTCCTTAAAGATTCATTTAAATTATGTCATTATTTTTCAAGACACTAACATTAGTTCGCTTATTATCCGTAAAAATCTAAGTTATCTTCGCATTAAAAATGTTTGAACAATTTTTCCAACAAAAAAAAAATGTCATATCAAGACATCATCAAGACAAATGGAATTTTTTTCTTCCTCTCAATGTACCAAGCCCTAAAGAAAAAACATTTACTCGGTTGACATGAGTATAGACAAATATATTTAATGGTTGTTAAAAATACTCCCATAAATAAGAGCATGTGTCCTGTCTATCCCTAACTTCAATTATTAAAGAAAAAAAAAACATGAAACCCCTAACAACGAGCCATGTTTGCTTTTACAATAAAATATCGTAATTGTTTCCAGGCCAAGTCTTTATATTAACCAAGTGTGTGTGTTTTTTTTAAATTTAAATTAAGGACAATTAAAACGCTCAAAAAATTAATATGCATCAAAAAATTAATATGCTCTTTTAAAATATGAGAAAATTTAAAGCATCAATCTTAAATTTACCTTTTTCTACGAGTTAAAAAAATTTAAATTCCCAAAGGTATAGTTTCAAAAATTATTTATTTCTTCATAGTAATTTTCCCAGTACACCTTTTCTTGGCAAAAAAAAAAATAAAAACTTAAGCTTCCACTTCATGTGTCATCAAAGTAAATTTCAATTAAAATTCAGTAAACGTGTCGTTTGTCTTTCTGGAACACTTTTCTCCCCTTACTTAATTCTCCCTCTCTTCTTCTATCTACATATATCCAAAAGAGCCTATATTTAAATAACTCATTCCATTCATCCAGCAAGCCATCCATCCTTATAGTGCTCGAATTAGCACTCTTGGCTGTCCAAAATGCAACCTGATTGTGTCAACTTCATTCTCAACTTCACTATTCACTCTCAGGCTTGTATGTATGTATGTATGCCATGCTGAATTATTAACATCTTCCCAAACAACCTAGTTTCCTTCCTTCCTTATGGAATAAAAAACAAGTCCTACAAAAAATAACCTCCCCTCCCTCCTTTCTGCTATTATGCCAAAAACCCTATTTGATGATGTAAAGTAAAGTGCTAGTTGATCCAACTATGAAAATAGGCAACGAGAAATATACAACTTCAGGGATGAAAACGAAAAACACTAAAAAAAACTTATCCCTTATCGAAGTGACCTATATTATATCTGGGGAGAGTCTGCCCCGCCCGCTACCGCCACCGAGTGCCCTCTTTGATGTTCACTTTGCGTCCCGAAAATAGTGTACTTCAATAGCATTAGCGCTTCTATGGTTGTTCTGTAGGTGGTAGTATATGTAGGATAGCTTTATACCTAACATTTCAAGTCTCATATTCCCTAAATCATGTAGACCTATTCTCGTATAACTAACTATATTTGTATGCCTAGTTCGTTAACCTAACCAAACCAAACCAACAAGACCTGCTTCGGAGCTTTATGCCGATTGAATTTGTGTAGTTTGAAACTTTTTTTTTCTTTATTTTTATTTTTTTGTTAGCCCAGGGTCTCACTCAGCAAATCCGTTTTTATGTAAAAATAAGAAAAGAAAACAAAAAATAAGGGAATGTATCCCAACGACACGTCTGTACCTCCCTTTTTTCTTTTTGAAATATTGGTCGCTGGCCAAGGAAATTCTAGACCTAGAGCTAAACTGTGAATGAGGGACATAATAGTAACTATTGTTGTATATGGTCATTCTAATATGCAGACCTATACCTATCTACTGCAGTTGGTTGTAAAAACGTTAGGAGGATGGGTGTGTGAAAAAGAGGTAAAGGGAGATATATATTTTGTATTTGTCCGGGTTTGAACAAGAACAATGGACAAAACCATAAACGAATTTACCAGTTTTAGAACAAAAGAAGAGGCTTTACTTGGGATTTATTTTGTGCAAGAGAAGCAATAGAAAGAAAGAGAGAAAACCTACCAATGGTTATGCAATAGCATAGATTCTGTGATGCGACTGGCCAGAGGTGGGTTTTTCAAATTACTCAGCAGTAAAAGGGATAACTTGAGAAATGGGATATTATTGTCCAGGAATATATATGGGTTACCAACGAAATGATGTGTGAGCTCCAGCAAAGAATTTTCAAATTTTTATGTTTGTCTTTTTCTGTAGGTAGGTACTGGTATTACATAATTTCTTCATAGTGCAGTTGAGTGGTTTTTGAGTGTAGGATTTTTGTATGTTTTTTAAAATTTAATCTCAAAAGAGTTTTATATAGTTTGGTCGTAAAATTCAGTCTCAAGAACGGTTTGGAAGGTTTTTCTCACAACAATAAAACAAATTAAAGGTTTTAAGTTACTTTTGCTTCTTCTGTTTTTCTGCTTTAGCCCAAGAAATTGACAAAAACAGATGTCAAACTTAAAAAAAAAAAATAAGACAAAACTGAGTTTTGATGGAGAGCTTTGTTTTGACGTCTTAAGTCCATTTTAAACAGTACCCTAAATTTGAACTAATTCTTTTGATATTTTGTGCTAAATTAGAAAAAAATCAGACTTTCATTAATATTTCGGGAGTTATCAGAGTTTTATTTTTAATCTAAAGTCAAGAGCCAATCAAGAGTCAGTCAATAGTCAGTCAATAGTCAGTCAGGAGTCAATCAAGAGTCAGTTGCTTGTAAAATTCTACACAAAAAAGATTCTTACATTTCTTTTTCGTAAGAACAATAGATTTTGAAAAAAAAAACGTGTGTAAACGTTAAAATATCAATTTAATTTACTTTTAATGCTCGTTTCACGATCTCTGAGTAAGCCAATCAGAACTTTACTTGATAGATTTTCCTACAATTGTATGTCAAAAAAGTTCTAATTAAAACTTTACTCAGAGATTGTAAAACAGACCCTTAATGTACTTAAGTTACAATAAGTTACTTTTCCCGTTTGAACACTGTTTTCTCGAAATCTATCACTCTTACGAAAAAATGTGATATAATCTTTTTTGCGTAGAATTTAATAAGCTTCTATTTACGTCTTGACATATTTTCTATAAACCTGATAGTTTTCGAGTAATTTACAAAAAGAACAAAAACTCTCCACAAAAATCAAACGCAAGCAAGGGTAATGTACTGTACATATACTAAATTCGGAATTTTATTTTTTTTAAAACGAAAAATGATAGAGAGTTAGTTTGTACATATACATATATGTATGTACATGCAAATAAAATCTTATCATAGAAATTGTATTTATTTAATAATTGAAAATAATTAAACTTTCTTAAATATGTGTGCTGAATTAATCTCTCTTATATGTTTCGAAAAAAAAATATACCTATGTATATATATAGGTACATATATAAATACATTGTATTTACCAACAAGTAAGCACTTTCATATTAAATTAAATCCATCTTATCGTCATAGAAGTCAAAAAGGTTAAGTAAGCTTGATAAGGTCGTTGCACTACAAATTCTTAATCTTACTATATCTACATGTGGTTACCACAAAAAATAAATTAAATGAGTTTCTAATCAAATAAAACAAAAATATTTTGTAAAATCTGATTTTATTTTCTTGGCCCTAGCCCAAACCGCAAATATGAGCAAACAGAAAATTAAAATATACGACTGGGTCGCCCGTATTTGTTGTTATATAAATATAGTTACACTCAGTTTTAAACCCAATCGGTACTCCAATTTTAAGTATTTATTATTGTGCATTTTAAATTTTCATTTCGAAAGAAATCACCAACCGGTTTGTAAAAGATCGGATTTTCAAAAAAAAAAATATTTTGTTTTTTTTTTTTTAAAGCGAAAATATATTTTTTTGTGTGTTTAGTACCTTGTGTCACTGTCAAACAGCTTCAGTTTGGTTTGCAATTTAACCATGGATCGTCTTACAAATGAACAACGCTGGCAAATTATTGAATTTTACTATCAAAATTCGTGCTCGGTTCGAAATGTTGTTTATCGAAAAATTGTGTTCAGCGATGAGGCTCATTTTTGGTTGAATGGGTACGTAAATAAGCAAAATTGCCGCATTTGGAGTGAAGATCAGCCAGAAGCATTGCAACAGCTACCAATGCATCCCGAAAAAGCCACTGTTTGGTGCGGTTTATGGGCCGGCGGCATTATTGGGCCACATTTCTTCAAAGATGATGCGAATCGCAGCGTTACTGTCAATGGTGAACGCTACCGAGCGATGATAACAAACTTTTTTTCGCCCGAAATGGAAGTTCTTGACTTGCATGATATGTGGTTTCAACAAGACGGTGCCACATGCCACACAGCACGCGAAACAATGGCGCAATTGCGAGGCGAGTTTGGTGAACAGTTAATTTCACGTTTCGGGCCGGTCAATTGGCCGCCTAGATCGTGCGATTTGACACCATTAGATAATTTTTTGTGGGGGTATGTCAAGGCTAATGTCTATAGGGACAAGCCCGCTTCGATTGACGCACTGGAAGCCAACATCCATGCATTCATTCGTGAGATACCGGCCGATATGTGTGGAAGAGTATGCCAAAATTGGACTCAGCGGATGGGCTATACCTGAGACGCAGCCGCGGTCAACATTTGCATGAAATTATCTTTAAACATTAAATTGCAAGGTTCAAACTATCGATTCAAATAAATATTTCATTCATTTTTTCGAATTTTTTGTGTTTTTTTTTTAAAAAAGTTCTAAACCTCTTAAAAAATCACCCATTACAATAATATTCAAAACTATTATAAAAATTTATTGAAATATAACGGGTTATTCATTTTTCGGTTGCGAAAGTGAAGCTAAATAAAACATACACAGCGATATATTTTTGATGAAAATTTTATTTCATTATAAAGTTAGGACTTTGACATTAATTTTTTTTTTCCAGAAAATCAAAAATAAATAAAATGGTCGGAAAAAAATTGTCAGAAGGTAAACTGTATGTGTTGCAATCTAATTGTTTGTGCACTATCCAAACCAAACCAAACTATCACACGGAAAAATTTCCAAAAATCTCAAATTTTGACCTTAAAACATTTCATCAAATCAATAAGAATTATAAAGATGTCAAAAACATTTTATTAATTTTTTAATTATATGTGTGTTTTTAAAATTGTTTGTTTTTGTTTTTTACAGGTGTACTTAAAATTACCGAGGATTTATTAAGAAGCAAAAGAAAACAAAAGGTACGTCAAAAAAAAAAAAGAATAACAAATTTATTTTGCACCTTAACTACCTCTCAAAATTTTTAATTAAACAACATAAAAAAAATTAGTTCAGTGTATTTAGGTTTTTTTTTTAAATAGGTACTTATTTCATTCGGGAAAAAAGTAAAAACTGATTTAATTTTTTTAAGTTGACGGAAAACCTGAAAAGGGTTTGTCTCGTTAATATATCGTTAATATCTCGAATATAATTAATAATAAAACCTCGAATCTTATTCAAGATTTTTTAGAGAAAATAAAAAAAAAACTAATCTTACCTTTAAGGAAGGCCCAATGAGAAACATTAATAGTTGCGTGGTTAAAATTACATATTTCTCAGAAATTTTAATCCGGATTAAACATAGACTTTATCCAACAAATTAACTCTGGATTAACTAAACTGATTTGCCAAACAAATTCTGCAATAGCAATGGAAGAGCTCCGGAACTTAATTTGTTGGAATTTAAAAAACGAAGTATGTAGTTATATTATCTAAAAAGTTAGTACATGTTCATAAAAGATCAACAAAGTTGAGTAAGTCATCTATACAAAGTCCCTACAGATCTTGAAAAAAAAAATTAATTTCTGAAGGCAAATGACTTTCTAATTTAATATTATTATTTTTTTTTTGAGACTTTTGTACGATTAGACCTTCAACTTGTGTATTTTAATTTTTTCATATTTAGAAAAAAAAGAGGTTACCTCAAAAGTCGATTTCAATCAAAAACTTATCCTATAACTCGTCCTGTGTCTTTCAGTTTTCAATTTTTGCTGAGATTTCACTCAGATCCTTCAAATATAAAATTTAATATTTTCCATTATTATGACGCTCCTTAGGTCAAATACCCTGACATTTATTCAATACGACATTAACATGAAATAAAATCCTGCCCAACCCAAAAAAATACAAAAAAAAAAACGAAAAAGGATAATTAATAAATTGTCTGCGGTATAAATATACATCTGAGAGATGTCTGTGTCTGTTTTTTTTTCTGCTATCCTATCGATTATGGCTATCATTTTTAGTCCAACAACGACCCCCTGTCGGTCGCTCAGTCGGCGTTGATAGTCATCGTTATGAATATATGTATATATAAGACAATTTTTCGTCCTTGAATCTGATATAGGATTTATTGCTCCCTAACCTTCAATGAAAATAGATTCTCTTCTCCAACACGACACGAAAACACACCATACCTACTTATTTTCATGATTTCAAATATTAAGGACAAAATCCTTATATTCACATAGAAATAATTCGTTCACAAAGATTTCTTTATATGAATAGAATTATTTCTAGAAAACTTTGCCTTATTTGATTTTTGGTTTTATTGTAAAGAAAATAAAGACTATATTTTAGATATGAATGTGACGGCTATGCGAAGAAAATGTTTTTAATTCGACTGATGACGATGAACGTGGGTGAAATTTATTTCATGTTCAAATAAAAAAAAATTTTATATTCTTATTTTTGTTCCTTTTTGTATGAAATCGATCAGATATATAATAAATTGAAATAAATCAATTTAATATAAGAACACATGTGGTGTTTAATAAATTCGAAAGAAATAACAAAAATATCCACCGATAAATCGCACGAACTTACTTTTGTGGTTCAGAACTAAAATGTGGTTCGATATTGAAAAGATTTATTTTAATAATAAAATATTGTTATGATATTTTTTTACAGAAAATGTAAACAAAAAACACTTTAATTTGTTTGTCTTTAATTTATTTTATTTTATTTTATTTTATTTTATTTTATTTTATTTTATTTTATTTTATTTTATTTTATTTTATTTTATTTTATTTTATTTTATTTTATTTTATTTTATTTTATTTTATTTTATTTTATTTTATTTTATTTTATTTTATTTTATTTTATTTTATTTTATTTTATTTTATTTTATTTTATTTTATTTTATTTTATTTTATTTTATTTTATTTTATTTTATTTTATTTTATTTTATTTTATTTTATTTTATATTATTTTATTTTATTTTATTTTATTTTATTTTATTTTATTTTATTTTATTTTATTTTATTTTATTTTATTTTATTTTATTTTATTTTATTTTATTTTATTTTATACAAGATACAAATTCTATTTCGAAAGTTTCCCTAAATTCATTTGAAAAAAATATAAAAAAAATATTCCACATACGCCACAGTGTACACGTTTTATATTACATCAATGATCGTGAAATAAAATAAATAATATTTCAACGTATAAATTAAATTAAAATTCACACTGTCAATTCATTTGTGTGTCCTATATACAATTTAATTAATTTTCTAATGTCAATATAAATTTATATAGATCATTTTCTTGTGCAGATAAAACAATTAAAATTACATAAAAAGACGAATAAATATATAAGAATAAATTTAAAAATACGTTCTTTGAAAATATTTATCTTATTAATAATTTGGATCGAAGCCAAAAATTAAATTATTTTCAACGAATGTAATTTTATGTCGTAATTTGTAGAAAAAAATTATTTTTCTGTTTAAACTTATAATACATTTCTGTAAATTGTATGCAAAATGTAGAAATTTCACAAAGTTTGTCAAAAATAAATTCTATTTATAATTTTAAAGCTTAAATTATATATCAACTCAAAAATGCATCGGTCATTAAGAATTAAAAAACTATTTTTAGATTTTCCATCCTCATTCTAAATGATTAATATTCGAACCAACTGGTTTTATGGAAACTTTATAAACTACAAAATGTAGAATATTTTGTTGTGAAAATCTATGGTTTCAATTGAATTTGATTGACATTTATTTTGGGGACAATTTTGAAAGCGAATATACACATGATTTCTATAGTGAAATTTAATAGCAGGCGTGTGGTACAATGAGACAATGGGAATATGCAGCTATAAAGGTAGTAAAGTCTTGATAATGACAGTTGACATATGAGATTCATTGGTTGGGTTTTTTTTTTTAATTTTTTTTTTTTGGTTGAATGCTTTCATCCACAGATGTCAACACAAAAAACTAGGTCGATTGGTGTTTTAGATGGAATGAATGTTAAAAGCATGGGCATGCATGTATCTGGATATATGGTTTTTGAGGAAAATGAAATAACCAAATGGGGATGCTTTGATAGAATATTGATTTTCTGTTTTTGACTTTCAGGGAATTAATGGCATTAAAATAGTTTTTACTCCAAATTAAATTGTTTAGTTTGAAAAAAAAATAAGTATTTTTATATAGTTATTTTTTTTCTTTTTCATTCTTTGCTTATGAGCTAGAGGGTATTTCTCCTGCAAGTCAAACTAAAACAAAACAAATTTTTCCGGATGTTTGGGAATATAGTTAATTTGCATAGGTCTTCTTCTAGGGTTTTAAAAATGCATTTTTTTAATGCAAACAATTTTCGAATTTTGATTGTTTTATAGACAATTTTTTTAGTCCTGCATTAGAAATTTTTGATATCCGTCAAGTTAGCATTACCACTTCAAAAATTTTAGATTCTAATTATTGGATTAATTTTCGTGAATTGTTCGTAATTTTTGTTTTTTTTGTGTTCAATGCTAATATCAATTGTGAATCGAACACAAAAAACCGAATGGTTTTATTCTTCTAGTTTTTGAGTAAATTGAAAATTACTAAAACAAATAGCCAATTTAGCACTTCATTTCAAAATTTTGAAAAAAATTGATTTAAACTTTTTTTTTTATTAAAATTTTGAGTGTGCATGCGAATTTTTCAAAAACTGTTGACATAAATAATTTAATTTAAATTTAGGATTAAAAAACAGATTTCTGTCGTTCAAAACCGGTATAGTACTTTATTTTAAGTGTTGCCATTTTTGACCCCTCTACAAAAAAATATTATCAATTTTTGGCGTTTTTTTTTTAATACAAAATGTATTTTTTTTTTCATTGAAATTTGTAGAACCCTGCTTCAAAAAATTTTATATGACGGTCCTTTGGATTTACGTTCAGTCAGTCTTTGTTTACTTGCTTTAAATAGATTAAGTATTTGTTTCTCCAACGCGATAAACACTTCCTGATTTCTATGAGACTTAAATTTATGTAAAAAAAAAGTGTAAAGAAAAACTACAGTATCTATATAATATACATAAAAAATAAATAAACATAGGGAAAAAAGATATAAGCACAAAACATTGTTTTCATTTGGATCCGTATCGTTATTGGTTATTGGTTATAATAAAACTCGGCTAGTATCTTCTTGACATTTGGGCAGTTGAAAAAAATTATTTAGATTTTTTTCTATCCAAAATATATTTTCGAAGAATTTTCATATATGGTGAACAATATTATTTGAACTTATTGGAAACTCATGTTCAAAAAATATAATTAAAATTGTTTACGCAGATAAGTTGAAAATAGAACGTGCCGTTAATTTCGGCTATATGAATATTTTTTATAGAAAAATTTCTAAATAATGTTAAAAATCTGCTTGGGCCCAAGTTTTTGAAAAAAATTTATTAAAAAAAAATATTAAACTTGTTTTATCTATCCAAAAATTGTGTTTCCAGAAAAAAATTGGTCAAAATGACCATTTTCTGTTTTTTTTTTTTTAAATATCGAAAATATAATTAATTTTAAAAATAACAACAACAACAATGAATTTTTTGACACGCTCAAATAATTTTCATACACAAATGTATCAGTCTGAGAGCGTAACGCCATCTGGAAATGGATAAAATTAACCAATTGTAAATTCGGTGTGGTGTTTGGTTATTCCTTAGAATCAATATTTTCTCCTTCCCATACAAAACTGAATTTTCAAATATCGAAACCATCCACCCTTGAAAGTATGTAATTTAGGATTTTTACGATTATTCGACTTTTTCGGATGAAATTTAAAATGTTCGACTATGTGTGATAGTTTTTTGAAGATGCAATGTTTTTAAGGGGACCTACATACATATGTAGGTTCAGTACATACAAACATATTTTATTAAATAATCAATATTGGCGTTTCAAAAAATTTTATAAATTCATTTTTTTAAAAATAAAATAACTATATATTACGATTTTTATTAATTACTACCATTACACCACATCCTACTACTATGCTACTATGCATTATCTTTCGATTTACAAATTTTCCAAAATAACTTATTGCATTTAAATTAATTTTAAAGCTCTTAGAATTTAAACAACATATTATATTCCTTTTTTTTCACTCTGAAACCTCCTCCTTAAATTAACAATATCATCATGCCATACAAAAAAATTAATAATATTGAAAGCTTCATTACCAAAATTAAAAATCATCCCATTTCCTTTTTTATTTATTAATTTTCCGCTCAAGAAATGTTATTTAAATCCTATTGCCAGAATTAAACATCACAATCTCGTCCCCTAATTTCCTATCGAATTTACACAAATGTCGAAAAGTCAAATAACTTAATGATTTTCCCTTACCACAGTCACATTTTTATTTTGCGATTCAACGTCAAATGTCAGATATGTATGTATATCATTTCTTTATCTTTCATAACAACAACAACAACAAAAATAGAGAAAGTTCTTCTTGTCAACCCTTCAATTCAGAAACAGAATTTATTTTATTTTAAATAAATACAAAAAAATCGGATTGACATTTTCTGCGTTTCAGGCTTCAAGAAACAAACAAAAAAAAAAAAAAACATCAAATTTATTTAATTTTGCCGGAAAGGTATTTAAAGCTCATTTCTAAATAAAAATGAGACAATATTTTCATATAATAAAATGAACGATTTGGTCGCATTAACTTGCTCTTATGTTTAACTGCCTTCGAAAAGTTTATTTTTCACGAAAACGTATTTATTCTTCTACCCTTCTTTACCTTCTTCATAATCAATCCACATGTAAATTGTGTGTAAAGTATAAATAGGAGTTTTCATTATTTACTTTT
The DNA here is from genome assembly GCA_951394125.1 of Epistrophe eligans. Lineage (NCBI taxonomy): Eukaryota > Metazoa > Arthropoda > Insecta > Diptera > Syrphidae > Epistrophe > Epistrophe eligans. The sequence goes on from OX596028.1 coordinate 108,071,750, forward strand.
TCTGTCAAAGAAAACTTGAATAATTCCAAGAATTGTTATTTTTTTTCGACCTTGCTATGTAGCAATTTTAAGATTTTAAACTTTGTTTTTAATTAACTAAAAAAAATTATTGCAAAATAAAAAAGAACTGATAAAAAATAATCACATTTTTGTTCTAAATATTTTTTTAAATATTGAGGGCTTGTTAATCTCATTTTTATACAAAGTTAAAATTAAATAAATGTTATTGACGCAACCACAGCAAATACACAAGAGACGTCCTTCAAACTGATAACTTAAAAGTTTTCATAATGTTGTTCATAATAATAATTGGATTGATAGTTTAGGTTAAGCGTGCTTGGGTCATGACATCCAAATGTTCGCAATAAATACAAATTGTAATAAGCTTTGGGTTGGCATTAATAATAATTATCAAATAGTTAATAATAAAATAACATACGAATAATTGTAATAGCTTCTTATTTTGTAATTATGTTAATATGTATTCAGGGTAAGATAAGAATTAATTTGGAAACTTTTGAGCAGGGAGTATTTACTAATAAACCTTTAAGTCCCAAAAGAAAAGTTTTAAGTCATGTATCCAAGTCTCTTTTATTTTTTGGAGCCCAAAACATCTCAAATTTTTAACTTGTAAATGGGTCTTAACTAAAATTTCCAAAATGTAACTCGTGATTTGTGTTAAAGTTCCCGACTTAATCCCTTACGGTAAAAACTCGACAATCATGAAACTTTAATCGCACTAAAAACATCGATTTATATGCTTTGGTATTTATATAAAAATGTCTTTAAGAAGCCTTCCTTGGGCACAACAAAAGCTGATTTTTCAAATATTTCCTTTTTTTTGTTGTATGATTTTTCGCAACTAACAGACTTATGGTATCTGAATTTGGGTCCAAGCCAACAGCCAAATAAACCTCCTCGAGACTGCAATCGAAAAGGAAGTATGTTTCTTACTTTTTTTTTGCACGTTCACGTAAAAATTAACATTTCTCGCTTCCACTTATATTACAAGTTACAACTTAAATGGAAATAACCCAGAAAATGGAAGAAAGAATTTAGGCCATATCAACTCGTAGAAAACGTCTGTATAGACGACCACGTAGATGGCTGGTTACAAAGAAAAAAAAGGTTACAAAATATATAATTGTATCAAAGCCTTCGTCACCGGATCTCTGACTGTGGATGCACAGTGGGAGCATATGAAGGCAAAACTGGAAAATAATGTTCATTTTCATTCATTTCATTAATTTCATTCATTTCATTAATTTTATTCATTTCATTAATTTCATTCATTTCATTAATTTTATTCATTTCATTCATTTCATTAATTTCATTCATTTCATTCATTTCATTCATTTCATTCATTTCATTCATTTCATTCATTTCATTCATTTCATTCATTTCATTCATTTCATTCATTTCATTCATTTCATTCATTTCATTCATTTCATTCATTTCATTCATTTCATTCATTTCATTCATTTCATTCATTTCATTCATTTCATTCATTTCATTCATTTCATTCATTTCATTCATTTCATTCATTTCATTCATTTCATTCATTTCATTCATTTCATTCATTTCATTCATTTCATTCATTTCATTCATTTCATTCATTTCATTCATTTCATTCATTTCATTCATTTCATTCATTTAATTCATTTCATTCATTTCATTCATTTCATTCATTTCATTCATTTCATTCATTTCATTCATTTCATTCATTTCATTCATTTCATTCATTTCATTCATTTCATTCATTTCATTCATTTCATTCATTTCATTCATTTCATTCATTTCATTCATTTCATTCATTTCATTCATTTCATTCATTTCATTCATTTCATTCATTTCATTCATTTCATTCATTTCATTCATTTCATTCATTTCATTCATTTCATTCATTTCATTCATTTCATTCATTTCATTCATTTCATTCATTTCATTCATTTCATTCATTTCATTCATTTCATTCATTTCATTCATTTCATTCATTTCATTCATTTCATTCATTTCATTCATTTCATTCATTTCATTCATTTCATTCATTTCATTCATTTCATTCATTTCATTCATTTCATTCATTTCATTCATTTCATTCATTTCATTCATTTCATTCATTTCATTCATTTCATTCATTTCATTCATTTCATTCATTTCATTCATTTCATTCATTTCATTTGAATTTTTAGCCTAATCTGCCCCACTGTAATGTTGCAAATAGTGTTTTTTTCATCCAATTCAAATGCAATTCACATTTCCGCATTTGCGCGATAATATGGTGACACAATTTCGTGTGTACCGTGACTCCAGAGTAACTATATAGTGGCACACGATGGACACCACCAACAACAACGGTAAAACAATGCACAAAATAGAAAAAACCATTTTGAGATTTCAATTGACATTAATTGGCTCTTTGCGGTAACTAATTGTACTAGAGGAGATGCAGTGTTCGTTTTAATTTCGATTCTTTTTTTTTTCTTAAATAATGTGGCGCACTCTGTTGGTAAACATATGAGCCTTTTGTTTATTATATTATATTATATTGTCATTTAAAGTGAACACATTTGCGTGTCACCTGTGTAATGAGCAATTTATTTATTTTTTTTTTTTAATTGTTCACCACCGACCTCCTCCACCGATGTATGTAGCTGTGGCAGTTAATTTAGTAGATTTAATTAAAAACCACAACCAGAGTGTTAGTAGATTTGCAGGGAAATATAGCAAAATATAATCCAAGATTTTGGTCGCACGTTCCTGCTGGTTTCTGCGGTACGAAATTTTCAACTTCTATTTAATGAAAACCTGTTTTTTTTACGAAACCACAACAAACACTTTAAAGTACAAAAAAGTTAACCGCAATCACAAGGGGATAAATATAAAAAAAGTCTTTGTCTTTTCTAGGTTAATCTTCAACCCTTTTAATGAATTAAGTCACGACATCGATTTCATGAATGACATGGCTATTGTTGCGATTTTGTTGTAGGATTCTTGCATGAGAGGTTTTATTTTGTAGATACGTTTTTTAATTGTAGATTCAAAATTGATACTTTGATAAAAAGCAGGAAATGGATTATATTAACGCGTTTTAAATTTAAATGCATATATTTCAAAATATCACAATTATTATATGTGGGAACTATGTGCTAAAAAAAAAAAAACAAAAATTAACTAAAGAAATGTCAAATTATTTAAAACAAAATTGGGAGATTCGCCATTTTTTCATTTCATTAACTGTCAAAGTATAAACCCTTTTTTAACTCGATGCTAGAATTACAAGGTCGATGTGTAGCTCAACCTGACTTATCTAATTGTTTTAATTCTTCTGTCATTCTTTTAACGCAAGCTCTGACACAATAATGCTTTATACCACGCACGCTCTAACACACGCACGCTCTAACACAAGCACGCTCTAATGTACGCAAGCTGTAACGTACGCATGCTCTGATGCAAGCACGCCGTAACGCACGCATGCTCTGATGCTTGCAAGCACTAAAGCCGAATCCACACTTATCTCGTGTGGTGTGTTGTGGAGTCGTGTGTAGCTATCGCTTCAATGTATTTAATAAGCGTTTAGCCATATTTGTCTTGTGTGATGTGTTGTGGTGTACTGCGTTGTGTCGTAATCAATCTTTTACCAATTGCGCCATACCACGCTGTGTTGAAGACATATTTTCCAGTGAGAAACATAAGAGAGTGTTCGGGGAAGAGAATAAGTAAATAGCGAAACAAAAAATTCAAGTTTGCAAGACAAAATATCACTCCACAACACACCACGCCCGATAGGTGTGGTTCCGGCTTAACGCACACACGCTCTGACGCACGCATACACCCTCTGACGCGTGCTTAATCCAATCATTCTTAAATTAATGGATGAAAAGTTGTTTTTTTCTTTTTTTTTAATTTTCGACAAATTTATGTAGACTTCTTGATTTTTCTTGTGTAGTATTTGACATGTCTAAAATATCGAATACTCGCCAAGGTTTTCGACATACCATCTCAGGTTGAAATAAAAAAAAAAAATAAACACCAAATCTAGGTCCATGTCAAAAAAGGTGAAGGATATCTATCACGATGGGATGAATTTTGTCCTTTCTCTTCATCCAAATACATGAATGCAGGTACATACATACATACATACATATGTATCTGATGCATAGGTATAGCTATTAATAAATAACTTGTTATAAGAGAAGTCTTAATTTAAATTGCCCTAGTTTTATTTTTTTTTTTTTTTTGCTTTTGTATCTTGTATAGGTATTTCCCTTGCATATGGTGTCATAGTGGGTGGATGTCCCTTTTTTTTTCTGTAAATCCTCTTCATGGACGACCCCCCATTGACCTTAATGATTTGAGTCATTATAAAGAAAATGAAAAAAAGGGTTGGAAGCTGTGCCTGGCTTATTTATAAACTCAACAAAATAACAACACAAACAACACCAACAACGACCTTACTAATGATGATAATGATGATAAATAATAATTTATTATCTACTGAATTGGCTGGTTATGCGTTTCCTGGGAAAGGACGATTAACCGACACACGCATTAAAGCTCGTGGACTGCATAGTCATCCCAGTGAGCAGCTATACAATCATATGTAGGTACATAGGATGATAAGGTTTATGTCAATTTCATATAAACTATCCTGTCTCTATACAAATATTTACTTAGACAGAATTGGTTTTGTTCTAGGATCTATGAGCTTTGGGTGGTCCATGTTGTCCTTCCGACGGTAAAAAGTGTATTGATTTTTTTTTCTCTCATTTTCATCTATCTCGGGGCCTCGGGAACACAAAAGCACAAAGTCAAACTATGGAACCGCAAAATTGTTTGGCATTTTAAGTGCGTAAGGTTGGTTATGGGACGAATGGTAGTGGGGGAATATGGGGGATGGGGTGAGAGTGTGAGAGAATTGGATGTGTGTAATCAAAAACAAAATAGCTTCTTTTTTTTACTTTTTTTTTTGCCTTGCAACTGAGTGAAAAAAGTGCTCTGAGGATGTGAGGATGTGAGGGTGAGCTCCTGTGATGATGTGTGTGGGAAAACAAATCCCTAGTGTGGCACTTTATAAAAGTTTAAATTGTGCGTAGGATGTTGAATAATGTATATAATATGGATACGAGTATAAAGTGGAATCTAAAACGGTTTTATATATAACTTGTGGCCTCTTCAGTTTAATAAGTTTAGACTTTGTGAAAGTGCGTCATAATTTAATTGAGTTTCATTTTGATTTTTTTTTGTTTTTAAAAGGTATTCAAGCTTAAAAGGAAATTAAGTGTGGGTTTTAATATATTTTATGGAAGCGTATATCTTTAAAAATTTAATAAAATTATATAAATTTAATAAAACGATGAAAAACTGCAGACTTTCCTAATAAATACACTTCACTTAAATCAAAGCATACGTTTTTAAAGGAATGAAAGGAAGTGAGATTCAGTCTTTTGTAAATATTTTGAAAAATATATGCGGCTTATGGGAAATAAAATTTCCCTATTAGATGATTTTTAGCTCCTTCGAAAATTGAGAACGTTGATGATGATGTTCAAAAATTTCCCTAGGAATTTTTTGATATCGGGAATAAATTTTCCAGGAGAATTTGGCTGTCATTGGATTTTTTTTTTTCTGAAGAAATTAAGCCCAAAAGAGATTCGCAATATCCCAGATTCTTCATTGGGATAAATTATTTTTTTTTTGATAATTTCTTAGTATGCATATTTTTTTAATTAGAAAATATTTTATAATCTGGAACACATGAACCACAAGAACAAGATCGTGCGATCCAGTCTCTATTTTATTGCAAAAAAGAAATTTTTGTTTTCGTGTAAAAACAAATTTCGGGGTTTTAATCAAGAAGTCCAAATAAGTAAATTTCGTCATACGGTCCATCGGTTTGTGCGTGTCTGTGCGACCAGTAGAGTTTTTTTTTTTTTAATTTTGTTTTCCTTGTTAATAAACTGAGAGCTAGCAACAGTTTTACTGATCTCATCATAATTATAAAAAAAAATGCGAATCTTAATCCCTGCTTCCGATGACTAGGTCTTTATTTATTAAAAAAAAATGAAAAGAAGTTGGAGTTTTTTTTTTGTATTTGATGATCATAGATCTTTCGATGACCAAAATTTCATCCATGTACCGATGAGACCAGTAAATCCGTTGATACATAGCTTTAAATCTATACCTATGTCAATTTCTTTCAAAAATTGCCTAGCCCGTCTAAATAGAGAAAAATAGACCACCCTATCTCTACATTTTTTTTCTCCTGTCTCGACCGATTCTTCAGGCCCTAACATTATTTTATGTGTATCAATCTAAAAACATACATATGTAAGTGTGGTGTGAAAAAAGATTTAAAAGATTTAAGTCGTTTTTTTTTTGTTTATTTATGTCGTTTGTTTAAACGATAAACGACTTTTGTTAAAATTCGATCTTTGAAAATTTCAGATATCTTAAAGCTTTCATGAGCTAAGTTTTTTAGTCTGTACAATTTTGCAGTGGATATAAAATTTGATGGATCTAAGTCCCTTATTGGAAATGTCGTTTGTTTAAACGATAAACGACTTTTGTTAAAATTCGACCTTTAAAAATTTCAGATATCTTAAAATTTTTTTAAACTTTTATGAGCTATGTTTTTTTTTTTAACCTGTACAATTTTGCAGTGAATAAAATTTGATAGATCTAAGTCCCTTATTGGCAATGTCGTTTGTTTAAACGATAAATGAATTTTATCGAAAGTCGTTCATTGAAAATTAAAGATATCTTAACTTTTTTTTAAGCTTCCATCTGCATTGTTTTTACAAAAAAAAATGTTAGCAACTCTTAGCTGTCCAACAGATAAAATTATATATACAATTTTGAACGCGATCGACATTTTTCGCATAACGACAATAAAGTTCGAAGTTTCTCCATACAACTAGAACCACTGCTAAGCGGTTAATAGACTAAAAAAAAGAAATTTTTGTCTCAGAGGCATTTTCCTCAATATCATTTTAGGAATCTTATAATACATTTAACGGTTTATCTAATCCAAAACAAAGTTCTTCCCATAAAATCTTCTCAAGTATGGTTCAATCAATTCGTAAATAGTTATTTATAGGTAGCCTCGTCCTTGTTGGCATTATCATCAAATCACAACTCATCAATCTGCGTGGAATATTTTTTGTGAAATAAATCCCATTTTGATGGGTCTTTTGTTTTCATCGAAATGTCCTTGTGTCCTTTATACCAAAAAACCCGCAGGTCATGACCATATATTTCATTAATGCGACGCACGTCGTCTTTCTCGTCGTCGTCAGCTGTTCTCATCCTTTAAAACCTTTCTATATGATTAATAAATCGTTTTGCTTTTGTCGCACCTATCAACAACATAAACGAAAAAACGCGCCCTCCATCATCGTTAAATCGTGTGGTTTTTTACGCTCGTTAAAAATATAAAAATCGTATAAAATGTGAATCAGTGTGTGTGTAGGTGTGTGTGTATTTGGTTGACATCATTAGAGTTTTCCAAATCGCTAAACAATAAGTAAAATACGTCATATTCGTGTATAACGCAGGTTTATTTTCGATGTCATCTTGTTAGTGTTCTGGTGTTGTAAGACAATACGTCTCTGTCAATTTAAACAAATCAAATCCTTAAATAAACAATAACAACAAGCTTATCCGTTGCACGCTTTTGCATATAAACAAAAGCAAGAAAAAAAACAATTTAGATAGATAAATCTTTTTCATTATCCTTTGCTTACACACCGAAGGTCTTGGTTCCCATCATCACATATATCTACATACCTACATATGTCCTATATCTTAAATATACACACACACACCTACAGAAACATTTATGAATGATGGTATATCCATTACTTAATCGATTTTACATTTCTTTATACCTAAACCTAACCTATACTCGTTGATTCTCTTCGTTTCCCTTAATCGAAAAGTTTTTTTCCTTAATTGGATCTTTTATATATGCTTTATTATGCCTCATACCTACATACAAGGATATATTATTATAGAATACAAATTAAATTAATGTTCGTCCTTATCTTATCTTTTTAGACTTAAACAACAACAACAAAAAATTAATTATCATATAAAAACACAAAGCAGGGAGTAAAAAAATAAAAATTAAAAAAAAAAGTCCATAAATACCCCAATACAAATGCTGTTATACTTATCAAAATAAGGTTTATCCTTCAAAATAAGGATAACAATAATAAAAAAAATAATCAAAAGAAAAGTTAATAACTTTCTCCACAAAAACGACCTAGAACTTGAATGAAGAATTCATTATGACAGCAACAACCGGTACACAAGTACAACAACAACAACAACAACATCAAATACAGCAGCAACAACAACAACAACAACTGTCACAGGATCAGGATAATAACATACACAACCATACACATCAAAATATAGATACTGGTGGAGGAGGAACGAGCACGAGTTCCACCAGTGGACATCGTAAAGGTCACAGGTGAGTTATAAGAGAAGTTAAAAATATTCATGCATGCATGATTAATGGTTACCAAGTTAGTTAAATTTTTTGTGTTTCTTTTATTCATTGTGTCTTTTTTTGAATGTCCTTTTTTAGAGTTGTAGTCTTTTCAAATCGAATTAAATAGAATCTTAAATTTCAATTTGCAACTCGATTCAGTTATAGACGTCAAAGATTAAAAACTCCGAATTTAGAATGACAGTTCAAATTAAATATTCTATATACGTCAAAATAAACTATTCTTATCTGTCAAACTACAAAGTGTTGGATTCCATTCAAGAATTGCTAAGATTTTAATGGATTAAAACCTCGATTTTTGTTTTTTCCGCTAACAGTTCCATTTGAAAATTTTATATATGTACGTCCTAAAAATAGTTCGGTTTATATCTGTGAAACTGCAAAGTGTCAAATCCCAGTTGAGGATGGCTACAATTTACAATTTCGATCTACGATTTTAGTGCTTTACCCTGATAGTTCGCACCAATTTTTCTTAATATGTCAAAAAACATTTAAATTCTTATCTTTCAAACTATTAAGTGTCAAATTTATTTAAAGGATGATTATGTAATAATAATAATGTTTTAAAAACCCCCTGACAAATCAAAATTAAATTATATTTTTATTTTCGCTCTAGAAAACTACGATTGAAGTAGGTACTTTCCGCTTACAGTTTGAACTAAATATTTTATACATATTATTATGCATGTCAAAAAGTAGCTCTTCTCCTATTGATTAATCTAATAAGTGACGGATGACAACTCGCACTGTAAATTTTCTATATATGTACTTCAAAATACGATTTCAGTGGATTAAAAAATATTTGACAAGTTAACAATTTATTTTTCACTACGGATCTTGGTTCTTTCCGCTGGCAGTTTGAATTTATTAATAAATGAGTTTTCTACGTCAATGAATTAGTATTTAATAAATAAAGAAACTTCTTAAAACTTCAACACTTTTTTTACATCTGAAAATAACTAATTTCAGTACTTTTCACTGACAGTTGTTGTTCGAAATAAATTTATGTCGAAATAAATTTATTACGTCAAAATATAGTTCATCAATTATATGTCATTACAAATTGTCAAATTACACCCAAGAATAAAAGTAAGATACGACACCAAAACCAAAACTGAAATGTCATATTTTCATACACCATTGTTTTTTCTAAACAAAAAATTTTAGTGAAATGAAATTCACACAAATTAAAATCTGTTTTCAACCAATGTCAGTACATATTAATCAAAAATAGATAAACAACTTACAGTTTCTACAGAGTGATCATTTTGACATATATAAATAAACGAGAGAGAGAGATAAATTGTTATTTAGTGAAGAGCTCTATAGTTACATTTCGTATCGCATAACATCCCTTATTTCATTTTAAGTCAAGAAAGTTCACATTCAACCACAAACGCAGTCTTCATATATTAAAGGGAAGCTATTTCTTCGAATATTTTTGATGTTTAAATATCTATGTATGCCGGCGGTAGCACATTACGTTGTGCTGTTACACGTTACGATATGTTGATGTATATTGGATACGTTCAATATTGGGTACGTTCCTTCGTAGCTCAAACTAAATCGAAAGGTCGAGTTGAGTTTGGGTTGAAATGTGATGTAAAACCAGCCTTAACCTTAACTTGCACTCATACCTTTTTTTGTTTCGGCTGATTTTTCTGCGAAATTCGCTCATAAAATGTCAAACATGACATTAAAAAAAAATGAAAAATATCAAATAGTGCTGAAGTCAAAAAGGAAGCTTTTAACATTCAGTGTCATAGTTGGGTCGGGGTTCGGCCGACCGAGATAAATAACAAACAAATTGAACTACCTACATATATATGTATACCGTTATCCACAGTTCTTTAATTCTTAGAAAAAAGTTGCTTACCAATTACAATTTTTCACAAAATGGTAACCATTATTTCTACTTGTCGCAACTTTGGTGGCATTGTAGTAGCTCCGTCAACAAACAACGGTGTTATGAAACCAAACCAATTTGATTTTACTATTTCATTAGTCTTCCAGCTGTTCAAGGGTCATGGGGTGATGGTGAGCAACTCCATCAGTATACCTACACCCCTTAACAGAAAGTAGGTATACCTACTTACCTACCCATTTATGGGATCCTTTTTTTTTTTTGTATCTTCCACTTCTGTTAAGCTAAAATAATAAAAATAAAAAAAAAACAAGAATTCAAATGGAATTGTTGAAATAAATATTTTATGATGCAACGTTGATCGGGGTTACTTTTTTTTTTTTTTGGAGGTTCAATATCGTAGTCTACGACCGGCGGCGGCGGCGAACACGAAACGCGGTGGGCGTTAGCACATGCATGAAAATATTCCTTCTGGTAAATGGCATAGCACTGCTGTTGTTCTACTAGAAGGACATGCTGCTGAGCCCACTATACAGTGAAAAGAGAGCTATACGTACGTACCTATACGTACTCATATTATTTGATTATTTTTTGTTCAGCGATTCTGGTATGTTGTTTTATTTATTTAAATTTACCTACCTTTTTTTTGTAAGAAAAAAAAACAAAAAAAAAAACATTCAAATTTCCTCTTACCTACTATTTAAAGGATAGATAGATGTATAGTTGTGTGGAACTGTTAAACGAAATTTTGACCGTGAAATCGAAAGTAGAGGCTTTTTTTTAGTTTCTTCTTGTCTATGTTTTTTTTTTTTAGTTCTTTATGGTTCTTAAGTGGGGGTGGTCGAGGTTGAATTGAAGTTTAGCTTTGTTAGTCATACGAGAAGGTTCATTTGTTTGGTGAACGAATTTTTGTTTTGTTCAACGTTTGCCAATAATTCTGTGCCATAAGGGAATTTTGTTTTTTATTTGTATTCCATTTTATTTGTCTTTCACAAAGTGTCGTGATAGGTAAGAGGTTTTGATGTAAGCTTTAAAAATGTATATCGATTTAATAATTAAGTTCTTTTTTTAATTATTAAACTTAACGTGCTTCAAAATTATGTTGCTGTTGTGTTTCACATTTAATCTACCGACAAAAAAAAAAAAAAAAAAAACAAATATTAAATTAAATTAAAATTATTTACAGCAATTTAATTTAAAAGTCAAAAATGAAAGAAACTGACAACTTGGCATTTTGAGAGTTTTAAAACAGCTTAACCACAAATATATCAGATATTTAAAGTTTTTCTTTTAAAGAAGGAATATTCAAGCGATATTGAAAAAGCCTCTTTATTGGCACCAACCTCATAATGCCTTGCTTCATAATCCTTACAGTTTCAAAATTCATTATGTGCTCGTTGTTCATTGTACATATGATTCTGCCAAAATTTTTACTTATAGTTCACTTTTGGTATTTCGTGAGTAAAAACAACTCCCGATTTTAGTGAGAGTGAATAGAACTCCCGGTCTAGAAAATCCAGAAAACCAAAAATCCGGAAAATCTAAAATCCAGGAAATCCAAAATCAGCATTTTTTTTCCAATTTTTTCTTCTGGTTTACAATTTTTTAACAATTATTATATTTACAATTTTGTTACAATGTGTTCAAATAAATAAAAATAATTATTTTCTTTTCTTTAAACTTGAAATTTAAAATGGTTCATCTCTAATTGAATTGTTTTTTATTTTTTGTTTGTATTTATTTATAGAAGACAAGAATCAATGTATCAAATGACCGGACTTTATTCAGAAACAAATAGCGGCGATGACAGCAGCATCGATGTACCTGCCGATTCAGGCAGTCCAGAGCCAATTATGCCACAAAGCAGCAGTAGCTGCAGTGGCAATAATAATAATAATAACAATGCTGCCGCCAATGTCGCTTCTACCTCAACAAATTCACATCGCACCAATCACCATCACCATCATGCGCATCACAATAGCGTCACAGATACAGTGATTAAATGCCATAGTCGTCAAGCGTCCAGTTCGTTAGTGGACAGTCGAAGTAGTGGTGGTCATCATCATCATCCGCCATCGCTGCCGCACCAACAACCATCACACGATGATCCTGCTGATGATCCAGATTTACAAAGCCGCGATTGTGGCATTCTTAATTGTCGTCCATTTGTTATACAAAAATTTGCTAGAATTAAAATTTTCGTCCTTTTGCTATCGATGCTAGTCACTCTGCAACAGGCTTTAAGTTCCGGCTATATTAATTCGGTTATAACAACAATCGAAAAACGTTTTGATATTCCATCGAGTTATTCTGGATTAATAGCTTCGAGTTATGAAATTGGCAATGTTATTACGGTTATATTTGTCAGTTATCTTGGCAGTAGAAGGCATATACCGGTCTGGATTGGAATAGGTAAGGACTTTTTGTCATACATAGTCATTTTCCAAAGCCGAATGATTGAGATTTTCTATTTTATCACTTTAGGTGCTGTGATCATGGGAATTGGATCGTTGGTCTTCATGGTGCCACACTTTACTGGCGAAGCAAATCCTGGTATAACACTTGCCAATCAAACCAGTGATAATATATGTCGAGGAGTCTCAGTTAGAGAACACGACATGGGTCTGGGAAGACTTTCGACAGGTCTGACAAATCAACAACTTGCCCCACATACATTGAGAGAGGATAATTGTCTGAAAGTGAAGTCTTCAACATTTGGGCCTGTTTTATTGTTTGTTATTGCCCAATTGCTATTAGGATGTGGTGGCAGCCCATTGTTCACACTCGGCACTACCTATGTGGATGATCATGTGAAGACAGAAAGCTCATCTATGTATATTGGTAAGTAAATGTGTTGTTTCGTTGAATTGAAAGAAAATTAATAATGATTAATTTAATCACAGGGTGCATGTACAGTATGGCTGCATTTGGTCCAGTCTTGGGATTCCTTTTGGGCGCTTATTTACTTTCCTTCCATATGGACTCTTTATCGTCGGCTATAATATCAATTGGTAAGTTTATTCAATTCGACATTTAATTAAAACAGAAATTGAGAATATCTTCTGTCATGAAAAAATACATCAATTTCTGTCGACTAACAACTCGCAGACAGGATTGAGAATTGCAAGTGACTATAACCTTGTTCTGGCCGAGTTGTTGTGCCACAAAATCTATCCTATGCGAAATAAACATTACTCATTGCATTGTATTTTATTTTATTTTATTTTATTGTATTTTATTTTATTTTATTTTATTTTATTTTATTTTATTTTATTTTATTTTATTTTATTTTATTTTATTTTATTTTATTTTATTTTATTTTATTTTATTTTATTTTATTTTATTTTATTTTATTTTATTTTATTTTATTTTATTTTATTTTATTTTATTTTATTTTATTTTATTTTATTTTATTTTATTTTATTTTATTTTATTTTATTTTATTTTTTTTTATTTTATTTTATTTTATTTTATTGTATTGTATTTTATTTTATTTAATTTAATTTAATTTTATTTTATTTTATTTTATTTTATTTTATTTAATATTTTTAATTTTACAGATCCTGGTGATCGTCGGTGGGTTGGCATGTGGTGGGGTGGATTCCTTTTATGTGGAATTCTGCTACTAGTTGTAGCTATTCCATTTTTCTCCTTCCCAAAGGTAAGTGTATCCTTATAGGCTTGTTTACTTTTACAATTTTTCTTCAACTAAAAAACATTTCCTATTTTTCAGGTCCTCACACATGAGAAGAAAAAAATTCGTAAAACCTCTGAAAAGCTACTGCCACCAGTCCTGCCAAATAATTCAAATAGTTTACCACGTAAAATCGATGATAAGTTAAAGAAAGATCTTGGAGATAAAGCACCAGAAGTTAAACCAAAAGTTGATACAGGCTATGGAAAGGATATCAAAGGTTAGCTATTCTGTTTTCAAAATTCAGACTTGTCTTATTTAATTTGTAATTTTTTTTTGCAGACATCCCTCAGTCAATGTTACGTTTAGTAACCAATCCTGTCTACATCACCACTTGCCTCGGAGCTTGCATGGAACTTATGATTGTTTCGGGGTTTGTTGTTTTCTTACCGAAATATTTAGAAACTCAATTCAGTCTTGGCAAGAGTCAAGCCAGTGTATTCACTGGATCAATTGCTGTCCCTGGAGCTTGTATTGGTATTTTTGTTGGTGGATGTATCCTTAAGCGTTTTCAATTAAAGCCAAAAGGTGCCGTTCAATTTGTTCTCATATCGAATGTGGCTTGTTTGAGTTGCTACGCCTTGTTATTCTTTTTGGGTTGCGAGAATCTTAAAATGGCTGGAACTACAATTCCTTATTATAACTCATCGACGCACAGTTCATTGGAACCATTTACTGTGAATCTAACAGCAGCTTGCAATTTTGGTTGTGAGTGTTTGACCACAGATGTTGAACCAGTTTGTGGTAATAATGGCTTGACATACTTTAGTCCCTGCCATGCAGGGTGTACAGCGTTCTCATCAAGTTCCAATTATACTAATTGTGCATGTAAGGATGCAGCAGTGAAGATTCATACAAAAATGATAATTAAAATTAAAATCTCTCTTCCAGGTGTTCATTCCAACATAACCAGCATTTTTAATGGACCCGGTGGTAGTCAAGCTCAAGCTTTGAATGCTTACGAAAATTTTGCTGAAGTAACTGTCGTCCCGGTGGCTACAGCCGGTCCTTGCACAACTCCCTGCCGGACAATCTATCCCTTCTTGATATTGCTATTCTTCATGACCTTCATGGTGGCCTCGACACAAATGCCTCTGCTTATGATTGTCTTGCGTTCTGTGTCCGAAGAAGAACGATCTTTTGCCCTAGGAATGCAATTTGTTATATTCCGTTTATTCGGATATATTCCAGCACCGATAGTATTTGGAAATTTGATAGATTCAACGTGTTTGCTGTGGAAATCAACTTGTGGCGAAAAAGGTGGAAGATGTCTGATCTATGACATCGAGAAATTCCGATGGAAGTGAGTTGCTTGGGTTTTCATGAAGTTCTGGGATTAATTATGGTTTTTTTTCTTTTCCTTAAAGATACGTTGGACTGTGTGCATTTGTTAAAATTGTTGCTCTTGCAATATTCATGGTCGATTGGTGGTTAGTGCGAAGGCGTAAACAATTGGACAAACTTAAGCCGCTAAATACTAATGAATTGGTTGTTGGATCGATTATCAGTTTGGACAAACGTAAGTACACATGAGAGATGTGCTATAAACGCTCCCTTGAAAAATTCACATTGAATTGAAAGAATTAATAAGAGTCAACCTTGGTGTCGTATTTAAACATCATTTTGCATTTGTTGTGATAAATAAATTTTGTATGCTAAAAAAAAAATTCTTTCCATTTCAGTGTTCGAAGAGAAATTAGCCGACAATAATCAAACCGTGGTGCCTTATGGAGCTAATGAACTGATTATACCCTCAGACATCCTTAGGCATTCTCGCAACAATTCCCGCACAATTCAGCTAGAATCTGGGTAAAAATTGAATTTTTACCTTTTAAGAAAAAACACATTTTAATTCTTCAAATTTCATTTCTAGCTATGACAAATGCCACAATTCCCTCCATCCATCAGCAGCAATTCTTCCACAAACCAAATCAAAAAAACACTTCCGTAGTGCATCGTGCGATGTAAAAATGATCCGAGGCTATACAAAGGACATTAATGACGATTACAACATCAATCACAGCACAAATAGCAAATTCCGAAATTTAAAGAAACTCCAAACACATTCCCGCAATAATTCCAATGATCTTAATTCCACTGATATGCGACAAAAACTAACCCATTCCAGAAATAATTCACGTGACGAACCGAATTTAAATATCAAATTTATACAAAATCAACTCCACAAAGATGACGATTATGACGATGATGATAATCTTACACCAGGTTGTGGTACATTTGTCAAGAAACACTCGAGAAATCATTCATATGATCAGATTTATATGCCAAATAATATTCGATTCGATATTGATCTCTTCCGTGGTAGGAAGAGTGTTAATGTTGTTAAGAATGTTGAAAATAAAGTAAAGAATTCAAATGAAGGTGCTGGTGGAAGTGGACATTCACGAAATAATTCCAAAGATTTGAATATTAATGATAAGCAATTGATGGCAGTTGAGGCGGCTTCGTGTATACTTAGGCATCGTCGAACAAATTCAAAAGATTTGAATGTTATTGTTGCGGGCGGAGGTGTTGGTGCTGCAGTCGAACAGAAAGAAGAAAATACAACTGCTGCTACTGCTCCAGCTCCAGCTTCATTGTCATCATCACACGGACGATCATCATCTCATCATAAGATTCAAATTGATAATGAAGAGAAGATTCTTCCTCCTGAAGCTGAAAATGCAGATCGTTCGTAGGAACAACGAGATGTTCTTCCCAAGAAAAAAATCAGTTTTCCTTCATTTAATATTTAAAAAAAAAAATTATGTTTTCAAGAAACCCCTATATAAGGACTGTTTTGAGTGTGTGCAATGTGCAATGAATATTATTTGTGTGCAATGTGTGACTGAATGATTTGCACTAGAAGAATATAAGAAGAGAAGAGAAGAAAAAGAAAATAGAAAAATAAATAAAGGTAGGTAATGTACTTATAAAAATACAAAGGTATATTATTTTACTTAAAGCGATATTTGTGAACATGAATCAATTATTATTAATGTCAAAACAGAAAGTGTGTGCTGATTATTTTCGAATAAGCTCTTATTGAACTTCTAAGCTAAATTTATTAGACTCTCAAATTTTTAGAAACAAAATATTTAATTTTAACTTTTTTATTATGAAATTGTGTGTGTGTTTTTTTTAAATGTTTTCAAGTAAAGCTAGCTGGATCTATACTTCTATACTAAAAATCACACACTGGTTAATTTTGAACCAGACTAACCCTAGCGTAATTTTTACTTTAATCGCAAATGGAATAAAGATAGATCATGTGGATAATAAAATGCAGCTAATTACAGTTTTCGCTATAAGCTCAACTTAAGGGACCCTTGAATACAGGATGAAGTCTACAAATAACCACTTCTTAAAATCTAAACATCTAAAAACCTCCCCAGCTAAAAATCTAAATTGTTTAGTCAAATTTAAAATTCTAGAAAAAATTTATATCACACATACTAATTAGTAATTAGTTTCTAAATTGAAATTATACTATTGCAATGTTTTTTATTTTTGTGTTTGTAGAAAATAATTCTGCTTATTATTTAGATTAGATAAATGAATAATTAAAAAGTAACGAGAATAGCAGCCACACTAAAATAATTAAAAAAAAAAAAAATCATAATAATAAATTTCTTGAAAATGATAGTTTTAGATATAAGGTTAAATGAAAAAAAAATATTTTGTAAGGCACCTTTAGAAAAACAAAACAAAAAATCAAATGCAACTAAAATTTAGTTGAATATATGAGTGTGATATGTAAAGAAAAACAAATATGAACTTATAAATAAAAAAAAAAAATTAAAAACATTTTATCTTAAAAATTATACAAAATAATTTCCATAAAAATACAAAAATGAAATGAAACAATGAAAAAGAATTTAATTGAATAATAATTTAAAATTTCATACAAGAACATTATTAGTTATATTATATATAAATGTACTAAAAATTAAATTAAATTGATTTTAAGAAGAAAAAAAGTGAAAAAAAAACAAAACAATGTCAATGTCAATGTCAATGAAATTTTGTGCTGTGACGAGATATCTGAGAAATAACTTATTGCAAAGGGATATTATAAAAAAAATTTCAACAAAACAAATAATTTCAACAAAAAAAATAATTTTCTAAAAAAAATAATAATAATTCAAATAAATAAATCGAAGAAAGTTAATTAGAAATTCATGTTTATGAGTTGTCTCTAAATAAAATTATAATATAGACAAAAAAACAAACACTTTAATAAAAATAAGTATGGCAAGCGGCAATGGAAACAAATTTAAATCTTCGTGTATTTTTATCTTTTATGAACCAGTGTTAAAAAAAAAAAAACAATATTTTCCCCGCGGCTCCCAGAATAATCTCGACTGTGATTCCAGTTTGCTAACATGCTGAAAATCAGCAGCTTTCTGGTAAGCAGATGACAAAGCATGTGTAAAAAATGCACAATGTAAGCTTGCCCAATGGATCACTTCAGATGTCTTTGTTTTAGGTTCTTTGAAGTCACAGTTCTATGAAAAACAAGTTCTTAAAGAGATTATCCGCAATAAGAGCGAGAATGTCGTTGATATACTTCGTATGGCAAAAGATTTAAAAAAAAATAACTAAAGTAATAAAAAGACTTCTTGCTATAACTTAAAACAAACAAAAAATGAGTTTCGTTAACTTTGTATTATTAAACCTAGCCTTTTAGTGTTCTCCTTTATTATTAAAAAAAAAAATAAATAGACAATTTTATTTCTCACACTTAAGTAAATTCTACAATAAAGAAAACAAAATAATAATAATAATAATAAAACAAAAATAAATATCATATCAATTAATATAATTAAAATTTAAATAAAATAGGATTAACTAAGAAAATTTAATAAAACAACAAAAACAACAAACAAAACTAAATAAATACCTAGGTTTCTTTTTTTGATTTTAAAATACAAATTATACAAAAAAAAAAATAAGTAAACGAAAGAAAAGTTTAAAAATAATAATAAAAAACAAAAAAACAAACTGTAATCTTATCTGATTTTCCGGCTTACTGCGTTCCTAAAAAAAATGTTAGTATTAAACTTTAAAATAATAATTAAAAAAATAGAACTGCTATTTCCCTCACCATATTAAACACAAAATATGAACCTTAAATAATATGAATTATGAAAAAATAATATAAAAAGGTAAAACAAAAACAAAAAACAAGGCTTTTTTTAGTTAAAATAAATGTAATGTTTAAGTATAAATAAAATAACCAACCAGTAGATTACAAATAAATATTTCTTAAAACAAAAACAAACAAAAAAATACAAACAAATTATAAAAATTTATCACTGAAATAATTTAGAAAAAGGAAAAAAATAGAAATGAGAAAAAAAGTAAAACAAAAAATAATTTTAAGAAATGACGTGTTAATTATTGAAGAAAAAAATTGCCTTAAATAAAAAAAAAATGAAATCTATTATATTGGAGAGAGAAAACAAAAAAAAATAAATAAATAAATTCAAACAAGAAGAAAATTAAAATAAAACAAAATATAAAATAAAAGAAAAATGAAAGTATGAAATAGAAGATTAAACAGGTTATATAAAATATATGAAAAATATATAGATATATATTTAAAAGAAAAAAAAATAAAGTTGTGTTTATTAAAAATGAAAAATTAATATTGGGCTCTTGCAAATGAGACGAAAATCATCATTTATGCAGCTAGTCCCGATAAAAAAGTTGAACATTTTAAACTATCGCTCTGTTGCATTTACATCCCTACTCCCCTCTATGGCCATGGTAATAAATTCACTATCACCTTAAGAAATATCTCGAAGAATGAAAGCTTCTTAATGATTCGACGGCTAATCCACCTCTGTGAAGATTGTAAGGATAGGAAAATAAATTCACCTAAGACAATCAGATCACCATTTGAATTTGCTGTTTTATTTTGCACTTCTAGTCCTTGCACGTCGTCTGAGTACTGAGTACTGAATGTACTTTGTGTGGTTTTTGAACTTGATACAAGCTTTATAAAAAAGCTAATAGCATTCCATCAACATTCTATAGAGCTTTTTCAATAAGCTTGAGAGATTTCTTTTCAAACAAAACTTTTCAAGAAAAGTTGCAAGTACTTTTTGAATTCGCCGCAACAAGAAACCGGAAGTATCCGCTGAAATATTTCCCATCGATATAAAACCGTTTCAAAAAATACCTACGATATAAGCAAATAACTGTTCTAGTAGTTTGTTTTAAAACCTTTTTTTTTAAGAAAGCAATTGTTTAACAATAACAGATTAAAGTAATAGTAATAGATTAAAGACAGTTTCTACAATACAACACGTAGATGGCAGTAACTTCGTTTGTGGGTAGCTTACTCAAGCTATCTTGTTTAATTTAAAAAAAAAGTGGTGATTTAAAAAAAAAATTTGAAAATTAATTTAATGTGTTGAAGTTCTTTTGAAAGTTACAGTTGAAACATTCACTCAAAAATCAAGTACTTAATAATTTTTAAAAATGAAAAAAAAAAAAAAAAAAAATGTGATCATTATTCGGGACTGAAAAAAGCAAAACTTTTAATTCTTGAAAATTAATTTATAAAAGAAATGGACGTGCTAAGTAAAAAGTGTTTATATATTGTGCGAAGTTTGAACTGCGAAGCGTGGAATTTGAAAGGGGACTGCGAAGTGTGCAGTTTGGAAAGTAAATTGTGGAATGCGAAGGCGGAAAGCGAAGTTCAGAGTGTGAAGTTCGGAATATGAAGGGTGCAGTGTCGAGAGCTAAGTTTGAAATGCGAAGAGCATTAGAAATCGAAGGGTGAATTGTGGAGTGCGAAGAGCAGAGTGTGGAATTCGAAGGTTGGATTTAGAAGTTTGAAGTGCGAAGTGTGGGATACGAAGTGTGGAATTCGAAGTGTGGAATGCGAAGTGTGGAATGCGAATTGCGAAGGGTGGAGGGTGAACTGTGGAGTGCGAAGTGCAAAATTCGAAGCCGTCAGTTGGTGATTTAAGGACAAACATCTCTAATAAGCTTTTAGTGGTTTACTTATCATCACGATATCATGTGTACCTGGCAACCTCAGCTTTTTTTTGCATAGGCGCTTGGATGAAAAAACAGGAAACAAAGTAAGTCTAGTTTTAGCTTTTGGTTTTCATTTATATATTAATAGAGATAAAACTCTATTAAATAAATATTTATTAATTTTATTTAAGTAGGTATTTAGTAAAACATTCCTAAATCAAAGTAAACTTCACAGCAGATAATGAAAATAAATCTTTAAAGATTTATAATCTTTATTAAAATAAATACCACAAAATAAAACACCATATCCTTCATTAACACAACAATTTGAAGAAGGACTCTCTCTCTCTATATATATATATAAATATAACTGAAGTAATAAAACTTTATCATCATAGTCATCCTTCTTTTTGCAAAACAAACAAAGTAAATAGTCTTTGTTAACAAACAAAAGTCTCTTAAGCAATAGAACAAAAAGTTTAGTTCTCTTGTTCTATTATTATTATTGGTCTATCTATAAACCACACAAATAAACACAAGCAAACAGCTAAAAGTCCTTTCGGTTTGCAAAAAAAGGGAATCTTAAAACTAAAACTCAAGACTGTCAATTCAAGCTTCACTCTCCAACCATATACCTACAAACTATATCTACAACAGAACAAAAAAGGAGTTTTAACCTTACAAAAACGACCACAATAATATCCTTCTTTTACTTTTGTGGACACAAAATTCCTCCTCATTCATTCTTGGTATATAGTTTTTGTGTGTCTTGTCAAACTGAAGTTACTTAAGAGACATACGTATGTACATACTTATGTACGTTCTACATAGGGTTTATAAAAAAAAAAAAGAATATTTTCAAGGACTCCCTTACATCCTCACATGAATGTGTGTACGAAAGTTACAGACGACCGACGACTTTTAATCTGATGGGAATCCCTTTGGAAATAGTTCTTTCATTTGCACCTGATTTTTTTTGTCTTATATTGTCCGAGTGTCCTTTTGAAAGTTGAATAAAATTTTACTCCTACATCCATGACAAAACTATGCATGCGTTTGACTGCCTTCAACAAAAAATAAGACTATATTGCATACTTAGAAAAAATGTCCTTTATATATGACACAAGAAATATGGAATTTTTCATTCAGGATATAATGGAGTCACTCTGACAGGACATTCTGCAAATTGCCAACCCAATTGTTAAAAAAAAGTAAAAAAAAAATAAGTCTCACAAGGAATAGATGAGTGCATATATTTTGCGAACCTACTCTCATGAATAATTGAAAAGGTTCTATAATATAGAAAACAAAAAAGAAAAATGAAATCCTTAAAGGAGGTCTCCTGGGAAGGACAACAGCTCCCATCAGTACAAGGTTAATTTAAGCTCTTAGGTACACACGAACATAGAGAGAGAAAGAGAATTGTTTGTACATTTTGTTCCAATTCTGTTTTGAAGTGCGAAATTACCTTTCCGTTTGCTGACAAGGACGAAACAACCAAAAAAAAAAAACATTTTTTTTTCTTTTTTTTTATTTGTTATTCTGTTCATTTACATGAAAAATTTGTCGATTGTATTGCCTTAGTAGTTTGGGAGGATGATGGTGTCCTTCGGCCCAACGTTTTATCACTTTCTGATGGTGATACTGCTGCTGTTGATTCACCATCAACGGAGTAGTCCTTGGGGTGATCCTTCGTCTCTTTAAACGTTTATAAAAGAATTTCGGAATGTCAACACAAAGAAAGTAAAGAATTTCTACGGCGCTAATTAGCGAACATCCAAGAAAAAGACCAGCAATTCCTCCAAAGGACACTGTTTAAGGATATACAAAGAATAAAGGATAATGAAAAAAAAAGAAAAAAAAATTAAAGTTCTTACCAACCAAATCCACCCAACCAAAGACTAAACTTGTTCGATATTGAATAATCGAATCGAAGCGATAATATATATCAAGATCCACGTAGGACGAATTGTTAAGGATATTAGGTGGTAGGTAGGTGGGACGCACTTCGTTGATGTAATTCAATGAGATGCAATTGCGGAAGCACTCGCATGTCATGCCAGTGTGCCGGTTGAAAACGTATTCGTCTTCGCCCTTACGTTTCGTATAACGGAAGGAATCTGTTTGGAGGAAAGCAAGACATTTAAAGAAAGGGGCTGGTCGAATGGTTGTCCTTGTCGACGACCCACTATAAGCTTAAGCTTAAGCAGCTTTAAAAGTAACAGAACTCTTACCTCGATGCTTGTAGATACATTGAAAGTCGGACGCTTGACATGATGGAAAGTCACCTGTGAAGTTACAAAAAAGCCATGCACATCGAAGAGGGAGGTTGGAGGGAGGAAGGGAAAGAGAGAGAAAGGCAGAGAGATGTAAGGAGAGGCAGATGGAAAATCAATGATTTATTCGAGTGGCCATGAAACAAAGGGTCTTGGAAAGGAACAATATTTCATCCTATGTCTACATACTTACCTTGAGGAAAGAGGAGATCCAAGGTGCAATTACAGTAGCGCATCAGGTGCTCTTGATGGCATTGAGAAAGGCAATTCTCGATCATATAAACGTGACCCGGTAGAGACTTGAAGTCTTCGCTATTACGTTCATCCTTGTTAAAGAAAAAAAAAAAAAAAAAAGAGATAGATATAGCGATAGGTCATCATATTATTTGCATGAAACAAAAGCTGTCAAGATATAAAATATTACAAAAAAATGCCAATCGAAATAAAATCCGGAAATAATTGGGGATTGTCAAGAAATAAGTGGAAGTTTGTTATATAAAAATGATTGGAATGGAAAGAGAAAAATAAATAAATTGAGAAAAAAAATAATTATACCAAATAGCGACTATACATATATTGGCAATCGAAGTAGGAGTTTCAATATTGACTTTAAAAAAATCTGGTTCCACGATTAAGTAAGAGGTATGTCTGACTTTAAGAACCAGAGGGGTTCAGATGCAGTTTATGCTTGCGACGTAGGTTAGGCAAGTTTTGGATTCCTGTAAAAAATCGAAAATTGAAGATTTTGTTAAAACTTTGTCTTTTTTAATGATAGGGAAGACGAACAAATGAGTTTCGCAATTCTGCTGTTTGTCTGTCTTTTCGAATACAGCCTAATCGGATATAGGTCGATTTTCTTCAAACTATGGTACCTAGTGTTTTTCGGGCATTCTTCTGATGTTATTTAAAATTTTTTTGTAGGACCAAAAATTACGGTAATTGTCATAATTTTTTTAGCACTTTTGAATAATCTAATTTTCCTTAAAAATAGTTTACAGATTTTACTAATAGAAAAATAGCTTAATGCTTTGTTTTGGTGAAAAACAAAATTCCAAAAAAATGGTTTTAATGGCAACTTCCTAAGAACCATTTTTTTATTTTCTCGAAAATGATTCAACTAATTTGATAAATTTGATTTATGTTAAAAGTTTCAAAAAGTCTTTATCGTATCGTGGCCAAAATTTTCAAAAAAATATTTTTGGGATTTACAAAAAATTATTTTTTTTCGAAAACTCAGTTAATATTTCAAAAATGACTTGATCGATTTTTATTAAACTTCGCACAGAAAGGTTTTTTAACATAATCTATGATACTTTTAACAAAAATTATTCTTGTAGTCAAAATTAACGGTACCTTCTATGCAACTTTTTAAAATTCGTTTATGAAAATATTATTTTTCTTGATAACGACTTTTAAGATTTTGATTAAAATTTGTATGCGCGCTAATATTACCACGATCTACTATTTTTGAAAGACAAATTTTTTACTAAACTATTATTAACCAGTTCTTCTCATATGTATAACCAATTTTTTGATTTTCTACTACCTCATTATATTTCCTCAAAGGATTTTAATTTAAATTTGTATGCAAGAGCTTCTAATAAATTTTTATAATATTGCATATAAAAATTAAAAAAAAAAAGTTTGGATTGTTAAAAAAAATTCAAAATAATTTATTGAAAAGTCAATATTTCAGAAATGGTTAGATAACTCTTTTAAATTTTTTTATTATATCATTATCGATTAACAGTTCCTCTCACAGAACCAATTTTTGGAATTTCGACTACCCCACTATTTGCTCAACCGTTTTTTAATAAATTTTTTTGTTCAAGAGCTTCTAATAAATTTGAATAAAATGCGTAGATATCAAAATTAAAAAAAAAAATAATTTTAGATTCTTAAAAAAAAATTAATTTAATAATTTACTTAAAATTTTAAAATGGGTCATCTACTTATTTCTCAAAATTGATTTTTACCTCTTTATTAATTAGTACTAAAAAATACCGTATCAATTTGTTTTTTAATGTTTAAGTACATATGTACATACATACATATATACAAAATTATTTTTTTTTTTAATTTTCTCGTAAATTAAGATTTGTTAAAAAATTGAGATGGTGTACATCGCATCATTGGTGTCAAAAAAATTTCACAAGTTTATTTTTAGTTTATAACTCACTTGAAAAACACACTTTCTCAATCCCGATGGCACAACTCTGGTATCTTCGTCATTAAAGTAAATCACAGGATCCATTTTAATCGAAGTCTGTGTATTCAATGGAATGAAAAATGGATTTGTATGCCAAACTGGGGGTTCATGGATTGTTACCTAAGCATAATAAAAAAAAAAATAGATATTTTCAAAAAAAAAAAAAAAACACAAATCCACTCACAAGAACTCCTTTTTCTAAATCACTAAACGGCACATGATCTTCTGGTCTTATCAAAAGCCTCATCTGTAACCCACTTCCCGGATTAAAATTAGAATTATGATATGGATAATATTTATCTAATTTCTGTCTTTTCTTCGATTGTTCACTTTCAAGTCCATTAAAAGCAAAACATAAACCAATTTCACTTTTTTGCAATTCAAATTCATCACAACACTCAATATCATCATATCTCCATTTGCAATTTGTTAAAAATTCCTCACAAGTCCATGTCATAAATGTCACGACTTTGGTGAAATTTATACCATTCAAAATTTTAAGATGTTCATCGAAAACTTTTTCAATGATATCGAAATTACCAAAAGCCAATCCATCAAAAATGGCTGCAAATCTAGTGAATAGTTGAAGTTTATATTGATCTGTTTCGCCAGGAAGAAAATGATCTTTAGCTGCTTGTAGACGATTCCAATTCAAACGATTATTATTGCAAATTGTAATAGTGGGAAAGGTTATCTTATAGACGGGATAAGTTGTACTGGCAACGACTGTTTGAAAAGTTCCTTCGGTGTAACGTTTTGATAGAATCAAACTAACATAGGCTAAGCCTATTATGGTAATTGTCAATACGATGAACCATATTAATCTATAAGGATAATCGAAAATTGAGTTAAAATTGGTTTGGAGGCAAGTCTCTTATTATTTGTTTTTTTTTTTTACCTTTCATAGATTCCAGTGGATTCGCGAAGAAAGTTATTTATAGCATGGATACTATTTCGGGTATAAAATGTCCTTATTAATATTCTCACGTCATTTTCGTTGTCTTTTTTTAAGGAATTTTTATTCGAAAGTTGACCATTTAGAGCACTTAATACCCGCATTTGTGATGTATAAACCATGACTGACAGACAATATTTGAAGTATATTTTTTTCAACTGAAAGCTTTTATTTTCAGCGAGTCTAATATAATATGATTGGATTTTTTGAATTCTCTGAGGAATAACTATACCCATTAATAAGAATTCCAATTATTTTTCTATATCGAAACTGACTACAGTTGTCAATTGTTTGGATTTCATTTATTTAATACTACATGCGTCTTAAAACCGGATATAAATACCTAGATATTGAGGTTAAATATGCAGAATCAAATGAAGGATACCCTTGAGACTATTGACGTTGGAGTTTTTGGGAAGGTTGTGTTAGAGACTAATTGATTTTTTTAGGGGTAAAATAAAGTTGGTGTTGGAAAAAAGATTTGAAGGTGTTAAAAGAATTCTTTAGGGATTACTGCGGAAGTGTTATTTACCTACACTACAGATAAGTGCCCTAATAACAAGCTTTTGAAATACATTTTTCAATACAATTCAATTCAATTCAATTAGATTAAATTCAATTATTTCCATTCAATTCAATTATTTCAATTCATTTCAATTCAATTCATTTCAATTCAATTCAACTCAATTCAATTCAATTCAATTCAATTCAATTCAATTCAATTCTATTCAATTCTATTCAATTCTATTCAATTCTATTCAATTCTATTCAATTCTATTCAATTCTATTCAATTCTATTCAATTCAATTCAAGAGATGTGAAAAGTACCCTTACATATGACATTAAAATTTTCAAGGCTATTTTAACACCAAGCTAGGACGAGAAGACATCATTTGTGGTATACAGTCGGGAAGCACGATATTTCTATTTCTTAAATTTTATTAATTAAATTCTGATTCTATCGATCATAATTTCTGATAACTATGGTTCTTTTATTAAAATACAAACACACATGTTCCAACGAGTCTATGAGTAAATAATAGTTAAGAAAACCTTGACAAGCACGTGTGTGGTTTTCTCAATTTTCTTCATTTTTTCAAGGATAAAGGCATCTGTTCTTCTACAATGCAGTGGCGGTGGCGTGACGACACTGTCTGCAATTCAATTGAACATTTTCCAAAAAAAGTAAAATTCAACATTCATTTGAGATAGTTTTACTTGTAAAACTCGTATAGTCGCTTCGTACAGCATCAGGTTAGATGAACGGAAAAACTCCTTCCTTGGCAATATGTTAACAAACACAAATACAAACACAAACACACATATGTACATACATATGAAGGTTCATGATTTTCGTAGTGCGGTGGGATTATATCCTTCCATTTGAATTACTTCCTCCCGAATGGAATCAAAGTTTCTGAAGACATTCACATCACAAAAAGGTAACCCATAGCGACCGACGACGACCGAGGACGCGAAGGAAGGACTAAATACTTACTTTGCTGCGCCCGCCATCATGTCTAGCTGATTCAGCACATATTTTGCTATGCTAGAGGCTTGCGTGCGCTAGAATGGAGGATACGTGATGACACATAACGCATGCATTTTGGTTCCTTGAATAGATGAAAGGTTTTTTACTATTTTGCTTTTTTTTTGTTTAATTTTTTTTCTCCAACAAGGAAGCCATATCAATGTTAAGATTTTTTTTGCTCAACTTAAAGTCCTGGGAGCAATATTCTTTCCTTTGAGCAAATTCACTCTGTACAAAAAAGTAAATGGAACTGTAAGTGAGTTTTATTGAGAGTTTCTTTTGATTGTTAAAAAGGATTCTTTGGAATTTGTTGTACCTACCTTTTGCAAGTTCATACCTTGAGTTTTTGGTTTTCTTATTTTCGAAAGGAGTTGCGGTGGATGTGTACCCAATACCTACATATATATCTAATGGGTGATTGTAGAAGCATTCTCCTTTTTTTTGTTTTTTTTGTATTGGTTGAGTTTGTGGTATAAAATCGAAATCAATTTGTTTTTGAATTTCAAAAAGAATGTTGCAATAAAAATGTTAAAAATCAGCAAATTGGGCGAGATAGGAGATTCTGTTGGCTTCTGTTCGGAAATAAATTGTTTAAATAGGAATTGATTTAGTCTTAGTTTTAGTTGAACTTAGATATTTTTAAAAGAAGAGCATTTTGAAATTGAATAAATACTTTAAGTAAGGTTATTAGGTTTCTTCTGGCCTCCTTTGTAAGAGGATACAACATTCATTCTGTCATAATGCTTAAAAACTCGTATAAATATATGTCTCTTGTCTCACATTTGGTGGCATTGTGTGAGGATGAATTTTTGAAATTCTACGTTGGGCGCCATTTTGTAAAGTAAAATTTCCACGGCGGAAATATTTTATTCATTGAAGTGGAAAAGGAACAGCTTAAATTCTTTGCTGGAAAATCTAATTGCAGTAAGCTTGTTTGTTCAAGCCTACCTGGCTCTAGTATGAATTTTTAGAGCTCTACATTGGGCGCCATCGTGAGAATTTGGGTTTTTATTAGAGACAATTGATATCAAATAAGTGGCATAAAGACCAGTAAAACTACGGGCGCTGGAAAAGAAATTGCATTAAGCTTATTTGTTCTACAGCCTACCTTGCTTGAATTAGAATTCTTAGAGTTTCACGTTGGGCGCCATTGTAGAAATCTAGATTTCCATGCGTCAAATAGTTGATATCAACTAAGGGGCAAATGATCATTTATATTCATCAATGAAAACCCTGTCGCAACAAGCGTTTCACGGTTCCACGTTGGGCGCCACACCTAGGAACTACATATACATATGTACATATGTATGTTTTTCAAATTTCATAAAATTCTCACAGAAAACCTTTTTTCCTCTTAATATTTTTTCTTTACAACCTTCTGTTATAATTTAATAGAGCAATACAAATCTCAGCTCAGTCCATTTTTTCTCATTCTTAAAAAAACCCATCCAGATAATCATGCACGAACATTAAACAAATTATAAAACCTTTTCTACCTCCAACGAACTAAATATATACACTTACCTACTCCAAAATAAAAAATAAAAAAAATATTACGGAAAGTCCAGTCGTTAACAAAAGGTGCAAGAAAAAAATCACAAATCCCTCATCTAAAAGTCCGTCTTATCCGTTCTTATTTTCCAGACAAAAATACAAAAAAAAAAATAATACATCCAACATTAATCCTTTGCCACTAGCAATTTTCCGTGTCCTTTCAGGATTCTATGTTGTATAATATGGATTTGTATGTGTGTTGTTGTGTCATTTAAAGTGATATTTTTCGCAAATATAAATAAACGACTACACACAGAAAACGAAGTCATTCCTCATATTCTTAAGCTCTTCCAAGTTAAGAGGTAAAAATTGCACCTTATCACGCTTTTAGAGCTCGCTTTGGAGGTTCGCTAATTCATTTACAACACACACACATATCCATAGAACAAAATAGCTTAGAAGAGTAGTTTACAATTTAACTGTCACGCCAACTGGCATAATGTCAGATATTTTCTTCCTTCCTGCTGGGCTGCGTGCAAGTCACCCTCAAAATAATTTTTATTATTGGGGAAGGGGGGTGGTTATTATTACCATATCTTGACGGGTGATTATTTCATAATAACTTGCGTATTATCCTTTTGCATATATATATAAATGTACTGCCTGTGTGCATATCCTTTGTTGGTTATAATAATTTTTTTCTTCTCTTAACATATCCACCTACACTTCCGCGCTCCGTATGCTTTTTTTTTTTTGTAAGATAAGGGAAGGGGGAGGGGTGGCGTTGGGGGGCGAGAAAGGGGAATCGTTTTACTTCGTGGTGAATATAAGGTTCAGAATATATTTTTTAAATGTAACCATTTTTTTTTTGTATTTTTGGTGGGGTTTTTTGTGTTTGTTGCCTGTTTGGTCCTTGATATGCTTTTACATGCGAACCGTGAAAAAGGAATTTATTATTATCAAGCTCACTCGGTTGGAATATAATGGCAACAACAAGGAAAATAAAGCACGCAGGATGTGTTCTTTTGGTTTTTTCTTATTTTTTTTTTGCTTGTTGTATTTTTCGAGGATTCATGCAATTTTAATGGTTCGATAAAAAACTGTTCCACACTCTCTGTATGAAACATAGAGATAGTGTATTTTATGGCCTTTAAGTGGTTTGCTTCTATTTTGGGGGGAAGTCAAGTCAAAAGTAAAAAAAAAAAGTAAAAAAAAAACCTATAAAAATTAAAATTAAAATTCCTTAGCAATCAATTAAGTAGAAATGTGCATATGTCCTGAAACTGAAGTGGAGAAAAAGAACATTTTTGAACAAAACGTTTGACTAGAAATAATTAAAAAAAAAAAAAAAATACAAACGATTTCTGGATAAATCTCAAAAACTATAATTTTATACTAAACTAAACAAAATTAATGTTTTCTTGCCTTTTTTTAAATAAAAAGATATATGAACCTTTGGTGTTTAACAATTCTAATGAGCCTTCATTTTGTAAAAAAAAAAAAAACAAATATTAAAAATTTAAAAAGTAAAAACAAAATAATGAATTTTTTTTTTTTTTTTGTAAAAAAGACATTTTTAACAAAAAAAAATGTGTACAACATTTTTTAGTATTTATTAATGCAGAGTTAAAAAATTATTTTTGAAAAAAAATCATATATGTAGATACTCATTTTCGAAATATTGAATTTTCAAAAATAATTTTGAAATTTTTTTAAAAATCCAAATCTTTTTGTAAAATTTGATTTTCAATATTATTTAAACTTTTTAAAAGCTTTTGTATAAAAAATTTAACTAAAATCGGTTAAATAGATAATGAGAAAGTCAAAAACCAAAAACATGATTATATGGGAGATATTTTTAATGATGGATTAATCTAAAATTTATTCCAACAATATGATTATATTAGATCCCAAAAAAATTTTAATCAAAATCTTAAGAGTCGTTTTCGAGAATATTAAAAATTTCTCAACGCTTGTATGGTAGGTCACGTTATTTTTGGTTATAAGAACAACTTTTTCTAAAAATATGCTAGATAATGTTAAAAAAAAACTGCTGGGTGACAAGTTTAATAAAAATTGACCCAGTCGTTTGCGAATTATTAAGTTTAAAAAAATAGAACCTCAAAATAAAAATATATTTTTTTTTAAATATCTTCAAAAAATTTGCTCAAATCATTTGAACCATTTTTTAGAAAATCGAAAATCTAAAAAAAAA
The DNA here is from genome assembly GCA_951394125.1 of Epistrophe eligans. Classification (NCBI taxonomy): domain Eukaryota; kingdom Metazoa; phylum Arthropoda; class Insecta; order Diptera; family Syrphidae; genus Epistrophe; species Epistrophe eligans. The sequence goes on from OX596028.1 coordinate 108,103,499, forward strand.
TGGTTATTTACAGGGTGTCCCGAAATCACCGCCACAGAAAAAACAGTGAGTTCCTGAGGTCATTTTAAGTCGAAAAACAAATTTAGAGCCAGTCAAAGAAAAAATAGAATAAATATATCATAAAAACCGTTATAAGTCAAAAACGAAGCAAAGACGAGAAAATTAAGTTTTTATACTTGAAATGACTTCGGGGACTCATTGTTTTCTTCTGTGGCGGTGATTTCAGGACACCTTGTATACATAGGAGGTTCCATTTTTAATAACTTTTCGAGATTTTGTTTGATTGAAAGAAATGACAACAGTATCTAGCCTTATTTGCAAGAGTTTCATCGAGGAAACAAGAACAGAACAACACAATAGAGAGCCAAGTTGAGAGCTCTCGCGTAGAGCTCTTAGAGCTTTAGCGCAGAATTAATACAGACGGACAAAAAGGTAGCCCATATCTACATGTCAAAAACTACTGATTTTTTTTTTAAGTTGTGGCAACTTTTTGATTTCAATTTGTACGGCTGGTGGAATTCGAAAAATCCAAGTATCACATCGTTTTCCGTCCTCGGTCCTCAGTTTTCGGTCTTGTATAAACCAAGTGTCGTTGTGTTAGAAATACCAAACAACAGTTTGAGTATAGAAGCTGCTAAATAATTGCATTGAAAATTTTAATTTTTGATATAATTTAGTACTTGTTTTTGTCCACTGAAGATATTTCAAATTTAATTCCAAAAAATACGGTTTCATCATATTTATTGTCTTGTGTGGCCTGTTCAAAATTTCAGATGCTCATTTTCGTAGACAGACATAAATAATGTGAAATTTCAAATTTAAACACAAACAACCTAAATACCTACAAAATAAAACATTTTTTTTTTCCTTATATTTGGTATACCTGTCTTTTTCGTTTAAAAGATACAGTGTCCCTACTTAATTTAAACTACATTCTTTATCTTAAATATTATCATCAACATTAACGTTATTAGCCCTGAGGTTTCTATTAACTAACTACCTCTAAAATATACCCAACTAAAACAAGAAGAAAAACACAAAAACAAAATGTCTTCCTTCTTTCATTGAATCTTGTCAAAGCTAAAGAGTCTATTTATAACTCCTATATACATACATATATACATACCTATAAGAAGAACTTCAAGGAGTCAAACAAAGACAAGTTCCGGATATTATAAAGCTTCATCTTCCTCAATCAAAAAATGAAGAAAGAAAAAATATAGAACAGAAAAAAAAAAAAAAAACAGCGACTCTAGAGTAGATATTGTGTCCCCAGTGAGTGAGATTCCCGCAATTTTTCTCCATTATTGCATTTTCGTTGAAAAGAAAAAAAAAGAGAAAATATGAGTCTAACAGAAATAAGACAAAAAATAACAAAAAAAGAACCCCCCTCCCCGTATACCTTTAACAAAAAGACATCAAAGAAAGGTATGGCAACATAGAATCTCAAATCCGCCTTAAGCCACAAAACATACAAGAACAGAAATCTAATATAAAAAAAAAATCTGTTTCCCGGAAGGATGAGTGCGAGTGCGGGAGTGATATAGTCAAGTAACAACGGCTAACTACAAAGCGAACAACCACCAACCAGGAATCAAACCGGCACGGTGAGGCAGCGGCGGCAGTGATGATGGTTCGGTACGGGAGCTAGGTACAGCCGTACAAATGCCAATTGAATTGTAAGTAAACTACACAAAAAAAATGATTTCATCCTGTGCCTCCCCACACCCCCAATAAAAGCCTCTGTCTCCATTTCATCACTATAGACCCCCGGCAGCAAGACATAAATTCATTCAACCGGAAGTCGATTGTAAGCCGATACTGGACGACGACGACGAGCGACGTGCCCTGAACATATGTTCGGTGGTTACTTCATCCCCCCATCAGAAGTTGTGGCCACAATAAATCATAACTCCTTGCATCTGCCTTTGAAAGGTAAGAATATACCTAGCTATAGGTAGAGAAAGAGGAATAAGAGAGAGCGTGAGGGTCTGTTGCATATGCATAAGGGCAAAGAATCTTGGTTATATAAGATTTTATGTCCTTTAGAAATCTCGTGTTCTCGTTTTCGGCTTCACTGGACCGTAATAATTGAAAATTATAGATTTTCGACACCCCTCAGTCTATACTTACATCTATACAAAGCTCTATAAGAAGGATGTTTTTTAATTTAAAAACTTCACCTCAAGTCTCAAGTTGTGGAGGGGTTTGGAAAAAGTAGAAGCTTAAAAGGGCAAACCAAACAAACCGATATAAACAGTTGAAAGGCCAAAAAGTGCGCCCACGGCGCGGCGGCGGCGGCGGACATCAGAAGCTCTGAAGTTCTACTATCAACATAATGTATAAAAATCCCCCCTAGCTAGAATTGGCAACTTTGCTCCGTCTATTCGGTTCGATGGTTAAGACCTGCTGCTCTGACTCCATCAATGTATCTACCTATACAATACAGAGGTCTGCTTGCATATTCGCTATGACCAGAGTTACATTTGCGAATAAACATCCTGTTGCGGCGGATGCCTGGCCAATTTACCGCAATTCATTTCGTTGCTGTTTTGAATTTTCAGGGCATTTGACTTTAGGCAAGCAGCAGCAGCAGCGGGAATGATTTTGCGCTACCATTTTGGAATGAAGCTCTCTGAATACCATTTCTACATAGTCCATCGTCATCATATGGCCGACAATATACAACTCGTATATATGTACAATGTACATATATAGCGAAGCGAACAAACTTTGAATAGAATTAGCTTTTTCCGAGTTCCAGATTGCATATTAAGTGAGGCGACTTATGTGGGGCGCGGCGATGGGTAAATATTTTGCATCAGTTCAGCATATACAAGGAGCAAATATAAATGCTCGCCACTCCATTTATTATTGTTGTAATTTACCGGGTTATTAGTTTGGACAATATGGAGGACTTCCTCGTTGCTGTTTCCGCTTTTTGTGTTGTTGAAAGGACTCTTAGTAGGTACGAATACATGTATATGTGAGTTTCTGAGCATATAATAAAATAAATCTCTTTATTGTGGTTCGTTTTCATTGGAGGAAGCAAATTAACATTTTTAATTGCACTTTTAGTTAAATAATAATAAAATGAGTAACGTAAAATTCATAGGAAATTATATATGTATACGTTTATCATTTTAAAAACATTAGCTGTGGGGGGTAATTTTATTGTTGGGTTTATGGTAAATGTGTATAAGTGGGTTTTTTGTGGGAAATATTGATAATTAGGTAATAATTGATATGAATTTTCCTAAAAGGAATTTATTTAGTTTAAAATATGTATAAGGGACTAATTTTATTTTCTTATTGATGAAATTAAGACCTCTTGCAGATGAGGACATTTGGCTTCTGGAGACTTTTAACTTGTCTTTATGTTAAAAGGGTATATAATAGGGGAGGGGGAATACCCCTTTGTCCTTTATCTTTTTTACTTAAAAAAAAAAAAAATAAGAAAGTCGGGGGACACTAAATTTCCTTGTCTGAAAGAAGTCTGTAAAATGTAAAACTAAAAGGTTAAGTGCAGGGTCATGTTCATCAAAGGTCAAGAGTCCAGTATGGACTTACAAAAATATTAAACAATTCTTTTATTTTAGTGATTTTGAAAAATGAGATTTCCTCGTATAACAGAGTAGGTAGAAATGGCGTCCCCAAGCAGACTATCTCAGTGACAATGAATGAATATATTGTGGGGGTAATTGTACTGCGATTTCGCATCATATGGAAAATTTAGTTTACCTCTTCTGACTTGGCTAATAGGTAATACAAATAAATCAACGGCGAAGGTAAACTACCTTAATAATTATTTGAAACCAAAAAGTTAAATTGCTTGCAACAATTTGTTGTTTATTTTCATCTAAAATGAGTTTACAATCATCATAAATACACAAAAATACGAAACTTCTTTATCCATTCGAAGTTGAGTTAGTCCTTATTTCCATTATTCAAAAATTACATTTTTCTCATTCAATAACCTAAAACCATCTCGACTCTTATACTTGGCAGAGATTTTCCAAAGAATTTTCTCACAAAACGAATGACCAAGTGGACACTGATGGTCAGTCAGTCAGTATAAATGATGTTCTAAGTCCTGACGCATCATAAAAAACCTTTTACCAGCTATAGAAGAAATGTACGTATTTTTTTTTTCTACACCACATCAATCAAATGTCCCTTCGTGTGTCCTCTGTCCTTGTACTCCTACATCAAATTCTTAGACATTATATAAAGCATATACGTATAGCACACACATATATGCACCATTACACAAAACTGCAGCACTCTGTCAACATCCTAAAAGCTTTTACTACAACACTCTGTCCACTGGTTGTCCCTTGTGAATCTCCACACTCCAAATCACTGCCATATACATATATCCTTTTGATGTGGTTTCATTTGATGATAAACCATGACAACTAAATTATATTGACTGTTGACTTCTGTTTCAAAAACCAACCTATAAGAAGAAAGAGTCCTGGTATGGTCCCTACCCTACCTACCTACATAAATATATCCTTTTCCTTATTCACAGTCTAGACAAAGACAAAGATGATCTATACGTGTGTGAGAAATGATGGAAAATTAATAACAGGTACCCCAATCCACCCATTCACCCATTATGTATCTTCTATATTTTCATTTTCGAGGACAAAATGGAGAAAAAGATGAGAGTGTCCTTGCGGAAGGATTTTGTCGTTGACTTTGACTCCTCTGAAATTTAAGAAGATTTATTTTCTCTCCATTAATATTTACATTTTTATGTCCACAATGTGTGATTTGAGATTTCCATGACAATCATAACGTCCTACGTCGTCGTCGTCGTCGTCGTTTAGTCTTGAGTCCTTGTTGAAAGATGCGTTTTCTTTGGTTATCTTCTCCAAATTAGTCTTTTTCTTTATTCATTCAGGTTGTTTTTTTTTTTTGTGTCTTCGTTTACTGATATCCTGAATTTATCTAGAAAACTAGGAACCTTTTTTTGTCTAGAAGAAGTTAAAAGGGTAACATTTGCATTTTATTGCTCAGATTTAGCATGAAGGATGAATAAAAAAGGATTTTTCAATTGGAAACGAAACTAAAGAAAATATTCTTTCTTTACATAATCTTATACACATTGCAATGCTATTTTGGACGGGTAGCTTTTGATCTTTCCTTTTTTTGGTCGACTTTATTTTTTTCTTCTTTTTTTTTATTTTTTTTTTTGAGAAAGATTTACCGAGTGTCCTTATGTTGGTATAAGGATTGCGCTTTTTTTTGTATATCTGAATGTGCTGCTTTTGCTTATTTTCTGTTTGATTTATGGGATGCATTTTGATTTTGTTTTTGTTTTTTTTTTTTTAAAGGATTATAATGGAGCTGTTGAAATTGGGAAACGTTATTCATTTTTCATTCAGTGGCACACAATAACCAACAAGGAGGACGAAGACGAAGTAAACCCATCTTGTGGTAAAAGTTTACCAAGGATTTTATCATATTTCATTCTTACTTTTTATATCAACTCGAATGCAGCGAATGAAAAAATCACATAAAATCATAACATCACCGAAATGATGTCAACATTTCTATGCAGAAATTTTTTGAAGATGATAAATGTGGGGAAAGGATTCTATTTCTAAACATTTCTATGTAAGTAGCTCAACTATAAAGAATTTTTTCGCTATCGCAAAAAGTAGCAAAGGAGGTAGCCCTTTACATTTTTTTTAAATAAAAGTCAATAAAATTTTATTTGTCAAGATGTACCTACTAAAATTTTTACATTGGCGGAAAGATCTAAGAATAGCCAATTTTTTTTCGAGTCTCGATTATTCGAGCCCCCCAAAAACCTTGTTTGGATGGCGATATTTCTGCTCGTAAGTGGTTGCAAATTAATTGTGGGAAGGTTCAAACTCAGTGTAAAAAGGTTAAAACTAAATCAGCTCCTTAACTTTTTTCTTTTTTTAAGAAAGGTTAATTATTATATTTATCTCTATAAAAAAAATTGTATTCATGCAATATTTTAAACCACAATTTTTTTATTTTTTTTTTCAGATATTGCACCAAATGGCATCCTTTTAACGAGAGAAAACTTCAAAGGATGTATGCGAAATGTTTCGATTCTAAATGAACGTAGTTGCAAATTAATACAATATTAACAACGATTATTATGTTTTGTTTAATTTTAATTAATTTATTATTTTATTTCTCCTCTTAGAAAAGCCATATCCATTAATATTTATGTTTCAATTTTTCTATTCTAAGGTAAATCATACACATACATATAAATAATTTTTGTTTTTAAAATGCATTTGTAAATAATTTAGTTGTTAGAAAAAAAATTAAACAATAATAATTTGTTTAAATTCAAAATTCGAGACTCGAAAATTTAAAATTCTAGAACTTTTTTTACCTCTAGAGAAAGTGGTTGCGTTTTTCGGCGCTGGATTGGAAAATCATTAAATTAAACAAGTATTATGCTTCTTACAAAGAAATACAAAGAAATAAAATAGACAGAAAATTAGCATTACAAAATATACACGAAAAAAAAAAATAAAATAAAAACCAAAAAATAGATGAAAATTTAGAGAATGTATTGCTGATTGATAAAATTTAAATAAATTATAAACCAAATACCAAATATTATTTAAAAAAAAAAACACTTTACCTATGTAAGTATTTTTTGTGAAAATAAAAATAAAGAATTAATTTTTTTTAAATGTATAACCACATTCCCTGTTTGTAGGTTGTATCAGTATATAATTCAAAGTAAAGTTTAACTTTAAAAAAACACAATTTTATTTTGTTTATATTTTATTTTTGTTATTATGAAACTTGAATAGCAAATAAAATCGAAAATAAAGATACAAAATAGAAAACAAGGAGATCAATTTACCATTATTATTTATTATTTTTATCAAATAAAATGTACCAGTACCTAGATCAATTAAAAAAATGGCCAAGTAATGCAAAAAATTCTTTTAATTTCCAACCGGCTAACTTCCTTAGGCAGTCTTTTTCCTATTCTTTTATTTCCACAAACGACATCTTTTTGCAGAGTGGCGATAAACCATAATTTAACGGACCATAAATGAAAAAAAAAATTACCACAAAAATAGACCCTTTCAGACTAGATAAGCATTTTTTCTGTTTGCCTTTAAAGTGCAAACCCACCAACAAATAAACAAATTCAATTCGGTCAAAACTTAAGAGAGGCATAACTTTATTTTATGATGCACCAGGCCAACAGAAATTATAGAAAGATTACTCACCACAAGCCAAATTCACAAAAGAAATACACATACCAAAACATAAATTATTGCACTCACAGAAAAACTCAAAAGAAAAAGCGCCAAAAGACGAGAAATCTAAAACAAACAAAAATTGATCTATATTATGTGTATTTATGTGTATGTATAATCTGTGTATTCGATAACAATCTGCAAAAAATAAAAGTGGACAACATTTAGTTTAGAGTGTTATTTCCTATTTCCGCAGCTAATTTCAAAGCCAATGGAACACATTTTATACGAAGGAAATTTATTTGCAATTGGTTTATTAACACCCGACTCCCGATAAGTTGCTTTTTCCTCCTCTAATGTCCAGGAGTAGATTTGAAATTCAACGTCCCATAATTTATTTTGCAGAGTGTAAAAAAAACCTTGTTGATAGCATTTTATGGTGCATACTTTTAGGCGGAGTTTCTTCTTTTCTTTTTTTTGTGCAGTGTTTCTACTTTTTATGATCGCCTGGTATTTCAGGAAAAATTTTGTTGAAATTTAACCATAACTTTTTTCGGTGATCGATCAAGAGGCGAGATTTGTTGTTTTTTTAGACAAAACATATTTTGCCGTGTTCAGGAAAATGAGGTCTCAACACGCCTATTGTTTTTTTCGATTTTGTCTCATAATTTATTTTGCACACTCTTGTTGTCATTTTGTCAACACATTGATCTTATTTTTTGTGTTGCAGATATTCAGGCGTTATTTCATTTCTTCTTCTGCTATTGTTTTTATTTTTACACTCAACCAACTCACACACAAGCACAACTAATTTGTATGAATGAAATGAAATTGAGTGCAATTTATGTATGTTTATTTCCACTACTATTTATGTTCGCCTAGTATTTCAGGAAAACATTTGTTGAAATTTAACAAAATCGAAATTTTTTTCCGATATGGGGTGGGACTTGAAACAAAATAAAAGTTTTTTTTCTTTCTTTTGTGAGTGATAGAACGATGTTTTTTTTTTTTTGGACTTGAAAGTTAACAGAAGTAAAGAGTTGAGACACTTCACATACGAAAGCATAGTGTGCGTGATAAAATATGATTTTGTATGCGTCAAAAAGAAAGGTTAGATTCCACTCAAAATTCATTGATGTGTCAGTTTCATTCTCGCTTTTTTATTGTGTAAGTGAGAGATGTATGGATTTTAACAAGGGCGTGTGAGAGGGAAGGGAAGATTTAACTTAAAGGATTCTACAATTCTACATAATGTAGATCGTTTTGATTATTTGGCTTGGTTTTTAAGTATTTTCTATTGGTAAAAAAAATACAAATACCTACCTACAACTGTTTTATGATTCATTTAGGGGAAATGATAGTTTTGTTTATTTTTTTTTAAGAAAAAGCTTTATTGGCCTTGGCAGCCATGTTCTTTTATAATAATTTCAACAACTTAGAAAATTCGTGCCGTCGTCGTGCGTATTGTGCCTTCTTCATGCGAAGTTAGGTATAAAGGTATTTAAAAACTTTATTCGCACGTGTAAGCAAAAATCTTTCACGTTTTTTCAGCCAAATTCTTATAAAAATTTTATAATAGACTTTTCTTTTCTATGGTATGTATCGATATTTATGTAAGATTTTATGAGCAAAGTTATCTTTTTAATTATCCCAAAAATCCTGACAAATTTGTCGATTCAAAACATCTTTTTACTTGTTCGTTTATTTGTAGGTATTTATGTATAAATTTTTCGTGCAATATTTTCATTTTCTTTATAGTTTAATTTAATTTAATTTAATATAATAATTAAAATTTATATTTTTTTAGAGTTAAATATTAAATTTATAAAATACCTGATATAAGTAGGCCTATTTTCTATATTACAACTTTGTTTGTTTAGATTTGATTTTATTTTTTCTAAACTCTGAAATATTTTTTTGTTTTTCTTTTATTAAATTGTTTTATTTATTTTTTTTCTCACTTTTAAATTTACAAGAAATAAACCTAATATCCAGAGCTTCAAAGTAGATACATGTACCTAAACTTAAAACTATTATTATTTTTGTTTGCTTATTTGTTTTTTTATTTTTCTTAAGTTTTGTTTTTATTTTTAAATCCTTCTTAAAACCTTTTTTAATTTTAAATAAAAATATAGTTTTAATTTTCTTTTTTTTATAAATGAATTTTTCATAAGAATCCCATATAGAGGGCAGTGTACAGCGCTCTTATGTCACTATGACTTGATATCCCCCAAAATGGAAAATGCATTGCTTTATTTGCAGCCTCTTTTTCGGCGCCATCGCTAATCACAACCAACGTACTTTTACAACCAAATCTCGTCACTATCCTCTCATAGAAGGTTTCTTCACCTAAAATTAAATTGTCAAAAAAAAAAAACTTGATTAGTTTGAATTTATTTTTTTTGTAAATGCTCATTACTTACCGATTCTATGAGCGCTATAAATATTCTCAATTGAAAATATCTGCCTTAATCCAAAGAGCAGAACCTTGGCGAAGGCAGGTGCTAATAGTGTTGATGTCACCAGCATATTTAGACAATTTTCCCGTTGGGAAATCATATTGAGGCATTTTGTTGCCAACGATGGCAATTTGTGTGTTGAAATTTCGATAACAGATCGAATTTGAGGCCATGTTTTGGTTTTTTTTCACGTTTTGGTTGTCCAAGAAGTCTACCCACACTGAAAGAAAATTATATTGTTGTTTAATTATTTATTTTTTTTTTCTTTAAATTTTTTGGTTTAATTTTTTTTTAAATCTAATTTTGTTTGACATTTTATAAGAAGCATCGAATCATCAAAAATATGTTTTAGTTTTTTAAGATCTTTCTAAAACTGAAAACCATAAAATTTTACGACCTCTACTTCTCGAAATATCTTCATTCAAAGTGACATTGTCTTATTTCAACCCAATTCAATTAAAATTGTTCAAAAAAATGTTTGGATGGCGATATTTCCGCAATCGAGACTCGTAATTGGTTGCGGTTTTCAGTATTGAATTGGAAATAGACCTTTCCGCCAATGTAATTTTAGCACATATTGACAAATAAAATTTTATTGATAAAATGAAAAAAGATGGACTAACCTCTTTGCTAATTTTGCCAAAAAAAAAACGATTTTTTCTAAAATGTTTTCAAGTCCCATTAAAATATACATCAAGAGAAAGGTCTGTAAAAACTCTATTCGTACGTAAAAATTTTTTATTGTCTGGTTCTCAAAATATTTAGGGGAGAGGGGAGCACGTTTGGACGCGGGGTACCTTTGAACATGGCTAATAAAATCTGAACAAATAAATATTTCAAAGCGTAAACTAAATTTTAAACATGGCAATACGGAATCTTTATACATCAACGATTTCGCGAAGCCTCTCTTATATTCATCTGACAGTTCTTATGCGTAGTTTTATTTTTGTAATATTTTGTTTGTAAGAGTTTCGTTTTTGAAACATGTTGGGGCAGTTTTGAACGAAACAGGCGGGGAACCTTTGAACGGTTTTAAAACTAGTTATTGAAAAAAAAAAATTTTTTTTCTTCGTAAGACAGATGGAATGTTAAGGGCATTATAAATTCAAAAGTGCCCCAGGTAAATTCAAACTGGCCCCACATGCGGGGTCATGGATGCACATTTTTTAATTAAAAAATCATTAAGTCATAAGTCTGTAGATGACTTGTGAATTAAAAAAAATTAATTCATGAGTTAGTGACTTATGATTTAAAAAAAAATTCAATTCATAAGCTACTAAGTGACTTATGAATTAAAAAAAAATAATTCACAACTTACTAAGTGACTTAAATTTAATCAAAAATGGGTTTAAATTAAACTTTAAAAACATATCTCAAAGTGCTAATAACTTACAGGCTAATAATTCCATCACACTGGGTTTTTGGAGACTCTTAACCAAAAAGTGTTCAAAGGTGCCCCTCTCTCCCCTACATCTAAAGTTTTATTTCGACTGTTTCAGAAACCAACCCAAAAAATTGTTTTGGATGGCGATATTTCTGCAATCGAGACACGTTAGAGGGTGAAAATTTCAAAAACGTGTTTTAGTTTTTTAAGATCTTTCTAAAACTGAAAACCAAATAATTCAACTGACTCTGGTTTTCGAAATATTTACATCCAAAGTGATATTACCTTATTTCAAACCAATTCATTAGAACTGTTCAAACAAATCGTTTGGATGGCGATATAAATATTTAAAATGTTTTCTTATCGCAGTTTAAATTTTCACCAACACACATCTATTTTAAATTAAAATCACGTTTCTATATTAATTAACATGAATTATCAAGTTTTTAGATAGTTTCAATTTCTATGTTCTTATCTACCTGTCACACAATTCTGATAGCTTTATGGCTAATCGAATGCACGTAGGTATAACTATCAATTTAATTAAAAACACTTACATTATTCCACACACATATTATGTACCGTACCTCCTACAGGTTACCTACACACCCGCATATACCTACACACGAAAACATCAAAGCTAACTATTAAATTCGTTGAAAATCCTTTTGAAATTCTATCAGGACCTAAGCAATCTAAATAATTACTCCATAATTATTCAGCGAGGGATCATGTTAAGCTGCTTTATAGCACCAACTCTGCAAATAAATTGGCAACGCCCTATTATACGCAATGCATTCAACGTTTCCTGTTCCTCTGATGTGCATTATCTACAAATCGAGGATTTACCTTTACCTATACCTAACTTTATACGAGTACAATCCTGCATGGAGGTATATCGTCAATCTCCTTATCGTGATCCATGTCGCTGCATATCCATGAGATATATTTACACTCCCTCATCATTTATATACTTTTTGGTGAAGAGTGTCATTGCAATCATCATCGTCATCGTCATCATCATTATTTTCGTTGTTTTTTTTCCCAATTAAATAAAATTCCATAGAAGCAGCTACTTACTCCTCAGACCCACAGCATATCCTCGTATATGTATGTTGCCTGGCAACACCAATAAAAAAGCTCATAGGATGAATTTACTTCATCTATCCGTTCAAAACATGTCAGATATATCCTGCAAAATAAAACTGTTTCCTTCAACATCCTTGTTACATCGAATAGTTCCTCAGAGAAGCAAAAGTTTGTCGTGTTTTTGTTTACCACCTGTGTTGTTGGGTTGATGGCTGATGCAGGTATCGTTATAGTAACTTTGGGGATGTGTGTGGCTGCTGTGGGTGTGGTTTTGTCTCGCCTTTTGCTACTACTTCATTTTCATCTCATTGTCCTTAAGTGTAATTTCATTTAATTAGCAATAAGAAAAAGTTAATACCTACAAGGAATATACCAGAAGAGATACACACATGGTAGGTATAGAAGTATAGAAAAAAATGCGAAACTATACTTCACTCTGTCTGTCTGTCTCGAACGAGAATCGCGATTTAATTACATTAAAGCGATGATATCAGTTTCAAAATTAATTCCTGTCAACACAACGTTAGAAAATGGGATCAAGGATCAGGCATTTTGTTGCTTATTTTCAACTCGGGTATCCTGTGAAACTTTTGCAATATCTATAACAATTTCTTTTTTTTTTTCTTTGTTAGAAGATGATTTTCTTTTATTTTAATAACATCAATAGGATACGATTAAGGATGTCCTTTTTGCTCTTTATTTTTTTTTGGTAATAAACAAAAATTGTTTTTTTTTCTTCATTTTTGGTTTCCTGTTCCGACCGCCACGCCGCCATTGAATTTAATTAAACTTTCCAAGAATATTCATGTTTCTGAAAGAACCTCTGTCAGCCTTGGCCTTCATTTTAAAATATAAATAAAAAAAAAAATAAAGGGAATAGAAATGAACATAACATCTCCCTCTCTAAATAGTATCTTTCTAGAAGAGGAGTCCTTTTTGCTTTTAATTTGAATTAATGGCGTGATTAACAAACAAAAAAAAAACTGTGAGAATGGAGAAAAAAAAATGTTAAATAAATTGTTTTGACGGCCGGACGTCCTAAATTATGCTAAGAAGAATTTTATTTTTTTTCTCTAACTTTTTCAACCATCCTTATTTAAATGGGGTGGGGGAGAAATTTTGAATTATGAAAAGGATTCAAGTGTGAAATGGGTTCTTTTTTGTCGGGAGTGGGGTTGTTTTGTAAAAGAAGAAGAAGAAGAAGAACAAAAATTAGATTTTAATTTATCGTGTCACAGATTAGGTCCTCCCTTCTTCCATAATAAAAAAAGGTTAAATTGAAAAAGTACGTTTAGACGAAAAGAAGTCCTTTTTATATTAAATTTATATAGAAAGATTATAAAACGAAGGCAATTACAAAAGTGTTGAGCCTATCCATTAAGATGATGTTCATAAAAGTTTTTTCTTGGAACATAAGTGCTTCTTTTTTGTTTTGTATGTTTTTTTTTTCATTTAAAATTCATTGTTGCAAATTAAGCATGTCTTCTTATTTATCCTTGAAAAGGATGGAGTTTATTATACCAATACGATCAGGGCTCAGAATAGAGGAGCTTAATGTACTTTTTTGAAGAACATTTTGTTAAATGAGTAAAGAAATTTGTTCATGTTTGAGAAGTTTATACATCTTCTTTTTTTGTTTGTTTCTATGAAGTACTTTAAGAGCACACTACAAATATTTTTATCCTTGTAGAACTTTAAAATTCCTTATTTTTATAATATGATAAACAGTTGATTTTTTCATCAATATTTAATTTAGGATGGTTTTTGGTCAAAAAAATCTATTTTAGAAAATTCCGAAAAAAACTCTCCAAAATTGTAGAGATTTATTTTTGTATCATAACACGAATATACCTACCCCAACATCAACAGTATCGCTAAATTACATAACTTTAGGGTAGAAATGTACGTTCAATCTTCTCTTCGTTTATAAAAATTGTCAATTGAAAACAATTACTTCAACAAAATCAAATAGGGCTTAAATAGTCAACATTATTTAGCATGACACTGTTAGGAATATTTTTGGTTAAAGCATCGCTTGTAAAATATTTTGAAAAAAACTCTCCAAAATTGTAGAGATTCTATTTTTATACAATAACTCGCCTAAATCATACCCCACATCGACAAGAATGTTAAATTAGATAAATTTATCGTACTGAAAATCATTAAGGCTAAAAATACAAACCATCTGAAGACAGACGTAAGAATCTGCTTATGAAATAACATATTGAAATCTAATTGGAGTGTACCTCATGTCCTGCTATTATAGCAATTATATCAAGAAAATCAAAAAAGCCTTAAAATGTCCCACATTTTTAGCAACTAGAAGCCTTACAGCGCATACCTTTTTGTATTTTGAACCAAGCGCGACTGGATCGCTCTTACTTGCTCTTATTATTTAAAACTTAATTTAAAATTTTTAATAATGGTTAAGCAATGTTATGATATATCGTTAGAGAGAAAGTGTAAAAAAAGGCAAAAATACTAAATAAAATTGATGTTTCCTTAGGTTTTTTTATTTATAGAAAAACATAAATATAAAATTCGTAAATGTAATATTATTAACATTACTTATAAGTACTAGGTTTTAAAATTGTAAGAAAAAAAAGTTCAAATCCTACTTTAAAATTTGGAATTTTTGGAAAAAAATATGTAGGTATTTCAATACTTGTTCTAATGTAGGGAAACTATGTGCCTATCAATATTGATTTTATTTTTCTTCCACTGGCACTTAATTTATAAATTAATTCATAATCTGTTTTTTCAAATTCATTTATTGAATCTTCATGTACTCAATTTTAAGCTATATAATTCACTCACTGTCAATAATATTGCTCTCTTTCGCTATTTTTTTATTCTCTTCCATCACTTAGTTCCATTTGATTTCATTCACTTAAAAGCACCACAATGACATAAATTCTTTTCATGAAAATCGGAATAACTATACGAGTACTTTAATATAAATACAAGCACACTTCAAGCCTTAGGTAAATTTTGTTTATACTTTATTTAATAGTTTGGGATGTAATGTTTCAATTTTTTTTTATTATTTATCCCATTTGAGGCAACAACCAAAATTGAAAATGTATGTATAAGGACTGTGTTCAGAATTATTCGATTTGGTAAGATTTTTTTTTAATATCAAATAGGGTATGTTTGCTTGGTTTTTTTACGCCACTGTTTTAGGCGTATTCAGCTAGAATTTATCAAGATTTTATTTAATTTTAGAAAATACTTTTGGTGAAGAATATGGTACATTAGAGATAAGATGAGATAGGATTTAAAAGGAGATACCGATGAACATTGGTTTGAATGTTTGAACAAGGAAAGGTATAGGAAAAATTGAGCTGGGTAAAGCATTCTACATTCTTGTGCAAGTATTACGGTGGAATTATTTTAGGGGAGGAATGCAGCTAGCTATTTCACTAGAACATTGTTATTACGCTATTAAATTAGGATTCGTCACTGCCTGCGAATTTCATTAAATTCGGTCAAGTCGTTCAATTTTTTTGGAATTTTCTCCCATTACACCTTTTTTTATTTTTTTTTTTTCAAGACCAAAAAAAAAAGTACCTGATTACAGATTTTTTTACCAAATTATGAAAATCTTATTTTTCTTAAATACTTGCCAACAACTTTTTTTTCAATTTTTTTTTTTTTTGAAAACTTATTAATGCGAAAAAGACTTGTTCAATTTTTATGAAACTTAGTATCCAGCAGTTTTTTTTTTTTAAATTATCTTCCAAAATTAAATAAATTTTTTTAATGAAATTTTTACACAAGAGCTCTTAATAAATTTGAATAATATTGCGTATAAAAATTTAGCAGAAAAAAAAAAATTGGATTTTCAAAAAACAATTCAATTTTTTTTGAAAATTCGAAGAGCTTTTAATAAATTTGAATAAAATGCAAAAAAAACAAATTTTGGATTTTGAAAATTTTTTTTTTGAAAATTCGAAATTTTCAATTTAATAAATAATTTAATAATTACTTAAACAATTTTTTTTCTTAAAAATGTTTTCAAAATTATTAATTATCGAATTAATTTTTTAAAAGACCGCTCCAACGATTAAAATTTTTTTTTCATAAATTTTGATTTGTGTACATTGAGTTGGTGTCAAAACAGTTTCAGAAGTTGTTTAATAAATTTATTTCTAATTATATTGATATTTTAACAATTTTTCGGTCTAAAGTGTAAGTACCATGCATATTTCAAAACCACAGTCTGATCGCACATAAGAGGAAGTTCGTTCGATCCCCAGTCTTGCATTTTATTTTTGTTAAGTTTAAACTGTGAGGATTGGCTTAGAATTTACCAAAAGAATTGAGTTAAAAAGCAGATGAGTGGAATTGATCCCATCCACGTATAAAAACTATAATAACGGTTTGTACATGAATTCTTCATACAAATTCTTTAATTGTTTTTACCAAGTTTTACTAGTTTCTGGATATAGAGCAAGAAATCATCGTAAATGGATTCTTTTACTGAATAAAGATGGCTCGGGGTCACTTTATACAATAATCATATTTATATTTATTTAATCATTCATCACATCACCTATAAGTTTACTCGTTCTGTTATTTTCATACCCTCTTCAAATTGTAACACAACCTCCCAGACTATAAAACCACTGTATATACTAAGTCTCTGTCAGAATGTCGAGGTTCTTTCTTCTTCATCCTTCACTCCTTTTCGATGATGTCGGTGAATAACAGTTTATTTTATTCAAATTACTGTAAAACTCGGTTTTGGGGATCATTCGTCTTCAACCGAAAATAACTGAATTCGAAATGAAGTTGAAAAGTAAATTTATGCAACTTTTGGATAAATTTCAAGGAGTTGTAGTCGTCGTCGTCGTCGCAATAAAAAACGAGAAACTGTGTCGAATTCCTGAGTTTATTCGGATTTATAGCTTCATTTTGATAAGATTTGTTGTTTTTGTTTGTTGGCATTGTTTTTCGCCTTATAAGTAGTAGACTCATGTATGAGTACTTGTGGTGATGATCCAACAGTAGGCATATGTCTATGTGGTATAAGCAATTCAAATTCAATTCATGATCATTCCCGAAAAGAGAAAAACGAAATGGTTCCTCCTGTTTTGTTTGTTTTTTTTTATTTGGTATTGACGAGAATTTTAGGGAGTCGATATATAAAATAATACAATTGTTTATGGGTCATTTAGCTAAATTGCAGTTATGTTACGAGGTTAAGGCTTAAAGAACGATGTAAAATACCAACCCTCTTTCTTGTATCCTGAAAGTATGTTTAATGAAATTCACAATGTTGACGGGGCTGTAAGTGCTTTTGGTGGAAGAAAAAGTGTCGTGTGTTGTGTTTGTTGTATTGTGATGTTGCCAATTAGTTGAAGTGGTTTCATTTTAGCGGAAAATAAACTGGCGACATCAGAAGAATGAGCAAGGGAGGGTGGTGTGGAATAATGTGTATAAGGACTATAAGGACTCGTTGAATAAGGGAATATAAAATATAAAACTTCCGCCTGATAGCTATTGAATTCAATTTGACAATTATTTTCTTTGGTGTTTTTTCCTATTTTTTTTTTGGCCCATTTGTTTTATTTTTATTTTGTTTTTGTCTTCATTCTTCTTTGTTTATTTTTGTGTTATTGTTGGAAAAGTCCTTCCTTATTATATTTGTTTTTCATTTTGGCATTTTTATTACACTCGAACAGTGTGTTATATGTGACATTTCCGGTGTATTAAACTCTCCTACTTCTCCTCCTCCACCTCCATCGACTTTATATGTGGGATGGATTGGTTTATTCGATGTGACACTGTTTTACAGGTAAGTGGGTTTTTATTGCCACAAAAGAAAGAAGAATTGTTGGTAAATTGCAAGGCGGGGCAAGGCATAGCATGAGGAGTTTGAAATCTTCAGTTGACATGGTACCCTTAGATTTTATATGTATGTATGTGATGTGTCACATAAAAGCAAATTTAATTTGTATAATTTACAAAAGAGCATTGACTTGGGCGTCAATTTGGCAAAGTATAATATTGATGATGATGATGATGGGGAGCAAGTGTTATGACCTCAAGAAGAAGACATCGAGATCGTAAAAAAAAGTTATAGACGAGAAAGTAAATTGAAAGTTTAATTTAGGAAGACTTTTATAGATGGGCTGTACCAAGAGTTCATAAAATAGACTCTAAAATTAAGAATTTCTGTAACGTATAAAAATTCAAATTATACTTAAAATTCCGCTCTGTTCTGCGCAAACAATAATCTTGGGAAAAATATGAGATTTTGACTTCAAAAAATTCAAAGTTGAGTTAAATGCGAAATTGAAAGCTCAAAGGAGACTTGAATTCGGGAAAATGACATCCAAAGACTTTTAAAGGGTTCGATCTAAATTCATTTAATCACTTTGGGGAAAATATTTCGAGAACCAGATATTTCATCAGAATTTGTTAAACGAAAGGGGACAGAGTTTAAAAAGACCTTTCTTTTGATATACATCTCGATATAGTTCGGACAAAAAAATTTTACCAAAAGGGGTACAGTCTATGATTTTTTCCAAGATCTCTAAAATTTAGTTAATCAAGATTTAAAAAAAAAAATTGTAAATTAATGGAAAGGTTTATTATTTTTCTATACAGCACTAAAAACCGCGACTTTCTGGGATGGTCGGTTGCGGAAATATAGCAATACAAATATTTTATTAAGGTTCGGAATTTAGTAGGAATTTTCAAAATTTTAAATAAAAAACCGTATTGCCACCAGCTCTTCAGTACCAACATAATTTTAAAGATAATCGTGTGGTATCGTAAATACATGAATTTGGGAGGGATTAGTCTAGGGTCCGGAATTTTGTAGGTATTTTCAAAGATTCAAATGAAAAGACATTTTGCCACTAACTCTTTATCTCCAACATAATTCTTATATTTTAATCTTGTGGTCTATTAAATACATGATTTTGAGAAAATTTAAAATTACGAAATATCGACATCCAATTATTTGTTTAGGATTCGGAATTCAGTAGAAATTTTCAAAAAAAATAAATGAAAAGCCGTTTTTAAACTAGCTCTCCATTATCAACATAATCCTTTAGGTAATCTTGTGTTATTGTAAATACATGACTTTGACAAAATCAAAAATAACCAAAATCTACTACAAAGGTCAATTCTTTCATTAAAAAATTGACCTAAAACTCTTATTAAGTAAAAACTAAAAAAAGAACAGATATTTCTTACAAAAAAGTATTTTTGTTATTTTTGATTTTCTCAAAAACTAACATTTCATTCAAGCATTTGATTTTTAACGTTTGACTAAAAAATGATAAGAGCACTGAAAATTGAAATCATAATACTACTTAGGCCTTACTGGCATTTAGATAAAATTATAATATTATATAAATATTAGGGGGATTCATGCAACGTCGTAAAACACCAGATAAGTTTATCTTTTGGATAAATTTATCTTTTGGTAAATGAACTGTCAAATTTTGTATGGGAAATGGTTTACACAAATTGGATAAAATTATCTAAGGATTTTGTTGCGGAAACTTATACAAATGTATTTCGATAAACTTATACAAACGTCATTGTGACTTTTAACGTGGCATTTAACGAACAGCTGATTCAATTACGCAACATTTATCCAAATAAATAAATGGGACGTTCACGCAAACTTTTGCGTAAACTTATCTTTTTACACAATTGGTAAACTTATCTCGTTGCATGAATACCCTTATTATAAAATTTTGAACAAAATTATTTTGAACAATTTTGAAAAAATTAATTTAAAAATAGAATTCAAAAATGAAAAAGTGTAACATGACATTGTAAGTGTTGCCATTGATTTTTAATGATTTTTTTTCTATTCATGTAGATTTTTTTGCCCCTCTAGACTAAACAGGAGGAAATAAAACACTCTCTTTTACAATGTTTGTCTTATCTTCACCCAACCTTCACCCCCTAGCCTTTTGTCGCGTCTTATACAAAACACCCTGTATGTATTTCAACTGGTTTTTGTTGAACTGGTTTTGTTTAAATGCTTCCTTTTTGTGTCTTAATTTTCGAGATAAATTATCTGTAAATCCTCATAATGCTTGTGAAATAAGGTGCCACCACATTCTATTCAAGACCAACTTAATCCTTACTAAACACGAAACAAAATACTTGCTCTTTTTCCTCCTTTTTATATACAATTTCATGAGCTTTTTCACGATATGTATTTTTATGCAAAACTATGAGAGAAAAACCATATGTGCATTTGCTTTTAACATTCATTTAAGCTTGTTGGGATGAGGAGCGCTACATCGTTGAATAATACACTTCAATGATATATGTATATCTCATAAAAATAAATACCTTCCAAGAACGAAAGAAGCAACAAGGTCCTGCACTGGCTTATATTTTATCCTTTTTGTGTGTGTGGTAATTTTTTTTTCTTATTTTTTTTTTTTTTTGTATTCTCTTTTATTCAAGCGGTAACCATTTCAGGTTAAATTATGCATCCTTTATGCAAAATTACACAATGTATTGCATTTTATATATTGAAGTACGTACAAGGGCTATGGGAAAATATCCTTTTCTTCTCACAATCATCAATCTCGTTGAATATCCTAGAAATTGTATAGTCGTATCTCGTATAACAACAACACTATATACAGCAACAACAACATTTGATGCACTGCAAATTCTTCCAATTAAATTGCAAAGAGCTCTTTTCAACTTTCTACTATCTCTTTCTCTCTCAATCTCCCTGGGGAAAGTTTATCCTTAAAGGATTTATATGTTATTTTTTCCCTCCCCAAGAATCATATATAGAGGATTCTGGTTGCAATTGCAATTTTTTTTTTGTATTTTTAGATTTTGTTATCTCATCTATTAACTCAACGAGTGCCATCCATCTTTGAAAATCCTTAGAGACGACCTATATAAGATATCAAGAAGGAGAGATAGAGATAGAAAATGGATGAAGATTATTATATGGCATCATATATACTATTTATATAGGAAAAAGGATAAATCTAAGTATTTTTCTTTAAACAAAGACTATAGTCCTTAGCCTTAAACTTCTTCATTTCCACGAGGAAAAGGATAAAAATTCATTCACTTCATAAAGATTATACCTCGGGCTATTTCGTGTTGCACATTCAATTTTCTTGCTTCTATGTATTTATATAATAGGTAGGTATTTATATATTATATAGTCAGGTTAGAGTGATATACTTAGACTCGAAGAGAAGCCCTGATGGTGGCAAAATCCTTACCGAATTCTCTGGGAATGAACTATAGAATTCAATTTCTGTTTTTTGATGGAATTTGAAGAAAATAGGATCTTTAGACTCGAAGGTGTGATGGAATTTTAATATAATTTTTGTAAGCGGGTTACGATGTTAATGGAACAATTTTCACGAAGGACCTAGATATTTATTTTTGTTTTGTTATCAGGTTCAAATAATTTAATGGCATTTGATGGTGAAGAATACAAATTGAAGGACGTGAGATGAGAAAAAAAAATAAGGCTAGCTAAGAAGGAAATCCAGATCAAGATAACCTTAAATCATAATTTAAAAATGTTTCAGCTAGACTAAGTATAAACAAAGGTTTTATCCTGGCTAGTTTATTATTTAAATTCAATTCAATTCAATTCAATTCAATTCAATTCAATTCAATTCAATTCAATTCAATTCAATTCAATTCAATTCAATTCAATTCAATTCAATTCAATTCAATTCAATTCAATTCAATTCAATTCAATTCAATTCAATTCAATTCAATTCAATTCAATTCAATTCAATTCAATTCAATTCAATTCAATTCAATTCAATTCAATTCAATTCAATTCAATTCAATTCAATTCACAAACGTTTCGGTCAACGGCGGGCGTTACAGAGCCATGTTAACCGAATTTTGTTTTTACTGAAATTGAAGACATGGAATTTGACGACCTTTGGTTCATGCAAGATGGTGCGCCATGCGGCACAGCCCATGCCACAATCGATCTTTTGCGCACCAAATTACCAAATCGTGTTATCAGCCGTCTTGGCGATGTCAATTATCCGCCTCGGAGCTGCGATTTTACCCCTTTGGACTTTTTTTTTGTGGTTAACCGTGAAGGACCAATGTTATGCCAACAATCCAGAAACGATTCAAGCACTTAACGGCAATATCATCTAAGCAATCCGTGAGCTACAGCCCGAAACAATCGACAAGGTCTTGGAAAATTGGAGTGACTGAATGCGCTACTGCAAAGCCAGCCGAGACAGCCACTTAGACGGCTTTGTATTCCATAATTAATGGGAATGTTTGCTCTTACTAATAAAGCCATAACACATTTTTTTTTTAATTTTATTGCATTTTTAAAAAGAAAATTATATTTGGCCTACCCCGTATATTTAAGAAAAATTAAAATTAAAATAAAAAGTACGTATACGTCATAGTGTACCTTTGTTTCACAGTCACCTTTTTGACAGTTAAATTTTTGTTTTGATCAGCAATAATTAAACATTCTATAAGACATACATACATTTTAAATAGAAAAAATAGTAGGCGAGGGGATCCTTGTATTTCCCCTCATCCAAGCACGAGGAACAATTATTTTTAAAAGCAAGTCCTCTGCTTTGTACTAAAGCACTCAAATCAAAAACAAAAAAACTTAAAATATAACAACTTTAAATTACCTTTTTTCTACATTTTAAAAGGACTATATATATTTATAAACCAGAAGTCCAGAACTAATGGCCTTTAAATTGTAATTAATAAATAACTTTTTTAGATTTGTCAAAAAGAGTTATATAATACAGCAATCCATTAAACTTCCTTAAAAAAAAAAAAAAAAAAATAAAACATCATAATTCCCAGCATCAAATGAAAAAGACCCAATCCCTCAACTTCAACTTCATTCCCAGAATAAAGTTCTTAATGTAATTACAAAGCACCTCTGTAACTATTTGTTCAGTATAAATTGTACGTTCACCTTCTCCTTGAAAGTCCAGTCAAACTACACTCTCGGGAAAAGTTTAACACAAAAAAATAAAAATAAAAAAAATAAAAACATAAGAAATAAAAATGTTTTCTTTCTCCCTAGTGATCTGATCCTATATGTAGGTAGCTTATGCTCCCGCCTTCTCTACGTAGTTTTTTTGCGTTAGGTATATCTGAGAAAGCAAATATAAAATAATTAACCGAATTAAGAAATTGCAAAACTTTTATGAACTTTTTAATAAGATCATCATTAAGGATACACCCCCAACGCAACGCCTCCAACATCACTATCACCATTACCATCAACATCACCTCTCCCAACATCACATTTTCCATCACAAACAAGTGTTGTAGCTTCCTGGAAAATTATTCAACTGTATAGAATATATAGTTTCTATGTGTGAAATAGACGGAAGTGGGGATTGTTGAGAACAGAGCAAGGAAGCAGGAAGAACGTAAAAAGGAAGTGTCGGGAAAAGTTTGTTTTCTTTTCATTTTTCGTGATGCGAGAAAATCGTAATGGACAAGTTTTTCATCTTAAGTTTTGACGACACGCACACTGAACACAACACACACACACACACACACGAAAGGGAGCCTTGTCCTTTCAAATCACACTCATTTTATTTGTATCCAGCAAAAAAAAAAAAAACAAAACAAAACAAAACAAAACATACTGTCTGCTTTGATTTTTGTTTTGTTTTGTTGTTTTTTCTTCGACACACAAGTGGTCGTAAAAATAAAAGTTTTTCCTTTGGTTTCGGAAAAAATGAAATCAATCAAAGGACCTGCTTTTGGACCACAACCCCCTTCATTCTGCTAAACAAACCCCCGGAAGTCAATTAATTTAAAACTAAAGCCGAGGAAAATTGGAACAATTGGTCCCCACGAGAAAGTTAGACAGAGTATATAGGGAGTTATTAGAGGCGAAGCGTTGTCCTTCGAGGTAATAACAATTCCTTTTTTTTTTAAGTTTAAAACTTTGTGATTTAAGTGGTAGTCCCAGTCCTTGGGAGATATTCGTGTGGTTCAATATTGTATGTATAATAGGGGGCATGGCATAATTTGAAGTTCCTAATAGAACTGACTCGCTCGTATTATTTATTCTGTCCATGTAAATTGCATTTTCTAGCTTCTGCTGCATTATATGGGGGAATAAAAGATTCTTTACTCCCGATGATGATGGGAATTGTGTGTATATGCTAAAAACTTTATACTTCTGTTCAACAATTTTTGTGGTCCTTTATAATTTTTTGTTTTCTCATTTTTGTTTTTTTTTTTTTTTTTTGGAAGTACATACAACTACTGTTTACAACTGGATGCTGATGATGTTTTTCGTTAGGGAATTATATTCTCTCTCAACGATGAATATAAGGAGAATAGAGTTTTTCAGCAATTATTGTTGTTGTTTGTTGTGGGACGTAAAACTCTCGGATGTATAATTTATAAATTCATATTAAAATGAAATTTATTACAATGTAAGGTAGAAATATGTAGAAATATAGGTGGAGAAAGTTTTTATTCTGCAACAAACAACTTCAGAGGAAATTTGCAATGCATTGTTTTGTCGTTTTGTTTTATTTTGTTTTCATATGTGTTAAATATACAGGGTGTTGTTAACTAAAACATAATTTTTTCGAGAAATATATTTTTTAAATAGTTTTTGAAGAAACAAAACTTGTAGGTTAAGTATTCAGACTTTGCAAAATAAAATAAATAAATATCATGCGAGAATAAAATATATTCTATCTACGTAATATATTTCTCCCATGATATTTTTCTTGCATATTTTTCTCTCATAATACATTTCTCGTATGATATTTTTTTTTCATGAATATTTCTTCCACGATATTTTGCTTGCATGATACTTTTCTTGCATTATATGATTCTTAAATGATATGTATTGTATATGTTCGCATCATATTTGTCTCGCATGGTAGGTATGTATATTTCTCGCATGCTATATTTCTCGAATATTTTGCTCTCATGGTTATTTCTCGTGTGATATAATTCTCACATATTTTTTTTTGAATGTTTCTTTTCTCGCATGACATTTTTCCTTCATATTTTTGCGTGTTATAATTCTGACATATTTTTCTCGCGCAATATGTTTCTTGCATGATATATTTCTTGCATGGTATATTTTTCTCTCATGCTAAACATATTTCTCGCATGATATTTTTCTCGTATGATATATTTCTCGCATTATATATTTCTTGCATATTTTTTATGCATGTTAAATTTCTCCCATATTTTTATCGCGTGATATATTTTTCGCATAAAATATTTCTTGCATGATATATTTATCTCATGATATATTTCTTGCATATTTTTCCTGAATGAAATTTTTCTTGCATAACATATTTCTCGCATTATATTTTTCTCGTATAATATTTCTTGCAAAATACATTTTTGAAATAATATATTTCTTGCATGACATAGATATTTCTCGCATGCTATTTTTCTTGCATGATATATTTCTTGTATTTTTTTCTAGCATGATATATTTCTAAAATTATATTTGTCTCCCATGATGTATTTTTTTAGTTCTAATTCATAACACCCTGCAATCGCATGTATAATTATGATACCGGATAATTTTATATAAATTTCAAAGTTTCATTTTCATATGTGCCATTTTAAATGAGATGAAGATAATTATGTATGTAAGTAGATAGCCATTAGTAGAATTAAGGAGTTAGTGGCTTGCATTTGTTAAGAAACTCGAGGGTTTATAATTTATGGATTTTTTGTGAAGTTATTTCTATACACTCAACTCGCCTTTCCGGTTTCACTTTGCACGATTTTGCAAGAAAAAAAAAAAACTAAAATGCAGGCAGGATTTTAATATTCAATTTAAACACAGAGATAGAAAATTTAATTTAATAAAACTCTTTAGAGCCATTACCGAAAAAATAAAAAATTAAACACTAAAAATTTACAATATAGTTCACAAAACAGTTCTATTAATAAGGATTATTTTTTTTTTAAATCAAAAACAATTTGATTTTTGACTGAACAGTCAATTTGCAATTACTTTTTTTTTAGTTGTTTTGAAAAATTTGCAAGATTTTTTTTTCTAGTTATATGATTTTTCTAATAAACATCTAATAGAATATTTATAAATTTGAGAAAACTTCCATAAAATTTTCCAGTAAAAGCTATTTTTTGTTCTCAGAAACATATCAATTTTTGAATATCTATAGCTAATTGAGAGTGCTCTACTCTGATACAAAAGCTACCAAACTAAAAATTAAAGAATTATCTGGGAGGAAGGGGTAACAAAAAGTTAATTTCACATGAATTTTAATTTTAAAAAATTCTTACCTTAAAAATATTTCCTTTATAATTTTTAAGCGAAGCTTTTTCGAAAGAATTGTGGATACAAAATAGTTTAAATCAATTTTTTTACGAAGGTCAATAAATAATTACTCTAAATCATTAAGAGAGTTTACCGAAGCTTTAACGAGGTAACTAATTTCAGTAACGTTAAAATGCGTTTAAATCACATTTAAATTTATCAGAGATGCGTTGTAAGACACTCTTCAAAGTAATTTTACTCATTTTCGAAAAAAAAAGGTTTTTCTTAAAGATTCTGTAAAAAAAAATATTTTTAAAAATAAAAAAATACAAAGATATCTCATCTCCCATCAAGCGATCCCTTGAAAGCCATTTATACGCCCAAATTATTGTAATTGTATTGTAACTCACACTTTCACAGTTACCAGTCCGAATTTATTTGATTTTCCTTATCGTATGAATATTTTTGTCTTTCATTCATTTTTATTAAAATTTTTTATTTATTTTTTGCCCAAATGCATACACGATAAGGGTCGTAACTCGTTATTTAAAAATAAAACATTATTTATTAAAATTCCGATAATTTTTGGCAACAATATTTTTCGATGAAAAAAAAAAAACATAACATCTGCCAGTGATTGTCGCCAAATAGTCTGGCATCAAACCACCTCTCTTCTCCAACGAGCAATCGGTTTCTAATTTTCCACACCATTAAATCTTATTAGTCTCCATTGAGTTAGGGTGTAGGGGAGTTTTGGAAATGAAAGCAGACAAATCTCCATTTCCAACGGTGACGTTATATTCGTCGTCATCGGCTTCAGCATACATATATAGACCTATTTTGGCACACTGCCTAAAATCTATTAATACAAGTTGATCCTTTTTTTTGGTGTTTGTCTGTGTCGTTTTTCGTTATTTTTTGTGTACAAAACTAAGCGCTGCTCATATCCTTGTGCTTTATATCCTCGCTTATGCCTCCGATTGCAATCGTACTTTAGTGGAGAATGCCAACATCGATAAAGAGGCTTCCCGCATGACGCCCTTTTCGCATATCGGTGGCGGTGAAGACCGACACTATGCGATGCGATTCGATTCGACGGAGTGTTGTAATCCTCTCTCTCTCTCTGTACATTTCGTTAAGGTCCTAAAAATGCTGTGATCGGAAAATAATTTATGACTTGAACCTCTCGTTTGTGCCAGAAATATATATGTATTTTGTTTGTCCTTGATATTTTTTGGTAGCAAATCGAATTCAGCCAAGGATAAGAAACTTAATGCTTTAGTTTTGTTACTGGGTTATATCGATGCCATATACTAATCCCGGAAATCAGAGGAGAATCCCTAAAAATCAGTGCTGCACGACAACAACGACGATAGTAGAGTGGGAGGAATAAAAAGTGCAAATTAAATATTGACTCAAAAAACCAATATAGTGTATGGCTATAGGATAAGGATTTATCCTTTCTATTATTTTTATATAGGAATGCGTGTGTATTACAAGTTGAAGTTGAAATCAGAGAACGAAAATCTGATAATGTGGACAAATATTATTTTTCGACAGAATTTCTGATTCGAGAAAAAGAAAGAGAAACGGGGGAGCCATAGAATTGTACGATTGAGACTATAAGGGATTTGTAGAGCAAACTGAAAGGCGAATAACGTTTTTATTGGGGTTAAAGATAGAAAATCAATAGAAAATATTATAAGGGATTAATATAGTGTTTACATGAGATACTTAAG
Organism: Epistrophe eligans; assembly: GCA_951394125.1. Lineage (NCBI taxonomy): Eukaryota > Metazoa > Arthropoda > Insecta > Diptera > Syrphidae > Epistrophe > Epistrophe eligans. The sequence goes on from OX596028.1 coordinate 108,131,635, forward strand.
GTGGGAGAAATGTTGATACATAAAAGGACTAATTATACAAACTATACATATAGATGAATTGTTTAAGATTAAGTGGATGTAAATAAATGTGAAAAGAGGATACCGTAGAGTTAAAATTAATAATTTGAGTTTATAGATAAAATAGAAGTGTATAAGCTCGATAAAGCTTCTTTATATTATTTCCAATATATTTATTTTAAGGAAGTTTTTTTTTTATTGCAGTTACAGAATTTTCTATGAAGATCTTAACTTAGGTAAAAGTCTTAAAAATGTATATTTTCTTAAATTTGACATAATGGTTTTGTAGAAAAATCTTCCCTTCACGTAGATATACCGCTTCATCAAAGTTCTACGATTGAATTTAGCAATTTTCATTGAAATATTTTATAAATATGTCTATAAATTATGAAAGGAGGATATCTTATAGTTTAAATTTTAATTTAAACTTCGTTCAATAAAATATAAATGTATTAGCTCGGTAAAGCTTCTTTGTATTATTTTTGAACTACTTTGACGAAGTTTTATGGTGGTTATTAGATTTACTTGGGGGTCTTAATTTAGGTTAAAGTCTAAAAGAAAATAAATTTTCTTAAATTTTTAATAAAAATTCTGTAGAAAAATCTTCCATTTACCTAGAACCGCTTCATCAAGGTTCTACAATTGAATTTCACAAGTTTTATCGAGATATTTTATAAATATAGTACTAAAGAATAGCTTATAGTTTAAATTTGTAATTCAAACTTTGTTTATAAATGTAGATATAAGCTCGGTAGAACTTCTTTGTATCATTTTCAACTTATGTAAGGAATTTTTATACAAATTATATAATTTTCTATGAAGGATTTTATTTTGATGAAAATCTTAAAAAAATCAATTTTCAATTTTTGGAAATGGTTTTATAGAAAAAATATTCCCATCAGGTAGATACAGTTTCATCAAAGCGCTGTTATTGAATTTTGCAAGTTTTATCGAAATTCTATATATAAAAATTAATTAAATAAGGTTAAATTGGCAAAATTTTTGAAAAGTTTTCTTTTATTAGCAGCGAGATGTTTAAGAAAGTTTAAGCTAAATCTGCTTACTGCCACGCCCACTTTTATCATATTTTAGATTTCTCCTTATTGAATGTTTTTAGAACGAAACATTTTGTAATTCAGATCTCTTAAACCTAAAGCCTTGAAATGTGTTATTTTTCCCTTCCATTACCAAAACTTCGCAAGTATGCATACTGCATATGCGCTCAAGATGAACGTAAAACTCGCAAATATGATCACAAACTTTAGAGCATTATTATTAGGAGGAAAAGTCTCCAATGAATTTGCAATGTCTGTCTATAAATTGATTTCTATAGCATTTGCAAACTGTCCCAAAAATGTGTTTAAATGATTTGCAAACCAAGAACTGTTATTTTTAAAGCAAAATTAACGTCATATTCGCAAATAGTAGGTACTTTTGCTAAATTAAGAACTTATTTAAGAGGAGAAGTCGTTAAGTGATTTGCAACTTTGGTCTGGTAATGGATTTTTATAGTACTGTCTCAAAGATGCGTTTTACGTCACATTCGCAAATATTTAGGACATTTGCAAACTTTGAAACGAAAAGGAAAAATCTTAATATATTTGCAATCTGGGTATATAAATTTTTATTTTCAAACTATCCCAAAGTACGTATAACGTCACATTCGCAAATATTTGTGACTTTTGAAAATGGATTTCTAGCATTTGCGAATTTTAACAAATAAGTGTTTAACTTCAAATTTGCAAAACATTTTAATTTAAATTGGTTTTTGTTGAAAGATTATTGTGAATTAACTTTTCTATGTTTTCCTTTTATGTCAACGCTCATACTCAATCATTAGTATTAGACCATTTTTATGAATTCTTAATTGTTCCTCTTTACTTTATACCAATTGTAAGTTAGTTGCTAATAAACTCTCGAACAGAACACTTGACTTTTCATTTAAAGCTCCTAACAGGTTATGGGCCCAGGATTGCTCGCTAAATAAAGTCAAGTGAACGGTTTAATTTAATTTGTTTAAAGTTCGAGTAGAGGTAAATTTGAAATTATGAGTTCGCCTCATTATCAAATTGAGAAGTTGGACGACCACAATTATGATGGGTGGTGCGTTCAAATGAAAAGTGTACTAATCATTTCTAATCTATGGTCGTACGTCGATGGTAGTACTCTGAAGCAGGAGAATATGACTCCAGCTCAGGTTTCCGAGTGGGAAACGAGAGATGGCAAAGCTCTTGCCAATATAATTTTAAACATAAAATCGTCTCAGGTCATTCACGTGAAGCATTGTTCAACGTCAAAATCAGCATGGGACAGTTTGAAGAAGATTCATCAACCACGTGGTCCGGCGAGAAAGATTACTCTTTTTAAGCAATTACTTCATATGAAACTAGGAGAAAAGGAGAATATAACAGAGTATGTAAACCGTTTCTCAGATATAGTAGAAAAACTTAGTGAAATTGATTTTGTTATAAATGACGAGCTTCTTGTAATAATTTTACTCTCAAGCCTCCCAAAATGTTTAGAGAGTTTCGTTGTCGCCATAGAATCTCGCGATGCATTACCAGTTTTGAGTAGTCTCAAGGTCAAACTTTTGGAAGAGGGAGATCGTCGCTTTGAAAAGGGTAAAATTCTGGGCAAAGATGAAGAGAATTTCGAGCAGGCTTATGCAGCGCGATCAAGTAGTAAGCCCAAATTCGCACATAAAAAGAAACCGTTTGGGAAATGCTATAACTGCGGGAAGAGGGGGCACTTCGCATCAAAGTGTATGGAACCAAAAAAGTCTTATGAACATAAAGCGATCGCTTCTTTCTCTATGCTCTCGGCTTCGCACAACAACGTTCTTGGTCCGCAATGTTGGTGCCTTGATAGCGGGGCCACTGCACATATATGTTGCGATGAATCATTGTTTACTGCAATTCGAGCGTGCGAAGAACAAATCAAGTTAGCTGGTGACAATCATATAACGGCCAGCGGTATTGGTACCGTTGTCCTCAAAACAGATTTTTGTGAGCTTCGATTAAAAAATGTTTTGTTTGTTCCTGGCCTTAATGCAAACTTCATTTCTGTTAGTAAGGCAATAGAAAATGGTTATAATGTTGAGTTCGATAAAAATTATGCCAAAATCAAACAGAATGGTCAAACAATTTTAATTGCATGCTTAGACAATGATCTTTTTGTGTTCAAGTATAGTCAAATCAAGACTTTATATGCATGTAGCACAAATATTAATAATTTTAAGAAATGGCATGAAAGATATGGCCACCTTAACGTTAACAGCATGAGTAATGTTTTCTCTAATAAGATGGTCCATGGATTCTCGTCAGGTAATGTCCCAGAAAACTTCTAATGTAAGATTTGCATGAAGGGAAAAATCTGTGCAAATTCTTTTCCAAATGAATCATTCACAAGGTCAAAAGATTTATTGGAACTCGTCCATACCGACATCTGCGGCCCTATGAGAAAGGTGTCTCTCGGAGGAGCTAGATATTTTGCAACTTTTATTGATGATAGGTCACGCAAGGTTTTCGTCTATTTTATAAAAGCGAGAAGTGAAATTTTCGAGGTTTTTCGAAAATTCAAGTCCTTGGTTGAACGCGAAACTGGAAAATTAATAAAAACTTTGCGAAGTGACAACGGAAGTGAGTACCGTAGCCAAGAGTTTAATAATTACTTGGAGGACTGTGGTATAGGGCGACAGTTTTCTGTTGTTTACACTCCGCAACAAAATGGAGTTGCCGAAAGGGCCAACAGAACTATCGTGGAGATGGCAAGGTGCATGCTAATTCAATCTGGGATCGATGAAAGCATGTGGGCTGAGGCTGTGAATACAGCAGTGTACCCGAGGAATCGATGTCCGACGAAAAATCTTGTAAATGTCACACCTGAAGAAGTGTGGACCGGTCGAAAGCCCAATGTTAGTCATTTAAAAACTTTTGGTTGTACAGCCATAGCCCTAAATAAGGCCAAATCTTTTTCAAAATTTCATCCAAGAGGTGAAGAATATTTGATGGTCGGTTACTCAGGAACTTCAAAGGCATATCGATTGTTTGATAGATCCAATAGAAGAGTTATTGAACGAAGAGATGTTTCGTTTATTGAAACCGAAGGCATGGCAGATGATTTGAATGATTCAGGGATTTTTTTGTTGGAAGAAGAGAATGAAGATGACGGACAGAAGTTGGTGATGCAGAATGAGGGTAATGCTAAGGCGACGTTGGAAGAACAGGAAAAACAGCAGCCGGAACAGGGACACCAAATCGAATTACAGAAAGAAAACTTAGAACGAAAACAGTCCAATGAGGTACCACACATAGATGAAGAGCAAAAACAAGAAGTACAACGTGAGCAAGACATTGTGAACAGACGATATCCAAAGCGAAAACGATCGAATACAAGCAGCGAAGAAGATAATCAGAAAACGCCGACGACGACATATGGTAAAGGTAGGCCGAAGATTATTAGAACGGGCAAGCCTGGAAGACCAAGAAAACAATTTAATGTGTTAAATAGTATTGAAACAAGAAGTAACATTACGATTCCCCAAACCATGTCAGAAGCTTTATCGCTTCCTGAGTCTTCGATGTGGATGAACGCAGTCAATGAAGAATACCAGAATCTGATAGCCAACAATACATGGGATCTGGTAGAGCTTCCCAAGGGTGTCAAACCTATAGGCTGTCGATGGGTTTTTACTGTGAAGAAGGACGAACATGGTAAACTACGTAGGTTTAAAGCACGGCTGGTCGCAAAAGGTTTTAGTCAGGTTTTTGGAATGAATTATAAAGAAACGTTTTCACCAGTAGTTAGATATTCTACTATTCGAATGATTCTAGCCCTAGCTGTTGAAAAGAAGCTTTTCTTGCACCAAATGGATGTGTCCTCTGCGTATTTGAATGGCGAACTTCAAGAAGATGTGTATATGAAGCAGCCGGAAAGTTTTGTCAACCCGAAAAATCCAGATCGAGTTTTGAAGTTGAGGAAAGCTTTGTACGGTTTAAAGCAATCAGGGAGAGCTTGGAACGAAAAACTAGACTCGGTATTAAGGAGAATTGGATATCGCCAATGTACAAGCGAATGTTGCGTTTATGTGACAGATAATGAGGGTGATTTGAGAATCATTGCGGTGTATGTCGATGATTTTATTTTGGCTGCTAGAAGCGAAGAATCGATTCAACAAATAAAGGCTCAGCTTAAAAAGGAGTTTAAAGTCGTCGATAATGGTCCTTTACACCATTTCCTTGATTTTGAAATTAGCCGTGAAGGAGACACTGGCCCGATCACTGTTTGTCAAAAACAGTTTATTTTGAATCTTCTACAAGAAACTGGAATGATGGAATGCAGACAAAACCAAACTCCGTTAGAACCTGGACAGCAGCTTGGATGTCGAGATGAAAACTGTAAGCGAGCGAACAGAGAGCAGTACCAGTCCATCATCGGGTCATTAACCTATTTGTCAATTTCAACGCGACCAGACATCATTCATTCGGTCAGCAAATTGGCTCGTTTTAATTCAGACCCGCACGAAGAGCACTATACAGCAGTCAAACATTTATTGAGGTACTTAAACTGTACTAATTACAAATTGTATTATTATCCTACAGGGAAACAACTTGAAGGATTCGTTGATGCCGACTGGGGCGGAGACATCCTAGACCGAAAGTCGTACACTGGTTTTGTTTTTATGCTTGGTGGTGCTGCCATATCTTGGGAGTCCAAGAAGCAACCAACGGTGGCATTGAGCAGTACCGAGGCAGAGTACATGGCCCTATCCGCATCAGCAAAAGAAGCTGTTTATCTGAGAAGATTGGTTTGTGAGCTTGGAGGCAGCGAGTTTGCAACATCTCATATAACTTTGAATGGTGACAACCTCAGTGCTCAACAGCTGGTGAAGAACCCCGTTCACCATCCACGGAGCAAACACATCGACATTAAATATCACCATATAAGGGAGGTGTACAGTACCGGTGCTATCAATTTAAACTACATTCCAACAAATGACATGATAGCAGATGTCTTAACTAAGAACTTACAAAAAGTGAAACATCATAAATTTTGTAAACTCTTAGGACTAGTTAAATAAAAAAAAATTAAATACAAAGTTTTGAATTGTATAGATGCATAATTGTTAAAATGATATAAAAAATAATCTTTATGAATTTAATAATATTTTAAAATGTATTTCTAATTCGCGTTGAGGGAGAGTGTTGAAAAATTATTGTGAATTAACTTTTCTATGTTTTCCTTTTATGTCAACGCTCATACTCAATCATTAGTATTAGACCATTTTTATGAATTCTTAATTGTTCCTCTTTACTTTATACCAATTGTAAGTTAGTTGCTAATAAACTCTCGAACAGAACACTTGACTTTTCATTTAAAGCTCCTAACAGTTTTAAACAAAAAGTTTACTTAAAAAAATTAATATATAATTTCTGTAATGCAAAACTTATTAATAACATTTATGCAAACCAACGTATTAACTGAACTTGAAACTAAAAAGTTCAAAACTGATATCGAACTCAGTTCTGCTACCATCAATTATTTTAAACTTGTTTTCAAACCAAAGAGTTCTCACCTATAAAACACATCAAAAACCGCCATTAAATTGTCAATCTCTTTCCATTTATAGAGTTTTTGGGGGTTATCATAAAACTTCCATTGGGTGGTGTTATGAAAAATTACCTTCTAATGATCACGTATATAACAACGGAACCACCTACTCTTATAACCACGTTGAATCCTTTTATCATCATCCGGTGACAAATTAGCAGGAGCTATGTTGGTTGTGGTTGCTCTGCATGCCCTGTGTGCCATGCATGATGGAAGGATTCACACGAAGCACATATCCCAAAAAAGTTATAACGTTATAAGTATACACTCGTATAAACTTCAGCGAGAGAACAAGAGTTATATAGAGACATCGAAAACAATTTTAACCTAAAAACATCCTACCACAAGTTTCCTTCATCATATCCGATGAAATTTTTCGGCAACTTCCTTCTTCCATTATAAATGTTCCTCCATATAGAAACCTATAGACTGAACTGATGGCAAGAGAGTTGGATACGAACATCAGCAGGGAGAACTGATTACTGTTGTTGTACCAACTTTGAATAATAGGATGGGTGTGTGACGTGTGTATGTGTGTGGTAAGAATGAAGCCAAGCACATACTCAAAGTTTTGAAGGGTTCCGTTTAGGTATGTAGGTACTTTAACACTGTTGTTGTTTCCTTCAAAATTCAAAATTGTGAGCCATTTAGTGCTCGAATATGATCTAAGAACAGCATACTGACACTTTGACGTAAAATGAAATAGAAATGAAACGAAATTACGGTAATTTTTCAAGAAGACAAGTGAGTGTGGTTAAACAAAAAAAACAACACATAAATACTCACAACAAAAAAAAAACTTAAAACATGGGTGAAGAAGTTCCTTAATATAAATTACGTTAAGGCGCACTCTGTGAGCGATTTTTGAATAACTTTTGATTTTCAAGTTGACAACTTGGTGAACGTTGTGAATAAATTTATCAAGGTATTTTTCAAGGAGATCTATATATTACCTATAGCTGGAATGCTTCCCTTGAGAGCGTTAAAACCGTTGGTTGATGGCCCTGAGTGTTACTTATATAAAATTGAAGTTAAGCTAAGTTAAGTTGTTGCTGTTTGATTGATTTCATTTAAGTATAGTGATTTAAACTGAAGGCAGAGATGATAAGGAATTTAAGTTTGCATTGAGGAATTTGTTTTGGGAATTCGGAGACAATTGACATGATTTGTTAAGGTTTAGGATGGAAATAGGATCCTTGTGATAAAAGATATACTAATTGTAATATTAGACATTGGGGCAACAACAATAAACTACAGCGACCTTTCCAGAGATCTAGCACATATGTTAAGAAGAAATACCCCAAAGTCCACAAAAATTCATTTTAGGGAATAGATATATTCGCTAATTCGATCCAGCAGTGTTATGCCACTTTGAATATTTGTCTATCTGCTTATGCGTATCTGTAGCGTATATATATATATGTACGCGTGCGTGCGCTTTTGCGTTGTGTCAATGGCCCAAGTTTAACCTAATAATAGTGAACGTCATCACTATAATGACAAAGACGAAACAATTATTTAGTTTGTCATGCATAAACTCAGAAAGTATTAAACTGATTTACTTGAAACAAATTTTATAATATTCATTATTTTTATAAGATTGTTTAAGGCTATTTTTTGTTAGCCTAAATTTATTTGTTAGGTTAGGTTAGGTTAAGTTAGGTAAGCGGGCTGACAGTTGATCTTGTTACCGTCACACATAGATCAGTGTAGATCCATTGTGATACCCTATAGAGATATGATCCCCATATAAAGAAAACTTATGATAAAAATCCTATGAAAAAGGCCTGTTAAGGGCTTAGATGAAGTTTCAGCGGGATCTAGCCCGAAATGTCGGAGGGTGCCCTCAAGTTAGTTGAGTTAGGAAGTGTCTGTCGGCAAATAGTCACCTGGGTGAGAAGAGGTTAACGCGCCATTCTCTTACTTGGGCGTGCTCTCCTCCTTAGCCCCCACAGAGTAAATCATCCCTCCCCCAGGCCCGTAGGAGCAGTGGCTCAAATTTATTTGTTAAATAAGAATATAATTTTTTATCAACTTTTTCCTTGAGGTTGACAGACGTTTTGACTTTGGATATCTATTTTTTCTGATAGACACCCAAAGTTTCACCAACTATCCCGAATTTAATCACAAATGTATAAAGGTTCATATTTTCCATTTTACTGCGTTTGAGAAATTTATTCATATAATAAATATGAATAAATTCCTCAAATTTTTAAGTCCCAATATGTATTTGTATTTGTATTTGTATTTATTTATTTCAAATCGCTTACTATCTAATCATTTTACTTAAATGCGTTTTTTTATCTGTTAAACTATCCATAAAAATACCAGTCTAACAATTTATGGCATTATATGACTTTGATATGGTCAGGTCATAATACATTGTTGTATGTTCTGTAAAAGAATTTTATGAACATTTCATAAGTTTAAGATGTCACTAAAAATAAGGGGTTAGCAAAGAAAAACAAAAAACCTAAACATCTTATGATATATGAAGAATGTCAGAATCCTTAACTTCAATTTCATGCATCAGCGAGAAAAAATAACCACTCATGCATAAAACGTTGCCCTAAAGATGGATTGCTTTATCCTTTTTTTTTTGTTGGTCGATTGACACAGAACTGTTGTATATAAAACTTCTATATTCTTTTTTTTTTGGTTTGGTATTTCGTTTATATGAGATTTTTATATTTGGGGTTCTATATAATATTTTATGATAAAATTGTCGAGGATAATTCGAAGCAGTTTTATAAGGTCACGTTTTGTATTGTTTTGCATGTTTTTTTTTTTTTTTTTTTTTAAGTATACACAAAATTAATATGAAAGGATTAGGAATATCGAAGAATGTAGCCAAACCTCGTGACTAGTATTTTTTTTTATTTTAATCAAAATATCACGATTCCTTCCAAGTCATAGGTACCTAATGGATTAGTGCGTTGGGTTATTTCACGGGCGCCACTCCGCACCTGAAAAAAAGTGCCTCTCACCTAAGTTTGATTACGGTAGAAATTTATAGGTCCTCTTCATTTTTGCTAATTAACTGAAAACAACACACAGGAATGTTTAAGAATTTAGAATCTCTGAGATAGTATGGGAGGCGACCGTAAAAGTACCTACCTCATCGAGTCAATGGAAAATTAAGCCATTAACGAATAGTAAATGTCACGAAGTTTACAAAACTGCTGGTCGGACAGACATTTTCCGGGCCTTTCGGCGGAAAAATGGTCACTTCCGGTTGCATTTTTGGGTGTTAGGTTATACCATAGAGTCAATGGAAAATTTAAGTACAAGGTAAAAGAGATTTGAATGTAGATTTCAAATCATTTGGTCGGACAGTCAAAATCCGGGCCATACCCTCTGTCCGACCAACTCAAAAAACGGTATTTTTGGTGTCGGCCTACCTCATCGAGTCAATGGACAAATGGGGTATCAAATGAAAGCTTAGACTGTCTACTTTAAGAATCTACTGGTCGGACAAACTTATGATGGGCCAAACATGCGTCCGACCACTTTAAAAAAAAAATATGTTATAAATATCTTTAATATTTTTTAACTCAATATCAACATTTTTTAAGCCAAATTTAAATAAAATTAGTACCAAATGAAAGTTTTAACTGTAAAATAAATGAAAAAAATAACTGCAGTGCAAAAAACCCCACTAAAATTGATCATCAAAGTCTTTGATCATTTATTTTATAGAAAAATAAGATTTTTGTATATAAATACAAAAATCATACATAAGAATTTAAAAAAACATGTTTTTATACCAACAAATGACAGCAGGTACTTATAAAAATTATAGTTTATTGGTTGTTATAATAATTATAAGAATTTTATTTTATAGTACAGTAACTTTGTCGTCTCATAGGAGGAAGATCCTGCGTCAAATCCGGTGGTTCTGATTTTTTGCTGAGTGGTTTATGATGTTGGCCTAATGAAGAAACCAAGTTTTCGACCTCGAGCGCCGAACGCATCACGGTCAAAAATCGAAAAAACCGCGATATTTTCGCGTTTTTTATAGTTATTGGCGATTTTAACCCTAAAGGACTAGTTTTCGATTTAAACTTTGCTCATACGATTTCAAACTTACTAAATGTTCTTTAATTTGAGCTATGAATCGTGTCTGTAGACCCAACAGTTTTCAAAACACAGTTTCTCAAAAATTAGCAATAATTTCTTAATAACAAGTAGCAAAAAAACAGAATTAAAACAAATTTAGGGTCCTTGGCATAAGATGCATCAAACTTCTTAGGCTTGTAGACTGGGTCAAAAGAAAAAAAAATTGTATGGGAGGGGGTGCCTATCTCTCCCCGTTTTCGATGGGAGGGGCAATTTTATAAAAAAAAAAACATAAAATATAAAAATCACCATACATAAGTAATGGCACAACCTACAAAAAGATCCGATAGCTTTCCATTAAGCCAGAAATCCATTCTTGTATTTTCTTTTTAAATAAAGTTGTTTTAATCAATAGTTTTGGAAAAATTTATTTTTTAACACAAAATTTAAAACAAAACAAAAACAGGCATTTATTTTTAAACTAATTTTTTCCAAAATTTACGTTACTAAGCAATATTTTTGTGTTTAATGTTCAATGCTCTTATCAATTTATAGTCAAACACTGAAAACCAGATGCCTGTATTTCTTCTAGTTTAAAAAAACAAAAATACCAAAATCTACTTTGATAAATACAGTCGAGTAGCCTTGCCGCCTTAAAGATGACAGCCTTGCGTTAAATTTGGTAGTTCTGATTTTTTGGCTGAGTTGTTTATAATATTGGCTTAGTAAATTATCCAAGTTTTTGACCACGGGCGCCAAACGCAACATTGTTAAAAATCGAAAAAACGCGAAATTTTCGCGTTTTTTTCAGTTATTGTCAATTTTAACCCTAAACGACCAGTTTTCGATTATATCTTCATTCTACAATTTAAAATTGCTGACATTTCCTTCCATTTGAGCCCAAAAACGTCCCTGTAAACCCAATAGTTTCTAAAATGCAGCTTTTTAAAGGAACAACACAAATAATATTGTTGAAAGTTAAAAAAAAACATTAAAATTATAATTAAGCAGCTAGGCTGTATACTACTATTGTAATTTGTAATTAATTTACTTGATATTAAAATTATAATTATAATAATATCTATAATAATAAAATTAAGCACTTGGAAAAAAAATTAAATAAAATATTATTTGTGTTGTTCCTTTAAAAAGCTGCATTTTAGAAACTATTGGGTCTACAGGGACGTTTTTGGGCTCAAATGGAAGGAAATGTCAGCAATTTTAAATTGTAGAATGAAGATATAATCGAAAACTGGTCGTTTAGGGTTAAAAATGACAATTTACTAAGCCAATATTATAAACAACTCAGCCAAAAAATCAGAACTACCAAATTTAACGCAAGGCTGTCATCTTTAAGGCGGCAAGGCTACTCGACTGTATTTATCAAAGTAGATTTTGGTATTTTTGTTTTTTTAAACTAGAAGAAATACAGGCATCTGGTTTTCAGTGTTTGACTATAAATTGATAAGAGCATTGAACATTAAACACAAAAATATTGCTTAGTAACGTAAATTTTGGAAAAAATTAGTTTAAAAATAAATGCCTGTTTTTGTTTTGTTTTAAATTTTGTGTTAAAAAATAAATTTTTCCAAAACTATTGATTAAAACAACTTTATTTAAAAAGAAAATACAAGAATGGATTTCTGGCTTAATGGAAAGCTATCGGATCTTTTTGTAGGTTGTGCCATTACTTATGTATGGTGATTTTTATATTTTATGTTTTTTTTTTTATAAAATTGCCCCTCCCATCGAAAACGGGGAGAGATAGGCACCCCCTCCCATACAATTTTTTTTTCTTTTGACCCAGTCTACAAGCCTAAGAAGTTTGATGCATCTTATGCCAAGGACCCTAAATTTGTTTTAATTCTGTTTTTTTGCTACTTGTTATTAAGAAATTATTGCTAATTTTTGAGAAACTGTGTTTTGAAAACTGTTGGGTCTACAGACACGATTCATAGCTCAAATTAAAGAACATTTAGTAAGTTTGAAATCGTATGAGCAAAGTTTAAATCGAAAACTAGTCCTTTAGGGTTAAAATCGCCAATAACTATAAAAAACGCGAAAATATCGCGGTTTTTTCGATTTTTGACCGTGATGCGTTCGGCGCTCGAGGTCGAAAACTTGGTTTCTTCATTAGGCCAACATCATAAACCACTCAGCAAAAAATCAGAACCACCGGATTTGACGCAGGATCTTCCTCCTATGAGACGACAAAGTTACTGTACTATAAAATAAAATTCTTATAATTATTATAACAACCAATAAACTATAATTTTTATAAGTACCTGCTGTCATTTGTTGGTATAAAAACATGTTTTTTTAAATTCTTATGTATGATTTTTGTATTTATATACAAAAATCTTATTTTTCTATAAAATAAATGATCAAAGACTTTGATGATCAATTTTAGTGGGGTTTTTTGCACTGCAGTTATTTTTTTCATTTATTTTACAGTTAAAACTTTCATTTGGTACTAATTTTATTTAAATTTGGCTTAAAAAATGTTGATATTGAGTTAAAAAATATTAAAGATATTTATAACATATTTTTTTTTTAAAGTGGTCGGACGCATGTTTGGCCCATCATAAGTTTGTCCGACCAGTAGATTCTTAAAGTAGACAGTCTAAGCTTTCATTTGATACCCCATTTGTCGATTGACTCGATGAGGTAGGCCGACACCAAAAATACCGTTTTTTGAGTTGGTCGGACAGAGGGTATGGCCCGGATTTTGACTGTCCGACCAAATGATTTGAAATCTACATTCAAATCTCTTTTACCTTGTACTTAAATTTTCCATTGACTCTATGGTATAACCTAACACCCAAAAATGCAACCGGAAGTGACCATTTTTCCGCCGAAAGGCCCGGAAAATGTCTGTCCGACCAGCAGTTTTGTAAACTTCGTGACATTTACTATTCGTTAATGGCTTAATTTTCCATTGACTCGATGAGGTAGGTACTTTTACGGTCGGCTCCCGGACTAAGACCCTGGTTCTCTAAGTTGAATGGAGTTCGATTTGAAAACCAAAACCAAAGTTTACTAAAAACTCTTAAAAAAAAAACCAAAGGACAATAATAATTTTAATAACTTTTTTTTTAATCCCATTAGCTGGCAACTTCCTTGCTACAAGTAATTTTTGTTTTCCAAATTATTAACTATTTCACCAATTTAATTAAAGCTTCATTACCATCCATCTTTATAACATAAACTTCTTCAGATGTTGTTATTGAAATACAAATAGCTATTATACAGTTACAAGAAAAACAAATCATATAGATATGTACATATTACGCACTCCCACACGTAAATGCCTATATCATCCTACGACTACATTTACTGAAAGCCTACGTCCTACGACTACATTTACTGAAAGCCTAACTTTTATACAACATTAAACTCAAATCAATAATTTATTATATTAGTTCCATCAAAAAAATATCAAGCATAAAAAAAATATCAAATTTTCGAATACTAGTCCTACAAATTGCTATTTATATGCCTGTCTACCCTTATATCATTTCATATCCGGTCCTTATTTGTGTCAAAATATCAACAACTCATATCAATAAAAAAAAGAAAAAAACTTTTGGACAAATAAAAAGGAAATTCTTTTTTCAATAAAAAAAAAGAAACTTCCTATTTTTATCTAATCTTTGCAATTGCAAACGAAGAAAGAATAAATATATAGACCGACATTCTATTTTGAAGGGGAAGCCTGGTTCTTTGCAAATATAAAGCATGATAGGAGAAAAAAAAAAGGAAAACATTCTTCAGGATATCACTTCTTTAGAAATCGAAACAAACACCAGACTCTAGGCATACAATATTGTTGTTGACAAAAAAAAATACATACATATAGCACAATTATAATGTGAAGAAAAAATTCTTTAGTGAAAATAAGAAAATGAAAAAAAATTGGCGCCCAACATGAGGTCCTATGTCTACAAACAAATACACACATTTTCATTCATTCAGCTGTGTGATGTGGAAAAGTTCTTTTTATTCCTTTAGTCAAATTTAATTTCGATGTCTTTTCTTTTTTTCTTCTTCTTTTTCTTCTTTTGACAAAATAACACAAAATTCGAGAGCACAAATAAGTTGAATGGAATCCAATAGGAGACATTTTGGTATTCGTCGTCTCTCCTTGGGTTTTTGTACTTCTTCGATTCGATTTGATGTTGTTGACTTTTTGAGTCTTTTATAATGAATTTGAATAGAATCGATTCTTTAATTTAATGACACTCTAGTACATATAAGCGGCAACAAGGGAAAATTGGGAAAAAGGGGGTTATAACTCCCCTATCATAGGTTAAGAACATTTAGATACATCTATAGTTTCTGATTCGAAAGTTAAAATTGAATCCTAAATTGTAGACTATTTCGAATGTCTTCTTTTTATTTAAGCCACCCTTCCGCCCCTCCCCTTCCAAATCTTGGTTATCCAGGACCTCCACAAGAATCAAATGTAATATCATCATCAAACGATTTCTATATTAGAAAGAATAAATTGCATTGGAGAAAAGCATCATACCATAAGGAATTCAGAAATAATTTGTTGGCTTTTATTGATTTTTCATTATATAGACGCTTTGGAATGAGATCGTCTTCAATGCTATCTCCCTCGCTTCATCATCAAGACATTAAAGCTGTCATCGTATAGAAACTGAGACTTTTTCTTTGCCACCGCCGCCGCTGCTGTATAATGTTACATAGTTATAGTGTCATTGCTATGGAAAGTTTATTCTGTCAAGTTTATCCCTAGATACCCGTTAGTATATACACAATGTCACCATAGTCTTCATTCCTACGTCCTTTTATAAAACCAACAACCATGGTTTTAATTTTATTTTTTCTTAACAACATCACATTGATGACAACGATACGCAGGTGTACACTTAGCTATATATGTATTAGTTGGCATAGAAAATGACGACGGCAAAAGAGACTAAACTTTGTAGACTATATATATGCAACATTACTGTATTAGATAGGGTAAGGTAAGGTAGGGTATAATATATACCCTAGGGAGTGCTTGACACAGAGTCAGTAGATTGGAAATGGCAACATAATAGTATAGAGGGACAAAAACGATAGTGCACTTTGATATTTGTCTAGGATATGATTATGGGTTTAATATTTAGTTATGTCAGTGTGGAGGATAATTGTGCGAAATTGGCCAGTTGCATTATTAGAAATATGTCAGGTTTACTTTTAGGGGAAAGTTAATGGTTTAGGCAGGAAGTTTTTTTCTGCCGGGATTCTGGTTTTTCAGAAGGTAAGGGTCCTGTTGGAACTATTAGAATAAAATATTTATAATTCTATATGGTCAACTTGGGAGTTCATAGTTCAAACAACGAATTATCTAAGTGATGGACATTGAACTTTTTGGTTTAAATAAAAAAAGGACGACTTTAGAACGAGCTCAAAAAATGACTTCTGAGAGTTTTTGGAATAAATGTTTTTTGAGTTTACCTTTGAGAGACGGATCAAAGGTGGTGATTCCATTTCAGCGTTCGAAACTGGAGGAAATTAACTAGGGTTCAAGCTGGTTAGAGAAACTTTTGAATTGGATCCAGGTCCATCCCGAAACATGTTCCTGAGACCCGGAAGCTTTCTATTCTCAATGATCCCGTGATTCCATTTATTCCAATTAAGAGCTCTGGCATCCCAGAGAGTTAAGTCTCTAAAGCGGAAATTCAGTCTTTTTTGTACCACCTTGAATTCAAATCAAATACCATTATTGTTTATTTGTTCATTGTGAAGGTGAAGAATGTTGACTTTTCGAACAACTTGCACATCCTGGTACAACTCAAAAAGTTTGACCCTTCTCGCAAAACAGCCTTGGAAGAATTTTTCGTTTCAAAGAACCCAGTATCAGTTCTCCTTTTTTGCTTACTGTTAGAAGATGCCAATGAATTCTATATCGTCCGTATACCCTATAGTAGTTGGACGAATCTATTGATAATAGTGGCAACTGCATGCTACCTTATTCAGAACGACATTGAAGAAGTTACATGCATCTTTCCTTCCCAAAACCCCTGTAAATATTTTGGAAAAGCTATCCCAATAATATTATTGCACTTTGTGTTTTCACATTTCATGCAAAACAGTTAGATCGTGATCACGGAATCACGGTTCCCGAATTCAACCGTCGCTATAAAGAGTTCCAAGCATTTTTTCACGTGACATAACTGGATCAGTTTTACCAGGATCCCGGTTTCCAAGTTTGATCTTCGCTACCTATATATATCTCCAAAGGATAAATTTCATCATATCAGGCTTTGAAATTGATGAAAAAATCGTAGGTCCCAAATTGAAATTCGTTCTTCTTTTCTAGGATTGACTTCAAGGTGAAGATTTTGTCTATGACCAGTGTGCTGGTCCCGAAGACATTTTGGTTGGTCCCGATTAAATTGTTATGGAAAAGGCTTAAGATGGTTTACGGTGCAAAGATCGCGTAGAACTGGAAGAATTGGAAAGATTAATTAAAAGGGTCCAGGACCTAAACCTGGTTACCAAGCCTATTAAAAGATATCGAGACTGCGTTGTATTAAAACTTGCATTTTAAAATTCTGTGAGAAATACTCCAGGTCTTCCTAACAAGCAAAAACCTCCAGCACATCGGTTCTCAAATCTGACTATTGTTGAACAACAAATGTTTGAAATTCCCTTAAAGACATAATTGCATAAATTTTCAATCTCTTACTCTTCTATGATAATCTTCACGCATCCTTATTTCTTCACATTGATTTTACATCCAGGTAAGATATATGTTCCATATACTCATTAACTTTGATCCATAGGTCTTATAGAATTTATACTCGTATAAAATTTAAACCCATGTGCCTTCAATTATTTTCCTATTAGGTACTTACTTTACATGCCCTTCAATTAGCTAAAGACAAGAGAGAAAATAATATGTATTCATGCATGTTTATATATTGTCTGGAATCTGAATTAGAGCAACAAAAACCCCCATATAATCTTTAACCCTTAGGAGGTATTTTAATGTTCTTTTTGCTTGTTACTCCTTTTGGAAAATTTGTTCTTTTGTTCCTTTCATATTTTACTTAGTGAATATTGAAGCATAACATAAATATATATGTATATTGTTAGATATGTTTGTAACACAACACAACACAAAAGTGTTTCAGGTCCTTAATTACCACATTCGAAATGAGTTGCAGCAATCGATGTACAAATTTATTCCAAGGATTGTTTTAATTACAACCTGTCCCAGAAATATACATACACGCACATATACATTTTACATGGTAGATATTATTCTTCTTCAAAATCTGATAAAATCTAAAATACGAGTTGTAGAAATGGGTTGTTTAGCAAACCAAATTGAATGGAGTGAATATCTTGCTAAGAACAATGTTTTCTCAAGGATAACAGAATTCCCTTTCATCGACATCAAGAATAAAGAAAAGATGCCAAATGTCGTTTGTCGTTGAGTTGAGTTGAAGATGCAAATATAGTGTAAGATTCAAACATCAGAGAAGTCTTGTCTTGCAAATGTACTTACAGAATTATATCCTGATTGTTAAGGGAATTGGTAATGTCAGCAATGTGCAAGGACATATTCTCATGTTGTAATAGTATTTAGCATAGAACAATATTGGCATCTGATTTCTTGTGAATAATATGGTGTAGTTATTTTAGAGCTGTTGGGTCAATAGTTAATTGACAGCATCAATAAATAACAAGAATATAGTTATGTATACATTTCTACGTTGGGCGCCATTAAAGGAACTTTTTTTTTATTTGAGTACTCATTCTAAGAATAGTGTTTTTGAAATAATATAATATTCCGTGAGAAGATTTCCTCCGTCTATATCAAAGTAATCAATTAATACAAAAAAAGGACATTAATAAATATTTCAACGTTGGGCGCCATTTTATTAGTTTTAACTTTTGATGATTATTCTACGAAAAGAGCAGTATCGTTTAAATTCTGCTACAATAGTTATTCCTTCCACTTTTCAATGACAGAATCAGCATGAATATAAAAACATATGTAAATTGTATTTGTACTTGGGCGCCATTTAAAGATATTTTTTTTTATTTTTAAAAAAGCAGAAGCCTTTTACGGGAAGAATTGTTATGTTTGCATTATATTGTTGCTTTTTCAGTATTAAACGGAAAGCATCAGTTATTAACAGTAAAACATCAATAAGTACTCTAACGTTGGGTGCCATTCAAGAACATCTTTTTTTAATGAATGATAATTCTACGAAAAGGGTTATTGATATATGTTAAAATATATATTCTGCGAGATGCTTTTCTCCATCCAGATTATATTGATTTAATACCATCAATGAATAATATAAAAACATCGATATTATCCTATGTTGGGCGCCATTTAAAAAATTGTTTTGAATAACAGACATCTGATCATCGAGATAATCTTTAAATCCAATTTTCGATGAAAAATTCAATTTTCAAACACAAGGACGACAACAAAAAATTTATATTATATAAAAATCCTTCAAAAACAAAAGCAACAAAAAATCCATTGAAAAGAATCTAATCAAACGGATAAAGGATGTCGAATTGAAACATTCCCCTTAAGCCAAAGAAAATGTTTTTGCTTAAACAATGACGTTGAATATACATACATATGTGTATACGAGAGAGAAGAAAAAAAAATGTCACCGCCTTAAGAGGCAAAGACCAGGATCGCCTGCCTAGGTTTATTAAATTTTATCCAATTACATCCCGAAAATCCTTTCCATCCGGAAGGCAAATAAAATCGGAATAAAAATCCCCAACCCATCCAAAAGAGGTCTTTTAAGTTTTGTTTGTTTCCCTGTTATTTGTCAAACTCAATTCCTGTGTGGCACACATACACACGTTACCATCACCGTCGCCGCCGCCGGGTGGGCTGTTGTCACTGCCACCGTTGATTCTGATTCCTATGCAAGGATAAACAGTCAACTGATAAGCTCGGAAATAACGTCACATTGATGATTTGGTCGAAGTTTTCTGAATTTGAGTCGAAAACATGCAAAAACAAAAATTAAAGGACGAAAAATTCAAAAACCAAACCATTGCCATACCACTACCACCGGTTGTCGTGGAATTTAATAGGATTTTTTGAATTCTTTCATGTCCTTTCTGATATCACGGAGTTGGCAAATGAAAATAACGAACGGAAAAAATTCCTTTTTTTTTTTATAGTCCGAAGCTAAGGTAAACACTAACCGCCTCACCTTGATCTTTGTGGAAAATGTTTGTCACCTTGTCATAGGGCGTAGATGAGAGAGAGAGAGAATTTTTATTTTTTTATTTTATGTTTTCTATGAGGTGAAGGTCCTTTTTATGTTTTATTATTTTTTTTTTTTTTGCTATGAAATCTGAGAGTGTCAACACGATATTAAATAAAATGGAAAACGTTTCATAATTTATTTGCGCTTGGGGTGGTGTTGGGGCCAAAGGACCCTGTTGCCTCCATTATACCACGTTTCATAAGTATGTTGCCAGGAGTATTTGGTATGGGGGTGGGGATTGAATGAAATTTAAATGTATGTACCTGCCTATGTATCTATACACCTACCTATACCCTCGTTATAGAGGTTTGCGCGCTCGGATTGTTTTAATGGAGAGAAAAACGTGTGTATGACGGTTGGCTAAAAAGAAAAAAAAATATATATATAAATATTATTTGTTGGTATATCTCTCTAGCAGTTTTGAATTTTTCATTTGGTGGTTTGGGAAAAATTGTCGCCACTTTGATTTATATTTCATGAATTAATATCGCACCAGTGATTTATGGAACTTCAATGGAAGTTTTATCCAATGTGGCTTTTAAAGGTGAAATGTGTTATTTAATTATTTTTGAAGGAATAAGTTAATGGTGGTGGAGTTGTGGTGGTAACAGGTTGAGTATTTTTTTTTGAACAGATTTTTATGCAAAGAACAAGGATTATGGGAAAGAAATTTTAAATCATTTTAAATCGAACTGATTTTGTTCAAATCAAATAGATAACAAATTCTTTAGCATTGCTTCTTTGATCTAATGAGCATTTTTGTTTAAGGGTCTTAACACTCTACGATTGATTTCTTAAAAAAATAATTTTCTAAGAAAAATAAATGGTAGTAAAAAGTATAATTATTTACCAAAAAAGAATCTTTTGCTTTCGATTGTTTTACTTCAAATTATTTAAAACACTTCAATTTTGAAAAAATAACGTAAAATTTTGAGAAAAATCCATTCTCAACGTTTGTTTTAAATTTGAAATTCGTTTATTTTAAAACAGTTCAGTGAAACAAATTTATTTAAAACGAAAAGAAAAAAATTATTTTCCGCTTTTGAAATGATTTTTAATAATTTTGTTTTTTCAAGTTTTTTTTTGTATAGAAAATTACTCTACGCAAAAATGGGAGAAAATAAAACTTCATCCTTTTTAAATATTTTTCTAAGAACTTGCTAAGCAATCATTTTGAAAAATAAAGCCTAACTTGATGGAAAATAACTTGCAAGATTGACTTGTTCTTATGGAAGATTTTAAAGTTTTAATATTTTAAAACTATTCATCTGATTTTAAAAGAAATAATTTTCCCTTGCTTGCTAGTGTAAATAAAGTTTTTTTTCTATATATTTTTTTTATTAAATTTATCAAAATATTTCATATTTAATAAACAACCCCTGAAAAAGTTGGGAAAATCCAACGAAACGTTGGGAAAACTATAATTTTATTTGCATAAAAGGAAAGTGTGACCAAAAAAGCCTGATTAAATTAAAAAATCATTTAAAATCTAAAGAATTGGTCAATCAAAAACCATTTAACTTCTGAACTTGTTTTGTCACCGATTTCTTTAACAAATTTCAATTTATAAGAATAAATTTTAAAATTTGTTGAAGCATTTTGTAAAATAATTTTTTATTTGAAAAAAAAAATTTTTTGAGAAAAAAATTGGTACACCTTTTTCAGTATTTATATCGAACTTTCAAAAAATTATTTTGATTTTGTTTAAATTCAAAATTCGTTTATTTTTATATATTTTCTTATGCAATATTATATAAAATATATTAAAAGCTTTTGTGTAAAAGATTTCATTTAAATCGGTTAAACAGATAATGAGATATTCAACAGCAAAAAAATGGTTCTATGGATTAATGTAAAACTCGTTTCAATAATATGTCAGATCGTATAGTGATGTTAGTTCTCAAAAAACAATTTGAAACAAAATCGTAGAAATGGTTTTCGAAAAAATGAGTTTTTTCACAGCGGTTTTTTAACACTTTTATGGTAGTTACCGTTATTTTTGGTTATAAGACTAATTTTTGTTTAAAATTTGCTTGATATAATGTTAAAAAAAGCTGGGGGCACAGTTTAACAAAACCGATCAAGTTGTTTTCAAAGAAAGGTTTTTAAAAAAGTAAAAAGAATATTTCATTTTGTTTACCTACAACAAAATGTGTTTTACATTTTTTTAAAACAGTCTCTAAAAACTTCAAATTCTTAATTACTGATTTTTTTTTGTTTAAGTTGTGGACGCAATTTTTGGGAAAATAAGATTTTCATTAAATGCTAAAAAAAAGTTGCACGCCAGATACCGTTATTTTTGGTCCTAAAAAAATTAAAAACATGATTTTTTAGCAAAGGTATAAAAATTCAAGGTTTAACTTAAAAAATAATACATTTACATATTGTTTCTAATATAAGACTTGTGCTACAAAAAAAACTGATTTTAAATTACTTAGTAGGGTTCCATTTAATAAAGAACTAACAACGCCAGTCAAACTTTGGTGGTAATATTGTTTGACGCAACTAAAACTTATAATTTTGTCAAAAAGATAATTTTTAACTTAATTTTCTCATGATTTAAATGTTTTTATTATAATTTTCAAAAAAAAAGCTTATCCCATTTTTTGGGAAGTCTTGTCATTTGATTTGAAAAGGTTCGCCAAATTCAGTTTTGTCGGTTCGAAGATTAACCCCATAGACAGACCTAAATTTCAAGGATTGTTTTAGGTTTCTCGGAAACTACCATATATCCTAAGAAAATTCAGCCTTTTCAATTTTCAGCAGAAACAGACACGCAAACTGTATTCATATAGATTTTCAGATATTACATATTTTTAAACTTTATTTATTTTTAAACATAGAAATGTTCACTAGGGCGTATGTGGAATATTTATGTCATGTAGTGTTATGGTGATAATATCAACCGAAGTATTTATTACTCCAAATTCATTTTGGGACAAGTTTTGTCTTTCTTAATTAAAAATCTAACATTTAAAATATTTAATAAATCATAAATCTATTTTATTTGGTCAAATACGATGCACTTTTAGGAGGTCCAGGACGATCTATAACTTCCCATAACTTGCATTGGACTTAAGACACTACTGAATTATATGCTTTTCTAATTTAATAGAATAAAAATTCATAAGATGGTTTACGAGTGCAAATTGTTTGATTTAATGGTTTCAAGCTGTAACACAAGGCAAAAAAGGCATAAAGGAATAACTGTTTTTTTTTATTATTATTTTTTCGGGACTCGAGATCTATTTAGAATTTAATTTATTGGGTCTTAGAAAGAATATATATTTATCTAAAAATTAAGAAAATACAGATACCCACAAAAAAAATTTCACTTGAATAGTTAAAAAAAATTTCTAGATTACATTAATGAAAATTTTAAATCCTTAAAACTCAAAAACAACCAACCCAAAAACTTAACATTCCTAACAAAAACTACTTTTGAATATTCAAGTACAGGCATAAAATACAAACTTAAATTTGCGTTAAAAGAATTTAATGTTCAGAAACATAAAAAATTGAAATACCCAAATAAAAAAAAATATATAAAATATAACAAATAACATTTGGAGAAAAACGGCATCGAATTAAACTCACTGATGCTAACCCTGGCTAACCATGTAACATTATCCTTTTCGAAAACCCCTTTAAGGCAAACAAAAAACATTGCAACAGGCCCAATTCCCATCGGAATTTAATTTTTTGGGGGATTAAAACCTTCACTCTTTATATTCCACTTCGCATAGCATTCCATCATCCTAAAACTTGCGATTCGTCGAAGTGGTATGCATTTCATTTTAACAGCAGCGCAACCATTAGTATTAGCGATTGCATTTGTAGGTGCCATAAATCAGTAAAACAACCCTCAGGGGTAGATTTTGTTGCGTTTGTTGCTTCGTGTATAAACGAACGAATCCACTTCCATAAGTCACATGCTATAGGTACTATGACGATATTTGTCATGTGAGAAACATTTCAGAGAGTTGTGAATAGGCAACACCACAAATAATTTCTGATGCCGCAAATGATTTCCTCTGTGCTTTTGCATGTAAAGTGCCAACTTGTTTCTCATGATGGTTGTGCTTTATACCCAGAAGCCATTAACTTGAAACAACAACATGATGGAAATGAAAAAGTATGCCCCGTGAATGAAGAGAGAGAGAGATTAAGTCGTGTTCATGTGTTAATTATGTAATTTAGTGGAGCTATAAGGTGCAGTTGGATGAACTATATACACACAGCCATATGGACATTGGACATAGATATTTCACCCTCTCTTTTCATGGTAAACAGCCATAAATATTTATGATAAATACGAAAAGTCCTCCTTCCCCTCCCCCTTTAGAGAAGGGTGGATGTTAATTATAATTGGAGACATAATTTGCTGTGGGAAGCCATTGACTCAAAAGACTTGACCTTCCGTTATTTATGAAGCGACAGCAGCAAGGGTGAGTGAGTTAGTGGCTGTTGCTGGTGCTGGTGCAACTAGTGTTTTACTGGATTTTGAAATGAAAGAAGAATGGTGGCTGGAAAATCTGTAGAATATTCTGCAGAAATGAGGGGAAAATGTGGAAATGTGATATCCCCATTGGATTGTGACGTACTTTAGTCAGGGTTGAAAATTGAAGTTAAAAGGGGATAACTGATCTGGAGACTAGAATAATTCAATTCAATAATAAAATAAGGGGAAGTTTATTTTGCAGATTTTCTCCTTAAATTGTTGCATCTCGTCGAGACTCTTTGGGAAGCAAATATTTGACATTCCATGCAACGTGAGTCATTTGTTATAAAAGAACAAGAATAATTTGAAAGTTAGATTAAAGAAGTAAAAACAAAAATGTTGTTTAACGAAGGATTCAATTTTATTAAACTCATTGGCGAAAAATTTTGGGCGATTTAGTTTGATACTATAGGTTAAAAAGTATATTTTCCGAATTTTAATCGAATTAAGCGGACTACTATCTCTTTGACATTTTATTAAAATTAAAATCAAATTCCCCCTTTACCTTTTGAGTAACTTCATATGTCACTTTGACATTAACATAAATGTCAATGTGTCAGAATCTGTCTGCTTAGTAACTGCACAAACTGTCATTATTTTAAGCGTGTTTAGTGTTTAAGTTGATTAAGTATGTTACAGAGCAACTTATTATAAGTTTTTTTCTGATCAGAAAATTGCAATTGGCACTCAGTGGATCTGGGGTAGAGACTAAGTCGCATGAACTTGCTCTTATGTATGATTACACTGTGGTTTTAAAGATTTAATATTTTGAAAACTATTCATCTGATAAAAGAAATAAATTAATTAATTAAAAATTAAATTTTGAAGAAAAAAAAATTGCTATATTATTTAGTAATACGGAGTTGAAAAATTAATTTTGAAAAAAATCATCTACCCATTTTTGGAAAATCGAATTTTCAAAAAATTATTTTTAATTTTTTTTTTAAATCAAAATTTTATTTTTTTTAGTTTTGAAAAAAAAATCGTATAGCCATTTTCAAAATATTGAATTTTCAAAAAATAATTTAATTTTTTTTTTTTAATGCAAAATTTTTATTTTTTGAAAATTTGCGTAAGCAATATTATTAAAACTTATTAAAAGCTCTTGTGTACAAAATTGAATTTTATTTAATTTAAAACTGCTGAATGCCATGTTTAATACAAATCGTCCAAGTCATTTTTGAATTATTTCTCAGAAAGAAAATTAAAAAAAATTTTTTAATTAAAAAAAAAAAAAAACAAATTTAGAAAAAATTGGTTACAATACATACTTTTAAAACTTTTTGAAACATTTTTTCATTTTTTTTAAGTTATGGGCACGTTTTTAAGAAAAATAATATTTTCATTAATTGCTGAAGAAAAATTTAAGGCAAATACCGTTACGAAAAAATGAAAAAAACGTGTCGAGGGAGTGCCCAAAAAACGCTAGGTAGGTACCAAGTTTAAGGAAAATTGTCCCATCCGTTTAGGTTGCAGTCGGATGGGCAGACAGACCGACAGAATTGCGAGACCAACTTTTTCGACTTTAATATCATCGTAGTGTTAAGTTTGATAAAAATCTCGAGTTCTAGATAATAAAATATATAGGGGCTTAAAAGAACCCTCTACAATGGAATTTTTGGGCACGTTCCAATAAATTTTATATACAAATGTCAAAGTCTGAGAGCGTCAATTGTTAATTTCGTAGTGTTTGTCATTTCTTAAAATCAATATTTTTTCATAAAAAATGGAAATTTCAGATATGTCACCATCTGCCCTCGAAAGTATGCAATTTGGGGTTTTCAAGATTTTTTTCCCAAATTTCCGGTGGACATTTTCAACAACTATTCAGAGTACAGGGATTCATGTCTTGTTGATGTATATTTAATATCTATTTACTTCACAAATGTCAAAGTAGAATTGAAATTTGCCGCCATTTCCGTGGGTGATGACATTTCGCGCCATGACTTTTGCGCCACCTTGTATATCTTGCACCCTTTGGCTATTATTGTTTAAAAAATTTCGAGAATTAAGTAAAATTCAACTTTCAACCATATTCCAGACAGGTAGATAATCATCATTAATCAAATAAAAACCTCACCGTTCTACTACATTTTACGGAAAGAGAAGGGAAGGGAAAGTAATTTTGAAATATAATCTCCAAATAAATCAATGACCATAAAAATGTCTGTTAAATACGCGTTGTCCAACCATTTCAATATATTTAATCTTCTATATCAGTACAAAAAAAAAAAGGAGTTATCCATTAAATCTCAAACCACCATGCTGCTGGTACGTATAGTATAATTAAACATTGCAGAGTACATCAATCAATTTCATGATATTACAGAAAATACGAAACTTTCTACAGGTTTATATGGTAAAAGTGAGGACATGCATTTATTCAAAAAAATGTGGGAGTTGGTTAATTTAATTGCAAAACCAATTTTCAATATTAATGCAACAGATGTGTGATTTTTCAGCCAGCGAGGCTTATACAAAAGTAAAAACGTTACTTTAAGGATTTTAAAGAGAAAGAATTTTGATACATACATTTATATCGCGAAATGTCAACTGCTGCCATCTACACCGGGAAATTCGAACTATATAATTGCATAGTTACCAGTTGTTACCGTAGAAAACAATTCTCACTTTATGTCCTTTAAATTACATAACTACATACATGCAACTTCAAAGGCCACGAGGTAAAGTTAAAATCACATTTTACGAGTGGAGGACATTTTGCATGACTTTTTTAGTGGCGGACGATAGAGGGCGATAGTAGTATATAACAGGTTTGGCTATATATGCAATATACTTTGGTTGTCATTGATAGATTACTGGGAGATTGTGTTGTCCTTCGCGCGCTTTTCAACGTTAAGGATGGACCTCGAGTGTTGTTGTCCTGTCCTGTCCTTGTTTTTTTTTTTTTTCTGTTGCATACCAACACACGTAGTAGAGCTTCATGGAACTACCTTTAATCAGAGCTAAAGTATTTATTGTGTATACGTGGGCTGTGCATAAAAGGTGGCGTCACTGGATTGATTACCATTCTCTCTCTTTCGGTATTCTAGAATGTATAACCACTGCTATGCCATATATACTAGATATAGGGATTATTTTTGGCCTATCCAAGGGTAGCAGCAGCACCACCACCTCCGCAACTGCCGTGAAAATAAACTCGCTCTTCTCCCCCCGTGATGTGATGTGCACATCAACAGCAAGAGATGCACTTAATTTACACAGGATGTGCAGCAGGAAGAAGCTTCAAATATTGTGCCTTAAGCTACATATATCTATGTATATAGGAATGAGGTGGACTGATATAGGAGATTGAGAGGACTATAGGTTAAATATGTGTGCTTCTAGTTTGATAGCGGATGGACAGTCAATTTTACTTATATTTACATTGTGTAGGTATATATGTAAATGGTAGGGGGTGGCTGAAAACATGGGCCTTATTTTCTTTAGACCAGGGAGTAGGTGTGTAGGTGTTTTGGCAAATATTTATTATCAACAGACTGAAAGGGTTTTCTTTTTTTTAAACATGATTCCAGGAGTATAAAGAGCAAGGATTAAAATATATATTTAAGGATTTTGAGGTGAAATGTTTTTAGTCGCAACGTTATTAGAGCTTACCTGCTATATATGATGGCTTATAGATGGATTTCCTTATTCTTGTATATGTTTGAACTGGTTGGGTCATAGATTGTAAATTTTTATGGTAACCTGGATTGGCTGCTTTCATCCATAAATACTAAAAATAGAGAGGAGTTAAAAAAGGTTTATTTTTATACAGATTCGATTTTTTTTAAAAGGGCTTGAAGAATGTGATTTTTTCTTTTAAATAAAAAAAAAAATAAAAGTATATTTCATATGAAAAAAATAAAAAAAAAAAATGTTCTTGGTTTTTAAACTTAATTTGGCAACCCTAAAAAAAAATAATTTGACAGCTGACAGTTTAGGGTTAGTAAAAAGTAACTTTTCATTATTTCCACACTTTCTCTCTAATGATATAAAGAGTGCCCCAAAATGTATTTGACAGCAAAAAAAAATGTCAAAACCATATTTGCGTTGTTTTTTTTTACCAAAAAATTTACTTTTGCCATCATAGGTAAATTTGAGAATACTATAATCGGTTCACCCGTTTAAGCTGCAGCTCAAATTACAGCGGACGCTGACGCACTAGCGCACGAACGCTTGGAAGCCTGGACGTCCGGACGCACAGATGAACAGACTCACAAACATACAGACACACAGCAACACAGCCCAGCCACACAGCCGTAGACGTTCCGACGCACTAACGCACATCAATATGCCAAAGCACTAACGCACAAACTAATGGACAGTAAACCAAAACTTGTCCTAAAGAGCAGGTAAAAAATAAAAATTGATGTATGAGCTTAGTCATAAATTAATTTTTTTTCCCTTAAAAATTTCAAAAAATTATTCCATAGCAAATTTAAAGTAAATCCTCCATCGAATAAGTAGGTACGTGCCCTATAAAGAAAATAAAAAAACAAAAAGAACTTGTCACCCTAACTCTTACTTTGGAATCTTCTTAAAATTAATTTCCCACAGGAATATTTGCTTCCCACCCACATTTTTTTTCTTTTAGCCTTTTAATTTCTTACCTTAAGAAAGTACGATTACCTTTGAACTTCTAATGCCAGGTTACATCAGATAAATTTACGTAAATTGCATTTAACTGAAAAAAAAAATTAATTTATAAAGCATATTTGAATTGTTAAAATGTTTGTCCTCGGTAATCTTAGAAAAAAATTATATGTAATAGCCATTTTATTTTATATAACAGTTGCAGTAAAATTAGACTTTGTCTTCGAAAAAGTTCCGACAAAAAATTACATCAAATTTTCGTGGATAAATTAATTTATTAATTACCTTTAATCTGAAACTTGGTTGTTGTTGGATGAAAGGGCCAACATATTTTCATTTGTAAATTTCTTGAAATTTGTCAGTTTTTTTTTTTTTGGGAAAAAATTTAAAGGCAAAAATTATGCTTTGTCTTTCAAATAATTCCGCAAAAAATTACAACAAATTTAGGTAAACAAAATTAATTTTTTAAGTAATTACCCTTAATTTGAAACTTGGTTTTTGTGGGATGAAAGGGTCAACATGTATACTCTCGTAAATCACTTGAAATTTTTGAGTTTTTTTTTGGAAAAATGTTAAGGTAAAAATTAAAGCTTATGAAATTTTGCAAACAACACTTTTTTTCGTAGGAGCAATTAACTTTAAGGAAAACGTCAACAAACGCACCCAGTATTCCTCACACTGCAGAGATGTAGAAAAAAGTACAATTAGGCCCGATGTACACTTGCGTTTTTTAACGCACGTTGAGTTTGGGCGCAGCGTCAATGGATGTGCGTGTGCATAGCTCCATCTAGCTTTTAGTATTGTAAGATACAAATGCGATACAGGCGTTAAAAAAACCCAAGTGTACATCGGGAATAAAACAGACAAACGAAAATAAAATACTTGGTGAAACCGGGCATAAAAAAGCTTTTAATTAAAAACTGAGCAAAAAAAAAAAAAACGTCAAAGCAAAAATAAAATAAAAGAAATATAAACCTCAATGCTTAACAAAAAAAAAAAAAAGAGCTCCTTACAAGAAAGAACCAATCAATAAATCAATTACGTTTATAGTAAATAGGATTAAATAGATGCATCTATGGACAGAGGATCAGAAGTGGGAGTTAAAAATAAAAATGAAAACCCTAAGAAGCTGTGTTGGGTGTAGGTACATAATAATAATAATAAATTGAAACCCTTCAACTGCACCTCTGCAGCTCTTCAAATCAATATTTAAATAAATTCATAATTATTTTCCACGACTGCGGTTGTAGTGGTAGTCGTAGCACGGAGATTGTCGTGCTGAAAGTGGAAATAAAATCCAGGTTTTTCATAATAAATAATTGCGAAATAGAGCGACGACGACTAGGTATACAATATACATATGTAAACGACCTCCAATTTTCAATGGAAATTTGTTAAGCTCCATCGAGTTTTGCAAATTCATATTTTGCAAGCAATTTACAGTCAAGAGTGTCCTTATACCTAGTCCTTACAGTCGTCAGTTGTATTATATAGTCTCTCCACCATACCTTTTTTCTGATTTTGATCTGATTACGTTGTGTATTTTGTTTGGGGTTTTTGTGTTGACAGAGTGATTGGCAGGTCAGATACAGACAAATAGACATCAGACTCAAACAGACAGACAGACAGAAAGATAATATAGAACTTCAATGGTCGGTCGTATATAGATGTCGATAACAGAGGTGGTTTGTGTAGGTACCTATGCCATTCGAATGTGATAATTGAATTGTTTCAGAATTAAGGGAGGATAAGGAAGGGATTTGTTATGTCGAATGATGAACGGTGGACTTTCTTGTTTATAATGGTTTTGTTGTGGAAGGATTTAAGGAATTCAGTTCTGGAGTTTGGGTTGATTTAATCCTTTTAAATGGAAATTCAATTTTATAAAAGCTTCTGCTTTTTTTGGTTAGATTTTTTGGTTGATAGAAATCAAGGAATGTTACTAAAAAAATAGGTTTTGAATTTATAAAAATGTAAATTGTTTTCAAATATCAATTAAGGGAAAGGTTCAAAGAGAAGGTAGTTATGTTTGCTACAAACAATAAATCTGCTTCTGAATCGCACGACATGAAAAAGCTGCTTATAACCCTAAAAAATACCACTACATACTTGACATGTCGGAGTGGGTTGTGCTTAGTGCAGAGTTAGTATTGCAGAGTGTGTAGTGCAGAGTGCGGAGTGCAGATTGCAGAGTGCGGAGTGCAGAGTGCAGAGTACGGAATGCAGAGTGAGTATTTGTTGACTACATACGTTTATTTCTGAAACTTCATCATCAATTATTTCGGACACCATAACCCTACCGAATCAATATCATAGATGCTGTTGAAATACTGACCAAATGATATAAGTTTATTTTCTGAAGTCCCCAATAACCCAACTATATTGCGTTATATAACTTCATTAATTTTTTATCTTCATGTTTTCTTATCACTTACAAAACAGTCTCAATGGTTTTCTTCCCATTTCGAAAGCTCTTGTCATATTGAACCTGCATTTTCAAAGAATAAAAATTCCAAATCCTTCCGAAATAGCTGTACCGGAGGAAGTGCATGTCATAAAATCGCTTCCAATTTCCGTATATTTCAATCCCCCCCAAGTAATTATCTACTTAACACGGCATAATCATGTCAGGCTTACATATTCCGAATTATATATCTAACGCTCTTATCCTGACGTTGCACACACTTCACTTTTGTTATGGAAGTTCACAACTTTTACAAGAGTCAGCAAACCTCCTCCCAATTCTCCATCACACCCACCTTACAACTGAACTATTCTATATATGAACATAAACACGTGCAACCTATTACACCCCCATTTAATGATCATCCCGTGTTAATGCCACCTTTTGGCTGGGGGCGTGTAAACACCACCAACAGCACCAAAGGCATTAAACCTGATTTATTGCACTTTTAAATGAAATTCGTGCTTGCAGCAATGTGTGCTATGCAATTCTTTTTTTAATAGAAGTAGTGAGTGGGTGAGTAAGTGAGAGGTGTGACAACACATTGCACAAAAATGGTGATGAGTTCATTCTTCCTATAAAGATGCATATCAACCTAACAGAAAATATATAGATCACATCCTGAGAACACATGAGTTCAATTTTCGAAATACCTGCGGAGATGGTTTTTCAAGACCCCCTCCTTCACAACTTTAACCCCACTTCATATACATATCGACTTTCCATCAAAAACCACTTTTTATGAAAATTGTCAAAGTTCTCTTTTATAGAATATTATCAAGTCAAATGTGTACAACCTTTTCTCTTCCAATTTCAACATCTGACAGTTCTTGAGCATTTTAAAAATCACAAAGTTAAACTAAGAATCAGTTGGTACCTATATAGAAAGTTTTCCTTTTCTTACAAAACTTCAAATTAAATACATATTCATGTGTGCAAGGGTGAGTGCGTATAGTGGTATCTTATAGGTAGCGAGCAATGCATCGGTTTCAAGTTGGAAAGAAGTTTCTATATTCAAAACGATAAAAAGGACATCTTCTTTTCTAACCTTGCATCCGTGAACTTTTTTTTTATTTTTTTTTATTTTGTTCTGAAGAAAACTTTTCTTCGTTGCTTGTCAATTCGATAAGATATCTACTGTGAAGTTAAAAGAAGAAAAAGTCACGGCAAAGAAGGGATCGTCTTTTTGCACGTGATGGTAGATAGGTGGTGCATAGTATAGGTGGGCACTTACCCTTGGGTTGACTTATTTTTTTGTTTGTCAATTTTTTCTATGTAAAGTTGACAGAAAAAGAAAGACAGGTTAACTAGAATTTGATCAAATACGATATTGAATACCTTTTAAGCTTAAATTCTAAACAGTAGGTAAGCTTTGTTCAGAAGTGATCATTTTAAGGGATCATTACCGGGTTAAGGTTTGAAGATAGCTTCAACTTCGAACATAAAAAATATAACCCTCTATATTTTTCTATTATTTATTTGTTCTTCTACCTTAAAACTTCTTTAGAATACATAGATATGCCTAAGGTCTTATTAATGTCATTTTTTAAATATGACCACTATAATATTTTGAATTGTGTTAATTTTCCGTTTCAGTTGAGTAGGTATTCGGCTTTAAAATAAAATAAATTAATTGAAACAAAAATGAAAACAAAATAATAAACGAAACATTTCGTTAGGTTTTTCATTTTGGTCTGTTCGACGACCGAAATTGATATTATTGTAGCAGATTATTTGGAAAAGTTTACATTTTTTCGAACAGAACTGCCATATTGGCGCTGTTCACATTAGGCATGTAAAGGAAAGAGATCTCAGAAATCTCAGTCACATGAACAGAATTCCTCAATAAAATTTTTCAGTTTAGCTGTCAAAATTCTGGGGAAAAAAATCTTGGATTTGCTTGCTCACCTTTTGAGTGAGAAAAATCTCTGAGGTCTAATTCTTCTGAACACGCCAATTGTTTTTTTTGACATCGTTGTACTTTATCTCACTCCCTCTTTATAATAAGAAAGAGATGGCAAATAAAATTAGGATTTTTTTAAATTTTTGTTTTTAAATCTGTGGATATTTTTTGACGTTTCATTTATAGTGACATCTGTTTTCTCTGTCTGTACATTTTCTTTGGCACTTATAAATAATACAGAATCATTTTTTTTTTTATTTGAAAACAAACCTTTAAAATCTTCACTTTGACGAAACTGACATTTGTTAAGTTATTTTATAAAGCAAATACGTACATACTGACATTTTGTTAGGTAGTAATTCACAAACTGTTGCCAAATTTTAATGTACTTTTTAGAAAATACATAAAACATAAAAATAATTTTTTTGTCAATAAGGTTTTTTACCAAATAGAAATATACGTCAAAATCTTCACTTTGATGAAACTGATATTTGTTTAGATATTTTAGAAAGCATAATTTGACATTATGTTAGGTATTTCTCAATAAAAATAAATCATTTTGTAATAACAATTATAATCTAAAGTCAACACTTCTCTAAAGAGTTGAAAAATAAATTTTGTGAGTGCTGGGACTCACGATTAAGATGTGTAAACATCAGTATTCATCCAAGTACCGCAGTTTTGTTATTGAAAGTACCCCATTAAAACGTAACGTGTGACCGTAATGTGTGACGTTTAACACTGTAATTTTCTTTTTTAATGTTCCATTTGTCAGATTCGTAAAAGTAATTGCTGTAATTTTTTTCTTTGACAGATTCATTCCCTAATCGTTATTTTAATGGTTGAAGCAAAAGAAAGTAATACCAAATTAAATGAAAGCAAAGTGCTACAAGAATAACAAAAAGATCAGCAATATAAGGCCACACTAAAATTATGTTGCCGATATTAAACTTATTTGTATTTGTCCTTATACACTTTTCTTTTAATGTATGTTGAAAAATTCGTTCTTTTATAATTTACCCTAAGAATAAAAATATGGCAAAAAGAAAAAAAATCAAATATCGAAACAAGAAAACGAAGTGAATGGCGAAACATCAATGTGGAGTGCAGAAAAGTTAAAACAACCAACAAAAAAAAAGAAAAAAAAAAGAAAAGAAACTTTATATTTAAACTTTTGCAACATCTTTTATTGAACTTTTTAAATTGTATTAAGAATGTTTCTTTTGTTTAGACTTTAGAGACTCTTAAGTTTCTGATTTATTTCATTCGATATAAATATAGAAAGTCATTTGAAGTAGTAGGTATTATGAAGTCTCAGAAGTGTGATTGTTAGATAGAACACACACATCATACACGTAATATATGATTGTGTAGGTACTTGGAAACGAAGAGTATATAAAGTAGTAGATAAATATTATGTTTGAGATATTTAAGGACTCAAGTTAGTAGCATTACTAAGTATTTATATGTTTGTTTATATACAACAAAAAATACCCAATGCAGTTATGAGAGACAGAAATTTTATTAAGAAATGATTTTTAATATCTATTGCCATGCCAAGTCATTAGAACCATTCATATAGCACTATCATTTAGAAGGAGATACTTAACTTTTCTCTTGGTCTATATGATGGTCGATATTTGAAGTCCTTTTTATTTTATATCTCCACATAAAACTATTAAAAAGGAAAACTCTAGTGCAATATACACACACACAATATAAAGCTTATTTTTTTTTTTATTTTTATTGAGAAATCAATGGCCTTGTTGACGCATTTCCTTGCTCCTCTTATTTATTTATTTTTTTTTCATAACCTTCTTATCGTTGAGTGAAATCTTTGATTTATGGGAGTCGTTAAAACTTAATGTTATCATCTTGACTTTTTTGATTTATTGCTGAAGTGTGTATACAGTTTGGACGGATATACAGGAAAAAAGGGTTTTAAGCGATGAAGTGGACCAATTTGGTATTTATTCGAAGGATGCTTATTTATTATTTTTTTATAATCTGTCAAATATAAAATCTTTATGTATAAAAAGCTTGTTATTTTTACATAATTGGGGATTTGCAGGCTTCATTGGCTTCCGGGCTCCACGCCGCACTTTTAAATAAAAAAAGGGAATTTCAAATAAAATAGCAATTAAAATACGTCAATATATGTTTGTGTCATGCTATTCTAAATTTAGGACGGGGATTTTGATTTTGTGAAAGGTGCAGCATTTATTTTTTATAAATTAAAGAAATCAGGGCGTAGATTACGGCCAATATGACTATAGCTGTCTTATATTTTTATGAAAAAAAAAGAGAGAGTACTGGTCATTAAGCGATGATCGTTAAAGCTACTATACTAATTGGCCAGACGCACCCATATTGCATTTTCACCGCGGTGAAGTGTCAAAATGTACATTAAGGCCATGTGTGAATTAGATTAATACACTGGTCTTTATAATACACTGGATAGGGTATCCAATCCATAGAAAAAAAAGTGACTCCATTTGAAAAAATGTTATACTTGAAGCTGCCCTTTTTTGTGTAAAAAGTTGAAGCTGCCTAGGCAAATGTCATATTTAATTGGAGTCCAAAAGAATTTTTATACTTTGTATATAGGGGATACACTATCTACAGTGTATTATCAGAGATCAATTGATTAATATCGCGTTAAATTTTATCCAAAGTTTAATTTGTGACACTAATGATGTGAATCTACACGTGAAAACGTCA
The DNA here is from genome assembly GCA_951394125.1 of Epistrophe eligans. Classification (NCBI taxonomy): domain Eukaryota; kingdom Metazoa; phylum Arthropoda; class Insecta; order Diptera; family Syrphidae; genus Epistrophe; species Epistrophe eligans. Next base: position 108,167,781 of record OX596028.1, read on the forward strand.
AAATTTAGTATCGGATAATATTTTAATGCAAACACGACCTTAGATTTCTCTTAACGAATAAGGCTTGGATTAAAATTAAAGTTAAATTTCATCCAAAATTAAATGTTTGACACTTATGAGGTAAAAATGTCAAAATTTAATCTCGGATAAAATTTAATCGAATTCACACACGGTCTAAAATAAACAACTTATATTCTACGTTTGTACTTTTTTTCAAAATCTATTACTTTTGCGAAACAAGTGACAGGAATTTTGTGTTTTGAAATTTCTTGAAACTTACAGTTTTTAATACCTAACTACTCAAAGAATTTAGTCAAAGCAATGAACTTTAAATGTAAGGGCTAGTTTTTCAGTTAACTTTAATTTAAACAAGAGCTAGTAAATCCTTATAGAGATCAGTAGATTAAATCGCGTTAAATTTTATGCAAAGTTTAATTTTTGACTCTATTAAGGTAAATCTGCACGTGGAAACGTCAAATTTAGTATCGGATAATATTTAATCGAAATTTTAATGCAAACACGACCTTAGATTTCTTTTGACGAATAAGGCTTGGATTAAAATTAAAGTTAAATTTCATACAAATTTAAATTTTTGACACGTATGAGGTGAAAATGTCAAAATTTAATCTCGGATAAAATTTAATCGAATTCACACACGGTCTAAAACAAACAACTTATATTTTACGTTTGCATGTTTTTCTCAAAATTTAATACTTTTGCGAAACAAGCAACAGGAATTTTGTGTTTTGAAAATTCTTGAAACTTACAGTTTTTAAGATATTTTCCTAAAAAAAAAAAATATCAAACTGCCCCAAAAATTTAGTCAAAGCAATGAACTTCAAATGTTACTTTAACTTTCAACTTTAACTTTCAGCTTACAAAAATATATCGAAATTAAACTACAATAATAGACGCGTTTACTCGAGATCTAAATTGACGGAAAAAATATTTTTAAGGAGTAAACTCCAATTCTGCGAAAATATATCACTGAAAAACAAGTCCTACCTAAAGCCCCCCAAACTGATTACACCTCTTTTGGAATCATAGGAGTTTCTGGGAACTAACGTAGACAGATATCAACAAACTTTTTCAACTTCTCAATTTCAAATTCAACTAAAACTTAATACAATTAAATACTCCATCATTATGCGTGTCCGAAGTCTACATTCCCGCAATCCACGTCAACCTGCCACTGACGTCTACTCACAAGCACAACGTCACTTTGTCTAGCTTAACAGTTTTTGTGTATCTTCCCTATTTTTTTAAAGAGTCTGCTTTTTTATTCAAGTTCAAAAAAACACTGATATAACTAAAACTGACTGCCCATCAACATTTTTCTATTCTTTTTTTTTTCCTTTTTGTTCTATCAAAATAGAGTAAAAGTTTGGTTAGGGATGATGGAGTAACAATAAAGACTTAAAAAAAAAATAATTTCGACATAACCATTATTTTGTCAAAGTTCGTATATTTTTCCACCCGCATTTGCTTACATATCAACCCATGCCCTTTTCCTAACACGTAAAGGCCAACATCAGGCTATAAATTTTCAACTTCACACAAAATAATAAAAACAACATCCCCTCTTAAAATCACACATCACCCTAGAAGGCTTCAACTTCAAGAGATAATGGAGCATTTCATCCTTCTGGTTTCCGGAGTTTTTTTTTTGTTTGTTTATTTTTTTCTGGTTTTCATAGTTTTTTGATTTTTTTTTTTGAAATAGAATAGAAAAGCCTTGATCAAAACAAAACAAACAAAAAAATTATTCGTGATTTTGTTTATTGTATTTTTTTTTTGTATCCTGATGTTGGTCCTGAAATCGAATTCACCACTTCAGCCACATAAGTATAGAAATTGTTGAATATTAGGTTTACATGTACGAGTATACGCGTCTATATTATATTTATCAGGTTCTGGTGGAGCTATATGGGATAAAGGAGCTCTTTTGTATTCTTTTGGTATTGTGGATTGAGGTTGTGGGGTGTCCTTGTAAAAAGGACACAATAGTAGGTAAAATTGAACTAATTAAAAAGGAGAGTTCAATTCTGACAAGTCCCCAACCATATATGCATCTTTTATACACATACATACATATATGTATATCAACAATTTTGTGAAACGCAATCGAAAGCAATTGAACTGTCAAAAGCAGAACAAAATGAACGTAACAAAGAGAGTGTGGGCCTTACACTTGTACCCTGTGGCACATCAGCAGTGAATAAGCACCATACCTACGTATAGTGGTACGCATACCGCACTTCAAAAATTTGAGATGTCCTTTCGAAATCACAATCATTTCCCTAGGCGCCCTTTTGCATCGAAGTTTAATTAAGGATGTTTTTTTTTTCTCTGTATACATTCGTCGTATGTCCTTTGCATCTTCCTTTTGTAGTTTGCTAGGCACTGTTGGGCACTTTTGTATGATGGACCTGTGAACTTCACGGGACGTGCTGGAGAGTCGATCGAATATGGTTTTGGTTGCTATGGTTTAAGGATGCACATTATTAAAGTGCTTCCTTTTGTTGGGTAGCTCGCATTTTGACACACACACACCACACACGCATAATTGGTATGATGTTGGAGACACGGCTGAGGGACATTTTGATGCAGAGGGTGCTAAAGTTCACTTCTTGTTGCTATTAACGAAACAGTTATAATTAGAAGCTCTCGTCCCGGTGCGTATACCTATATACATATACTCTATCATCATTCCATATAATTCAGAATAGGCACATACTTATCATCGAGGAAGTGCATTCCAAAGGACGAATATAGATTTAAGAGGACAATTAGAATGGGAAGTTGGCAGTTAACACTATGTGTGAATGCCTATGCAAATCTATGACTAGAATAACAACAAACATTTGTGAATTTGATTTGTACTCAGAGTTCTGGTGTTTTATGTTTATATGGTGAAAAGTTTTGGACTGAGTATTGAGTAGACATACTAAACGCAGACAGACAGACAGACGGGACCTCAATTTAGCACACACATCGGGGATATAATGTACGAGTGATGAGTTCATTAGCATTCATGGCTGGAATAATTCAGTTTTCATTCGTGAAGACCGACACCGATTTGCAGGATGGACATATGGATGGATGGATGAAACGTGTGTGCGCCATCACGATGATGTGGCAATGCATTTCAACAACAAATACAACAAAAACCGTATTAACTAAGATAAATCGAATGGAATTAACAGCAGATTTAGTTGGATAATTGTGAGTTTACTCAACTATAACACAGCGGTGGCGGTTTTATTTCATAATGTACTTACATTTTAGGGAATTCGGAATTTATTTGGGGTTATATTCTATTCATTATGAAGTTTGTTCTATTTTATTGTAGTTTTAAGTGGTGTAAAATAGTTTCTTATATTTTTTTTTTCAGTTATGTCGTTTTTAATTGAAAGTTCGGAGTACTCCTTTTAAACTCCTACTACTCTGAAAGCCGTCTATTGGCTGATCTGAGTAATCTTTTCGGAGTGTTTTTCTGTTCCCAGTTTCATAAAGGAGTAGATGAGAAACACGCGCATATGTACATTTAACATATTTCGTCGGATTACTTGTCAAAATTGATAAATGCTTAAAGAACCCATTTTATTAAAAATGGCAATATGTGGTAGTGTGTGAAATTTTAGGAAGTAATGTTTTTATATTTGATTTTGATTGGCATGAAGGAGGTATAGAAAAGACCGAAAATTTGAAATTCCGTCCCAGGGAGACCTGCGTCACAGTAGGTACACATACATATTTAAGGTAAAATCATTAGCGTTTTCTTTTTTTATTCAGTTCTGCGCATCTGTCAAAATCGAGGTGTATTGTGGTGGGAAAATGGTGGATCAACTGCCCTTTTACTTGTCTTATTTTAATATTTTTTTATTAATGATGCGTGTTGAGTTCTTGCGGGCACTCGAACAGCCATTTTTAATTTTTTGACACTTTCAACTTTGACAACCTGGGTAATGTCAATCAATTATCAAAACTGCACGAGTTTTTATTTAACCCAAAAAAATAAGTAGGTTTCCTAGTTCAGGAAAATGAGATACATATAAGTCAAATTAACCAGCTGTGCTGTCAAAATGCTGAGGAAAAACAATGGATTCGTTTAATCACTTTTTAAATGAGCGAAATCTCAGAGAACTCATTTTTCTGAACGTGCCTATTGCTACAAGTTTCATCAGTTGATTTTTTGACATTTGGTTCGTTAATTTCACCTTTTCACAGACTTGTGTATATTTTGGCATTTCATCAATAATTATATGAATCAACTAAGTAAATAAATAAATAAAGAAAAAAAGATTTCACATTTAACCAATTTGAATTTGTCATCATCAAAATTCACAATTTAAAAGTTCCACCAAAGGTCAGTGTGAAACAAGCAAAAAATTAAAGTATTTTGACAGTTCTAATTGAGAAAACCCTTTTTTAAAGGAGTGATTAGGACGTCCTACAAATTTTTGTCTTTGTAGGTACATACATATATCCCAATTATTCTTGTTAAAAAAATATTTTTGTTTTTCACTCTATCTTAAATTATATTTGTTTTCCTTTTTGAAAGGTTTATTATTAAGAATTTAGGTCGTGTGTGCATTAGATTGAAATTGCATTTAAATGATATCCAAAGTTAAAAATTTAATAAAAATTTTATGTCAAACACGGCTTTAGGCTGCGTATATGAATTGGATTCATTACCTATATTTTATCCGAGCTTAAATTTTGATATTTTCACGTATAGATTAAACTCATTAGTGTCAAAATTTAAACTTTCGATACAACTTAACGTGATTTTAATTCAATTCACACACGGCCTGCGATTGGAAACGTCAAAATAAAATTCCGAATAAAATTTTATCAAAATTTTAAGCCTATATTTAAAAATAGTAAAAAGTAGTAGATTTCTTTACGTAACACCACTTCTGCATTCAACATCAATTTTGTAGGAACTTAACAGTTTCATTCCATTGAAACCCGATTCTAATTTAAACTTTGAGAATTTATATTGATGAAATTGTAAATTCAAAACTTTTAATTTTTTTTAAAGTGTAACCAAAAATTACTTAAAATTATAAACCTTAGGTACTCTTTAAATTAAATATTCAAATTTAGTTCTTAAATAAATTCACAAAAAAACGTTCTCTTTTTTTTTAATAATGTGAAAGAAAAAATACAAAGACTTCAATAATAATTCTCACTTACTCACTTTTCTTCTAATTACATCAAAAATGTATGTCACGATTGTGTGTATAACCAACGCGCCTGCTGCACAATTTTTTATATTATTTTCTCAAAGGACTTGTCCTCGCAACTTTTTGATTTAAGTACAAAGAAAAATAAGAAAAACAAAAAAAAAAAAAAACAAAACAAGGAGAAGAAGAAGAAGAACACCACTTATATGAACATAGGCAAAAAAAAGTCGGAAAAAGGATTTCTTTCATTTCGCTGGTAAAGTTTCATCAACAAGAAGACAGAGAGGACAAGATTTTGAAGAAAAAATTCAATAAAACCAACATCAACATCCACAAAAGCTAAAGTTGAACTTCTCAACAAATCGGATTTATGTAAATTACAGAAATTACTCTCGAAACTAGGAAAACTCTTGTATTTCTCAAAACCTGCAAAAGACTTAAAGAACAAAGATTTTTAACGCTCGTCATACCTATGTACGTACCTTTCCTACTCAACTCTCCCCCGCAGCATGATGCTGTGTGATGCAGCAACTTCCTGCTGCTAACCAGCAAAAGGATGTGCAAAGTAAATTTCATTTAAAAAGTTTGCATTCCAATAAATTTCCTCTCACAAACCAGCAAAACTATATGAACGGATTTTATACTCCTATACATATCGTCGTCATCGTCCTCTTCGGCGTCCACCGTCGCGTCGTCGTCGTTCGACGAAGAAATAAGGGATAGCCCCCAAATCTTAAAACTAGAATAGCCATTTTTACAATTTAAATGAACTTTCTCGCCAAATTAATGAGGTGATATCTTCTTTATTTTTTGTTTTAAAAGCGAAGGATATTCTCCGTTTTCCTTAAGACATCGCCCCGTACATTGGAGTCCTTTGGAGAAGGATGTGATTAACAGGATAATTGCAAGGAGTTAGTGAAGACGTACTTCTAAATTGCATTGTATGAATAAATTATGACAAAATTTTGTTTGAAATGGTGAAAAAGTGAAACCACAGAGTTTGGTGAAAAAAAAAAGAATCGAAAACTTAACTTTTCGAAAAGTGAATCGATGATAAGGCTTATTCAGTAGAAACTTCAAAGGAAATTTATTGAGTATTCGTGACTAGATAGAGGTTGATACATCCAATGATGTGGAGGTATTTTAAATTAAAGTGGAATGGTTTTTATTTTCGGAGAAGTTTTATGGCTGGATTTTAAATTCTCTTACCTAACTATATCAAGCTCGTAAAATATGACTGATACTCATATAAACACACATTTTATTCTTTTTCATTAAGTTTGTCAAGTCGAACTATCCAAATTGGAATTGGATTAAAATTTCGTTTAAATTTTATCGGAGATTAAATTTTGACAATTATGAATTCACCTCATTCTTGTCAAAAATTAATTTTGTTCATAAAATTTAATGCGATTTTTATCAAATTTAAACTCGGCCTAGCTGTCAAACGTCGAACAATTAAGCAATTAAGGTAAAGGATGTACCTTTTCTAAATCACCAACTTGTTTCTAATAATTTCTTCTTCCATTTTTATCTAGGAAAACAAAAAATACGAAATTAAATATTAAAAGTAATTTTATTTTGTATCCAACCGCTGGATATATTATTTGACAGGGGAAAATTGTCAAATGCCATAAACAATGATATTAGTCTGAAATTTCAATTGATTCTAAAAATGTCTTTATCGTCTGACAGTAATAAAAATTGCCTGTTAAGTTAGATGCTGTTCACATTAATCTGCTTCCTCTGACTTTTCTTGACGTCTCTGTACTTTATTTCACTACCACTCCATGGCCAGAAAGAGGTGGCCAAGAAAGGCATCGCTTTCTTGCCATAAAGTGGGGGTGAGATAACAGAGACGTCAAAAAAAGTCAGGGGAGAAGGTCCAATGTGAACAACTTATCTTCCTAAGATTATTTTGACATTTCTGACAATATTAGGCGTGTTTTTTTGTAAGCCCGGAGGGAATTGGTCGAAAAATACGTCGCGACAATCACCATGTTAAATACAACAACTAATCCCCTACGGGCTAAGCTAAACCCAGATATGTACATAATTCTCTGGGCTTAACTTAAGCACACATATATACTTGTTATCGATAGCTTGTATGAAAACTCTATTTTGTTTCTGTGATGCTGTCGCTAATCCCTGTGGTCGTTTTATTCGTGCAATTTCCCCGGTGCTTGCAAAAAAATAAGCCTATTGTCAAACAAAATTTTAAATACCTATAAACGGTTGTTTACAACAATCGTTTATACCAAGGTTTATGGCCATTTCCATTGGTGTCAGAATGACAGTTCTTCTAAAAGAGAAATTTAATTCTGGATTTTTTTTTCAAAATCGCTCAAACGTATAAAATTGTCTTTCCGGATTTCCAATTGAAAAGGTGATTTTTTCTACTTTTCTACTTACTGTCAGTTTTTAAGGCGCGTTCAGTTGCGTTTAACTAAAAATTTGTTTAAAACAAAAAGTTAGCAAGTTGCTTCAAAATTAAAAATATAGTAATAAATATGTCCTTAACATTAAGCCCATTTAATTTTTTTCCTCAATATATTTTTTATTTCGAATCAACAATATTTGCACAATACTATTATTGTGAACTATCTAAATAAATACACTCTCTTCAGAGTTTAAATTTTTCCCCAATTGACTAATCAAAAATTTATATTAATATTGTGAACTATCTTATTAAATACACTTTATTCGGAGTTATTTTCGAACAGTATTCCATTGAAGAACCAAATTGTAGCAAATGCTAAATGTGGAAATATGAAACAACCTTCGAAATTATTTGGTAATGAAAATATGCTCATTTTCTAAACAAAAAAAATGTGTTCAGTGAAAAAAATACATCCTTTCTTAAAATCTATAGGTGAATCCCACGACAAATTGAAATAAATATTTGAAGTTGACAAATCAGAAAACCGCTTTAACAATATTTACAATTTTTTTTTGATAAATATTTTTTTTTCAATAATTCAGATGCTTTTCTTTACCTTAACCTTGACACGTAGCAATTAAATTACAACGAAAAAAAACTACATATATGAATGTATTTTCATTTCTTATAGGAATTATTTTTGCATACCTACATAAAATGTTTCGAAAAATAAATTTTTATAGAACCAAACAAAAAAATAAAGTTAGGTAGGTACTCACCATGTTGTAAGAAGCTCTTATAAAGTATGATATTAATTTGATCTTTTCTCACGACGACGCGACGGATATAAAATTTAGATACAGCACACACGTAATTTTTAATTTATTAAACGAAAAAGATTTTATTCACTTAAAAAAAACACTGTATGAATTAGCTTGAGCGCCTTACTACCTGAACACAGTGGAGACAGAACTGCAACCAGAGATTATGAATTATAGAGATTCGAAAGCTCGGCTGTCATTCTGGTTTGCCTACAAGCTAAACACGGTGGTGAGTTCATATTTTTGCACTAGTGTCCATGTTTTAACGCATACTTATGCAAAAATATAAACTCACCACCGCATAAATTGTTTTTGCAATTCACATCTATTCACCGACACGAGATGAAATTACAAAAACAACAATGTAAACGAATGGGATTTGGACGAAAGACTTAAGTGTCACTTATTGATGTTAGTTTGCACTGTGAAATTGTTAATTCTTTCACATTGGCCACCTAAGTGCCACTTACTAAAACTGTGAAACTGGGCCTTAGGCTGTCAATTGCACTACATTCCGAACGGAAAAAAACATGAAATTTCGGGTGAAACTCACAATAGGCGAAAAGTAAAATGTCAAATTTTCGGGATGGAATGTTGTTTGAGTGAAACTCACAATAAGGCCGATTGTTATAAATGAACTTCGGATGACGTTTTATATTTAAAAAAAAAAGAAGTTTTTTCGCTCAAAATCTCAAAGAAAATAGAAATACATTATTTATTTTTTATGTTTCAAAAATCGAAATTTATTTCCAATAAAAGTAAGTAAATACATTTTGAAATAAGAAAAATAAAATGTAGGCGTTTAATTTATTGTATAAAAACGCCTCCTTAAATAACTACATACATATATATATATTATATCGATTAAAATAGACGTAGGATACAATAATAAAATTGAAGCCTACAACCGCCTCCAAACATTTCTCGACATTAGATTTACATATTTCTAATGCCCTAAAATACAAAATGATGGACTGTCTTCCGTCCGTTGTTATATAGTCTTTCAAATTTAAATCGAGAGGAGGGGATCGATTAAAAACTTCGATTATAATAATTATTATTTGATTAAAAATAAGTTGTCTTGTTGCAACTGTCTCATATTTTAATTGTTTTGGGCAGCAGACATAAGATCTAAAGCAAGGGGAATACTGCCATTTACAGATTCCAAAAGTTGAGTTAATACGGCACCTTCATTGCTGAAGCCCATTGCCATCATACCATGAACTGCACTGTTTATGCGTGGATCTAGTTAGAGGAAGATAAACGAATTGAGATCAAGTGCATATTTTAAATAGATTTCGCAAATCTTACCTGCATGGAAAACTGCAACGGCACGTCTTTCAGTTGATTCAGGAGCTGGAGCAGGGATTGGAGCAGAAGTAGGAGCTGGTGCTGGGACCGAAGGAGAAGTTGAAGCTGATACTGGAGCTGGAGCTGGGACAGATACATTTGGAGGAGTTACAGAAGCAGCTGGTGAAGGCATTTCAAATGAAACAGACTTCATTTCGTTTTCAATGTGTGATTGGAGTTGTTGGCTCAATTTAGCAAAATCAATTGGTGCGGTAGTTACTGCAGCAGTAGCATTTGATGTCGACGGGGCATCCGAAACTGTTACAATATTATTATCAATCATTGTCCAATCGTTTTCTTCGCTTTGTGAATTACGTGAGCGTGGTTGAGCAACCTCGGCGGCGACAGTAGCTTGTGTAGGAGCAACAATTTCAGTTTCCATTGGTGTGACCAATCCCGATGCAGCATTTGATGATTGATTCGAATTGCCAGGCTTGTTAGGAGTTTCAGCTGCAGTTGGTGGTGGTGTTGCTGTAGCTCCATTCTCTCCAGTCAAATCAATGTCAATTGTTACAACCGGCTCAGAATCCGAAGAAGAACGACTTGTTCCTTCAGTGACAACTGGATCCAATATCTTTCCGAACATTTCACTGAAATTGTTCAAAATCTGGATACCAGCCTTCATGAACTGTGGATCGATGAGGTTTTCAAATGATGGTGTAGTAGGAATACCTGCAGCAGTTGGAGTAGTTTGAGCCCCTGCTGTCGAAGTTGAAGAGCGATCAGGGGATGTGTTTGTTTCCTTTGAAATGCTGCTTGCAGCAGATGTGGATGCTGCAGCAGCTGTAGACGCTGCAGCAGCTGCTGTTGCCGCAGCTGCAGCCGCTACAGCTGCGGCTTCCTTTGCAGCTGTTTCTGCGACTACCTTAACTGAAGTTATAACTTGTTCAACTGGTGATCCTGGCTGTGAAGGAGCTGAAGCCTGTTCCTGGGATTGCTTTTTAGGAGTTTCTGAGTTTCCTTGAGAAACCCCACCCTCAGCTAAATCTTGCATCATATCATAAAAGTTAGTCAAAAGTCCCGAATACTGCCTACGATGATGACGATGGTGGCGTGTCTTACCTTCACCAGCTGATGTCTCAGCACCTAATGTAGCTGCATTTGCTGCTGCTGCAGCACGAGCTGCTTGCTTTTGTTGACGACGTGCAGTTTTTCCAAAAACCCCAGACATCGGGCAAACAGTTTCCAATCTTGGTGAATTAGAATTAGGAATGCGAAGCATCAAATGATCAGGATGCTTCATTTCAGATTCGCATTTCATGCATAAATCAAAATTGGGACATTGTAAACATTTATAGCGAAATCCTCGAATTGGAGCTTTCAAACAAATATCACACTCAACAAGTGGATGAACACTCAGATTTTCTTCATTTTTATTAGTAATTGGAGAACTTGTTGATTGGGGTTCTTCCCTTGATTGTTGTTGTTGTTTACGTGGAGTAATTGCTTCAAAGTATATTTTTGGGGTCTTAAGTGAACCACTCCGTTTAATAAAGAATTCAAAATCCATATCGTTGATAATTTCAATGCGATCTAGATCTTCATCTGTGGAATGGAAAAAAAAAATAATTTAAACGGATTGGCTTAGTATAAAAAAAAATATTATAAATATGTACATACATATGTATATTAAATATTAAAAATATTTAAAAAAAAAACAATGCTTAGGCTCAGATGTTACTAAAAATTTTATGGTTTATTTTTTTTATGAAAACAAAATAAAATCTAAAAAATAATAATTTTTTTTCACATTTTGTTAACAATAATGATAAAATTATTAAGGCATTAAGAAACATCTTCAGTGTTTAGCTAAGCTATAGCTATGATCCCCAAGAGCAAGTTCATGTGATCCAGTTGTTAATTTTATTTCAATTGCAGGAATTGTTGGAACATTTCCTCATTTTCAAATTACACAATTTATTAGTCAATAACTAGATATATAATTATAACGGTACATAATAAATATTTTCTAAATAATAATTATAGATCATTTAAAATAAAAAAATTGGTTTAGTCAATTCTTGGAAACAGTGAATATGTATTTTCTATTTCACGAACGTGACATCTCAGAAAAGAAATCAAAGATCTTTTGTATTAAATACACATTAATTTTAATAATATTATAACTACCTACTAGTTTTCATTTTGATTGGACTACAAAGCTTTTTTTTAAACTCGGTTAACTTGTTTTGTTCAAAAGATCAAATTTTAAATTTGCTTATTTATGAAATAAATTATAAATTTGTCTTACTGTACCAAGTAAATGATACCCACAGCTGATTTTTGTGTTTAAAAAAAAAGGTGTTTGAGAAAAAAAAAAAAATGTTTATACATTTTTAATTTGTATCTTGATGATTCATAGATAGGAAGTAAAGTAATAGATGATGGACTTTGCTTTATCTTTGCTTAAATTTATTGGAAATTGGCAATTGATTATAGGTATGTTCTCTTTATAGAATCAAATTAATTTTTGAAAAGAAAGCAATTAATATGTATACCTATTTACAATTTATTGTGAAATAAAGAAAATTATCATTTATGGATTTTCATACTAAAAAAAAAAACTTTTTTTGGAGGTAAAACTATATCTGAACCGAGAAGTACAATTAGCTAGTTAATAACAGAAGTGATCCAAATAAATTTCTAAGAAAAATTTGCAAGAAACCACTTTGATAATAATTTGCCTTAATAGCTTTTATTTTTAACAGAAGTTTTAAATTCTTTTTCTTATTTCTGGAGGACAAAGAAATATTCTTCAAAATATAATAGGTAGGTACTCTTTCAACTTTAAAGTGCAAAAAATTGTTTGGAAAGTATGAAATCACCTGAGTCATCAAATAATAAATAAAATATCTAGTGTGAACTATATCCAACAAGACTAGAATTCCTTGTCATTAAATTGGAAGTTTTTGTTTTTGTTGTTTGCCCAGGGCCTGGCATTGTTTATATGAAGGTTTTTTTTTACTAATAGTTACAAACTCTATATACTACTGAAATATAGAAACGCCTAAATTTTTGTCGACTAAAGGCCGTAAAAAGCTATTTTGAATCAATAAATAAAATATTTAATGAAAATTCATTGCGAAGCGAAAAAATTTGACTGTTTTACATTTTAACATTTAAAGCAAAATTTAGCCAGTAGTTTTGTTTTTAACACTTGGATTAAAATTTCGTGAAAACTTGATTGTGCAATTCTGAAGTCGGATTCGAATTTATCGCATTAAAACCCTTGATTTTTTTCTTATGGTTTCTTTTATTATGTACAGAAGATGAATTAAATTTTGTCGGTAATTAAACAAGTTTGACTCATTTTAAGTAATTGTTACCTTCTAACCTCTTAAGTTGTTTTTTTGTTTATGTATTTGACAAAAGTAAACATGGTAATGAACATAAATTAAAACTTTTTATTATACAGCTGTTTTTTGTTTTTTTTTTAGTTTTCCTCTTTTATTTCATTCAAACTGACTCATTAGAGAACATAAGCAGGTAGACGGTGGACTTTGCATTAAATACATAAACACAGTCTCTTTCATTAAATTAATAATTATTTTGTCTACGCATGAATAATTAACATTCTAAATTTATTGTGAAATAGAAAATGATCTAGCGGTTTTAACAATTTAATTTTAATTTCAACAGAACTTAAGTTTTTCTGTCGTTTCATGATTTTGGATTAATTTTGCAATATAAAATGTTCATTTGTCGTGCCCTAAATCTGTACTCAAATATTAACAAATAATAATGTGATATCCGGCAACATTGCAATTGCATTTTAATTCCTCCTCTCTGGCTTCTTCTCTATCAAAAGTGAAAACAAAAACAAAAATGTAACAAATATCCAAATCCAATACGCAGTTAAGAAGAAAATAACATGGCTGCCTCACACAGTTACACTTATTATATATGTATCAGCTGATATTTAAGATTAAAAAAAAAAAAAAAACAAATGCACTGCCAATTTTCGCTCGATAAGATAAAATAAAAATGAAAACAAAAACTTAAAAAAAAAACACTATATATTCTTATCATTTTTTGTTTGTCATATCTTTTTTCTTTCACTTGACTCATTTCTGTGGTTTGTTTTTGTTTTTCTTCAAGATATAATTATTCTATCGATTTTATAAAAAAAAAAAAAAAAAAAAAACGAATTAAATTTTGACTCACCAATCCAATATTTGTGGAATGTTGCGTTGGTTAAAGCAGTTTTTTCAACTTGTCCAAGGCGCTCCAAAACATGGGATTCCACTTGCCACATTTGTTTAATTCCCTGAGCATAGAGAACAGTTTGTTTATCGCCACTCTTGAATACAATCTTTAAAGTAGTCATCTTGTCTTCCTTTTTTTTTTAATAAAATTTTATATCTGGATCAGTTATGTATATTTTTGTTTAAGAAACTTGTTTTCGTTTATAGAACTTGCAACACAATGAATAACTTTTGCTATCAAGTTTTGGTTTTTATATAAAAATGTAAATTGAGACGTGTTCTTATTTGATCGGGAAACTTCTAGTAGTCAGCTTCAAATTTTGCAAATCACTGAGATAGGATTTGTAACTTATTTTAGTTTTGTTAAAATTGTGATGAAATTGGAGTTTTACTAGCGTTTTTCTTGATTCAACGAATTAACTTGCAAGAATCGGGGGAAACACACAAATGCAGAACGAAAAGTCAAAAAATTGACATTGGGGTGCGTTCGGAAGATAGGATTTGGTTCACATTTCGTTTTACTTGTAGTTACGCATAGGTGGCGCAGTTAATATTAGGGTAATATGAAGTAATATGACTGCAATTTTTAATGGGGTTTCTCTTTTCAGTGTCTTTGGGATTGAAGCATCCATTTAAACGCTGTAAATTTTAATGGCTGCAATTTTTGTTAAATGAGAAGGGAATATCTCTTCACACTCTTTACTCCACTTATGTGTCAAACAAAATAGAAAAAAGCACAAAGAATAAAGAGCGATAACTTTGCAATTATTTCACGCTCTGCAACTTTGTTTACCCATACGTTCATTGGGCACCGCATATGTCCCCCGCTTACGTGCTTAAAAATTGCAAGGGGTAATTGCAGCGTTTAAAAGCAATCTATGAGAATATTTTCAGTCACAATTGGTGTGTTCAGAAAATTTAGATCTCAGAGATTTTTCTCTCTCATAAGTCATAAGTGATTTTTTTTCCTCTGAGTTTCGACAGCAAAGACTGCTTTTAGACGACTGCAATTTTTATCCGCAATTCTCTTTTGAGTTTCTTTCCGATTGCAGCATCCATTTAAACGCTGCAAATTTTAATATCTGCAATTTTTGTTAAATGAGAAGGAAATATATCTCCTCACTCTTTACTCCGCTTATGTCTCAAACAATAAGAAAAAGCACGAAGAAGAAAGAGCGATAACTCTGCAATTATTTCAACCTCATCAACTTTGTCTACCCCGGACACCGCATACGTCCCCCGCCTACATGCCTAAAAATTGCAAGGGTAATTGCAGCATATTTGCAGCGTTTAAAAGCAGTCAAACCTGAGAAATTTTGCTGAGGAATCCTGTTCATGTAACTGAGAGATCTCCGAGATCTAATTTTCCTGAACACCCAATGGCTTCTTATGGGAATTCGGCTGAGTAAATTTTGTTGAAGTTCCGTTCCTTTTCACACGAGGAAAAAAATTTCATAAAGATTTTTTGATGTTTTCTTTTAATTTCCAATTTCCACCAATGTAGACCGTTTATTCCCTTCCTTCTCACCTAAGAACTGAAAGTTGTTGGAAACTCTCAGTCGTATTTATTAGATTTTTGCCTACTTAGACAATGTCTAACTATTTTCAAATTGGTGGAAATATGCTTTATTTAATAAAAATAAATATCACATTATTCACGGTTAAGACAATCTACTCTTGTGTCTAAGTTAGGCAGCTATAAGACAAGAACAAATAAGGTTTTTGAACACATTTTTCAAAGTTGGACAGTTGTCTAAAGTTAGACAACGTTTATAAATAAGACCATCTCAGTCTTATTTATACACCTATTCCAAATATTTCTAACTTTGGACAACTGTCCAACTCCAAAACCTTATTTATAAACACGTTCCATCGGTTGTCTAACTTTGACACTGCAATTGGTTGTCCAAACCTAGGTATGTTCATTGGGCAAAGAATTATCAAATTATCTCATTGTTCATTGAACGTTTTCAAATGTTCACAAAATTGACAGATTACAGGTATGTCAGTGAGGATATGGAAACATATTTAGACAACTGCTGGAATGTGTTCATAAATAAGGAGACGTCCAACTATTAAGACAGTGGCTAGCTAGACAACTGTACAAGAGTGTTCTCCGAAAATCTAATAAATACAACTGTAGGATTTTTAACTTTTTTTTACTAAGATATAGTTACCTATTTTATAGATCCTTAAATATTATTTTTTTTTTAATTATTTTTCAAGTTTTGTAACAAAAATAAATAAAATGTTTGAATTAAAAATAATCTATAAAAATCAACATTTTAAGTTTCTTATAATTAGATATTATTTATTATATTTTCTTAAACTGCTGGGTGGCTTTTTTTTAACAATTTTTGAACTTAAACGGCAATGGCAATTTATTTCCCGGGTGGCCATTTCATTTTAAGTCAATGTCGGTTGTCAAAAATGTCAGTATAGAAAATCGTTGGAAAACTATTTCAGAAACTTTAACATCATTGCTTAATTGCTTTTTATTAACAGAGCAATAATTGCCATTGCCAAGACGAATCTCCATTAGCAATATCGTTCAAGGTGAAGTGAAGGCAGTGAGAGTTGGAGTTAGACAGATGTCTTAAGTTAGACATATACTTTGGAATGTGTTTATAAAAATAAGACTGTACTGGTCTTATTTATAAACGTTGTCTAACTTTAGATAACTATCCAACTTTGGAAAATGTGTTTAAAAACCTCGTTTGTTGTTGTCTTATAGCTTCCTAACTTTGTCACAATAGTATATTGTCTTAACCGTGAATAATGTGATATATATTTCTATTAAATAAAGGAAGTTTCCACCAATTTAAAAAAAATAGTCAGACAGTGTCTAAATAGACAAAAATCTAATAAATACGGCTGTACGTTTCCATTACGGCAAATAAGGTAATTTCGTCAAAAATTTTCATTGCAAGTGTCACAACTTAATCCTACATAAAAACAGAAACAAAATGAGAAAACAGAAAGGGCCTTACTAATAATCAAATTTAGTGTTAAGATTAAACGAAAATCTTCAGATTTTAGAAAATCCGCATACCAATAACGAAATTAACCTCCAGTTTAGTCGTTAGCAATATGTCAAAATTTAATAAGTGGAAATCCATGTTTAAAGTCGAACACTTAATAAAAAGTGTTGCCTTTGTGCTGTCTCATGGTACTAAAATTTGTATTTAATACTTTAATCTATTCCCATTTTATAAGGTTGATTTCAATAGGGTTGGTTTCTTTCTTCAGATTTTTTTTGAAAAGAATTACTTTATTTAGAAGTAGGTACTTTATTTATTGTTTGTATGTTTATGTAGTGCAACAGAAACAAATTATTTAATTTGTTGATAAATATTTAGTACGTTTGGACTTTACTTTAAATACGTGCGTGGTTAATTTCTTGATTCCGTTTTATATATTTACATAATTACGTATATTTAAAAAGTTTTTTTTTGAGCTGAACGGGAATCTATTAAAGATTTTTTTTGCTATTGTATTGGTTAAATATTGTTTATCCAAGCATACAGAAATATAAGTGTCGAATACAATTTTCAAAACCAAAACCAATCAACCAAATTGAAATTACATTTGTGGCACAGGTAGCCGAAAAATGTATTTCTATTTAGATTTCCAATATTTGTTTGAACAAAATTATCATATCATAGGATATGAACTTGACGAAATCATAATTTCGATTAATTTTGAATAATCCAAATTGATAAATATAAAAGCCTAAAAGTCATCGTAAACGTTCGTAAACAGCCGTAAGCTTAATAGTCTTAAACAAGTATCTATATATAAGATATACGTATGTACCTATATGTACGTTGCAAATAAAAAATATTAAAATAAAATATAAGGAATATGTTTCCTTTTTAAGAAATGGTGCCATAATTAAAAAACAATTCAAAAGTCAAGTCACTCCGATACTTCAAATCAATTAAAGTACTATAAATACTAAAATACTTGCTGTTAAAAAAGAATACGGCAACACTTAACTTTGAAGGTATAGAGCAAATTATGACAGTTCCTGATCTGTTTTATTTTTTTATTTATGTTGTGTCTGTGGGTCTTGTTTCTGTGCAGCGATCACATAATTTACTTCTAATTAAGAATAAAATTTCTTTCGGCATCTATTACCCCAATTACACGCCGCGGAACACTGTATCGATGCATAGTGTCGATAAGGTTTTATGATCGTGTAAAATGGAGATATACCGACACAGTGTTTCGCGTAGTATTGCACCGGTATAGTATGCCGAGTGGTGTGTAAAAAGGGACGGAAAGCTTTACCGATGCGATTTGATTTTTTTTTTAAGTTTACCTGTTGCTTTTGTTTTGAAGCGATTTTTTTATTTATCTAAGTGAAATTAAAGGATAATTCACTATGGCAGAAACCGAAAAATGTATCTAATAAATAGAAATAATAAAAAATAAGAAAATTGTTGTCCAAATGGAAATTTTTGACAATTGACTTTTGACAGCCCCACACCGACATATGGGTGTGTAAATGCCCATACAGAATCGGAATGCTTTATCGGTAAAGTGTTTCGATGCTGGCGTGTAATAGGGGTATATGGCGAGAAGCCGAGAACCGAACTCGCCACCTGGGGTTTTTAATTTTAACGTGTGTGCCTGTGCAGTCTACCGCTGCAATACACTGAGGGAACATGGCAATTCTAAAAAAAATTTTGCTTCCTTCTTTGAAGGCTTCGAGTA
Source organism: Epistrophe eligans (assembly GCA_951394125.1). Lineage (NCBI taxonomy): Eukaryota > Metazoa > Arthropoda > Insecta > Diptera > Syrphidae > Epistrophe > Epistrophe eligans. The sequence continues at coordinate 108,186,448 of OX596028.1, forward strand.
TCTGTTGAAAACTTGATGAATGTTCTTTTTTTGAAGCTAGTGCTGTAACGAACTTTCTCACACAATTGCTGACAGATTGTTGAGAAATGTTATGAAGATCACCTTCTTAAAAAGAAATATGAAAAAACAGATTTAAATATTTTTGCTTTTGCACGAAAACAAAACATTGAACTTTGGTGGAAATTCTGACAGTTCATTCAATTATGTTTCTTATTTGTAGTAGATTTTGTAATAGATTCAACAAAAGTCTGGAGACTAGTTAGTGAAAGGGTTAAATTGTTTATTGGTAGCATTTTGTTAAAGCTCAGCACTTTGTTTTAACCTTACAGTTAACTAATAGTCGACATTAGCGTTTGATTATTAGTAAGGCCCAAAGAGAAATATACCTGGAGCATAAATAATTAAAAAACTTTAAAATTCTTAGGTCTCGAAAATCTGAACTCAATTATTTGTTCCACCTTTGATAGTTTTCTTATTGAAATTCTAAAAAAAATATCAAATTCGATCTGCATTGAATATTAAATTAATAAATATAATAAACCAATAAAATTATTTATCGCATAAGAAAGAAATTAAATTATTTACATTACAAAGTAAATAAAATATTTTATCCTCCTTCTTCTTTAAAAAAAAAGGCTTCTACTAAAACTGTAACATTTGGATTCCGAATAGTTTTCCATTGGTCATCGTATACACAATCCATAACTAAAAATATATAGGTAATGTTAATGTAGAAACCACAAACATATTGTGAACGGTTCACAAATTACACCAATCTCAATTCTTCTTCTCATTCTCAGTTTCATTTGCATTTGATGTGAGTCAATTGAAGGTTGTTCCGCGGTCGTCCTCGTAATGTTCTTTAATAAAAATATAAAAAAATAGTTCGATTATTAGAAAAGTAAAGTTATATTATTAAATATTGTGTTAATAAGTGTTCTTTGCAATAGTTTTTTTTACAAAAGAAAGCATAATTTTACCGAGAAAATCTTGCTTCATCAGGCTGGCTGTATTGTGTTTTTTGCATCGAATAACGGAATCGCAATTGGAAGTTTTAATGTTGGTGTGTTTGTCTTTCGGACTTCGGTGTGGTGTACGATCAAATCGCGTTCGGTGGCGGTGCATTTGTAAATCATATCCAGTCAATAAAAAAAGTAAATATGATGAAAATATGTAAATATCTAAATAAATAAGTGTTTTGTGCAATAGCTTAAATAAAAGAAAGCATAGTTTTTATATCGATAAAATATTGCTCATAAATGGCTGGCTGTGTTTGTGTTTTTTTTATTGTATCGAATAACGGAATCGGAAATGTGGTGTGTTTGGCTCTCGATGTGGTGTACGAATAAATCGCGTTCGGTTTCGTGGCGGTGCATTTCAAAATCATATCCAGTCAATAAAAAAAATTATAAAAAAGTGTAAATATGATGAAAATGTGTAAATATCTAAATGTTGTGTTAATAATTGTTTTGTAAGCTTTAATAAAAGAAAGCATTTGTGTTTATATCGAGAAAATATTGCTTTATAAGGCTGGGTATGTTTGTGTGTTTTTTTTTGTATTGTATCGAATAACGGAATCGGAAATGTGGTGTGTTTTGCTCTCGGTATGGTGTAGGGATAAAATGCGTTCGGTTCGGTGTCGGTTCGTTTGAAATCAATTTCAAATATAAAAAAACGATGATAGTGTAGTGCGCGTTAATTAATATGAGGTGTTTTCGGTATCGAATTTAAAGAAAATTATTTCTTTGTGGTTTGACATAAAGGTGAGTTTTATTGATTTGTTGGATTATTTATCATTTATTGAAATGCAATTTAAATGTTTTTTTTTTGTCATATTTTTTGGGAAAAAATGCGTGACAATTTTATTGTTTAAACCAATTCCATGCGCGGAAATTAAGAAAAAGAAATGAAGCAAATTAAGAAATTTGCATTCCGAAAAGTTTTCCATTGGTAATCGTCTACACAAACCATAGCAAAAAATAAGTAGCTACTGTAGAAACCACAAACATATTGTGAATGGTTCACAAATTACACCAATCTCACCAGTTCTCCCATTTTTCCTTCTCAGTTTCATTTCATGTGAGTCAATTGAAGGTCGGTCATCCTCGTTTTTCTCGTTTATCAAGTCAATAAAAATGAAAAAAAATTGTTTCATTATTAGAAAAGTGAAGTTATATTATTAAATGTAATGTTAATAAGTGGTTTTTGCAATAATTTTTACAAAATAAAGCATAATTCTACCGAGAAAATCTTTTTTCAAAGGGCTGGCTGTGTTTATGTGTTTTTTTTATTGCATTGAATAAAGGAATCGGAAATGTGGTGTGTTTGGCTCTCGGTGTTGTAAATACGAATGAATAACGTTCGATGCGGTGGCGGTGAATTTCGAAAATATGGTAAAGTTTTTTTTTTTTTTCATAGAATGACGGGTAATGGTGTTTTGCTCTCGGTGTGGTAAAAAAAATGAAATCCGTCCGGTTCGGTGCATTTGCAAATCATATCTATTGAATAAAAATAAATAAAAATAGTTTGAAAAGTGCAAATGCTTAAATATTGTTTTAATTATTAGTGTGTTTTATGTGATAGCTTTTATTAAGAAAGAACAGTTTTTATATCGTTTTTTTTTTTTTTTTTTTTAATCGAATAACGGAAATGGGAATTGCGTTCTGCTCTCGGTGTGGTAAAGTACGAATAAAACGGGTTCGGTTCGGTGGCGGTTCATTTGAAAATCATGGTGAAATAAATTTTAAATAGGTCGTTCGATAATTCGAGGTGATTTCGGTGTCGAATTAAAAAAAAATATTTCATTGCTCTTTGGTGTTGTGACCTAAAGGGTGAGCCTTTTTAATTGGTATGTAGTTATAGGTTTTTATCATTAAATTTATATTAAACAAATGCTTTTTTAAGGTTTTTGTAATACATATTTAAGGGTTTTTCTTTTTTTTTAGAGGGAAAAAGGGGTGATACAATTTTTGTTTGACACAGCTTAGGTATTCTATAAATTGCATACCTTAAGAGAAAAAATATAGCAAATCAAAATATTAACCTTTTCTTCTCTTTCTCATGTTGAAATTTCAATATGTAGTTTAATTTGAGAGTTTTTAAATATCGGAATGAGAAATCATAAAAATCAATCCGCCCTCATCACTTTTCACTCCGCACTTATCCCTTTGTATTTGGTACTCCGCACTTGTCACTCCGCACTCATCATTCCGCAGTCATCACTTGGCACTTATAACTTGTGACTCTGCACTAATGTCTCCGCAATTTTCACTCCGCGAGGCTTTGAGATGTATAGCATAGTAAAACTTAATTTTAGATGAACTTCATCTTCCTTAAAATTGCTAATGCGTGCTGGCGGACAAACAAATACATAAACACGTTAACTAGTACCACTTTGAATGTTTTGTTAAATTTCCTTCCATCACAAAAACGTCTCACATGTTTAAATTAACTATAAACCTTTATATACTGCGTATGGCGGTCAACAAACATTTCTGCCTCTCATATCTCATTCTCATCCTATATATCCTAATTACATGTCTGGCTTAAACTGTTTTCCCTGCTGCAACAATAACATCTCTCTCTCTAAGAGCATCTGGCTAAAACTATCGCGTTGCTCAAACAGCGACAAAGTTCAATTGCCAAACAAGTGTCATTCAAGTAAATGATACCAGCTACACCCCCTCCCTCCTTCCAAATTCTACAAATGTACCTTGTATAGAACATCAGCAAAAGATAACCACATAAGCCATCCCGAACAAGACCAGTTGTACAGTTGTAGTACAACAGATTTATGGGACATGAACATGACCTTCAACATAAACAACCGCACAACATACAGTCTAAAACCATCAGACAAGTGGCACTTGTTCGAACAAGGATATTTCTCAACTTGTGACTGGCACAAAGCCACAAATGTCAGGATAATACCGATGCCCTCTCTATTTTACTACCTATCTCCTATTTGCCTCAGGTGCGAACCAGAATCGATGCCAATTTGTAAAGCACCTAGGATGTTCCCCCTCGCATTTGTTTCCTTAGGTTACGTTGGAGTCGTCCTTTGCAGAACTACACGGTAAAAGGGACTACTCTCAGCAGAATTTGTTAAAGTTAATCGCAAGGGATGAAGTTGCAATTAAAAAAGAACAAAAAAAAAAATTAGGTAGCTGTATCTGTATCGTTCTGGCGAGATAATCCTTTCATGTAATAGGTTGGCTAGTATCCCTCCATCGTCATGCATAAAAAAAGTCCTTCAGGTCTTGGCTGCATTGCCACTTCGCCGCCGCGCCATGCTGGTTTCGTTTAAAATGTAAATCAGGATTATTAAAATTGCATATACATACCTTCCTTGAAGCAACAACCTGGTGACATGGGTGTTATAGCTAATATGAAACCAAACGTATTTTTAATAATTTTCCAGCTCAGTGGACAACACCCTCCTGAGTTGTAAATTGTTATAAGAGCGAGAAGGGCCAATAAAACATAACAATTTTTCTTTATATTTGAGGAAGGGAAAGTCAACCCTTAGTGCCGATGTGATGTGCGACTTCTTTCTAGGTAGGTAATTATGCGGTTTAAAAAGTGAGCTAAAGTCTAATCAACATATCGGATTTCCTTGTCGACCAAATAACGTCATTCGTTGGGTCGGTTGTCGTTGGTCTTCGGCTTGGGGTCATGGCATGAAACATCAAAGAAGAATAAGGAAAGAATATAAACTTAGCTATATATGATAAGGGTGAAAAAGGTAGGCTCATTTTACAGACTGCCAATTAGTAATTGCGGTTCTACGGAAATGTCGAATAAATGTCTACTTCCTCTGATCGACGATAGTGTATAATTAGCTAAGGATGATTGTTCCTTAAAATAATAACCAAAGCTTTAGCTTCTGTTTGTTTAAGATTGATTTTTTATATTTCTTCAATTATTCTACAAATAATATTATGGAAACCGCTTTGGAAATGATTCTTATAATTTAAAAAAAAAGGAATTGTGATTTTCTTCGTCGAGTCTGAAGAAAAGCTTACCAGCGTCAAAGGTTTCGGGAGAGTCTGTGCGATGTCTCTAAATTTTTCTGAATATATTGCACTTTAGTCTGCAGTTTAAATAAAAAATGGAACAAAATTAAGAAAGAAAGATTTAAAGATGAGATTTAAAAAAAAATAATATTTATATCTTTGATAAATGAAAAACTTTAACCAAAATAAAATAGCCTATAACCTTCCCATTAAAATTAACAATATTATAAAATTTATTTTACGTTAAAAAGTTTTGTAGTTTTAGAGATTATCCGAGACATACATCACAATAAGCTTTAAACGTTGATTATCCATTTAAAGCTATACATCTTAGTTATGTTTTTTTTCTGCATTTTTCTAAAAAAAATGTATAGATGAAATAGTTCCATTCTATAGAAAATTCAGTATCAATAAACTCTCATAAATTCCTATACCAAGTCCCTGAAGACCAGAAGCAAAAAATCAAAAAAATGTTTGGAATTTGTATATAGCTTAATGTTTTTGAAATGCATTGTTGTATGAATCCGCATTAATTCCGCCTAAAACCACACTAAACCCGCATCATCGTTTCTGATAGGTTCTAATAAAAATTCAATAAAATTCCACATAATCCTCCGATATTTATGTATAGTTCTGACATACATACATATGTATATACAGTCACAGTCCTTGTCATTTATTCGAAACCACAACAATTGATCAAAAGCAATAAAAAGTCATAATAATCCTAACACCTGCAGCGATGCGAATTGTTGTCATTGCCGCCGTCGCCTATATCGTGCCTATATTATACCCCCCTCTGCAGTCCCCTCTTTAAATTACACCATAGAGATGCAAATTGAAACCATTCAACCAAACCATATAGAAAAATACCGAGAGAAAGCATGGAAAAAAAGGGAAAATTAAAATGAACACGTCATGCAAAATTGGCAAGGAAGAGGACTTCTTTGCAAACCAGCAGAGCTCACAGAAGCTAACATAATTCGTTTATATAGAGAGATGGAAGAACAGTTGCTGCTGGCTGTTGGAGTTAGGTTAGCTACTGGTGCATCAAGTGCAAGTGGTTATCTAGATCCCTAGAGTGCTTTAGCACCTCTTCAACCTTTTTCAAGTCCTTCAGGGAGAATCCACACGTATTGGAGAGATGACGATAAGGACAATGACAACGACGACGACGATACATGGAGTTTCATAAAATAAAGGACTTCATCAGGGAAAACAGTTTTCTGTATGTAAGGTGCACACTTGCACATATTGCTTCTACTTCCGCTTGCTTTTGCCTTTTGTCCTGTTGTTCATTTTTCTTTGAGCAAAAATAATATACCTACATATCTTCCTCGGAGGAACAGGATACACACAAAACAATCTTCCTATCTTTCATTTTTTTTGTTATTCTCTGGCACAGAAAAAAAAAGTTATTGCCATCATCAGCTGTTTTCTCTCATAGTTGTGTACTTTTCTGCATATACAAAGACTCCATACAATCACTTAACTTTCAAAGGACGAAAACAATGCAGTAGAAACAATAACTAAAAAATTCACATTCATATACGGCTTTAACTATCCACACACACTTTGTATTCCTCGTATATTTCGTGGAATAAATGCAATTGTCGTAGTTCCGGTATGATTTTTTTTTAAGAATGGAGAGAGAAGGTGCACCAAAACAACAGAATACACTGAAGACTGAATTGTTAGTACAAGGACAACGACAACCTTTCTATATGACCAAAAAGGGGTTAAAGGACTTCAAACTATTTAGGGTTATTTTAACGGAACACTTTACTTTGTTTTGTGTGTGACAATGAAAGGCCATTGTTAAAGTTGGGAAAGGTGCCGAAGAAGGCGTCTCTTCGTTGGTGGCGGCGTCAACGTCGTCCTTAGTATTTTACCTATTCACACACAAGCTCAGTAGCCGGAAGGAAAATATGTGACATTTTTTGTGAAAGTGTTGTCGTTTCGACTGGGGTAAAGTTACGTATCTTATATCAAACTGTAATTTTTTGACGATTTTTTTTTTAAATCTCAGACTGCAAAAAAGTCTGCATCTCAGATTGTAATTTAGCGAAATCTGCTTTCTCAGACTGTAATTGATGTCTTTTGTCTTAGACTGGAATTTAATAACAATTGCTATTTTCGATTGTTGTTAAACGAAAACTGTTATCTCAGACTGTAATTTAATAAATCCTGCTATCTAAGATCATATTACGTCTGTTTCTGATGTTTGTCATCTTAGACTGTAATTTAGGCACGTGAACTGTAATTTTATGATGTCCCTTATCTCAGACTGTTATTTAGTAATGTCTGCTATCTGAAATATTAATCTAGGGAAATCGGCTATCCCAGACTATAGGCCTGACGTCTTTTATCTCAGACTGTAATTTAGTGATGCCTGTTATATCAGACTGTAATTTAAAAAAAAAAAATTAATAAAGTGGCATTAACGACACCGCTGGAATTTAAATTTTTTAGAATAGTTTCTAAGGCCGCTTATTTCCCCAAAAGTTCTAAGGTGCTTTTAACTTTTTAAAGTTAATAAATTGTTCGGAAATTAATAGCTTAGGTTTATTAGTAAAAAACCCTAAACCTTTTCTTAACTTAAAACGTACTAAAAAGTACTAAAAAGCTAAAATCGCTTACAGACTGGAAGCCCACAAAGAAAAATTTATTTTTCAATAAAAAAAAAATATAGGAATACTAAAATAAGTATTTTTTCTTCTGCCAACCAAAATACTTTAGTACAATAGTATTAAAAGTTTTATTATCATATTGTCGCACTAGCGGCCAGACTAACTAACGGAATTCTCTAAGCAAATCAAACCACTTTCCTCTCAACCTCATACACAATGTATATATATCCTCTATTTGATGATTGTCTGCTGCCTTTACCTTTTCCTTTGAAATTGTAGGAATTGCCGACATTGACAACAATTTGCCCTTTTGTGTTAAGAAAAAAAAGTACCCAAAAGCACTTGTTACAACAAGGGTTGTTCTTAATATAAACCTCTTCACCACTGTACTCTGAAAACTCTTGGTTAATTTCAAGCTCATGATATGACATGGCCAGGGGTGAACAAGAGAATTTCTCTCGAATTTTTCCCCTCTGCCTCCATATAGATAGAAATTCCTTCCGATTTTCAATACTCTATCTGCTCTCTGATATAAATTCACCATTATTGGTTTCACCGAACACCGGACGGATGACAATAGACAGACAGACATACGGAAAATAATACACCCCCATGATGAAGGGGTAGGTAATATGTAGCCAAGGCTACTCTCAGTTTATGTTCGGAATTCGTTGCGACCGGTTTTGCGTGTTGTTGTGTGCTCCTATTTTTCATCATTCCGATATATCCTTTGGGGGTTGCGCGATAAAGTCATATATTTTTTTTTAGTAGCATCTCTATATTTACCGTTTATTTTTTTTCTTCTTTATTTTTGTTAAAATCAAACATTCGTTGTTATCCCTAATGTTTGATTCAAAGATAAAACTACCCTCACTATTAACCTGCGATGAAGTGTGAAAAAATGTCAAATAATTCCCACGGTTTCTTTCGCGATTTTGTCGAATTATAAAAAAAAAAAATATCCTTTCAGACGACAAGATAGTCGAGTGTTTATCTGTGTGTATGTATATGTCTGTGTGTTGTAGTTCCACAGGGGAATGAGTGGGTGTTTTAAAAAGGGAGTTATAAAACAACCCAGTTCAAGTGCAATAAATAGAGTAAATTGAAAAGTCAAAAGGAAATAGGATACCCTCAGTCCGTGTTTTCAGTCGCACCACCCCTGCAGCCAGTGTATGTTGTGATTTAGTGATTAATGGGCTTATGGCGCCAACAAAAAGGATGAACAACCATCCAGCAGTGCATTGTCCTGCCGTCGTCGACGGTCTGGATGACAAATTCCAATAATGCAACTGTTAATTTATTTGGATACCTTTGGATATGACAAGCTGATAATCCTTCTCTGGGTAGGTAAAGTCCGAATATGGATGAAAAAGGATAACATATGGTTTGCCAGTGTTGACACTTGTAATCCTGTCACAATCGAAATATAATGATATATGTATGATGTTTGTATGGATGATATTCGTATACCTACCTACCAACCACAGGATGTGACTAATTTTTATCATCAAGGACATCATCCTGAATTATTATCTCCTATCATGATGTCTATAGAGGGGTGGTTTCTGTTTGTTTTTGTTGTTGTTATTTAGTGTCCAAATATATTATTTCATTCGTCCCCCCTCCCCCACATCTTCTTGTCTTATCTCTGTCTATTCTATGATGTTTGGAGAGTGAGAGGAAGACACACATCCTTGTTTTTGGGGAACCATTAGCCGGGGAATGGATGCTATTATCATAATCCTGATGGAATGTATAATAATTGTGTATGAGGATATGAGACATTTTTGTTTACATTTATTCTGCTAAGGGTTGAAAAGTTATGTCATTTGGGCGGTCGGTCGGCGGTAATGTAATGTGATGTCATCTTGGGTTTTAATTTGTTTTCGATGTAAAAAGGATTATACATTTATTTTGCTACCATGTTGTTTGTTTAGTTTATTCTAACTACAGTATGAAAGACTTAAGGGTACTAAAGTGCAGCACCCCTTCGTTGGGGGTTTAATCGAATTAAAAGCTCTTCATTCAACTGACCCCCATCCAAAAGATTCAGGGTGGTTTAATAGAAAAAAAATCCTTTTTTTTTTCTTCTAAAATCCTGCTGATTTCCAATTATTATTACTTTCCCTCTTGTTCGTCCTTCCGGTTGGAATTATCCTTTTTGTTTGCCTCCCTTTTCGATGATTCTAGCATAGAAAGTAAAACAAATAAGTTGAATCACTCCTTTCTGGCAACAGCAATAGCAGCAGCAGCAGCTTTTCTCTTCTATTTGTTTGTTTGACTAATGGACTTAATGAAGTATGCAATAAAAGTCCAAAACAAAATAGACACAAAAAATACACATACACAGAACTAACACCAACAACTACCTCTGTGTATTATTTTCTATAGAAAATTCAATATATAACTAATTGTATGTAAGATGACCAAGGATGAGTGTGCTATAGCGTATAGCGCATTGCACTTGCAAAAGATTAAATTAACACACAAATACTCTCAATCCCCATTCCCAAATATTTTGGATTAATTTTTTTTTTGTCTCGGTTCCTTTCGACTTTGTACATTTTGTGTGTGGGTTTGATTTTATGGATCAAATTGTCGACTGACGGCGGCGTCGGTGGCGGTAGTGGCATGTTTTTGGTACAAGTGAATAATTTCTTTGTGGAAAAGTTAATAGAAAATCATCAGGGATTGAATTGAATTGAGTGATGGGCTTTCTATAATTCAACTGAAGTTGATACTGACAACCAGTCTCTAATATATGTTTTTGAAGTTCGAAGGTTGATATGTTTCAAGTCCCAAGGGATGCGGCTGCTGGTCGATGTTGGTCAAATACCCTAGAGGGTTTAGGTTTATATTTCTAACAATGTCGATACCACACGAGTTGCAATTGAACTTTATTTCAATGCATCAGTGAAATTTTGGGAGAGAGGGGGAGCTAGGATAAATATGAACAGGGGAACACATTGCAAATATAAGAAGAAAATTAGATATGAATAATTGATGAAGCGTATGGTAGGTACATCTTTGTTTTGTTGTATTTGATGAAGCCCAATAGTTTAATCGGGCTAAAGTTCTGTGTGGCCCTGGATCTGGACCTGGACCTGGACCTGGACCTGGACCTGGACCTGGACCTGGACTTGGACCTGGACCTCAACAAACCAGCTCAAACGAAGTTAAGTAGCAAGAAAGATTGAGTAGACGAATAGGTACATCGAATAGAACACTAATAGATCGAGTACAACTGAAGAGACTGGTGCAGATATTTTCGGCTCAAATCACTGGCCACTCTAAGCCAAGAAAACAGCTAAAGGCTACAAAGTTCAGGAAAAGACACCGGACAGATAAAGATATATGTATAAGGTTTTATCTAAAAAAAACAAATTCTATGAATAGTCGTCAAACAGTTTAGAATGGCAGCACAAAATCATCTATATCATCATTTGACAGGATCAAGATAATTAGTTTCTTAGAAACCAAAACCTTAGTTGTTTGAGAGAGAGTTTAGATTCCCAATTAGCTTCTAGGACTTATTCTTGTTTTCTGAGTTGATAGTGAAACATAGGTAAACAAAGTCCTTTACTACTTTGATATCAGATTTTGAACGAACGGCTTTGGAACTCTCAACCATTCTTGTGTGTGTTTTATTGGCAGGAAAAGTGGGGACCTACTGCAGAATTTGAACGGGTAGATATAGTGAGAGGCACTTTTTCATGACAAAAATTTGTTCAATTCCCCGCAGGAGCCTGTAGCTCGTGAAAAACAATTACATTTTTTTAGGTGGTGTAGGCTGAAAATCGAACCCAAGACTTTCAGCGAAACGGTCCTACGCACTAACCATTACGCCATGGCATTTATCATATACTCCTCCTCTCTCTCCTTTCTTTATAAAGTACCTTTCACCTTAACCGTTCAGATTCGACAAAAAATTGTAGGTCGCATCCATTCTTGACAAAATCAAACATACTTTCTTGACAAAATCGAGTACACATAAATGGTTGTTTTAAGTCACTAGACCCTGATTTTCCACGATATAATGAGAACGAGGATAGAGCAATTTCCAAATCATTTTGTACGTTCGTTGGGCGCCAGTTTAAAACCGCATATGGCCACGGTATTTAAGTTTGATGTAGCTCTGAACTGGGGGAATTTTCTTATCATGCCCTGGGTCGACGGAAATAATCTACCATGCTCTGACGAATCCGAAGACCTACGATCAGGTACTTTTTCATGAAAAGATATACTCTTTAAGGAGTTGTCACTTCTTTGCGTTTTTAACTTAAATTGCTTTCAAAAGTATAAGGTACTTGAAAAGAAAGAATAGGAACCTACACCTTCAATGATATCTGCACTTGTGTCAAAGTGAAATAAATTTTATTCTTTAGTCCTTTTCACTCCTTTAACGTAAATAATTAAAAAGGTATTTAAGTTTTTACTGAATAATGACCAACAAGGATTATACTGGTTGATAATTAAAGTAACCTCTTAGCTGAAATCTATGTCTCATGGACTTATCATGGTACGGGAGAATATTGTCCCTTAAAAAGTTGTACAGTCTTGTTGAATATTTCCACTTCTTCCATGACAACATCACTTTAAACTTTAAACAAAGTTTCCACAGAGTTCTTCCTCCAAACACCCAAAGCTACATTCACTTTACATCGTTTCATCTTATCTTGAACAAAACTAAAAACTAGGTCAATCCGTATTTACTTTACAACCAACTTCTTGTACGATCCTCCTTATACTCTTCAACATTGGACACTGTAATATGTTTCGCAACCACTGTGCTTAACATCACAGAACAAACAAAACAAAAAAGGCATCAGCTTCTTTTTCTTTTACCCCCTCAACATATAGCAAATACAGGCTGTCAGATATTATACCGATTGCAAAAGAAAAGAAGCGTAAAGAAATGGAAAAGAACGTGTAGAAACCACCGTTACTGTGTGTTGTTTACCAAAAGAATTCGTATTCTTATCACAGTAAAAGTACAAAAAAACCACCCCTCCTCATCAGTTCACCTATAAATGTAAAATGATGCCCTCCCTCCCCCATTCTCTGTCCCAGTTCTGCACTTCCTTTCGCTTCCTCGCCTTTTCTGATGCTGATTTTTACAGACCCTTAAGCAACACCATCGTAGTAGGTAGGTACATACACGGTACCGCACGAATTGCATTACAAACTTTCTTTTTTGTTTATTCTATTACAGTTGTTGTTTTTTTTTTTTGCCAGTTTGCCAACTTTCTCCATATAAAGCTACGCAAGGGAAAAATATACAAACACACACACACATACAAACTATACCAAGATGATAAAATGATACCTTACGCCTTTTGGTATAATTTCTTGAATTCCAGCGATTTTCGTTGTATGTTTGGTCGACATTATTCGAGGGGTTGTTCTTCTGATTCTTCCTCCACCTTCTTCTTAGCTGGTTGATTCACCATCAGTTTTCTCCAAAAGGACCAAAAGAAGAAAAACACACCGACACACACTCAAACACACACATAGCCAACAAAAGTCATTCAGAAAATCTACGTGCCTAGACTAAATTTATTGCCTCACCCCCTTGGGACACTGAATAGTATAAAAGCAGCAGCAGAAACGCCAACGCACTAAGGGAATATAATAACGAATCGGACTTTTCTTTAGTCATAGTTATGGATTTGAAATAGAAGCTCTCTATTCAACTGTCATTCGCTTCACAGAGTCTTTAGTCCTACAAAGACTGATATAATTAGGAACATCAGAGACAAAAAAAAAACACAATTTGAGGTACTATTACCAGCCACCTTTGCTCCAGTGCCGGTGTCGCTGTTCCAGTTATCAGTCATTTATCTTGGGATTAGCTGGATCTGCCACCATTTTTTATGTTCTTTTGTTTTTTTTTTTTTTGTTGGGAATTAGACAAAGAGGTGTGGGGGAAGCAAAATGAGGAACGTGACTTTTTTGCCACAACAAAACGAGGACAATTTAGGATGATACCTTGATGTGTACACCATTGGAGCTTAATTGTTTCGTAACACGTGCACCATGACTACGACGAAGCTACCACCATCACGGTGAAATATCAAACCATTGAAACTGCTTAGGTATAGGGGAAAAAGGGGGGGACTTATCCAAAAGCCACCACCACCACCAACATCGCTGAAGCCACATTCCAAAACAACATCCATTAGAAACTTCAAACGGATTGAGGACGTTCGGGTATTCGGGTGCCTTATATTCTTGTGGGTTCTTATGTGGCAGATAAATACGAGTATGAGTGTGGCAATATGAACGATTTTGTTGGGATTAGATGGGGACAAGATAATGTCAATAGCCTTTGAGTGTTGAATTGAAGAGAAAATCGGAGAATTTTGTAGGTTTTTTTAAAAAAAAAGACTCTAGCGCGATTTTATCAGAATTTAGTGTGGTTTTGGTGGTTTGTTTTTGTTTCTTTTTGTTTCGTCTAACCCGTTGGGCAATTAATTTTGTAAAATTTGGGTTGACAAGGGTCTATTTTTATGTGAAGAGAAATAATGGTATCTCTCTGTATATAGGAGTAGGAGAAGAGTTGAGATGTTGGATTTTAATTGTAGACTCAAGGACGATTAAAATTAAATTGGAAACTGATACGAGGTCAGTTTACAATGAGAATAGCTACAGTTTATTTTTATTTGAAGAGCTTGGTAAAGATTGTTTTATGGATTATATATTTTTAAAATGTATTTATATGTCAGAAGTTGCAAAAAAAGACTCAAAACATTTAAACTTAAAAATATCAAGGGATGATAAAAACGAGAAACGGTCTTTTAATCTGGAGCTACGTAATAACATAATTGTAATAATAAATTGATTTTTTTAAAATTTACTTTAAATGGCGCCCAACGCTTCATTGTGTTTATTTTTTTTTGTTGTAACGGTGGTTGTATGATGACCCTCATGAGCATATATCGGTATATCTGAATTGTTCGGAGCCAGGTAGAATAGGTTGAGATAGGTTGAAGATGGCTCATATAATTTTCTTTGTGAATACCCCAGAATAGGAAGGTAATGTTCCTAAAAAACTCTTTGGACAAATTGGGCCCAATATGTCATTTCAAGTCATCGTAAAATTCAATCAGAATGCAGGATAGTGCATCACATAAGTATACTTAAAATAGTAATTTCACTTTGTTCAGTAAACTTTAAATGGCGCCCAACACTCCATTGTGTTTATGTATATTTTACAAATATATGCTTATAACTTTAATTTGACGTCTTTCAATTAACTTCAAATGAAGCAAATAAGTATGTATATTTTAAAAGGGCGTTTTTGAGGTGTAGGATCCAAGTCCTTTCTATGATAAAATTTCTTCCTACCCCAAAGTCTTTTGTCGGTAGTGTTTTAGTTTAGGCTGTTGTCTTTTCCATGACGGCGTGGGTACATATTGTGACCTCCTGATATCCCGAAAGAGCCACAAGCCTCCATCAAGGCTATAAAGACAAGTTTTCCTAAATGAATACTGAGATAAAAATCTATCCAGTTTCTACAAGGAATCAAAATAAATGAGCTATAAACAAAGTATAAAAAAAGTCCACATCGAAAAAAGCAGTATTCTGCTTTTAACGAATTTTCCCAAAATGTCCCTTAAAAATTTCTCAGACCCCACTGTTGGTTCAGATAAACCAGCATGTTGGTACTTGTCATTGTGATTCTCTCCACGCAACATCACGAAAACCTCCCACCATCATCATGGGGTTCTCTGAGACTTTATAGTTAGCATCATCCCCTTGACACTGTGACAATTTCTTGTACATACATAAATAGCATGCTCCTTTGTATTCTTCGACATCTGTTGTATAAGCCTGGTTATACCGACTGTTTACACACACGCAACCAAGCGCAAAAAGTTTCCATTGAACTTTCATCGCAACGATTTATCCTTTTTTATATTTTTTTTATTTTCCATTCTTAATTCACCTTCTTTTTTTTACCATGTGTTTATTATGTTTGTTCTTCTTTTTTTATTGCAGTGCAAAACAAAAAAATCCCCATGAATCCTGTCAACAATTACTTCGAGTGGATTTGGATGTGTGCATTGCAGGAGATTCCTTACACACGCTATATCAACATCATGCTTTGACTACAATGATCCAACAACAACAACATCACATTCCATTAAATAGTCCGCTTCTTTAAACACATCATAAAGTTGTACATATTCTCAACTTCGTCCTTGCTATCATCCTTCAAGTTCCTCATTTTATTTTTCTGGGAATTAATATCCACTCAATTGAGTTGCTTATCACCATTTATCACGGAATTATCAATACAAAACAATCTTTCATTTGTCGCTCGCTTGCTCAATATCGGTCTTTTTATATAAGGACATCACTCACATTATTCATCAGGACAGGAGTGAAAACATTACATCAGCTTTAATTCATAATGCCAAACAACGTCGATTACAATCGGAAGTATTCCGCCCAAGAAACAATTCAGGTAAGTGTTTTGATGATCATAGTGAAATTCTTGTTGTTATTTATTTTGTTTTGTTTTTGATATTTCGTTTTGTATTTTTATTACAACTTAACTTACCCCCTCTCATAGTCTTGTTCAAATCGTCATTTTCTTGTTCGCGTAATAATTAACACAAATTACAGCCCCCTCACACTAAACCCTATATTGCCATTCTCACTCTTTATCCTACTGATGGCTTTTAAGTATCTACAACAACTAGCTATAAGTACACAATAACACCGCCTCCCCCCCTCAGACATTTCAATAGAGACAGAGAGAAGCAAAGTGGAAGGTAGTAGACCGAGACGGAGACAGAGACGACGAAGCATATAAAAGAGATCCATTTCCGTGATAAAAAGTCCTTGATTAAGTAGTTTCCTCGTCGTTTCACTTTATTATTATGATATTTTGTCCCGTTTTTTGTTTTTGTTGTATGTATGTATTTGGAACATCATCATCTTTGAATGACACACAGCGACAGCACCATCAGCACCAACAGACAACAAAGTGGATAATTCCGAATGAGAAAAGTATAAAAGGAACAACAACGAGCCTAGTCTATTTTACTACCTATATACCTTCAGAAAGAAGGATCTCTCTCCATCCATGGTGCACAGAGTCCTAAAGGCAAAAGACGCGACGACAAAGCATGTGTTTTGCTGGTGTAATAGTATTTTTTTACGCTCTACACCATAGACTAGAGGTATAGCCATTTTTACTATGACGGAATGTAGATAGCTAGTAATATAGGAGGGGAATGAGGTAGAGATGGAGTTTTGTTGCTGCTTGGGTTTTTTGTAAAGGACTATCTATTAAGGTGTAAGGATATGGTGTAATGGGTGGACGTGGACGACAAATTTGCTTCTTTGTTATTAGTTGGGAGTTTTATTTTATTTTGTTTATTTTTTTCTCGCTTGAGGGAGTGGGTAAAAGTTACAGAAGTTAAGATACAATTTTCTGAATGGGCTCCGTTAAGGGATGATACTTAAACTTTTTGAATTAATATATTTATACATATACCTATCTAAAGATATAATCAACCTTAACTTTTCTTATTTAAAATTTATTTAAAGTTTTCCCAAACCTCAGAGGTTATAATTTGAAAGTCAAAAGTTATAAAGATCAAAAGCTTTAATTTTTAAGGTCAACTTGATTTAGATTAAATATACGTCAACAAAATGTTGAACAATACGAATAGGTTAAAACATAGGTAAGATATACATCTTGGGGATATTAATCCCTTTTGATTAAACTCGTCGTATATGAGAAAAGATGACCATAAGACCATTTTCCAAACTGGCTTAACATTTTAAACCTGTTTTTTTCTAAATTTGCTACATAAGCATTGAGATCATTTTCATATGAATGTAGGTACATATTATATTCAAGAAGATATTTAATAGACATTTTATAAACAAATTTGACTAAATTTCTGACTTTGGCTTTATTTTTTGTTTTGAAATTTTCGTTCAATATTCTGACATAAATTTTGTCAAAATGTTTTGCTGGTAAATTAAGGTAGTTAAACTAAATTCAGATTACTCAAATAATTGAGTGTATCATATTTCATTAATTTTATTGAAAAATAAGCATCTTAAATATTTTTTGTCAAAAATATTAATAAAATGTACCAATGTATGAGGGACGACGTAGTAGTCAATTGACTAGTAGTTACTTGTCTGCAATTGACAAGTAGTTAAATGACTTTAATTGACTAGTTATTGACAGTTAGTTAGTTATTTGACTAGCATTTATTTGACTAGCAGTTATATGACCAGCAGTTATTTGACTAGCAGTTATTTGACTAGAAGTTATATGACTAGCAGTTATTTGACTAGGAATTATTTCACTAGCAGTTATTTGACTAACAGTTATTTGGCTAGCATTTTTTTTGACTTGCATTTATTTGAATAGCAGTTATTTGACTGGCAGTTATTTCACTATCAGTTATATGACTAGCAGTTATTTTACTAGCAGTTATTTGACTAGCAGTTATTTGACTAGCAGTTATTTGACTAGCAGTTATTTGACTAGCAGTTATTTGACTAGCAGTTATTTGACTAGCAGTTATTTGACTAGGAGTTATTTGACTAGCAGTTATTTGACTAACAGTTATTTGACTAGCAGTCATTTGACTAGCAGTTATTTGACTAGCAGTTATTTGACTAGCAGTTATTTGACTAGCAGTTATTTGACTAGATGTTATGTGGCTATCAGTTATTTTACTAGTAGTTATTTGACTAACAGTTATTTGACTAGCAGTTATTTGTCAGCAGTTATAAAATTGTAGCTGACTGTAGTTTTTAAGTTAAACCACTCACTTAAATTCGTGACTACTATTTAAAAATTTAAGTAAAATGACTGCAGGAAACAAGCTCTGTAAAAATCTTTAGGATCCTAATTTTTTGTTTTGATAAAATGTAGATTCCTTGAATTGGTTTTCCAGTTTTTCAGTGGTTAATCAACAGAGTTAGCTAACTCTGGACATAAACATATCTACAGGTTAACTCAGGAATCCATTTTTAAGAAGAAAATGCATGAGGAACAACCTAAAAGCTCTGAGGATATAACATCTGTTTGATAAATTGAGAGTTTATTTACCAAATTTTATGAATTAACTAGGGTTTGATTGTAATTTAGCGTTGAAAAATTGGGGCTTTGTATGTATCTAAAGAAAATAATCCTGCCACATTTTTAAGTTAATGGTCAAGCACTTCATTAAATGTATACCATTGCCACGAACCAAATCTTATCGTACCCATAACTGAAATAAAAAGTTCCGAGTTATTCGGTTCAACTTCCACAAGATGAAAAGTATTTAATACTATTCTTAATAAGTGGCAACACTCTCTTAAAATTGTGACTGAGAGCGGAGAGTATCTTTTGAAAGGGGAAACTAGGCATCCCTCTAGAAATTCACCACAGCAAACGTCAATACCAAAAAGAGTCTTTGGCAAAAAGTATGGATTTCACATTAAAGCATCCCTGCACAGGCGCTATTGGCATCTCAATATTATGAGACAACGAAAATTCCCGGATTGTTTGACGCCACGTGGTTTGGTGGGAGTACAACACAATTCAAGTCATAAGAGCCGGACAGGTGTAATTCGAGAGAGAGGATGTCATATACTCTGGTTCTGTTATTATTGATGTAGTGATGGTGAGTGAGAAACATTGACAAAGAGAGAATATCTTGATTTCTTCTTCCTGCTGAAGTCAAAGTGAACTGGGAAATCCAACAGAAGGCCAAGTGATTTTTTAACTGTTTTACCTCCAGGCCTTTTTTTGAACGAACGGAACTGTTGTCGACTATGCGCTGCGCTTGTATATTTGTCTGCTTTCTACTAAGGAATATGGCTCGCTTTATTTATCAAGGACGAGGACCCCAATGCCAATGCGATGATGTTTGAAAGGACACTACTCTGGAGACCGGAGAAGTGGGGGCAAGAAAGTGCCTACTCAAGTGGCTGCTACAAATCGTGTACCATACCTTGCAGACACCACCAAGTTGCAGGTTTTCAGGAAAAGATACCTTTAGCTTTTTAGCCAGGAGGGTATACGTCGTGTACGTATAGCCAGCCAGAGGTAGATACAAGTGTCCTCTTTTTTTGCCCGTTGTTTGTCTGTTTGTGTTTCTCCTTATTATTTCATTGCCTTACATTTGATTTCCATATATACGAAACGAAAACTCTTTTGTGTTGACTTCCTTTCGGTGTTTTTGATTCAAATTGAGTCTTCTTGTGTTTTTTTCTTTTTTTTTTAAACTTCCTCCTTAAAGTAGACTATATACGATTGCGAGTGGGTGGGTTGTTTGATGGCCGTTTTACTTAGCTATAGGAAAAGGAAAAATGATTCGTTTTGCATATCTCTATCTATGTACCTACAACTTTGCTTAGTTGTAAAGAAGACTATAGGGTTGGGAGTGTAGAGAGGTTGAAAGAATTTATGAATGTTGCAGGTATAATATGTCAAGTGAAACGGAAGATTGCTCATATGTTTGTCGTTTTCATTTTCCGTCAATTGGGGGGCTGTTGGTTTTATAAACTCTTTTCCGTTTTTTTTTTGCATTTCCTTTCCTCAAGTACAATGCCCTTAAGGGCTTTTAATTTATAGCCTTTTATCACCTATGTGAACCTGGCACCCGACTTGAAAAAAAAATATTTTTTTTCGTCATTCTTAAAGATTTAGGTATGTAGTTGTTTGTAGTGAAGAAATTTTCGTTTGTAGTAAGACCCAAAAAAAGTTATGGGACTTCAAAAAATGACCATCCCCCGACTTTGACGAAACTTGAATTTAACGCTTGATTCACATAGAGAATCGTTTGTAGTTGATTGTAGTGACGAAATTTTCGTTTGTAGTAAAACCCAAAAAAAAGTTATGGGACTTCAAAAAATGGCCATCTCCCTACTTTGACGAAACTTGAATTTAACGCTTGATCCACATAGAGAAACAACATACTATGTAGCTTCAGAATCGTTTGTAGTCGTTTGTAGTTCCGATTTTTTGTTTGTAGTAACTTGAAAATGAACTCCAAACAACATACTAGCTTCATAATCGTTTGTACTCGTTTGTAGTTCTGGTTTTTTCGTTTGTAGTAACTCGAAAATGAACTCCAAACAACATACTAGCTTCAAAATCGTTTGTAGTCGTTTGTAGTCGTTTGTAGTTCCGATTTTTTCGTTTGTAGTAACTCGAAAATGAACTTCAAACAACATACTAGCTTCAGAATCGTTTGTAGTCGTTTGTAGTTCCGATTTTTTCGTTTGTAGTAACTCGAAAATGAACTTCAAACAACATACTAGCTTCAAAATCGTTTGTAGTCGTTTGTAGTTCCGATTTTTTCGTTTGTAGTAACTCGAAAATGAACTTCAAACAACATACTAGCTTCAGAATCGTTTGTAGTCGTTTGTAGTTCCGATTTTTTCGTTTGTAGTAACTCGAAAATGAACTTCAAACAACATACTAGCTTCAGAATCGTTTGTAGTCGTTTGTAGTTCCGATTTTTTCGTTTGTAGTAACTCGAAAATGAACTTCAAACAACATACTAGCTTCAGAATCGTTTGTAGTCGTTTGTAGTTCCGATTTTTTCGTTTGTAGTAACTTGAAATTGAACTCCAAACAACATACTAGCTTCATAATCGTTTGTACTCGTTTGTAGTTCTGGTTTTTTCGTTTGTAGTAACTCGAAAATGACTTCCAGTATGTATGTTGTTGGAAGTCATTTTGGAGTTACTACAAACGAAAAAACCAGAACTACAAACGACTACAAACGATTCTGAAGCTAGTATATTGTTTGAAGTTCATTTTCGAGTTACTACAAACGAAAAAATCGGAACTACAAACGACTACAAACGATTCTGAAGCTAGTATGTTGTTTGAAGTTCATTTTCGAGTTACTACAAACGAAAAAATCGGAACTACAAACGACTACAAACGATTTTGAAGCTAGTATGTTGTTTGAAGTTCATTTTCGAGTTACTACAAACGAAAAAATCGGAACTACAAACGACTACAAACGATTCTGAAGCTAGTATGTTGTTTGAAGTTCATTTTCGAGTTACTACAAACGAAAAAACCAGAACTACAAACGAGTACAAACGATTATGAAGCTAGTATGTTGTTTGGAGTTCAATTTCAAGTTACTACAAACGAAAAAATCGGAACTACAAACGACTACAAACGATTCTGAAGCTAATATGTTGTTTGAAGTTAATTTTCGAGTTACTACAAACGAAAAAACCAGAACTACAAACGACTACAAACGATTCTGAAGCTAGTATGTTGTTTGAAGTTAATTTTCGAGTTACTACAAACGAAAAAATCGGAACTACAAACGACTACAAACGATTCTGAAGCTAGTATGTTGTTTGAAGTTCATTTTCGAGTTACTACAAACGAAAAAATCGGAACTACAAACGACTACAAACGATTCTGAAGCTAGTATGTTGTTTGAAGTTCATTTTCGAGTTACTACAAACGAAAAAATCGGAACTACAAACGACTACAAACGATTCTGAAGCTAGTATGTTGTTTGAAGTTCATTTTCGAGTTACTACAAACGAAAAAATCGGAACTACAAACGACTACAAACGATTTTGAAGCTAGTATGTTGTTTGAAGTTCATTTTCGAGTTACTACAAACGAAAAAATCGGAACTACAAACGACTACAAACGATTCTGAAGCTAGTATGTTGTTTGAAGTTCATTTTCGAGTTACTACAAACGAAAAAATCGGAACTACAAACGACTACAAACGATTCTGAAGCTAGTATGTTGTTTGAAGTTCATTTTCGAGTTACTACAAACGAAAAAATCGGAACTACAAACGACTACAAACGATTCTGAAGCTAGTATGTTGTTTGGAGTTCATTTTCGAGTTACTACAAACGAAAAAACCAGAACTACAAACGACTACAAACGATTCTGAAGCTAGTATGTTGTTTGAAGTTCATTTTCGAGTTACTACAAACGAAAAAACCAGAACTACAAACGACTACAAACGATTCTGAAGCTAGTATGTTGTTTGAAGTTAATTTTCGAGTTACTACAAACGAAAAAATCGGAACTACAAACGACTACAAACGATTCTGAAGCTAGTATGTTGTTTGAAGTTCATTTTCGAGTTACTACAAACGAAAAATTCGGAACTACAAACGACTACAAACGATTCTGAAGCTAGTATGTTGTTTGGAGTTCATTTTCGAGTTACTACAAACGAAAAAACCAGAACTACAAACGACTACAAACGATTATGAAGCTAGTATGTTGTTTGGAAGTCATTTTCAAGTTACTACAAACAAAAAATCGGAACTACAAACGACTACAAACGATTCTGAAGCTACATAGTATGTTGTTTCTCTATGTAGATCAAGCGTTAAATTCAAGTTTCGTCAAAGTAGGGAGATGGCCATTTTTTGAAGTCCCATAACTTTTTTTGGGTTTTACTACAAACGAAAATTTCGTCACTACAATCAACTACAAACGATTCTCTATGTGAATCAAGCGTTAAATTCAAGTTTCGTTAAAGTCGGGGGATGGTCATTTTTTGAAGTCCCATAACTTTTTTTGGGTCTTACTACAAACGAAAATTTCTTCACTACAAACAACTACATACCTAAATCTTTAAGAAAGACGAAAAAAATATTTTTTTTTTCAAGTCGGGTGCCAGGTTCACATAGGTCCTTTTATCACTCTTGTGAATGAAAGTATCTTGGGGATATGTGAAATGTTTTTGAAGAGAATATTATGTAGATACCTACATAGGTATATTTTATTTACGTTGTGTTAAAATTTGTTTGTTAGACGAGGAGATTTTATTTTTTTGTTTTGTTTGGATGTAGGTAATGTGGCGTTGGTAATTAACCAAAGGAGTCATAAAGGTTTTTCTATATAACAACTCCCTGAGATTCTTAATGGAAGTTGTGGATTTTTTAAATGACTCAGATCTAATTAGTTGATGGGGTTGGGTTTTGTATGTCTACCTACATTACTTTAATAAGTGTGAATTTTTGTTCTAGAAGATTTTATTTGAAGAGACTTATTGGAAATTTTATCATGGATATAAAGTAAGAAGGAATACCGGTTTTGCTGATCCTAAAGTTTTGAAGTACCTAACTAGTTATTTTATTGTCCTTGGCTTAAAAATAAAAAACTGTTATTAGAACTTGTATCATGGATATAAAATCTAAAGGAATACCGGTTTTGCTGAGCCTAAAGTTTTGAAGTTTTCTTATTGTTCTTGGCTTAAAAATGAAAAACTGTTCTACCCCACTATACAGCGCGATATGTTTTTAAAGCCTCAAGATATAAATCTACAGCCAGCCCGAGATTAAAGCTAGCTAAATTCAATTTTGGGGCTCAAGTCAAAGGAGATCCTCTAAGCAACCTTAATATGGGACATTTGTTAAATTATAAATTTTAAAACTCAAATATAAGACAAGTAGGTGTGGCAGTAGGTCGATTTTAACTTGAAGCCATTCTTTTGCTTCAAGAGATTTTAATTACGAAATTTCGTTTTTTTTTCAAGGAAATTAAGGAGAAATCTTAAATAGAAAAAAGTGGGCGTGGTAGTAGGCTGATTTAAAAAAGTACAAATTGTCTTTGGCTCAAAAGAAATTTATTATAAATTTTCAGCCTTCTATAGGACGTTATGTAAGGATGAAATTCTAATATATAACCAAAAGTAAAGTGGGCGTGGTAGTGGGTGGGAAAAATAACACATGTCATGCTCTTAAGGTTCAAGAAATTTTTATTACTGAATTTCAAATTTCTAGGTCTGTAAATTAAGAAGATATCTCAGATATAAAAAAAGTCGGCGTAGGTAGGAAAAATAGCACATGTCATGCTTTATTTTGAAGAGAGCTTAACTAAAAAATCTTAATATTCTAAGAACGTGTTCAATAAGGAGAAAAGTAATAAAATATGATAAAAGTGGGCGTGTCAGTAGATGGATTTTACTAAAACTACATTTTCTACATTTTTAAAATTTCAGCAAAATTGTTTCAGTAGTTTTCAGAAACACAAACATTTCAGTTAGTTGGTGAATGCAGTCAATTGACTAAGAGGGAGAGTTTTTTGGCCTACTAAATGCCCTTAATTTTAAATTACAGTCAACAGTCGTTTTAAATATTGCAATTTGGAAGCTAACAAAAGCAGTTTCTTGACTTCACTATTTTTTACTTTTTCCAGCTTTTAAGTAACTTAAAAAAAAGTATTCTTAAGTTTGCTATTAATTTGACAGTCAGTAAGTTATTTGACTGCAGTATTTTAGCTTCTAGTATTTTTTGATTTTCTAGTATTTTGACTTCTTTTGAATCTTTAACTGCTTTAGAGTCTTTCCCATTTGATTTTTTTAGGTCAAGATTATTTAAATAAAATCATTATAAATTTGAATGAAATATATTCACGCAGAAATCTAAGTGCACAGTAAAAAAGAGTCCCCAATTTTATTTATTTGTTTCATTTTATTTTTGACGAAAATGATGACTGCAGTCAAAATTGAAGACTTAAAGTCAAATTTTAAGTGACTGCAAAACTGCAAAAAAGTACTGCAGTCAATAAACTGCTTCTCAGTTGACTGCGTCAATTAACTAATTCAGTTGAATACTTCCTGTCTCGTTTTTTAAATTCAAGAAGTTAGTCAAAATTTTAACTTATTCAAAGTGTTTAGCCAATTTACTGCATTTGTCCTAAGTGCAGTCTTCAAACATTGACTGTAGTCTTTACAAATCTCCCAGTTTCAAATGGGCGATATTTCAAATTAATAAACACCTAAAACTCAGTTTATGTCTTTCCAAGTATTTCGTGTATTATATAGGCTGTTTTTTAACTGCCCTTTCAAAGATGTCATTTCTTTTCGATATAAAAAAAATCTTGTAGAAACTTTATCTTTCTGTTCCGTGCAGACATGTGTGCAAATTTTGGTCTTGATACGAATTATCGTAGAAGCTTAGAATAAATAATCCACTGTTCCAAAAAAGGGAAGACCCATTTCAAATTTACTTAAAATCATTCTCCTAACGTCTTTCTTGTTATCCATTTGTTAGAAGCTATATATATACATATATATAAATAAAATCTTCTTGTAGTCAAAACTAAGACGAATAAGATAAACCTCAAAGCAATCATTATCTTCCAATGTTTGTTTATCTCAAGGACATTAATTGAAATTTTGTGGCAATAAATTATGATCAAAAGGTCATTTCGCACAACTAAATCTACATTCACACATACAATACATATGTATATACTATTTATGTATATATTTCTTAATCAACCCTGCTCTATAATCGGTCAACCCTTTTTCAAACAAAGGTCATTATAGTTTATATCTACATTCATACAAAAACCTCCCACAAGTAATTAACCTCAAGGCAGCAATTAATTGTCTTTTATGTTCTGCTTCTATGTATGTAGTGTTTTTGTCCAACAAAACTACATTCACTTCTCGTCGTCACAGGCTTAAGTTTAATAGTCGACCCCAATAAAGTTTTGATTGTGATTTCCTATTTATACATACATATATCCTCAAAGTCAATTTGACCACACAACATCACCCCCGAAAACAGCTTCAAACAATAACAACAACAAAAAAAAAAATAAAAACAACAACAATAGAATGGTTTTGTAAATGTATGGTAAGTATAAGTTGTAAATTTACCAACCCGCACCCTTCATCCTTTTTGGATGAAGGTTATACACATTATACACGACATGCGTTTGGGTTTTCATCTTCCTCTTCCATCAGTGTTACAAACAACCAAACCATCACACATACCGATACCGACCGAATATAGTCAAGAAAAGACACTTTGAATTTACTGTTATTTCTCTCAGATTTGACAGGCTGCTCACAACTTGAAGATGACTCCAATAAAAAAATCCTCAAAAAAGGTAGCAAGACAGATGTGATCATTTTTTTGGGGACTGATGTCCTAAGATGGCGAAGGCCGGTAGGAAGAAGGAATGAAGATGACAAAAAAAAAAAAAAGAAAAAAAATGTTTGAGATAAAAAACAAAATTAATATTTCAACCCCAAAAGTCACCAAGCTACAAACAGGATGTACCCCCAGATTCTGTGTGTGTTTGTAGGACGAGTATAGGGTAGCTATTGTAATCGCGCCTTCTTCCGCCTCCAATTTTTTTTTTTTTTAACTTGTGTGTTAAATTCAAATTCAAAACATGTTTCGGTCGTAAATTTTTATGAATTTAATTTCCATTGATCAGTTTGGAGGGGGAGCTGGAGCTGGAATGAGAGCAGCTCAAGCTGGTTGTCTGGGCTGGGCATCAGAGATTTTGAATTTCCATATTTTTTGGTCTAAACGAAATCGAATGCGATATTATGACAGGGATTATAGGAAAACCAGCCTTCCTTATATTTATATTTGATGGCGGGATGGATGGGAATAATGTTATAGTTATGCGATGATGGAATTTTGTGGTTTAGGATTCGAATAGTTGGACACTGCTTTATTTTGATAGAAGTTTATATCGGTAGAGTTTTGTTTCTGTATAGTTTAGGTTAGATTGTTGTTGTACATATATAGGGGAAAAGTTGGTCCATATAAGAACTGTTAAGATTTGTTGGTTGAATTGCTGGGCTAAAAAAAAAATTACAATATGGACAGCTGCGTAGTTTGGTTTGGTCTATAGTCTTAGGCTGATAAAGATTTACCTTGCTGGACTAATGCTAATATCTATCCACTCGGAAAGACATTCAGTATGAAAATGGATAGATTTTGATCAGGGATCGATTTTTTCTCTTTAATGAGTAGAATACTATCGGGGCCAGATACGTCACTTTTTTTTGACGAAATCCAAAAAATTGTTTTTAAATTTTAAGCTTATTAAGTCCTTGTTGGTTGCGCAAACCTCAAACAGTCAGTTGGAGGCTGCAGTCAATTGACTAAAACCTTTCAAAAATAGTTAAATCCTTGATTTAAAAAGTAGTCAGTCAATTGACTGCGTAATTCATTTGACTGTATTAGTTTCTTGACTGCACTAGGAAATGAACTGCAGAAGTATTTTGACTTCTTTAGTCAAAGTAAACTGACTGCGTTAATAAATTAACTGCGTTAATAAATTAACTGCGTTAATAAATTAACTGCGTTAATAAATTAACTGCGTTAATAAATTAACTGCATTAATAAATTAACTGCAATAATAAATTAACTGCGTTAATAAATTAACTGTGTTAATAAATTAACTGCGTTAATAAATTAACTGCGTTAATAAATTAACTGCGTTAATAAATTAACTGCGTTAATAAATTAACTGCGTTAATAAATTAACTGCGTTAATAAATTAACTGCGTTAATAAATTAACTGCGTTAATAAATTAACTGCGTTAATAAATTAACTGCATTAATAAATTGACTGCGTAAATAAATTGACTGCGTTAATAAATTGACTGCGTTAATAAATTGACTGCGTTAATAAATTGACTGCGTTAATAAATTGACTGCGTTAATAAATTGACTGCGTTAATAAATTAACTGCGTTAATAATTTGACTGCGTTAATAAATTGACTGCGTTAATAAATTGACTGCGTTAATAAATTGACTGCGTTAATAAATTGACTGCGTTAATAAATTGACTGCATTAGTAAATTGACGCATTTATTTACTGCAGTAACGTACTGACTGTGGTCACCAACTGCCTGCGGTTGATATATTTTTATACGTAATCTCTCCATTAAGCTCAGCCTTTTGTAAACTTATTTCAGTTCGGCAGTACCAATTTGTTGAAGTCCTCTTTGTGTTTGAAGGTGCCACATTAGGAACATTTACATATTTCAATTCGCTCTACATTCCCTAGCTATCAGAATTGATGGAATGGAATTCTCTTGACTATAATGTATGTCGTTGTTCAACTCATGCCTTACAGGGCACTAAAGCTAAAAGCTAGAAATAATAAAAAATTTATTAACTTGAAACGCATTTTTTTATTATTACCTACTTAATCACCCATCTATTTTATATCTTTTGTCATATTCTTCTTAAAACGATATCTACCTGCCATTTTCAAATTCATAACATTTCCCGCTTTGTTACACCTTGTTTATCTTATATCATCAAGAAAAATAACAAAACCGATAAAATAAGTAAAACATCGATAAATACTAAAAAAAAAATAAAATAAAGGAATACCAAAGTTACTAACCCCATTACCTCAATAAAGATTCTTCAAGTAGCAATGTAATTCTGCTAGCTCCTAGCTACCTACCTACATAATGTTCCACTCATAAATCTAGAGAAAAAAAACATATCCTTATTGTTATCCCAAACCATTTAAAAGTAAACCCCATAATCGGGTAATAAAAAGTCATAGGATCCATTCTATACATATCTACTTACCAATACCCCCATTCAAACATCCTGGAAAATAACAGAAAATGAATGAAAATAAATCGAATAAAGAAGAAGAAAAACACATTTCAATACCTTTTAATAGTAATTCTGCTTCCCTCCCACCCTACTCCCACTCTACAAAAAAATAAAAAGGAAAATATAAGGAACATCAATGAAAAAGTTAATGTTTCCGCTTTTGCTCCTCTCTATATATCTACTGTCTGATATCTTTGCCAAACAATCAAAATCAACGATAAAAAATCGAAAGAAAAACCTATTGTTAGAGAAAATACTCATAGAATACCTTCAAACCTGTTTTTCTTGTCTGTCTCTCTGTCGTTGTTAGGGTGCCTTGAACTTGTGTATACGAACCTCTTCTCAACCTCCCCCCTCCCCTTCCGCCAAAAGAAAACCCAAAGAGTTCAATGCCGCATTTTTATCGATCTAACCATTCATTTTCCACTTAACCTTCAATTTTCCACTCTTTCTATTAAAATGGTTCCTATATGGATAAAGTAGAAGAAGAAACTCTCAAAGAAAAATAAGTAAAAATACTTGCGAAATAATGTAAAAGAAATACCATCAGCAGACATTTAAACTTCCTGATGTCAAATGCTTGCATTCCCAATTTATCTGCAATGGTGAAAGTGTAGGTTCCTAGGTTTTTTTCTAAATCAGATTTATCACGGGTAGTAAATTTTTCTTCTCCACGATCTTCCCGACCTTCCCGCTTCTTCCGCACCATCCACTTTACTGCCTCTTCCCCTCTTTATGGTGTTCCATGTATCTGTGCTTTAAGGTAGAATCTCCAATTCCATATCCGCTTCCTTAACTTCGAAAAGAAAAACTAATTTATTTTGTGTTTTATGATAACTTGACTTTTTCCCTTTTTTTTTGCTGCTACTTTTTTGGTCTTTTTTTTTTGTATAGATATGTATTTCCCTCAAAATGACATTTAAGATTGAACTTTAAGCTTAACACTCACAATATTCTTTCTTTAACCATGCATGTAGAGAGATGCATATAAAACAGCTTGAAGACGTGACACAAAGAACTTGTAACCAGCTTATAAAACTTCTCTACTACGAGTTTGAAGATAAACGGATTTCTATATTGTTCGTTGTGTGAATTTGTTGAGAAAACTTTTATATTTTTGCATTTGTTCAAGGCTGGAGTGGAGAAGGGCGAGAGAGGGTCTGGAAAGAGGGTTGAATTGAAAGTTTCAAAATAAGTTCTCACACAGTTGTGAGAATTTATCCTGAAAAAAAAAAAAAAAAATTAAACTGCAACAAAAGTTTCGGAAAGATTGGTACTTTTTTTTTGTTTGTCTATTTTGGAAACGTTGCACAAAAATGTCGAATGTCACGGACAAATGATGAAAAGTTAAATGGATCACATTTACAATAATTTTAAATGTCAGTCTTTTGTCTTGTTGAAGAGGGTTATTGTCTTAGTGTTGTACGTGTTTGCATTTATCCAGACAGCCAATTAGATGTGGTTACTTATAGCTACAGTAATTTGTCAGTCAACAATAGAACTTTTATGAAATTTAATAGAAATGATATTTGATTTGAGATGACAAGTTGAAGTTTCATTACCACTTTAATATTTTAAGGTTCTAATAATTAATTAACTGTCGTAAAAAAACCGTTTTTGAACACATCCGCTGATAATGCTAATTAGACAGTAAAGTCAGCGTTACGACTCCTCAAAAAAGAGTAAAATGAACTCAAAACTCAAAAAATATAATGTGTAAACAACTGTATCGTAAATTTGTCGTGAAAGAAAAAAATTTGTCGATCTTTTTTTTTTTTCAAAAACAACCCCTGTTATTATTTGTTACCACCCCTAAAAAAGGATTAAATGAACTCAAAACAGAATAAAATAATGTGCAAACAACTGTCGTAAATTTGTCGTAAAATTCACGTGAAATTGTTAGGGTTGTTTAAAAAAACAACGCCTGCTACTATTGTCACCCTTTAAATTGTCGCGACGGTTTTTTATTTAATTTTTAAATCCCAAAAATCCTTAACACTGCATTGCCTCATTGGATATTTTTTTTTGTTTAAAAAATTTTAGCTCGATGTCTTTAAATAAGTTGTGTGAAAAAATATACCGCATCCTTTTTTGGCAAAAAATCTTTTGAATATGAAAAAGTACATAAAATTGCATTTATCTTATCAATGTCTTAAATTCCAATCATAAAATCTTTTGGAATGACTGGTTTATTAGGTTTCTCGACAGTGTTGGTCAAGCGAGACGAAAGCTGCAAGAGGACATTAACAATTTGAGAGCATTGTTTGACTTGTTAATGTATTCCTTTTTCTTGAAAGACAAAAGACAAGGATGCAGGAGAACGAACCTCAACCTAAATATTCTGAAATAAAAAAAATAATATAAAACACGATTCCATAACGTTAAATCTTTTAACATTTTTTAGAGTCAATTAATATCAAATTTCAGTGGTTTTGGATGTCTTAAATTTTGTTCCTATATTTTGTTCAATTTAAACATAATTCGTATATATATACATATCTACATTTATACATAATAATTATAATAAATTTTAGTTTTAGCATTGATTGCGAAATTCGAACAAAATTATTATTAATAATTTTTAACAAATATCCTATATCGAAACCATTTTTTATTTCATGAAAGAATTCACATTTTTTCGGAGTTATTTTCGAACATACATTTGTTCCGAATGTTAATCAATTTTCAAAGACTCATCAAATTGTTGTTGTTAGAATTTGCTCAAATAACTTGTTCGGAACATTTTCTAATTCAAGAACCTCACTGTCTATTTGATTTGTGTCTTGGAATTTAGTATTGTTTATATTTCGGAGTAAGACATCCATTCACAATAATATTGTTCGTTATGTTCGTTCGTTATTGCCATCTTTTTTAACCTGGATTGTGAAAGTCCATATTTAAAAAAAAAATCGTTTCTGACCTTTTGCCTTTGTATATAAACTTTATAGTAATCTCATGGAGTCGTTTTTTTTTACGAGACATTTGGACGGTGGCGGCGCTCGTGCTCGCTGATGTTGAAAATAAAATTTGCAACATTTTGGCAGGAAAACGGGCAACATTTTCTTATTTGAGAGTTATCCCTATGGTAGTATAATATCATAAACAAGTTTATATACAAGACAATAGTTAAAAAAGGTTGCTTTAAAAATCACACAAAAATTGAAAAAAAAAGAGGAATTTTCATCGGCAAACAGCGAGCTTCAGTGCCGATTTTTAGGAATTCTGAAAATTTGCGTTTACTTAAATGCTTATATCTTTCTACCCAGCTGTCCGAATTTCAATGTTAAGGTATATAATTAAAGGAAAAATGACAGGCGTGTTAGAGCAAAAATAAAATTTTCAAAATCATTCAAAATTTCATACTAAAAACATGAAAATAAATATGGGACAAATAATTTCATTCAACGAAGATGTTGATAAAAACAAAAAAAAACATTAAAATACTTACAAACACCAATTGGCGAGAGGGACATAGTATTCTAAAGCCGGCGGTGGCGGCGGCGGCGGCGGGGTTTGTGCAATAAAAAACCACAATCGTGGCAAATTTGCTTCGGGTCGGAAAAAATGCTGTTTTTACATTTGTAGTCGGTATAATAATTGTAAAGGTACACTGTGGTTGGTTTGGTTTGCTTATAACTTCGGTTCTAATAATCCTATCGGTCACATTAAGGTCTTAAAATGTAGGTAAAATATCGGACTACATTTTTTTTATAAAATCATTGCGCAGTCACATAAAACTATACATGAAAAACCTCATAAAATTGAATATTTAAAAGAAACAAAAAATTAATAAAAAAAATTTTTTAAACCACATGTACTTTAACCCTTTTTAGGAGAGTTTTATGATGTTGGTATGTATATGTTGCACATTTTTGTTGGTTGGTTTAGTGGGTAAAAACAGAAAAGGATCGATTTGCTTAGCTTAAAGTTCCTGTTCTAATATTCCGATCATTAAGATTTAGGTGTTAAAATAAAGGTAAAATATCAGGATTTATTATCGAGTTAAAAAATAATTGCGATCACATAAAAGTGTATGTGAAAAACGTAGTGATTTGATTGTTTTTTTCAATATAAACTAAGAATTTAATGGAAATGATAATAATAAACATACCTATGTAGGTATAGCTACATATAGTTTGTACATTTATGGAAAAGGGTTGATATCGTTGGTTTTGTTGGCTTATAATGCCTGTTCTAATACTCGGATCTTTAAGATTAAGGTCTTAAAATGAAGGTTAGATGTCAGGCTAAATTATTAAGTTGAAAAATCATTGCGATCACATAAAGTTGTATGTGAAAAACTTCATAATTTTGATTGTTTTTCAATTTAAACTGAAAACTTAATGAAAATGATATGTAGGTACATAATATGTATGTACATATGTACATACCTATGTACATTTATAGAAAAGGGTCGATTGGATTGTTTGATTGACTTTCCTATAACTTCGGTTCTAATAATCAGATCTTTAAGATTAAGGTCTCAAAATTAAGGTATAATGTCAAGTTTATTAATTAAATTAAAAATTCATTGTCATTACATACAAGTGTAGGCAAAAAACGTGATTGTTTATTTATTTATCGTTATAATAATTTAATTAAAATAAAATTTTAATAAAAAATTGAATACAAAATAAATAATTATGCTTAGGTTAGGTAGGTACATACATTATGCATCAGATCCTCAAGTTTAAGGTTAAGTTTAGGTAAATTATCAGACTAGAGGTAGAATTGTAAGTGAAGTGACTAATTTCGGTCGATATTTGGGTTTTTTCAATTATGTGACCCGTCCATATGGTAGGTTTTAGTTCTAAAAAAAATATCATGAAAGGAGATTTTGTTTAAAAATTTTAAAATACGTGTTTTTTTTAAATCGGAATTTCAATATGGTAAATTAGGGCAAAAGAAGAGAAAGGTCTAGATTCTATTTTCTAAACGAAAAGTGATAGAGAGTTTTTTTTCTTTTATCGATAGATCATGTAAATACAAGAAAGTTACATACATATATAAAAGAAAATTCTAGAAAATCTAAAATTCGAGATAAAAACGTTTTAAATTCAAAAAATAAAAAATGAAAAATGGACGTTGGAGAAAAAAATCACATAAAATCAGGGAAATGTTTTCTAGAAATATTTCTGAGAAGCCGATAAAAAATGAAAAGATCCGTGTTTGCAAAATTTTTGATTTAAGCTTTTTTTTATGGCTAGGTGAATTTTTGGAAAATTTATATTTTTTAAATCAATTTTTCTTGGTTTTTGATTTTTTTTTACCTTAATTAATATTTTCATTTAAAAAACAGTAACATAAAGAGAATTTTATTATCATTACGATGATACTATGTTGTTTTTAAAACTGTTGGCTACTTTTAGAGTTGCCGAAATTTTAATAATCGACGTTTTTGAATTACTCATGGCTTTAAAGAATACAATTTTAATAGTCTCAGAGAGGGTTCAACAAATTCTGGGACAGAAACTATGTATAACCAAAATGTGAGTATATGGGTAAATAGGTACAAGTGTATTTTAAAATAAAGTTTCCTTTCATATATTTTTTTTTTAGCACTGAACCCAACCACATAATTGAAAAAAAAAACCCAAAAATCGACCTTTAAAGCGTGGCAACCCAATGCCTTGACCATATTTCGCCAGGCAACACTTGAGCAAAATGTTAGTTAAAACATTATCTAAAAAACTGCATACCACTTAACTCGATGCGGGTAGGTCGTCCTATGGCGGGATCTTAGACTATATGGAAGGGGGAGTCTATCTCACCCGGAAATTTAGTTTTACATTTCACAATTTTGAGAAAAATTGATCCAAATATTTTGTTTGCGTTTTTTTTATCAAAATTTTGAGTTTGAATGCAAACTATTGACACAAATAATATAATTTAATTGTAGGATTGAAGAACAGACTTCTGGCTTTTAAAACCGTTATTGTTTTGCATTTTAAGTATTGTCGTTGTTTTTTAATATTTTTTTTTCCATTTAAGTCGTTTTTTTTCGAAAGTCGCCTTTACCTCCTAAACGGGGCCCCTCCCATAGTAAAAAATGCTTGTATTTGAACCCTATAAAAATCCGTTACCAATTTTTAGCGCCCAAGTTATTGTACTCTCCCCGCATACAGATTTAAGACTTATAACTTGAGTTCTAATGGCTAGATTTTCAAGGTTAAGATCTTAAATAACTGTTGACATTAGCGCCTGCCTCGCGACTGAACATACCCTAAGCGGAGCAACGGAGTTGCGTGAGCGGGACAGGACCCGCAATCGATTTTTGTCTAATAAGCAAATATTTGGTTTAGTTTTTTTAATTATTTTTAGTTAGATTTATAAATAACTTGAGTTCTAATGGTCAGATTTTAATGATTAATGTCTTAAAATAAAGATAAATTATTACGTTATACTATAGCCGTGAAAGTGTATAGCAACTCAGCAAAATTTTTACACGCAAACAAAAAAATATTAAACGCAAAAATAACAAAATATTTATAAACTTATAATCAATTTTTGTTGTTATTGTTTACGTGTAAAAATTTTACTGAGCTGACTATTCATTTGCAAAAAATAGGGCTTATATACCAATAAACATATATATACTACACTTTGCCTCTCCTGACATTTGTAGCAACACTTAAATGTATCACTTTTAAAATACCTACATAGTTGAAAAAAAACATCGAAAAGTTTTTTTTTAATAATATCTTACATACCTATCCTCTATATAAAATTACAAAGCACAAAACATACAGATTGCCATTTTTCACTTAAATTAATCAGTCATTTTTATAAATACTATTCTGTTCTATTTTTTTCTCCTCGAACTCCCATATATTTTGTATATAAACCTACATGTATACTGTATAGTGTATAGTCTTCTTATTCTTGCCATTTTGCCTTTTATCTCAACTCTATCAATATTTGAACAAAGTTGCTCAACATTAAAAGTTGACATTCAATGTTGAGATGATAGAAAATGTTGAGAGTTAGTTAGACATTTGGACACCAATTGGCGCACCAATCGCCGATGCCGATGAGACTACTATAAAGTTTATATACAAAGCTTTTGCATCATAAATGTTTTGCTAACCTCATTAAAAAAATAATAAAAATAAAATTAACTCTTGGCAACCTTTGGCTGCAATTTTTTAGTACTTTTTTTGTTTGTTATTCAAATGCCATCAAATTTTGTCATTATGTCATCTACTGACCAGCAGAAAATAGCCGGAGGAAGTTTCTAGAACAAAACTGACAGAAAGGGGAAATTTTTGACTCTCTAGAGAGCACTCACTTTTTTAAAAAATAGCAAAATTTTTATTTTGTGGGATAATATTCGACTAAAAATGATTAAATATGGCAATCTGATAATGTTTAAAACTAAGTGCGGAAAAAATGATAAAAGAAAGCATAAGGAAAATCATCAGAGCCCTAAAAATGGCGTGATTTTGAAAAAGGCTACAAATGAATTATTTTTACATTATCGTTACGTTTTTTTTTAATTTATTGAAAGTAAGGCGCGTTCGATTTTTTTTTCATAACTTTTTTTCTTACTGTAAATCAGAAAAAAAAATTCGAAATTACATAGGCACCGAGATTTTTCAAAATCAAACCATTTCAACGGCCCTGATGAGAGATAGAGTCCTTAGGATTCAGGACTATACAAATTTTAATTTATTTTAAATGAAATAATAACAGCTAAAGTTTGCTACCACCAAGTTTAGTTTTATTGCTTACGATAAACTGACTGTTGGCGCTCGATAAATAATGATTGAAAAAAAAGAAACAGAAATGGCCAATTAACACTTCCCTGTGGAACACCAGATTTTTTTTGCTCAATCTTTTCTTTTTTTAAAGCTAAGAATTGGTCCTCCTTTTTTTAGCCAAACTCTTGGACATATGCCACCTGTTTTAAAATAACCGGAAGCAAGTGCTTTCATAATATATTTTAAAATTCATTACAGGATTTCCGACAGGACTGAAATTGGTGTTAAATGTTTTTTTTTTTTTTCGTTTGAAGGCTTTTCCATTTATGAGTCCGTTTGAAGGTACTTTGCAACTTTTCATTATAAAATATAAAAAAAAGTAAATTCAGTCAAAAAACTACCATTTTATTCCAAAGGCAAAAAAAAACATAATATTTACGAGCTAGTATAAGCAGCTGTGTAAAACTCTTCCCCAAAACTTCCTTCTCCTAACACATTCTATATATACATAATTTGAAAATGGGGACTTTTTTTTGTTCGAGAGGCGAATTTCATTTTGTTATCTCGTCTCTTGTCTAAAATTTATGTATTTATTTATATATATAGTTATAAAGGTATAATATCCAATTCGCATCCGCATTTCCTCTGGGGAATAAAAAAGATTTTCTATTGTGATAATTTTCATGTTAATCCTTTTGTCCTTGAATGAGAGTGAAAAGAGAGACTAAAGGTTAGGTATATGTAGCAGCAATAATAATAGTTAGAAAATAGGTATAGAAATCTGTTTTTTTTTTTTTTTTTGTCGACCTATACTACCACCTACATACATGGGGATAGAGAAAGTTCATTTTATTTTTTGATGCTATAAATTTCATGGATAAATAAATATATTGAAGACATTTTCTTTTTCGTTTATTGTTTGTATTGCTTTATAAAATTTATTTTAATTTTTTTTGGAAGGGGTTAAAGGGGATCTTTTTTTTTATATAAAAGGAATGGATGTAGTAGAACTCAACCGGAATTTCAATTGTTTTATCTGCATTAAATCTACTTGTGGGTAGAGAGATTATTAGAAAAGAAAGAGGTTGAGCTTATAGGATTAAATTGGAGCTAGAAATTCATAATATATGTTAAACAAAAAAAAAGATAAGGGTAGAAAATATATTGGAAGGTTATTTAGAGGTAAAATTAAATTAAAAAAAATTAAATTATTTATTAATATTAATGCTTATCTGTATGAGGTTTATAGACTTTAAAACTATACTGAACCAGTTTGTCTGAAATTTTAAAAGTTTTTTCCCATCAACAGCGAGATAGTTTAGAAAGTTATTAGATTAAAATCCGCCCACTGCCATTCCCTCTATAATCATATTTTATTTTTCTCATTATTGGAAGTCCTGAGAAGTTAAAATTCAATCCCCAACTGGGACAAAAAGTTTTTCAAATTAAAATTGAACAAAGACCTAGCACCAATAAAAAGGAATCTGATTATCGGCCTGGCAGTCTTGAAATAGCTATAACTCCAGCCTATAAAGTCTTGGTGGTAGCCCACTAAATTGTTGTTCTTTCATTCAAACCTTCAATATAATTATGATGGTTCGAAAGCTTGGCAGCCTAACTTGACATGTGTTAGGTATTTATACTGCCCATTAACACGCCTTCTTCTACTATAGTAGAATAACGTCCTTATAGAAGGATGAACATTTATAACAAATATTTCTTTAGCGAAAATCATGAGATATATAGTTTTTAATGGAAGTCTTGAACCTAAAGCATGATATCTGTAATTCTTTTTAAAGCCGCCTACTGCCACGCCTACTTTTCATATGATGGAAGCCAGTTAAAAACCTATGATAAGTCGATCAAAAACCGTTGATAAGTTGGTTTAAAGACTTTAATAAGCCGGTCAACAGCCGTTGATAGCCGATGGAAACATTGTTGATAAGCCTTTTAAAAGACGTGAAAAAGAGTGCTTTAGAAGAAATTTAGAAATTTATAAATATTTGCCTAACCACTTTTTTCTTCTCCTTAATACAAAAAGAAGTTCGAATCACTCCTTCTTCAAGTTTCACATTAACAGAAAATGTTATTTAGTCCCCATTCTGTCTGCATGTTTCTATGGAACAAAAATATTCCATAAGAATGCATATCGACACAAAATTCTACACTTCTACCGTTGTAAAGTCTAAAGAGTGTAGACTTTTATTTAAATTGAAAATTAGGATGGAGAAAACAAGAACAATTTTCTCCCCTCTTCAAAATAAATTTCCCTCTGTAAAATAATTTCGTGGAAAGTTTAAAAATATCCTTTTGATTCCATTTATACTCCTTAAAAATTCCAAAACCTGCTAAGTTCCCAACAAATCCACAACTTAATAAATTCCCTTTTCCAAATAAAAACTATACATTCCACCCTCTCCAAATCCTTTAAACAAGCTGCAAATCATCACCCCGAATGCAAGCCCTTCGTTCTACAAAATTTCACTTTTCTCCAAATATCTGCAAGTCTACAAAAAAATACGTACCCCTATATATTCTTCTTGGATTCCCTATAACACTCGTGACGTCACTTTGCATCTGGAACATTTGTTGACACTTGACTGCGCACGCCCTTAATAAAATTTCTAAGGTCAGACAACACTTGTAATGCCAAAAAGGATATATTTCTATGGATATCCCCCATACATAGTTGACGATACCACATACACTCGCGGGGGTGGTTTCCAATTTTATGCAGCGCCCTTACCACACGAAGTTGAATATTATTTCCAACTTTGCAATTCAAAGGCAGTCAACAATGGATACTGTTTGAATACGGTTGTAGTTCTCTCGGAAGACGAAAAATTAAAAAAAAAATTTTTGTCCCCCATATTATATATCTCGAAAAGGATTTCGTCCTTTTAGCTGGTGCTCGTGTTTTTTGTTCTTCTCTCTATAGTTTTTTTTTTCTATACTCTGACAAAGCCGATCGGAAACGGAAATAAATTCCTCAATGTCCAAACGATTACCACGACCAGCAATCACAGGGATTATTCTTCGTTCAAGGATTACCAGTGAATTTTAAAGGATATCGTTTAGTGATTTTCGGATGGTTAATTTATCAGTGTCCATGTGATCCCCGATTTACAGAAAAAAAAAATTATTTTGTGATATTTTGTATTTTTCAAGGAACAGGGGGAGTCCTTTGAAAAAATGAGTGATAAATTTTGAAAATTAAAACTCCCCCTCAAAAAAAAAAAAAAAAATAGAAAAAAAAGTGCAAGACAGAGTGATACCAATGTGAGGTGTAATGATGTGTCTGTATGTTTTTTTTTTTTTTTTTTTACTTCCTTACATCCTTTTGCCATTTAGAGTTATACATTTTTAAGTAAACTCTTAAGGATTAAAGCTGGAGGGAATGTTACGATGGTGTGTATATCCTGTGGATACCTGAGGGGGTTGGTAAATGGAGTGTTAAAGTAATGACACCTCGCTCGCGCCGCACTGAGATAATAAAGATATCCTTATGGAGTGTTGATGGAGTTGAATTCCTAAACCAAAATCAACACCGGAAAGTGCCTACTCTAACGGTTTACCCTACACATGATTATTATCCTTAAAGAAAGGAAATTTGGAGTTTGGGGGTAGGGCAGGAAGCTTGATGGGTTTGTTTGGGTGGATTGTTGTTTATCCACATTGTACGTGAAAATCAAGGGTCCTTTTTATTTTTGGCAATTTTTTTTGTCTTCTTCCTCTCTGCCATTGTAGTTTGTTGGCGGGTTTTGGTTGGCATTCAAGGGCTGGCTAAAGCGATATTCGGGGATCTTATATATACCAAAACGTGATACGTTCGGGAAGTAGTTTTAATTGCGCAACGTGCCCAGTAAAAAGGATATGAGTGGCACGAATAAAAACACACAAAAAAAAAATATAAAGACTGAAAACCTTTTGGTCTTTATTTTTGTTGTTGTTATTTTGTTTCATTCAACAAAAAACTTTTAGGATTCAGACAGACTTATATGTATTCCATATATCCTACCTACAATGTCATGGGTGACTCTGTATGTGACATGCTACTGTGCTGCTGCAAGTCGTCTTTCTGTTGATGTAATTAAACTTAGCTCCGGAAGTGGAATGTTTCACAATGTCCGTATAAATGTGTGTCGTATGTAGATAGAGTATAGAAATACACAGAGAGGTCCTTTTTTTCTTACACAGAGTATTTGTCAGCGATATGTGTGTTGAAATGGATTGTAGTTTTTTTTTTTGTTTTTTAACTCATTCTGTCGTTTGTGTCATTGTCAAAGGAATGTTGGCCCTTTAAGTTGTCACCCTTTTTGTGGATATGGATAGTTGCACTGTTAAAGGATGTGGCAATGAGTTTTTTTTTTTTGGGTCATTTTCTGTAGAGGAATGGGTTGAGGTTACAATTTCAAGTTTGGTGTTTTTTGTTGTTTGTTTGTTTGTTTGTTTGTTTGTTCGTTCAACTGATGGCATATAGACAGAGTGTCCTTGTGTTTTACCAGACAATTTGGGTTTTTTTTTGATTCTGTTTGTGTTGATTCAATCGGAATTTAAATTAAGTTAACCTCTTTTTTTATGTATCTTGTATTCTTTTTTTTTAATCATGGTTAAGGACATTTAAATAAGTTGTCTTAATTTTTGTCTAAGAGAAAGAATCCTGTGAAATATATAATGATAGTGAGTCTATGTGGACTTAAAAGTTAGAATCTAGAGAATAAATGAAATGTTTGAGTAGACATTGTAATTTTTGTTTAATTTTTATTCGAGACGAGAATGAGTTTCAAAACATTTGGAACATAAAATCTCCAAAAAATTACATACTATCAAATAGGTATACTTGGAACTCTTGGCAAAAAAAAAAAAATTGATTAAAAGAATTTAATTTAATGTTTTTGGAACCCAACTTTACTGAGGTAGATGTGTAGCAACCAGGATTCAAACCTCAGTATTAAATTTTTAAATTTCAAAACTGGGCAGATTTGTAAAAATGGCTAAAACGTTTTCAGTGTTTTGTTTTTTTTACTGTAAACCCTCCCGAATGAAAATATTACACGAAGCATAGAATGTTGGTAGTTTTATTGCTTGGAAATAGCCATTTTTCAAAGCCATTTTTTTTTTTAAATAAAAGAAATTGTTGAAAGAGAACAAAACTTTAAATTCAAAATTTGAGCTTTGGCTTCCAAGCTAAATAAATTTTGGCACGTCATTATTCATAATTATTTATACTTATGTGAAAGTAAAAATAAAAATAATTTAAAAAAATCGTAAATTCGTGTTTGAAAATTCTAATTTAAAATTAGTTAAGTTTGGATTTTTTGAAAATCCTTAAAAATATTTTTTTTTTTTTTGAAAAATTCGTTATGCAATAATATTAAGACATTTTGGAATTAAAAACTTTTGAAAAGTTAAATTAAATTCGAAAATTAAAAAAAAAAAACAATTTTCAAGTTATGATTGTTTTCTACTAAAAGGCAAATCTTTTTTAATTTAAGCAAACACTTTTTTTCTAATTTAAACCGTAGGAGCTTTTTTCACGAAAATTAAAACCTAAATATTTTTTTTTAAGTTGTAAATGTTATTTCGATTTAAAAAAAACGGTTTAAGCAAAAATTTTCAAAATACATAGTTAATAAAAGACTGCTAGAAGACAAGTTTTTAAAAAAAAAAAACCAATTGGTCGTTTTTGAAATACATATTTATGCGATATATGTAATAATTGAGATTTCAAAAATATTTTTTTTTTTCAAATCCAAAATTATCATTTTGAAAATTTTGGAATAATCTGTAAAATAAAATTCCAGAAGCTAATGAATAAAGAATTTTATTTGTTTTTAATGTGCAAATAAAACAAACTTTATTTTATGCTTTTTTCCTAAGTTTCTTTGGATTTTATTTTATTGATT
The DNA here is from genome assembly GCA_951394125.1 of Epistrophe eligans. Classification (NCBI taxonomy): domain Eukaryota; kingdom Metazoa; phylum Arthropoda; class Insecta; order Diptera; family Syrphidae; genus Epistrophe; species Epistrophe eligans. The sequence continues at coordinate 108,229,072 of OX596028.1, forward strand.
CGAGAAAATCGAACATAACAAAAACTGTTCTATAAGAGATACCGTTAATACTCGTTGCTTGGCGAACAAATTTTACAAAAAAAAAATTCCCCATAGCTAAAGTAATCAACTGATTTTTTTGTAAAAATCATCGTAATCTTTTTCCAGAAAACACAAAATGTTCCATAAAAGTTTAAAAAAAATTAGGTGCCTACAGAAAGTATATTTTTTTTTTTTTACACAATAAAATAATGGGAATGTTCGAAAAACGCTAGATGCCAAGTTTAAAGGTTATCGATCCAGTCAGACTGAAGCCGAAACGACAGACAAAATTTCGGAATCAATTTTTTCTTTTCGATCGATTTTTTTCTTACAATTTACCATTAAAATAAATTTCTAAAATTTCAATTTACGTCAACACCACAATATCAATGACAATTGAAAAGTCAAGGGAAATGAGGAGGTGAATCATATGAACGTAATAGATTTTTTTCATTATTCCGGTCCATTTTTTCATAGACTGGAGGAACTTTAAAAAAAAAAATTGAAAAGTGCAACAGATGATATTTTTGAAATCTCTGAGATTTCAGCAATGTGAAATATATTAGCTATTTTTTTTTGGTGAAAATGTATTGCTTAACTGAAGCTAAATTTTTTCACGAGCAAAATTGCAAAATTTCTTAGTTTAACTGTCAAATTCTGAGGAAGAAAAATTTTAAATTCGCCTGCTCAAATTTTGGGTAAGCGAAACCAGAAAAATCTGTGCAAATTTTGTAAATTTATTTTTATTTATTTAATCATATAGGTCGCTAAAGACAGGCTCAAAAAAATAGCAACTACTTAGATCTACAGTACAGTTAAATAAATGAATAAACATTGACAACTTGTTCAAATATCTGACACTTGGCACTTAGGGTATACCGTGACTTTCAAAGGTTCCAGTTAAATTTCACTAATCAACTAAAATCGGCTGATTAGCATTTTCCATGATTCAGAACTTAAATTATGAATTCCTTTATAAACATTTGCAAATATCCTTGATATAAAAGAACAAACTGACCCTTAATCAAGTCCTATTCAGACATCTAGTTCCTTGAGGTCCTAGAATTTTAAGAATTCTGAAAGCAATTTCGCACAAAATTCCTCACTTTTGTTGTTAAAAAGCTGAGATTAAAATTTTTTTGTCACAGTTGATTAATTTACTAAAAAAAAAGATGAAAGGACTTCTTGCAGAGAAATTTCTTCTTTAAGTTTCGTTCTACTCCTCTATCAAATTGACCTCCGTCAAAGTCTGTGAAATTTCAAAAACATGAGCTGGTTAATTAATTAAAAAAAATCATTCTAAAAAAAGAAAAAAAAAAAACTAGATAGGTAGGTCCAATAAGAACATTTGGTTTTATTTGAATTTTTTCAAAAACGGTTCTATAGATTTTGATTAAACTTCGTACCTTGTAATGAGCAAAATTATTGTAATAAAAAGGATTTAAGCAAAAAATTACCTACCCATAAATTCTAACTTTTTTTTTTTTCATAGACGACAAAGAATTAGATATATGTATGTAAGCCGATAAATTTTTTCAGACACTTTTTGATATTTTAGTCTACAATTCAATATTCCCATCGACGTATTCGAATATTAAAATTTTACGTTAAAAAAAAAAAGCTTCTAGTAACCTCCTTAAAACCTAACAACCTTACCTACTCATGTGCTATAAATATAGAATTTTAAATTCAATTTTTAATTTCTAAACTTGTAAGCGTTTATACTCACCTTTTTGCTCGGAAATGAGATCAAACACAAATGCATGTGAAATTCCCCATAAATTTATTTTTATTTATACTTCAGCTTAACCCACATATCCGGACAGACATATTTATAGAGCTCGTTCAGTTCATTATTAAAATTTCCATTTAAAAAAAAATAAACATGATATGATGCCACCCTCAAATTTTCCTATATTTACATAAGAAGACCCACTCTAAGATGTTGCTTCACATAAATCGAATACCCTTAGGTCATGTTTTGTAATTGCACATCCACTTAGCTTCGCCCATCTTATCAGCCACCAACCCCAATTTTCTTAAAATATTATAATTTAAATCTCTTAAAGATCCAAAAGCGGATTTACTATTCTAAGCTATGAATCGTAGTACGATTTGTAGGGCGCCATATTTTAAAAGGTCGGAAAAATATGAATTTTTGCTAACGAGGGTTTAAGATCTTATTCCTAGACATATTTCTGTCTGAATTTTTGTCCAAGTTCCGTACAAAAATTAGACTCATATTCTGATTCATTAAATCAAAAAAATAAATTATGGAAGAAACGAAACCTAACTCACAATATTCCCGCTTAGGGTGGGCCCTTTTGTGCACAAATTGACTGTATTGAGTTCTTTAACGAAAGTTTGGCTCTCTTTAACTGTTAAATCAAAGATGCCCTCCTTTCTGGGTTAAATTCGACAATAAATATTTATCTTAAAAAAAGTGCTTTAAGGCCTGCGAGCTCTAAAATCCATTCCTGTTCATAAAAATAATGGTGCAATTCTCCAAAAAAACACCACAACTTAAAAAAGGAATTTTTAACATTTCACTTTTAAAATGACATATTTTAATTTTCGAAAGAAGAATAAGACAGATAGAGAGAGATAGAATGAGAAATATAGCCAAAGGCTATATAAATCTATTTCGTCTAGATTTTCTATTTTCAAAAAAATAGGGTAGATTTGTACTTGGACACTGAGACATCTTAAAATTACAGTTGAACAACTTTAAATTAAAATTAAATCCTAGGAAAATCTCTCTCTCTCTCTCGCTCTCTGTAAAGAAGTTTTAAGGAAAAAAAAAGAAAATGTACAAAATAAAATGCACAGCATTTATCCAATATTTTAGTGCAAAGGACACGACCAATGCAAAATAAAAAAAAATAAAACGAATCTAAAAAGGAATATAACCAAAAAACTTTTTCTCTCAAAATGAAAGCCACGACATCAATTGCAAAGACAACCAAGTGGAATGTAAGATAAGCGATAGAAATTGGGTTTTATTCTTTTTTTTTTTTTTTTTGGGTGGGATTCGAATTGGGATTCCCTCTATTCTTCTCTCTGACTGTCTTCTCTCTTAGTCAGAGTCAACCACAGATATTTCTTTTGAGAATTGAAGAAATATATATGTATTTGTATGTGTAAAAAAATAAGTACTCCCTCGCACCATTACCACAAAAAAGACACGAACAACTTTTAAGCACACTAACTCCAGAGGCAGATTGAAGTCAATTCTCTCATTCTTAACTGAGTGAAGTAAATATTCTTTATATGTTGATAATATAGTTCTTTTATTTTGTATTTTATTTTTATTACTCTCTGCCTTGGAACTTGAGGAGGGAGGAATGACTTGACTTCTGAAGTGAAGTCCTTTGCAAATAAATGTCAGCAAAGTGCATCATGGGTTTCACAATTTATGTTTGTTGTTGGTATATTGCTGTTGTTGTTTTTCAGGTTCACGTTCACAGTATTCAATTTAGAAGTTGAACAATATGCTGGATTGTAATTTAACCTTTTGTCATTTGTTAATTTGTTTTTTTTGCTCAAGTAGTGTGTTGTCCTCCCTTAGTACCACCAACATCAAGAGAAAAAGAAAATGAGGTCACAATACAACTCAAAACCACATCATTCGAAATTGCTTTGAATAAAAAGAGAGAGATAGAAATAGAATTGGACTAACTTTTTTTTGACTATAGTTGAGGTTTTCTGAGATATTTTCAGTTTGTGTGCATAGTTTTGAGAATTGAATTCTTGACGATGCGTATATGCGGTTTTGTTTGAACTGCAAGGACATTTTCAAGTTTATTTGATTTTAAATTCAAAAGTATTTTTTGACAGATATTTAATTAAACTTGTTTAAGTTGTTGAAAAGAATTGGGGATGTGATTTAAGTTGCTAAGAATTTTGTGCGGAATTCTCCGCGAGTAGCAAAAAAAAAGGCTCTTGTTCTTGTATGACGGATGGAAATCTTTCATTTTGATATTTTGACAGACTTCTAGAAAATCAATTTTCAAATTTTCTTTTAAATCTTTTAAAAATTGAGTTTTTTTTTTTAATTAGGAAAATAAGATGATTAAAAGACAAAATTTCGTTTATCCAAATATGCGCCGATAATTATGGATTGTTACTTTTTGTCCACTTTTGGTTTTATGAGTAAATAAAAGATCCCGATTTTTTAATTAATCCTAATATGCCCCCATAGTTGTGGATTGTTACTTTTTGTCCAGTTTTCGATTACTTTCTGTTTCGTGAGTTGAAAAAGCTCCCCATTTTTTCATTTATTCAAATATGCGTCCATAATTGTGGATTGTGACTGTTCGTCGACAATTTTTGTTGCGTGGGTAAAAAGAACTCCCGTTTTTTTATTCATCCAAATAAGTGCCCAGAATTTCGGGTTTTTACTCTGCTCTCAATTTTTCTTAATTTTTTCGATCGGGAGTAAAAACAACTCCCGCGTTCAGTTTGGTGATTGACTAAGTAAATCATCAAATAATTAGGTAGGTACCTTTCAAACACAAAAAGTTTTTGTAAAATTTAACCCTATAATTGGATAAATTTAAAAAAAATTTCAAACCATAAAACCACCCCTTTAGTAAAAAACCTTTAAAATATTTAATATTTAAAATTATTATCTAACTATTGAACTGGACTTTTATTGAAGTAGCAAAACCTCATCTTAAATTTGTGGCTTCATGATAAAGATATGAATAAATTACTATAACTAATTATTTCTGTCCCACAACTTAGTTAATTCCAACCCAAATTCTTTAATGAATAAATAAAGACTTCTATTAGTACCCCAAGGGTTTATTTCCTTTTTCAGAGGAACACAAAAATAAAAGCTCCCCAATCGTCTTCATCCAAAAAAAAAAAAACAAAAAAAAAATAATAATAATTGCTCAACTCTTTATCAAAACAAAACCAGAATGGGCTCATAAGAAGTTACAAATCTTTCTAATTCATTTACTCCATAAGAATAAAACTAACACTCCTTCGTCATCATTAATATTACCACAACCCACCCTGGTCCTTCTTAACCGAACTCAAATGGAGAAAGGAATCTTAAAATAACTTCTTCTCTCTTCGAGCAAACCACGTCAAGATATCCTTTTTCTAGAAATGTTTTATTTTTCTTTGACAACATAAGCAAAGCCCCAAAACACAAAAATATCATTTCAAAGTCTGAAAGGCTAACATAGACATAGTCATGCCACCCTACTGAGCCGAATGCCAACCCCTCTCAAAATAAGAAAAAAACAAAAACTTAATCCCTGTCCATCCTTCATCGTGTCCAATTAATTGATATACACCCCATATGTGCTTCCCTCTTCCTCGGCACCGAAATAGAAATACATAGTTTTGTTCGTCCTGTTTATAGATGCGACACCCAAAAGGGGCAACAGAAATAAAGAAGAGATTTATGAAACCCATTAGTATCTTTCCTTTTGCAAATATGCAGGCAGGACATAATAGTGCCAAATAAAATCCGTCAAATGTGTGTTCTCAATTAATAAAGTACACAACCAAGAAAACCAAAAACATTCACGAAGAACGAACATCCTTCGAATAAATAAATATATAAAACCAACAAAAATCTTAACAAAAACGACGAAATATGTCAAAGATACTCCCGAATGCCTTTGGCAAAATATGCTTCCAAAACATGCCCAGCTCAGAGTCCTTGCCGATGAAGAGGACAGAACAACAACAACAACTACAAGTACAATTGTGGGGGGAGTTGTTACTTCCTCGAATTTGTTGTTGAAGACATCCTTATACGATTGGGATTCGCCCAGTTCGTTTACTGGTACTGTCAAACGACGCCCCCACTCAATAGCCACAACAAATTGTTCATCCTCATCCTCATTATCTTCTTCTTCGTCGCTATCATCGCCAGGATCTCCTTCGTCATGCAACAACAATTCGCCAAAGGACTACTATAGAAAAAGTTTCCATTCTGGTCAGCAACAGATAAGACCTCGGGCATCATCGGGCATTATCATCATAAGTTCGGACGACAAATCTAATCAAAGACGACGAACAGCACAAGTTTCGTTGTTCAGGAAGAAAATGTCTTCGATGCGGAAGGACAAACCAACAAAGTTACGTATTCCAAAAGTGTCTGATCGAAATGCAAACGCGACGGTAAACATAAATACTCCCATCACAGTTGGCAGTGGTGGTGGTGGTGTTGGTGTTGGTGGAGGTGGCGGAACTCTTAAAAAACACCACGAAGCCAAGTCTAAACTTTTACAATTAAAATCGCCATCATCAGGGAATAAAGTTTCTAGTGCCTCAACTGCAAGAAATCAAAGTTCCAAGAAATCCACCAGCACCACTCCAACGACGAAAAATGCACCGTTACCAGCATTACCTCCACCATCGCTGCCGCCAACAATTGAACTACCACCGTTTATGGGACCCGGCAGCGGCGGTGGTATTGGAAATGGTAGTGGTGGTTGTGGTGGTTATCGATTTGCACAAAATCCTTATGATCCTGTGGAGTTCAAAGAACTCTTTTGTGACTTTCCGGTTTGTTATGAGTCAACAACAATTATCGCAGCGAATAACTTTGCGGGCGTTAAGCCCTTACCACCGCCATATCGAGAACCACCCCCACCAACACCCCCGCCGATTTCACAAATGCCTTCGCTATTGCTGCATCATGGGAGTGTTGGCAAACGTCAACAACAGGACGAAATTATGGCAACACAAACAACAGCAACAACATCAACAACAACGACAACTAGTTCGAATAGCAACACATCATCGCCATCTCGAGGGAAAGTTGTTCTCAGCAAAAAGGAACGCAAGGAGTTAACTAAGAATAACAACAAGTCAGCGAAAAGGACGAGGGATGATCCTGAAACTGACAGTTGCGAAGCAACAGCTCTTCAAAAACACAACTACCAGGACATGAATAGAATTTCTTCTTCTTCCATAACCAACTATGCTGCTGGTGCCTCTGCTACTATTGCTGGGGCTGGTGCCGATGAAGAGGACGATAGAATTCATATAAATGCTCATGCAGCAGCAGCAATGGCAGCAGGAACAGAGGCAATTGTGGTAAGTGAAACTTCATCGCCATGCAAACAAAAGAGTCCTTACAAAGGACGAGTAACGGAGCTAAAGAATTGCATAGCAAAAATCAACAGTCGTGGTTTATTCTCATCGCTGAGTAGCAGCAGCAAAAAGGAATCCAATTGCAGCAGCAGTAACAGCAGCAGCATTAACGGTTCCGTGACTAATCTCAGCAATAACACCATCACCTCCTCTCCCATTCGCACAATAGACCTCAATCTCACCACATCCGAAGGATCAGATTCAATGAGTCCTTTCAAAAACATTCCGGTTCGTCAGCGCAAAGGTGGAATACCACCGATGGAAAATTACTGCCTCTTTGATCCAAGTGTGGACTTTATCAACGAAAAGACACTCAAGCGTCGTCGAAAAATCAGCGACGAAGTTGTTGTTGTTGCTGCTGCTTCGCCAAATAATCTAATCGATGGCGATGACTTTATCGAAGAAATCATTTACGACGACAAGAATCCCTTTGAACACCACAACTATTTCGTCATAGATCCCGACGACTTTGAAGTCGATCCGTCACGGATTGGAATTCCAAATCCATTTACCAACGAGGAGCTCATCAGTCAGAAACTTATTCTCACCACCACCGCCTCAAAATCGATATCTTTAGAAAAATGCTGCAACGACGACAGCATCAGCTTCAGCACTCACGATGTCATTTCGACGAAAGACGATCCAAGTAGCAGTACAACACCACTTAACCAATCGACAACTTCATCATCGAAAACCGATGATGACAGCAGTGCCAATAGTGGCTGTCCAACTAACAACGACATCAGCGACAACAATAACAACAATAATAATGACAGTACGAACGACAGCAGCAACAATGACATGATGATTGGTTCGTCGACATCAACACATACGGCCGCTTCGAGTTCGTCCACGTCGTCATCGTCCTCATCGTCGACCACCAAGAAATTGTCCTTTTTGAATTTGTCACCATTTAGAAGCAGTTCGTTGCGTTCGAATCGCTCAGATGGTGGTGGAGCAAGTGCAGGTGGAGGTGGTGGTGCGGGTTGCAATGCGGGTGTTGGTAGTGGTTGTGGTATTGGTTCAACAACATCAGGACGTGGTAGTAGTGATGATGTGCAATTTCGTCATCGGACAATTCCAATCGAATCCAATTACGTGCTATTCAATCCGGGACCGGTGCCAAGTCGCAATGTTCAATATAAGATTCGCAAGCCACGACCACTGTCCACACATAGTGATGCTGATAGTGGATTTCTTAGTCCTTGCTCACCCGACGAATTGAAATTCAATCCGGCAATATTGGTATTGCAGCAGTGTGATAGTGTGCAAGGATATATTGAGGTGAGTTTTTTTTTTGTCATACATTTTTTTTAAGATGACATTTTTTTTTAAATAATTTCTCTGATGTCCTTTTTATGTTTCCTTTTTAATATATATGTATTCACTTGTTAACGAGCAGCTAGAGATGTTAGAAAAACTGTTGTTTTATTCAGCGAAAATGTGGTTTGCGATTTCAAGGGTGGATTTCTTGACACAAAGGGGCCCAAGATGAATCATTGTAGTAGATTTTAAAACTAATGTTTTAAATTGGTGAGACGTGTGATTTCATTGATGGCCGAGATAATAAGTTTTTTTTTTCGATTATTCGCTCATTTTTAACTTTTAAATTCAGCATCTACTGGCTTTTCACTCTGAATCAACGATTTTTATGCATAAATGATGTCTTATCTTTAGTTAAGCTAATATACCGCGAGCTAGCAACAGATTTACTGACCTCATTATAGTTATACTACATGGATTAAACTTTAGTTACAGAAAGATTTATGGCCATCAAATGTAAAAAAAAAACATTCTTACACTCTGGTTCCGAGGATTAGGCCTTTATATATTTAAAAAAAAATTAAATAAGACTTAATCATCTTAACCAGAGTGTAACGTTGGTGTTTTCGCATTTGATAGCCATAAATCTTTGTGTGACCAAAGATTAGTTTATTAATTTGGAAAAAAAACTTAAATAAAGGACCTAATTCCCTAAAACGGAGAGTAGGAATGCTTATTTAATCGCCAAGTTTTTTTTAGCTGTTGTTACCCTTAATTATATGATTTTTATTTTTTTTTTTTTCTTTATGCTATTTTCATCAACTTGTTGCTCTGAGATGCTCACAAATTTTAGCAACAAAACGTTGCTGGCAACAAATTGCATGTCATCGGAAACTTGACATACCGTTGTCGTCGATGTCTCATCAACTTGAGATGCCTCACTTTGCTGCCCACTGTGGCCGTGCAACTTTTTCGGCATCCAATTCACTAAACGATAATAATAAAATGTTGCCAGCAACTTGTTGTTTTGATTTATTTGCACGTTTTGACAGAAAAATGTTGCTAGCAATAGATTTCATGGTGTCTTCAGGTAGTTTTTGTTATTATTTTTTTCCAAAATAAAGATAGAAAAAAAGCTAGGTTAGGTAAAGCCCCGGTGACTAATTTACCAACCTTTATCATATCACAATCCCCAGTTTATAATAAACGACTCTACGAAAGCACTCTATTTGTTTTCTAATCTTCTCATTCTTCGAAATATTATTTTAACATTTTGTTTTTTAACAAGCTCATTTCCCCCATATCAAGTCTTTGAAATTTGAAACTTTTTCGCTGCTTGTAAATTATTTTAATAAATTCATAACAAAAAAATATAACAAGCTCGACAATAATATGTCCCTAGATACCAACTATGCAAATTCACAACTCACCGCATATAATATCCAACACACACTATACTACATTTTGACAATGATTTTTGTCAAATTCTCTGAACCGAAACGAGGAAGACGAAAAACAACACGAACTCCCCCCATCCATCCAATACATTTATTTTCCTCCAAAAAAAACAAAAAATAACAGGAATAATTTCTATCGCGTTTATTGCGGTCATTTATCATCCAGCTAAAGTCGCAGAGCTTATCTCCATAATACCGTATGTCAGTTTTTTTGTATATGTTCGTAGAATTTATATATTCTTGCCAACCATGATTCGTCAAGGAACGCAAAAGGATTTCCAATATCGAAGAGCAAAAATGAACAAGGGGATTGTTTAGGTTTAGGTTTAGGTTTTACAACGACAACGATGTAGCCGACGAGCGACACTGACACGTCCACGTGGCAACATTAAATTCATCCAAAAAAACATTAACCACTATTTACAGCGGGTTAGGTATAGGTATAGACATTTTTCGAGAAAAGAACACAAGGACACCCTTATAAGGATTTAAATGTCAAGTTTTTGGAAAATGCACAATTGCTGTGCTGTGCTGTGCAACTTGCAGCAGTGGCACACTCTTGGGCAAATGACTTTAATCAGAGGAATAACACGGTCTGTCACTTGAAGGGGGTGAGAAAATATATAAACTCGCACTTGTCCTATCGAAGAGGGTTGTATACGAAAATATCCTTCCATACCTTAGGATATGTTCTATATTGGGGTATTTTTTAGAATCTTTCGGTATAGGTATAGAAGATGTGTGTTATTCTTAGAAAATGTGGGGTGCTGATTAGATAAATTGCCTTCAATGCCTTAGGGTACAATCAATCTGAAGTTGAGTGAGGCGGTAAGTGAGTCCTGAGTCGGCAAGTAAGAGTCTGTCTGTGTACTGTATATTTGTCATGTGCTATGTTACTATTAAAGGCTGTGCCTACAATACTCGTTTGGTCGTTTTAAAATGCATAGTAAGCTGTTTTACAAGTAGGGCTGACGAGAAAAATGGTAAATGAAATTGTATAGGAAAAAAGAACATGAGCGGGTTTGTTAAGACCTAAGGCAGGAGATTTGTTTTTAGAAAAACCAGCAGTTATTCATTTTTTGTTTGATAAAGGATGAGAAGATAATGTTGAGAAATTTTTCTTATCATAATCGTGTTAGACCATGGAATTTTTCTTATATTGACAATATGTGTGAATGATAGCAAGTAGGATTATAGCTTATAACTTCTTTAAGGGAATTTTTGACACTATACAATGGTGATTCGCATACGATGCTTCAAAACGCTAGAGAGTGTAGGTAGACAACAAAAAGGACAGGAGTTATTCCTCTCCGTTTAGACTAGAAGGGCAATTCTAAATAAATAACTTAAGATTAAAAAAAATATATATATTAAAAACAACGGTACATAACACTTAAAATGACATTTCAATGTCTTTTTTTAAGCTTCATTGGATTTTTTTTTTAATTTTTAATAAAAACAATAAAATAAAAAAAAAAATAAAAAATAAAAAAAAAAATGAAAAAAAAAAAATAAAAAATAAAAAAAAAAAAATGAAAAAAAAGATAAAAAAAAAACAAAAAAAATAATAAAAAAATAATAATAAAAAAATAGTAATAAAAAAAAAATAAAAAAAATAAAGAAAAATAAAAAAAAATAAAAAAATAAAAAAAAAAAATAAAAAAATTAAAACAATAAAAAAAAAGTAATAAAAATAAATAAAAAAAATAAATAAAAAATAAAAAAATAAAAAATAATAAAATAAAAAATAAAAAAAATAAAATAAAAAAAAAAATAATATCTAATAAAAAAATAAAAAAAAAAAAAAATTAAAATTATGAAAATTTTCCATGTTTTTGACAAGACTTACATTTAAGGTATAACTTCTATTGACTACAGCTAGCACTGAAAGAACACTTTCAGCGATGAATTTTTATTAATTTCTCACTGCAATAATGTTTCCTTTGTAAAACTTGTATTCTAAGCCTCCTGAAAGCAGTTTTCGGCCATAGTTTAAAAAAACGGTTTTATTTCTTTTATCCACGTTTCTATTAGGTTACTATTAGGTTATTCCATTATGCTTTTATAAACATAATAATTCATACCCAAACTTTGGTTGCTTTGTTAAAAAATGTAAACCCAGCTAAAATTTAAACTATTCACAAAAATGAAAACTAGTCCAAACACCCTCATGAAAATATAAAAAAAATTATAAAATTAATTTCACTCAAATCCATGGAATACTTTAAAAAATTACCGTGGGACAAACCTTCTAAAAGTTACATTTTTTTGCCGTTATGATTACTAATACGAAAAACTTTTTCAAGTGAAGATAACACTATCATTACTTTTTAGACAAAGCCAATACATAACTAGTCCCTTAGCTTAAACAAATTGTTGAGAATAAAATTTATCAGAAATTAAAAACACCACCCCCAAAAAACAAAATTTTCTTTTGAAAACTTAAGTGATTTTAATTTAGAGAGGTGATGATAAAGGCCAACAACTTCTATTGTCACATTATAACCCTGAGAATTTACCCAGATGCAACATAGATTCTCCATTAAGTTTTGTCAATAAAAAAAAAAATATAACAAAAACAATGAACCCTCTGCCTATTGTTTTTCAAAACTCTTCTACTGGGGACCCCTCCTCAAAAAAAAAGAAAAAAGTTCTTTTGTTTTATTATTCGCTAGGACAACGACGTATAGAGCAATATGTATTAATATTTATTTCCACACAGTCTTAATGTTAATTCATAAAATATTTTTCTATTCTGTTCGCGTCCTTGCTGCAGTAGCATGTCCTCCCCCCTCCCTCACTCCCTCTATACTATTAGTGCCATCAAAACCCGCATTATTCTCAATAACAAGCTCGTGCAAACAATGTCCTTAAATATGGAGAAACAACAACAAAAAAAACCCTCAGGATAACAAAATCATGTCCCGTTGCAATGTACATAAAGAAACAACAAACCAAACCAAAAAAAAAAGTAAGAGAAAATCAGAAATCATCAGGACGAAGAAGAAAAAAGAAAAAAAAAAAACTTTAACAAACGATGTGAAAGATATCAGGTGAAAGGGATATTAATTTATAGATCGAAGGACGAAAAACCATATTCGAATATAAGGATTTTATTTTCTCCATATTTATTTGAGGATGAGAACGATATGTGGGGTGTGGGAGAAGGGTATTACAGAGAAATGTGAAAGAGATTGTTTTGTTCCTCACACAACATATTGTTGACATTATTGATGGGACAGGATTTTTTTTATTGTATTCTTCTTATAGTTGGTTCTTTCTTTTACCATCACCATATAGAGCAAGAAAGTGCGGTCATGTTTACATTGTTATCCTGGAACTGAAAGGATATTCATCCAATGGAGATTTTTATTTGTGTTTTCTTTTTTCTTCTTTTTTTGTTTTTTTTTCTCTGGTTTGCATGCATGTCATGCTTTCCATCGTTGTTTTGGATTCAATTTAGTTTGAGAACACATTTTTGGTTATGTTTATGGTTGCCTTTTTTAGTTTTCTAAAGAAAAAAAATTTAATTTTTGTTCACGATTTTTATAGTCTCTTTTTTCTATTTTCGATATAAACCCAAATTGGCTTAAAATGTCTCTTAACTTGTGTACCCTTCTTAAAGCCGATTTTTTCAATTGTCACTTAATCATTCAGTTAATAATAAATAAAAATACACTTTTGCTGCTTCTGAAGATAAATACTATGTATTTATGTCAAAGTTCATATAAAACATTTAAAATTGGACCAAAATTGTTAGAAATTGGCAGTATCGAAAGTACCTGATGATTGACTGAGTATTGAAAAATTGGACCTTAGTCTTGTGAGGAAATTGACAGTTTTGGAAAGTACCTGATGATTGAGTATTAAAAAATTGGCCCTTAGACTTGTTTTACTTCTGAAAACTGTCAACTTCTGCCAATTTAAGTCCAAATTTATGCAAAAGTTCAGAACAAAAAAAAATAAAATTAGACTAAAATTTTTTATAGAAATTGGCAATTTTGGAAAGTAAACGAACAGACCTCATATTTTTTAAATTATAATATTTTAGATTCAGTGGTAAGATCTAAGATGTTTTTTTTTAATAAAAATACTTTTTCGATTCGACTTCAAAAACCTTAAATTCTAAAATAGGTTGGCAACCATGAAAATGGATTTGTTTTGTATATTTACACACTTTTACAATCACCTCTGCTACTATTGTCCAACTCAAAACTTATTGGAAAGACAAATAATATCAAAAAAGAATCCTGAATCAATACAAGCTTTTTCTGGTTAGTGTTTGTAAATATTTCCCTTCTTTTTCACTTTTCTTATTTTATCATTGAACGATGCAAAAATTACTATTTCAAATTAATTTCCTTAAAACTGACAAAAAAAAAAAATAGTATTTACATGCGGTTCTTGATCTAAATACATTGTCCATTCTTCAGGAAAAAAAAACACATTCATTTAACAGCTTTTTAACTCTTTCGAAAATTAATGTGATTGCGATGTCCTTTCTTTTTTTTTCTGTGCACCATCGCACGTATAGATATATATACACACTTCTTTACACATTGTTCTGTTCTGGTTTGATAAATTACCGATAGTTACAATTTTAATGAACCCTTTTTTTCTCACTTCGTTTTTGGGATGCTTTACACTTCTTGTCATACAAAATTCCATGGTAGGTATAGGTATTGTGAAATGGCTGCGCTTTTGGAGTAATTTGTAGGTATGAATGGTAGATACCTTCGGTTGTTGGGAAATTTTCATCCGAAGAGATACAGTCAGTATTGTGGAAAAAGAGTCAATTGCGATGTAACATAAAAAAGCTAAACATATGAATAAAATACAAATATTTAAAAAATATTCATGAAAATTATGAATATGGTAATAGATAAATGGAAAAATAAGAAGTATTAAATTCGTCCTTTTAAAATTGGTTTAACTCCAACGCTACGATATACCCCTAATCACATAACGAAATACGAAATTTCGCATTTTTTTTAAATTACGAAGAATAAAATTTCGCAAATTAGTAAGTAATCCCGTCTTACATAATCTTGCTATTAAAAAAAATATTGTTTTTAACTTCAATGCGAAATTATAGATTTCGAGATTTAAATTTGCAAAGTTTGCGATTTCGATATGCGAGATTTTGTAAATTAAAGATTTCAATTGTGCAAAACATTGTACGAACATTATGTTTACCTGGTAAAATTGCAGATTACTAACATTGTTATTTTTTGTGGGATACATATGAATACTAAGCTTGGATTGGTCTGCAAAATTATTGAAATATATGTACCTTCAAAATTTATTTTAAAAATTAACTTCGCTCTAAAAAAAAACAAGTGTTGTCTAGTCCTTTTCGCAAAAATGCTTCGTTATGATCTCAGTGGAGAAGGGATGTGCGTCTTTTTGTCAAATCTCATTTTATAAACCTAAACAAAAATTTTGTTGTCTCCCAAATGTTATTTTGCAAAATTGTAAATTTATTTATTTTGATGATTTGATTATTGTCTAATCGTAATTTGTTGTTTTTGAAAGAATTTAACATTCGCAGAATAATTCGTTCATTTTGCAAAATGAATCAATCGTTTCGCAAAATGAAAAATTCACCATATTTAACATTAATTTCGCAAAATTTATTAAATCATTTCGCAAAATTCATAAAATCATTTCGCAAAAATTAATCAAATCATTTCGCAAAATTAATCAATTAAAAAATGCCAAATTAAATTACAATTGACATTTGCGAAAATTGTTAATTTGTTGCAATCGATTTATTTTTGATGAAAACATAAATAAAATAAATTAATAAGTTTTTCTTTTTAAATTTCAATATAAACATTTAGTTAACTTTTTTTTTGCTATAAGACTAAAATTATAAAAATATTTTCAATAATTAGATTTTTTTTTCATTTCAGGTAATTGAAAGAAATTTTTTCTTTAAAAGTTTGAAAATGGTAAGAAATTATTTATTATAGTTTTTCTATTAATACAACTACAAAAACTGTTAAGGTTTTTACTTAAGCTCCTTGAAAAATTTAAATTAATTTTAATACAAAAAAAAAGTGTGTCTATAAAAAGAACCCCCACTCTATTAATTGCGCAACAATAAAATTCAACAATATTTGTTCAGTCTTTAAAGACGATCCTTAAAAAAAAAAAAAAAAAAAAAAAAAAAACAGGTTGGTCTTTTCAATGGTGAAAATTATTACTCCTCATCAGGATAAAAGAAAGTATGCATCCGTCATTCTGGGATAAAAAGAAACGAGGAACTATACCTATATGGCAAAAAAAAAAAAAACTCAGTAAACAATATGCGCCACCAAGCGGCATATGATGCACTATTCAGCATTCATATATAGATATACTGTGTGCAAGGACATTGAACAACCAAAGCGCACGATTTTGCCGACAGAGAGGCCCATTATTTTTACATCACCGTCTATATACTCGTATTTGCGCGGAAAATTTATGATTCGCTGTGGTTGTCCTTTGGGAGTAATTTGTGAATTTTCTTCTTGTTTTTTTTTTCATTTTTTTTTTTCATTTTTTTTTTTTTTTTTTTTTTGTAATCCTTTTATAGTGTTTTAAGTATTGTTTTTGTTTTTGAAAGCCAGTTTCTGCAGTGCATTCTTTCTGAACACAATAAGTGGGAGGTAGGGTGCTGTAGCTTACTCGTTTATTGTGTATCAGTTTTATATATTTTTTTTTAATCGTAGGTGCGCACGGAACTTAACTCTTTTAATTTTTATTTTATGTCGGCAGCAAAAAAAAAAGTTATAGGTATGTTTTACTCTTGTACTCTTGAGGGTTCCTTTTAAGTAATGCATTGTTTGTGGATGTGGAGTTGTCGGTTTGTCAATGGGCCTCAGGTAGATTATAAAGATGCAAAAGGGGTGAGTAGTTTTTTTTTCTTCGCAAGACGTTGTAGAAATGGGTACGAAAAAAAAAATGTATCTTTAAAAAACCAGTGAAACATTCAACGGTTAAATATTCTATAATTTTTTTCTCAACAAGTGCTTACAAGACATTTTACTAATTAATCATATTTTAAAATGTTGCTGACATGCTGGCACCAGTGCTTTTTAGATCTGCAAGTTCTTCCTTAAATGTTGAATAAATTCTTTTTACTCTAAACATAATTTAAATTTTTTAAAGATTCTTACAAACTTCCTTCCTAAAAATAATTAACAGCTTACTTGCCATGTTACCCCAATATACAAAATCTGAACTCGAACAGTCCCGTTTACTTACAATATTTTAAATTATTTTATTAAAAAAAAGAAACATAAAAACAATGAAACTGCCTTAAAAGGTTTTCCTTATCTTTCTCTTTTCAAAATCTAAAAATTCATAGAAACAACACTACGCTATTAAGCCTAGATACGATAACATATCATAAAAGCT
The DNA here is from genome assembly GCA_951394125.1 of Epistrophe eligans. Classification (NCBI taxonomy): domain Eukaryota; kingdom Metazoa; phylum Arthropoda; class Insecta; order Diptera; family Syrphidae; genus Epistrophe; species Epistrophe eligans. The sequence continues at coordinate 108,246,339 of OX596028.1, forward strand.
TATTGTTATGGTACCTCAAAAGCCTTAAGGGATTTCTAATTCCCTGATCGCTCTATAATTCCATCCCTGGTATACATTTTTAAAAAACAATCTTTTTTTTTTGACTAAGTTCTGTTCTGTCCATACGATGGCTATATACAAATTTTAATATCTTCTGTTTTTTTTTTTCAATACCTAGAGCTTGTATCCAACTATCCTTTTATCATTCGTGTATCCTGTTGTTGTATACTTAAATCCCCAAACGAGTGTTCGTGCTCTTATCGTTTGTTTGATGTTGCAATAACATACATGAAAACAAACGAGTAAAATGTCGAAAAAAAATTAAAAAAAAAAAAAAACATTCACTTTCATATAATAAATTATTTTCAACTCAAAAATAGACGGAATCGTCCTCGAAACCGTGAATGAAATTTTCATTATTGTTTTTATCACAATTGTGTGTTTTTTTTCTTTTTTGCATTTGGTATCCTGGATTTATCTCTTCGCATGTGTTTATACAAATGTATATCTCATCTCTCCTGATGGATATTTTCATGTGTGTGAACTGTGAATATGTGTTTTAATTTTTATGTTTATTTTTTTTTTATCGAGTTTCCTGGGAAACGGATTTTTAATACGCTTATGCTGAATGTATGTATTCATTCTAGGTATGTTGTGTATGTTTGCATTTTATGGTTTTCTGGTTGTTTATTTAAATTTGATCATGCACATCGTTTGGAAAATGAAATAATATATTTATTTATTTATTTATTTTTTTTTTATTCAATACGAAATTTTCGTTGTTATTTTGTATCAGAAAAAAATTAAAAAAAAAAAAAAACCCAAATTGAAATAATGAGATTTTATTTTGTGTAATTGAGTGTATTGCTTTTGTAAATGATAAAATGTAGATGTGATATTGTACTATTTACCTTTAATAATGCTCGCACAAACAACATCATTCAAAATCAACATTGTACCTACATATTTTTTTTTTAATTATTTTAATTTGTTATTATTATTTTTTTTAATCAAGTAATTTTGTAAATTAAAACAGAAATACAATCCAAAATAAATTATTATTTAATAACTGACTGAGATATAAATTGAAACATTATTGTATGGAAATCGAAATTGTATTTTTTTATGTGTAAAACACATTTTTTTCAATATTCATAATTTTAACTTAAAGTTTTAAATTAAATTTAATGTAGGTATTTTTAATTGCTCTTTAGGAGAAGTAATGATTTTGAAGAATAAATTTCGTAATTAAAATTATAATATTGCGATGATGGGGAAGACCGAAATTGTATTTCGTACATTTGAGCGTTCGTGCGTCTTCTATAATTTGAGCTAGAGCCTAAACGGTTGCACCGATTTGTTTCAAATTTTCTACAGAGCATTTTTTATCCCATGAGAGGAAAATCAGAAATATTGGTTTAACTCATTCAGAACGGGTAGCTGCCGTATAACGATTCTGTTCTTTTCAAATTTTCCCGAGAACATTTTTAACGATTTTGATTAAACTTCCTACCTGTAATGACCGAATTATAATTGTAAGAAAATTGAGTTTCACGTTTTTGTTAAAAAAAATCAAATAACGAAAATGGAGCTTTGACGTTTTGCCAAACTTTAATTTATAACAAAAAAAATTAAAAATCCATTTTTGTTTTAGAATCACCTTTATTTTTTAAAAATCCCATTTAATTTTTGAAAATTCCATTTATTTATTGAAAATCCCAATTTATTTTTTGAAAATTCCAATTAATTTTTGAAAATGCAATTTGTTTTTTGAAATTCCCATTTGTTTTTTGAAAATCCCATTTACTTTTTGAAAATCCCATTTAATTTTTTGAAAATTTTTGTTTTTTGAAAATTCCATTTATTTTTTGAATGTCACATTTATTTTTTGAAAATCCCATTAATTTTTTGAAAATCCCATTTATTTTTTGAAAATCCCATTTATTTTTGAAAATCCCGTTTTTTTAAATCCCGTTTTTTTAAATCCCATTTTTTAAATCCCATTTTTTTAAATCCCATTTTTCGGAAAATTATTAAAAATTGGTCTGAACCATTTACAAGAAAATCGAAAATAAAAAAATGCTTTCATAGTAGGTTACATTTTTTAGTAATTATTTCTTCTTCAAAAGGTGCATAGCCTGTTACCTGTAACAAATAATTGATTTTTTAATAAAAATCTGTGAAACCATTTTTGAAAATGTATGTATGGTACCAGGTACAGTTATCTTTGATCCCAATAAATAAAAAAAAAGTTTCGGAGGGAATTTTCAAAAATCGATAGGTACCAAGTTTCAAGAAAATCGACCTAACCCTTTAAGTTATAAAGCACAGACAGACGGACAGAGTTGCGATACCCTTCTTTTTTACATTCCCTATTATCGTAACATCAAGTTTGACCAAAATCAAGAGTTAGATTTTTTTTACCTTCATATACCGCAAGTAAAAATAATTACGCCAAAAATTTCATAGAAACCATTATTCTATATAAACTTGTAGGTTCTTAAAATTAGCCAAAACTCAAATACTAAAAATGCTCATTTGTGTCGTTCTCAAATTTATTTTTTTAATGAGATGAGACATCTCTCTTCAAAAAAAAAAACCATCAAATCACCAATTTAACTCCCCCAATTTTGAAATCATTAACATCCCGCTGTGTCATTTGCCTGAGAGTAAAAAAAAAAAAAAATAAAACACCTGCACCGGCATTGGTATCGCTAAAAAAGTAATTTCCTACATCGTTACGCAAACACATTCCATTTCCAGCCATCATTAGACGAACACCCTTTTTATGTTAGGTATATACTATTCTGTGCGTGTGTTGGTTAAATGATTATTCCATCGATTCACGGATTATTAGACCAGTTATGCAAACAAACAAACATCTCGCTATTCTAATGCAATTTTAAATCATCAGCGTGTTGTTTTTTTCTTTTTGTCGTCCTTGTCATCATCGTAGTGAAGCTTGAACCGACATACAATGCGGATTGCAGGGCAAGGCAATAATTTCATTCTACACACACTCTTTTCTCCCTCTGGGATTTTCCGAGCTGAAAAATTTGCATTAAAATGTTTTAATACTAAGAACACCCTCGCTCGCGAAAGCATATTGCCTCTCATTCTTTTCCATTCTTGTATATTTGCTTAGGACTGCATTCTTCCCTTTTTTTTCTCTAGGAATATCCTTGTTTAGTTGATGTTTAATGTTTTTCCATATCAACAACAATTTTTATCTTTCTTTAGTTTTTTTTTGTTCAAAATGAGAAAGGGAAATAGGATTCCGTTCAGCGCGGCACGTTGTTGTATACTCTTATTTCGTCGTTATCCCTGCGAATGACGTTTGAGTTGAAGGATATTCACATATCAGGGTGGTAAAAAAAAAAATGTTATTTGCTTCGCAGAGCTACTGCTTCCAGTTTCAATAAACGAAATTTGAATGAACGTGTAAATGTTTGTATTTGTATAGGACACGCAGAACCGCTACTATGAGGACGAGGGCGACATCGACACATGCAGGAAACTAACCAAAACTTCACACGCATATCACACAGAACTAAACGTATATAGGTACAACCATCAGGACTCATCCTCAAATAACCAAAAGTATTTTCCATTAGATCCAAGGGGTAGATCCTTTTCCTTCTCTTAATAATAAACCAACAAGGACAAGAGTTTTGAAATTATTAGTAAATTTAAATATCCTGCACTGGGTTGGCAGGATAAAGGACGAACGAAATCAAGTAATGCCCATCATGCCCACCGACCGGTAAAATTATCCTGTTTATGTCATTTTATTATGCCAAAGGATTTGTTTTTTTCTTTTTTTTCGTTGACGATGACGTTGCCATTGCTATGGAACTGGATGTGAGATATAAGGGTGCTGAAATGATTCCGAGCCATGGGGGTAGAAAAGGACTTTACTGATGATTTTATTTTTAATCTAATATTTAGGCATCGGAATTAAAATACCCGAGTCAAGGGTTTAGGGCAATAGTGCGAAGGACGCAACGGGACGTATAGAAATCAGCGAGGCGAGGGTTGTTGTTTAAAACCGACCGACAGTGTAATTAGTTAAGAATTTAGTAGGACGAGGCAAGTTTAAAGACACACCCTTGTTTGTGTGTTTTTGTCAACCTATATTTACACGTGTTGTTTGCTTAAGCAACTTTATTGATGGTTGACAATAAAGTTTAAGCTTCCGGAATATACATACCTTCATATCTAAAGGTGGCAAAGTTTGTGTGTGGAATTCAAACAATCTGAAATTCAAGAGGTAAAATCACATAACATCCTTCAATATTTAAACGACTACGAGTATGCTAAGGAAAGTTTATTTAGGTTAAGAATAATGCTAACCCTTTTTTTATTATAAAAATATGATTTACATAAAATAAAAGGTTGTTTATAAATTGTAGACCTTTTAAACTTCTTCTTTCGTTTCAAAAGAAATTTGTTGTTGCTTAAGAAAAAAGGAAACAAAAAAATTAACGGTAAATAGGTACCTAGGTATATTTCTTAAGGTGCAAACATAAAATTTGCAATTCTAATTTCATCTTGAAAATGAGAGAAAAGAAAAGCAAATGTTAAGTAAACAAAGTTGATCCAAAAAAAAAAATAATTAGTTAGGATCAATGGACACGAGGTATAAGGGTTGTTCTTGTTCTTGTTTTTTTTTGTTGTTGAAAATTTAATAAACAGGTAGGTATATAGATGGAATAAAATTACACTAAATTTTGTTTCTACAGAAGTTGTTTTTTGTGTTTTGTTGTTATTGTTTTGTTTATTTCTTTTTATTAAGATTTTTGTAAAATATTTTTCCTGGAGTTAATTTTTTTGAATCAATAAAGAGCAAAAATAAATTAGTAAATTAGGTTTATTCTGTTCAAAGAGTAGCTTGAAACACTCTTCTTATAATAAGGAAGACTATGAAGTTAGTTTAATTTTAATAAATTAAAAATTTTCTGAAATCATAGTGGACAAAGTTCTTTAAAAGTCTGTATTTTACTAAAAAAATTTCTTTTTAAGTCTAGGAAAAAGCCCGATATGTTGTTTTGTTTAAGAAACGTTTTTCAATGTGTGCTGTAGACAGAATTTCAATTCCAAAAAAAATGTTGATCTTTTGAATTCTCCCGTTATAAACCTTTACTTTGCGTTGCATCAAAATTATTATTTTTAAAAGTACCTTAAAACACTCACCTGTTAATAGGAAAGATTTTTAAGTCAATTTAATTTTAATAAATTACGAATTTTCTGAAATAATTACGGACAAAGTTTTTAAAATAAAAATTCTTAGGTTCTGATAAAAAATTTTGTTATTTTGTTCAAGAAACGATTTTCAATGTGTTGCTGTAAAAATTCGTAATTGATAAGGATTTTTTAACCTTTATTTGGCGCCTTAAAAAAAAAACATCGCTTTAAAAAAGTAGCTTTATACACTCCCCTGATGAAAGGCAAGATTATTAAGTTTAGTTAATTTTCATAAATTACCGATTTCCGGACATCATGGCGGACAAAGTTTTAAATAGTCTCTAATTTGCTAATTTTGTGGTTATGAGGCAAAACCTGATATGTTAATTTGTTTATAGGAAACAATTTACAATATTTTTGCTGTAGGCAAATAGAATATTTTAATTGTGCTCTACCACGAAATGCTTAAATTATAATTATTTCAAAAATTTTGAATAATAAAAGAATTTAAAATGAAGTTACTTCAAGAATTTTACAGCGAAATTTATTACGACTAGGTACCTATACAAAATTATGCTTTTGTTATAAATGTCCTTAGGCTTTGAAAAGTTCAAAATGGTATTCACTCAAAAAAAAAAAACAATTATTTGAATAACAAAATAAGATCATGTTTCAACAAAGTAGAACCTATACCCATCTTCGATAACACTAAGCTTCAACGCATCAATATAAATTTCAAAGACTTAAATATTCATTTCTTCATCTCTTTCGGTGTATTTTTGTCAATTTATTGTTGTTGTTAGTCCTTTTTTGTTTTTTTTTTTTTCGCTCTCAAATGTCCATTATCTACGATTCCCTTTAATACCATGGGATTTTTCATTTCAATGCCCGCTGCTGCTGCTGTTTGTTTTTCGACTTTTTTTTCGTTTCTCAAAGCTTAGGACTCAGGTAGGTGGAGGTAGATACAGCTTACCCTCTTCATGACCACTTAACTGTGCCATTTGTGCCGCCGCGAAAAACTTGATAAATTGTCTAGCATGTCTAAAGGACTTTCATAAGTCAGAATAAATTGAATAACTCTCTCTCTCTAGTTTTCTAGCTTTTTCTCTTATACTCCATAAGTCTTCCAGGTTCTATGAGTTATGGGGCTCATATTTTGTTTACTTATGAACATTGAATTCTTAAATCTTTCTTATTTTTTTTTTCTAGTCTCGTTTTGGGTAGGTGTATAGTCTTCCTATTTTTTTTGTTTTGTATTCGCTTAAGGGGATAGGTTGGCTGGAGAGGGAAAGAAAATATATGAAGAAAAGCAAAAAGCATTGCAAACACAGAAACGATCCGGAAATCGTGATAAAAAATAATTTCCTAGGATTTTCAAGTTTGTAAATACAAATGTATCTACGAAGACATTTTACTCGCGATGACTGTATTTTTTTTTTTTTTGGAAGCACCCATTCGAAAATCATGGAGGCGAATGGGAGGGGGAAGAGGGAATATATAGGGTGAGTGAGTAAGAGATTACACGAATAGGGTTGCTTGAAAAATATTCAAAAGCTTCCTTGCTAGGCATGCCGACCTATGGCGACGACGCCACCATACGACGAGAACCACACCAAGAAGACCAAGACCAACCAATTCAGTTGGGTAGTAGAAGTAGTTGAGAGATGAGGTGGACGAAGTAATTAAATCCTTAAATATTTCTGGGCACACACACAGAAAACATTCGAAATATTTGTATCTTTTATGGCCAAATGTGAGGTTTTTCCACTTGGTCGGAAGTGAGTTGGTCCGTTTGGTTGGATGGTTTTGGTTATAATTTTTAAGAGGAAAAGAATTTATGATGCCAAAGTATATATATTCCTATATAGCAACCTAGCTACAAACCATGGTAATGGTGGCAACATTGAGGCAGCAGCGGCGGCCAGAGCCTATAAATGAGGTAAGCTGCTTATATCGGAATGGAATATTAATTTCTGTTGAACATTTGTTTGTAAAGGGCTTTTCGACAATTGCACATAATTGAATGAAGGAGCGTGATGTTTTATTATTTATATTTTTTTACTTTTTTAACATTTTATATAAGGGTGAGTCTTTTCAAAGAGCTTATGCTCCTGTCAAGGGTGTGAAGAAACATGCGGACGACCAAGTCCTTATACTTATATAATTGACGAACAAACTTTGGCTATCCCTGTTAATTGCTAAAGAAGTGGGTTTGAAAAAAAAAAAAACAAATTCAAAGTGTTTGAGATGTTTATGTTAATGTTTTATTTTGAACTTTATCGTAAAATTGTTGGTAGCTTTGATTTGTTAAAAGATGATGCCAATTAAAACTTAAACGAAAACAAATTGTTTAGTAGGAAAATTCTTTGTGAAAACTTCATTTGATTTAAATGAAAGAAATTATAATAAGATTAACTTTGTAGCAATAAAAGTTTTCATCAAAAGATCTTTGAAAAAAGTGGACACGATGTTTTTTTAAAAAAATATATAAAAATAATTGGAGGGGCTTCAAAAAATTCCAACATTACTGAAAAAAAAAATCAAATGTCCTGGGAATGTGTTGTTCGACAGGAATAGACTGGACCTACAATTTTCTGCTAAATTTAAGATAAAGAAGCACTTTTTCATGACAATTTGTCATTTATAACCCTTCACAAAATATAAGGTAAGGCTTAAGCTCCTGTCCTCTATTTTAAGACTGATAGAATAAGACATAAGTCCAAATTTTGATCATCTGTAACCATTACCTAGCTTCTTTTGTTAGTTAGGAAAAAAATTCAAAATGGCTGCAAAATCATTACGAAAAAAAAACGGAAGAAATTCATGTTTTTTTTTCAAATTAATTTCTCCGAAATACTGACACAAAAAAAAATCTAAAGCTTTCTTCTGAAACTATTTGTCATTATCTCACTTTTGATTTCCACATTTCTTCTTTTCAGTTAGTATATTTTAATTTAATTAAAGTACCAACAGCAAAACTCATTAAAACTGATTATTTTCTAATCGCTCTTCTCTAACTTTGTTGCTTTACTGTGATCCGAGCAAAAGTTACAATCTTTTGTATTTCGTTGTGATTCAGCAGGAAATCTCTTCCAGGAGATTGATGGTTTTTCTCTTTATATTTTCTAGGGAAACAAAAAAGTCGACACTTTCTCAAAAAACAAAAAAAAAATCAAAAAAATACTTTCAAATGTAAATGAGAGTAAAAGCAGGTATAGTTCCTTCCTACAGTATAGCTAGTACGTAGGTACTTCCGGTCTAGTCACCATTGCATGGCACTTTTCACATTTTTGTTTCTTTGTATATATTTTGTTTCATTTCTTTAATACTTATCAGTTTCTCTTTATCATTCAGCAAAGAAATTCTGCCTTCGAAATGAAGGACTTCTATTTATTTAAGTGAATAATGAATTTCAAGTAGAAAACGACAAACAAACTGTGAACTAAGTGTCGTCCTTAGACGTCCGTTAAGTTTAGCTTTTGCTCTATACATACACCATCACCATCACCTCGTCATTGTCATTGTCGTTGTCGCTTTCGTCCACGTCCTTATTTTTTTGTAATTAATTGGATTTGGATAATAATTCGCTACGAGGATTGATGGTTGGACTCTCAAGTTACTCATGATGGGAAGCCTCTATCATTTGTCATCTCAACGCAGCAGGTATCCACAATAAGTCAAGAAACTTTCAAAATAGTCCATGCAGCAAGATGCTAATGGTTAAGCTCGGTGTGTTTTTTTTTTTCTTTTCTTATCTGTCAGGGAGAACACTCCCCCTCGATTGCGCGTTGATGATGAGTTGAAAATGACAAAATAAGAAAAATAAATGAATAAATAAAACAAAATAAAATAACAGTCCATGACAGCTTTGGCAAGATAAGTCGACGTTAATGGAAATTCTAAGGGAGAACCACTACCGCCAATCTAGACGACCTATATCTAGTTCCTGAGATGGTAAGAGTAGGGAAATGATATTTTGAGTTTATTTAAACCTATATACAAATGGTGGGCGGAAAAAAGAATTACAATAAGATTATCGTTGTTGTTTTGATACCTATAAGTGTGATCGTATGCCTTGAATCATATCTGACAAGAGAGTGTTAAATGAGCAAAATATTATTTCATTATAATATTCAATTTCCACTTAAAAAAAAATGTGTATTGAATTACAAGGTTTCACAATACACAGACATTTTGAATGATTTTTAATATTTCCAAGTTCAAAATAAAATTTTAATAAAATAATGGTTGATTAAAAGCTTTTAGTTCAGGTATAGCAAATTATTTAGGCAAGCATATGAATTCTAGAAAAAATGTATATCATACTTCTGAACAAATGTAATAATCTCATAAACATAAAAACCTTAGTTTTGGAGGACTTCATCAACAAATTTTCCTATAACAGACATTCAAGGGCTAAAGACTGCTGGACATCACAATACATATGGAACAAAATAACGCATTGAAGATTGTGAAGTCTGCGAAAGGAACAGATTAAAAAGCTGGACGGAAGGTTAAATTTCCAAGCAAATAAAATAAAAATAAAATTTATAGATCGACAACTTATGGAAAACCAAGGTCTAGTGACTCAGAACTCTTAACCATTCGTGTATTCGTGTGTGGGTATTGTTAGTCAGCAGGAATGGTAGGGACCAACAATTTTCTGTCAAATCCGAATGGCTTAGATGAGCGTATCTATGTATAATGCTCTCTCTCCAATATCCCTTGCTCGTAGTCCTAGGAAATTCACGAAGCACTCGTAATGAAATACCTTTTAAATTCCTGAAAGCATATTTCGCCATTTTTTGATTGGCGTTAATACGGGTGTATGTGGAAAATAAACCTTTGCCAGGGACTGGAAGAATAGAGGCAATACCCGGTACTGCCTTTTGCTTAATTCAATTTTCCGAATCTAATCCCATGTCAAGTATAATTTTTACCCGAATAAAGATCACGATCGAGTCTACACTTAAAAAGACATTAAGCTGGCTTTAGCTTAACGCTGTAAGCCTTTTTGAAATTTAAATTCTCCGGGTGGTTTTCGGTGCCATAAAGAGCAAGTAGGGCAAGAGATAAAACAACGAACTGTACGGATGCACAGTGATATGACCAAGCCCCCAAAATGACTGCAAGTGCTGATTCATATAACCGGGATGTACACCAAAACAACGGGCCGCAATGGCATGAAACTGAAAGGCCTTCGTTTTGCTTCTCGCAGGTAAACCCAAACTAAATACTAGCTAGGGTACCGAGCTGTCTGGAGAAGCTTGTTGTGTGAAGCTCGTGCAATTACTGAAAGTACGCCATTTAAAATAATTTGCTCGTTATTCCTGTGTCAAATAAATGATGGGAACGTTTACACAAAAGGTGAACGCTGTGACGAGAAGCTTTTGTCAGGCGTGTTTTAGGTCATGTCGTTCGGTGGAAACAATTCGCACAGCTCCGAAAAATTAAGACATTTATCTGTCCCAGGTCAACGAATTGTTTTGAGTTGGTTATAACAACTAGTGCTGTGCTGTATCGTATAACACCCGTCAGACGTGCCTCAATATACGCTTAACCCTACAGTTAAGTTTATAGACGAAATGCGTATTTTTCCACTCCTTGTAAGTCAGCATAACACGTCTTTTCGACATTCCCAGACTTAAAGTTATGTTTAGAATATGGAATAAAGATTCAAGCCCTATAGCTAAAACATGTTTGTCTAGGTTTCCTTTTTTGCTCAAGAGTACTGCTCCTCATTTGTATAGCCGCTTTTCACATTAGCATTTGTCCCTTATTTTTCCTTTGTGATCTAATATAAGAAAGTGATTTATAAAATCTTTTCCCATATTGAAATCACAGTCACAAGGATTCAAATCGATTTTGTATATTGCATCAAACGATTTTGACCCATTTATCTGTGTATATCCTTTTCATTTTCCGTATTTTCTATAAAGGAGGAATCCATCATACAAGATTGAATAACACCAGCTGAATAGCTCTGCAAACTGCACTTCATTTCCATAATAAAGACGTATATCCACATCATCTTGACCTGATTTTCAAATTGAGTCATCACATCTCTCTGATGTGTGTGTGGTCCATGCTCATCTAGAGAGTCGACCACTTTTTCAAGAAGAAAATTGTTTGCCTTTCAATTGCCCTTCTTTAACATATTATATATTTGTTTGATAAAACTCATAAATGTGCAAACAAAACTTAACTCTGCCCCGCATATGTGTGGTTTTGTTGGTTCTCCGAAGAGATAGAGGGTTGAAGTGTTTGGAAAAAAAAAAGAAGTAGAATAAGTTTAAATGCATCCCGTTTTTATGCATATATCGTATCTGCATCATCCTGAAAGAAAGCGGATACGCTGCTTAAGCTGAAAAAATATTTGCGCTCCGATGAATCCCATTCGATAAACATTTTTCTATCCCGTCAAAAGGATCGACACGGCGAAACATTATAACAGAAGGACGAACCATTCCAACGGGTGGATATCATAAAATATAGGATCACGGTAAGCAAACAGAGGCTGCTTATGCTCTCCATCATGCTCCCAACCAAAGCCACTATGTGCAACAAATACCACTTCGATGCAGTTAAGTACATATACATGCAATATGCATGCATGCCAAAGGAAAGGATGTGCAAAACAAGCAAACAAAAAAAATATCCTGTTTTTCCTTCTTTTTTAATTTCCTTCTTATGATGGCTGAAGGCAATCCTTGGGAATATAAAGAAAAAAAGAAAGCTCGATCTAGGAACTGTGAACATGGGATCTGCCCCAACTGTGTGTGTTTAGATAAAGAAAAAGGAGCAAACTATATCCAAGGAATATAGTGGACAACAAATATTTAGGGGTATCCTTTGAAAATAGGATGTGTGCGGTTATTGGCATTTGCTTGAATTCTTCTTGCAAACAGCAAAAATCTAAGGATAAAGCTAGGATGTTATTCGATGCTGATGGGTTTTAATAGATGGATCCATATAAGACCATCACATGTCCTTTTATCCGTATCTAGCGAGCCAAGGCGTTATTGGGACGAGTGACCGAGCAAGGAGACGTGTATTTAAGCTTTCACTTGGACCCAGATATGCATATGCAGCATGCATGGTAAAGATTTTTTTCAGCTTCGATTGTTAAATGAATTTTTAAAAGATGCACCTAGATATTTATACATACTTGGTGTTTTTATCGTTTTGTTTTTTATTCCTGTGGAGATTTCTGGAAGAGTGGTAATCAACATCTTGTTATCTTTGACGATTATCCGATTTATGAGACGTGTTCATACATTTACGTATGTTTGCTTGTGATTTTGATTGGATTTAGGTTGTGAGGTTGTGTCAACAGTAGAAGATGCAGGTCGTGTTAGAAAAATGGGATTTGATTCTTAAATGAAATGACTTTAGTTTAAATTGAAGATATTAAAGATTGGGAACCTTTTCACCCTTAGGCACGGCAGCATTTCATTTTCTATGATCATGATCCGCAGAGGTATTTTCTAGTGTGTTCTGATATGCCTCGTGATACGAATCAGTTTCCAGCGAACCCGAACTCTCCCATCGCCATGAAATTTAAGAGCTACTGATGATGAATGCTACCATATACGGTTTTGTATTCGATAAGGTTTGAAATTCATTTGATCTTTTCCAGGATTTGATTGATTGTGATATTGGTCTTTGTTCGATCCATCGGGCCAGAATCCACACTAGTCAACTAAACAGTTGCAGAACGGCTTAACACGTCATTCTATATGTGAAGTTTAACGGGGATATGCCTTGATAGTTCTTACAAGACAGAAACGCCCTATTTTTGTAGATAGGGCATATAGAACTGATAGTCCAATTATCGGTCAAGTTTACTTCCACTTCTAACTTGGTTCATGTTTTGATGAATGTGCCTTAGCAACGCATCACCTCCATGTTTGAAGAGCTCAGCTAGCGCTGGGAATCCTTCAGAGCTGGTGGCTTTTTTTTATAATTAAATCTACCTCTTCTATACTGGGTGATGGAACCGAGTCTTTAATAATTCAAGGTGAGTTCTCCGCTTCCCTCATCGCTCGCTTTCCATGACGCATATTTAGAATCTTCTGAAAATACTGATCGAATACATTTTCTATTCCGTATGCTTCGGTGCTTAGATTACATTCGCTGTTTCGAAGAGCCTATATCTCGGGTTTACAACCAGCAGGCAGTTCCTTGACTTTTTTTTAAAATAAAATCTCTTTTTATATTAGATCCCATGGGGCTTCTATAACTATCCGCTGGGAGGCTGCGAACGCCCTCTTCTTTTTACGCAGGATCTTGGGAACTGAATGCCTCTCGAAATATGCGAGCGTAAGGATGCTGGATACGTGCCTTGCGTCAATTTGGTTAGTGGCTTGACCATTTATAGACTCCCAGGTTGCTTCGTGGATCAGAGTGCTTCACCATACTGCCAGTAACGGCAAACCCTTTTAGTCAGAAGCCGTTATCTTTTGTTAAAAGTGTTACTTACTAATTAGAAGACTCTGTCCTTCCCGTTTTAGCATTAAAGTTTCCAAGCATAACTTTGACATTGCATTTCGGGACAATGAAAAAACTCTTCCCTTAAAGCTTCTTAAATCTTAAGCTTCATCCGTAGAGACGCGTGGCCATAATATACGCTCAGGCTCTTGTTTTGGAAAGTGTTTTTGATGCAGATCATCTCAGCAGACGATAACTTATCAACTTGAAAATCCGTAACTTTGCCTTAAATCCGATATCTCAAGACCAATCTGCATCTGTTGCATGTGCATTTTCTAAATGTAACTTTTTTTCTTTTCACCAAATCCTATCCATCGTATCTCTTGGGGTGTAAGGCTCCAAGTTCATACTGCTAAGTCGTTAACCTTTAATTTTTCACTCCTTGTTGTCACATCCAGCCCGAAGTGTCATTGAATTCTACTCCTCGGTTTGACGCAAGTAGAACAGGACCTTAACCAACTTGATATGCGAAACTGGAAACAGCTAGCTGTGGACCGAGTTAACTGGAAGAAGCTTGTTGATTGATACCTTGGTCCACTCTGCCATTTATTCAATTTCCAATATCTAAGGTTCTAATGTTAATTCCGATCTTATTTAAGCTTTTTTTTTGTTGAAAATTTACTTTTCCAAGGGCTTTATTTTCAAAATCCCAAACCTTTAAAATGTTTATCACGCACATGGTTTAGCCTTCCCTCTGAAGTTACCTTTTGCATGAAATTATCTTCAAAAAATAATTCTTCCAAACTCTCATTCATTATGCAAACACATTAAGATATTTCAGCCTGTTTGAATCATTCTTCTCCCCCTTTTCTTTTTATATTTTTCCAGTCAAAATGACTGACATATACAAATTGTCAAACCATTTTTTTGAACTGTTGTTGTCTTGTGTCAAAAATGCTCCCCAACAAAAAAAAAAAAAAAAAAAACGAACCAAACCTATTGCTATTACTCACTCTCACTCTGTGAAAAGCGGAAGGATTTGCATTTAGAATTACAGATTAACATTTGGAATTTATGTCTGCCATTAGTCATAAACTTAAGGAAGTCTGTTCTAAGGATTACAAAAAGTAGGTTGGTAAGTAAATACATATATAGGAGTAGAGAAACAAAAACAAAAACAAAAACAAACCAAGACTAAGACAAAGAACACTCGTGATTTTTGGGTGACAACACAATGGTGGTTTTTAATACAAAATCCAAAATAAGATATCTTTACAAAATCAGTCGTGGTTTGACGCTAAATTTTGCTTAGATCCTTAAAACACAAATTTGAAATCCTTGAAATACAATATCTAAAATATAATAAATATGCGCTCCATCAACCCTTATTAGCCTCTTTCAAATGGCGTATTATTTCTCACTCCTTACATATATTTAAATGAAACTCCTCCACCACCAGGAGCTACGCTGCTGTCTGTCTTGTGTATTTCCTTGAAATAAGTTTTAACTATGTATAACACTTATCTCCCAGGATATATGGCTGTGTGTCGTCGTCGTCGTTGCTTTCGTCGTAGTCTCATTCCATAGGAAACTTTTTAATTGATATCCTTACATCAAACTTATTGCTCCTCATCAGAGTAACGAGTCTAAGTTATCCTCCCACATTTCTCTCCTCCAAAAGCGGAGGACTTCTTCCCATAAAGCGTTGCAAATCCAATTATCAGCAGTAACCATTGAAAATAGAGAGGATGATTGTAGAAGAGCTGCTTCTTTAGGACTAACCGTAGGAGGATTTTCTTTATTATGTACATTTATAGAAGGTATAGGTTTTAGGTAGTTATTCCTGATGGTCTTAATGAAAGTTCGTCCTGTGGAAATTTGTAGGTTGTAGGTTATATACCTACTGTCGTCAGTCCAAGCCACAACATACAATAGTACTCGATTAATGTTGTTGTTTGTGTTGGCACCTTCATGTGTCACATCGATTCATGATTTAGTCCTTTCTCTGAAACCAAGAACTACTCTTCGTCCTTCGATATACAGGATGCTATATATGAAATTTTGCTTTGTTGTTATTTTCTGGCTCGCCTAGCTCGTCCTGATCCTAAGCCTGATCCTGATGTTTCAAGGAAATTAATTTTACATAATTTTCGAGATTAATAAAGTTGACATACGCTATTTTGTTTGTTCACTTAATGTTTGCCATTGAAGGAGTCAATTAGTAAAATGTGGCCCGATGGCGGTGGAGGTTGTGCGTAGGCAGCGATGATGGTTGGTCCTATAGTAGTTGGTGTTGGTTGGGGCGCGGGTGAAGTAAGGTATCTTAAAGAAGAAGGACGAATAGATTAAATTTCTTAGACAGGATGTTTAGACAGCCCCCTAGAGGCTGTTGTTTAGATTATAAGTTTTAGTTTTAGTTATTGTATAATGTTTTGCAAAATGGATGCCTGTTTGTGAACTTTTGTGCTCTGTGAAAAGTGGTGTTATGCCTTAAGAACAGTTTATGAACACCAAAAGTTTCCTTCAACATGTAAATAATTATATATGTAGATGTAGGATGTGGGATAAATGTATATAAATTGTTGTTATTATTGTTTGTATATATGTAGGTATAAAGGAAGTCCTTGTGGGAATAAGTTTAACAAACGGATGTTGTTGTTTTTTTTTTGTTGTTGTTGTTATATGTTATTAGATATTCTTGAATTTGAAATAATTAACAAATTTATATTTTAAGCTCATGCAAAGAGCCGAAGTATTGAGGAAGAAGTATGTAGCTATATAAGAATATTCATTAAGGGACTTTCAATAAAACAAGCTTGTGGTTAAAATTTTCCAAAAAGGACCTTTTCTTAATCACATTCAATATTAATTATATCTTATTTTCTTAACTACATCATGGTATACTTATATATTTATGTATATATGGTCAGCAGTTTATTTTTATGGATTTTTAAGCCCCTCAAAGAAGAGAAAAAAAACCAATAGGGCTGTGTTTGGTAATTGATGGTGTGGTGGTTGTCGTAAAAGAAATAATTTGCTTGGCAATGTTTTGATATTAATTTATATGAGTCATAAAAAATGTAATAAAAATGGACAAAGATTAGAAGAAAATGAAGGCCAGTTTATGAGTTCAAGAATAACGATAAGAATGAAAGAAGGAACAATATAAGAAAAGGTTCTGGTGGCGTTGAAGATGGCGGTTTGATGAAGAGAATTCTTTATACAATGATTCAGTTATGATGATGGAAGGAAGAAGGAGAGATTGCATTGATAGAGATGTTTATGGGATTTAAAATCTTTTAGAGCCACAAATTGTAAAATTATTAAGCTTTTTTTTGTGGGGGTAGGGTGTGGAAGAGTCATTGGCTTGGCCTTAGTTGAATATAAAAATGAAATCTTTGGTTGTCGTTTTTAAAGGTCCTGACCATTCTTTATTGAGATAACAATATTTAAAGTGGTCGGAATAGAGGATTTTAATTCGCATCATGTCTTCGAGGAATTTAGATTCATTTCGAGAAAAAAGCAGGCAGTTTTTCAAATAGTCTACACTTTTTTCTTTTTTTTTGTCTAGAAAACCAACATATTTATCTAATGACCATCAATGGAAGATCTATAATTTTTAGACCATCTAGACAAGATTTGATCTTGATAGTTCAGATGATCAAGATAGAGTTTAGATAGTCTAGATCGTTGGATACTTTAGATATTCTTGGTAGTCCCGATGGTTTTAATAGTCTAAATGTTCTAGATAGTACCGATGGTTTTTATAGTTTAAATGGTCTAGATAGTCCAGATGGTCAGGATAGTCTAGAGTCTTATTGGTCCAGATAGTCCAGATGGTCTAGATATTCTAGATGATTTAGATTGTCCAGATAGGCTAGATAATCTAGATGGTCTAGATAGTCTAGATGGTTTAGATAGGCCAGATGGTTTAGGTAGTCCCGATGGTCTAAATAGTCTAATTGGTCTAGATAGTTCAGATAGTCTAGATGGTCTATATAGTCTAAATAGTCTAGATAGTCCAGATGGGCAAGACAGTCCAGATGGTCTAGATAGTCCAAATGGTCCAGATAGTCTAGATGGTCTTATTGGTTTAGACTATATTGTTAATGCCTTGGTGTTTATTAGGCCGGAGGAGGTTTGAATTCGAATTTGACTTCATCCTGTTTTATTTAAATTGTTTTTCTCAGGGGTGGTGTCTCTTGAGAGGAAGTGAAAAATCCCTCTTGTCTATATGAAGATCTTCCCATCTTATTCATGTGGATTCGATTCTAAATACTCCTTCATATTCAAGAAACTGTGATATTTACAAAGGCTTATTAATAGCCAACTACACATGTACTTTCAAAGAAAATCATTATGTTGGCTTACAACTAGGTTCCACCTTTAGATGAAGCTACTTTATTTTTTTTAAAGCTTATCTCAAAGATTAAAATATTCTTTGCCTTTATATACAAAAAAAAAATTAAATTATAATAATTAATTGGATAGTTGAGTACTTCAATACAGTAAATGTACCCGATTGTATATTATGTCCCAGCTCATCAACTCATGAACTTTTATTACCCACTTTCCAGCCTATCACCTCTGTTCCGCTTAATTACGTCCAGGTTTATAATGAAGGTACATAAAAAAAATGGATTCTGAAATGCATACAAAAATCATTTTTTTTTTGTTAACATATTTCTCCGTCCAAATAACTCGACTGAAATAATAGCAACTCAATTAGCGAGTGCTGATTTCATTACTATATAGACGCATAATTATTGAATCATAGCAATTTGAATGCACGTCATAACGTTTCATTACTCTTCTCGTTGATGCTGCTGGGAATGCCGATGACGATGATGATGTTGATGATGCTGATGAACCCTCGGGAAGAGTCCCATCTATATATACGATAAGCTTGAGTCTCATTTCATTCATCAGAGACAGGATAAGTGCACACATTTTATACCTCAGCACCTCTTGCTCGTCTCATTTTGGTTAATTTAACTGCTCAATGTCGAACACCATCATCATTGAGCAGATTCGAATGTGGCTTAAATTTCCTATTAAAAAAGAGAACTGTTTAAATAACGGTTAATTACAGTTTTTTTTTTTTTTTTTTTTGCTTCTGGTTTGTGCCTGTGTTCGGGGGAAAATCCTCTACTTTTTAATGAAACACAATTAATTATACTGAGCAAACCTCTGTGCCTCTGTTTAATAATAATTTGTGGATAAAAATAAACTTATTTTTCCCTTTCCCTTTAGAACAGATGAATCAGTGCTGCTGGATATGCATCCGTATCCCCCCTTATGTAGGAAACACAACCATCTGTACTAGATCCGTCTTCGAGTAGTAGTAGTTGTTGTTGGGCGCCATTTTATGTATATTTTGACAACTTGTTAAATATTCCTCGGTGAAAAGTCGTTAAGGCCGCAAATGAGTTCAAAAAACTCCAACTAGACACCTTCCCCATCATTTCATCATCTGCTGCCTATATTTTTCCATCCTAGTCTCTCTCTCTAAACACTTCTAACCCTGTACAAGTTGCACTTGCAATATTGTGTTTTTTTTTTCTTTTCTTTTTTGTGATAGTCCCCCAAGTATTTTTCGAAATTCCCTTCTTCATACCGTTTTTTCCCGCCGACCAACATCAAGGAAGTCACAAGACTCTGGCACACTTGTCGTGTCACAAAAATTGCATGCGGTGGTGTTCCCAATTTGGCATCGGTTTTTAGCGCACTCATCGCTTATCCATATACTTTTTTTTTTGAAATAGAGGTGCGCCTTCCGTAGGTCTAAAACTTTATAATGCCGTGTTTTTCTGGATGATGCGTTTACGCATCGCTTGGCAAATTTCCCTGATGTGAAATGTACGGACGAAGGATGGTCTATCTATAAATAACATCCTGAGCATGACTTTTGTATACAAAACAACTTTGACATGGCGCGCAATGACGACGACGACAACGAAAACGACGACGCACGATTCAATTTGTTGAGGACAGAATAAAATTGAAGACGCACACTTATGGGTTGAAGTTTTTGTAAATATTAATTTTTTTTTTCTGTCAATTTTTTAAATCACAGAAAGTGATTCTTAAAAAGAGCAATATTCGACTTCTTTGTGTTTATACTTATAAACCACAGAGATGACATTTTCACTCAACTTACAAATGCAAAGGATTTTAATTGGCACACACTATAGATGAATATGGATGGCGTTTTCCCTTTGTATCAAAATAATGAAAGGCAATTTTTTTTTATTATTATTATTTTGATGAATTTTTATTTAAAATATTGATTTCAAACTGTTACTAATAAATATGGTCTTGGATGAAGCTCAGTCAGACAGAATTCCGAAATCTGAAATTCAGAAAAATCGAAGATTCAGGAAACCCCAAATCCCGATAACACACTTTCCCCATAACCGAAAATCCCAAAATTACTTTATTAAAACAAAACAAAAATTCAAATAAAATTGAAATTGTCGTTACTGTGAAAATGGGTTTTTGGAAATTTGGGCTTTTGGGATTTTCAGGATTTTGGGTTTTTGGGATTTATTTTTGTTTTTGGTTCTTGGGATTTATTTGTTTTTTTTGGGATAATTTTTTTTGGGTTTTTTGGGGTTTTTGGGAGTTTTTTTTGGGGGTTTTTGGGATTTTTTTTTTTCGTCATTATGGTTTTTTTTAGGGTTTTGTAGATTTTGGGTTTTTGGGTTTTCGGGATTTTATATTTTTGGGGTTTTGGGTTTTCGTGATTTTGGGTTTTGCGGATTTTGTTTTTGGGATTCAGAACAAAACCATTCTATAATCCCCAAGTATACAGAACTTATTTCGTTTTGATGTTTTTAAACAAGAATTACATTTTTTGTTTGCTTTTCAAAAATATTTGGTATGAAAACGTTAATAATTGACAACATTTTAAGTCGCAAACGAATCTTCTTTAAGTGAATTAGAATTCAGAATCGCATATAACGAAAATAGGGTTTTTCATGTTTTTTTTTTGTAAAAAATTGCCTAATATTTGGGATATTTCCGTATTATGTAGGTATATGGATAAGCTTCCTTATAATTAAAAAATTGTTGATAATTAAAAGAACTTAATGGTAAGGAGCTAGTTTTACCATTAGGTTCTTTTAAATTTTACACCATTTTCTCTGTCTTTTTCAAAACGAAATAAGTACTCAAAAAATTCGAGTGAAAATGCATAATTTTCCTCCCAGATTCTTACTCAATTCCCAATGCAGCATTATCTCATTATACTGATCTCTCCCCATTTTTCTCCCTAAGTAAAAATACCATCAGAGACTTTTCCCTGAATTTCCCCAAAAAAAAACAGCTCAAAAGATCTTTTAGTATCTCGCGATCCTTCAATCTCATACAACGTTACGCTTATACGCACTCGCGAGTTTGAAAAAGTTTTTCAATTCTTTTTTTGTTTGTTTTGTATTTCTTATAAGAATCAAGATCGTGCCTCGAAAGTGTTTAAAGACACCACAGAGACCGTCTGCTTCCCGCCTCCCGTTGCAAAAAGCAATTTATCACCCTATATACCCGTGGCTATATTTTTATCAGAAGCTACCATATTACGAGTGATGTATTTTCTTGTGTGTATATTTCCGCAGTTCTGTTGATTAATCCCGAAAAATGGGTTAATTAAGAAATAAAAAAAAAGCTCAATAAAAAACAATCTAAAAGTGCATATTACTACAACACGAGAAGATGTATCTTTAGATAAAATGATACACACGTATATTCTGAACTGAAGTGCGTTCATTGATTAAATGAATTATAATTCAATGGGTTTTTGAAAGTACATAATTATTTCGGGAATTGTTTTTAGTTCTTTTTTGTGTTTGAAAACTGTCAGTGGCGTCTGGGATTTGGAAAACCCAAATCTATTAGATTCAAGTTTTCTAGTGGTTTTATTAGATACATCTGCTTAATGTTTAAAAGTTTATTTATCGTTGTTTTCTAAAACATCCCTTTTTTTTTTGTTGGTTTTCGAAAAAGCATTCGCGTGTAGATTATCTATTTATGGAATATTTCGTGGTCGACGTTTTCGGTCTTTGGGGAACACCGTTATGTAAATAAATGTTCTTGAAGTGCTTGTGGGCCTAATGCATCATCGAACGTGCTTATCGGCTCCATCATTAGGCTTAGATACAATTTGATGAAACAAAAATGAATAATTCAAGTTGAAAGTATCTATTAGTATGACTGTGAAATGTGGTATTTTTGGGTGAAACTAATATTTTTTTTTAAAACCCTTTTTTTTTTGTATTCTTTCTACCCTGTGTGTTGTTGTGTAATCCTCGCAACGATTTCGGGTTGGATTGAAGATATATACAATTACTGAGTCATGCTGTGGCGGCTGTGGATTGTGTGTTGTGTCGGAACAGCTGTCGTGCGGGTGTTGGGAAATCCCAAGTATTTTTCCCGCCTTCATGATGTCTGCCGCAATGTTGATGAAATGTTACCTCTCAAAAGGGGGGAAATGAAAAATCATACCTGAGTCAACAGTTTTCTTTTTTTTTTTTTTTTTGAAATTTATTATTATTTTTCCAACAAGAAGTTATTGCTTCGATTCGTTTAAATGCGGAAGGGTTGATTTCAAACTTCTTTAAAGAAAGTTTTCTATTCGGTTGGTGTTTTCTTTTTTTTTTAAGGGTTTCCGGGTTTTATTTTTATTTTCTTCCGTACATTTTGAAATGAAATATTGTAGGTACAATTGATTTTTGGGAGCACGTCTTCGTCGTCGAAGTCATCGTCATAGTCGACTGAATGGAAAGTTATGTGTGCGTCGTATACTATACGTTAAGTTGTCCTTTGGGGCATTCATTCACAACCACCTTTTTATACCCTTTTTTTTATTTTTGCCACCAACCAACAAAAATATAAAACTTTGAAATAAAAAGCACTTTACGTTTTCAATGTAGTTTGAATTTTTTTTTTTATATATATTTTTAAAAGGGGTTATGAATGAGTAGGTATCTTTTTTTATTTTTGTTGCTACTTTTAGTAGGTACCTATTTTTTTTTGTTGATAGCAAAGGATACTCTTGTGTGTCTAATGGAATTAGGAAAAACTTTTGCGTAGATATTCGTTTTTTTTTTATAGCAACAAAAAAGATATATATATAAAAAGATAAATCATTTTGATTAAATTAAGTTGTATATGTACCTATGCTTCATTGAGATAGAGATAGAAGAGGTAACATGTGTTTAAATTGGATATGATGGGAGAAGAATTATTTGAGGTGATATGTCATTTTATTTTGAGGGATGTAAACATTCATTAGTCATGTTTTTTTTTTCTTTTTTTTTTGCTTCAGTGTTGCTATAGGCTTAGAGAACCTTTTGAAGAGTTATAATATAAAAGAGAAGTACGTGATTTTTTCAACTGTCAGATTATACTATCAGATAAAATAGGGTTTTCGAGGATTTATTTATATTAAATATAAAAAAAAGCTCTAAGGACATTGAATCGTATTTTTTTTGTTGAGCTCAGGGAATTGTATCTGTTTTTATATTAATCATTTAAAAATTATCATTTTGTATGTATTTAAAACAAAATTGATCAAAAATACTGGTTTTCGTTGACCCTTAACAATAAAACAATAACATTTCTTTCCTTACGTCAATCAATTAACAAATATCATTATGTATTTTTAAAACTTACATAGTTTAAAGTCAAAAATACTGGTTTTTCAATCGTTTGGTCTGAAATGGTTTTATTGGTTTTCGTTGAACCTCTACAAGAAAACAATAACATTTTTTCCTTACTTCAATCAATTAAGAAATATTATTATGTATTTTAAAAAATTGGTTTAAAGTCAAAAATACTGGTTTTTCAATCTTTGGTCTTAAATGACGAAGTTAGCTATCGAAAAATAGTTTTTGCTCATTTTAAAGATTATCTATAATATTGTCACCAAAAAATATTATAACACTTTTTTTTTGTATAAGAGCAATCAGTTAAGAGATATTGTTCTCTCAAAAACTTGTCAGTGTTGAAAATATAAGTTTTTTGACATACAACTCTAGAACGGTAATTTTTATCCATTGCTTTGTTAAAAAAACTTGTGGATTGTGTTAATCTCTATGAGCAAGCATTGACAAATTTTTTGTTATATCGATCACTTAAAAGATATCATTTTTAAGCACATTGTTCAAAAACAAAAAAATACTGTTTTTTTTCTTTTAACTTTCAAATGGCTAATTTTTTGAAAAATAATTTATGATCAATTTATAGAATACAATATTTGCTTTAAGAAATATTATAACACCTTTTTCCATATACGGCATCAGTTACAAGAAATTTCTTCCTCCAAAAATAGAGGTGTCGTAAATATTGTTTTTTTTTTCAAAATAAAAATAAAATAAAAATAAAATATTGTGTTATTATTTTTAATATGATAATGTTACTTTCAGAGCATCAACATATTTTTTTTCGTAAAGAAATCACTAAAAAGTTATTACAAAACAAAATTGTCAAAAATACTGGTTTTTTGCTTTTAACTCTCATTTGGTGAAGTTTTTGAACAAATAATTTATTTTCACTTTATTTATAGATTATAATATTTTCTACAAGAAATATTATAACAATTTTTTCCCTACGAGGCATCATTTACAAGATATTGCGACTTAAAAAGAAATAGACTAATTTCAAAAATTAGTTCAGTAAAAATGTATCAAAAAAAAGTCAAATCTGTGGAGGAAAGTCCAAGGAATATTTTTAAACGCATTTATCTTTATTTTGGCAAATATGAAATACTGTTTAAAAAGTCCAATAAAGGGTTTTAGTATACAACTCGTAGTGTTTTTTGTCAGTCGATAATTTTTTCTGTGATAAATTTTTAAATAGTTCACAATTTCCCAAGCTTTCCGAAAGACCGAAAGTATTAATTCAATGTTAAAATATTTTTCCGCTGCAAATAAATGTTCTCTTCAAACCAACACGTGTTCCTCGACGATAAATCTAATACCCCTTCTTCAATAAAATACTGGAATGGAAATTGCTATTTTCATAGTGCCGTATAGTGGCGGCCTCTTTATTCAGTGAAAGCAAATTTTTTTTTTTTTTTTATTTTGATCGATTTTTGGCAATTGAAGTTTAAAATGAATCAAACACTGCTTCTGAGTTATCCCGGGATTGCAGCACGATTAAGATACTTTGTATCAGTGCTAAGTTAAACCAGAGTTAATTAGCCCTGCAAATAAATTGCACCCAAGTTATTTCAAAAGCAGTTTAGGATTAAAGGAAAGGGGGATTTTCATAGTGAGGTTCTCTTTCGATTTCAATAGTCTCAGAAGCATAAACCTGTTACAAATATCTATTCAGTTAATCCATAGTTAACTCACCAAATTAATTGAATTTACTCCAGATCTAAAGTGCTTAAGAACTTTAGTTAACTCAAGTTTAACTCTGAAACTAAGATGATCTCGCTCTGAAAAGAAAGGCCTTACTTAGTCTGGTTTAACTGACTGACTGAGTACTGAAAACTGGTCCTTAAGAGTTTTTAATCCTACGTGATATCGTTTATATATTAACAACTTATTTTTCAAGAAAGATTTTCCTAATCCATAGTTAACTCACCAAATTGGTTGAATTAAAATGAGATCTATAGTGACTGAAAAGCTTGTCAGGGGTAAACTCAGGTTTAACTTCGAAACTGAGATGATCTCGCCCTGAAAAGAAAGGCCTTAATTAGTCTAGTTTAACTCAGTACTGAAAATTGGTTCATCAAGAGTTTTTCCTCAAGACAGATTTTCCTAATCCATAGTTAACTTACCAAATTTGTTGAATAGCTTGTGTCAGAAGTTAACTCAGGTTTAGCTCCGAAACTGAGATGATTTTGTTATGAAAAGAAGTCTGGTCTAACTCACCACTAAAAACTAGTCCTTTAAGAGTTAACCTACGAGATATCCTTTGGTTAATTTATTTATCACGACAAATGCTGGTAATTTTAACGATAATTTCTTTTATTTTGTAGTTAAGTGGTGTTGATTGTGATCCTAATGCCAACAAAATTAGGTAGATGTTATGTATTTTACTTTAAAATTTTCGTTCAATTCCGATCTTGAGTTCAAACTCAAGATATAATCGTGGGATTATAAATATACAAGCTGACAACCATCAACACTCAAAAATATGTGATGAACGAAAAATTCTGTCTGCATATTTACTACTTCCAAATAAATCCTTCAGCACTTACTTACTCCGGTATAATCGTATTTAGGTTTTAATATTTAACGTTAAAAAGATACTATTTATTTCTTATCTCTCTGATGGTTCATCTTGAAAAGAATAAAACCTATTAAATATATAAAATTTAAAGCCCCTCAACCCTGTAAAACCGCACATTGCTTTGCTAAAAATGCCGTCTAAAAGATTAAAAGCTGTTATGAGATTTAAATTATTTTTCTTAATAATGTTAAAAATAAACCTTAAAAAATTTATGTAAATGTACATTACTTCATTATACAAGCTTTCAAAATATATGTATTTCCTGTATAAGTATATAAAATT
Organism: Epistrophe eligans; assembly: GCA_951394125.1. Taxonomy (NCBI): domain Eukaryota; kingdom Metazoa; phylum Arthropoda; class Insecta; order Diptera; family Syrphidae; genus Epistrophe; species Epistrophe eligans. The sequence goes on from OX596028.1 coordinate 108,272,472, forward strand.
CCTTAGAGTATGCAATGTGTCGCCAAAGAATTTTTTTTTTTAAAGATTAACTGCATGAGTGTGTGTGTGTTGTGAAGGATGATGATGCCTTGAGGGATACTCATTCAAAAACGTGTAAAATTCCGCCGACATCAAAAATTATTTACACTCATAGTCTTTTATAAGATTCTTTTCAAAAATCCCCAACCATTTTTTTTACTAGTTCGTTGCATATGCTTGAGGGGTTGATTTTTTAATACCAGATGCCATCCCATATTATATCCGTATAAACAAATATCGTATTCACATTTTTTGAAAAAAGCATGTTAAGCATGTTATATGACCTCGATGGTCCCCAATAACATTCATCTAACCATCTCCTTCTCCATCTCCATCAATCCATCTCAAGACATCGACATACAAAAAATATTTTTCCATCAACCCTCGTTATATAATGTATATATATATTTTGTTGCTCTATAACATTTATTTATTTAGATAGCTCGTGTTAAAGAGAATTGGGTGTGTGTCTTATATTACCCACAAGAACCCCTTATGGCAGACTTCGTCATATTGGCTTTTAAGCAAATTGAATTCGACGACACCACCGAGAGCATCATACAGCAAGTGTCGACGACTTTACTATTCTAGGTGAGTCGCGAACTGCGCCGGGCCGCGGTACGCGCTGTCACTCTCAACCATATTGCACCGGATATCGAATGCCTTTATCTACATATATTTACGTTCAAGTTACAACAACCCCTTCTTGGCAATCGAATCTAATATATTTTTATTACTTAAGATACGAGATGCCGTTGCGGAAGTATCCATCGTCTAGCTAGCTCTATACCTCTATACTCTCCCTTGAAAACTGGAGGAAGATGGATGCTTTGATAACAAACCCACTATATCGCATGATGATGCTTCTTCTCCAATTTGGCCTTGTTTGGAACTTCAAAGTAGAACGAGCGCGGCGGCAGCATGGCAAATTACTTCTTGTTCTTCTTCTTTTCGCCAGGAGTGGGTGTGTGCCATCAGATACACCCAACTTCTTTTTTGATTCTTCTTTATAAGAAGCCTTCAGCTGCTGATGCTGGCTTGAAGTGAGATCTCCTTAGAGCTTGTGATGACGGAAGGTTAGGTTGTGCGGGTGAGGAGGGATGTAACAAAAAGTCGGGGAAACACTTAACCTGGGTGTGGGGTGGTGTGGTGTTGTTTTGAAGTTTAAATGGGGGATGGGGGATACTTCGACTAATATGCCAATGATGACTGAAGTGTTTTCTACGCACACTGCTATATGATGTGGTGTCAAATGACACAGCATAAGGGCATTTTATTTTTATTTTTATTTCGGGGAGTTTGTTGGCATTGGGACCGGATATCGGAAAATGTAGAAAGGCAATCGGATGGGACTTGTTTTTTTTTTTTTTTTTTTTCTTTACGAATTTCCAATTTGTTAAGGATGCTTTGATATATACAACATGACTCGCTGTCATACATAATCGTGTGTTAAATTGTCCCCGACCCCGAGTATATGTATATATGTACATGTGGGGGATGATGATCGATAGAAGGGATGAATGAATATAATCTACATCTGTGACCAAATGAATTGCTGCTTCTTTTTTGGATGTGTAATCAATAAAATTATTGACCCTTATCTGTCTTGTGTGTGAAAAAGGTTTTTATACTTTTTTTTTTTTTTTGCTATCTCTCTATATGGGTGGTGTTTGGTATGTTTTGATGTACTTGCCATAGACCCCATGCCATATATAGCTCATACGTATGTGTGAGGCGCTGGCTGGAGCTGGAGCTAGATGGCTAACATTGAATTTGAGAAGTAATTTGATTTTTGTAAAACGGTCAATGGACATCGGAAATTGTTTCGAACAGATGGGTTATGATATATTAGACTGGTTTATTGGCAATGTAATTGGGTTTGTGAAAAGATCGATTGTGAAACAGGGTTGTGGATATGTAATGGAAGTGTGCGATTTATTTTGTTGATATAATATGGCAAAACGAATTGAACTTACATAAATATTGCAAGTGACTTACATTTCTTAATTTGAGAATTAAATGTACTGGGAAGACTGGGGAAATATTATTTGATTGATTTCTATGTTTGAAGTTACTAATAATCCCCACCACCAGCAGTCACATTTTTTGTCCCTTCAAAATGAAATTTTACCCTTGCTTGTAAAAAATAAGAAATTTTAAAAAAGCTGTACTCCAAAAGAGAAACACTGAGTGAAGATTAATAATCTGCTCGAGAAAATGTTGTTATCAGTAGAGGTCTTCAGATAGCTTTAAGGTTTTAAAATTGTATATCCAATTCCTTTTTATGGTTGGACCAGTTTAGCAATTATTAGATTAGTTCCCAGACTGTAAGTTTTTGTAATTTTCAATAATTTCGCAGAAAAGACCACTCGCGAAGCAGTAAAAAATTAGCCATTTTTGTAAATTTCTGTTGAAGAACTTTTTCCGACAGAAATATCAGTATCACGCGGGAATACTGTGAATTTGTGTAAATTGAAGATACCACTCGTGAGGCAGTAAAAAATTGGCCATTTTTGTAAATTTCTGTTGAAGAACTTTTTCTGACAGAAATATCACTATCCCGCGGGAATACTGTGAATTTGTGTAAATGATTCCCGAACTTTTTACGCCTGATTCGGTTTGTGTTGGCTCCTAGGAATGAAATGTATTGTTGATTTTTGGCTGATTCGGTGTGTTTTAAGCAGTTGAATAACAGCTTGAGAAAACGCAGAGCCCAGTAACTTAAAATATTTCCCGTGCCCGTATAATGTTCGTCGGGAAGTATGGAGGGGACATACAATTTTCTACCGTATTATGATGAGAGGCCCTTTTTCATGACACTTATACCTAATACTCTTGGAGAATTTGTTCATTCTAAAACACACTTAACTCATTCACCATTACAATATCTTCTTCCCCCAGTCTTGACCTACTTGCTTTCTTAGGGTGGCGCTACAGACCGGAGTAGAACAGGGCTTCAACCAACAAGCTTCTTTCAGCCAGCTAGGTCCCTAGCTACCTGTCTCCAGTTTCAAAGGCCCAATTGGTTCAAGTCCCTTTCCACTTGCGTGCATGACCTGACTTGCGGTTTAACGTTACTTAGCAAGTCCCTTCACTTCACTTAATGTTCTTACATCTTGCCGTTAAAACCCATCGAATCTTATAAATGCGTTTGACCTCTTATTGTTTTCGGTGTCTTATACGTTTTTCATCTTAAATGGACTACATTAGATGATCAATCATATTACATTAGTTCAAATCCCCCTTCTCTTATCTCTTCAGTGATCACCTTGCAAATTTAAGCTTCTGGCATGTTAGTGCTGCTCCAAATTATACCTTATTTTCATAACTAATCCCATAAACTTTTCAATTTCTGTCTTTCCCAGTCACTTGTTAACTTCCTCAGGGGTCCCCCAAGGTAGCCACTTGGGTCCTCTTCTTTTCATTTTTTATATACCATTTACGATATTGGCATGAAAAAAGACTCTCATATCTCATTCCACTCTGACGATGCTAAATGTGTCAAGACCATAATCTTCGACACATAATTCTACTCTTTTTCCAACAAATTCTCGTGAGTTAAGTTGTGGGTTAAAAATTAATTACAAACAAATTTATTTAATTACCAGAAATTCATAAAAACGTTCGGAATGGATATAGTGATGACTAACGTCTAAATCTGCTTATATTGATTAAATAAATTCCTTTTTTTACATTTCAGAAGTGGGATATGCCCCTGCAATTCTGATGTTTCAAATATAAGTCTGTCTAGCCTTAAATTTTTCGGAAGTAATTTTAATTCAAAGCAACCCTTTCTCTTTTTTGTTTGATATCAAGATGAAGGTAGATTATTTTCTTTCTCTAGTTGCCAAATAAAATGTAAATGCATGATTCCGAAAAACCACAATTTAAGGAAATAACTTCGACTTACATATATGTCGGTATGCGGATTTACAAAAACCTGTAAGCTGTCACTTTTCATTTATTTTAAACTATATTAGTTTCCTGATAACTTGTCGATATTGCGGTTTCTAGAAAAATTCAAAGAATTTTCGAAGGGTTATATAAATTGCCCTTCGACGGTCGTCGTCGTTTGTATCTCAAACCAAAGACCATTTGCATTTTGCTGACTTTTCCTTCCAGAAAAATCCTTATTTTCATTCTTACCCCTCCCTCAGCCTAAAAAAAAAAAAAAAAAACCATGACATCGACGACGTAACTAAACGATAACCAATTTATCTTCACTGTCCGGGTCTGATATATATTATACCAACCAAAACCCCTTAGCCACAAAAATTCTGATTTTCTGATCAAAAACCAACATTACACTTTTCCTTATACCTCATACCTATCTATACTTGCATCCCAGATTCAGCGACGACGACGACGACGACGACGACGACGTCTATGACGACGGACAAGAATTGATTTACTAATGGAAATTTCATACATAACTTAACTTTGACCCTAATAAGGGACATTTCTATCAACTTTGAGACCCAACACACTGAGAAGCCTCGATAAATACTTTGGTTTAAATCGTCCTTTTCTTTTTACCTGTTAGCTATGTGGTCTTTATATGAGAAAGATGCTGAATTGCTGACAACACTATGAATTCAATTAGGAAGTAAACCAAATGATGGAAATAAAAATTATTCTAGCTAAAAATTTTCTAGCTTTTGATGATGGTATAGGCTGTAGGTGTAGGGTGGTGGGGTTGGTGGTGGTGTTGTTGGCACAGTGGTTGATGGTGTACCCTTATATTTTGTCTGGTTGATGCCCTTCTATTAGATGTCGGATGTTTTCGATGTGAGAAGGGTAAATATTTATTAACTGTGAGTGGTTTTTGGGGGTGAAAGAAGGTTAAAAGGGGACAATTTTCATTTATTCATGAGTGAATAATTCTTTGTGATGGTATAAAAGAGTAAAAGTCATGCGGGGGGGAGCTATCCACATTTAGCCCAGCAGATAGATAGGTCGACGCATTGAATTATATTTTTGGGAGAGAAGCATTATTTTGTGAAATGTTTAAATCGCTTTCTATACAAATATATTGAATGGTTAGAAAGGATATTGATTGCAAAGGTTGTAAGACCACTTTCGAAAGATCACACAGCTCAATTGAGTATTAAAATTGAATATTCTCTTTTTTGTCGCAATACATTTTATAAGAAATATGCATTTTCTTCGAAAATAGATACTTTCACTTTGGAATTGGGTTGTATATTTGTTTTGATTTGATGTTTGAGGGCTTTTTAAGAAGTACATATAATTGTTTCGTGAATTTTAAATGAAAATGGAATAAGCTAAGCAAAATACGAAAAATGGTTATAAGCTTTTGAAATAAAAAATGAAGTGAAAAATAAATAAAAAATAAAAAAATTCTGAAGTCGTCCAAAATGTTGGGGGGTTGTGTTGCATATCAAGGATCAAATGATAATGTCTCAGCAAACGGATGTGACTACAAAAAGGTAAGAACACTTTTTAAATCAATGAACAAACCTTTCCTAAAGAAATAATTAAATAAAATTAAAAAAAAAAAAAACAAAAAAAGGTTTAAGCTTCGGTAGAATTTCGTCAATTATACAATAAGAATTTTAACGAAGCTTTAGTTTCGCTTAAATCTTTAAATAAACTAAAAGAAATAAAAAAAAAAAACTAAATGTAGTTTTAAGAACATTTTTTTAAAATGGTTAATGACTAAGATAGCTTCCGAAGTAATTTAATTTATACAAGCTTTAAAGAAGTTCAACTCCCAATTAACCTTATTTATTAATGCTTAACTACTTACTTACTTTATGTACATAGATGACGCTTATAATTATTATCGAATGGACCACGACATTAACCAACAAGCAGCTCTTCTAGTAAACCTGGACTCTATACTACAGTTACGGACCTAAATTAAACTGAGGTCGTTCTGCTGCTTTGTCTATTGGGGATATATTCTAAAACTCGTCAAGTTGATGCGTCGCTGTCCAGTCCATATGGTCCATGTATCCCAACCATCCCGGTCGCTGCATTTTAAGCTATTTTACCGGATCAATACCAATGTGTATAGAGAAGTCGTTGAATCTTCTTCTCCACACTCCACACAGAATCTTCCTTCAAAGCCCCCAAGCTAATTTTAATCAGTTCTTGACGAGGTACATGCTTCTACCCTATACAACGGGATCGAGATGATCAAGGGCTTCTACTACTTTAATGTCTTCTAAGAATGAAGGAAGAGCAAACCTCTCGTTTGATATATTAAAAAAGTTGATTTCTATGTTGTTCTTGGCCTTCCAACTTTCCGTTGACCATAAGGAAGGGCTGCGTTGCAATTTTATTGAGTGGCTTAGTAGCTTTTTCAGTGTCCAGCAACATTTACAACAGCTTTTCTCGACTTTCTTCAGCTCTTGGCTTGTTCTACACCACAGTTCCTAATTGGATATAATTTGTAACCGACAAATCTTTAGGATTCACTGCAGACAACGATTTAGAAGAGAAGCAATTTTTTTTAGGAGGTTGCGCAGGCTTTCCAGATTCCGCAGGCTTAAATTATCACGATTTTAACAGTAGTTTCGAAGTATCCCAATCTCACACATGATACCGAAGGCAGAACAAGCTGTACTTATTCTGTTTTTGAAGTCCAAGTCCGTACCACCATTGACTGATACAAAACTACCCAAGTAATTGAACTAGTCAATCTTTTCGTTTGGTGCCGGTTTCAAAAAGTACTCTCACTTGTGGAATTACATGTATTATTTTTATCTTGTTGCATTGAAAACCGACAGTTTTTGGGGAACATGCTTTCAGAAATTCTGCAGGTTATCAAGTCCAAAAGCTTTGTTTACTCTGAAGGAATTGACCAAAATTTGGATTTCTTCAATTTCTGGAAGTTTGGTCGAAATACTTCTGTAGGATCGGTTGATTTTATTTAACTCACTCAGGGACCATTTCGGACACTTCTTTAGGGAACCGTCTTAAACAAGGCATCCAAATGTTTCTTCTATCTGCATAGCTAATCCGCAAACGGTACCACTAGAGTACCGTCTATATCCAATAGTGGATGATTATTGATTAGCTTTTATTTCTGACAACTTTTTTGTACAATTCTCTGATACCTTCCCTTCTCATTTTCCGCATTTTCCATGAGTTCATCTGTCTACCTCTCTCATTTCACAGAGCAATAAACTGTCTAATATGCTATTCGGTGATCGGTTCATTATACAGCTTTTTCGCGATTTTAGCCCAACTGTCTTCGGATAATCTAGAAGTCTGTGTTGCCTCAAAATTGTCCGGGCACTGTTTCGGACTTAATAATAATTAATTAACTGTCTCTAAATATTTTCCATTTTTAAAATATTTTTAAATTGAACTTTAAAGGAAATATTTGGCTTTTAAAACCTTGATGAATTTCCGTTTCTGTGAACAGCAGTTTAAGGATTTGTGATGCAATTGTAATTAATGTATTTGAAATGACTTGGTATTTTTTCTTCAAATTCCATTTTCGACCACAAAAACTATTTAAGTCTGAGGATGCAATATCAAGAGTGCACACCATATGGTTCGCAGTCTCTATGCACACTCTTATTATTTTTCTATTGCATCAATTAACGTTTCCTTAATGCCTTCTTAACGTCCTTTTTTTGTTTGTTACTGTTGCGCATTCAGTCATCAATCTGTCTACAAGTCTAACCATCAAAACCCTTCCATTTCCAATTGAATCCAAATCTCTAGAAAACAGCTTTATGTCGATGTCCTTTCCTTTTTCATATTAAAGACACACACACGCAGACAATAATTGTGCAAAAAAAAACTAAATCCTAATACCTCGTATACAAATGGAAATTTAATTTTCGATTAATCTAAGACTAACGATGCAACACCACATTGCGATTATAACCAAATATGAGATTGTTTACGCCATCCTGAGTCCTTACGTTAGAGAATTATACAGAGAAAGGACTCGTTCCACCAGAAACTACCACAAATATACAATTGCCTTTAGGAGCTTTGAAAGCTTATAATAGCATATGCCAATCAGTGTCTTCTTCATCTTCCTCTATCTATATGGGGCTTGAGTTTTTTGTTCGTTTGTTTGTATGTATGGTCATTATTCTGGCTTTTGTTTTAAGTCCTGATGGTCATGGTGTTGTTTTTGTTTTTGTCTGTACTTCATATCGTATGCACATTTTGGAAAATTGAATATTTCTCCACAAAGGATCTGTACTGTATCCTATATCCTTTTATAAAGAGTAAAAGAAGATACACTCTTGCATTGCAAATTGAGATACATCTGTTTCTGAGTTGTTTTGAGTGCTTTTAAACAGAAAAAGGGCTAAGGATTTGGATTTGGTTGTGTAGGGGGTGTATTAGCCCTTATCCTTTCTACTTCTTTCCACAACTCTGCTTTTAATGAAAAACAATCTCGATTATTTCATCTTTTCTCCCATAGAGTGTAGAGGTAGATACTTTGCTTATCCTTAATACAACAGGGTGTTGGTTTTGAAACTACATAAATGCATTTAACTTTATATGAGTATTTGAGGTGTTAGGGGAGCAGGAGTGGGGAGAGGGGGGGATAAGAGATATGAAAATAACTTAGAATGTTGCATAATTGATGAATTTTTGTTGTTCATGATGATGATGATGTTGTTGTGGGTACATTACTAGTTTAATCGAGATATAAATTTGTTGTACCTGAAGAGGAGTTGAAGTGGTAAAAGGTATGATGTGTATTTTGCTCTTGACCACACAAACCCACACATATACACAACAAACATGTAATCAAAATTCTAACAAAATGTAATTATTGTTTGGTTTATCATCATCGTGTGACGAGAAGAGAGAGAGAGCAATTGATGATCCAGCTTATATAATATAGAGAAAGTTTTGAAGTTCATAAGTGTTTTTGAATAGTTACAAATATTTCTGTTTGAATTTGTAGTAAATTTCTGTTTGATTTACTTCGAAAGAATATTTAAAATTTTCGTATCCTTAAAATTCATCGACAAAATATTTTCGTGAAAAATTAAATCCCTTTCACATTTTAAAAAAAACTGAGAGGATGAGAAGGAGATGAAGTAAGAAGAGGCAAGAAGAAATCCGCCCTGATCAACGATTTGAAGAGTTTTATTTGACACTTAATTTAACAATTCACGTAGTCTTCGTTTTATTTGGAAAACGAAATAATTTTTTTCAAAGAAAACATAAAAAAAAATTCCTACGATTTGGCCCTCCATGTGAACGGGGTCTTAAAAAATCAATCGATAATACACATATTTTTTTCACACTTTACCATCAACTCTTATATCCTTGCCAAAGACTTTTCGTTGTTAATTTTGGTATTCCCCAAAGTTGGCTTTTGAGTCCAGTTCTTTTTATTTTATTTTATTTTATTTTATTTTATTTTATTTTATTTTATTTTATTTTATTTTATTTTATTTTATTTTATTTTATTTTATTTTATTTTATTTTATTTTATTTTATTTTATTTTATTTTATTTTATTTTATTTTATTTTATTTAACATATTTAAACATTTTATTTAATTGAATTTGTCCTCAGGACTTTCTTAAAACTTTGTTCAACTTGTTTAAATATTTATTTATAATTTAACTTAACATGTTTTTTTCTATTTTCTTTTACAGATCTATACAGATTGGGCTAATTACTATTTGGATCGGGCGAAATCAAAGAAAAAAGTCACAGATTTATCGGCAGATTGCAGAGATGGATTACTATTAGCTGATGTAATTGAAGCAGTAACATCATTTAAAGTACCTGATTTATGCAAGAAACCAAAAAATCAACAACAAATGGTAAGTGCTAGTCTTAAGGAAAATCATTTTTTTTATATATATATATTCCTAGTCGTTTTTAGTCAAAAAAACATGAAATCAAATTTTCTTAAATGGCGCCCAACGAAACTTCAAAATTATTTTATTTGTAATATTCAAACGTATAAATTGTATAGTTTAATTTTAAAAGATACGAAAAAAACTTGGATGTGTAGGTTTTCTCATGACAAAAAGAAGTTTTACAGAAGTTGGGGGGGGGGTACTTTTTCCACTTTTTTATGTAGGAGAGATTATTTAAAAACAAGGGAATTATTAAAAGTTATAAAAAATTATTTAAAAACAAGGGAATTATTAATTGTTAATAAATCAGACATAAGCCTCTGAACCGGAGTATAAGAATGGTGTTTTTGAATTTGATTGCCATAAATCCTTCAGATTGAAAATAGTTTTTAATGGCCCTTAATCCATAAAAATTGGAGTTTTGTCGTTTCAATTCTTGATACATTGATACTTTCTCACATGCTTTGCTTACAGTGTGTGGATTCCTTAAGAAATCCACTTCTTAAATTTTACAAATTTACACCATAATTAATTTAAGAGTTCATAAAAGTGAGATGTTTTGAATATATTTTACAACCCCAAACGACCATCATAATGTTTATGTTTTTATTATTTCTCGCTCTCTCAGTTCAACAATTAATTCAATAAAAAAATTTTAGGAAACAACACCCAACAAAAAAAAACTCCAATAAATCATCAAATTTTCAACAAATCTTCCATGTTACATCCCAAAAGGAACAACAACAGAAGTATCTTTTCTTCATCTTTATATAATCTGTGGTCGTAGGGATGTTGTGTGTTTTGATAAATCCATTGCCCAATTAATTTGGATCTTCGTCAAAATAAAACTAAAAGAAAAATATTTTTTTTTTTGGAAAACGCATTGGAAACATAATTAAAAATCCGTCCTTGTTAGATGAGATCTGCTGTCATCATTAGCGTGTGCGGTGAAATTTTGTAAATTAGATTCTGTTGGATGAATGACTTTTCTTTGGGTATTTTTTTTTTGTGTTTACAAGGTGGATTGATGCAAATGAGGAATTAGTGTGTTCCCAATATAATATGTGCCCACATAGCAGAAGATATTTTTGTTCTGTTTTCTTTGTTTTTTTTTTTCTGAAGAAAAAAAGATACATTTTTGTGTTGAAATGTTGGAAATTATACCCACTCACAAATCTCCTGCTTCTTATTCTGATTTTGCATTGGAAAATTAGTAAGAATTTACTGTGGGTTGTGTTGTATTTTGTTTTGTGTTTCTTTGTTATTTTGACAGATGACAGCTAGATGGCAGACGTATATTATAATAAAGCCGACGAATGCGTGCCCGACAGTCGTTAATTTTATGTTTATGATGATGGGATTTTTTGTTGAGTGATTTGGGAAATGAATTTAATTTAATTTTGTTGGGAATTAAGAAGAGTTGTATAGGCTATCGCATCAAGACTATTAGCCATGGGATATAGTGATAGTGTCTGACGATGAAAGTGTTGACACGATGAAGGGTTATTTAATGTTTATACTATGTTGTTTTTCTTTGAAGTACAATTTAAAATCAATCAATTTCAAGGAGCTTCTGTCTGGAAACTTTTCATCAAACAATGTTTATAGAATCAAAATATTATCTTCTATGAATTGTTTACTTACTCTGGATAAACTTATTTAATTATTTGGTAATTTTATGTTTGTAACACGAAGCACGTTCACTATATCAACAAAGATCTAGGACATTGATGAAAACTTTGCTGCTAAATTCAATTCTTCTACAAAGAATTTTAACACCTTCTGTATTTTAGGACGATAATGGTTCCATTGGACATTTTTTCTTTCGCTCTCTTGTAGTTAATTTAGAATTTTTAAAGCTATCTAAATAGATACGCAAATTAGCTGGTACAGTCAGTTTTTCACCCATTGTTCCGAAGATGTTGTTCCAAGGTGACAATACCACAAACCTTATTGTCCTTAAATAGAGCAGAGATAAATTGCTAAAAATATCCAATAATAATAATAATTATATAGTTAACCATTTCACGGCCATTTGTTGACCTTTTATAGTATACCGGTTTATCTTTTTCAATTCCATAAATGAGGTCCTAACAATCACCAATAACCCTGAAAAACTTTTAATTAATAAGACGTTGTCTATATCTGACCAATTACTGAAAAAACCGTTTTATAACCATTTTTTAACCTTTTTTTTTGTAAAACTATAAATTTCCACAAATCAGGTGCTAAAAAATATAATTTTTTCAAACTGTTCAAATTAAAATACTAGAAGCTATGCCAAAATCTAGCAATAACAAAACTCGCCATGAAAAATTTTAACATTAGATACAAAATTGTCTATGGCTGACCAATTACTGACACTTGGTAACCATTTTATAACCATTTTCTGACCTTTTAAAAAATAATAAAATTCTGCAAATTAGGTGCTAAAAATCTCGATATATGTATTTTTAGAAAAAAAAATCTTTTAAAAAAATATGAACCATAGCTGATCAATGAAAGTAGTTAGCCATTTGTGGTTATATGCCTTAATTTTTGTATTACATAAATGGGGTTCTAAAAATCAATAATCACCTTAAAAAATTTCAACAATAGATAAACAGTTGTCTATTACTGAAATTAAGAAACCGTTTTGTAAACATTTTCTGACCTTTTTTTAAAAAAAAAAAAATAAAAAAATATAAAATTCCGCAATTGGTAAAATCAAAAGGTTCCAAGAATTAAAATATAATTTTTTATCAAATTCACCTTTTACCACAAATTTATGACCAAAATGTATTTGAAGCCTCTCAAAAATTCAAACAGAGAGGATGTAAGTACAAAACAAAGAGCCATCCCAAAATGCACTTTTCTTCAAATAACAAAAAAAAAATCTAGACTGCATACAAAGTCTACTTAAATAAGTTCACTCGTGCTTACCGCGTTTATTTTCAAGCGAGAAATAAACTATTGTGTGCAATCTTATAGATCACAATATATGTGTTTTGTCAACCAGAAGCAAACCAAATAAAAATAAGAAGTTTTTCTTTTTAAATTTTATTAAAAAAAAAAAAAAAAAAAAAAAACATTCGTCTAGCCAAAGTCTCGTATACATCAGAGGAAACCTTTTGGCAATATTATATTTACCGCACTAACAAATCACACACTTTTAAAAGTTTTCTGCTGCAGTGAAGAAGTACCATAAAAGTAGTATAGGGCATATAGCATAGCCGTATACCAGCAACTTTCGGTCGATGATAATACACATGTTTTGAATATTAATATACTCACTTGCTCTATTCTGTCTCGAACTATAGCAAAAGCCTTTTTCGAAGGAAGCTATATTATAATGTCTTCGCCATCGCCGCCGTCGCCGTTTGCCTAGCCCCATCAGTGTCCCCAGAAGAGAAGACTCTATCTATCTCTATACTCTGCTTATAGATATCAGACAGAATCAAAAATCGGTTTATTTATGTTTTGTCTGGGGGTATTTATGTGCAGAAATATTGCAAATATACAAAATGCGTCCCCATAAAAAAAAAAAAAAAAATGTGGTGTTTGATTAAAAGAAGAAGTCAACAAATAAAAAAACGACTTACCAAAGCCGTTTATTGTCTTTTTAGTTCAAATTTTTGGTCTAAGGAATTTTGTTTACTTCGAAATTGAATCAGAACTGCTAGGACAACGAGACAACCGACAGACAGACGACGCGACGTGAGTACTGACTACTCTCAACTCTTATTCCTTCATGATGTGCTTTTAATTCAATTTAAATTGGAATTTTATTTTTGTTTTTCTATTTTTTTTGTTTTGTTTTTGTATATGAATATGGAAATATTTTTTGGTGCTAAAAAATGGGGTGTCCTTTTAGTCGCAGGATGTTATGCGATGATGATGTATTGCTTAGTGCATAAAAAATTCTCCAGTATACGAGTACAAAAAGCCAGTCAACCCAGTAATTTTGTTTGGTCGTATATACCTTCTTCGACATTGTCGTTTCGGCCTCAGCCTCGGCATCGTCGTCGGTCGTCGTAGTCGTCGTTGCGTTAAAATGGAATATAAAAGCTGTATGAGAATTTTTTTCTATTTTTGTCTAGATGACTATTATTGTTTTTTTTTTGTTTTAATTTTTTGTTGATTCAAAAGGACTATAGGAATCCTTTTTTGGATGTAATTAAGACTAGAACAAAAGGATAAAAGAATTGTAGGTTTTTTTTTTTTGTTATTTAACTTGGGTATCCTTGGAAATTCATTATTCTGATCTTCTATGGCATACAGTTTGGGCTCGCGATGGTCATGGTTTGAGGAGATGTAGGTGACGATGGCTGGATATACATAGATAAATGATGGATAGCGAAAAAATAATTTTTATGTGCGATACGAAGTTTTTGTAAAGAAAGAAAAAAAAATATTAATTGAAAAGCATACAATTCCAAAGCTGAATACCTCCGAATGTCATCTCTCTTAATTCTGGGGTTTTCAAATTGTTAAATATGTGGAGTTCATTATTTCTAGTTTTCCAATAAATGGCACGAATAAGATCGATCTTAGGGTCAATTTCTTTACTACTAAGTAAAGTCTGAATTAGCTAACTTTACGTATAAATTAATTATTAATCGTTACTTCATAAAAATTTTTGTCAAAATATTTTTACATTTAAATTAGAGTTAAATCACCAAATTTGGTGCCTAAACTCTAAGTTAAATCGTTTTTTCCAAACAAAACGCCATCAAGGTGTGGAGAACTGTGCTGAAGAGACTGCTGCAAGTATTGTTTAGTCTAAGCAAACTTTCGGAACTGCATGAATCTGATAAATAACAGAGTGAATTGCTTGGTTAAATCGCAGACTTAAGAGGTCTGGTACATCACTGACTGGAACTATCAGTTTGGTCATATAGGTCTTATAAATATTTATATACATATGAGTGACAAAATGTAATTATTTCCGTCATTTTATACCAATAACATTTGTCATAAAACACCATTATGATAAACAATTGGTATAAATTGACAGAAATAATGAAATTTTGTCATAAAACACGAATATGACAAATTAATTGGTATAAAGTGACAGAAATAATGACACTTTGTCATATAACACGATTACGGAAAACATTTGGTATAAAATGACAAAATTAATGATATGTCATAAGACACGATTATTAAAAATTAATTGGTATAAATTGGCAGAATTAATGAAAATTTGTCACAAAACACGATTACAACAAACAATTGGTATAAAATGACAGACAATTTGACACGATTATTACCAACTAATTAGTATAAAGTGACAGAAATGATGAAAATTTGTCATAAAACACGATTATGACAAATAATTGGTATAAAGTGACAGAAATAATGGCACTTTGTCATAAAACATGATTACAAAAAACATTTGGTATAAATTGACCGAAATAATGACATTTTATCATAAAACACAAATATGACAAATTAGTTGGTATAAAGTTACAGATTACGGAAAACATTTGGTATAAAATAACAAAAGTAATGATATATCATAAGACACGATTATTAAAAATTAATTGGTATAAAGTAACAGAAATATTGATTACAAAAAACATTTGGTATAAAATGACAGACATAATGACATTTTATCATAAAACACGCTTATTACCAACTAATTGGTATAAAGTGACAGATATGATAAAAATTTGTCATAAAACGCGATTATGACAAATAATTGGTATAAAGTGACGTTTAATGTTACGATTATATTTATTGGCATCATAAAAATATTAAGCTTGACACCATTTTCATATTAGGCCAAAATTCAAGAATGCATGAACTTGCTCACTTTTTCCGGGACATTAGCATTATCTTCAGGAGAGTTCCATTCCATGACTTTGTGTAAATGTTAAAAGTTATTAAGAATAGATTATTTATATTATATTGAATTTTACAAAATTTACATAAATATTCCACTTTTGAGATAGAAAATCTGACAATTTGTAAATCAATTCAATTCGAACTAATTTTTAAATACAAACACGCCTAATTTTCATGGAACACGACAAATCGGCTCGCAACATTAAGGCAGATATCCTGTCAAATAACTTAGCTCACGTTTTTATATCCTTCAAACCGCAATCTGTTCAAAGAGTCTAATTTCGATAGGTAGGTACATATATACAATGCATATATTCAAAGGATATCATTATGATGCAAAGTACGTTCATTTTGTATCACACATAAACATGTGTGAGACATGTGTGCTTAATTTCTATTTTTTTTTTCTAATTTGAACTAATTGATGCACGTGCAAATCACCTAATCGTTACTCATTTTGAAAATTGTCGCAATAACATTAAAAGTAATGAAATATGCATAAATATTATTTTAAGGAGAAAGTTAGTGGTTGTGTATTTAAAATGAATGTGCTTCGATTTAGTAAACTTGAAAATGCATCAGGTGCAGTTAATTAATGTATATAGGTTAGGTATATGGTATAAGAGGCTTGATGAGGGGTGTGCAAGAATAATTACCCGCAAGTTTGTAATTTATGGCTTTGTCAGTAATTGATTTGAAGGGTTTGTCATAAAATGTGAATTATTGGTTGATGGTTTTGTAGAGGTTTTGAAATGTTGTCGTTGATGAATTTTGTTCAAGATTGTATAAGGTGTTGTGGTTGTCTTAGAGAAAATATAGGGCATTCTTGTTTAAATTTAATTAAAGATAAAAAAAAAAACAGATTAAAAAAAAAAAACATTTTGTGAACTTCAAATTAAAAAAACAGACTCAAAAGCGGGTTTTCTTGAATATCAAGTTAAAAGTAATTTCTAAAGAAAAAATATCCCTAATTCAAGTTGTAGGTAAGAAAATTTCGCATACAAAAGAACTTAAGTAATTTTTTGATATGAGCCATCATTTTGGAGATATCTTGATTTTAAACAGCTTTTAGATTTCCAAAAACTTTTCTTGATAAAAATTTCACTGTATTATATCGATTGTGATGTATATCGAAAATTCCTTCCACAACATCATGGTGGTACCCATCGATCTAAGTGAGTACACTACACGGTTATACGGAGTACCTTTCTACAATATACATATAAATCCTATCAATCGCGTGCATTAGATTTTCTAAACAATGCAAATGCAAATGCAAATGGAAATACCTTTAACAAAGGATAATTAAATGAAGTGAAGAACGTGGACTTCTCGCTTCATTCCACAGTTTCAAAACCCATCAATCAGTGTGTTTAATTAACATAAATTTCAAAAATTGTGTTCGTAGAATATATGTATGTATATATCGACGTTCGACGACAACGATGACGCGACGCTACATTAAGTTCCTTTTTCAACCAACAGATGGATTTTAGCTTCACATTAGTGTTGAACATTCGGTAGGATACCTACGGTACATAATGATTACAAAATGAAAGGGCTTCGAAGGATATTCAGAGTGAAATTCGATTTGTTTTGCGTTGTTAAAGTGGTGATGATGGTGAGAGTTACTGGTACTCCCACTCTTATTCATTGCATATATGTATTTATATGTACTTGAAATGTAGAGATTTTAGGTGGTAGAAAGAGTGGATATTATAGGAAAGGTGTGTGATGTGTAGTGTATATGTGGATGATGTCGCCGATGGCAAATAAGGTATGTATGTATGTGTACATGAATCTTTTGCGGTTTTATCTAATTTGCCAGGAGCGCTTTTAAGGATTTAAACATAAAACTCTCTGTTTTTGATGGCGAGTAAATTGGAGGAGTCTTTATGTGTGTGTGTGTTTGTGTGAAGTGTTTAAAGACGCTGTTTTATTGTTTAAATTTATGTAAGTTTGTATAGAATGGGAATAAAATTTTCAAGACTATTCCAGATGCAATCTTTAAAGGATTTGAAAATGTCCAAAGGTATTAAAGAAGAAGTTATAAAGGTATAGATTTAAATGCATCACTGATCTTAAATACACATAAGAAGGTATAAAGAGGGATAGGGTTGAGCACACCAGATGCATTGGTTTGAAACTTAATCAGAACTGTTTTCTTATTTATTTTTTTTCCGCCTTACACAACATTGGGAATTTACATTAAAACCAAAATTACAATTAAACAAATTTGACTAATTCTTTCTACATATTAAGTCATTTTGAACATTTTTGACCTTTTTGTTAATGAATTTTTTTCAACACTCAAATTTCAGGGGCGATTCCTCATAGTTACCAGGTTTAGCGGCGGTAAACCAAGTATTTTAAAATAGTTTTTTTTTTTTTATATTCGTAAAAGTTTGCGCTTCAAAATTTGATACGACCTTCAAAAACAAATAGGAACAAACATTTCATTAAATGCCTGCAAAAATAAGATTAGCGCAAAAAATAGCGATCGTTATACCCAGAACGTAGCATACAAAAATCTATCATAACACGTTACCGCAAAAATTTGCGCTATCCAATTTCATACAATCTTCAAAAACAGATAGATACACACATTCAAATAAATGCCCGTAAAAATTAAGAGAAAGGTTAGCGCAAAAATAAGCGATATCCTTTGACTGAGAACGAGAAGAGAAGGCGAGAATGCAGAAGTAGAAAATGAGAAAGTGAGAAGAGCAACAGAAACACATTCTTTTTTTTATTAGCACGAGGCACGACGACGAAGAATTTTTTGTTGTGGACTAAATTGTGAGTTTTAATAATTATTGTCATTATTGTTTATGTTTATACATTGGTTTAAAAACTGAGATTGAGGGTTTGTTTTACAATGTCCCATTAAAGTTATAATTACTTACTCGACATTTAAAGTTTCCGACAATTAAATCTTCCCATTAAAAAAATTTGCGTTTCACAATTTATCGAAATAATAAATCTATGTGTCAATTAGTTTTCCAGTTTTCCAGACAAAATAGTTTTTTCTGATGAAAAAATCAAAAAATAGTTATTATTTTCGTTGCCATGTGAATTTGATAATCGAGGATAACTTTAGTTAAAAGTTTGACTATTCAGATGTTGTGCAACGCAAATGAGGTTGTTAAGTGAAGAGTAAGTTCCATGTAGCCTAATTGAAACTTTAATCAGACATTGTGAAACAAGCCCTGAGACTGCAAAATATTTAAAAAAAAAAATAAAATAATCCTGTGTGATATAAAATTTAGGCGAGAGTACGATAACTCCGGTGCCAAGAATTATTTACGGTTTTCGCTAGAGGGGTTAAATACAAACATTTTTTACTATGGGAGGAGGGGGTCTATCTCGCCCCGTTTGTGCACAAGCGGCAATTTAATGAAAAAGTACTAAAAGTGGAAAAATAATAATTTAAAAATAACGGTAATACTTAAAATTAAGTTTAATACTTTTTTTTAAAGCCAATTTTCTGTTCTATAAGTCAGTTTTTCAATCAAGTCAAATTTATGCATAGTTTCAACGAGTTTCAAACTCAAAATTCACTAAAAAACCATTAAAAAAAAGTTTAAAGTGTAATTTCTCAAAACCGTATGATTTAAATTTTATTGAATTATTAAATTTGACTAGGTTTTGAACAACAACAACTTTGAGGTTTTGTTTCTTTCTCGAGGAACGTAGGTAACCCAAGGATCATGACCAGGAATCGCCACTGTCAAATTTATCGATAAAGTAGGGCGCGGGTAGTTTAAGGCTCACAAAAAATTTGTTTTTTCGAACTCCGATATCAACAACTATTTTTGAGATTTTTTTAGACCAAACAATGTATTTAAAAAATTAAATCTTTTTTTGAAAGATGGTGGGGGGGAGGAGAGTTGCAAAAGAACACAGCCCCCCCCCCCCCCAAAAAAAAAAAACACGATTTTTTCAAATTCCATTAATTCTTCAGTTTTTCAACATTTTTGAACATTTTTAACCTTTTAATTTTTTTTTCAACACCCACAGTTATCGAAAAAATCGGTTTTAAGAAATGAAGTGTCCAAAAGATACCTCTGCCCAAAAAGAATTGGATTTTTAAAATTTCATTCCTTCGATTTAGTCTCTTTTTGAACATTTTTTACCTTTTTGTTGACAAATTTCCTTTGACCACTCAGAGTTATGGAAAAATTGATTTTGAAAAATTAGGTCCAAATAATTCTGCCCCGAATAAATATCTACCATTTGTTCGAATTTAATTACCAATGAAATAACCATTTTGTGAACTTGTACTACCACCAAATGAATTTTGTTTGACTACCTACAGTTAATCCTTTCGATTGGTCTCTTTGAATATTTTTGGCTTTTCCATTCCTTTCCGACACATCCTTAAAATCTCTCCCAAAACAGCAGTCTCCCTTTTTTGGCATTCAATTTCACCCTCAAAGACAACAACAACAAAAAACAAATTCAATCTATTAATTGAACTCAAAATTTGCATTAAAATCTTGAAAAAACTTCCATCTGGCCTGTTAGACTATATCGGCAGCCGCTTAGACGATGTTGTTTATTTTCGTCTAACTAAGATACAACTTTGTATGTATATTTATATTCACATTCGTAGCTGCATTCTGCAATCATAAAAATCATAGTTCACTGCTGACTTTGGGAACTGCAGAATACATACCTACTCTTTCTCTTTGAGTTTACTATCATCGCCTTTATTTTTCCCAAGGCAATGGACGACCCCGACGACGACGACGGATAGGAATAGGAGATGGATGGATGCACTTTTTGCTTATTTATTTAGGACTTGAGGTCCAAAAAATTTATTTAGACGAAAATAACATTGAAATGATAATGTGTGTGTTGTAGGTTTATGGATGTTGATGAGAAGACCAGAGAGGACTGATGCTAGATGAATTATCATTCTTTTTGTCTGTGGTGCGGATTCCTCTCCTCCATCAGCTAATTTTTCCCTCTGTGTATAGATGTAGGCAAAATATAAACAATCTTCCCTCCTTTCATGCTGCTTCTTTTGTTGTCTTTTTTGGTATCACACCTCAACTCATCCTCATCTCATTCCCAGACCTCAACGATGATGATGATGGTGTTGTGTGTGTGTGTTTATTTCCTTTGTCATTTTTGGTGGGTGATTTTAATTTTTGTTTTAACAGACGGTGATGCCAACCCAACCCAACCCAAGCCAAGCCAGGCCAGACCAGGCTAAGGCGGCTGTGAGTCTATTTACCTTTTGGAATTTCAAATAAGCAAAAGGTTATTAAAATGATAATTGAAATGTCTTTGCCTTGTGTCATCCGCATACCCAATTTATATAGAGTTCCAACTAGAATCCAGGGGGATTGAAAGAGCATCATCACATCACCCATACCACATCTATGCGATTGCTTGCTATAAGATTATTGTATACATTCCTAAGTCTGGAGACATTTTGCAATATTAATTCTTGTTTAGAATAATTTTGAAGTTTAGTTTTGTGTTTATGTTGTGATTTTAATTAAAATTTTATATAATTATTATGGAATTTGATTTGGAATGTTTATTTCTGAATTCAACAACAACATGAAATATGAAATTAATTCTAATTAAGATACGGAATTTCTTCCCTGTGTCAATTAGAATAATATTTCCAAGTTAAAAAAAAAAAATTAAATATTTTTGGGACATCCTGAAGTATTTTTCAAATTTATTTCCAACCTGCACAAGCAAACAAGAAAAGACAGATCAACCTACAAGCTATAAATCCTCTTAAAATGCCTTTAAGATTTCGTAAAAAAAAAACAGAAAAAAAAATTAAGAAAAAGATTTATTTCTTCAATTCATGGAATTCCATTATCAACCTCATTTAAAATATCTCTTGAAATTTCGTAAAAAAAACTAATATCTATTATATAACGTATAAATGCCTACTTAGAGCTTTATTTTATGTTTCCGTCTTGCACATAAAATTATTGTGTTTATAGGGGATTTAGGGCTACCTGATTTTTTCTCTTTATATATATATGTAAGTGAGAAGGCACAAAAGATATATAAAATAAATAAATAAGAGAGAAAAACTTGAGAAAAGGTGAGGATGTTTTGTTGATTTTAAAAATAGAAACAAACAAAATATATATTTCGAAAAAAAAAAACACTTGGAGTTAATGGTGGCGCATAAAGAAATAGAAAGATACTTAATTTTGGAACAGGTACTTTGCCAAGTCCTAATTTTCTTTGAAATGTTATGTGTTTGTTTGTTTTTTTTCCAATATTTACGTTGCAATTAATTTATAGGTCAAACGTAAACGTATCATAGGGAAAGGTATAGATAGACACAAAGTAAAAAAAAAAATATTTGAATAACCGATTTCTTGACAAAATATCGATACACATTTTTTTTACTGAACGTAAAAAAAAAAGTTACGATAAAAAAAGCCACAGGTGACGAACAAAAAACTTTAAAAAATTAATTGTATGTACTTTTTTCAAAAGTCAATTTGAAAAGTTTTTAAATTCAGCGATTCAGACTTTTTTTTTATCGTAAATTGTTTTTTTTTTTTTTTTTTACGATCAAAAAGAAGGTAGTATTTTTTATTTGTAAAAATATTTATGTTGGTTGACTCTTCTGACTTTTTTCATCGTAACTTTTTTTTATTGGTAGTAAAATAAAAATAAAATTACTTATTCAAATCTATCGCAGTACATTTTTTTTAATTAAAATATTTTCACGGCTTTAGTGAGAGTCAGACATTTTTAAAAGATTGAAAGGGGTTTTTGTTTGATGACTTTTAAACCATCATATTAATATTTTTATACATTTCCAAATTTTGCTTAATAGTGCCCATTCCCCCACATTTTAGGGATGTGGTCAACCTGTATAGTTTGAGACATTGGACCGCTTGTAAAATATTAAAGTTTTGAATGTTGTTTTACTCAGCACTTCTGACTTTTTATCGTGAGGACATAAAATGCCGTAGGTATCAAGATTACATCAATGCAAATTGATTGTAGTACTTTTTTCCAAATTGATAAGTTTTTAAGTCGCTAATGAAAGTCCCACATTTTTAACAGTTTTTTTTTTTTTTTTTGTTCAAAATTTTTTACTTTTATTTACGGTAAGTAAAAAAAATAAAATAATGGCATTTCAAGATTTTGTCCACAAAAATCGATTCCTGTACCTTTTTCAAAATCGATTCATTTTGACGGCGGTGGCGCTGATTTCTGACTTATTTCACCGTATTTTTTTTTTACGGTCAATATAAAAATTTACGTCTATCGCAGTGCTTTTTTCTTTAAACTGATTCATTTATACGGAGGTAATGAGAGTTTTTAATTTTTAAAAGTATTTTTTTTTCACTACTTCTGGCTCTTGTACGACCAAAAAATAAAAACACAACGTATCAAGATTTTGTCAATTTCGATTGCAGTAATTTTTTTAAAAAATTCAAAATTTAAAAATTTTTAAAAAAATTCAAAAATTGTTAAAAAAATTCAAAAATTTTTAGAAAAATTCAAAAATTTAAAAAAAAAATTCTAAAATTTAAAAAAAAATCAAAAATTTTTAAAAAAAATTCAAAAATTAAAAAAAAAAATTCAAAAATTTTAAAAAAAATTCAAAATTTTTTAAAAAAATTCAAAAAATTTAAAAAAAATTCAAAAATTTAAAAAAAAAATCAAAATTTAAAAAAAAAAAATCAAAAATTAAAAAAAAAAATTCAAAAATTTAAAAAAAAATTCAAAAATTTAAAAAAAAATTCAAAAATTTAAAAAAAAATTCAAACATTAAAAAAAAAAAAATCAAACATTTTTAAAAAAGTTCCAAAATTAAAAAAAAAAAATCTTTTTTTAAGCACTTCTGACTTTTTTCATCGTAACTTTTTTTTAGGGTCATTGAAAAAAAATTGATTGTGGAACCTAGTTTTTTTTTTTAAATTAAGTCGTTTTTACGGTGCTAGTAAGAGTCTAAAACTTTTTGTTCAGTTCTTCTGACTTATCTAATTATCATTTCGTCAAAAAAACTGATTCCCATACTTTTTTAAAATTTTACGTTAAATAAATAAAACTCGAAACATCAATTTATGTTTCGAGATTTTAAAAAAAAAAATCGATTGCAGTACATTTTCAAAATCGATTAATTTTAACGTTGCTGAATTCTGATTTTTTTTTATAGTAACTTTTGTTTACGTTGAGCGACGTGCGTCGATTGCATTTTTTTCAAAGCTGATGAGACTCCAAAATTTTTAAATAATTTTTTGTGTGGCATTTCCGACATTTTGCTTCAAAAAATGTTTTTTTATGGTCAGTTAAAAAAAAAACAAAATGACGTATCGCTATTTTGCAAAAAAAAACTTTTTTGGAAATGGATTCATTTTTACGACAAAATCAACTACATCGCGTATACTCATCAAATTCTAATTTGCATATTAACAATTAAATCAGTAAAATTCAAACCCCACCTCTTTATTCTCCCATCATTAAAACAAGTCACTGACCTATTGGCAAATTAACAAAAATCCATTTATCCTGTGATCATATTACATCGCACATTTCTTTCTTTTCTTTTTTCTTTTTTTTATTGTTCACTGAACTTGCAAGTCGTATTTATTCTTTTTTCTTCAACCACCACAACTTATCATCATATAACAAAAAAAAAAAAAAAAATCACCCAAGAAGAATAAAAAATAAAAAATCATTAACACATGACATTTTAATGAATCGCAATATCAACACACGAAATACGAACCCTATAAAACTTCTTCCAAAGAAAAAAACATATGTTGGAACTAAATAAAATAAAAAAAAAATTAACATAAAGTCCACCAGACTCATTTCATGCTAAATCGTGTCACTTGCTATTCATTATTTTTGGTTCGCCTCTTTTGTTTATAAACACACTTAAAAATATTTATGTTTATTTGTTGGATTTGTTTTTAATCCAAAACTACCTCAGTGAACCAATTAATATCAATACAATCCACACATACGTTCCACAATATTGAATTTGAATTTAAATCAAACTCACTCTCAAAGTGATCAGTCAGTCTTAATCTCAATCATTCAGTTCAGTGCATTCCAATTGGGAAAATTATTGAGAAGAGATCCTTTTATACATTTCGCTTTTAAGAATCATTCAGATACTTGTTGTCTTTTAACTGAAGATCAGTTTTTTATTTTATTTTTTTTTTTTCTAACCAAAACCACCTCCACAACTCCAATCCAATCTAATATCCAAACAGATAGACAACCGGCAACTTAGTACTTACTCATCTGATCAGTTTCAGTTACCGACCAACTGTTGAGCGGTTAACAGTCGTGAGTTGCCTCTGTCGATCGTCTTCGCCGAGTGTATCTTCTTATTTTCATTCAAACTTGTAAAGATACTTTATGGTTTTTTTTTTTTACGTATCTTTGAGATTCTTTCGTACATTGAATGGAATTTCCGCAAACAATTTTCGAATTAAATTTCGCGAGAAATTATTATTATTGTTTTAATTTAGTTTTTCTCTGTAGGCGTATTGAGTAAGTGAGTGAGTGAGTGAGGGTATATTATTCATCTTCAGGATAATTGAATGAGTTCAATTATTTCATAGAAATTTATAAATATATACTATCTACATTATTCAATGAGTTAAAAATAAATTGTGCGTCTTTTGTGCTAATTTTGTTTTTCTGTTGTGTTGTGTTTAATTGTGAAGATTTAAAGATAAGACGACCGACCATCAATTAAAACAAATAAAAAAAAAAGTAGAAAGATCTATGGAGCCGTATTGTATCTTCTAAGTGACATTCATGTAGATGCTACTTTTCAGAAGACAATCATTATTATTTTCATTGCCGGATAACTTGTACTAATAACGATAACACTTTCGTGTGTAGATAACAAAAGGTGAGTCCTACAATAATATTCTCCAGTCTCATTATAATCCAAAATGCTTCCACACCTTACATACACAAGTCCTCCCTCATCCAAGCAAAGGTACTTATAACACAAAAGATAGGTTGGGGACCTCACATTATTATGGTCCTTGAAAGATAACAGTGTTGTGGCTCTCTTTTGTTTAGCTTGTCCATTGTTAGATATACTGCTATTATCATCATTTAAATCCACCACTGAACGACCGGTGAGTGTGTGTGACATGTCAACTTTGCGCGACATTGTCACTGTTGTTTTGAAATTACGAAATGTGTATCTTTTTTTTTTTGTTCTGTGAGTATAATATCCATATCTAAATATATTGGCTCTGGCCATATGTTTGTTTGTTTTTATATTTTTTTTTTGTATCTTTTTAAACCTACCGCATTGGTAATTTTATTTATTATTTTATTATTATTATTGTTGTTGGATTTTCTTATGTGACAATTACACTACTGATTGTATATATGTAGGGTATGTCGCATCTGTGTAATGAGGTTTGTTTGTTCAGACATATCAAGAGAAGAGGATATAATTTGAACTTTTGGCCTTTTTTTTTTATTATTTGATATGTCTTCTCTTACACTGTCGATTTAGGGTTTAATTGAAATTGATTTGAATTGAAGGGAAATTTGACTTAAAAAGTCAGGGAATTCATTGAATAAGAGAGATATTGTCGTGAATGAGTTTAAACGATTATGTAGGTAAAATTAAATTATTGGAATTTTTTTTTAAGTGTTTTTTTTTTTTTTAGTTTGGATAAATGTACAATTTTGTTTATTTAGGGTTTAGTACATATGATTTTTCCAGTACCGTAGCTATTAATGCTATTAATTTTTAATGAATGTAAACAAACTGGGGTGATTATAATAAAACTCTTTTTCCATTAGAGGTACATTCTGTTTTTACAGTATTTTTTTTCTTCAACATTATTATTGCCTGTCTTATGTACATACATACACACATAAAGTTTTTGAACTTGTCCTCAAAAGTTTAAAGATAAATATGTATATTATTGCATAGTATGGGATTTTGGGTTTTCTGGACTGTTTTCGGGATTTTGGGTTCCATAGATTTCGTTGTTTGGTGTGGGTTTTTGGAATTTAGTCTTTTTTGAATTTTTTAGGTATATTGGGTTTTTGGGGTTTCTGGATTGTTTTCGGGATTTTGGGTTTTGTGATATTTTGTGTTTTCTGGTAATTTGGGTTTTCTGGTATTTTGGGTTTTCTGGTATTTTGGGTTTTCTGGTATTTTGGGTTTTCTGGTATTTTGGGTTTTCTGATATTTTGGGTTTTCTGGTATTTTTGGTTTTCTGGTATTTTGGGTTTTCAGGATTTTGCGTTTCATAGATTTTTTTGTTCAAGGAGTGTTGGTTTTCGTAATTTTGACTTTTTTGAATTTTTTAGGTATATCGGTTTTTCGGGATTTTGAGTTTTCTGATATTTTGGGTTCATCTGATTTCGAGTCTTATAGATTTTATTGTTTCAGGAGAGTTGATTTTCGGAATTTAGTTTTATTCTGAATTTTGCGCTTTAGGGATTTTGAGTTTTCTGGATTGTTTTCAGAATTTTGAGTTTTCTGGGATTTTGGGTTTTATACATTTTGATATTTCAGGATCGTTGGTTTTCTGAATTTAGTCCTTTATTTGCATTTTATGTTTTAGGAATAATAAGTTTTCTGGATTATTGGTTTTCTGGATTTTTGATTTTCGGGATTTTGGATTTTCTGGTATTTTGGATTTTTTGGTATTTTGGGGTTTTGAGATTGTTGATTTTCTGGATTTATTTTTTTCTGGATCTTAAGTGTTTGGGATTTTGGGGTTTTGGATATTGAGTTTTCGGGATTTCGTATTTTTTATGTTTATAGGTACCCCAACGTAATTAAAAAAAAGCATGATAATATTTGGTTTCTGGGATTTTGACCCTAATTCCCTTTTTTCCTGCAAAGCTATCCCCATGAAATGTTATGATTGGAAATAGAAAGTCGTCCTTTAATATTTAAAGAATCGTGCGGTTGTGTGTGTTGTGCTTCAGGCATTATTTTGAAAAACGCCATGTAACCAATATCTCAGGAAAGGCTCAACGTAGTTCAAAAATTCATTATCTTTTTTTTTTGTTACATCATTATAAACAGTTGTAAAGCTGAGAAGGTTGCTTTTTAACTTCTTTAATTTAATAGTTACAGCGTGTGCGTTAACAGCACCCACATTAAATTCATATCGAATAAATAAATAAATTCTTTCCTTTAAGTAACAATATTAAAAAGACTCACGTACGCAAGAAGGCACCCTATATTGTTGTTAAGATATGAGCTATAACATTTTTTCCAAATTAAAAGGTGTTACCCACTTAAGATTTGTTGATGTGTTTTTTTAAACAATAAATTTCTTTAAAGATGAAAAAAAAAATGACATAGAATAATTGTTAAAGAGTGTGAAATGAGTATTAATTTCATGTTCGAAATGCAAATTACATGATTGGTAGCGATAATTCTCACAAACATGAACTGCATTTTTAATTTGAAAATAAATTACCTATTGAATATTTTTGTTAAGTGTGAACAAATCATTTCTAAAATTAGTTTAACAAAAAAAAATATGAGAAACTATCTTACTAAACGTGGTGGTTACTTAAATTATTGTACCTTAATGAAAAAAATTAAATCTATGTTCAAAAATTCAAGTGATACAGCAAAAAAAAAATATTGTTGTAACTTCTGATTTTCAAGGCAAGCTTTTGATGATAACTTTTAGGGAAAAACCATACATATTCGAATTTGTAGCTTAGAAAATTTTCAACAAAAAAGTTCAAGAAGTTTTTCTGGCTCCGAGGGATCATTCTGAAGATAAATCAATTTAAAGAGTTGTTTCAAATTGTAGAAATTAGAAAATTTCCCTATATGGGAAAAACTCATGGGAAATTTAAAATTTAAGAAATTAATTTAATTAATTTAAAATTAATTCTTAAACATCACAGATATTTCTAATGAATTTCTTAAAATAAAGAAAACCTACTTTTTTTAATTATGGGAGTCCACTACTCCTTCGCCGAACGAAACCCACTATTTGAAAAGGCAAGGACTCATCTGTTAAGTATTTCAACACAGTTACTGCCCCCAACTATTTATGTGTCTTCAGATTTCAGAAAAATGGAGAAATCACGTTTTAGACAAATCAGCTTAGAATATTGAAACAGCTAAACTCCCCATTTAATTCATATCAGAGTATTCGAAAGAACCGGACGTTGTCATCAAATGTATGTACCTACCTTTCGAACAACAATTATCCCAAGGGCTTCTTCTCACTTAAATGCTGAAAAGATGTCAATTTTCACTCAACATAACCAGTAAATTCAATTATCTAGCACTCTCAACTCCTCGACCATATTTTGACCATAGTTATCTATAAAACCTAACTGCTATTATAGACACCTGGGAGGCCCATCATTGATGTGTGTTGTCTGTCCATAGCACATACAGCGAGCGAGACAGCACCGCACGTTTCAATTAGTTTACCTATCTACGTGTCAACGACATATTAAGTTCGTTGAGAATTCATTTTTGTATTTCAAAATTCAAAACGCACTCGAACTCATCAATTAACGAACGCAACGTTACTCACTTGGTGCGTATAGGTTAGATACATAAGTGGAAGGGTATACTTATACTCATTCAATGGAGTACTTAAATATCCCACTTGTGATGGTGAACCATTTTAGGAAAATGGGTAAATTGACAAAACACCGTTGAACTTTAATAAGCCAATTATAATTGTCTGCCTGCTAAAATGTAAATATTTATGAATTCTCTAGGTGTTGCATTATATTCTTGAATTTATTAAAAAAATGAAGATGAAAATTAAAGAATAAAACTTTTAACCGCTTACGAATGTCGGTATCTGTGCTGCTGTTACGACCTTGTGCACGAACCTACACCGGGATTTACGGATATCTTTTGACTTCCTCCTGTGGTCTTCATTTTCTCGTATAGGTCGTTACTGTCTGTTGAAAACCACACACAGACCTCCTGAGAAACTGGCCCGACCTAGTTCCAAGTTTCAATGTTTACCCATTACCTGGATAGTCAGGGAAGAAGTGTTGAATTTTATTTAAATGATTTTACACCAATATCTTAACTCTATGGGCTAGTGGACGAAGAATAAAGGAGAATCAAAATCAGAAGTGAATTGATGAATACACACATGAAAAGAAGATGAAGAAAAAAACAAGTGACTTAAAAAAATGGGTAGGACATAAGAAGAAGATAAAAAACAAAATAAAGAAGCATGAATACACATCAGACGAAGAAGAAACTACATAAGTAATAAATGAAGGAAATTAAGAAAAAAAAAAAAAAAAGTAAATAAGGATGAAATAAAGAAGGAAAAACTGATGAAGAACAGAAAGATAAATAAGGGGCAAGATAATGAAGATAATAAGCAAATTAGAAGAATTAAAAGACGAAGATGAAGAAAAGGCAGATGAAAACCTTATCGGGTTTAAGTTAATGTTGGAGATGTGAATGAAAAAAATAAGCAAACACATATCAAAAAGAATATATGGAAATAGATGATTTTAAACAAAATGAAGAAAAAGAGAAGTAAAGTATATAAAAGAAAAAAAGGAGATATAGAAGAAAATTATGAAGAAACAAAAGAAAAAGAAGCAAAAGGACAGGAAAAGGAAGGAAATGTGAACAATAAGCCGATGACGAAGAAAAGTGATGAAGATGAGGATGGAAAAAAAAATACACATGAAAAAGAAGATGCAGAAAAATTTGATGAAAAACAAAATGAAGAAAATGGAAATATTAAGAATAAGCCGATAATAATGAAAAATATAAAAAAGTGCATAGCGAAAAAATAAATGGTGAAGAAGCAGTTGGGAAAAGAAATGAAGGAAGACACATAAAAAAGAAGATACAGAAGATAATGAAAAACAAAAGGAAAGAAAATGACATAAGGAAGAAGAATATAAACAAGTTCAAAATGTTAAAGAAGACATAGAAGGAAAAGAATCAAAAGAAAAAGAAGAAGAAGAAGAGGAAGAAGAAGAAGAGGAAGAAGAAGAAGAAAAAGATGAAGAATAAGTCGATGAAAAAGGTAAAGAAACAAATAATGAAGATCCGGATGAAAAAAAGAAGCATAAACATCTAAAGAAGAAGATGAAAAAAAAAAACTAAAGTAAAAGTGTACAAAAATGAAGAAAAAAGGAAAGGAGAAGAAACAAAAGAATAAGAAGAACTTTATAAATGACGTAATTTCCAACCCTACCTGACAAACTATTAAGTGTCTAGCCATACAAAATTATAAAAATTGATTCGAGCATTTACTATCTCGCTAGATCAAAGGTGCCGTTTAAGAACCGCTTAAGCGGTCATTTGTTACATTTTTATGTTTACACGGCAGCGGCGGCGGTGGCGGCGCGGTGGCAGGCATGTTGTCTTGTCGGACTGTTACAAAATAAAATATAAAAAAAAAATACATAGTGACTAATTTTTCGGATGTAAACACAACACGTGTGTGGGCGGTGATGATGATGATGACGACGACGACGACCGCGACGACAAAAACCAACAACAAAAATGACTCTATACCTAACACTAGCCTTAAGCCTTTGTTGATTTGGGGCGGGAAATTCTCAAAAAAATATAAATGACTGTTGAACGGACACTCTGTCGTTAAACCATAAATTATAGGTTAAACTACAAAAACGACAAAAAAGGTCTACTTAACGAATGAGGATGAGTTTCTTTACTATGTTGTATGTGTTGTGTTGTATGTTGTGCTTGGACTTGCGGTATCTCGGACTCTCTATCCGATTAATTTTCATTCTGGGTGTCATTGACTTGGGGGTAAAGGTATATTTATTTATTAATTTTTTTTATATAAATAATTTTTTCTAAATGCTTTCGACACGTTTATTTCTATTTTAGTTTTTTTTTTTTTTTTTAATTGAGTTGTGGTGAATAAAATTATTGAGAAAATTTTTTTCACTGGAAAATTGTTAATTTGAATAAAATTTGAATTTAAATGAAAGCAGAAGAGATGTATTGAGTGATATATCTTATTTAAAATAAAATGAGTCATTGTTGATAGGTGTTGAGGTTTTTTTTTTAATGTTTTCGTTACGGATTTAAATTATGTTAATTGGACGCGATAATATACAAATCGATGACTTCCAATTTTGTTGTAGGTATATAGAAGCAAATGAACAAAGAATAATGATAAATCTGGAGATTAATAAAGAAAAAGGAAGGATTTTTGTTATGAATCGTTTGTATTGTTGTTCTAAATTAAGAAAAACAAAATCTTTCTTTATTCGTTTGCATTCGTTTGTTTGGGGGTCAAATATACTCTCAGTACATGTTCTGTTAAAATCTAGTTGACGGTAGGTTTTAGTGAAAGAATTAGTAAAGCCAATTTGTAGATTAGAACATTTTCTATAAAAAAGATTGTAAATGTTTTTTCGTGTAACCAAAAGTTCAGCAAATAATTCAATTTAAAAAAATGTACCATCACATATTAATTAATCTTAGTCTTCCTCCCAACTAATACATTAGATTTTTGCTAGAAAA
Organism: Epistrophe eligans; assembly: GCA_951394125.1. NCBI lineage: Eukaryota > Metazoa > Arthropoda > Insecta > Diptera > Syrphidae > Epistrophe > Epistrophe eligans. The sequence continues at coordinate 108,304,640 of OX596028.1, forward strand.
AGAAGCATACAATTATCTAGTTTAAACATTTTTTTTTTATTTGAAAAAAATTACTCGGATTTCTTTAAAACTCTATCAATAACAAAATTTTATGATAAAACTATCAAATGTCTCGAAAATTACGGCTTATATCTTCAAAAGAACGTCTTGATCTTCCTCCCAACTAAGAAACCAGTCGTTAATGATTTAAGAGTAAAAAAAAAACTAAAAACCTTCGTCACTGATAAACGCTAGCCCTGCATATTGAAAGAAATTTTTTCTGAATATGAATTTGAAGTTGACGAGGATTATCCTTTGGTCATGGACCACCTGAACTGTGATTTTTTTTTTTTGATTCGAGAAACTTCCTTACAGTTCAAGTAGACATTAAAAAAAATCAATTTAGTAGTGCGACAGCTCGTGTAGAACCAGGACCTAGTGACTTACTAGTCTCCACCATTCTTGTGTGCGTTTTATCGGTAGGAATGAAGGGGACCTACAATTTTCTGCCGAATTCTAACGGCTAAGGTAATATGAGATACTCTTGGTGGATTTGTCAATTCCCCGCAAGAACCAATACCTGTAAAAAAAACAATTAAGTAGTTAGGTCGTAGAGGCTGGGAATCATCCCAAGATTTGTCAATTCCTGGCAAACGGCAGTACCTAAAAATAAAACAATTCACTTTTAGGATCGCAGAGGCTGGGAACCCATTCCAAGACCTTCGACGTGACAGTGGGTATTATCAACACTTCAGAGATTATTGGACGCAATGTTGTATAACCTTTGCTCTTTGTTCGAACTGGTGTTTCTTTAACAGACGAACTACCATATAGGCATATAGTTTCATCGTCTGTTCAAGTGATACTCATATGTCCGTATTTGCGAAGCGCTCTATTCGTTTATTTCCCAAACTGCTAATTTCTACCAATTTTAGTCCAAAATTCTATCAAAGACCTGTCAATCCGGAAGCCACAGGAACGACTTAAGATGCTCAAACAGTCCATTTTATAGGGTCTTAAACCTATGTGACGTTTAGGAGAAATATGCCTTAATAATTCTTGCAAAAATTAAGAACGACCTTTTTGGAGATGAGGCATTCCCAAGTCAAGCTTCCTTTCCCCAGTACGTACTTGAATAATGATTTGATACAGAAGTCGTCTTTATCAACACTTCCCCTCCATATTTGAATAACTCCGCTGGTAATTTATTAGAAAAGGCCGCCATGTTGTTTTTTTTTAAAGCTTTTCAATAGCTTAGCCCTAATCCTATAGGTTCTGTAACTCTCGCATCGATAGAATTGATCGATAAATGTTGAAAAATAGAACAAAACTCCTATGATTTGGATTAATTTTGATAGTTTTTCGACCAATTTTATCGATGTGACAGTTACACTGGACTTAGGCACTGGCCTAAGGGATATTTTAACCCATAGAAGGATATTTATATTTTTAAGTATATTTGAGGTAATTTTATTTCAAGAATCGACTAACTGACTTTTAACTCCAATTTATAATTATTCTATTTTTTGACATACGTCAAATTGACGAAGATTGACCTGCCATCAGGATTTAAGTTTAAATGTACAGATTTTATATTCGTCGTACTTTTTATCTCAAAGGGCTAACCAACAAATTTCCCAGTATTGTTGACCTTTCTTGTTTTCTTGACAAAGTGTCCTGGTTTTCTTTTTTGTTTCAAATAGCATAAACATTAAAACGTTGTCGTTAATTTGCAGTCATATTTACCCCCCTTTCCCAAACTTGCCAATTATGTATATTTCTAAACCTCATCCTATATATTTTCCCTTATAATTAATTCGATCGCCATAATTACATTTGCATGCTAAACAATCAATTATATGTACGTTGCGTCTAAATTGGATGTTTGTCCTCGTTTTTTTCTTAAATTTTTTTTTTCTTTATCACGACACGATATTATACATATTCCTTTAATGGCTTAACAAGTGGAGTCTTCTCTCCTCTCTCCTACACCATATGCAATATCAATCTTTAAGTTATAAACCAATCTATCTGTCTATCTAAATATGTCTAAATATGTAGAATTTCTTTTATATGATTTTTTTTTCGTTTATTAAATTGTGGCGTGCCAAATAATAATTCACGCAGATTCAGCTGCACTGCATGCTGGTTATTATGAACCTTCTTCTGCCACCACCCTCTATCTCTCTCTCTCTGTCATTCTATACAATTCACCCACAATGTCCCAGATACAAAGATACTTTTTTTTTTTTTTTTTAAGCCACGCAATTTATTAAGTTTTTTTTTTCTGATTAATTTTTTTTTTGTTTGCTTTTTTGTTATGTTCGGGCAATAAAAGTGTGTCAATTGGCGTCAATGATGAAAACATTAATTCAAGAATTCGCAAATCATAATGCAACAAAAAAAAAATAATAAATAAGAAAAAAAGTCAGCTAAACACGCTTGGTTGCAAAGAGATATATCAGGCGCAAGCCGGCCTCCCGCCTATGCGCCGCCACCGACCTCCGCCGCCTCTGTCGTCTTGTAGATATAATAGGCCTGGGCATAAAAGGAGCTACAAATAGATGCGGTTTGGGGCACGTTCTTTTTACATATACATATGTATATCAAGTGTGTCGTCGTCGTCAACATTTAGTTTGGTTTTCTTAATTCTTCAATAATCCATGCGTACATATATACCTACTGACTCTCACGGGCTTATGTGCAAAGAAAGAAGAATCGTTTTGTTCCACCAGACAAGATAGACTTACTGGTATAAGGCAGAGGCTATATATGTACATACGATACCACCATCTCGACCATATGCTAATTGCAATTGACAAGTCAGTTTGCAAAACTCGCACTGGTTGTGCTTGATTTTGTACTCGATTGTGAGACTATCCTTTGTGGAAGAATAGGAATTTCACCAATTTTTTTTGTTGACTTTTTTTTTTGAGGGATCAGCCTATAATTGTAGTGAAAAAAATGTTGCCCTTGTTTTTTTTCTTTTTAAATATACGCAGGTAAGCCAACGTAGCATTACCACTTCCCAAAAAAGGGGTAAATACACTAAAAACAGTAATAGGCATGTGTAAATAATTGTTGTGAATTTGTAGTAAAATTGTTGTATAAATTTTCGGGCTTGTTTTTTTTAAAAATAAAACGAGAGGTTATTTAAAAAGAAAAAACAAGTGTATCAATTTTTTTCCTTCGCAAAAATTTTACGACAAATTAACGACAATTATTTACACATTCCTTAACTGATTTAGTTAATTTAGAACCCTTGAAAATAAGGAAAAAAATGAACTCAAAAATAAAAATAAATGCATAAATAATTGTCGTATACTTGTCGAAAAAATATCGTGAAAATAAAAAATGGTCGTGAATTTTTTTAACAGTATATTTTTACACACAAATTATTTAAAGTCACTGAGCGACCAAAATAAAAGCGAGTGATAAAAAATACAATAAATCAAAGATGTGGTAATGCTGTATTCATTGAAAAATTCAATGTTAAGTTATTTTAAAATTGAAAAAAGCGATTATTTTTTTTTTACGACAGTTAATTACTCATTTCTAACTGTTTTTGGAGGGGTTATTTAATTTAAAAACAAAAACAAGCCTTACAATTTTTTTCTTTTACGACAAATTTACAAAAAATTTACGACAGTTATTAAATCATTCCTATTTCAGTTTTACGACAGTTTTTAAATTTTACGACAATTTTTCAATTTTACGACAATTTTTCAATTTTACGACAATTTTTCAATTTTACGACAGTTTTTAAATTTTACGACAATTTTTCAATTTTACGACAATTTTTCAAATTTTACGACAATTTTTTAATTTTACTACAAATTCACGACAGTTAATCCAATTATAATTTGTACATTCTAAAGCTAACTTGACGGACATGTAGGTGCAAAACCTTTTAATACACTTGTTATCTGTTTCTATTTTTATTTGCTGGCGAAATTCACCTATTTGTGTAAGTAGGTTAAAGCCAGATAGACTGGACGATAGTCCTTCGCATGGGTTACGTCATTTTAGTTAGAAAAAAAAAATAAAACCGATAGCCATTTGTGACCAGGTTGTTGTTGGAGTCTGAATTGTGGGATCAAACGATGTAAAAAAAAGAAAAAGAAGCGCATCTTGTATCTTCTTAACAGATCTAGACTCTCTAATGCCGGAAGGTGGACAGCGGCAAAAACGTCGACAACGACGAAGACGACTGTATGAGCATGAGGATACATTTTCTTTCCTATGAAAGTAATGATGAATCAGAAAAAAAATTTTCTAAAGATTAATGTTGATCCTCACAGATACATTTGGCAGCGAATTAATTTTTCTTGTTGATGTTGTTGTTGTTGTTGTGGGAAATCTCTTGTGCCGTTTGTGACATTTTACTTGTTTTTTTTTTTTTTTTTTTGGTTCAACCAAACCATGTGTGTATGTTTTGAGAACATTCAACTGTGTTTTTTTTTATGGCACGGCGGCGTCGGTTCTTTTACTTTTTTTTATTTGGTTGTGCTCATGGCCTTAACCTTTTGAAAAGAAGCACACACATATATATTGTATGGAACGTGACATGGCTCAACCCGATTTGGACACATTTGTTTTCTTTTTTTTTATTATTATTCTGGTTTTGGGGTGTGCCTCTTTATGTATATTGTATTAACCTATTGGATTTGATTTGCTTGTTTTACGGTTGATTAGGTTTTGGTTTCTTCGATACATAAAAAAAGAATGAAAAGACTTTTTTTTTTATTTCTTTGAGTTACCCCGATATTGAAATGTCACTGAACAAATTGAGGAAGTCAAGTGAAGGAAATTAGTAGTATGTAGATATGTATGTTTTGATAGCTTCTTGAAAGTACCTTGTTAACCTTGGATATCCGTTCTTAATCGAACTAATAAGAACAAAAATGGTAGGTAATGAGTTTCATTTATTGATATGAATACAACATTAAACGTTACGTTGAATGACTTTCTCTATATAAGGAAGTACTCAAGTACCTATACTCAGAAAAAGTAAAGGCTCATTGTTCTTTCTTTCCATTTAAGTGTTAAAAAAAAAACAGCTGCAAGTTGTGAGTAATCAGTTTTGTTGATTCTATCAAGCTATTATAAGACTGAAATTAAGTGCCATTAGATTGGCAAACACTTAACCAAAAAAAAAGAAAAGGAAACTCTAAACTCTATATTGACAGGTCCATTTACGGTTATAGGAACAGATGTGAAATTCACATAAATGACTCACCTGGTTGCAGCCATGGGAAATATTTTAACAAAATAGAAAAGTAGGGGCAAATAGGTTTACATAGGAATATTGAGGAATATCTATATGTTTAGGTAGCAGGTTTAAAAAAGCAGCAATGTAGTAGTTACTTGTGAGCGGTGCTAAAACCCTCATTTTACAAATTATGTATAACATAAACTGCAAGCCTGGTGTGCAAAACCTCAAATGTGACAGAATTTTAATTGCAATAGAAGCAAGAAAATAAGAATAAAATCCTACTTCACTCTACAGACAGGCAGGCAGGCTTTCTTCCATGGAGTTGTCCTTTTTTTTCTATTGAAATAAAAAGAGTTATAACTCTTTATGAGTTGCCCCCCAAGAAACATGACAAATAACATTTCATTACTCTAGAAATTCTAGAAAATTGACCGCTAAGCCCGTCTTCTTCGCTTCCACCTGAATGTTTACAAACGCTCCACTGACATCAAACAGCGTTCTTCCAATTATGTCAATATCGTCGGCATATTCGAATAATTGGACGGATGCAGGATGACGATGGAGAACGCACGCTCCTCCATCAGGATCGGGCTTAGAGTTCAATGAGAGCAAGACCAAGTATATGCTGTCGTAAGAAAGGACACTCAACACCGACGTCTTGGACAGAACGTAAACATAGACACCTATAACTTTGAGGTAGTTAAAGACTTTCTCTACCTAAGAGCCGCTATTAATTTAAACAACGACACCAGCGCTGAAATTAAACGGAGGATAACTCTTGCCGATCTTCTTTGGTTGGTCCAAAAGCAATTGAGTAGCAAAATCCTCTCTCAAGCAACTAAAGTGTCCCTCTACAAGACACTTATCATCCCGGTCCTTATACATATATGGCGCAGAGGCATGGACCTTGTCATAACTGGATGAGAACGCTTTAGGATGTTTCGAGAGAAAAATTCTCCGTGTGATTTTGGTCTTGTCATAGATAAAATACAATCACGAACTGTACGGGTTGTACAGCGAGACTGACCTGGTCAAACGAGTCAAGGTCCAACGACTAAGATGGCTGGGTCATGTAGAGCGAATGGACCCCAACGCTCCGACCCGTAAAGTCTTCGAATGCAATTCCGAGCGACGGGGGTGCAGTAGAGGAAGACCCTGACTTAGGTGGCACACGCAGGTGGGAGAGGACCTCAACCAACTTGGCGTGCGAAACTGGAGATAGCTAGCTAGGGACCGAGCTGGTTGGAGAGGCATGTTGGTTGAGGCCCTGGTCCATCCCGGACTGTAGCGCCACCTTAAGTAAGTAAGTAAGTCTTAAATCTTAAAAGTACTTAGGAATTAAAATTGAAAAACGTACAAAATACAAGCTCATATCTAACTCTTACACTTAAACTTACCATAAAATCCAAAGAAGTGTCCTCATTCTTCTGTCGCAGTATGCCTTCGATTTAGTTACTTAGTTAATATTTCAAATGCATCTTTTCGCAATTTCAAATTCAAATATTTATCCACTTCATCTTTTCAGCACTCATCATTTTTCGCAAAAAAAAAAAATAAATAAATAAAATGTATTCCTCGAGCTAGGTTAAATAGCGGAAATCCGCCCACTCTCACTCTTTGTCTCTCTAATAACTCAGTATATGTATATGCACTCGCCTCAGCACAGCACACACATCATTACTACATCATAAACCACGTGAATATTAAGACAACAAAAAATATGTACTTATTCCTCATAATTTGCTTCTGTCTCAAGGACGTATCCAATCAAGTGCGCATTCATAACCCTGCCCACGTATTCGGTTCAACACTCCGAATTGATACCACTGTGCGAAATAAATAAACAATAATTCCGGGCATACTTTTTCGTCGTTGTTTTTTTTTTTTTTGCATTACTGTCCGCGCGGTACGGCCCGGTCGGTCCTCCGAACTTGAAAGTATGTATCTTTTTTTTTACATTTTTATTTTCTTTTTTGAATTTTTGTTGTATTTCTGGAAGTCGTGTGGTATAGTTCAGTGCATATTACAAAAACAAAAACACTCATATGTCATTTCGTCGAAGTGCACTCAACTGTATGGATGAAGCCTATAAATCGTTTCAGTTACTCTTCTTTTGATTTTTTGATTTTTTTTTTTTTTTAGAATGAAAAGTTATGACTGCTCATACGGAGTGATCACTTGTTGATTTTTATTGAGCTGCAGTGATGATTGGATTTTTATTTGCACAAATAACATTGTGTAGTGTAGCTACTTATGGGAGCCAATTTATTCGAGGACGTGAAGGCTTTTAGGAAGCACATACATCCATACATAGGTGGTATAATATGCAAATTTTGAGTAGTACAAATATATTTTTTTTTTTTAATTTAAATCACCGATATGACACAAGCTCCAAACAGAAGCTTAAAAAAATATTATTTTTAAAGTGGAGTTTATTTAGCGAAAATACTTGATTAATTGTCACCATGAATGGTTCGAGTGCGTTCTTGAGGTGAAGTTAGGGAAGGGAATCTTTAGTATATACCTACTGGGAAAATTGCAACAATACCATTATGGTTGTCAATTATTAGGTCCCGAAGAAATTATCATGATTATCAAGTTAGCGTAGCAACATTGGCAGATATAAAAATAGTTAGGTTTAGGGGTTTTGCCTTTAAATGTTTTCTATGTTTTTTTGGCTGCTTTGCTTAGTTAATATCAAAAAGAGGTAACAACCTATCATATTAAATGTTTTATTTCTTTTAAAATTTTGCCCTGAACTGCCTTGAATCAATTCCGACAGTTCCAAATGTGTCCCATAATGTTTTCTATATTTTTCTATATTCATATGGAAAAAGTAAACCACCTTCTCCAAAAGAGGTTGACTCTTGCTAAATTGGAAATTTTAATTTGCCGTTAATTAGATGTGATTTCATTGTTGAGCAATGGTTTCTATGTTTTTTTTTTTAAACATAGAAAACATCGCACAACCAAATTAATTATTAATCAAGAAACCATTCACTATAGTAAATTTGTACACCTTTTTTGAGGGGGTGTTTTTTTCTAATTTATATAAGAAACCGAAAACAAAACATAGAAAATATTGCACGACAAAATTGAAATATTCTCAAATAATTTTCAAAACTAGTTTTTAGCTTCTTCTCCCAGGTTCTCCGATGTTTGCATCATAAAAATCCCTACAAGTAGTAGATTTCTCAAAATGCTTAAAAATTCAACAAAAACTGAAAGCTCTTTTAGCCAAATTTCACCAAAATTGCCTTAATATTAATCACCATTTATTACTGTAACGCGACTATGGTATCATTAAAAAAATATATGGAACACTGATATGACCCGCACAGAATGGCCACATCAAAAAGTGGACTATTGTGATTGATAATATTAATGAGAGAAAGGAGTTTCTTTTGCACTAGCCCAGAAAAAATAGACTTTCACTTTAAAAAAATTCCTTTAAGCGCTGGTCCAAATTTTGAGGTACTTTTAAGAATTTACAAGCTTTAAGCCTTGGCCCAAATTTGAGGTTCTTTTAAGAACTTACTAATTTTAACCCTGGTCCAAATTTTTAGGTACTTTTAGAAATTTACAAACTTTAACCCTTGATCCAAGTTTGAGGTACTTTTAAGAACTTACTCATTTACTACTGTTCCAAATTTGAGGTACATTTAAGACTTACAAACTTTAATCCCTGGTCCAAATTTTAAGGTAGTTTTAGAAAGAACTTACTAATTTTAACCCTGGTTAAAATTTGGGGTACTTTTAAGAATTTACTAATTTTAACCCTGGTCCAAATTTTGAGGTACTTTTAGAAACTTACAAATTTTAAGCCTTGGTCCAAATTTTAGATAAATTAAAATAAAGCTCTGAATCAAAATTCAGATTTGCCAGAATTTTGCAAAGTTAATCCGTTTTTTTTTTTTTTTTTTTTTTAGAAATAACACAGAACACATTAAACCTTCAGCAAACATTTTTAAGAAAAGAAACAAGCCTTACGGCAACCTATTTTCCATAAGTTCGAGTCAAAAATATTTTTTTGCATATTTATACATTTTATCAGTCAGAAGATACTATTTAAGTTTAAGTCTCGATAATAATCGGATTTAAATTCTTCCTCTTCAGATGCAAAGCGTGGCGCCTCGACTTTATTTTTATCCCACCAAAGATTTTTTCGAAAAGTTAAAGTGATAATCTCTCTCTAAAAAGGGTTCCTTAAGGCTAACAATAACCCGAAAAAATCAATTAGAATTATTATAATTATTTGGTATATATAATTGGTTCCCAGTGTTGTTGTCACTGATGAAGATGTTGAGAGGGACACAACCAAAAAAGTCATAAAATTCCATAAATTCCATATAAACCATCACGAGACACATCACATCAAATTCTGGCGTCGTCGTTGTCGCCATCATAAAAGTTCATCGAATTGGAGTTTTTATGAGTCAATGTCGATTCTCAAGACAGAGCGAGAGAATAAAAGATGCTTCTTCCAGGGAATCTCATTTTTTTAAAATATATATCTTTCCTCTTCGAGCTAGCTACTGACAACAAGACAATATATACGTGTCAATGTCAATGAGTTCGCATACATATCCAGGGGAATGTCCTTTTTTTTTTATCTGTGAAGAGTATATTCGGAAGATTAAGTTGGACAAACGGGATTTGTTTTTTGGGGGCGTAAAACACATTACTTATTCGAGACTTATTATTATTGTTATTAACATGCGTGCATTATTATTCAAGCACGACCCATCATCATCATCAACAATCATGATCATCGTCATCGTCATCGTCATCGTCATCACCATCACCATCACCATCACCATCACATTTTGTGTTCTAATTTGGAAGGGAACACGTTCTTGTTGGGTGTGGAAGTTATTACCAATTATAAGGGATTTCTTTTTTTTTTTTAATGACTTTGTTTTTTGAATCATTGCATGTGTGCAGCACGACGGCGGTGTAACACGTCATTTTCGAAGGTATTCCCTTTCTTTATACATAAAGTCATGTCAAATCGAGTCACTGAACGCAGTCAATTGATATGAGAACACCCAAAGAGTTACAAGAAGTCATGGAAGAGTAAAGTGCAAGGTGATATATACATATATCAGAATTAAATAAATGGGTTACTGCTATATAATGGCTCCCTAATGGCAAAGCATGAGTCGACCATGACTAATCTAATGGAATTCCTGACATTCCTTTTCTATAGAAGGGAAAAAAAAAGAATCAATATTTTTCAATTTTTTTGTCTAATGAACCGTTAAGACTGTAGACTTTAAAAATATTTCCAGTGACAAGTTTATTGAATCAATTTATTCGTCATGCCATTGGAATCATTAAGGTTAGTTCTTTTATGGAAATATGACGTTATATCGTCATAATAAACAATGCACTTAAATTTTCTTGAAAATGTCTTTAATGAAACCTTATGAGACTCAAAGAGTCATCATGATGACTCCTGAATGTCATTTTTAATAAAAAAAGTCGGGAGTAAATTTTACTCCAGACATGTTTTTTTTTTTATTGAAAATGTCAAGATTTAAGATGTCAAGTTCTAAGAAATTTGATCCAGCTTTTAAGATTAGGTACCCGAATCGTCAAAGAGACAGACCAGAGAGACAATTAGTGACCCTGTTGTATCTTTTATGCGCACATACGAAAAAATGTAAACACTAAATCTTTCCTTCTACTTGAAGTTGTAGTATTTATTACATTTTTCTTTCGTTTTATGCATTCAATCCAATATTAATCGAATATTTCCCATCAAAATCGTTTTTTCTTTTTACATAAATCGAACCTTTTATTAAAATTCAAATCACAAAATCTACAAACATTTAAAATAGGGTACATGTAGGTATCGACAAAAATCCATTCCGAAGTTTTATTATAAATTCATTCATTTATTAACGTTTTTTTTTTGTTGTTGTATTATTTTAAGTACACATTTGGTATTTTGTTTTTTCTATGTACACATCGTACGAGCGAGTATACTGTATGTATACACATATTTGTAATAAAACAATGTAAACGAAAATAATTAAAAATAAACAATTTTGTCGATTGTACGTGATTGTTTTTTTTTTATATTTTTTTGATTTTGTAAATCCCTCCCTCTGTTTTGATATAGAAATTAAATAAATAAAATTCCCTCAATGTTCCCAATGTTTCACATTTAAAACATATATGGACTGATGATGATGGGGGCTTCCTTCAGGAAAAAATTGAAATTTAAAAAAAAAGAGAAATGGTATAGGTAAGTAAAAGTTATAGCAGAATAAAAAAATCTGTTCAATATTCCACATGTGCTACACATATCGAACTAAATTGTACAGTGGGTCTATCGTAGGTCAAAAGTAGATAAATCAATATTGGGTAAACTGTAATCCAAGCTTTATTTTGTTTTTAACAAGTGACTTGAAAGACGTTAATTCACAGATCAAGAATGTGAAAAGAGTGAGTTTGACTCCCGCCCTATTGGCTTCGGTAATGACGGTGATAAGTTCACGAGTTTATTTGTATTCAGTGCAAATTTTCGCGAATTCATAGATCGTTAATGTAAAAAGAGTGGGTTTGACTCACGCCCTATCGAAGTCGGTAATAAGGGTGATAAGTTTACGAGATCAGTGAATTAACTTATTTCTATGCATTGCGGATTGTTACAAAACGTGAACTTGAAAAGAGTGAGTTTGACTCTCGCCATACTGGGTCCGGTAATGATGGTGATTATTTTAAGAGATCAGTGCGGTTATGAAGATTACTTATTTCTATGCAGTGGGGATTGCAGCAAGTCATTCATTTTGAAGAGAGTGAGTTTGACTCCCGCCTTGCAGGTGTAGGTAATGATTTTCGTACCACCAAACAGATATAAATAGAAAAATATTCTTCCAACTTATTTTGAAATTAATTTCGATTGTGCAATATAAGGAACCCCACTGTGTGCTTAACGGTGGCGCGGCGCACCCCCTACAAAAAAATTTCCATTAAAAATATTTTCTAAAAGAAGAAATAAAAAATGTTTAGAAGGTTTTTTTTTTTTTTCGTCGAATCTCGCATCCAACACGTTGATCCACATAAAATAAAAAAAAAAGTATTTGAAATTGATTTTTTTTTCATCTCCCTCTTTGCTTGGGTACTTGGTGCTTTCTTTAAAGTTGGAAGAGTTGGAAGCAATTTATATGACTTAATACCTCCATTTGCAGCTGCAATCTGTAGCACCTAATTTTCTCACATAAACTATTCACCTGTGCAATGCACGTTCCTCACACACACATTTATATAACTTGCAATGAACCTTATTGCTGCTCATAATATGCTAAGAGGAGATATGGGGGTGTTATACATAGGTGAATGAATGGTTTAGGTTCTTTCCTATGAAGAAGTTACAACAATATTCTCAAGGCACAAAAGCACTATGGTCATATATAGTGCCTTTTATACAGGAACTGAAGCCATTTCGTTGGCTCTCGGGGTGAAAAAAAAAAAATAAGAATATAAAACGAAAAAAATTCCCATGTGGATCGTAAGATGTGTTTATAAGAATTTCGTATTCAGCTGACGTTTTATGAAATAATGTGAATCTTTTTAAATAAACGGTTTTGGTTTTTTTTTTAGTATTTTATATATGAAGGAAAAATTATATGGTATTATCAGATTTAGACGAAACGGAAAATTTTTCTAGAGGGCGTGGGTATTATTTTTTTTTTCTTTTGAAGGTAAGGTGTAGGTATGGAAAATGACAGGTTTTTGATTTAATTTTCAAAGAAGCTCAATTACCGTACGTAGAAGAGAATTTTTCGATATTTCATTCACCTACATAATTTAGTTATCAGGTGATTTTTCAAATTTCAATTAATTGAAGTTCTGACTATAAATTAAATTTAATTTAAGTGTTCTTAGGGGGCACCTTCTTGCATGAGCAACAAATGATTGAACTTAATTTAATAAAAAAAGAAACATAGTTTGGATTCCATTCATTTTATTTTTGTTTGTTTATTTATATTTTTAATTTTAGCTCAAGGTTTAAAAAAACATTATTTTTCCTCACCTTCATTTAAATAACAATACTCCTTGGTTATCTAACAATTTACTGATGATTTTCATTTTTCAACTATTTATCTATTTTGTGTAGCATTACTTTACTACGTGATGTAGGTATTGTTTAGATTTTAAACTTTTTTCTTTTATGAGAAAAAAAAACTTAGGTACCTTACAAAATGGCTCATAATTCATACCAACTTCAAAACAAGAAGCTTATTATTCTGTATCTTAATGTTGAGGTATTTTTTTATTTATGACAGCTTAAATAGCCATAATTTGAACTGCCTCAGTAGCTGTTTTTATTATGTGTGGTATGTTCGCCTAATGACGTGAACGTCTATTACTTTTGTTATGCTAAAAATGCCTAATTAATATTTTTAGCTGTCATGTCAGTTTCTTATTGAATTGAATAGTTAAAAAAAAGCTACAAAGTAAAACGTACGAATATTCGAACAGTTATGTAAGTAGGAACAAATTTTTTTTTTAAGTGAATTGCGTATGAGTTCAAGAGCAAAGAAAAAATTGTTTTTTAAACTTCAAACTAGACTCCCTTTTTATTAATATAGTCTAAGAAAGAAACGTTGCATTATTTTAACAAATATAAACAAGGCTCATTGAAAATCGAAAAAATAGATGTTAAAGGCAAATCGAGTTCTAAAATAATTTTTTTTTAAAGTAACTGAATTGTTGTTGCCAAAATGTCCTAAAATTTAGGTCACATTTAAATCTCTAGCCATTTGTAATGGCAACACATTTGACAGCTGACAATTTGGGGATAGAAAAAATAGGGCCTTATACGAGAGAACATCATTTTTTCATTATTTAACGATATTAAGAATGTTGGTGAAAGTCCAAAATTGAGGGGCCCTAGAAATATTAGACAAAAAATCAACAAACTTCGGAAAAAATCTGACAAATTTGAAATTTGTGAAGAGTTGTTCAAAAGACTTCTTTCTATACTTAATGAGTTTTGACTAACTTCGGACTAAGCTTAAATCACTTAGGTTGTCTAACTTAATAAATACGTAAAATTTCATCTAATTTGGATGAGCAGTTTTTGAAATTGCTGAAATATCATATAACTTGCATATTTTGCGATTCAGTACAAAAACAATTATCCAAATTCAACTTTATCGCATTGACTGTAATTATTTTTGGGATTTTCTGTATTCACATTAACAACTCTGATAAACGTCCAAAAAACTCAATGTAAGCTGAGAAAAAAAACCCACCCATTATTGAAGATCGATCTATGTATATAAAGAAGACCAATCTGAAGAATGCCTAACAAGTATTTTTTTCTTCTTCAAATTTTTTTGTTCACTTTGTATTTTTTTTGTCTATGCCATTAGCCATAACAGTGACATAACTAACGTACCATCTATCACATTATTAATAATTGTCTACATAAAAATAAAAAAAACGATACATGCCATAATTTCGCTTGGGTAAATATATTAGAAACTCAATTGAAGCCATTTCTATGAATTCTACTTGGGAATGTAGGTAAACTTCATCATCATCAGTACGATTAGTATTTTTGTTTGGGTTTCCTATTTATTTAAATATTCAAGTAATGACCGTTGAGCGGCTGAACAAAAAGCCACCTGATCGAAAATTTACATATATTTCATTATCATTTTAAATAAACCGAAAGATATACTAGATATTGGTAGAGATACAATATCTATGACTTGATTTGAATCCGATATTTTCGTAACGCAATGCCATAAGTTAATTCAGAAAAAAAAAAAAACAAATTAATTCATTTAATACCTATCGACAGATTTCTTTGAAGTTTTTGTTGTTTTTGTTTCATTTGATTTAAAATGCTCTTAATTCGCCAATTAAATTTTATCGATTAAAAAAAAAAAAAAATCGCAGAGTAGGAATTGATTGAGAAAATCAAATTCAAAAGTAAAGTCAAAGTCAAAGAACCTATTAAGTGCTTTGATAAACAGATGTTTAAGTAGGTACCTACGTCTTTGATTGATAGAAGAAGAAGAACAAATTATAATATAATCAGATACAATTAAGGAATTTTTTTTTTGTTAAAGCAATTTAAAATTGTCTGCTATTTTAGTAGATATAGGATATTATTTATACATTCACGTTCTTAAATACAATACTTCTGTGTGCAAATCAATTGTTAACTGGTTTATTAATTGTTAAAATTCTAACGACACGAAGCACGACTTTAGTTAATATGCTTCACAGTATTCAGTATGACAACTTCTAATAAAATAATGTTCTTTTTAACAGTTCGGTGATACAAAGTTATTTTTACGCGTATTTTATAGTTTTTAATTACTTTTTTTCTTAATTTTAATAATTATAGGCAGTCTTAGTTTGATCAAATCTGAATAAAAAATTAAATCTGAACCCCATTTCGATCCATTTTTTCTTTAAAATGCATCAAATTGCCAAGGTATATTGTGTAAAACCATAAAGATTGACAGAAAGATAGACGACAGCTCTCCTTTCCTTTTTTTAAGGGTGAGTCGGTCAGAATCCGGAAATTTAAAATCCCAAAAATTGAAAATAAAAAAAAAAACACAAAATCCCCAAAATTCATTATCCTAAAACCTTAAAATCCAAAAAAAAAAAACAGGTTTAAGTTATTTTTTTTCGTATTGTATTGTATTGTTTCCCCTAAGGTTTACAAGTCTCCCACCACACTCTCCACAGGTTTAAGTTTTTAAATTAATATGTCTTCAATATCGGAACATTTTGTTGGGATTTTAGATTTTCTGGATTTTCAGTTTTCGGGATTTTCGATTTTTGGGGATTTTGAATTTTCTGGATTTTTTGTTTTTAAGGCCTTTGAATTTTTGGGTATTTTTGGTTTTTAAGATTTTAAGTTATTAGGATTTTGGGACTTCAGGATTTTGAATTTACGGGATTTTCGGTTTTCGTGATTTTGGTATAAAATAAGTAATAAATAATTCTTCAAAATCGGAGCATTTTGTTGTGATTTTAGATTTTTTGGATTTTTTAGTTTTCGGGATTTTCGATTGATTTTTGGGATTTTGAGTTTTCTGGATTTTTTTGTTTTTAGGGCTTTTGAATTTTTAGGAATTTTGTATTTTTTATTATTTTTGGTTTTTAGGATTATGGGTTATTGGGATTTTAAAACTACGGGATTTTAGATTTTTGGGATTTTCGGTTTCCATGATTTTGGTTTTCTAGATCTTCCTCTCAAAAGAACCAACCGTTCTTGACTAAGTCCTTGCTTCTGCTCCATGAGCAGCTGTCCTAAACTTTGTTTATCGTTGATTATGTTATGCTTTAAATGATTTCTATTAGCTCTATTACCTAAACAAATGATACCGTTTCTTCAACGTCGCAGAAAATATCATTTTCCCTTGCCAATAAATTCAAGGTTCAAATTAAAAAAAAAAAAATAACTATAATTTTGTTCAATATAATCATTCCAATTGATTTTTGACGCAATCCAAACAATTCATAATATGACGTAGATACAAGATATAAACAACTATATTTTATGTCCATGGGAATAAGGTTTGCATACACATAAAATAAAAAAAAAAATAAAATAAAAGAATTAAATTTGTGCACGACATCATTTATACCAATCACATTGATTTGACGTAAATCAGCATATTATATACCTATACCTACACGTCCACACTTCTTGAAATACCTTAATTGAAATACCAAAATTGTCAACCTCAGTTTTATAACTCAACTTAATTACATACAATATCTATGAAAAAAAAATAAATAAAAAAATAATTGAACGTTCATTTAAAAAATCGTGACAATAATTCAAAAAAGGTAACAATTTGTGCTTCTAATGAATATATCAACTTTCTATATTAGAAAAAAAAAGAACCGCTCTTTTGATGAATTTGCCTTGAATAATGAATTAGAAAAAAAATAAAACAAATTATTTTTTTTTTTTTATTTTTTTGCTCATGCTAAATTCTTTGAAAGCGATGAACTTTATAAGAAAAACAAAACTGAGTCAAATGGAATGTCGGTTGTTTGATGAACCGATCCTAAAAAAAAGAAGCGGCACAATTTATTATCATCATTTGGTTGGGATTCAAAACAGTTCAAAAGAATTGCCAAAGAACTCCTCCATCATGCTAATTGCTTCCATATAAAGAAGCATAACATGCAACATTTAAGACGACGTGTAAGACACACCTTAGCTAGTCTTTGCTTTTTTCTGCAGCTAAATATCTTAAAACAAAAAGGTAGAAACCACCCACTGCATGCAGATGTGTCTTGATGGGGGTGGAAGCTAGACCCATATTTAGAATTTATAGTAGAAAACTCAGAGCGCCAGCTATTTCCGGTGAATAAAACCACCACCGAAAAAAAACATTTCCATATGTCATTCAAACATTCAAACAACATCCCAAAAAAAAAATGAAAAAGGATTTGTAGTTGAAAACCAAAAGAACGTCTTCGAAGGTGTTAACAATTTATGTTGCGGTGGGATTTCTTTAAACGTTTTATAAAATGCATTGATCAAATTATTCGCCCACATACTTTTTGACTTCCTCAGCAGCACACACACCCAAAAAGATACGTCAGACACAAAATTACAACCTATGGAATACATTTATATCTTGTACGTTTTTTTTTTTCGACGACACGGGGAAAAAATAAGTGAACATTTCGTGTAATGAATAATTTTTGCATTTTGCAACGTGTCGTTCCATATTTTCGACTTTGATGTGACACAAAAAGTTACCAGGGGGTAATCATCATCCCCCCTACCCAAATTCATTTCCTTTCCATATAGTGCCGTTTGTCTACACATAAAAGTTTCCTATAACTCTTGCGCGCACGTGGAAAAAAAAAAACTTTACAAAAAAAAAAAAAAATAACATGAACTTCCCATCAGGAGTTCAGGCTTTATAGTTCGAGTTTGGGGGGAAGGTGGAGGGGGCAAGACTGATGATGTCAACTCGCTTATCCAAAAAGTTGAGTTGGAGTTAAAATGTATATATATTTAAACCCTTTTGGCGCGATGGCGGGAGTGTTTCCAAAAGTTGAATGTCAACTGAAAAGTCTCGACCTGTCAGTCTGATTGGTATTTATAGGCAAAATGACGAAGCCTTCCTGTCAACCTGGTGCTTTACTTTATTTTATATGCATTTCTGTTCGTTTGCTCATCATCATGCTCTGAGAATTTGTGTTGTGTTGTTGTGTTTCATGTTCGCGAATTCGGCGAGTGTAACAATTTTACACTATATAGTAACTATACAGCCAACTCGCTATAGTGTAGAGTATGAATGTGACAACTATACAACTGGTGATGATATGCGGATGGTATTTTAACCATTTGAAGGATTAATAGAGATAGAGGAGATGGGTTTTTTGTTTATTTTTTTTTTTTTTTTAGTTTTGTTTTTGGGGCAGAAGAAGTTTGATAAATTGAGTTGTTAGGCTTACGAGGAATTTGATGGAAAAGTTTTTAGGAAAAGAATTTTTTTCACCGGTTTTGACACTTTAATAATAGTTTCTATTTTTGGACGAAGTCCCAATTTAGCTAAGCCCCTTGGCGCTATGCAAAAATGTGCCTACTGTATTTATATAAGATGGTGAATTGATGATTCTATAGATATTTATATGTATAAAGATTTTTTTGAGATTTTTACTTTGTATACAATTTGTCTACAATTTTGCAGCAAAATGCCACGCCCATTTATATCATATATTTCTTTTTGACCGTATTGAACGTCCTTAGAATATTAAAAATAATTTAATTAAAATTTTTCAACATGAAGCTTGACATGTAATATTTGTCCCGCCCACTACCACGCCCGATTTTCTTATATTAAAATGTTATCCCTATAAATATGTATATGTACATACATGTAACGGCCTTAGAATGCTGACAATTTATAATTAAACTCTTTTGAGATAAAACCATGGCGTGTCCAGGTTTTTTTCCGGAGATCCACCGGACTAACCACGCCTCCTTTTTTTTAGATCTGAGATTTTCTACTTATTTAAAATCCTTAGAGAGTTGCAATTTAAATCAAATGACATTTCTAGATATAAAGTCCGCCTACCGCCACACCCACTTTTCATATTTTAATTTTTTTCCGTAGATATACATATGAAGTTTTCCTTGATAGTCCTTCCATAGAACCATTTTTTTATGTTTGATTTTATCAAAAACATTTGAACTGATTTTGATGAATTTTTTTTAATGGAGATTTTTTTTTTTTATTTTTAAAAATGTCTCAATTTTTTTTTTGAAAACTTAAAAGTAACTCGAAATCGACTTAGTCGATTTTTTTATGCTTGGCACTCAACAGTTGTTTGATATTATCTAGCAGAAATTTTGGACCTTTAAAAAAAATTTAAAAATTTCAAAAAATTCAAAATTATTTTTTTTTTCAAAAAATTCAAAATTATTTTTTTTTTCAAAAAATTCAAAATTATTTTTTTTATAAAAAATTCAAAATTATTTTTTTTTTCTAAAAAATTCAAAATTATTTTTTTTTTTTTTCAAAAAATTTAAAAATATTTTTTTTTTTCAAAAAAAATTTTCATTTTCTAGGTATGGTTTACCTAAAAAATGAAAATTTTGATTTCAAAAAAAAAAAAAAAACTTTGGATTTAAAAAAAAAGTGGATTAAAAAAAATTGGATTAAAAAAAAAATGGATTGAAAAAAAATTTGATGTAAAAAAAAATTTGGATTAAAAAAAATGTATTTAAAAAAAAAAAATCGAAATTAAAAAAAAAAATTTATATTGAAAATTCGATATTTACAGCTCCAAATGCCATCACTAGAAATATAGCCGTAAGAGTACGCTGCATGCCTTAATGCATATCCACTCAAAGAAAGGATTATCTTTTCCTTGTTTCAGTAAAATAATTTAAGTGCAAAAATTCCTACTTTGATATATTTACAAGAACAACTTACACTGATGAAGCATTTCCTAGCTGAATATTAAAAAAAAAAATACTTGCATATAAAATATCATTGTCTTGGACTTTAAACACACTCCCTTTTGTACAAATTACAAAAAAAAAACTGTTTGTTTAAGCAAAAAAAAAATAATTTCTCTAATGACAGATGACCCTTTTAATTTTATTATTCAAATAATAGGCTTGCAATTATTAAAGTTACATTTTGCTTAACCAATTCCCTTGATTAATGTCATTATAGATTGTTGTATGTCTAATGACAGACGAGGAGGTAACAATTATTGAGAAATCATTCACCTTGAACTCATTATAAGAACTATATGAGTGGTAGTTATTACTACACATAGAATTAATAAAAAAAAGCTTGACTTTAAATTACTTCAAATGGAAAAATGATTAATTTCCGGTTATTTAAATGGTAATTATAAATAAAAATATAATACACAAATATTTAACCAGAGTAATTTTATTTGTTTTTTTTTTTTATTTTTTATTTTTTATTTTTTATTTTTTATTTCATAAATAATTCAATCAATGCTTCAAACCACTTCCCTATATCACCCATTTCTCTGCTTTCATTAAAAAAAATCAAATGAATTTAAAATACAAAAATATTTAATTAAAACCAACTTCGCACACTAAAGTATGCAATTCTATTATATGAAGTTCAATAACCATAATAATTCATCCAAAAGCTAAATTTTATTGAAAATAAAATCGAATGCATATTTAAAAAAAAAAATAAATAAATTTCACTCTTGAATTTAAACCTGTTTTGTTTTTGTTTGTATATATTTTTTTTTTTTTTTATTAAAATGAAATTATTCTAATTCACTTGTTGCCCCACAGCCTACGAATATGCTTTTAAATTTTTAATGAAAAACCAACAAAAATATTTTAAATTGCAAATTCATCGCAAAAATAATCGATGAATTTTTGATGAAAAAACATACATAGTTGAGTAGGTAGTTTTAAAAGAGGAAAAGGGGGTGGGGTAGGGGGAGGGGGAGAGGAAAGATATACTTACATATATACATTTTTGGCATTCAGAATATTGTCATATGAGAGGAAAATAAGCCACAAAACAATTTTAGTAATTTACATTTTAATGGCATTTAGTATTATGTATTATTATGGGAACTAGAGGGCCTATGATGATGAACATTGGCTTCACTATACTATAGACTATGACTTATTTTCCATAATTTAAAATACATAACGCATAAGTTGTTTTTAGAACTAAAACCATCACACTCAACTATACAAGACCAAACGACCATTTAATTATCTCCCTCGGATTCAGAATTAGACTGTAATGCGTTCATCATAAATTATTTCCCCGCCTCCTTCCATATTGAGCCCAGCAGCATAGCAGTGGTGCGCGTTAATCATAAAAAAAATATTGAAGCTTCAAAGAGTCGATATATGTATACAGAGATGAGAGAGAAAAAGTCCCATAGAAAATCGAATGAAATTCAAACTAAACAGAGCCAGCTGATTTGGAATAATTAAATGAGGTTTTTGTTAGTCACAGGGGAGGTTGGGTAAAAAGAGCGGTTCAAAGGGGTTCAGAGTAATTTGATATAATATAATTAACTAGATTGAGGGAAATGTAAACTAAACAATAACAATCAGCTTGTTAGTAGAAATAAAGGATGGTTTACCATTTTAAGGTTTTCTATATCTAAACACTAATGTTCATTTATTTCTATCAGGGTTTTAATAGACAAAATTATTATAAGTTAGAAAATTAACTCAAGCAAAACGATTTGTAATTTGATATAAATATGTAATTTAAAACTAGAAGGCAGATAGGTATTTAACAATTACAATGAACTAGAATGTTGTTTTAATTTTGTTGATATAATATTTTTGTAAAATTATAATGAGGGTTTCTTTGATGATCAAAGAGTATTCGTTTTTTTGACTTTTCAACTATAATGAGGCTTAGAGGACAAAAGGAGGATGAGGATTTATCAATCGCTTTAGTTCTATTTGTGACTTTGTATTTTACTGAGCATAGCTGACTATCATCTTTCAAATTATCTATTTCAATCATGGTTCAAAATTTAGGTTAGATATTTTTTAGTCATTTAGAAGAATAACACAATTTTAAAACTTTTTCTTAGTTTTTTGGTCTGAAATTTACCAAGAGTCTCTGTCTTTCCCGAGAAGTTTCTGAAGAAAAACACTCATTTTTAAAATTGGATCTCTATTTTTTTTGTACCCTATTTCACCCTACTAAAATTTTAATTTCAAAAATATCTGTGCTTTAATTCATTCTCTAACCCAATCCTCTAAATATAAATTTGTAAACTCAAATCTAATTTTTAATATCGGATTTTTTTTTGTTCTACCCCATTTCACCATATAAAAAGTTCCATTTTGGAAAATATCTGGCTCTAGATATATTTTCTTAGTCCATTTTAAAAATACAAATTTTTGTAAACAGAAATAATTTTTTTTAATTTGGGCGCCATTTTTTTGTGACTACCCCATTTCACCCTATCAAAAGATTTTATTTTTAAATTATATCTTTCCATTCCATTTCATCCATTCTCTACTACTACCCTAATCTACTGTTACTATTAACGTTTTAAACAAAAAGTAGAATTCTTAAAATAAGATTACATTTTTTACCCCATTTTACCCTATAAATTGTTTAATAACAAAAAAAATAACTATCCCAAAACCATCCTCTAAGTATAACTTTTCAAATGAAAAAAGAATTTTTAAAATCGGAGATGTGGTTCTTGAGATTATACCGAACATACAAACAAACTACAAGCCAAAGAATTTTATATTTCAATTAAACACAACAAATTTCAATTCATTTAACACTCTCTGTCTTGTTTTTGAAATTTAAAACTTTTCACCCAAAATTAAAGGTATGGTCACCCTAAATATGTAAATTATTACAAATACCATTGACCACCCTGTGTAAAGACAACAAACAAAAAATATTCAAACAACATCAACTGTGTTTGCCCCACAGGAAACCTATTATCCATAATTATACTTATCCGCAAAAAACATTCAGATCAAGGTTAACAGATACAAAAGGCATGTTACCTATTATTCTTTCTCCCATCATCCTCACCCCCAATCCCCCTACCCTCATCCTCTAAATAAACACACATATTTCCCCAGCTCTCGCTAACACGAGAATTAATAGTCAAAGAACCCATTTGAAAATGGAAATGGTTGCGAAAAGCGCAAAGAATAAAAAAAAAAAAATAAAAGTATCTTTTCAAATTATCTATGCTATAATATCTAGTACTCAAACTCTTGATCGTTTTCCGTTCTAAAATTGCTGGTCATGCAATGCGAAGCCAAAATGGGGAGCAAAAAACTATTTATATTAAAAAAAAAATAATATTAATAAAAAAAAATGTATCTATCTTAAATGGAAATTTTCTTTTTTAGAAATGTACCCGCGCGAGAGTCGCCTCTAGGTGCTACCATTAGTTTCCATATCATCTGATACCTATAACCTTCTTCCATTTCATTTAAAAGGCGTTTTTTTTTTTTTTTGTGAATTCAAAGGAGGTGGAGTGCAGCAGTTTTTGTTACAACATTATCCCTGGTCCAGTGTTTTTAGCACTCGAGATTAGCATTTCCATGGGTATTTGTTTTTTTTTTTTTTTTAAGAATAAAACAAAAAAATACTTGGATTTCTACCTACCATGGAGAAGAGATGCAGATTTAGATGCTCTGACTCTGGCTAAATGCACAGAAACCCCTATAGCCATGATGTTGCCCATGTTTGATCTAATTATAGATTTAAGTTTTTTTTTCAACTATTGCTCGCGAGTTTGCAATTGAAAAAGGTAAATCCAAACGAAGGAGGAGGATAATAAGCCTTAGTAGTAGAGTTAGATATATAGAAGGTATCTTTTCTCATAGGTTGGTATCTATCTCGCTATCGTTATCCAAACAAATAGCCTTTTACAAAGTATCTTTGTATCTAAAGCTTCCTTCTTCCAATCATCAACCGCCAAGCCAGTAGGGAAATATCTTTATGGGTTATGATCAGTTTTAACCACCATATCTATCGGCATCTTTCTGTGTTACAACAATAACAACAACAACAAAAAGATACTTCCTTGGAATTTGCATTGTATCTTGGGAGTATCGTAGGTACGAATATCGAGATATTATAATGGGCCTATATTGTGTCGTTGTCGGTAATATTAAGGCTGTCGTCAGACTCTCATAGCAATGTCGTGATTCATGCTGAATCAATGAAGTACGTATGTATACTTAAAAAAAAAAAACAAACTGCTTTGGCTGCTGTGAGTTCTATTTGTGTCTAGGTTTTGAGAGTATCTATTTATTTATTTTGGAGAGGCGGCCAATTTTATTTATATTTTTGTTTTTGTCCCTTTCTCCATGGGGAACTAAAAACAGACACACTCGCCTTTTTAAGATATCTTGTAGATATTTTTTTTTTTTGTATCTAGATTTTCATATTTAGATTATTGCGCGGAGAGCCGCACATAGAGAAATGAATGTAAGGAAAAGGTTTCGTGCTGTTTTGTCGTGGCTCCGCAATAATTTGTAATTTGTTTTGGATTGTATATCAAAAGAAACAAAAATACAAAATACTACGAGATATGTATCTTTCTGTTTTTTTGTTTTTGTTTTATGAGCTTTGATCTAGATGCATAAATAAAGATTATATACTTCCGTGTGGAGGTGCTTACTAACAGCTTACGAAACAGACCAACAATTCCTTTTTTGTTTACAACTTCTAATACCAGGTATTTTGGGTTAATTTAGTGTTGTTACATAGGAATCGTAAATATTGAAGAAAATTGATATCTTACCAAAAAATTAGGAAATATTTTAACATTCCATTCATGTAAGACACAAAAGTTACTAAATTTTGTAGAACATGTTTTGAGAAATAGTTGAGACTCTTTCCATTTTTTGCTTAATGAGTATAATTTTTTTTAAAATTTTTATTTTTATTGATTTTGATACAAAACTAGGTCATGGTACATTTGGGGTGTACCTGCATAGGAATATTTGGTAATTAAAATAAATACCAACATATTCTTGTAGCCAATAACAGCCGTGTTTTTTTTGTTTGCATGTTTATTGCTAATGCTTACGTAATTAATAGTGTGCTACTGTCCGAATTGCACCAGGGCCACAAGTAACGAGCTTCTTCCACCCAGCCCGGTCCCTAACTAATTTTCGCATTTGCACGACAAATTGATTGGGGTTCTCTTCCACGAGTATGTTCCGCAACCTCAGTATCGGTCTTCCCTAACTTTCCCGTCTGTGGAAGGTGGTTTAAAAGATTTTCCAAATTAAAATATTGATTGGATTAAGTGACCGGTCTTCCCTAACTTTCCCGTCTGTGGGAGGTGGTTTAAAAGATTTTCCAAATTAAAATATTGATTGGATTAAGTGACCCAGTTTTTTTTTTTGGGAAATCGCTCTTACAATCTGAAGATTTTTCGTTGTTATACCTACTTTTTATTGAGCTAGTGCATCAGTTTTTCTTCCTTCTGCTTTGAACAACTCGTCAGCAAGGCCGTCAGTTCCAAAAGAAACCCTTTTCCAAGAAGTGAAAGTACTGGATGATTGGTGTTGTTCCTTTCCCCGTAAACTTCTTTGGGTATTCAGTAAAATTTTCTGGTGTGTCCTCTTTTTTTTAAGTTTTCCACATCTCCTGCAAGACCGTTCAACCTTATACTTCTGTCACGTACCTTATTTACTGCCAGGTATTGGCGTTAATTTGTAATGCAAGTTTCGTTTTGGAAGAAAAATTGCTCGATAATTCCGTCAGACCAAAACCCACACCACATAGTTTCTCGTGTAGATTTCTATCGTCGCAGATCTTAATATATTAAATTATTATTGTTCAGAAATCTATTAATCCAAAAGGGTTTTCGTCGCTAAATTGTTGTTTTTTTTTTTGGACACGCGACACATTTCTAGAAATTAGGGTTAAACTCCTTTAAAGTATTATCGATCATTTGCAACTTCAAGGAATTGAAGAATTCAAGCTGTCCCTAAAATAAAGTCTATAATACATTTTTAACTATTGGATTAATTCTATCAACTACCTCCTGACTGACTCTAAAAAGATATCTATACCCCAACTTTGGATAATAAAGGAAATCTCTTTTACACTCTGTCACATCTCACACATGGAAAACCACAAACACGTTGTGGGGATTTTAATAAGGTTTCTTCGATAAGTATCAAAATATTTTCAATTTGACACTTTGAAACCATCATCACGTCACATAAAACAATGGTCTGCTCATGCAATGTCCTTCCAGTCTACAAAACAATATTGCACAAACATTCTCCATAAAACATCACAAAAGCAATCTCCTTATCACTAGTTCGCCAAACATTATACCAATATACATAACTATGGGAGTAGGTATAGCCACCAACACCGCCGCCGCCATCTCGTTTGTCTCACATTGAGGATTTGGATCAGGCGACTTACTAACTGAATATATACATATACACAGGCATACGCTACGCATTCCTTTTCTGACTGACACAAGGATTCTCCAATAATCCCCCCCTTTCCTCCATAACACACATAAACCAATAAAACCATAGAATTCGAACAACATGCATTCCACATGCGATGCGGATGTCCCTTCGGATCGGAAACGGTGTATGCTCGTTGGGTCGTAATTGAAAAGTTTCTAAAGCTCGACAGGAGTTGGGTTTTTTGGTTTTGATATTTGTTGGTACGAGTATTATATTGAAAAAGTCGAATAGCCCGCCATCAAGTCTCTGATCTATATTTTGACTGTGAGAGGCAACATTCTGCTTGTTTTTTTTTTTTTTTATTATTTGTTGACTTTTAGATCAGAACCTAAAACCATGGTCAATATATTCGTGCATCGCTTGGTGAACCAATAAAATTTAATCGTCTTCTGTTGTGGTTTGTTTTTTGTTCTTTGTGATGACTTCTGTAATAAAACAGAACCAATACAATTTCTCCATAACTCGACGAGAGCAGAGGAATCTCTCATTTCATAAAAAAAAAATATTTTTTTTGTTCGTTTATTTTTCTTGTGCAGAATTATCGCTCGTTGGTACTTGACACTGATCCAGAAAAAAAAAAAAAAAAAACTGGGAAATGGGATCACAAAAAAAAAGTACGAAAGTTGAGAGTTATAGATAGACAAATCGATGATAGCATAACTTTGGAGCAAGCACACCACCAGGGAGCGAGATGGTTGGGAAAAATCATATTTTTGTGGTCAGCTAAAAAATTTGATTCCCAACCCGAATGACAACGACAAAGATAGTGGTTGGGGGAATCCGAGTATATCTTCATCCTTCCATGAATCCCCAGGCCGCCTCCGCCATTGACTATGATGACGACGACGACGACCGTTTATCCTTTGGATATGAAAATGTCTTGGCAGATAATCGTTTCATCGTTGTTGGTGGCACAATATAATGCGCCAGTTGAAGCAAGGCTGATGCCACAGATGGTGCAAATGAAACGCTTCGATGTCAATTGCTCAGTATCTACGTGTAGAAGGGCAACGACAGAGTTGAAGGTGGAGGTATGGAGTTTGAGGTGGAAAATGATACTCTTGTGGGTGATTGGACAGGAATTGCAGTCAGTGAAGTACTACACACAGTAGTCATAGTAAAAAAAAAAAAAAAATGAGTCGGTGGTAAAAATGTAGCTATAGGTATAAAATTATTGTTGTTGTTTTTTTCTTCTTTATTGTACTACCATGCGGTTTATATTGAAAAATACATTACTTCCCTGGGAAGAGTAGAGTAGTAGTAGTAGTGTCATCATGTCATGTCGTCAAGTCATAGATATGTACTTTGTAAACATTTTATAGCGAATTGTGTTTTTATTTTTTTTAATGAATAGGCATATCAACGCGAAATTGTAGGACTTCACGCGACATGCCAAACGCATATAAAAGAGGATTAAAGTTTTAATATTTTATTTTTATGACTTTTTATTATGATGGTGGTGCAATACAAAATTTTGCGGGATTAAAAGCTTTTGAAATTAATATTTTATTGGTTTCGAAGGTGTATTTAAATTGGAATGACTTTATTTGCTTTTACAACACTTTTCCATCACTCTTCTTTGATGAAAATTTTGTTTGGTTCGTTGGAATGGACAATTCTGTTAACCTATCTCTTCCGGAATATAGTTAAAGGATAATTTAAAATGTTTTCTTTTAAGAATTTACAATTCCACACCTTCTATTTAAAAAAGAGTCTTTTTTATGAAGTACCCATGATCAACTTATTTAAAAAAAAAAAACTAACCTGACAATTCGTGGAGAACCAGGACCGGAACCGGAACCGGAACCGGGACCAGGACCTGGACCTTGACCTGGACCTGGATCTGGACCTAGACCAGGACCTGGACCAGGTCCTAGGTAACTTACATTTCTCAGAGAGACAGGGCAATTCACCTCCAATCAATGAAGACTCCCCAGTTGACGAACGCGTGACCTGGACTAGGGTCTACGTAACTTACATTTCTCAGAGAGACAGAAGAATACACCTCCAATCAATGAAAACCCCTGGTTTTCGAACGCACGACCTGGACCAGGGCCTAGGTAACTTGCATTTATCAGAGAGACAGGATAATTCACCCCCAGTAAATGAACACCCCCATTAGATGAACGCGCGACCTGGACCAGGGCCTAGGTAACTTACATTTCTCAGTGATACTGGAAAATTCGCCGTTGCCTAGGTAACTTACATTTATCGATAGAGATAAGACAATCCGACTCCAATCAATGAAAACCCCCTAGTTGACATACGAACGACCTAACGCATGCACGACCTAACGCACGCACGACTTAACGCATGGACTACTTAACGTATGCACTACTTAACGCACGTAGGTACTACCTAACGCATACACTACCTCACGCACACACGACTTAATGCACGCACGAAATAACATGCGACCTGATTTGAGACCTGACGCAAAATCAGGAACGCACCTGAAGCAGACTTTCAAATAAAAGATATTAAAGATGAAAAATCTGGCTCGGGGTTTTGCATTCCTTTACATGCTTTGTGTACTTTAAGAGCTAAAATTTTAATGCAAACCATTATTTCAGACTCATTCCATTTAATGTATCTTTTTTTTTTGAGAGGAGAGGAGCAATTTCTCTTCTGCTGTAAAAAAAAAAATAAACCACAACCCGAACTATAGCTCACCGAACACAGACTATTAAATTAAAAAACCACAGATAATAAAATTTGTGATTTTCATAAAGTTTATGCTTCCCCATAAAGTAGCCTAGATACATACATATGTTTATGAAGGTTTTAAAATAAAGACAATATCGATTTAAATTCCCTTTGGCAAATGAGAGGTTCAATGATTAACAAAATGATTTTATTTTACTACAGTCTTCTATAGGTACTCAAAGAACAATGAAGCTTAAAACTCGTAAAAAGTTATCTTACCCTATTCAACTTCCCTAAATCTTATCAATAGATACTCCTTCTTTATGCAAAGATATAGTACCTCTAAAAGTTCAAGCTCAAGTGATTAAATATCCCAATTTTATCAAAATGTTGCCTTATTTAGCCTAATGATGAACTTTATTCTCACCCTCAACCTTTTCTCCCTTTTTTATCAGCCAGAAATATCATCCCAATGGAACATCGCCACCGCCCGACCTTTAAAAATATTTATTTGTATTTAAGTGTTTTTTTTTGTTTTTGGGTGATGTCACTTGAAATGAATATTGTTGCGTACCTACTTTTAACTCATGCTTGATGGGCAGGGCATGCCACAAAAAAAAAAAGCTAAAAAATAAAATTGAAAAAAAAAAAAACTTTAAAAATATATATAAATTCGCTCTCAAGTTAAAAACATCATTTCGGTCTTCTTTCCATTTACTTAACATAGCGCTTATAAATATGATGGTTTGTATGTGGAAGCTGTATATCTGCAGCTGCTTCTGGTCTGGCTTCTGCTGCATGCATCCTCGTTTATTTCGGCCACCAAAGCAGACAACGAATGATTTTTTTTTTTTTAAATATAAATTTGTAGTGTAGCCCAAAACCGAAACAAATAAAGCAACACGCAGTCACAGTCGGTACGGTAGAAGTAGGTATAGGTAGTTTATAATAGGCGTGTTTTTTTGCAAGCCCGGTGGGAATTGCAGGAAAAAAACAAACACAGGGATTAGTGACAGCAACACAGAAACAAAATGGAGTTTTCATACAAACTATCGATAACAAGTATATAATTTATGCCGGTAACACAGTTTTTCTGTGTGCTTAAGTTAAGCCCGGAGAATTATCTGGGTTTAGCTTAGCCCGTAGGGGATTAGTTGTTGTTGTATTTAACATGGTGATTGTTTAGCACCGACGTTGTTTTTTTCGACCAATTCCTTTTGGGCTTACAAAAAAACACGCCTAATATACGCCCAGCGATAATGATGTCGGCTATATAAAGCAATTCCCATTAGCAATTATTTATATATACATACCTACCAACTTACCCAACCCGGCATGATGGTCACACCTGAATATTTTTGTTGGCAGAAGAAGGAGTAAAGTTGGGTTAAAAAAAATAAAAAAAAATATCAGAAACTCGAGCTACGAGACGATGCGCGCGATGGAAATGGAATATAAAAAGTTTTTGGTCTCCTCATTAATTAGAAGTGCAAATAGTTTTTTTTTTTTTTTTACTCTTGTTGTTGTTATTTTAACCTCATTCTATCAAAATGATGAAGCAGACTTTACGGTAAGGGAATTTTAGTAAACAACAAAATTTGTAACGAAAAATTGTTAAGTTGCTGATTTTGTGGGTGTGCGCTTCTTTGCTTTTACGATTTTTTTTTTGTAAATGGTGACAATGAAGTCAGCATTGTTTGCATTCTCAATTTAGTGCTTTATTTTTTTTCGAAGGTGATAAATAATAATCCAATACCTTAAGTAGTTTGAATTAAGAAGAATTTTTTTAAATTCAATAAATTTTATAAATATGTATGATTTTATGACAATAATCGCTTTTTGTTCTCATAAAAAAAATTGTTTCATTTGATGATCTAGAAAATTTGACGTTTCCACACAAAATATCGATAGTAAAATAATATCAGGTCCATATAGTTTTCGGGACTTAACTTTACTCCTGATAAAAACTGTATTACTGTACTGTAGGGTAGATACACTTTCTTTTACGAAAATCAGTTTTTCAACGAGCTGCATAATTGGATAGCTGTACTCGAAATCCTATTGTTTATCATAATGCAACAATTTATACGTAAGATTCAGAGCCTTATACCAAACTTTGATCTGAGCAACATCAACAAATATCATCGAGTAACCTTGTTTTTTGTTTTTTTTTTCTTCCATGTGCCACCTATCTATCGCCTTTAATCATTACAAATAATTATTAATTGTTTCCAAACACGTCACTTATAGCCTATCTTTTCATATAACGTCTAAACAATAAATTGCCTCAATTTCTAAACAAAACAAAACATACCTTCTAAATACCTCCAACCTACCCAACCTGCCCACCTATTGTTGTTAAATAAAATTGAAAAAAAAAAAAAAAAAAAATTGTATCTGATTGTTATAATTGTTTACGAGTGAGTATCTATACAAAGCCACACACAACTTACTGATTAATTACCCGATACATGGTGGTTTGGGGTTGTGGGTAGCCTAATAGCGGGGATATCACTTATATTCAATACCTGACTGTTACAGTGAATTACTTTCACTGATATATGTGAAACCTGAGATCCAAGATACCTTTTGTATCTATTTTTTTTTTTTTTTTTTTTGGGAATTAGATATCATTACCTAATAAACTCGAACTCACGCAAACAGTGAGTATCTATATTCACGATTGAATTACTTTGCCACCTTATTGAAAATGTTTGGTGTGTTTTCAATTGAAACACGATTATTACTTCATGTTCATAAAAAAAAAAAAAAATAAGGTCATAACATTCTGATACGGAAAATAAAATTAAAACCAATAAAATTCAAAAAGATTTTTTTTTTCGCTGTTGTTCATCTGCCATATGTGTCGAAGACTGATGTCTCAATTAAAATAAAATAGATATACTGGCCTGATGCATGAAATGAAAAGACCACATCAATAGCTCCAAAGAGGGCATATATTTCATTTCTTTCTTTCTTTAAACAAAAATGAACTTGAACTTTTTTTGATGATGTTCTTTGAAATTGTATCATCTTCGTAGCTTCTGCCACACTTCTTCGAATAAAATTATTCAATTTGCATTTTATTTTTTTGGTTCGTGTGATGTGTCTGGAACATGCGGCATTCCCTAAAATCGTGTATATAGCTTCACTTGTTTCTTTCTGTATTCTACATAACGATGAAGCCCCATATCAACTAGGCCCCAAAAAGTCTTCGGAGAAAAATAAAGAAATAATAAAATTAGTCACAGATGTACATACATATGTATCGTTTGTAAGTTCGGAAGACCGAGATTCTGATGTTGATGGTTTTTTGTGTGCCTTCTATACAAGGAGTGTTTCATGGTTACACGGTATTTTGAATCCGATTTATGGCTTTTTCTTGTTGGAAGAATCTTGTATTTTTTTTTTTTTGAGAGATTGAAAAGCTTTATAGGGGGCAAACAAAGGGGTAATGAAATGTCATTGTCACTTCATTTAAAGATGTTGCCGTTCGTATGATTATAATTTATAACAAATCGATGTTAGAAATTGACCTTTTGTAAACTAAGTGAGTATTTGATTACTTTGGCGGGCTTATGGATAGACATAGCTTTTCGGGCGCATTTGAAGCTAGCATGGCCCTTTGCACCTTTAAATCGAAGGAACTGCACGGAAACGGAACTTTGAAATGCGTCAAAAAAAAAAAATGGTACAGGGTGTCCCAGATTTATAGCAATGATTTTTTTCCAATTGTTATTTTTGAGCAGCTGTCAAAGTTACCACCAAATGAAATTCAACTATCAAAATATTCAGTAAAGTTTGCACCCATGGTTTCACGCTTGTAGGACCTTAATAGAGAAATCCCTGAGTTCTCTAATTGCTTGTCGACATAGTCTATGAGCCAAAAATGGGCCTCGCCCGAGAAGATGATTTTTTTTTTTTTAATAAAGTGAACTCCTATTTGCCAATTAATTATTATAGCTTCTAAAGTCAACATATTTTAAATCAAGTATGTATAGGTATGTTTTTTCTTGCAAAATATCCACAACTACAACTTATTGTTTGACTGTCTAAAAAATACCTTATTTATAAATAAAAACACTTTATTAAAAAAAATTATAGCCTTTAAGTAATAGATACTTGTTTTCATTAAATTAAGAAAAACATAGTTTTAAACTTCATGCTTATTAATTATTTTAATTATTTTTTTTGTCATTTTCTCTTTTACAGTACGACAACGTAAATTCCTGCCTAAATGTCCTTCGTTCACAAACTGTTAGTGGTTTAGAATCAATTACAACCAACGACATCTGTGCTGGCCGATTGAAAGCAGTATTAGCACTTTTCTTTGCTCTTAGTCGATTTAAACAACAATCAAAACAATCGAAAAGTTTAACCGGTTCGATAAAAGCTGAAATTCATCATCAACCACAATTACCATCTCAACAACAAATTCAACAGCAACAACAACAGCAGCAAATTAATCAACAACAACCATCAGCGACAACAGTACCAATAAATCAAAATCAAACTACAACAACAGCAACAACAAATAATGCAAATGTGATAACAGCTCAACAACAACAACAGCAGACGCAAAACGGAAATGAAGCCATGATAAATCGGTAAGTGAAGAATATAATAATCTTTTATTTGTTATTTTTTTTCGTTTTAAACTTTTTTATTGTTTGGGTTAATGTATTGGGAAATAAAAGCTTTGGCTTTTATAACAGTTAACTTTTTATAAAACTTTTTTCGAAGTCAACTTACAAAGGTTCAAGTATGAACTAAAAAAACTGGTATAAAGCTGTTTCTCTGTATGATAGTTTGACAACTTCTTTCTTTCGTGTTGGAGTGTGTCTTTGGTTACATTTCTTCTTCTAGCAAATACACAAACCCAAGTTATTGGTTTAAAACAAACAGTGCTGCCAATATATCTTTGAAAATATCGAGACGTGTTTTTTAGGGTTTTAAGGCTAGTATATTTTAAAAGTGGAAATAAGTAAATAAAGATTCTTAAATATAAAAATGATTGAAAGAAAGTATCAAACTATGTTTCAATCCTTTTTTTTTGTAACAATTTCTGTATTTCTCTTATTAAGGAATTTGGTTTATAATGTCACAAGGAATGAAAATTAGAATATTGTTTATGTATTTATTTTTGTGCAAAATTAATAAGCTTAATTTTTTTTGGTACATGTATTCTAAAAAAAAATTAAGCTTGGATTAGAAGGTCAACGCAAATGGTCAACGCGTTGACACTTTGACGGCAAAATGATGTCAAATTCTGTCCAAAAGTTTTTAAGGCATGTGATCGTCAAAGGAGATCACAATCGTTTACACTTGCATTCACAATTCCTTTGATACTTCGGTTGATACTCGCGTTGACACTTACGTTGACACTTATGTTGACACTTATGTTGACACTTGCGTTGAAACTTACATTGAAACTTACGTTGATACTAACGTTCACACTTACGTTGAGACTCGCGTTGACACTTATGTTGACATTCGCGTTGACTCTTACGTTGACACTCGCGTTGACACTTACGTTGACACTCGCGTTGACACTCGCGTTGACACTTACGTTGACACTCGCGTTGACACTTACGTTGACACTCGCGTTGACACTTACGTTGACACTCGCGTTGACACTTACGTTGACACTCGCGTTGACACTTACGTTGACACTCGCGTTGACAGTTGCGTTGACACTCGCGTCGACACTTACGTTGACACTCGCGTTGACACTTACGTTAACACTTACGTTCGTTGACACTTGCGTTAACACTTGCGTTGACACTTGCGTTGACACTTGCGTTGACACTTGCGTTGACACTTGCGTTGACACTTGCGTTGACACTTGCGTTGACACTTGCGTTGACACTTGCGTTGACACTTGCGTTGACACTTGCGTTGACACTTGCGTTGACACTTGCGTTGACACTTGCGTTGACACTTGCGTTGACACTTGCGTTGACACTTGCGTTGACACTTGCGTTGACACTTGCGTTGACACTTGCGTTGACACTTGCGTTGATGCTTGCGTTGATGCTTGCGTTGATGCTTGCGTTGATGCTTGCGTTGATGCTTGCGTTGATGCTTGCGTTGATACTTGCGTTGATACTGATTTCTTAGAGGATTTTTAATCCGTCGACAACGGAGCCATCCTTTAATAGAATTTTGACAGTTTATAGCTTGACGGATAGGCCATAACCAATATTTTGACGCGTATTTAATATTTCGATCAAATATCATTCAAAAGCTCTTAAAACGCTCTTTAGAAAATTTCTTATGACAAACCTCAGAGACGTTATTTGTTTCAAGAATTTCAAACTTAAGATTGAAAACCCAATTATATAATTTTCTCAATTTCCTTTGGCACAATTCTTAGCTAGTCATCAAAGAATATTTTGTAGTTACCCGCTTCACTTATCTTCACTCAATTTCAACCTCAATTATTATCGTAAAAACTCTTATGAAAAAGTACCCCCAAAGTAGACAAGGTACTCATGTACATTTATAGCTTCTCTTAAACGGATTTTCGAAAATGTATATATGTATCTACAAAAGGAAATTACAAAAACCAAAAAGTGCCCTGTTATTTGGTCACCATAGCTTAAGGACACTCATGATAAACTCAAAGCCCTTGAAATTGATGCGAGCTCCCCCTTAAATTTTCATGCTATAGTCGACAAAATTTTATTTAAATCGTCCTTTTCTCCCAAAAAAACCAACAACATCATGCACAGCAAAATATACTTGAACACATTCTTATGTATACCTATAACCTTAATACCGTTATATTGTACTTACATATACATATTTTCAAATCCACATTATATGCATCCTCATTCTCCTTATTTTACAAGTGAAAGTTATATATGAACACAAAATATGCCATTGCCATGAGTATCACAGAGTTTAAAGCACACATGCCGCCCATTATTTACGGCATCATCCATCCAGGCGCAGTCCAAGGACCAAATATCTACAAAATAAAGGGTTTGAGAATTCATTTTGCCATCCTTTTTCATGTTCCAGCCGATGTTACACCTTACACCGGGGAACCGGGGAATCGAGACCGGATTGTTGTCGGTTTTCAATCGAAATGTTTTTGAGGATGCATTTTGTCAGAGGATAAAATCATTTTCAATGCAGAAAGGATATTTTGACATCCCGCAATGGACAGGAGATTGTGAAATTTCTGATTTGATTGGTATCGAAAGGATTCATCCTTTTTAAGTTTTCAATTATTTTACCATCTTTATATTCTTTGAATGTCATGAGTGAGGGTTGTGTTTTTTTTTTTTTTTGTTAATACTTTTTGCTGGCAGGGTTGCCATGGATTTTGTCTGGAACTTTTTCAACCCTTAAATCAGATGCGTTGTTATTTCGTTTCGTTTTTTTGTTTTTCTTTCTTTTTCTTGTTTTGTATTTCCTGCAAAAGACAGTCGTATAACGTGCAGATTTATTGCAAAAATTCGCTTTGGCTCCTTTTAGAAACCCCCATTAGACCCAATCCAGCCTTTCTCTTTACACGAGCAGCTGCTTTGGCAGTTAATGGTCTGAAATAGGTATGTAGGTATACTTGTATCTTGAAAGTTTGGGTTTTGCCGGCATAGCATCATATAGAGTCTGGGGTTGCATGACAATTGTTAAGAAAGTTTTTTTTTTTTTTTTTTTTCTGATACTTTTTTTTGGGGTCGGATTCTTTGGTCTTTATAAAGGAAGTTGAATCTAAGAATCTAAGGTATCTGACTTCATTGTTATGTGTGTGGGGGGGTTTGGCATTGCCGCATTTGCCATCCTCCCCATGTATTTATATTTTTATGTTACAACAGCGGCGGCGGTGGTTTGTGTTGAATCTGTTCCTTTTTTTTTTTGGATAATTGAGTGTTTGCTAAAGGGATGAAGAAGGCGGATGCATGTAAAGCGTTTTCTTGATTTTAACGATTTGTTATTCATATTTCTTTATATTTACAAAGAAGGGAAAGGACCCCATCCACTGTCACGGCCGCACCGGCCTCCCATTTCCCTAAAGAATTATATGAAAAACAGAAAACCCGAATTCCAACTGTGATGATGGGGAATATATCATATCAAGCCTCCCATTTGTAAAAAAGAAAGTCAAAACCATAGTGATGGGTGAGACTATGGTGATTTGAATTTAAAGATCTTTGTATAAAATAAATTCGAGTAAGGATAAAGGAAAATCTGTCTCCTTGAAAGGGAATAATCAAAATATGGTGATGGGGTGTTATATAAGGCTTCTGATGTATTTAAGGTGAAATGAAACGAAAGATACAAGAATTTCATGCTGAGATAAACGGTTTTTTTTTTTTTGTATTGGATCTATATAGAATTGTTTGCATTTAAACGGTTTGTATCTATATACAGAGGCGCGGTGTCGTGTTGTTTGAATGTAATTTTATATTTAAATTTTTAGTCGAGAAGAAATACATATATGACAGAAAACATTTGCAGACATGACAGGAATTCTAAATGTAAACATTCATGGGTTTTGAATTAGATGACGAGTTATTGAAGTGAAATAATTTTATTTAGATTTGATTGATTTTAATTTTATTTATTGTTTTTTTTTTTTTTTGTTTCAAAGAAATAATAATATAGTAATAATTTTGTAGATTTTAGGGAATACAAATATATGTAGGTGATTGTTTTTGTTTATCTATTTCTCTTGTTTATCCATTTTAACGTGTAATTTCTGTTTTAGTACTACAAATTTGAAACTAGGACAGATTTTAAGTAAAATTGTATTCCTAACCAATATTTAATATTTTCGAATGCGAATCCTAAACTATAGCCTGAGTATCTAGGTAGGTACTTTTAAAATAAATTTCCTTTTAAAATGCCGATTTAAAAATTCAAGCTTCAAAAATTTATTTTTTCCAAGAAATACAAAATTCAATTAGTACCTAGTTAAAAAGAAAAATGAAAAAAAAAAAAAATACTTGCCAAATTTTTTAGGATAAAGATTTTATTTTTCATAAAAATATGCCCACAGATTTTTATTTAAAGCATTCAGTAAATTTTAGAAGGTAAGGCTACAGGTTCTGGTTAAAATTTGTTTCTAAAAAATATTTAGTTATTAGGGCATCTTTCACAGAACCATTTTTTTATTTTCGCTTTTCACTAAAACGGTTCGATTTGATCAAATTGTATGCAAAAGCTTCTAGAAAGTTTACATAGTAGTTTTAACGAAACATTTATTTTTTGATTTTTTTTTCTTAAAAAACTTAATACACAATTCGAAAACAACTCTGTAAGGAAAGTTTATAGATTGTTTAAAATAATCGATTATGAAATTCGGCTCAAACTTGCCATTACGATGATATAAGGAAGACGAAGAAAGTGGTCTTACAATTTTGACTGTCTGTCTGTTTTTCTGTCCTTTCGTTACAGCCTAAACGGATTGGTAGATTTTCTTTAAACTTGGTGCCATGCGTTTTTTTTGACATTCCCTCGACCCTTTTTTTTAGGGCCACACATTTATCTATCTATCTATAAAAAATTATTTTGTTTTTAAAAGCGCTCCAACAATTTTAAATTTTTTTCTCATAAATTAAAATATTGATTTTATTTTTATGGAGTATGGTTTGAAATTAAAAAAAAAATATTTTAAAGGTTTTTTTTTAAGTTAATTTTTTGAAAACTCAATATTTTGAAAACAAATCATTTTTTATAAATTAAATTTGGGCACAAACGGTCTTTTTATGAGCAGATTTTCAACAAAAATTATTATTGAGGCCAACATTTTTAAAAGCCCTTTAAGAAAATCTTATTATTTTCCAAGAAAACGACTCATACTCCACACAGTAAGGCCTAAGTGTACTTATATTAATTCGATCTGGCATACATATTTCTAAAAAAAAAATGGCGTTTACATTTTTTGATTTGCGATTACATATCTCATTCTGTTTAACCGATTTGTATTAAAATTGTTCTATAAGATCGAGCTTCGAAAATGTTTCATAATAGTGTTTCATATCAAAATTTCCAAAAAACAAATTTTGGATCTGAACATTTTTTTTAAATTTTTATATTTCAAAAATAGGTGGATGATTTTTTTCAAAATTAATTTTTTAATTTCACATTAATAAATACTAAAAAAATGAAGTACCAATTTTTTTTCTTAAAATTGTATCTATAAAAAAATATTTTTTTTAAAAAAGCGCTCCAACGATTTTTTGTTTATGTTTTTAAAATGTTATATAATTTTTTTTTAAGCGCTCCAAAGATATTTTTTTTCTCATAAATTAAGATTTGTTTAAAAAATCAGATGGTGTACATCGCGTTGGTATCAAAAAGAAGTTCGTGGGACCCAGTTATCGAGTTTTTTTTGGGTGATCTGTCACATTGTTAACGATCCTACAAATTTGCAACAAATCGCCCTAAATTTGTGGGTGCTGTGATATATAGTGACATAAACGCAAGGCGAAATAAAATAACCGAAAAACAAAATCACCAAAAATCAATATTTGGCCATTTTCGACTTAATTTCAAATCACCCAAATTATAGAAATGTCGATTTAACGTTTTGTCATTTTTTTTGTGTCTTTTCTCCAAAATCTATTTTTGAGGAATTTTAATTATATTAAACTTGTTTCTATGATTTGACATAGAATCAGAAAAAAATAAATCTGAATTTTAGTTTTTCGACACGACTTTGAAAAATAAAAATTGAATCATGACAACGGTTTGTTTTTTGATGTGTAAACATCTATGCAGGCGGTACGGTTAAACTAAAAACGTGGAAATTTCTGTAGCACATTACGTTGTTCTGTTAAACGTTACGATACTTTGAAGTATACCTATTGGATACGTTCCTTCGTTTGGGTTGAAATTTAGCTGACCGTTCGAACTCGCCGCGTTCTGTGATGTAAAACCAGAACATCAATATTATTT
Source organism: Epistrophe eligans (assembly GCA_951394125.1). Lineage (NCBI taxonomy): Eukaryota > Metazoa > Arthropoda > Insecta > Diptera > Syrphidae > Epistrophe > Epistrophe eligans. The sequence continues at coordinate 108,344,875 of OX596028.1, forward strand.
AATTTGATGTTTATTGTTTACACATCTTAACCGTGAGTCCCTGCACTCACACTTTTTTTATGAGAAATGATTTAAATTTTTCGTGAAATCAAATTTAAGGCAGTTTTATTTTGTTATTTTCCTTAAATGTGGCAATGAAAATCTTTTGTAATTCCAAAACAAAATTTTTTTCCATCACTAGGTCTATTTTATTCGTCATATTTGTATGCCTACCTTTAATAGTTAATATAAACACATTTTGCAACTTTGATCTAAAAAGTTAGTCCTGAAAAGTGATAATTTTAGGATTTAAAGGCAGCGAATATTAAGAAACATTTGTTTTAATTTTTTTTTCATTTTCCAAAACATAAATAGGCATGAACATTAAAACAATGATAAAAGAAGAACTTCCTATAATAAAAGCCCTCTATTCACACTTTCGACTGCTGATGGCTTTTTTTTTTATTTAAATACCCGACTTCAAGTGAGTGTGGTTCCGAATTGGAAACAATATGCAATTACGATCTGCACGGTACTTAAAAATAATTGCTTCTACTCGTATATGCCTACCTAGCTACCCAGGGCAAAAACACATATTTAAACGTCCCTGTATAAATTCTCTTTTGGTTTTCCAAAAACGACCAAGGTTAAATGTAGCTATGCTATAGACTAGAGGAGCTTATTAACTCAACACCAGAAGCGTAAAATCCATACTCGCCCTCTTTTTTTTTTTTTTTTTAAACACTGATGTAGAGTTATTTTTGGAGTGTAAAATTTAAAATCGGTGGTTTTTTTGGGGAAACGTATTTTACTAAACTGCTTATTAAAATTTGTGTTTTGTGTCATTTTGACGCATGCGTTTTGAGTTCTGTCTGATGGTAGTCAATATCCTGTCAACGTTGTATTCCCGAAGGAAAAATATACAAACAGCCTCCTCTAGCCAGCGAGCAGAGGATGAAAGAGAAACTTGTCGAATAGACGAAAACACAGCTTTGTTGTTTGTTAAAGGGGTAATGTTGTTTGTGATGATGCTGATGTTCTGATGTTGATGTGCTGTGTTTTTCTTTAATTTTTTTTTTTTGTTATGGGTGATGGGGAAGGGTGGTAGGTAAAGAAAGGTTGAGTTCGTGCTTGGTGCGTGATGTTTTATACGCCAAACTAAAGACGTAAGCTCTGTAGGTAGGTATATCATTATTATTATTATTTTTTTTTTATTAACAGTTGTTACTATGACAATGAGACAACAAAATTTGTTTGCAGTCTCATAGGAATCCTATATATTTACATATATATTTACGGTAGCTTGAGGCTTTAGTGAGTAAGTTTTATAACCTAAGGATACCTATGTGTAGAGAGATATGCAAAATTTTCGTGATCTCTAATGGTTGCTGTGTCAATGCAACGAGACGTGTTGTTCTCATCTATGTATACCTACGTACCCACGCGGAGACATCAGGACTCAGGAGCTATATGTATAATATGCTAGTCCTTATTTCTATAGTAAGGATCATGGGAAAAAATGCAATATGCGTTCAAGACTGAATGAAGGAATAAAAAAAAAATTAACATATTCGCATTTTGCATAGTAATGCTGAGTGTTTAAGGGAAAGACCTCTTTATAATGAATAATATGTTAATTTAAAAAATAAGAAAGACTTCTTTTTGTTTTTTTGTTAAAATTTATCAGGAGTGTAACAACCTGTGTTTTAAGACAGGATTTTGTTATTTAAGGACTATTTTTCTCAAAAAAAAAAAAAAAAACGACGTCGGTGCTAAACAATCACCGTTTTAAATACAACAACAACTAATACCCTATGGGCTAAGCTAAACTCAGAGAATTCTCCGGGCTTAACTTAAGCACACAGAAAAATTATGTTACCGGCGTGAATTATATACTTGTTATCGATAGTTTGTATGAAAACTCCATATTGTTTCTGTGATACTGTCGCTAATCCCTGTAGCCTAATATTACAAAAGGAAAGTAAATAAGAACTTACACTTCTTGCCATTTTGCTAAGGCCTTAGGGTATCTGCACAGATAGTTTCCTGGGAACAGTTTATCCGGTTCACTATTCTTAGATTTGAAGTATGGGTCTGGTCCTACAAGTCTGGGGTTGTTCAGAGTGACTTTCCGGCCACGTTAAGTTATCAACTTTTGAAGCAAACGACAAGAAAATGGAAAAGGGAACAAAAGAAACGAAAAAGCATAACGAACTTGGGATCTGTACGTGGAATGTTAGGTCTCTTATAAGGCCATGTCCAACTATAGTGCTACCTTTAGTAAATAAGTATCTACCTATGTTTCTGGTTAACAACTTGAGGAGTAATTAAAAATTATGTATTGAACCAAGCCTAATTTTAGGTGCCCAATAATTACCAATTTTCCACATCTGACCTATGTAAATGATATTATGATACTTATAAGGAAATCAGCTTTCGAGAATAGCAAAAACAATAGGAATCCCTATCCAGTGCGAAAATGAAATCTAAGCAGGTGCGAAAAACTTATTTAGAGAAAAATCGGAGGGACAAGGCAAATGTCATAATGCTGTCGTCAAAAACTACTGTACCTTTATACTTGTCACTTGGTGGCGCTACAGCTCCTTCATGACCAGGTCCTAGTGACTTACAAACCTCGACTATTTCTGTGTGAGTGTTGTCAGTGTACAGGAATCAGAGGGCCTACAATTTTCTGCCGAATTGAAACGACTAAGTAGACACAATTATATGATTTGAAAGTTCCAGACCCTTCCAACCTACAAAGGTATCGAGACTGTTATTAAATCTGTATAAAATCTTACATGTAACTTTGAATGTTGGAAGGGTCTGGAACTTTCCAAAAGCCAAGCTCTTTTTGATGACAAAAGATATATGTAGGTAGATACAACTCCTTTAGGGAACTTTTTTGAAGGTTGGTTTTTTAAGTCTTACATAGATGGACAGTGAGCAGTTTCTAGCTATTTTTGGGTTACTTGATTCCGATAAAAAGAGGTATTAAAAAGGGAATTTTTAAGTTCCTTTTTGTACTGTTCGATACTACTTCGTTCGATACTACTTCGTTCGATACTACTTCGATCTTTTTATTAATCGGTACACTGATAAAAAGAAAAAAAAATTAATATTCCCAAATTAATGTGTTTTTCTAAAAAACGAAATAGTAGATTTTTCCAAAAACAAAAAAATATCGTTCTATGTTAAGAGTGCTAGAGGTGTTAATTCAGCATCAAATCGAATAATCAGACTTCACGTTTGCTCCAATTGTAGTACTCCTTGAGGTTTTCTCGCAACAAGCAGTACCCCTAAATATTTTTTTGCGAAATGAGATTAGACCGCCAGACCTCCACTTTAAAAGTTCCAAACATGTAACTAATACCCCACAGGGTTTCTACAAAGCACCTATGCTTTGTTCCATCGGAAATTCCCTTGAACTGTCATAAATTTCGGATCTATGACTAATTAAGCCTTTAGCACACACACCCCCTGAAATAAAAAAAAAAAAAACTCGTCTGAAACTAGAAGACATCATCATTGCATCAATATTCCCAACACAATATTCTGTTTATGACAATATGGTACGTGAATGCCATCTACACCTTCAACATATACAATGTGTCTTTATTTATTTTTTTTTTTTTGAAAAATAACTTCCTCACCCAGAAGCTGTCAGTTGCAAACAAGAGCTCTTAATAAACATCACATTTATACAATTCACATTCATTCAACCCCTCCATCAAAGACAGCATATATAGCATTCTAAATCCTGATTCTCTTATATAAGGACAAAAACACCTCTCTACGCTGCGACAACGTTGTCGTCGTCGAGTGAAGTCCTCTTATAGCAAGAAGTTGCATAGGTATGTATTGTATGAACAATCTGATTATCCTTTCCCCTTGAGAATAGTAATTTTGAAGTTTTTAACAAAAAAAAAAAAAATAACATGACTTTTACTTAAAATTATATGACATCATAATTCATAATTTCTTCCTTTCACCTTTTACGCCCTACTTTGGTTTTTGTATTTCATTCAATGGGCTCTTTAAAATCATATAACGGATGTTTCCCTTTACAAAAAAAATATCCTGAATTTGTAATAATAATAATGACGAACTAACTACTTTCGTAATTAAATCCCCCGGGAAAGGAAGATCAGCAAACTTTCAAGTGGACATTGAAAAGGACTTTTCGAATAGTGTGTGTGTGTGTGGTGTGATGGAGTTCGAATTGCTTATATTCTATATAATTCGATATAGGATTTCAAAAGATTCATCCCTTAGCAACGATTTATGTTCAAAAAAAAAAAATTATTATACCCTTCGAAGGAATCTTCATTCACTCTCTATATGTAGACGCTTTCCATCATATTGTATAAATTTTAACCCATTGCGTTTCAAAAAGGTTTCAATTCGTTCCGTTCATAATATTCCTTATGAAATTTACGATCTGATAATAAAGCGTAGGATAATCGACAACGTCGATGAATGGCATTTGGCATAACACATATATATATATATAGCATCCTCTGCCCCATCCTTTTGCCACTTTATGTCCGGTGGCATTGATGGTAAACTTCAAACAAATAAACAAACATCAACCGACGAAAACCTAATAAAACACAGACATGTACAGAGGGCAAAATAAAGGACATTAAAGGATGATATGGGAAGTGGAGAGCAAGTAATCTACCCAGGAGCCAGAACGACAAGGATAAACTGTAGAAACCAGACCAACTGTAGACAAAAATATGCTGGATGTTATGGCGTAGGAAAGGTTCAAGGTTTGAGTTGAAAAATATTTTCCATATTTGTTCAGTTACGTTCTCACATACGAGTAGTACGTATAACGGAATAAGGATGTGTGCTCTGCGTACAATACATTTTCAAAATACAGGAAGAAGAATGTTGGTTCCGTTGTGACTTCAGAAGAAAGAAAAAAACAAATCAAATGCTGGTTCTACTACTAGATATAGGTACTCTTAAGCTAGGCAAATATATTTTCAAGGACTCGGCATTGCGTTTCATTGTATGTACTTATATCCACACCCAGCATCCAGATACACAGTGTTCGTCGTAGTCGTCCTCGACGTCACATATCCCCCTTCGGATCCAGTTACATTGGCATTTGTATCCCTATACCAATGTATGAATTTTTATAAAAAAGTATAGAAAGAAGGGTGAGAGAGGAAACGGTTTAAATGTTTTCGGTTCAGAAGTTTCATATGTGTGGACGTACCGTACCACATATATGTATATACCCTCTTGTATCTGCCATTATAATGCGGGAAGCTATAAATAGGGTCTTTTTGAAAATTTTCAAAGTAGTCCCAGTCCTTCCAGAGTGGGTGAGAAAAATATAATAGAAAAAAAAAGAGATTAATTTTTTTGGGATACATTTATGTATAATATGGTAAGGATTTTCCCAATGAGCTTGCAGAGATTTAAGGAACCCCAAATGTAACCATACCTTCCTATGTAGGTTTTGGGAAAAAAAAAGGGATCCAGCTTCTGTGGCGAGACTTTTGTTTGAGTTGATATATGTGTGTGGGGATTTATTAAAATAAGCTGTAACGCCTGGAAAGTCTTTTATCAAAATTCCTTACACTAGAAAAAGGAAGAAAATATTACAATGGATTGACTATCTTTAGCTGGGAGAATTTTATTAGTCATATATTGTATACAAATGTTTCTTTTGTTATTTTTATTGTAAAATCTCATAGTCGCATGACTAAGGTTCTCATCAAATTCCAATATTTTTTGGGGTTTATAAATCTAAAACAAAAATATTTTTTTTACGTTTACCTACTGCTTCAAGCGAGAAAGTAACTATTCTTCCAAGAGTATCTCTTGTCAGGAAAAATTTCACCCTATCTTAAGCTATCGGATTCCTTGGGTATGAATTTTTAACTGTCTGCAAATGTGAGTGACTTTAAACCTACCAACTTTTAGTCAGTGAATTTTCATTTTTTTGCAGATTTGAATGACTCTAAACCTACCAACTTTTAGAATTTTCAACAGACAGCATGCATCTGGCAGAAAATTATCATTTTTTTTGCAGATTTGAGGGCTTCTAAACCTACCAAATTTTAGAATTTTCAACTGACAGCATGTGTCTGGCAAAATACGTCTGGAAAAATGCACCTGGCAGTGAATTTTCATTTGTTTGTAGATTTGTGTGACTCTAAACCTATCAACTTTAAGATCTTTCAACTGACAGCATGCATTTGACAAACATTATGTACATCTGGCAGTGAATTTTCATCTATTTGCAAATTTCAATGACCCTAAACTTACCAACTTTTAGAATATTTTTAACTGACAGCATGCATCTGGCAGTGAATTTTCATTTGTTTTCAGATTTGAGTGATTCTTAACCTACCAACGTTTAGACTTTTAACTGACAGCATGCATCTGGCAGTGAATTTTCAACTGTTTGCAAATTTGAGTGACTCTAAACTTAGCAACATTTAGACTTTTAAACTGACAGAATGCATCTGGTAGTGAATTTTCAACTGTTTGCAGATTGAAGTGACCCTTACCTAACTTTATACACCTTCGATTTTTTTTCGACCAATCTTTTGACTTCTTGTATCAAAACATAACCATTATACAAATGGCAAGTAAGTACCTATTCATATAGATACCTTCACCTATACCTATAGGTAAAAGTTCAGTACTACCAGACTCATACTCAAGCTAACTCCATGACCTACATCAAGTTTTCAAACACCTTTTAGATAAGCCTTTTGTTTTGTTCATGTCAGACACCATCAGAGGTGTTATACAGCTTTTCCCTCTTTTCGAAAAAAAAGAAAAAAAAAACTACCTCAGCAACCACGACAAAACAATGTCGATTTATTAATTTGAAACTTTAATTAAAATTAAAAAAAAAATAAAGTCCGATCGACTTCCACAATTAATTTCCTAAGTTCAAAAGTTCAAAATATCTATATATGTACTTTGCCATCATAACTAATAAATTGTCAATCAATTTTAATAACAGACTTATTCCCATCCTTATTCTAACACCATAACAAAATATCATAGGCACCATATCACAAGCACAACCAACTAATTATGAATCGTGTTTTGACATTCTCACTATAGAAACTTACTAAATAAGCTGTGGCGGTGCTTTGTGTTGTATAACTATAAAGACTTTCAACAGCAATTAGAACGCGCCGCCTATCCTGTCAGCAATCACAAAACTATCATTATATTAAAGTAATAAAGAACAACAACAAATTTCAAGTATACTATAAAGTCTACTTATCGTGCTCAATCTACTTAAGCGCACTTTTACTCTCTCGTAAAACGTGATTATGATTGCGATCGTACAAAATTGCCCAAGTCCACCAAATCTGCCTCCCCTCTCACCACCTCTCTCCTCCGTCTTGCCAATTGCTGCGACCGTCCGTTCATATGTCCATCGATTGCCATGGACTTCCATCTATGCCCGCAAAAGCCGACTTTGGTATCTATGTATCTATCTATAAAAGCAGCCACTGAGTAATTCCTAGATTCTATTTGTATCTATCGTGTTTCTTGGGGCAACAGCATTAGCAGCAAAAAAAAAAAAACTATCTAACTAAACCAGTTTTTAAAAACGTTCACACGATGTTCACTTACTTAGCTTACCTTACCAGGGTTTTCATATACGCGACTTCTACTTGTACTATAAATTCATTGGCAATTTTATATGAGGTTTCATTTGTCAAAGAAGGCTTTGAACTTGTTCAACAAGTCTTTAAGTGGATTGAAAAAAAAAAAAAAAAAACTAAAATAAAAAAATAAACGTCCTCGAGATAGTTGTAACAATTTCCAAAAGGAATGATTTTTTTTGTCTCCATACTATCTATTATGTAGAAGGTACCTTACCACTCAAGTTGATATGCCCCCAAGTGATGACGTATGAAAGGACATTTTTTTGGCTTTTATGGTTTGTGATGATGTCTGTGCCTTGTCTTGGGGAGGCAGACAGAAAGCAACAGGCTAAAACAAAGAATTTTTTTTTTTTTGGTTTTGTTTTATTTTCATGGAAGAGTCTAGCTGGAGGTGGTCCTTTTTTTTGTTTGTACTCTGTTTCGTCCCTTATATGGGGAGTGATAGAAATCAGGAAGGTTTGAAGAAAGAAGAAGGAGATTAAAGGCAAACTTAATAAAACAGAGGCATCAACAGGGCTTGAAGTTTGATTGTTGGATGTAACATGCAACATGCAACATGGAACCAGTATGATAATTCATTTTGTTGTAAAGTTTTGGATGTAATTGAGGGTGGGATTTTATTACATTATTTGAATTATTTTATTTAACATTATAGCAATAGCTGTGCAGTGTGTAGTGGTCGCAGATGATGCTTAGGGATTTTTTTTTTTGAAAAAAATTATTATTACCTAAGCTTGAACCAAATTATATTCAATTCTATTATATTTAATTATATTCAATTCAAATCAATTATATTCAATTCTATTCCATTCTATTCAATTTTATTCAATTCTATTTAATTATATTTAATTATATTCAATTCTATTAAATTCAAATCAATTCTATTCAATTCTATTCTATTCATTTCGATTAAATTCTATTCAATTCTAATCAATTCTATTCAATTCTATTCTATTCAATTCTATTTAATTCTATTCAATTGTATTTAATTCTATTCTATTCAATTCTATTCAATTCTATTCAATTCTATTCAATTCTATTCAATTCTATTCTATTCAATTCTATTCAATTCTTTTCATTTTTATTCAATTCTTTTCAATTCTATTCAAGTATATTCAATTCTATTCAAATATATTCAATTATATTCAATTCAATCAGCATATTCAAAATCTCTAGACGTCTAAGGTGACAGGCTCTTTTTCATGACAGAAAATAGTCTTGGAGCAGTCTTCATTTCCTGGCAAGACGCAGTATCCCTGAAATTTGTTTTTACTTTCTCTGTTAAGCAAATATTAGTTTTGTGTTTAAAAAAAAAATCAAGGTTTATAATAAAAATAAACACTACGATGAAAGAGAAGTCCGAAAAAGTAAGTTTATGTAATCCCGTCCCGTCTGAGCATCTGTGCGTTCACTAAAACTTGAAGTCTAAACGGATGGACTGATTTGTTTCAAATCTTGTTCAGAGCATTTACATTTAATTCCTTAGGAGAGAAATTCGAATTTTTCTTTGGGCTTATTTAAAACGATCGACTGCTGTAAAATGATTTCAGTTTTTTCAAATCATCTTCAAAACGGCTCTTACGATTTTGATAAAACTTTGTACCTGCATTAATTAAAGTGTTTGTAGGAAAACTGCATTTCAAGTTTTTGCAAAAAATATCATATAAAGGAAATAAAATTTTGAATTTTTTTTTTTGAAAATTGCCTTTTTTTTTTAGTTATTTTTATATAACTTTACAAAGTCTTGACCAAATTTGTTACAATTTTGTAATCGTGTGCTTCTGATTAGTTTTAGTAATAATGCATTTAAACATTTTTGAAAATATTTTTTTTAACAAAAAAAAAAAAAAATCAAACAAAAATCCATTTTATTAGTACCTACCTTCAAAATTTTTAATAATTTTTGTTTTTTTTTTTTAAATGTAGCTGTTGTTAACCACAAGAGCTTCTTTTTTTTTAACAGCTCGCAAAATTATAAAAAAATTACATGAAAATAAGTAAAATATCTTCTTCTCATCCTTAAATAAAATTTAAGTCTCCAAACTCAAACATTTTGCAAATAATAAATTTCCTCCACCATTTCTCAGTTGATTATTATAAATATTTCATACACATCTTCCAACACTTAACCCATTTACAACTTTGGCAATAAATTTTAAATACCATACAACACTTACCAAATACCACCTTACCACCCTTTATCATCATCGATTCAATCCACAAGTTACTGTATAAAAAAAGCCAAACGAAACGATCCAAGAACGAGCCAGCCAGCATCCATTATTGTTATCCACCTCCACCTTTAACATTTTGAGTCAATTTCTCTTCTCTTGTTCTTCTGCGTAGCTCTGTCGGCTACTGAATTTGACGCACACTCCTAGGTCCCAGTCCCACTTCTTCCCATCACAACACAACCTCAGAGTTCCATGCAATTATATATACCAACAACCGGCAACCAACCAACCACCCACCCACCACCGCACCACCTCCCGGCTTTCTTGTTGTTTATGACAACAGTCGGCTTACAACGCCACAGAAAAAAAGAAACACCGGCATTTTCTCTCTTGTTGTTTTGTATCTTTTCATCTACAATCTACATTGTCTATACACACATGACGGATACAACAAACGACGACGAGACGACCGATGACGATAGCAATGCGTAGTTTGGTTGCAAATGAAATCCTCCGAACACGACTTCCAGAATACAATACGAGCCATTGGTTACAACATATTTTTATTTCTTTCCTCAGTATTCGTGCGACCATCGAACGTGGTGAATGTCGTCGTCGTTCGTTGAGCGTCGCGTAAATGAACAAAAATCGGGAAAAATTTGCGTAATTTATCAAAAAAAAAAAAATAATAAATAATAATAAAAATCTCGTAACTGGTTTTATATGAGTTTGCGTTTGCCGCTCAGAAAATCAGAAAAATTAAATGGTGCGGTAGTGGTTCATTAGCTGTTGGCACGCGTTTGGTCTTTACAGATGATTATTATCATTAAATAATGTATTCACCCGGGCGCCAGTTAACTATGATATATATTGAATCTTCCCGTATATCTCTATCGGGTTGTTTTCTGGCGGCGCAATATAAATGCAACCGAAAAAAGGATTAAGTAGCATAAATAAACGATAAGGATTAATTTACGACCAAAAAGATATAAAATTGTATCTCGCTGCTGTGCTGATACAAAAGTATCTAATGGTAAAAAAAAGTATCTGCGGCTAATTGTGGTTTTTTTTTGTACTATACAACATGAGGTTTAATCAGGACGACGATGTTAATGGTTTTTTTTTTCTAGTGGATTAACGTTCAAATTGGATTACAACACCGCCGCGCCGTTGTTACACTTTAAGCTTTAACCGGGTAGATATACCAGAGTTATATTAAATTATTCTTAAAGAAGTGTCTAGTGATGTTATCAGAGTTCATTATGGTTCAATGCATTCAATGCCATATTATCTTCATTGGATGTATACGTATATAGCTAACAAAAAGGATGCTCTTCATTAATCACTTTTGATGCTCATCTTCTCATACCTTGGTAGTAGTAGGGGGCTATATGGTATTCTGGTCCTTGAGTTGTCATCGATAATCTCCACAAAGATTGTATTCGATAGATAAATATATAGTCTGACAACTTTCAATTACTTTTTGTTGTTTATGTTTTTTTTTACTGGGAGTTTGGAGAACTTTAACTTGGGGATTTTAGTATCTTTTGTTAAACTCGTATTCTGTTCATACATACGTCCTAGGTATAAGAAAAAAAAATACAACACAAAAGGACTTAAATTAAATATGAAAGAGAGTTATTTCATGTCAAAATTATTATCCTTGTCATGGAGAGAATATTATGGAATAAGAAGAGCTTTATGGTTCCCTGTGTGTGATGTGATGATGATGATGATGACGATGATATAGGCAGGCATATCATCCACATAAAGATATATGTTGGGTAGGTGTAGAATTGGCTTGTGGAATTGGCTCTTGCGGTAGAAAAATGTGCCCTTTTTTGTGTTGTGTCTGTGATGTCTGTCAGTCCTTCTCTATTGTAATCTTTTATCTTATACATATATATTTTTTTTTTTAATTCAAGAACTTGTCTTGATGAAGAATGTAAAGGACAATGAACTTAAAAAGTAGTAGGTAGGTATATGTATCTATAGGTAGGTCTGAGGTATTTAGATTAAAGTTTAATAACTTTTCAAAAGGATTTCTTAGATGTTTGAAGAGATTTGTCATTTTATTTTCCTTTTGATGTCCTTAAAATTCACTTTGTAGGAATTTTCAATCAATCCTTTTTTGATTAATTTTTGAGTGGGGATTGTTTTATAGTTACTACCTACATGATTTTTATAAAAGACGCAAAATACCAAGCTTTTTGGCAAGGGTTTTTTTAAATATATGGATTTAAATGTAACCCCTATATTCGTCATTCGATTTAGATAATCCTTTGTTAATTAAACAAAAAATATCAAATTTCATCAAAGGATCGAATCCTTCTGTAGCTATATACCATCATGATAAAAGAAGGAAAATCAGACATCAATTAAAACCTCTGATTCATCAAAATATATCCACAAAACGTGACCAATGCTTTATTCCAGGAATAAGAGTATATTAGGAGAAGGACACATTGATTTTATTTTCGTTTGTTGGCGATGAATAACTTAAAATTTTGGCATCCTTTTTTTTTTTTTTTTTTTTTTGAAATCCCAATTACAGGGGATGAGTTCGTTAAATCAGAAGAGTAATATAGATTTTTTGAGAATAGAATATTTAGTCAATAATACACTTGAGTTTTGAGGGGGAAATGAAAATGCACTTTAAGTGGACACTTGAATTTCAAATTACGATTATGACTTTTTTTTTTACGATGCAACATAGAAAATATGTACCTTTTATCTGAATTTAATGGAAGTACATATTTCATGTTAATAAAATAAAAATACATAATTTATCCACTTAAAATAGTATGTAGCTAGTTTTTTTAAAATGATGGCAGGAGGAGCTACAAAAGTATCTTTTTTTAGTATTTAATGGAAGATTTTATCGTTAAAAAAACCCTATAGCTATGAGTTAGTAGTTTTCTCTTGTATTTTGTAAAGTAGTTTTTTAGTTTCATACAAAAACTAAACTCTGGAGGATTACAAAAGTTTTATATTTAAACATCATATTTACAACATCATAGTTCTTAGAAAATAAAGTTTACTGACAGATAGTGAATGTCTTTTATATTTAAGTTTGTCTGAGGTATTATCTCAGCAACTACATTATATCCTTTATACAAAGTGTTTTAATATTTTTTGATGTGTAATATCTAAGCTTGTTGGTTGGGAAGGTTTTGTTAAGATAGTCGTCGACACTGGACTGTTAGTTAAAGAACTTTCATTTCGCTAAATCTTAGCAAAAAAAAAAAAAAAAATGTCGAAAAAGTAAAAAAAAAAAAAAAAATTGTTTGATTTTTTTTTGAATTTGTTTGATTTTATTTTGTTTTTTTTTTTTTAATTTATTTGATTTTTCTTTTTAATTTGTTTGATTTTTTTAATCTGTTTGATTTTTTTTTTAATTAAAAAAAATTATTTTAAAAATTGTTAAGATGCAATATTGTTTAAACTATTCAAAAGCATCAGATAATAAAATTATAACAAAATTAGCCAAGCCTTTAAAAACCTATACGTTAATTCTCAAGAATAAGTCAGTTTACTTAAAAAATAAAAAACGTCTAATTCGACCTTTTTGGCATAAAATTAAAATGCAGTTTTGTTACAATCACCTTGGTCATTACAGATAGGAAGTTTAATCAAAATCGTTAGATCCGTTTTCGAGATGATTTGAAAAAACCCAAATTATTGTATGGCAGCTATACGTTTAAGATGAGCTAAAAAACAACAATTCAAAGTGTTAAGTTAAGTGTTGAGTCATTGCATTTAAGATGAATTTCAGCTCAAATTTGTTTACTTAAATTCTTTCACTAGCCATTGCTCCGAAAATACAAGTGTCACGGTTCACGAATGTGATTGGTCTCTCCTTTTAAGGTAACGATCATAGACATTCTTTATATTTCATTTCGCTACCTTATAACAAGTCAGTTGGTTCATTAGGTTCCCCTAATGCGATCAACCGGGGGGATTTTTGACGACCTTAAGGAACTTTCCAAATAAATGATCAGGAATTTGATCTCTTTTCTTCAACGCGATGAAATAGCTACCTATAAGACGAACTTCGGTTACTTCTCTGACGTGTTTATCCATCAAAATCCAAAGACTTTGAGCAAATAAACTTCCGATCTCTTGCCTCTTGGTGTGGAAGTCCTACTCACTTCCCATTATGTCAAGGCTATCACCAAAACTCTGGATAGGACTTGAAATGAAAAAATGGATTTTTCGGCAAATTCCGTGTGTCTCTCTCTGTCCTAATCGGGACTTAATTCATATTGAGCATAAAACGTCTTCACATAATTATAACACTCTGGGCTAACGTCGTTTTTTTACGCCTTTAAAAATGTTTTGGACTTTAAAATATATATTTATATTTTAACTCATTAAAATTGAATTATCTCTTTTCCCAGAAGAGAACAAAACAAGTGTAAAATCTGACCTATACGATTAATATAAACCTGATCAAAGACTCCGCTAGCTATATATTTAGTTATTTATTCAGAATTAAACCTACCAATTTGTGTCTTGAACTTAAAAATCTTCTAAAATTCTTATTCCTCTTTTACCTTGTTCAAAAAAAAAATAAAAAAATAAATTTCCCATTAAAAAAAAAAAATATGATAAACTTCACCTCATTATAGTCCACGAAATTTCTTCTTCTCAAACCAAAATCATCGGTAATTTGTCACTCGTCGTGGTGACATTTTGCCTTATTTTTTGGGCCACACAAAAAGATTTATCAATAAATTTTTTCGTTCAACATTTGTTAATACATACACCTAAATGAGAACGAGAGGAACTTTTCTTGGATTCTGGAAAGAATAACGAAGGGCAATTTTCTATAGAAAAATAAAAATACCATAAAAGCCACGATATTTTTATTCACTAAAAATGTTTTAAAAAGCCTTCTCTGTCTTCCGGATCAGGCAACATTCTTATTCGGCTTATTTATTGATGCACTTCGTCCAGAAAGTAGAATCATTTTCTCATTGGATTTAGATTATGTTTCTTTGATGACAAGCAAATTGAATGTATAAAAAAAGTATGGTGGTGCAAAATGTTAAAAATCATGGAACAAAATTTAAAAAAAAATTCTTTTAAAAATTGCAAGAAAACATTTTTAGACAAGATTTTTTACTTAGAGTTTTTTTTTTTAAGTTTTGCTAGTTTCGACTAAGGTCGTCATGAAAAGAATATTTAAGATAAATTAACATTTTTTGGCACATCTGATTTGTTATCTCCTTAAATGCTTTGAGCAATTTAAACAAGAATTTAATTCTTATTTGTAACTACCAAAACCCTGGTTCACTCCGCAGCGCCACCTATTGAATAAAATTCATGATTTCAACTGTTAAAGAAAATTGTGTTAATTGTTAAGGTAGAAACTCAAATAGAAGAAGAGTGGGTGTGACAGTAGGCGGACTTTAGAAAAAAAAATTAAACATGTCATGTTTCAAGTTAACAAGATTTTAATTAGAAAATATCAACTTTCTAGCAAGGACAAATATCATATTAAAAAAAATAAAAAATGGGCGTGGTAGTAGGTGGATTCCAAAAAAAAATCTCATGTTATTGTTTTGATTCAAGAGATATAGATTATAAATTTTGCAGCCCTCTAAGGATGTTATAAAAGGCTACAAATTTAATGTTATAAAAATGGGCGTGGCAGTAGGCGGTACAAATAGTAGATATTCATATTTAATGCCTAAAGTTGAAGAGAGTTTAATTAGTTTTAATGTTCTAAGGACATTCAATGAAGAGAAAACTAAAATATGTTCACAGAGGGCGTGACAGTAGGCGGACAAACCACTTTCTTAACAATCTCGCTGCTTAAAAGAATGAAATTCTAAAATTTTAGAGAAGTTTTCGAGTCTATAAGCGCCTCATAAACACTAACATTCATTTTTATAAATTTACAGATAAGATGCCTAATCTTTTATCCTTCTTCCTTAAAATATTCAACTCACTATTTTGGATCACCCTGTAATCTTGTACTTCGAACGTCAGGATTGCATTTTAATTAAACTATAGAATTTAATTTCCACATTTGAAGTATGTAACATTTTTTTTTTTTTGGGAACAAAAAAAAAACTAATTTAGTTCCACTGTATGACCGAGACGCACGTTGAAACGAGACAAGGTGAAATTTCCTGGAATCACTTCACTTTGATTCGATTTGCCTCTGGTTTTTCGTATTCCATTCGATATACGATGACAGTTGAAACGAAATCACACAGAAAAAAAAACACTAAAACTACAGTTTGTCGTTCTACATTTTTCCCAATCCCATTCGATTCGATCCCACAATTTCATCGTCATAGTCATCATCATCATGATGTGCATCATCAACATGTGAATTGCGTGAATTGTTTATCAAATTGAAATTGGCATGAGACATAAGCCATGACACACCGAGTATAAAGTAGATATACCTTTGCTATACACCTTCAAAGACCTACATACATACGAGTGTTATGTGAGAAATTCAGGAAGAAGATGATGAACTTTTTACCCGGAGTTTTCTTTACCTTGTACCGAATACGAATATACGAGAGGATTTTCCAATAAACATTGAGATCACAACGAAACTTCAAAAAGGAATATTTTGTCATTTGACAGAGAGAGAATACGACGAGTCTATAAATTCTCATCAAAGGATTTGAATTTCATGTAAGCAGATGTCAATTGAATTCCCGGTTTTGTTCGTTTAAATAAAAAAATAAAAAAATAAAAAAATAAAGGATGAGTGTCAAGAAACCACTTTTCCAAAGGATCCATTTCGGATCAAATAACTTACTTTTAGCATGTTGTTTGCTTTGCTTCAGCTGGTTTTTGTTATATGAGAGACACACATCTGCCCCTTCCCCTCCTTGACTGTCTTATGGTGTCATGTCGTGCCTTTGACACACGTCAAAATTTATTCACACACGAGTGCGGATGGAGGTTCCAACCCTCCTTCCAACCTTCTATAATACCAAACCGACAGAATGTTTTTTTTCTTTGTTGTTGCTTTTTTTTGCTTTTCAACACAATGATCTGAAAAACCTTTGTTGTTAGAAACAAACATTAGGTATGGATCGTTATTGTCAGTTTATTATTATTATCATTATCGGTCCAAATGATATTGTTTGAGTCACGGTAGGTTGCATATTGTTGGGCTCTATATATAAATGCACTCTAGGCTGATACCTTCCCATGAACTCTTGGATATAATATTAGAGACAGATACAGAGATAAATAAGTTCAGAAGTAAGGTAATAAAGGGAGGGTGAAAGTGTTTGATTAATGACCAAAGATATATTATGTATGATTATGCTGCATTAGAAAACTATATATTTATTTATACCATAGCAAATTAATAGGTCGAGAGGGAGAGATAGAGAAATCGGTGGCAAATCAATTGAGCGATCTTTTAAGGTTGATTTTATGAGTTAAAGGTGATTCATAAAAGCAGCGATCAAATATCAAAGCACTTAAATGATAATCATGTTTTAACTTGGAGAATGAGCAATGATATAGTCATTTTACCCTTTAATAACCAATTAAAGGTCTTACGGAAATTTAAACTGAAATTAAGAGACTTGCACAGTAAGTCTTCAATATTTTTCCATAATGTTTATAGAAATCGGGCTTAATGATCAGTATTATAGTATTAATTTATTATTAATTTATAAATTAATAACTGTAATTTTACTGTCAATGTTTCTGTGAATATTTTCTGGCTATTTAAGGGGTTTGTTTTGGTGAAACGAATCATATCTTTCAAAAACTCTTGAGTCAAAAATATAAAAGGATAAATAAAAGGATATATAAGGATAAATAATATTTGATTTTAAAAATATTTAACAAAAAATAGAAGTGAAATCAACTTTCTAAGCCCATAAAATTAATATTTTTAACTCATCCCAGATCATTGGTAAAATGACGAGTTAAATATCTCCCAATCAAAATGTTTTGAAGCAAAAACGGGGTCTTACCTTAAATAAGTTTTAATATCTCCAAAAAATTAAAATGACGAGATATTGGTGACTGTCGACAGTTTAAGCATCATTTTTGTCCATTTATTTCGGAAAATTCTTTATTACATCTTCACAGGCTCGATTTACTGAAAAAAATCTAATATCTCCATCTTCAAGTCTTCCAGAACGTTTTGAAAAAAAAAAAAAAAAAAAAAAAACTAGATAGTAATTTATTAAGTTTGAAAAATTGAAATCGCTTTGTATGTCCATATTTTTTTTTATTGAAAGAGTAGTCTGAAAAGGTCCACATAAGAAACAAAGACCAAATTGATTAAATCCATGCTTGGAAATTCAATAGACAAAAAAAGTCCAATATTTCCGACTTAAAAGATATTAATATATATAAAGTTGAAATATCTCCAAAACCAAACACTCCAAACAATTTATTATTTTAAACCAAAGTTTTGAAGTACAACACGAGATTTAGAGATATTTAATATCAGTCTTTTTTTTTTTGTGAAATATTTAAAAGCAGAAAAACCTTTCAAACAAATTCCAAACACCACCCTGTATTCTTATTATACGTATAACACTTACATCTACCTCTATCTCGCTCTCTGGTAATCACTCAGCCTCTGGCGTTAGTTGCAAAACAAATAAGTCTGTAATTTAATATTCCGCTGGTACACAAAAAGGCTAAAAGTCGTCCCGCCGCCGCCGCCGCCGCCGCCGCCGCCGCTGATGTGTATGTTTTATTATGTGTTTACTGTGTGTATACACAATTCTACCCTCCCACACCCACCAACCCAACCCAAGCCACCCAACGGACGTCTTCAACATGCCATTAAAATTAAGGAAACAAATAAAATAAAATAAAATACAAAATTCTCCTGTAAAAGGATATTCTTCTCCACCACATCATGATGATGGATGTACCATTTTAGTCTTTTTTTTTTCCTTCTTTTGGGAGATTTTCACATACATATATTTATAACATTGTACTTTTATCAGGGAGTAAGTTTTATTGCAAATCTGCCACTAACATGAGTCAATACATAAATAATAATAATTCAAGATCTTCTATATAATGCAATACACACAGACGTAATCAATTTACAGTTAAGCAGGATAATTGGAAATATATTGCGATTAATGTTACCATCGAGACTTGTCAAGTCACGTGTCCTTTTTTTTTCTTTCTTTTTTTGAAGTTTGAACTCTTGATGTTCAAAAATTGGATTTTCTTTTATTTCTCTGTTAATTTCCTTCCTGTTTGCAATTGATGCATGTGACGGCGGCGGCGATGGATGGTGTTATAGTCGAGTAGTGTGACTGGTGGTGGCACATAATAACTTTAATGGAAATAAGGACCTCATTCGTATAAATTACTTTCCGCATTTATTTCTCTGTTTCCATTGTTTGCCAATCTTTTTTTTTGGTATGAGGATCAATTTTTTTTGTTTTTTGAATTCATTCATCTGCAACACTCTGAAGCTCAATTCGAGCCTTTTTTTTCGTCATTTTCATTTTTTTTGTATTTTTCCTTTGAAGTGGACCCCTTTATTGATTCGCAATCCCAACTCAGCTATATGTTACTTCGTCTCAAAATAGAAATGTTGCGAGACGTGATGATGAAAAGCGGCGCTCATTCAATCAAAGTGTCAGAATGTGTAATTCATATTTGATGGATAAATGTTAATTCTATTAACTTCTATTATATTGTATTCAATTGAGACTTATATATATGGAGGTTAGAGATATATACGGTATGTCTGAGTCTGACTGCCAGGCCTGCCTGCACACAATACCTTGACTTGACTTAATTTTTTTGTTTTGTAGGTAGGTAGGTAGCGGCTTTATACACATATAGCTGGCTGGTAAAGATAATATTGTGCTTTTTTAAAAGGCAAAGCACGCAGGTAGGACTGTCACGATTTTTATAGAAAATTCTTTTCTTATGTCTTTTGATGGCTTGTGATGATGGCAGTCGGCCTGTGCGCATGCTTCTGTATAAATTATTCAGAATTTTCTATTAGCTCTAGAATATAGTTTTTTTTTCTTCTTATAATGCAGTTGTGAAATTTGTATATTCCTGGGAACCATAAATTTTAACATTGAAGGTTAGAAAAGATGTGTGCAAGCATCTCTGAGATAGAATTTTAGTTTTTTTCTATCGTCGATCACGATTGTATAACAATATTGTTATGATAAGTCATCATTTTTATGATTTATGATATTTTGTTGCATTTTTAAAAAAGACTTGAAGTGGGATCGAAAGTTGAACGTGGTTAAGCATGACAGACTTTAAATCATATGATTTCTAAGCGAATATCTTGATTTTGATCAAATATATTAGCAAATAGTAACATACCAACACGAACCGTAGAAAAAAAGTTCAATATCTCCAAATCAAAATTGGTTTAAACTACAAATTAACTAATACCTCATTTTTGCGAGGTAATAGGTTCAGTTAAGTCGAATATCTCCAAATTGAAATATTTTTAAACAAAACCTAGGCATTAGCTTTAGTTAAGTTCAATGTCTCCAAATCGAAATGTTTCGATGGAAAAACGAAGTTATAGCTTCAGTTAAGTTAAATATCTCCAAATTGAAATTTTTTTTAAAGAAAAAACGAGGTATAAGTTACAAAAGACTCTATGAATGTTTCACTCTGCTTATATGCATATAAAAATGAAGGTTTTTAAAAGACAAACATGATTTATTGAGAAAGGAAAACAATATCTCTAACAGACAGTGCGACTACATTTTAAATAAAAAACGAGATTTTAGATATTGGAAGGATTTCCGAACGTCCCACTCTACTAATTTGTATTTCTTTTAGAATTAATGGCTTTACTAGGAGCTCACGGTGTATGCAGCAAAAGAAATATATATTTAACTTCAAGCAGTCAATCCACTTCTGTAAGATCCTTTAAAAAATTGATGCAAAATCGAGGTATTAGATACAGAGAGTTTTCTGAGGGCCTGACTTTAGCGAGGATTATATAAAAATAAAAGTCAAACATGGTTTAAAATAATATCTCTGACATTAAGCACTCCAAAGCATTTCCTATACAAACGAGAGATATTAGATATTGGAGAGTTTTTTGAAATTAAAATAATTCAAGCGTTTAAAAATTACTAAGATATTAGTTATTTTGAGTAATCTGAGAGCCTCTTCTGCATTGCAGTATTTTTCAAAATAAAGGTTTTAATAGTCTTTAGGGTGTCCACGTCAGTTTAAGTTACGCTGGACGATTCTAAAATGATCAAGACTTTGAAAGACCAAACGATCTACGGAACCAATATATTGGATCCAAAATATTGCACTTGATGCAAAGCAAATAATTGAATATCCATATAACCATATATAAAAAAAAGGTAATAGTCTTTAATTTCAAGACCTCAGAGCTCAGTGGATAAAATTTCAAGGCCACAGATTACAAAAGAATTATATTTTGGTTCTCCTCGGATCTACACGCAATCCACAGAACACAGGAGATTTGTTAAATATCTTTACTTAAGACTTCTTGAAAGTTTTAAAGGCAAAATATATCAACATCTTGCTCTTCAGAATTCAAAAAGCGTGCTACAGAAAAATAAGAACAAAACCCCTTGAGATTTACAATCAAATATCTTCTGGGTCCCAAATACTCGAAACACTCAAAATATTGTATTTATAATGAAAGTTCGATCTGGATTCGAGGTAGTGCCAAAGTGAAAGCATCATCAGCTTACTTCCTATAACATATTACTTCTGTGATTTAAATTTCAATAGAAAATTAAAAAAAAAAAATTGTTTTGAGCACCCTGTGTGTAGATCAAAAAAAAAACCTTCCATCTATATATTCATATATCTCTATCACACAGGCGACTGTTGATTCTTGGATTGAACATAATACGACATACGGCCAAGGACATGCAACAACAGCCAGCCAGCCAGAGGCATGCCATTGACAGTGTGTCGTCGTCGTCGTTGTCGTCCATCATTGCTTTTTATTTACCTACTACATTGCCCCTTTTGTTTGCATATTGACTTTTGGTTTACTCAGAATTCTCTGAGCTATATATGTAACTTGCCTGTCCGCCCTATCTGGAGGATAAAACACACACACGAACCAAGCGACCCACCGCTTCAAGGCACTCCTTGAATATACATATTTATCTCTCCATGGCTGGACCACTTCAGATGAAAAATCAATTTGTTTTCTTCAAAATTTTCACCGTTTTCAATTAGATTAATGAAATTGGAGCAGGCCAATTTTGAAAGCACAACAAAAGAGGGTTTCCTTGTCCTTGCATCAGGACCCATTCAAAATGCCGTTTTAGATCTAAAAGTCAGTGCTGGCGCTGCTGCCGAGTGCCGGTCCCCTCTTAATCTATCTATAGTACTAATTAAATGTCAAAAACATTTTTTTTTTTTTTTTCATCCCGGGTTTGGAGAAAACACTAATACATCTACATAGCGTATATATCCCCCGTGTTGACCATTTTCTTTTCTATCCTGAAAATGTATTTAATTGAAGAAGGATAATATAATATTTGCTCTAAGGATTTTGTGTAATTGTATTTCTTTTCTGTTGTTATGGTGGATTCTTTTGAAAAGATTTTGTTTTTTTTTTTTCCTTTTTTGAACGTTAAAAAGGACGAAAACGAAGAGGCATACTCTTAATTGAGTTTTAATGTTATGGAAAAGATTAAACGAGAATTTTTTTTTATTTAATTTGGTATAATATTGCTGCAAGACATTTCTTTAAGATGATTTTTGCCAAAAGATATTTATTTAGAAAAATGTAAAAAAAATGTGAAGAAAAGAAAAGAAAAATTGTGATCAAAGAAAATTAATTAAAAATTAAAAATTTAAAGTGATGTGAGTGATTAAAAAAATATATAAATATAAGGTGCCAAATTTTAATTGGATTACTTACTTACAACAACTTGAAAAAAAAAACATCATGGGAAATTCATCATCATCACATGGAGGAAGTAAGAGTAGTCGAAAATGTCGCAGTTTGCCAAATTCTCCTGATGTTAGGAGGTAATTTATTGTTTATAATTGACATTTTATATTTAAATTTATAAGTAAGTAGGTACTTTTATAATTTTTTAAATTAAAATTCAGTTGCTGTATTCGACAAATATTATTATAAGACTTGACTTGAGTTTACCACTTTATATTTTCTAATTAATTAGTGCCAATATTTTTGCTTAGGTATACTAAAAATAATTATGGACACAATTTAATAATATTTTAACTAATAAAAATTTTAACTAAAAAAAAAAATGAAAAAAAAAATAATTTTGCAAATGACGTAAGAAATTATTTTCAAAAAAAGTTTAACCTTTAATTTTTACATTAACTTGTGTCCATTGTGTCGTTAAGATCTATTGTTAACAAACAATTCTCATAAAAAATATCACAAAAAAACTCACCACAGTGATTTTTAAATTTTGAATTTTTGTTGAACGGACTCATTGAATAATTTTTTTTTGTGATTTTAACGAAATTTGAAACTTGTTAATTGTGAGATACTCAAAATAAGATCACAATTTTGATGGTTCTTGTGAGAGTCCCAAATTGTAATACTGCTGCCCCCAGAAAACGAAAACCTCAGATAATCAATTTTATTTCACCTTGTGAGCTCGTGAGGCAGGTTTCAGTGCGGTTTGCCAGAATAGGGATGTTAATGTTAAATTGTTATTTATAATATTTTATAAAACATGATTTTGAAAAAAATTTCATTTTATGTAAAAATTTGTAGCTATGCTATAGCCTTGACAACTGAACTGTTTTTCTTAAAAATTGGCACCTATCGCTTTTTGAACACCGTTCAGATTTTTTTTTATTGAAATTTTGACCAAAGATAACGCTTCATGTACTACTCCAAAAAATTAGACTTTCTCTTCAAACAAAATTCAGAAAAATCTGAATTTTGAATTTTTATGTTTTAAGCATTTCCTAAAAATTGTTCAAAATTTAAGACATACAGCTTTTGAATTTGTTGAGTGAAAACAACACAATTTAGTTTGTTGTCAATTGCTCGAAAAGTGTCAGTTTTTGTGCAAATTTTTTTAAGTTCCAAAATTGAATCTTATAAAATTCTACACAAATCGATTACAGCCCTTTTTTTTAATAAAAGGGAGAGATTTTGTAAAAAAATAACACCAGAAATTGTAACGTTTTTTCTCAAAATCTTGTGCTATAAAGAAAAAAAGTTTAAAATTTTTTTTTGTAGAGTTTTTAAAATTTTGGAATCTCTCCAAAAAAAATTAAGTTTGGAGATATTAACAAAAAATCCGAATTCTTCTCATTTTTCCCAAAAAAAAAAAGAAGCCAAAACCAATGATTCAAATTTAGGGTATATTTTTAGGCTATTGTTTTTAAAACGTCAAAAAAAAGTGTTCCACCAAAATATACAGCTTTATTAAAATAGTTTTAAAGTATTTGCAAAAACTCAATTTTAACCCTCCTAAATGTGGTCCAAATTTAGGGACATCAAAAAAACTCTCCACTAAAATTCAGCTTTGTCTTATTTTTTTATTCAATTTCCCTAATTAATATATAAAGATTTTGCATTAATAAATTAGACTTGTTGAACTTTAAATTTAAAATATATCAAAATCAAAAAAAAAAAGGAAGAAAGAATATAGCTATTTATTTTTGAAACATCTCGAGAATTTGTAAAATTTCCTCAATTACCAAAAATAACAAACCATATCTAATAAAAATTAATAAACGTTGACATTAATTACTAAAAAAATTGGTTCCTTAAAGCCCACAGCTCCCACCTTTCAATTAAAACAAACATGCACGATGACATTACGTTCTCTAATAAGTCTCTTAATGCTAATTAAAGATGACACAAAGTGTTTCTTAACATATCAACAACAACAAAAAAATAACATGACTTCAACAAAAAAAAAAAAAAAACAAAATCATAAAACATTTCCAAAATACCTTTACCTTATACCAAAAAAAAAAAAATAAATAAAAAAACATAAACGGTATAACGTTCAGAATCAATGACCAGACATTCCTTTGCCAGCTAGCGAGCAACTTTTTTTTTTTACTTTTAAACCATCCCTGCTGTCACTCCTTCCTGTAAACCATATATACCCACCTTAAAAAAAACCTCCAATTTCAGTCTTTTAAAAAATCTATTTCGGTGTAATTATCTGAGAATATTTTTATGTTCTTATTATTTTTCAAGATATGTGCCTTCTTAGTGTGCTCGCGCGCTCACTGACTTTCAAAAAAAAAAAATTAGTCCTATTTCGGGAAGACCATATATCATCACACCCCATTCAAAATGATGTTAACTGTGCAGATGGGCGAATTAGTTTTTTTTTTTGTTTTCTTCTCATACATTACATTTATATGGATGTGATGTTTTCGAAAGTGAAGTTGAAGGTATGAATGTTTTTTTTTTCCGACATATCAAAGAGATATCCATTCAACACTAATGTGTTGAAGATGCACACTGCACATATTGCACATGTCTTATACGACTGAAGCGATTGCACTGATTCTTCTCGAGGTAAACAGAGAAACAGAAGAGTTCTTTTGGGCCAAATTATGTGCCTTATTGAACATTGTACCATACTTTTATAAACTGTGTGACTAAATCCTTGGAAATCTTGTACATATTTCAATGTGTAAATTTAGACTATCTCTGGAGTGCAAAGATGCCTTTGCAGCGCGACAGCGGCGGTCGTATAGTTGATGGCTGGAGTGTGGCACATATGAGACTTATATGTTGAATCAATGCCAAAGGATTTGGCAGTTTGCCCTTTTCTTTCTTTTTTTCTTTTTGGCGTATTTGAGGTTTGTTTTGATGTGAGTAATTAAAACAAAATACACTAAAGTATTCAACAATGACGTGGAGCTGTTTAAAATTAAAAAAAAAAAAAAAAAAAAAAAATAAAAAATAAACAGAAGCTCCCTTATATAAATGTAAATGTGCTGATGGTTCTTTAACTTGATGACTCATGGAGATTTTTTTTTTTAAAGATTGGATTTTGGGAAAAAAAATGTTAAGAAAATAAACTGAAATAATTTAATTGGATTTTTGAAAGCATTATTTTCTGAACTTTTGATTGATTGGTCTTGACATTGGTCTTGAAAACCAACAATTGCTGGGTTTATCATTTTTTTTTTTTAATTTTCTACTGATTTTTGACCCAGCCATAGCAAAGTCCGGAAAATAAAATTCGTGTTTCAGGAATAAAAAAACACTTTGCGGACATCTTTTGTATGGTGTTCTTTCTTTAGAAAATTTTATCACCTTTTGTGTCTATATTCAATTAATAAAATACCCGCAGCCCAAATATTTAAATATTTAGAGAAAATTAAAAAAAAAATCAAGTTACTGAGTTCCGTCTAAAATTCCCTTTAATTCCCCTAACTGCCAACCCTGTTTCTAAGGTAAGGTTACCTACACAAAATCCTAAAACCGGATGCTAAAATATATCTTAGTTTTTAAGAAGTCAAAAAAAAAAATGAAAAATACTTTTTTCTCAGCAAAACACTTTTTAGAATCAAAATTATAGCAGTTTTGAAACAACAAACAAACAAACAAACAAACACCTTAATTTATGCAAATTTTATTTTATTTAAGTAAATACGAATATTACTACTTTAGTACTCTCTTCGACTGCCATGCTTACGACATCAATCGGACTCAGTTCGTGAGATTTTTGGCCCTTAAATGCATAACAAATCATTAATTAGCTTCTTTTCTTGTGAACTCTTCGTATAAATATGAGTTGAGTATATTGTAGGTCGAGGAGACCAAATGCTCAAATGACTTTCATCTGCTTTGTGCTTCACCACGCAATTTAATAGTTATTATCGCATCCCAAGAAAAAATAATATATCAACATAAATCGTTCACTTAAATCTCATTATAAGAGTCACAAATTTCCACTTTCCATAGCATATAAGCCCGCAAAGGAGCAGCAAGTATCAACTTTCAGTTTATGCTCAATTTCATTTGGTTGTTTAACGCGGGGATTATACTCGTATACATATACATATGTGGTGTAGTAGTCGCAGTGTAATAGACAGATGTCACACAAAAGGGCATTCAAATGTCTATGGCTTTGACTTTAGCTCTGGTTGGGCTGACGACGACGACTCGACGGCTGCAAATGTCAAACGAGCAAGATCTTGTTGCACAATACTAATGTGTTGCTCTTGCTAACGAAGAGCGAGTCCCGAGTTTTGAATATGCATATGCATAGCATATTGCATTGCCCTCTAAGATAATGACTTATATGATTAACTCAAGGCTTATGGTCTCAAAAGAAAACTGGCTGCCTATATATGTTCGTTTACTCGCGGCAAACATACACATATGGTGGCAGCTTGTATATTTCCGTCAACCATGACTGACGCGGAAGGGCCCAAACAGTAGCGGCGGCGCAGCGTAATTTAGTTCTTTTATATTATGACTGTGTGAAGTGTAGTATGGTCTTGGAGTTGTTTTTCAACAAAAATAAAAAAGGACTACATTTGTTATTCTTGGATGATAACGCACCAAGCACATTCAACGTCGCAAAGGGTGACCGGTCTCTTTTATTATTTTGAAGTGCATTGCATGAATTCATAAACGATGATGATCTCCGATCACTGATGATCGCCTATCGCGGCCAAACAGAAGGAGACCCATTCGATGATTATTATCTATACGCCTTGAGTGTGTTCAGCTTGTTTAAATAAAATGTGTTAACGAGGGACATTTGGTGGTGTGTTAACGTTTGATGGTGATCGCCTTTGCCAGATTGCATATTTGCGGCATTTATGATGTTAAATAAGATTTCAGAGGATTTTAATTGGTTGAAAATTTGAGAGAATGGATTTTTTTTGATGAGTTTGTTTGTACATAGAATTATTATGCAACTGATAATGATAAATTCTATGTAAATGTATCTAAAAATCACTTTATCAGACAAGCTAAACAGATTTTACAAAAAATAAGTTGAAATCGAATTTATAAAACAAACAATATGGTGGGAGTCCAGAGAACTCCCGGCAAGAACTAAGATCCCTTATACGATTTTACAGCCACTTTGAGTATTTAGTCTATCACAATACTGAATTTACTATAATAATATATTCTTCCGTCATCAGATCCAAAACTGTGCGCCAAATTTCAACTTAGTTGGATTAAAATAAAGGTCTAAAAAAATTTGTATGGATCATGTAGAAAAAATTTAGTTAAATCATTGCAACAATTAAATCCAATATTTTTTTTGTTCGCTACACTTCTATTTTATTCAAGTCCCATATCCCATTAAAAAATAGTTGTTTCTTTAATGACACATCCCTTAATGTTCTTCTAGAACTTAATCACCCTTATCAAAGCCTCACCTACAAAAAAAACACACCGTATATATTTATTTAATGGAATCCTCGCTGAATCCTTTTAAAGTACATATTCATATATAGGGAACAGCATCAGAGAGCACCTTTTACGCCAATCTGTATTTATAACACACCATATCCTTCTCCATCATGATGGACCTACATAATGTATGTACAAAAAAAAATTCAAAAGAGGGCATAGTGCAAAAATAAGAAAGATTAAAAAAAACATACATATGTCAATAAATGGGGGTAGTACATTCACACGAAGAATAAAAATAAAAAAAAAAAACATCCTCCTTGTTTAATACTGAAATAGCATCACATCAGTAAAGGAGTCACTGAAAATATATTCTTTTTTTTTTTCTATAAAAAGCTAAAACAAAAAAAAATCCAACAGAATGTTAAAAACTGTGTAAACATGACTTTTTTCAATTTTTTTTGCATGCTAGACTAAGTATACCTGCCACCTATAAATATTGTCGTAGTCGTCGTCTCTTTTACGAGTAGACATAATTTTTTTTTTTTGCTCAAGCCAATGCAACACTCTAGCTTACCACTGAAGCATCACAGAGACGAAAGAGCACCATTATACGCCATCAGAACAACACACACAACCACTAGGAATGCATAATACAGAAGTCGCCTCTCTTTATATCCAAACCAACCATTCAGCTATCCACCATCAGCATCTCACCTCAATGGCAATTCCATCAGTCAACAAAAAAAAATGCACAAAAAAAAGGACTCTATAAACAAAACACAAACCCAAGGATGTGATGAAGAGGAGTGGTGGGGTGAGGGGGGACATCGTGCATATACTCTAAATAGAAAAGTAGTGATGGGACAAAAAGAACACAAAAATGTTGTTGATGGCCTTTAGAGTTAAAGGAGGACAATTTTTTGTTCTTTCAATGTTTTTTTTTAGGTCTAACGCCTACACTTAGCCCCTACGTCAACACCCAACATATATAGGAATAGGCATGCACTATGGAGTTAAAAGGAGTTCACCAGCAATTAGGTTGGATATAATTTTTGTAGTAACTCGGATGGGGACTGGCCTTAAAATGGTCTCCTTATGAACCCAAGAGTGTAGTTATTTCCTAACACAAAGAAGGGGACGATATGTCTCGTTGGAATCATAAGAATGTATAGAGACAGTTAGGGAGCAGTTAATAGGATCATGTGGATTTTTCTCAAGGGAAAATTTTTTTGTATGAGAATTGTTTGGTAAACACATGTAGTTGGTTCATTGTACCAGTGCTTACAAATTGACCCCACATGGCTTTACTTTGGGATATTTTTCTTTATTGTAAGAATAAAAGCAAAGTGGGGTCTATTTCGTCCTTATGCAGGTTCGAATTTTTGATTTTTTTTTATTCCTCAAAATCTTTACCCCCTTCCAGCCCCACAATATGTTGCCTATTTTTATAAAAAAAATGTTGTTTAGACGTTAAATAAGGACAAATTTCAAATAAACGAAAAGTGGGCGTGGCAGTTTTTTGAACAAAATTGGACATGACATGTCTTCAAGAGATCCTCGACTTACAAAATTTTTGCTTTCTAAGAAAATATAAAAAAGTGGGCGTGTCAGTAAAAGAAATTAAGTAAAACTACTTTTAAAACCTTCCCGCTGTTAAATAGAATATACTCTAAAAATCTCAATTCAATCAGTTTAACGGTATCCGAAATCATAGAAGACGAAATCAAATATAATAATTCAATTTTTAAAGTAAAGTAAAACCTTAAAACCACAATTTAAAATTAGAATGAATTTCTAAAAAAAAAACAATCAATGTTCTTGTGGATCTATTTTGTTGCCCTGCAATGTATGAATAATCAAAAAACTGTACCACCATCATGATGAATGTATTTGCATCCAAAAAAAAACAAAGAACCACGAACCATATGATGCTCAGTGAACATTGACTAAAAGTATATGAGTTACTTATTTGCATTTTTAAAGTTTTTTCCAACTTTTTTTTTGCAACCGAGAAAAAATAAAAAAAATAGGAAATTGTTGTTTCCAACACTAAAGTCACCAAGTTACACTTTAGTGGTGGTTTAAATATTACAAACAAAAATAGAAAAAAAAGAGTTGAAAAGTCAGGTATGATATACTACACCTTTAGAGTAAATACTGAAGTAGGTTTATGACTCCTGGTAGGTACAGACGGATATGCTAGCTTCTCTATGTTACCAGCCGTGTGTCGTCGTCAGTCTACACTGCATTTTTACATCCATTTTTTCTTGAATCAGGATGTGTGAATAGATGTTGTGCTTACGCATTTATGATTCCTCATTCCTTTCATATAACAAGATTTTTTTTTTTTTTTAGTGTAAGGTTCAGGTTCGGTTCCATTTTGTTGGGTTATTACTACTAGTCTAGTAGAAGTTGGAAAAGACTACTTAAGTTGGTTATAGTTACTTTCAATTTATTGTTGTTGTTGTTGCCTTTGTTTCCTTTTTTCAATGACATTTTATGTTATGACATCTTCAAATGGAGTTTTGTGGTAAAATGTCATTGACGTTGAGAGTTTAACTGTTGTCGACAACGTCAACATATCCACCGCCGCCGCGCTGTTGGATGGTGAAAAATTGAAGTAATTTATAAAAAGTCTGATGAATGGTTATTTGAGACAGAAGTTGAAAAAAGGTTACTGACATCTTTGACTTTTAATCGATTGAAAACAATATTGGAACATGATATTGATATATCTTTAGGGTAAATGTAATTCTTTGTGTTTTGGTTCTTTTGAAGAATTGCAGTCGATTGAGATGAAAAATTGCTATAACAATGTATATTGTATACTGTCTGGGAGAAATTGTTTAAAATGAGAAAGACTATTTAACTGACTTTATCTGTTTTGTTTTTTTTTGTGGTACATTTTAATTGAATTAATTAAAAAATTGAGACTTTCTTGTGCGAGAAGACTTAGTAAGCATCTATGATTAAACGCTTCATAGCCGCTTCTAATTAAGCCTTCATAATACACTCGATTAAGGCTCAAAACGAGTTATTATACCAATCAACTGTTTTATAAAAAAATTCAATTTCATGCTTTCAATTTTATTCATAAAATTAATGTCTTTATTATATCTTACACAGTATGCAGTTCACAGCTGGTGTTTGCTATTTTTCTTCTGATTGGTATAAAATAATTTAAGGCCATGAAACTGGTTTATACCAATCACAAAAATTGTAAAATAAAATAAATATGTGCATTTTTCTTGCTTACATTCTGAAAATTATCAAATTATTTGTATAAAAAAGATGTTTCTATTAAAAATCTATAGAAATTGAAATTCTAAGCAAAGTGCATACCTTCACTGGTATAAAAAAGAAACTATGGCAGAAGTGTTAAAAATAAATAGCTTTTACAAATTCAATTAGATTATTTGTGTTATACCAGATATATTTTGTCTATTTTGAAAGCAGGCAGTAACACACAATATTTCGTGTTAAATTTTTAGTTAAAAAAAAACTGGTCTAATACGTGTAAAGAATTCAAACCATATGCTAAACTCAAGACAAATGAGTCTTATGAACAAAATTTGAGGCATTTTGCTGCTTGTAACTAATTATGGACAAAAATGTCACTTTTACTCTTATTTATGTATCCGCTTATTGGTATAAACTCGTCTAACAAAAATGGTACCCATATGTGCAGCTCAAAGAAACCAGGTTTTTAATATCAGACGATCACGCAGGAGGTACATTTGTTAAACCGTTCCACACTATTAAATGTACACTGAGGTCATAAAATTCAAGGAAAACAAGTTGACCCATAAATTAAAAAAAAAAAATTGGTGTGACCATAATATTCTTGTCTTAATTTGCTTGTTTTCTGTACAACTTAACTTCTTCGACTTTATCCTTCAAATAAAATAAATACCAGATAAGAGAAATAATAGAATATGTTAATTTTCCAATGCATCAAAAATAGAAGTCTAATGTTCATGGTAATTTAAAAAAAAAAAAAAAAATCATACAAATATTTTCTGTGAATTCTAAGATTTCTTAAAATGGAACTAAATAAAATCATGTTTTCTTAAACCAAGTTTACCTTAACTCGTATGTAAATTTAAACCGATTCATCATTTATTTTTAGATTGACTTTCAATTTGTTACAGACATGATGCAAGTAAATGTTTAGGTTTACTTCACAAACACAGTGTGTGCCTAACTGTGAATAATTGGTCACGAGATTATATTATTATTTGTTTCGCGTCTAGACAAAAATTTAACATGCAGGTGTAAATTTATGTTTTATTTGAGAACTTTTATTTATAAAGATTGAACGCAGCAGGGAATGACATTACACAGAAAAATAAAAAAAACATTAATGCATAAAGCCGATAAATCATTTTTCAGATATAAGTAGACTATTTGTTGTAAAATTGATTGACTGTTAAAATTTCAGTTTAAAAGGCATTTGTTTAAAAAAAAAATTGAATATAAATTCAAGATTTTATTTCTGGGTCATTTTCTATCGAAATGCATATTTTACTTTATTTCTACCCAAACTATTTTGGGCTATTACCCCGAAACAAAAAATTAAACATTTAAATATTTTTAAAATCGTAAAATTACGAAAATGTTGATGCAACATTTGTATACACGATACGAAATGTTGATGCAACATTTGCTTACAAGATACAAAATGTTAATGCAAAATTTGAATACAAGATACAAAATATTTATGCAACATGGGTATACTAGATACAAAATGTTGATGCAACATTTGTATACAAAATACAAAATGTGGATGCAACATTTGTATATAAGATAAGAAACGAAATAAAATTGTTGATTTCATTAAAAAAAAACATTACAAACAGTTGAATTTATAAATTCTCAAACATCAACATAAACTTTTTTGTAATGACAATTTACATAAGCTTCAATCTCACCACTAAGAAATGAGCATATCTTATTACATACAATAAACATAGTGTTGATCTTCGGAATCCTCTGCTATCTACTCAGCATATCTCCGTCAAGCACCACCACGCATCAATTTTGCCTTACTAATTGATTCGCATTCAACCACACATCATAACAAAATTTGCCAAGTCATCATCATCAACAAGAACAACCAGAGTTTGTGTACTGGAAAGTCTGTATAAATATACCTTGACCATAATCCATTCAAACTTCAGACCATTCTATATCTTATGAGTGTGATTTGTTGAAAGTACAAATTGATTTTTGAATGATTAATACAGAATTTTTAAAACTGCATTCATATTAAGCGAACCATAAATGTTATAGGTATGCCACTAAGCAGGGCTGTCTTTTTTATAATTTAAAAAAAAAAATTAAGGTATGATACCTAGAAACAAAAATGTTTTTTTTTTTTTTTTCATCCTCAATCCTCATTCGAGAGTATCTCTTTTCACGAAAAAGTGCTAGCCGTTCTGAATCAGCAGAAAATTGTAGATTGCAAGTGGAAGTCGTTAGTCCCTAAATTCTACACCAGTGTCGCGCTACTAAATTTATTAATTTTTGGTTTTGAAATTTTTCTATAATTTTCTGTGTAATTTTTAAAAATCTGTTTTTTTTTCGACAAAAAATAAGAATATCTTAAGGACCGAGAGAAATAGGAATATATTTTTGTTTAATTGGAAGAAAAAGTACTATATCTGATGTTTTACTAACTAAATTGAAACATTGGTCATAATTCATTTAAAATAGAATCTCAACAACTTCCCTTTTGTATTTTTTGTAAACTTATAAAATCATTTTATACCAATCAATAGGGATAGCCATGAGGCTCGTCTCTGAAATGCTACTATAATAGTACTTTCAACAGCACTGCCACTCTTGCCGTCAAACTCAACAGTAATTGGTTTTTAATTTCACTATACTTGCCCTCACTTCACTTTTTGAAGTTTTTACTTAAGTTTGTTTTTCATTTTTTTTTGGTAGGCACACAAAAGTGCAAATAAATAAATATAAAAAAAGGAGAACAAAAAAAAAAACAGTTTGCGGTTAATATTGCCATTTAATCAATTAGCCATGCAACTCAATATATATTTGTGGCCCAATAAATTTGCAATCAATAAAACACGACAGTCAAAAAAAAAAAAAAAAACAAAAAAAACCTCAAAGAGTACATCGACCAGCACTTAAACTTTATAAATGGACTTTCTTCCCCAAATGGTTATCGGTTCAGAAGGAGACTCATGGTTCAGCGTGTTCCTTTGGAATTGCCTCTTTGGGAGTTTTTTTTTTTTTTTGTTTTGTTTTTGTTGTTGTTTGTTGAAGTACCTACCTACTACTACTACTACTTGATGATTTCTCTTTTTTCGTTTTGTTTTGAATTTTATTGAAGGCGATAAACGACGAGATAAGAATAAATTTTCACAATTTGCAATTGAATTCGATAAATTTTCGTTCGAGGACATGACGAAAACTGCCCAGATTGAAAGAAAAAGAGAGAGAGAACGAGGAGACACCATCATCACATCAGCCCTAGGAGGAGTGCAAAAGCCATCATCATCATCGATTGGGAATAAATTGAGTATGTGCGGGGGCTTCATGATGATGGTGATGATTGTTGCCAGTAGGCGGATGAAGTTTCTGATATGAGACTGCTCAATGCTCCCTGTGCAGCATAGGTATAGCTTCTGGACTTCGGCACGTGAAGTACCTACTTTTGTTTTATCATTATTTTTTTTTTATTTTATTTTTGGTTGAAAGTTTTTTTTTAAATTAAAAACTACAGGGTGTAGTTAGGTTAATTAAAAAGAGAAATGAAAAAATTTCTGCCACATTTTGATTAAATGAGTGGGAGGGAAATTTTTTGATAAAGTGTCGAAACTTTTTTTTTTATTTTTATTGTTTTGTAAGGCAAATACTCGTAAATTGGCTTCTTTTTTTTTTATAGCACTCTGGTTGATCGTAAATATATGTTTATATGCATAATTAAATTCAAGTTAAAGTTGTAAAACTTTTTACATTTTCAGACTGCGTCAATGTCAAAGGGTATACATATATTTTTCGTTTGATTTGATTTTGTTTTGCATGTTCTGGAAACATTTATGTGAGTGTTGAAACGCAGTTATTGTATAGGTATAAAGGTATGCCTCTGGCCAGACAGAGTTTCAAAAAACCTACACATAAATTTATAAATACGATTTATTTTTAAGTAGGTGTTTTAGGAAGTTATTAGGTATTATTTTTTTTTTTTGCAACTTTTGTGTCCTTCGACATCATGGAGGATAAGGTTAAAAATGGATCAGATATTTTTTTTTTATTTTTTTTTTTGGTAAAAAGAAGATTATTTGTGTATGACAAGTTTGAGTGTATTTTTTTTTTTATTTTCATTTTTTGTTCACGCACATTTTGTGACTATTTATTTAAATGTTTTCACATGGCACTTGTGTTAATAAGAAATCTGTCTGTGAAATATTTTGTTTCTTATCTTTTTTTACCCACATAAGATGGACATTTTTGAGTCAAGTGTAAGGTCAAGGATTACATCAAAAATAATATTAATTACAAAGTCTGAGAGTTAAAAATAATGAAGTCAGATAAAACTGCAACTGAAACCTTTCTTGTCTTGTCAATTTTTGGAGTGACCATGAGTTGAAAACTTGACAACTCATACCATCTAAGCAGAAAGCAGTAATCGCAAGGGCCAACAATAGCAGAGACGTCAGTGATGCGCTGTTAGACGTCATTGTTCTGATTTTATCGATTGGTGGCGGGATGAGTTTGATTTCTTTATTAAACTTATTATATATAAGTAGACCCAGAGCTTGAAGCGGTTTTTTCACATCATTTAAACTAGAAAAAACTTTGGTCATAGCCAGTCTTACACTCCGAATCAGTCAATTAGGTCTTGATTTATTTCAAAAATAATAAAGGACCCAATTGTCTGAAAAGGGGTGTCATTTTTATATTTTAAAGCTATAAAATTTTTCAATGATAAAATTTAATATCTGTACGAAGTAAGGCGTGAAAGTTAATCCCTATCGCTTGTTCTCGGCATAGCTCAAGTGATATAACAAGGGTTTTACTTATCTCACAATAGCTATAGCTCTTGGTTTATTTATTAGTGCTTGGGTAGGATAGAGAAAATTTAAATTGATGCTATTTTATTTAATGAATAATTATTGTAACAGAAAAATTTAAATATTCATTAATAAATTACAACTGCGTCCTTTGGTATATTAAATCCTTGTATCTCAAACTAAATCGAATACAAACAATTGTCACATCTAAAATTTTAGAGAACTTTATTTTGAAAAATTTTTTTTGTGCATTTTTTGTCGAAAGATGAAAATGAGCTAGTTTTTTAACAAAAAAAATCATTTTAATTTAACAATAATATTATATGCTAGTTGGTCAAAAATTTCACCTTAGACACCTTATGAACCCTTCTCTAACAATTAAATATATGTATCTACAAAAAATCTGAATAATTTTTACCATTTTAGTACCTGCTTTTTTTTTTTAAATTGCGACTTGGCTAAAGGTTTCTTTAGTACTAAATTCAATTTTAATAAATTCAAATTTTTAATCCAGCACCCATTTCTAGACACCTTTCAAAAATTTGGACAGAGCCTAAGAGTCAAACGTGTCTGTCTATACATTCTTGCCATTCTAACATCTTCACTTTCTCTCACTTCTTTCGTTATTAATTCTACCCACTTTTCCGTTATCTCCTCGTTTTCACTCTTATCTCAAAATGTTTGAATTTAATAAGTCACAACTTTTGTTTCGACTTTTAAAAAAAAAAAATTAATTTATTTTGTTAATTTTCGAGAAATTTAAAAATAATACTGAATTTCACCCTACCCTAAAAATTAAAACCCTGGTACAAATTTAGTGAACTTTGTAGAATATATTTACTTATGAACATCAAATTACTCATCACAAAAATGCAGCTCTATCAGAACTTTTATTTATCTTCTTTTTTTTTATCTGTTTTTTGAGTTAACACCCTGTATTGAATTAGGTACTGCCAAAGAATTTTTATTTGAACAAGAAATAAAAATAAAATTAATTATAATACATTGACTGCGCATGCATATATGGGCTGTTGCATTTTTATTATTATTATTTTTTCATTTTACATTTTTTACTAAAATCGAACTAACTAGACAGTGACTTTGCGGACACTCGTTATGATAGTGTGGGATTTGTAAAAGCGGAATTGAATAATAAATTATGCTAATTCTGTTATTATATGGGTATAAGCTGACTGCACAGCAAGGATTATCATTGTTTATGTCAGTATTTTTTTTAAATAATTATTATCTCCAATCAATGGGGGGTTCCATTTATTTTTTTTTTGATTGACTGTTTGAATATTTTGCCAATATATTTTGTATAGGAATTTATTGCAATATGACATAGAAGAGAATGATTTGCAATAAATTGTCTAGCTCATTGGGATATCTAAATATTAAAAAAAAAATAATGGTCAGCCATTAAAGCTTTTAATAAATGCTTAAAATTCTTGACTTAATCGCACGTACTTTTCATTTCAATAAAAAAATAAAATAAAAGCCTTAAATTTATCTTTGACGATTCGTAAAAAAAATAAAATAGACGGAAAAAAACATAGTCAATATCATTACTAATATATCATTTTAACAACAAGAAAACTTTTAGTGACGACTAGCTGGTTTGCGCGGCTTCGCACGGAATTAAAAAAAAATCCTTAAAAATGTCACCAAAAACATGGTGACAAAATTTTAGAGTCTCTTGTGTTAAAAAAATTCTTTATAAGTTAAAATCTTTTTACCAAAAAGGGGCGTTAAAGTAGACGGACTTTTCAAATATACAATGGGATGAAAAATCATATATATGTATGTACTTACAGTGAAATTTCCGATTACGCACAGATCCCTTAGCCTTAACAAATTTTTCTAACTGAGGGATAAGAGAAGGAAGTTAAAGTCCTTAGAAGCGTTCTTTCAATTAAAAAAATTGCAGAAAATTAAAACAATTAACCAAGTCTCCATAGTTGAATTTGATGACTCTTTAAAAAATGAAATAAGTTCCCAAAAACCCATCAAGCCAAGCGGTCCACCCAAAGCAAGTCAAAAATCGCTGAAAATTACATAAGCCTCCAAATTTAGAGATCTCTCCTATAGTTGAATTTTGGGACTTTTTTCAAAAACTTAAATAATTTGCCAAAAATACATGGTGGTCCTACTAAAGCTCAAAAAAAAAAAAAAAAACACTGAAAAATAGATAAATTAAGTAAGTCTCCAAATTTGTAGATCACTTCGATAGTTGTATTTGGGGACTTATTTAAAAATGAAATATGTTCTGAAAAAACCCATAAAACAAATCCCAAACAATCCAAGAAATTGTTGAATTTAGGGGATTAATATTAAATAAGTCTCCAAATTCACATGAAACAAAGCGGTCCACCCAATATTACAAACAAAATTGCTGAAAAATAGACATATTAAAAAAGTCTCCTAATTTGCAGATATCTTTTATAATTGAATTTGGAGACTTATTAAAGAAATTTAATAATCGCCCAAAAACCCGTGACAAAATAATCACCAATTTTGGAGATTTTATTCATATGAGGGGTGAATGGTTTCTTCTATTTTTGTCTTTGAAAATTATGGGAAGCAACGCAAGCACGGGTTTTCTAGTAGTACAGTAACAGAAAAACTTAAAAAAAAACTCCGTTTCTCGTGGATGGCCAACTCCTCATCTTTGATTAAACTCTTTTTAAAAAACACCACACTTCCTCGACATCGACACCGACACCGGTTACAGTTTATTCAACAGGTATTTGTGTTAAAAATCTGTCTTGGAAAAGTTTCCGTAGATCTTCCCAACAACTTATGGCGATCTTAAAAATAAACTGAAAACTTTCCTTTGCTAGAAATTTCAGAAAACAACTTCATAGTATTTAATTTAAACATTTCCCAGAGAAGTCTCCACATTTTATATTTCGTACCGATAACCCAAAAAGTTTTAAATGCAGTTCTCCTTCAAAAACTTTCACGTAAATCATTGACGAATTTCTACAACAATTTATATCTTCTTAACCACAATGTACCTCAAAAGACAGCAAGACAAATTTTTTTTTTTCCAAAAACCATTCCTCCTCAAACCCCATATCAGCAATGATAAACACAAAAATTCTTCCATATCATTTCAACTTTAGATCAAGAATTTTCTTAACTTCTTATTCCTTGTTCTTTATGGCAACTCCTAGACTTTCTGGTAGGTAAATAGCTTCTTGAAAAAAAAAATTTTTTCAAAAAATACAAAAATACAAACCTTGATCCTGTCATCCATCTGCTTGTAATTTTAAGCCGAGTATGAAAAATATGTATTTATGCTGACTGAAAGGCGATTTTTTACTACGAAATCCTTGTTGTTTTGATGTTTGACGTTGGTAGGTAGGAAGATACTCGATGACTTTGTCCTTAACGATGACAAACTTCCTCCTTCATTCACTTAAAGTCATAGTCACTCCTTGATAGAAACACCAAGGATCAACTTACTTCATACGCATTCACCATCAGAAGACAGAGATAGAAAAAAAAAAACAAAGAACAGAGTTGAAAAGGAGATTTATAAATTGAGTTAGAATAAATCCATTTGAAATGATTTGCAGGATGTTTTCTTGTTTATAACTTTTGTTTACGATTTGAATTGCTTTGTATAGCGTGAGGAAATTCAATTATATACAATACAATAATATTCTCTGCAGGTGTAAAGTATTTGCAATTATAACGTTATTTCATCTGCAGAAGAGGAGTTACTGGCTCTCAGTATGCTACTATAGCAACCAGACACAATTAATAAGCAGACAACCAGACGCGAAAGGGATACCAAAAAAAAAAAAAAGGACCTTCTGCGATTCATTTATTTTTGTCTCGTCTTGTTATATATTTTTTTTATTTGTATTTTTTTTTTTTCTATATGAATGGAAATGAAACTTTCTTCTGTCTCTTTATAAAAATTAAGATAACTTGCAACACAACGGAGACTGATTGTTTTTTTGTTTTTCTTCTTTTTTTTTTGCAGACAAATTCCGAATGCTTATGGAAAAGGAAATGGAGGTACGGCCATTCCATTACCAGCTACTGTTTTGGTTCAAAGACGATGTCCACCAGATAAAGTTAGACCATTACCACCGACACCAAATCATACACCAAGTAAGTATACCCCTTGGTATAGGTATAGTGAAGAAAAGTTGTAATTTTTTTCCGCTAAAACCATTAGACTTTATCTTTGAGACAATCGGTTTTATAGTCAAAAAGTTGTTAGGTCTATTTTTTTCTATGCGGAAATATTTTTGAGGTTATTTCAGTTTGTTTTGTGTTTTTTCCAATTTTTTCGTTCCTTATAAAAAAAGATTCTCAAATTCAAACCGTGAAACAAATTGTGGAAAACAACATTTTGAACCTTTCGAAACTTTTTCGACGATGATGCAATATTGCTTATAGGTAGATCCGAAAAATTAAGGTTATCAATAGTCGATAAAAATGGGGTGAAGTAGGCGGACTTAAAAAAAACACTGCATATTTTCTTTTACAAATCACGTTAAATAAAGAAAAAACTGAAATACGAGAAAAGTGGACGTGGTAGTGGACTCAAATTACTTTCTAAAGCTTCTAGTTACGAATGAAAACAATTTTGAAAATTTCATTAAAATCAGTTCAATACTTTTCGAGTGTACACACCAAAATAATTTTTTTGATTTTCGTGAACTTCTCTCACTTTATAGGAAAAATATTCTTTTTTATTTTTATTCTACATTTTGAAGTAGGCTTATTAATAAAATATCAATTTTCTAAAGTCGTTAAATAAGGAGAAAACTCAACTTTAAGAAAAGTAGGCGTGGTACTGGGCGAATTTAAAAATAGAAATATGTTCTCTTAGACTCTAGAGAGGTACACAATGCTTTCAGCTTTATAGGGTCGATGATCAAGGAGAAAACTTCACTTAAATGAAATGAGGCGTGGCAGTAGGCGGATTACAAAATACAAATATTTGTTGCTCTATAGAGGTTATTTAAAAAATTCAGATTTCTAGAATCATTTTTTAGGGAGAAAATTCAATTTAAGTAAAAGTAGGCGTGGCAGTAGGTGAATCCAAAACAATATTTTGCTTTATGCTCTAGAGAGGTTATTAACAAAATTTCAATTTTATAGGGTCGATAATCGAGGAGAAAACTCTATTTAAAAAAAAAGTAGGCGTGGCAGTGGGCGGATTACAAAATAAAAATATTTGGCTTTAGGCTCTATAGAGATTGTTTAAGAAATTTCAAATTTTTAGAGTCATATTTTAAGGAAAAACTCAATTTTAGTAAAAGTGGGCGTGGCAATAGGTGGATCCAAAAATAGAAATATATTGTTTTAGGATTTAGAGGGTTAGTAACAAAATTTCAGGTTTCTAGAGTCATTATATGAAGAAAAAACTTAACTTTGAGAAAAGTAGGCGTGGTAGTAGGCGGATTCAAAATAAAAAGTATTTTGCTTCAGGTTTTAGACATGGTTATTTACAAAATTTCAGCTTTTTAAAGTAATTGAATATAAAAAAAAACTCCACTTAAAAAAAAGTAGGCGTGGTTGTAGGTGGACTAAAAAAAATATTTAAAAATAAAAATCATCTTAGTTTCTGGAATTTCACTTGTCTTGATGTAGTATTGTAAAATAATCACGACCACCATGTTCAAATCGTGAGTAGTTTGATTCTAAAACTGCGTTTGTAAAATTGTGATTTTTTACTCCCAGGTCCAAAATAAAAAATAATGTTTTTTCACCACAAACATTTTTCGAAAACATTTATTTAGAATATTTATAAATACCTACTATTTTTTTTATATTAAACAAGTACATATCGTAACCATTTATTAAATTAAATCACAAAGATTATTGTGATTTAATTTAATAAATGGTTAAAACTTTGTCTTCTCTTCTTGTCTTGCTAAAATGAATGACCTCGTTTTTTATTTGATGAAAAATGAATCCTTATGCTTTTTCGCCCACACCATCACATCATCGGTATCTTTGAACGCGCATATAAATCGAAAACCGATGTTATCCAAATAAACAAACGTAGGCATAAGAATTCACTTTAATTTGTTGTGGTTTTTTTTTTTTTTTTTTTTTGTTTCTCTTGGATAACAACACAAACGGTGATCAATGGACTTTTTGCCGGAAAATTAAACATTGCTCTATAAATCTAATTTTTTTTTTTTTTTGCTCAGTTGCTCAGATAAAACTCAAATTACAAGCAATACAACTTTTTTTTGTTCACCGAAATGACTTTAACCTTCTTTTGGTTTAAAAAAAAAGATAAGCAAGAGATAAAAACAGTATTTTTTATGCAGATTTACCGCCACTGCAAAGCACATTAAAACAAACATGAAATTCCAGTCTTTTGAGCCAAGTAGGTATATGTGTAGAAGTAGGTATAGAGGTAGTATAAACCAAAAAACGAAACACTTTAACAAGAGCAACGTGAGACATTCACCTAAATGACAAATGAGCCTTGTATAGGATATTTTTGTATGTAAATGAAATTAATGGAGCATCTGGGTCGCTTGAACTCGCTATTGGGTGTCACGGAAAGCCTGAATATTTGTCCAGGTTAGAAATTTTTTAAAAAGGTCATCAAGCTTATTATTCAGATCATTCAAGGTCTTGATTAAAGCCACTATACTACTACAAACCTTTTAAAATCAATAACTTTTGGTCTTTTAAAAGCTTCTACTCCCAGCGGTGTCTATAGGTACACCTTCTTTAATTGGTCTTAGTTTTTTTCAAGAAAAAAATAAAAATTGACCTTGAAATAAGCTTGAAGGTCATCGTTAAATCTGCAAAATAAATTCCAATTTGAGGAAGTACTTTCATACAAAAAATCCTAATTTTGTAATTTCTCTAAAATTCATTCAGTAGATACCTAGTTTCACTATTTAAATGATTCTTTTCAATGTATAGGGCATTGAAAAGAAAAGAATCATTTAAATAAATAAATTTTTAAAATTATGAAAATGAGCTGAAAATTACACCAATGAACTCATATTGGAAAAATTAGTTCTTACTTTAGACTCCATAAGATCTTAATAATTTTTTTTTTTATCTGGTGCTAACTTTTTCTGTGAAACCAATGCTTATAGAGCAATCAAGAAAAAAAATCTGTAGTAGGACTCTGAGCCTATATAAAAAAAACCGACGCGACGACTCACTTAGAGCATCAGTTTCAGTTCCTGCAGCCTGCAGCCTGCTGCTGCTGCTGCACCAAACCAGCAGGATTGTTACAATTTATATAATTCTGTGTGAATAAATTAATATATTAAAAGCGCCATGAATGGAAAAGCAACTGAGACGAAAGAACTGGCTCTCTTCCTGGTTTGTTGAGTTTTTTTTTTTTTTTATTCTTCATGCCCGTGAGTCAGAGCGGGTTTCTTGGAGCTATATACGCAAATTATGTAGAACATGATAAATTTCGCCTGAATGTGTCTGGGACATTTGTTTCGGTGTTTTTTTTTTTTTTTTTTTTGAGAATCCTTTTGGATTGTCAAAGTTGGTTATTTGGTACATGTCTCTTGGTCTGGTTTTTTTTCGATATTTTCAGAAGCTTTACATGGCTGAGAGAAGATGATTTGTCCCATTTAGGTTAAATTTAAAATATTTAAATTTTTGAGAAATAAATATAAATTTTTGTTTGTGGATACATTTACCCTGGATTTGTAAGAAAAATTCAGCTCAGGATTTTTATCTAAGCCCAAATAAATGTATCTTTCAATTTGGTATAGAGGACAAATGACATAATATAGCTCCTCAAATTCAATATGATGTAAAATTTGAAAATTTCAAAGGAGAAAAGAATTTTAAATCCAAAATGAAATTGGCTCTCGATGAAAATCTCTCTCGAGTACTTACCGCAAAATTATCTTAAGTGACGACGACGTTACGTGAACAATGAAAGTAATTAAATCAAATGTAACATTTTTGTGTTAAATTTGATCGCTTGTTTATTATTTCACATTTGTGTGGTGAATGTATGTCTATACTGAAAAACTTCAAAATTTAATCAAATTTAGCTAAAATTTTACCGCAATTGAAAAAGGATGTTTATACTTGACATTTTTTTTTTTGTATTTGATCAAAATATTTATTCTGATTTTTATTCCAAAATTTCGTTCCAAAATTTGAATGGCAAAATTCTACAGTTAATAATTTTAGAAACCAAATTGAAGGGGACACGCTGTTTTGATCCCAGAGAGGAAATCCTATATTTGTAGGTATTTCAAATTTCTGTGCAGCTAAAATTTTGTACCA
Organism: Epistrophe eligans; assembly: GCA_951394125.1. Lineage (NCBI taxonomy): Eukaryota > Metazoa > Arthropoda > Insecta > Diptera > Syrphidae > Epistrophe > Epistrophe eligans. The sequence continues at coordinate 108,389,285 of OX596028.1, forward strand.
AATTTAGAAAGATAAAATTTTACAATTACTAATAATAATTTAAGAAACAAAATTAACCGGCGCATGCAGTTTTGATCCCAGAAGGGAAACATAATTTGTGTGCAATTTCGTACCAAATTTCGATACATACCTACATATATTTATTAATTATTATTACACCCCTATTGCGATTGTCAATTACTAATTGATAATTGATAAATATTAAAAATTGATATTCAACAACCAAATTAATAAAAGTTTTGATCATTGGGAATGGTGCAGCGCGTTCTGAATTACAAGAAAATTTATATTTATCACTTAATAGCTGATCAATTCTCAAATAAATTGAGTTTTTATGGACCAAATTTCAATATTTATCAACTATCAATCGATAATTGACAATCGTAATAGGGGTGTTACTTTTAAAAACCAAATATAAGTACACGTATGCATTTTTAAATTTTGCATTTCATATTTCGGCGCGACTAAATTTCGTACTAAAATTCGGAAATCAAATTTTGGAATTACCTAATAATTTCAGAAACAAAATATAAGGACCCATGTAGTTTAAATCCTTCAAGAGAAACATAATTTTTGCAATCCAAATTTTTGTGCAGTCAAAATTTTGTACCAAATCTATTATGTATATCTATGTAAAAAATTTTAAAATTAATAATTTGAGGAACAAAATCTAAGACACATGCAGTTTTGTTCCCAGAGGAGAAACATTATTTTTGTATTCCAAATTTCTGAGCAGCTAAAATTTCGTACCAAATTTCGAAAGACAAAATTTTGCAATTACTTAATAATTTCAGAATTAAAATTTAAGGACACGTACATATGCAGTTTTGATCAAAGACAGGCAGCAAAATTTTTACATTCCATATTTCTGCGAAGCTAAAATTTCGTACTAAATTTCGAAAGAGAAAATGTTGCGATGAATAATTTCACAAACATAATTTAAGGACACAATGCAGTTTCAATTGAAGAGGGAAAATAAATTGTTTGCATCCAAATTCCTGCGCGATTAAAATTTCGTACCAAATTTCGAAAGACAGAATTTTGAAATTACTTAATAATTTCAGAATTAAATAAGGGGCACGTATGCAGTTTTGATCCAAAGATAGGAAACATAATTGTTGCATACAAAATTCTACGCGACAAAAATTTCGTACCAAAATTCGAAAGACAAGATTTTGCAGTTCCAAAAATTCATTTTTTTAAATTTCTGTACATAAAAAGTTTTCTTATTCTTTAAACAAAACTTTGGGCTTTTAAAAAAAAACTCAAACCATCAAAATCTTTAGTTTCGAAAAAAAAAAAAAAATTGAAAAAAGCTCTATTTCAAGAAAAAAGGAAAAAAAATTTTTATAGTGAGTTTTAACTTGAAAAGCGAATGTTGGACAAATTATTTTTTTTCTTAAATTGTTCAGTCTGTACCTACGTTCAGAAACTCTTTCATCAAAAAAATTATTCGAGAAATGTTAAAAAAGAACGAAACTTATATAATTTGCTTGAATTTTAATCGTTTCTTGAAGAATTTTATATCGATGGGAGAATTACAGAACGTAGGCAAGAGATTTAAAAAAATATCTTAGTCTCGGAAAAATATAGAAACCTTTAAATTCTTTGTACAAAAAAACTCAGTTTCCAAATAATCGTCGAAACAAAATCTTAAAAAATCAAGAAATTTATACTGCGGGTTTTTACTCAAAAATAATAATCAATAAAAGTTCATTACACAATATTTATTGGAGAACAAAATACAAGTACCTGGTTATACTTTATCCAGCTGATTTAATATATTTACAGGCACAGAAGTGTTTTTAATATTTTCTCTCTTCCCAGTCATAAACGAAAAATATATGAAAACCTTAAAAAAACAACCTTTCTTCAATTGAATCATTAATCAAATTCCCATCACATAAACTTCTTCATCTTCATATTCTTCAACTTCATCACACTAACGACTTTATTTTGAAATCCCCAATCAATTCTAATCCACCTGAGACTTCTTCATCAGATATAATTTACATAACCATAACATATCACTTAAAAAATGTTTCCTGATCACCACCTCTTCTTACAAAAAACATACCTTGACTGACACATCTTAATAAGGTCACATTGTTTTACTCGCACATCTTCTACTTCTATCTCTGACGACAAACCACATATTTCATAAACAAAAACCAAAAACAACAACAACATTATAGTAACAAAACCCTGCTATGCATTATAAATCTCAGCCCTTTAAGAGACTTTCCCTATCTCATAAAATCCTAGGCCACCTGGGAATATATCACGAACATCAGCTGAACAAGCAAAGTATCTAAAATATCCAAACTCCTATTATTATAGAACAAACTCTGACTCTCTCTCTCTCTGCTTAAAAAACTTCAAATTGAAATATTAATAATAGATGTGATTTTGGTTCGCTGGAAGTTGATGAATATAATCATCATAGCAACGTAACGCAACGCAATATTATACGAGGGTTGATTTCTCACACTTCTCTTCCTGTTTGTAACTGTCACAGAAAAATATGAATCCAAACAATAAGTCTCTTCTCCCCTTCATAGAATCGCATATTAAAATACAAATCTTTCTTCTTCTTTTACAGCCATTCCGGGATTAGCAAAAACCGGGGTCGATATAAATGGAAGCAGCCGTCCAGGAAGTCCTCCAACATCAAATCATACAATCCAAACCATCAAGGGTGCCGGCAATAATAATGGGTATGTGTCATATGAATTTATATTTTTATTTTTTGTTTGTTTTTATTTTGACATCTCTTCCACACACACACACAGCTTGCGTCAGCCGCAATGTAAAATTCCCACCAGTCCACATGGTCCGCCACCGAGTTTACCAAATGGTTCGATCCCCCAACATATCACTGCCAATGGACCAGCGGCAACGACGACGACAACAACAGCGACGAAGCACTCAATGCTGGATAAGCTTAAGCTCTTCAACAAGGACAAAACCCCATCGAGCAATAGTTCTTCGAACAAGTCTCAGGTTTCAAAACGGACCAGTTCGAGCAGTGGTTTCTCATCGGCTCGTAGTGAACGTAGTGACTCCAGTTTGAGTTTGAACGATGGACATCTTTCCCAGATTAAGCCCCCGGCTGTATCGGTCACGGCTAATCGAAATAAAGACAAGTCAAAGCAGTCAAAGCTTTTAAGTGGCTCGCAGAAATCATCCATCACTGCATCGAGCAAACTGAAACTCGACAAGAAAGAGAAGAGTCCAGCTCGAAGTAATACTGATAATGATTCGAAATTGGGTCACTCTTCAATTGGGCGAGGACAGAAATCTTTGGCGAGGGGAGATCAAAAGGTCTCATCTAAGTCATCTTCGAAAACGTCGCTCAATTCAAAGCTCAATGACTCTCGATCGGAGTCTAAAACAAGTTTGATCATGGCTCCCAATAAGGCACTTCTATCAAATCCAGGAATCAGTACGAGTATACCGAAGCCTGTGGCAGCAATCAAGGGTACCAGCAAGACCATTCCCCCACCACCAGTCCAGGCTGACAATAAGAAACCAGCTGCCTTGCCTTCCACAAACTTGGGATCGCATGACAAAAGCCTAAAACGTGAGAAGAGTGACATATCCTCCAATCGCACATCAGCCATATCAGAGAATTCCCCTCAAAAGACACATATCGTCAAGCCCATAGCACTTCTACCCGACCAGATGATGATGCCGGGAAGTCCACTGGGTCGTAATCTAACCTATCAGCAACAGCAGCAGCAAGTTCAGCAAATGCATCATCAGCAACTGCAGAACAACAATAACATATCAGTGAATGGAATTCAGCAGTGTGGATCTCCCCTCCAACACGACCCCAACAACATGACATATCGGACAAGTTCGGAGACCTATATGATGACGTCGCCATCGATAAACAGCAGGATCATGCCAACGAAGAATAATTCGCTGGTTAGTCGTAAGATGGACTTCCGCAGCCCCGAACACAATCACTCGTCGAAATTCAATACGGTGCCATCGAAAATTGTCGGAACCATTTATGAGGAAGAGAAGCCTGTTAGTGTTATGCCAATGCGACCGTTATTGCGAGGCTATAATACCCATCATGTGACACTGCCGACACGTGGTGCACGAGGACATCACTTTGTCGCGGATTTCTGCGAATCGGACATTGGACAGGGCTATTGTAGTGACGGAGATGCACTGCGGACACGTGTTGGTCCGCCATCGAGATTTGCTGATATTGACAATGGTTATTTGTCGGAGGGTGGCGGTGGCATTCATGGCGGCAAACATTTTCTCACCATGATGAGGGCGCGAACGCAGTTACCGACAACAATTGAAGAACGGTGAGTCTTTTTTATTTTTTTTATTTTTGTTGTGTGTAGATAAGTAAATCCTTTGTTTATCGTGCGTCCAATCCAGACGCGGGAGTTTGGGAAGTGATTCATTCGTGTCGAGGCATCTCAGATTAGTGATTCATTGTTTAGCAGGTTTTTGTTACATCAAGTCCTACTCCATGTGCGATGGTGAGCATCAGCAGGGAAGGGATTTGGAATTTATTGTTGAATGGAATGTGACGTCGTTATTTATAGTCGCAAGAGATAGGGTCGAAGGGAAAGATTTTTTTTTTGTGGCTTTGAGAGCTATTTATATACCAATTCCAACATAAAAACTGAAATTCCATACCCAACTTTCAAAAATTAGTCGATTTTAAAAACTTCAAGAGTAATTTTCTGGTTAAATATTGTCGAAGTAAAAAGATGGTTATACTTTAACCTTTTTCAAATTTTGTTCCTCCAAGTTAGAATTTTTGGCCAAAAAAAATGTAGAATATGAAAGTATTCATGACAACTTATATTTTTACGTAAATTTCGTAGTTTCTTATAAATATTGGAAACAATTATTTTGGTGAAAAATATCATGAGAGAAATATATCTCGCGAGAAAATTATTGTGAGAAAAAAATATCGCGTGAGAAATATATCATCCGAGAAAAATATCACGCGATACAAATATTGTGAGAGAAAAATATTACGTGAGCAAAATATCATGAAAGAAAAATATAATTATTATAAGAGACGAATATCATTCGAGAAAAATATCATAAGAAAAATTATCATGAGAGACAAATATCATGCGAGAAAAATACCATGAGAAAAATTATCATGCGAGAAGAATATCCCGCGAGGGAAGTATCATGAGAGAAAAATATCACGCGACAAAAATATTGTGAGAGAAAAATATCACGTGAAAATTATATCATGCGAGAAGAATATTCCGCGAGGGACAAAAATATTGTGAGAGAAAAATATCACGTAGAAATACATCATGCGAGAAAAATATCACGCGAGAAAAATATCTTGAGAGACGAATATCATGCGAGAAAAATATCCCGCGAGAGAAATATCATGAGAGTAAAATATCATACGGCAAATATATTACTCGAGAAATATATCACTCGAGAAAAATATCATGAGAGATAAATAATATCATGACACGAAAAAATATCGTATTTTAATTTTTCTGGGAACATTTTCGGATCTGATTTCCAAGACAAAATTATTCCAATAGCCTTAGTTTTGAGCTCTGGTATTTTTACTTTAAAGAATAAATGATTGTTTTCAATAATTTAACATTGTTAACCAACTTTTCGAGGAAGCTTATAACCACTGGAATATTTAAGAAATGCATTCATCTGCAAGATTCCCCCATTTAAAAAAAAATCACTCCAACACAATTTTAGAAATGAAGTAGAATTCTTTTTGAAATGCTTTCTATTCAACTCTTTCTTTAGCACCCATGTGTTTTTAAAATTGCATTCTGTATATCTACATATATGAAACCAACTTATCTAGTTATAAGACTTCATCATCATTCTTATGGAATGTCAAAGGGCTGCCTCTTGTGCAACTTCCATTTCTCATCTAATGGTATTTAAAAAATTTGTCATCCATCACCGCCTTCATCTTTTATCATGGCTTCACGGCTTCACCATATTATTATTATTTCAGTATCCATATCGGGTTGACATTATTATTTATACTGTCTCTTGTACACACACGTATACACACATACAAAATTTCTGGCTTGGGTCTTCAATCCAAAGCTGATGAGTGTCATCTTGGGGCCACTTCACCATAAATCGGTTCGTAAAATTTTATTGCAACTTCATGGTGGTGCGAGTCTCATGAGTTATTCGTTTATATGAATTTTTTGAAAAAAGGGGTACATTTCAATGAATAAGGGCTATCATCCTTCGAGAATGATGTAGGAGAGGAAAAAGGGGGAAGATCTTCACTTTTAGAAATGAATTCGTTTAGAGATAGAAGAGTAGGTATAGATAGGTAGGTAGGTCTATAATGGCTTTAGGCATCAGTTATTCAGATTGAAAGTGTGCTGTTATGTGGTTTTGTTGAGGTGTTTTTGTTGATGTTGTTGTTGTTGGGTGTTGTTGATATTTAGGAGACTAAGTTTTAGCTATGAATATTTAAAGCCCCCCATTTTTTATAAATACTCAAAGTTTATGGGAATGTGAAGATATACATAGGCAACGATTTAATGTCGCCTCAAGCAGTTGGACTAACAAAATTAACATTTCATCACCTCTAGAAGAAACGAGATGAATCGAGATGATTTTTTTTTTTTAATTTTGATGGATGTTAAGCATAACCCATTTGTTGTTGATGTTAGCAGATGGAGAGGGGATTAAGCAACAATTTATAATTTCTTATAGGCAAATGTGACATACGATGTGTACCTATTTTTGATGATGGAATAAATTGAAACTTATTAGTCTTGGAAATATTATTTTACAAGTGGATCTCCTGAGAATTCACAGAATAGTTTATAGGTATAAGAGTAATTAAAATTTAAAGTTTCTCTATAAAAAAAAAAAAACCAATAGAAAGTCTTGGTAAATTATTTCATAACCCCTTAAACCATAAAGAAAAAATTTTATCCATCGTTTATCTCTTATAGAACCATGTTTTTGGTAAAAGAGCTGAATTTTATGTAAATTTTACGTATTTTTATATAAATGTTTGGTTTTTTTTTTCAATAAAAACAAATAGGTTTTAACAAAAATAGTCAAAATATAACAAAAGCTTGAATGCTTTTGTTGTAACTAGTTTTGAGTGCTTTCAAGATATCATTATGTACATACATATGTCCTTAGGTAGCTATTCAAAAGAAGTGTGATTTGACGGTATCTATTGCTCCTAACAGCCCAATGTCCAGCGACATTTTAAAATCTGTTTATAAATATAACCAACGACCGGCGGATTTTATATCAAAAATCTTTTTAAAAATTAACCCAATTCAGTTCCATATAACTTTAACTGGGAAATCTTTAAAATTAATTAAGGGATCAAATTTAATCAAAAATTGCCACGCGGCACTTATACTTAAATGATCCCATTTGAAGTACCTACAATCTAAATTATGTCTTTCTCTTAAAGCATGAAAACAAAATCCACAATTCCTTAAAAGTTCACAATTTCACTACCCTACATAGCGCCACCATTCGCCTTACACGTACACAGCTCAAGTTCAGCACTTTAATCCTCCAATTCTCCTTTCTCTCGAAATTTCTGATCTTCTATGTTATTATTGCCATGGGCAAAAAGAAAAGTTTTTCTCTGAGAAAGAAAGCTCACCTCACACTGCATTGACATGCATCAGGTGTATTAGTTTATTTTTTTTTTGCAAGATTAAACCTGTTCAGTTCATAAAGTGCGTTCTTTCCTGAAGTTTGCTCCGCGATCGTTTCGAAAAAGAAATATTATTTTAAATACTTATTTCGTTTGTGCCGCAATATAAATTTAAAAAAAAAATATGTTATTCGAGTGCCTAAGTTTTTTTTAAAGTAAAGTAATTTAGAGTTTGATCGTTTAGAAAGTGTTTTTTTTTTTTTATTAAATTTGTATATAAATTTTCACTGGTTTAATTTTCGAGTCGTTTTGTCGGCCTCGACACAGAAGTGCGAAAAATCAATTATAATTCTTAACATAATGTTCGGCGGTATTATTTAAAATAATAAAAATAACCATGCATTTAATTAAATCAAAAATGTCTGCTATAACGATTCTTTAATCTGTTTGTAAAAAAAAAACTAAGATCGAAATAAAGTCCTTCTTTAAAAGCATAAATCTTTCCAAAATCCACAACTTCTTAAACTTTCTCAATTTCACCACAGTACATGTACACGTACACAGCTGTAATACATAGTTCAGCATTTTAATTCTTCCATTCTCTTGCCTCTCGAAATTTCTTGAAATCCTCGATCTCTTTTTTGGCTATTCCCTTAACCCTTTCTATATAATATAATCGGCTGAGAAGAAATTTTGTCTCTGAGAAAGTTTCTTTTAAAAAGAGAAGTTCATGAAATTACACTGTATTATTTTTGCAAGATTAAACCTGTTCAGTTCAGTTCATAAAGTGCGTTCTTTACTGAAGTTAGCTCCGCGATCGATTCACCAAAGAAATATTATTTTAAATATTAATTACGAATGTGCGCCATTGAACATTTAATAAAAATGTTATTAAAGTGATAAATTAGTTTGTGTTTAGTAAAATAAATCAATAAATTTAATAGAATGTGTTCTTTTTGCAAATTAAGTTTTTATTTAAATATAAATTTGCACCAGTTTAATTTTGAGTGTATCGGGAGTGTCGGTAGTGTCGGACTGTCGGGATTTCGGTACGGTTTTGTCGGTTTTGGGTAGAATTTTATTTGGCCGTAATAAGTAATAAAAAATTGAATTTTTTAATACAATGGGTAGGTAATTAAACTTTAAATATACCCATGTACATTATGTACATGCAACAACATGTTCATCCATTTAAGAGCTTACACTTTTCTGTTTTTTTTTTTTTTTCAGTACTATTATTAAAATATTGATAAAAAATATTTCGTTTTTGTTTTTAATTAAAATTAAACAAAAGTCTAATTTATTTTTTACTTCTTTTTTCATTTCAGGTAAGCGATGTTGTATTAAAAATATTTTTTTTTTTTAATTTATAATAATTTGGTAAGTGTTTTTTATATTGTAAATCTGTAATAAGTGATATGGGGGTTACTTAATTCGGATTTCGATCCTAATTTCAATTTATTTTCATGGCGAATGGATTGAAATATCGGATTGATTTTTTTTTAATTGTTTTTTCGATTATTTTATTTTTCTAATTTTGTATATTCTTATGCCAGAGACGAAACATAAAATAAAGGATCCCATAACTAATTTTTTTCTTTTAAAATTGTAATTTATAGATTCAGGACCAGTTTCACAATGGACACTTACTAGAATAAGTGCCACTTAAGATTTCCATTTTGGCACTTTCAATCCAGATTTGAAGTCTGAAGTGGCACTTAAGTTGCCAATACGGGACACTTATATGTCACTTATTGATGTTAGTTTACATTGTGAAATTGCTCTTAATTCTTTCACATTGGCCACTTAAGTGCTACTTACTACAACTGTGAAACTGAGCCTTAAAATATTCAAATATTAAAACCACAATGTGATTGTAGATTAAGAGCAAGTTCTTGCGACGTAGTCGTTGATTTTTATTTTTATTTTAATTCTACTATTCATCAACTATTCTAGACAAGGGTGTCAATTTTTCGAAGAATTATGGCCTTTCTAATTGCTTTCGAGTCAATCACACACGTTCGTCCGTAAACTGACACCGATATTGCTTCTGCACTGGCCTCTTCCCCTTACTACTTATGTGCAACATTCTTTCTTATTGATGAAATGCCTTATCTTTATCTGTCTTCTTTCGATCAAAATGGATATTGATCCTTGTTGTATCTAGATCCAAATTCAATTCACAACCTTAACCTCAAAGTCATCTTAATAAGTCAAGTCACAATAAGATTATATCTGATGCCACGTATACGACTATTTACCCTACAACCCTAACTCCTTTTTTTTGTACAAACAGATAGTGTTGACATTTTCAAAACTCTGTTTATTTTCTGTTCTGTTTTTCAAAACCTCGTTAAAAATAAAATCTTCCAATCAGTCGCATAAGTTCAAATTTATATTTATCGAATTTATTCAATCTCTTTTTCCTTCAATCTGGTTTGGTTATACAATGTTTATCTTTCTTTATCCTTTTCCCCTGAGGCAATTTGCTAAATTTCATACATACAAGCTCTATAAAACAAGGCAGATAAATCATCCACTATACTTTATACCGAATTGAAATTGACATCACACCAAAAAAATGGAGAAGGGATATGTCAGAAATGTGAAGTCAATCTGACGAGATTGACTGACAAGACAGACAAAACCAAGCAGCTGTTGATTTTTCATTTCTCATATAGAAATTCGTTCCATACAATGACGGCAATTGGTTGTATTGGGATGTGCTTTGCTAGAAAGTGGAATCCTTGTAATTTTGTTATCAGTTTTTTTTTGGTTATAAAGGATCCTTCAAAATGCCGGAAGAATTTGTACCTTGGAAGAAATTTTCTTAGGGAGAGTGACTATATCTAATTTGGAGTTATTCTTCTATCTGTGTGTTATTCTTCTTTTTTTTGTGTCCTTGCAAGTGCCAGTGTCAGTGGGAGGTAAATCCTTATTCCATCGCTACACAAAAAGGGCACTATCCTGATATGCTTTTGACGTAGTATTTTTTTTTTTGCCTTTTTTCCTGTTGAAGCTTTAGAAACAGGATGCTGCGTTGAATTAATTTCACAGATCAACGTGACGATTATAAAAGGAGAAAACCCTTGTGGGTTTGGAATTAGAAAATCCTTTTGATAAAATCGAAATGCAATTATATAAGGAAAACTAGGATTGTATATAAAATACATATCTATAAAAAAAATGTAATCATAATGATGGCCAAATTGAAGGATTATATATACGAGAATATGTAAAGGAAAATGAATTTATTTAATTATAATTATTTCCATGGCAATGTCCTTATGAATGTATTTAGGATTAAGGACTTCAATTATATTATGAAACTAAAAAGAAAAGGAGGAAGAAAATGTATACAAAATTTATGAAGAGTCATATGAACCAATTATACATTCCTGCGTTGTCTTCAACGACAACGATGACGAGACGCCACCACCGTGGAAGATTGTAATGAAATTATTTATTTCTCCAGAGCAAAAGTCCTTTGCTCCTTCCTATGAAAAATAACAACAAGGATAATTGTATAACTAACTATATTCTGATCATTATAAGGATGTAAAAAATCTAATAAGAGTGTTTAAGTGTTTTATGACACGTTCTTCCATAGTCACATGCCAACAGCACTCCATGATAAGTTGCGTCGCATTGTCCTTATATCCTCGTCAGTATACCTGTTTACGGAACTTGTGCATTAGTCTTGTTCATAGTACCTATAGTATAAAGTCTTTCCTTTTTACAACCAACCTGTCATTACCTTCTGTTAGAATCATATATTTTTTTTCCAGACGACAAGACGTTGAAAGGATATTTTTTTTTTGCCCTGAACAGCATCAACATGATTGCATGGGTACATATAGATCTAATAAAGTTTTCATATTTTTCTCTACTTATATATATCAAAGGACTACCTCATATCCTTATTTTCTTTACAAGAATTCTTTCACAAAGACTCTTTCGCTTGCTTTTTGAAGGAAGCAAACTAGACGCGACGCGTAATATGACATTGGCGTTTTAATCGCTAAGAAGAAATAAAAATGATTTATTCAATATAAATATCATCCTTGTGCAATATATAGTGGGAGGTCCTTTTCTCCCTTTTTTGAAAAAATAATAGGTACAAAAAAATCTTGAAGAGTAATTTTTTTTTTGTGACTGGAAAAAAACTGCAATTCCGATAAAGGACTAATGCACATCCTTCTTAGAATCATGCTACTGCTACTAAAAGCAATAAAACATAATCTAAAAGACATTTTTAAACTCATGCTTCACGCATACGTACACACATATTTTCTTATAGAAAGAAAGAAAATCAAACTCATATTTTATTTATTACACGAATAAGACAGGGTAGTTGACTTTAATATATAAATGGTTGATGTGTGTTAAATTGTGTGGAAGATGTCTGTGAAACGTGTTAGGTTGTGATAAAAGAAAAAAAAGTGATTAAAAGATGGAAATATTCAAATCTGAAAATTTATTGGAAACAAAATTTAATGGTATTTGTGGGAGAGTTTTCCAAAGGGGTCATTTAAACTTGTTTGGAAAAAAAAAAGCTGATTGTTTGGCTTTTCGGAAAAAAATCTAAAATCAGAATTTAATAGAATTTCAGACTTCCATCATATCTTAAAAAATCCTTATTGATAACAAGCCATTTATAAATTCTTCTTATAAGAAGAATTCGAAAATTTTAAGTTTGTTTGATTTGATGGTGTAGGCTTTCAGGTTGCCGTAGGGCGCCACCTTGGAATTTATTTTCAAGAATTTCCCATAATATGGTAGAGCGTACTAAAATTAGTTCACATAAAAATTTTATTCAAAATCGTAGGAGTCGTTTTTAAGAAAAATGATATTTTCCTTGCCGGAAAATACTCTTGTATGGGAGATACTGTTATTTCTGGTCATAAGAACAATTTTTATTTAAAATGTGCTAGATAATGTTAAAAAAAACTAGGGCTAAGATTAATAAAATTCGACCGAGTCGTTTTCGAATTATTAAGTTCCCAAAAAATAAAATTTGAACCTTTTTTTTTAAATCCAAAAAATTTAAAAATGAAAATTTTGGTGTATACAATACTTTTAAAACTTTTCTTTAAAAAAAAAAAGGCAAAATCAGTTGAGCCATTTTTATGAAAATAAAAAAAAAAAATGGTTCTATGAGAATTTTCCGAATTTTTTTTTTCGGGGGAATTTCCAAAAAACGCGAGGTAACAAGTTTAATAAAAAAAAGAGCCCCACTTTAAAGCTGCAGTCAAACGGACAGCCAGTAGACAAACGGATGGAAAGAATTGCGAGACCCAGGTATAGAGAATTAAATATTCCACGAGGGGAAGTGTCACCCAAACTTATATATTTAAGACCTAAGACTTTAAAAATGCCCGAAAATCTCAAAATCTTGTGTTTTACAATTTTCGTTTTTACAATTTTGGTTTTAAATGAACCTTAAAATTAGTTTAATTCCGGTTACCTTCTCGTGTCATTGGAGGGAGGCCTTGCGACAGATTTGATAGTTCTGATATTTTTGCTGAGTTGTTTATGATGTTGGATAAGCTAAGTTTCCGACCTCAAGTGTAGAAAGCAACATTGTCAAAATTCAAAAAATCTTTTTTGTAATTTTAACCGTAATTGACTAGTTTTCAATTATATCGTCTCTTTACAATTTGATTCTAAAACCGTCTATGTAGACCCATGTTTTTTTGGATTTTTAACAATACTGTGTTTTAAGTACTTTAACCTTTTTTAATTGTGTTTCCCTTATTTTATATTTATTAAACCAAAACAATGTCGTTTCTTTTCACCACACCTGTGAAAACAAAAAGCTTTTTTTTAAACATTCGCGGCGCCATCTGAAGCATTTTATTTTCATCTTCAACATTAGCAAATATCAAAACCATTTTGTGGAATATAAGCTTTTGTGGAAGAATTCACCACTCTATACACTTTTCACCATTTTCTCCATCCGTTCATTTTGTCAATTATTTTCCTCAGCTCTTTTATTTTCGACAACTTTTAAAGAGAGTCAGACTAAAAAAAACCCACCCTAAGTTTTTTGTTTTTACTTACCACAAAGTCACTCTGTGTAGAATAAATAATATTGTAGAATTTTGTGGGCGAATTATTTAAAGACAGGTTTGGTATAATTTTGTTGTTGCAAAAGTGCAAGTTGTTTTTCCATCATGTCCAACGTGCCCACAATAATAATTCATTTTTACAAACTTGGGCGGCAGGCGAAATAACTATACAGGCAGTTAAGTTGATTTCATTGTATAGCTGTAGGCCGGAAAAGCCGGTTGTTCATATCAACTACACTTTACATTCTTAGGCTTACATATGAATATAGGTAGGTACTATAGTCGCTCCCCGAACTCCATATACAAAATATTCATTCAATAAAATTTTGTCCACACATTTTGCGTATCTACGAATTGAGCTAGAGGTGCCACCTATACCTACTTTTGGTCTTCACTTCAAAAATATACGTCGTATATTCCTGAATCACAAGTGTTCAACAACTTTTTTATGCCCCGTAAAGTGTCGTAGTCGTGTGCACCCATCTAAAACCAAAAGTGGGCGAACTTGAAATGTCACCAATAAATTGCATATCTGTCTATATTTTGATTAATAAACAAAAAAAAAAGTAATAAAATTATTGTTCAAATATAAAAGGCGTAAGTAGTATGGGTATGAGTATAATTTGCCACATATCGCTTGCTTGGTGCAGAAGCTACCGCGTTAACAAATTTATGTCTACCCGCATTTTAAGCCTAAAATTTATTGCCACAATTAAAATTCGTGTGTAGGTCTTGTTGGATCTCGTTTTGTGGATATTTTATTTGGCAAATATAAAGTTTAACGATATTATACTAGGGTTATATCAACAATCAGACCTTCTTTGTCAGCCCATTTGCAAGTCGTGGTATGCCCTCTGGTGGTGTGGTGGTACACCATCCCATCATATGGTTGAGTGAAAATGAGGAAAATTAATTTTCCAATTTCCATTTTTTGTTTTGTTTCTGTTTTTTTTTTTTAACACTTCGTTTGGTCGGATAATTATATTTGCTCAGAGGGAATTGGGACGAACGAAATTTTCGCGTGCCATCCCCCATTCCTTAAAATATAAAATTACCCCCACCACATCGCGTCTGCCTTTATAATTCCCTTCGAGCATTTTTTGATGGAGGCAATAAACCCAAAGGGAACTGTCACTATAGCTCTACTTGTTCATTGTCGTAACTCGTAATTCGTAAAGTAAGTGGTTGATGGAAATAATAATATTGTAGAGGTAGGTATAATATGTTGTATTTGACATGAGTATAAATGGATTTGTGACAGGTCCTTGTAAATGTTTGTAAATGTTTTGTGGTAATCAAAATATAAAATTTTTGATAAGCGATCTACATAGATTGTTGGGTTAAGTTAAGAGCAAAGTACATACCATACAAATTATTATGTATATGGATTAATAATGGTATGGAAAGTTAATTAGCCGTTGAATCAGAACACGAGAATTTAAGTTGATTTTTGTAATTATGATTTGTTTAATCAAAGGGATATTATATTTTATGGAATGGGTAATTATTTAGCGAAGCAAAGGCTAGTGTTTTGTTTGTTACTGAGGAACAATTTTGGGCTCCGTGGTGTTAAAACCTCATATATGGGATATTCGCAAAAAATGTATGTTTTAAAAAAAGTCAGTTACTGGAAAAAATGTCAACTATCTATTTTCAGAAATTATTTTGCCATACAAATTTTTTAACAATGGGTAAAGATTTTCAAGGTCATTAGATATTATTACCACTTCATCTGTGGGATATTCGCAAAAAATTGTTTTTTTTTTTCTTATATTTGATGGGTAAATATTGAGTGACACAAAGATTTGAATTAAATGATAAAGATTGGGCCCCGGGATGTTAGAACCTCATATGTGGGTTATTCGCAAAAAGTATGTCATCTAAAAGGTCAGTTACTGGGCAATAAAGGTCAACTATTTACTTTCAGAAATCAGTCAGCCATAGAAAATTCTTAGTCGGTAGTAAAGTTTTTCAAGGTCAATAGAGATTTTTATCACTTCACTTTTGGGATATTCGCGAAAAAATAATTTTTTCTTATATTTTATCGAATGGGCAAATATTGAGTGACAAAAAGGTTTAAATATGAAAAGAAGTTTTGGGATCAAGGAACTTAGAATTTGGGAATGTGGGATATTCGCAAAAATTATATATGTAGTTAATTGGTCAAAAAATTTCAACTAATTTCAGAAATTGGTCAGGCATAGAAAATTTTGTAAACAATGGTTACAGTTTCTCAAGTTCGTTAGAGATTTTAAACAACTGATTTGAGGGATATTCGCAAAAATACCTATATTATTTAAATGAGTTCTAAATTATCAAAAAATCATTTGTTAATTAATTGTTTAAAGTTTTTTTAAGGTCGCCCTTTTTTTAAGTATCCACGTTATTTATGGGTTATTCGAAAATTTAACTCAATCTTCATAAAAGATCAACTAAAGATCAGTAATTGGTCAGCCTATTAGATTTTTGTTTACGAATTTTTAAGCTTGTAAGGTTGTACAAAATCAGACGGTAAATATTTTTTGACAATTATAAAAATAAGGTGCCCAAAATCTCTATGACCTTAAAAAAAAATGACTAAAAATTTACTAAAAAATCGATAGCGGACTAATTTCTGAAACTAATTGACTTTTTATGAGGATTAAGTAAGATTTTCGAATATCCCACAAATGAGGTAGGTACCTACTAATAATCTGAACAACCTTGAAAAAAAACTTTAAACAAAAAAAAAAAGAGTCCATGGCTGACCAATCAATGAAAGTAGTTGACTTTTATGAAGATTTGGAGGTTTTTCAAATGGTATTCATTTTTTTCCGAATATCCCAATAAATGAGTTACTATAAAATTCTCTTATGGTCTTCTAATGTTTTGACCATTGATTAAAAATGTTCTATGGCTGACTTGTTCCTGAAAATGGTTTAACTTATATATTACATACTTTTTTATGTGAATATCCCAAATATGAAGTACTAAAATCCCTGAGCCGAGAAACGCTCAAGAAAATTTAGGTTTTTCTTGGAGTGCACTTACTTTTATTATATGCTAATGGGTTAAATATTTGACCAATTTTTCTTCTCGTATACAATACCACCATGCTACCTTGTGCCTTGCCAGTGTTGTGTGAAGACTCAATTTAGTCATTTAGTGTTCTAATTAAGACTGAGACATTTCTAGATTTTTGTTTCCTTGTTAATGACAATGCAGATTCTAAATGCACAAAGATTAAGCACTGTGCTTATCATTTTAAGGGTAGACATAACTTCGACTATAGGTACTATAGAAAAAAAGAACTGGTTAAAAAAGTTATCATAAGAACTCCCACTTCTGATGATTACAAAAAAAAACCAACACATTTTTTCTATAATTTTCATTGGTAAATAATAATTTTTCTGCTATTTTTCTTGCCTCCATTCATGGATATTACCAAATCATTTATTTTTGTACGGAATACCTCAACTCAATTCAACCCAATCCAACCCCCAACCATAGTTCCAATGCCTCTGCCCAGTCTAACCACCATACATTTTGTATCAAAGACCTTTGCGACTTGTTGCAGTAGAGAATTTTATCGAAAAATCGTATGTCATGTTGCTGTCACTTCCTACGTGCTTCCAGCAAGCGAGTGGTTTTTTTTTTTTTTTTGGAAGTGAATGTGTTGTATAGGCGCTTCAGGCGACCACGATTCTTGAGTCTTAAACCTCCTCCTACTCCTCGTCATCGTGCGTCGTCGTCATGGTTGCTATATTTATTAATGCTGTGGTGCCAAGTTGCCTTCAAGGCAATATTCTTAGATATACTTTGGTGTGACTATGTGAAGCTTGAACTGGAACCACATTAACCATTAAGTAACTTTAATGTTTTCATAGCTCCTCGCCTTTTCAGATAGACAGATAGAGAGAGAGAGAAAGAGGGAGAGAGATATAAGTGAAAATGATTTGCTATGTGGCGCTCTTAAAAATGTATTTTCACCATCATAAAGTATCTGTTAGATATTTCATTAGTTAAAGCTTCCAAAGAGGAGATGGTTTTTTTTGTCGCTTTATTTTTATTTATTTTATTGCCTGCCGGGAAAATCATTTGTTGCTTCGGTTATCTATGAATTTTGTGAAGGTGGCTATGGACATGGTCATAAAAAAAGGACAATTCGGCAGAATAATTACGCGCATGTCCTTTTGAGTGGGAGAGGAAACAAAAATAAACAATGTGGTGGGTGATGAACTTTATTGTAAGAATGAATTGTTGTTATTTAAAGTCATAACGCATATAGCTTGATAGGTATTAAAGGACTAAAGAAGGTATAGGAATTTATGTTGCTGAAGAAGGATAATATATGTTGATCATGATTATACTACATACATATGTACATAATTCTACAAATGTTTATTCTCAGTATAGATAAGTTGTCGGTAGTTGTAGTCAAAGGTCAGGGAAACTTGAGGGATTATGATTACATATACCTGCGATTATTCCATGCGATAAAATAAAGGACATTTGAGCAATCAAAATAATTTATTTACGAGAGTAACATACCTATAGAAAAAATAAAGGACTCAGATTTATTAAAGATGTTAGTTGGTTCTTAGAATGAATAAAAGAAATTTTATTTTATTATACGAGTATGTGTAAATACATTTATCACATAAAATTAAATCCTTAAATTTATATTTGATTTAATATAATTTTAGGATTTAATTTTTTCCTCAATTGAAAAAAACTATGCGAAATTATGACTATAAAGCGATAATCTGTATTAAGTTAGTCCCCTTTTTATGAATTTGTTCTTCTCAAAAATTGTCCCAATATTCAAGAATGTTCCCTCCCAATCTGTTCTGAATTCTTACAATTTTTTTTTAAATATTCTAAAATTTGGTTTTTAGATCCAAGACCTGTTATTTTTCCTTAACGCCCATGTCCTTTTTTTAACGAAAATCGATATTTTGAATATTCCCTTCTAAAGTCATTCTGAACATGACAGTTTTTTTTAAACAATTGTTAAAAGAATTTTTGAAGTTCCACAAAAATTGAAAATATTGGAAATTTTATATCTACAACTGAAATATTGTAAATATAGAACTTCAAGAAATTGTAACTTGGATTTTACACAATTTTTCGGCCAGAAGTTTTTTGGAATTTTGTTCATAACTTCTGAAATTTTTTAGATAGAGCTTCAAACACTTGGATCAATGTTAAGAATAGCAAGAAAAATCTACAACAACTTTTATAATTTTGGTTTTCCAAAAAGGGGGTATTGGTCCAAAACAGTTTTTTTATGTCTAAAATCTCTATTTTTGAACAAAATTGGAAAATCGGCTTTCAAAAATATAAGATTCTAAAATAAGAGGGAGTGAAGTAGGAGGGGGGTAACTTAACACAACTTTTTGGACATGGTACTCTTTGGCTTTCTAGAAAAAGAAATTTTCTGTCGCAATCGCTCAAAATTCCAAATCATCTGTCAAATTAATTGTGTCACCAATTTAAATACCAAACTCTACTGAGTTCCATCAGCTTCTAAGTTTTCAACATTTTTCTTCACTGTTCGAATAATTTTCATTAATTTGCAATTCTTCAGAAAATTTTTAAATTTTTCTGATTTTTTTTAGAATGAGCTCAAAAATATTCTGCCTTATCTGAACCCTACATAGCGTATGGCTGTGGCTGTGATGAGTACCCAATAAGCCATTTACTTTTGATCTTCGAATTTCTTGAAAACTTACCTTAAACTTATTTCCTGATTTAGATCAATTTTTGTATGAAGAAGCTTTTTTAGATTTTTGGATAAAATTCCAATTTTTGTAATCTCAATTTTCCAAAAATTTAAAATTAAATTTTTCTTAGGATAAAAAACTAGGGTAGGTTTGTTTTTGTTTCAAAGGAAAACGACACCTTGGAATTTAATTTAAAAAAAACAAACGATTTTACCAAAAGCCGTTGTTAAAAGTGCCTATTCAAAGAATCGGTTTTTTTCCGACTTTGCTGGGTGGCGCCCAAGTCCATGTTACCCAGTGCACTTTATTTTATATTTAATCCCAAATATTCTAATCTACCTGAGCTTGTCAGAGTAATTACCAAAATTGTATGCATTTTAATTTAATATTATTTTTGGTTATGAAAACGTTAAATTATAAAAAAAAGTCCATCAACAAACTTAAAAAAAAAATCAACCACTCAAGTTTCAGACTTCGATTAAATTCTCACAGATGTCGCCATTCATCCAAAAGCTTCCATCCACAATTCATTTTATTCTCCCTTAACTCTCCTTCTTTCTCTCTCAATTCATTTTTTACTTACACAAAAAAATAAACCCTCATAAATAAAAACTCGTCGCGTTTTAAATTCCCCACAGTCTACCATGGATATACAAACGAAAACTTTTTCATTATTATAAATCGAGAGGGAATATATATTTTCCAGAAAGGAAACCACCCCAAAATGTAGTCTGTCGATCGGGCGGTACGGTCGCAAAAATATTATATTTCAATATTTCCGAAAATCTCTCTTCGCAAAATAAAATTAACAAAATACAACAAAACACAAAAAAACAAATAAAATAAATTAAAACAAAAATATAAATTTAATTCGAAAAAAAATTTAAAAAAATATAAACAAATAAAAAATAAATTTTGAAATGACCATTTGAATATAAAATTAATAATAAGGGTCAATAGCCCCCTTGTAAAAAAAGCTACAAAGAGAGAACAAGTCTATAACCGCGATAGAAGACACACAATAAAATTAAAAAAAAAAATAAATACATATAAATAAAATGTATATTCATCCTTAAAGGACCAAACTTAAAGTGCCCCATTATTATTGTTGTTTTATTTTATTTTTTTTAATTGCTGCTTCTTGCTGCTTTCCTATATAATCACGAAAACTATTTTATCTACATATAAAAATATCTTCAAATAAGTGTTGTACTAGTGCTTAAGATAACTTTAATATAGCTCCATTATTGTCATTGTCCTTTTACCCTGCATGCAGCAGAGGCAAAGATAAAAATCTATCTTAAAAATAACACCGCCACTGTGTTGTAAAAAAATAAAATAAAGTGTAGTTTATTTTTTTTTTTTTCGTCCTTAAGTGTTGCAAACTTTAATAAAAAAAAATAAAACGTCGTTGTGTGCTTATGTGTCCAAGTGCTTTAATATTTTTAATTTTTCTTATTGTCTAAATCTTCCTTAAAAAAAATTAAAATTTAACTGTGATACGTATATAAAACAAAATATATAAAATATAACAAAAAAAAACTATCCTTTTTGGAATTTTAACTAAAATAACTAAAATCCTTTTGTATGTAAAGTGCATTCACTTAAAAAACTTTATCATCATTCAACCTCTATTCCTATAATGTGTATATCGTCGTCGTTGTCGTCATCTAATTTAATCGAATAATAATAGTACTCCAGCTGAGATTTAAGTCTCTAACACACACACCCACACACAAATCCACACCATGCATCCTATATCTTCTACACACATAAAGGTAGATGAAGCGAATGTATATAAACATAAAGATGCATCTGTTTGTCGAGGACTTTAAAGTTTAACATCCCTTTTGCAAAAAAAAAAAAACAAAAAGTAAAAAAAAAAACAAAAATACGGAAACCCGGAACGTATGCAATCCCGAAGGAGGTGAACGGATTATAATTGAATGGTAAAAATAAAATAAAATAAAATGAAAAAAGAAATTTTATCCTTTCTCCTTCGGTTTTTTTTTTGTTGATATTTCCCTTGGGATGGGTTTGATGGGTTGATGGGTAACCTGTACCTATCTATATTCTGAAATGAGAAAAGGAGAGGATGATTTGAAGTTAACACAAATTTTACAAGGATGTGCTTTCGAAAAAGAGGATTTAGAGAGGTATATTCGCTATAAATGTGTCCTGAATGCATTAAAATTGGATTCTATTTGTATAAAGCGTATTTGACTTGATTTTTTTTAATTCTTTTTTTTTTTTTTTGTCCTTTTGTATACATAGGTGCATCATTCACAGATACACAGCCAGATACCTACTATAGGGAAAGAATGGATGTAAAATGAATTCTGATTTGGATCAAATCATGCGGAACATTGGTTCAGTATACGGTGGTGTATTAAATGGTTGTATATATAGGTATTTGAAAAGGGACTGTGCGGTGCGTTGGCTAAAGCCAATTGTGACTTGTAATCACGCTTGCACAGATTTTGTAAAAATAACCACAACGTATTAGAAAAAGCTAATCGATATTGTTGAAAATCAATAATAAGGGATTTAAAATTTAAATCGAATATATAGGGGCGGTGGTAAACAAGTATACCTACATATATAATATACACCTTGAACAAAAACGTTAACATCTGATTTTCAAGTTCAAATAGCAAAAACATTCAAACCACCATAAAAGTTAGAATGAATGGAAAATAAACTGTGAACCCCTCACCTTTGTATTTTTTTTTGTTTGTTCACTAAACGTTAGAGTGGCTTCAATCTTTTAAAGGGGTTTATCTAGATTTTTATAAATTTCTTCAATCTAAGTTTTTAGACTGAAAATATGACATCACAATTATTTTCAAATTTATTAAAAAAAAAAAAATAAAAGTATCTCATAGTCAATTATCAATTAAAAGTTGATAAGTTTTTTTTTTTATAAATAAGTTAAGTAATGTACAAAATTTAAATATTTAACAACGTTATGATTTATTTGATGAATAACATTTCTTTTTCTGATTTTATCTAACCTTGGAATTTATTAATATTTGTATTATGGTTAGGAAATATATTCACCTTATGTTAAAAAAATACTACATCTCTCAAATGGTGCCTATTGTTTGTTTCGACCTGATATGCTCTTTCCAAAGAATTTTCCATTACTTTTCTTAGAATTTCGGTTCCCAGCGCCCTCACTGCTCATGCAACAGCAAAATTTTGAAAATATTTCTAAGAAAAAAATTTGGTACGCAATTCTTTAGCCTTTACATAGGTATTAATGTGGAGTGAAAAAATAAATTTATAAAAAAAATTATTATATATTATATTTAAAAAAAGGTTCTACGAGAGATATCATTTTTAAACGATAGATATATTTTTATTCAGCAATATTGTAGATCATACTAAAATTAGCTTATAAAAAAAAAGATTACAAAATTTTAATCAAAATCGTAGGAGCCGTTTTTGTGAAAAATGATATTTTCCATACCGGGTTTTAAACACTTGTATGGGAGTAACCGTTATTTGTGGTCATAAGAAAATTTTTTATTTTAAATCTGCTAAATAATGTTAACTGCTAAATGCCAAGTCTAATAAAAAGCAACTAAATCGTTTTCGAATTAGGTACATATTAAATTTTCAAACAAAAAAATTTTAAACTTTAAAAAAAATGAAAATTTTTGTATACAATACTTTTAAAATTTTTTAAAAGATTTTCTATAAAAAAATTTGTCAAAATCAATTGAGCCGTTTTTGAGAAAATCGAAAATCAAAAAAGTGGTTCTATGCGAGGTACCATAGAAAAAAGTTGTGGGTACGTTTTTGAGCAAAATGAGACTTTCATTATTAGCTAAAAAAAAATTGTATGGCAGGTACCGTTATTTCTGGTCTTAAAAAAAATGAAAAAAACGTGTGGGAGAATGTCCAAAAAACCGTATCTCTCGTAGAACAATTTTTTTGGTTTTCGACTAAGTATATCTCATTATCTGTTCAAGCAATTTTAATAAAATTTTTTTTACATACACATGTAGATATGAGCTTCTGATAAGATCAAAAAATATTGCATACTAAAATTTTTAAAAAACTAAATTTTGGATTTAAAAAAAAAAATCAAAATTAATTTTTGAAAATTCGATATTTCGAAAATGGGTGAATAATTTTTTTTTTTTCAAAATTAATTTTTTAACTCCACATTAATAAACATTAAATTGGGGTATCAATTTTTTTCAAATATTTTTACTCATAAATTGAGATTTGTGTAATAAATCAAATGGTGTATGTACATTGCGTTGGTGTCAAAACAGTTTCAGAAGTTGTTTAATTAATTTATTTCTTATCATATTGATTTTTTAATAATTTTTCAGTCTAAAGTGGAAGTACCATTTTTTTTCTATACTTTCATAAATTACTTCTCAAAACTGATAGGTTTCCTTTTTTATTCTTCCTAATGAGAAAAGACATATTTTAACAACACAAGGTTGCCAATAAAAGAACTTCTTTTTACTTTGCTGTTTGTTTCCAAAACACGTAGGTTCCTATTTTATAGGTTCAAAAATTAAAAAAAAAAAAAAAACAACTGAACATTTTTTAAAATATTCAGAAAACTTTTCGCATTAAAATTATACAAAAAAAAAGTTTTGAAATTCAAGCAGGAATTCATATTTGAATAACTTTCAAAATTTTAATACATAATTATTATTCTTTGCGAATGCTATCTCACATTAATTCCAACATACCTACCTATACCAAAAAACAAAAGTCACCTAAAAAGTTTAACGAAGTCATCATCAAAGTCTTTGATTAAATTAATTTCCATGTTGCAACACTCACTGTTGTCTTCATCTTAAACAAACAAACAAAAAAAAAAAAATTCTTCAATGTTGCACATTTCAAAATGAATATACATAAAAGGCGTTAAGTCTCAAGGAAATTCCGCACCAAAATGAATATAATAACAAATTTCACGCTCCTATTACGTTTCTACGTATAGTTCTTTTGGCATCATCATCATCATCGTCATTGTTATTGAAAAAACAATATTCTTTCAGTAAAAAAAAAAAAAAAAAAACAAGAGACAAGAGACAATCTATTCTTTAAACAAAAAAAAAAGTCACCACACGGAGTGGAAAAAGTCACAGCAGGATACCACCGAAGAAAAAATAAAATAAAATACAATTATTGTCTTAAAAGAAAAATATACATCTACATACAGATTTACATATGTACATAGATATCCTTGCAAGAAACCTAATGCCCTCAATATCCTATGCCAATCTTTTGTTCCGTTTTCTAAAATTAGGTTGGTATCTCTCGCGCGACACAATGTCTGTTTTTTTTTCCCACAAGGAAAGAGTTCTGTGTTTGGGGTTGGAGGGGCCAGGGGGAACGGAATATGAAAATACAACAACAACTACCTTAGAAAAAATATCCCAAGGATATTGTACACAGTTTAGTTATGTAGGTACAATTATGTCACTCGAAATAGCTTTATATTGCAGCTCAATACTTTGATGGGGTTCTTGTGGGAAGAGGGAGGGTGTTATGATAAGGAATATAAAATCGTTGTTTTTTTTTCTTATTTTCTTATAAGAGACTTATAGTAGGCCATCAAGGGAACATACAATGGCTTTTAGCAAAAGGAAATTCAATTTATCGGTAATGACGCCTGTCTGTCATGAATATTCAAAGGATGTCTATTATCCTTAATTTTGTTGTTTTTTTTTTTTTCTGGTTAGGCACAATAAGATTGTCCTTTCTTTTTTTTTCTTATTTATGTGACGATTTTTTTGTGTGGACATAATTGGCATTTAAATGTAAATCGATATTCTCTGGGGAGAGCCTTGGAAAAGGACATTTTCTTAATCGGCTTGATAATTTTGATATGGATCATTAAACATTCGGAAAATGTAAAGATATGGGAAAGGCAAACAAAAAATGGTAAACATCTGGAAAGAGCTAATGGTCGATATGCTCCTTCAATTCCATAAACCCGGTTGTTAAATTGATTTTTTATCAATAAATTCAACCAACATCGATCAAAAAGAGATTAAGTTAAAAATATTCAATTTAAAATCGAACAAATTGGGTTCTATTATCTTTTCAAATATTTGAAAAAATGATCTTGGAGGGGGAAGGGGTTTCTATTTCTAATAGGAGGAAATAATAAAAATTCAACTTGAAATAGAAAAAAAAAAATAATAAACAATTAACGGCAACATTTTTTCAAAGCCAGAAATCAATTTTTTCAATTCTGTTTTTAAATCAAATTGTTTGAGCGAAAAGTTTTGGAAAAATTAATTTTCAAACTTAAAATTTGGAAGAAAAAAAAAAACATAAAACAAATTTGTTCAAACTTATTTTATTCAAAATTGTACGTTATTAAATTATATTTAATATTCAATTAGTCAATCAATAAAAAACAAATGCTTAAATGTCTTCTTAAGTTTTTATAAAAAAAACTGAAAATAACAAAAATAAATTTATAAGGGGCTTTTTATGTGATAATCGGCCGGACAGTCGTGAAAAACCTATTACTCCAGCCTATAAAATCTGGGTGGTAGCTCACTTAATTGTTGTTTCAACAAAAAAAAAAATTTATTAATTTGTTTACAATCCGACTTTACGTTGCTCCAAAACTCCAATTCCACTTAGTAAGTCAAACTAACTATCAGACTGCAAACTGTGGTCTTTTTATGCTGTAATTTTTTGCAATTTTATCATGAACACATAAACGACACCTTTCAACAACGTTACCGGCGTTTGAAAAAATTAGTTCTGGACCCAAAATCAGGTCCTTTCAATGAGAGCAAATTTTTGTTTTGGAAGTATTGACAAAATTCATATTCAAACGAGCCTTGAGGTCTCCAATCAAGTTCACTTGCAACATGTTCGATTGTTTAGTTACATAGCCTTCAATAGTTTAACTGGCTTCTTAAGAAAAAAAATATCAATTTAAATTAAAAAAATTCTCAAAAATATGTCTGATCCAAAATCTTCCAAGTTTTTTAAGCTATTTTCAGAAAAAAAATACAAAATTGTCAAAAATAAATTTTTGAAATTTTTTAGCTGTCGTACTACTTGTCAGTTTTTATGAAATCAGACAACTAGTCGTCGACGAAAGTCAATTTTTTACTTCAATAAATTTTCGACAAATCTAAATTTTGGTATAGAGAGTTTTATTTTTGTGTGGTAACCCATTTCCTTGATATATTTGCACTTGCAGCAGCAATATTTTTGACTGAGCGTGCATTACGATGATGCAAAGGCCTTACGACATCTGTAAACGCTTTCACTCTCTTCAAATTTCTTCACAATTTTACCGATTGCTTGCGTAGTCGGTCGATTGGTGGCTACGTTTGAATCACCACTTTTGTAGTAAGTTTTAATAATTTTAACGCTTTGTTCGATTGCTAAGCAATCTATTATCATTAATGGCAAACATTCAACTAATATTATGACACTTCAAATGACAGCTGGGTTTGATAGGCGTGACAGGTCTCAACCACGAAATGAATGACCCGTTACTATACCGATTTTGACAAATGAGCTGTCAAACTAAGCGGAATTACCTGCTGATTTGACGAATTATAATTATTTCTTTTAAATATGTTAAAAACGTTTGAAAAACTGCATTTGTTTGTTAAATATTTTACCAATAAAAATTAATTCTAAAATGAACGCTTTCACTTTCCAATTATAATAATATTTGTGACATGTGACATTAGGTCCTTTCAATTTATTAGTCCCTTTCCATTTAAAAAATATAATTTGTGCGTCTTATAATTGTATGTAATTGTGATAATTCCCGCACGGGTATCTAGGCTAGTTTTACCTTATTTTAGGTAAGGATATAAATCCTTTGCCGCTTCAGTTGCAATAGAAATTTTATGAAATGAATTAATAATTATTTTGACAATTTTTAACAAAACCAAGTTGGAAAGAATTTTATCCATTTCACATCAATCCCCTTCAAGGAATTTTATCATCAAAACTTTTGAGATGAAAAATTATAAAAATATCGAAACAAAAACTTCTTCCTTTTGTTCATTTAATTGGGAGTATAATTTACAAAATTTCTCAAGCAATTTACAAAATTAAACTTACATCATTTTTTTCCACCGAACACAAAAAAAAAAAAACAGAAAATGAAGTGGGGTATAACTTTTTGATTAATGAACAATGTGGCTGTGGCAGCCATATACAATATACCGCGTAAAAGGAATTATGTACATACACAACATTCTATACAAAATTAAATTTTGTGTAAAAAAAAACAAATCCTCATCTTAAGAAGTTAAAAAAAAGTTACATTTTGTGTTGTTTGGAAACAATTTATAAGCCCGAAGTTTGCTGTCCCCTCTCCTCCTCCTCTCCTCCCACCATCATTCTATTTGATTTAAAAATAACAAAGAAAAAAAAAGTCCTTATAAAATTTAAAATTGACTTATCGTGCATAACTGTTTGGACAAAAAGTAGGTCCTTTCAAGCTCGTTGCTCGTTCATTGTGGATTATTGTTATTAATATTTGTTTTCTCTCTTCATTCTTTTTTCTTTTAATATTTTTTGAATAAAACAAATTCTCATTGAAACCAAAAAAAAAAAAAAAAAATATTTTTTAATAAAAATACCGCGTCGCCACTCAGCAGCAAAAAAAAATGAAATTATATAAAAAAAAAATTTCTTAAAACCAAACAAAAAGGATAACACACGTGTAGCACGAGAGCATTCACAGAAGCCGGATGCGGAGTTGGAAGTTATTTCCTTTTTACAATCGTCTGACATTGTTCACTGTTCGTTCACTCTCTTTGCAATGTGAACAATGTATAGAGGTACGATGTATACGAGTATAGTGTGTGAGCGAGTACCTACCTAAGTGTGTGGGGGAAGGTTAAATGTAATTCCACATTGAAATTTCAGTCATGTATGGAATATTTTTTTTATGAAGGTAGGTAGTATAGGTACATATACCCACAGAGAAGGAGGTAATGGAGGTCCTGTATATATGAGTTTGAGCATCAGGATGTGAAACGTTCGTTGTAGGTTCTTATTTTATTTTTAAACCGATTTAATGAATGGTATAGCTGCGGTATGTTTATACAAATAATATGAGAGACAAGGAAGGATATGTTCATATTGGTTTATTAAAGTTACAATGTTCACATCATGGATAGTTTTATTATTAGAATTATATTTTTTTTTTTTAAATTGAAGTAATGGGTGATTTTTTAAGAGGTTTAGAACTTAAAAAAAAAAAAAACACAAAAAATTCGAAAAAATGAATGAAATATTTATTTGAATCGATAGTTTGAACCTTGCAATTTAATGTTTAAAGATAATTTCATGCAAATGTTGACCGCGGCTGCGTCTCAGGTAGCCCATCCGCTGAGTCCAATTTTGGCATACTCTTTCACACATATCGGCCGGTATCTCACGAATGAATGCATGGATGTTGGCTTCCAGTGCGTCAATCGAAGCGGGCTTGTCCCTATAGACATTAGCCTTGACATACCCCCACAAAAAATAATCTAATGGTGTCAAATCGCACGATCTAGGCGGCCAATTGACCGGCCCGAAACGTGAAATTAACTGTTCACCAAACTCGCCTCGCAATTGCGCCATTGTTTCGCGTGCTGTGTGGCATGTGGCACCGTCTTGTTGAAACCACATATCATGCAAGTCAAGAACTTCCATTTCGG
The DNA here is from genome assembly GCA_951394125.1 of Epistrophe eligans. NCBI lineage: Eukaryota > Metazoa > Arthropoda > Insecta > Diptera > Syrphidae > Epistrophe > Epistrophe eligans. The sequence goes on from OX596028.1 coordinate 108,418,368, forward strand.
GCAAAAAAAAGTTTGTTATCATCGCTCGGTAGCGTTCACCATTGACAGTAACGCTGCGATTCGCATCATCTTTGAAGAAATATGGCCCAATAATGCCGCCGGCCCATAAACCGCACCAAACAGTGGCTTTTTCGGGATGCATTGGTAGCTGTTGCAATGCTTCTGGCTGATCTTCACTCCAAATGCGGCAATTTTGCTTATTTACGTACCCATTCAACCAAAAATGAGCCTCATCGCTGAACACAATTTTTCGATAAAAAAGCGGATCCTCGGCCAGCTTTCCAAGAGCCCATTCACCAAAAATTCGGCGTTGTGGTAGGTCGGCTGGCTTTAGTTCTTGCACCAGCTGTATCTTAAAAGGCTTTACGCCCAAATCCTTCCGCAAAATTTTCCACGTAGTGCTGTAACAAAGGCCTAACTGCTGGGAACGGCGCCGAATCGACATTTCGCGGTCTTCTGTCACACTAGCTGATACGGCCGCAATATTTTCTTCACTACGCACAGTACGTAAACGTGTTGGTGGTTTAATGTCCAACAAAGTAAATTTGGTGCGAAATTTGGTCACAATCTTCCGAATAGACTGCTCAGAAGGTCGAGAATGCCGACCATAAAATGGAAGCAGCGCGCGATGAACATTTCGAACCGAGCACGAATTTTGATAGTAAAATTCAATAATTTGCAAGCGTTGTTCATTTGTAAGACGATCCATGGTTAAATTGCAAACCAAACTGAAGCTGTTTGACAGTGACACAAGGTACTAAACACACGTCAGCTAACCAATGTTGCCAAAACCAAACCAGCTAAAAAATCACCCGTTAGTTCAATTTGTAAATGTGGGAAATTTTTTTTTTCAAATAGAACTTTATACGTACATACCAACAATAAATGGAAAAAAAAAGAAATGATACATTTTATTCACAAATACAAAGTTATAAACTAGGCGAGGCAATCAGAACGGAATTGTGGGATTTTATAGAACAAAACTTTGAACTACTGTATATGTAAAGCCATTCATGCATCTATATATGAAGTGTTACACAATCAAATGAATTTTTAATAATAATTCTTTTTTTTTTCCTTTTTGCTTTGCTGACACAATTCAAATTGGGGTGGTAATGGTGGCTAGCTAATAAGAAACATACATATGTGGCATTGGGAAATTTCTGGTGGTTGAGTGAATCGAATAACTTTATTTTACAATATTTTTCGAAATTATCATTCAAACATATATAAAAAGTTTAGTTTATGTACTCTTCGGACAGTTTCATATCGCACTTTATAAAAGAAAATAATTAAAAGGAACACTTTGGTTCTTCTTAAGTTCTATACAGTTGGCTCCTCTAACTACTCACAGTTCCTTCAGTGATATGAATAGAGCTAAAAATTATTGTACGATTGCCTGTCTATATGATTTAGAAATACTTAGGGCTTTCATCACCTCATAGCTAGAACTTGTAGGTTTCTGTCTAAAGTAGTCCAGTGCAATTTTTATTGACACTTATTAATTAAATTTTATATAACTCATATTTTTTTATAAACCAAACTATTTTATGGCATGGCTCACACCACTCTCATCTGGTAAAGTGAAAACGTCTATATACGTTAATTTCCTCAACTTAACTGTCATCTTCTATTATTTTCTCTTTAATATGAGCCGTTAGCCTTACATTAAATACTTATATTCTTTTCAATTCCCTTATTTTTGTATTATCTACTGTACATACATATATACTTACTGCTATTTAGATTTTAACTTCTAGGCAACACTGATAATTTTTCCATACTCCAATTTTGAGCGTAACTATTTATTTAAAATTTAAATCCCTAATAAAATGCCTTTTTATGTAAAGCCATTTTCGAATGTACATACATACATATGTATACATTTTTTTTCTTTTATTTAAATTGGGAAATAATTTTATTTCTCGCAGTAATTTCGGTATCGAAATCAATATCGAGAATAACATAAGAATCATGACTGTATTTAATTTTGAAATAAGTTATGTTTTTATTTGAAATAGTTATTTGCAAGCTGCGAAAAAAACAAAATATTTTTGGAATTTTTGTTTATCTGTTAGTTTGTCCTTAATAATCTCTGAAATTTACGAATGGATTTTAACGAAACTTTAGGTTAATGTAGAATACTATCCAAGGAGTGATCCTGCCTAATTTGTATTTTCAGAACTATTCGTTTGTCCTAAATAATCTCTGAAATTTACGAATGGATTTTAACGAAACTTTAGCTAAATGTAGAATACTGTCCAAAGAGTGATCTTGGCTAATTTTTATTTTCAGAACTATTTTGTCCTGAATAATCTCTGAAATTTACGAATAGATTTTAACGAAACTTAAGGTAAATGTAGAATACTGTTGAAGGAGTGATCTTGGATGATTTTTGTTTTCAGACCTATAAGGGTTTCTATATAAAAAAAAATAGAAAAAGTAAAATCATAAACAAAAGCAATATAATCGTTTGAAATAGTTTTTAAAGAAGCAAGTTAGGTAGAAGAAGCTGTCGGCGGAGAACCGGCATACTTACCTATACCAATAGTTGGCCCATTGTGATACCACATGGATCTAGGGAAGCTTTTCCTTACTCATTAAACCATTTTGAGCTCCTTATGAAGCCTGCAAGATAAGTTATAGAAATATTTGTTAGATCACTTGTATCGTTGTAGTATAAGTCTCCCAAATGGAGTTTAAGTCTCTGTGATAGGGGAGGATAGGTACAAAGAAAATGGGGAATTATTTCCTCCTGTTCCTTATCCATGCAACTCCTGCAGAAAAAACCGTGTGAAAAAAACCACTTTTTCCAACTTCTCCATCATCGTAAAAATAAAAACTCTATACAATTTTTAACTTAACTTTTAAAACTATTTTTGTTTTGGTTTTAATAATATTTTCTTTTGCCTTTTGTATCATTTTCATTGGCAACTTCCACAATGTGGTTCAAATAAAACAAAAAAAAAAAAAAATAAAAAAATCCTTACTATAAAAAAGTTGGATCCTATAAATTAAATGTCTCTCCAAAACCATTCATTTTAATTCACCTTCCGTCCGCTGAATCCTTCACCCATAAAGAGATTTGCCAAAAAACAAGACAACCAAAAAAAAAAAACGAAACAAAAACATATACCCGAAAAAAATAAATATCAAGTTCCGGACATAAAAACAGACTCAGAAGCCAAAAACAATAGAAGATAGGAATATAACAAATTTGGCAATTTATTAAGGTTTAAGGTAGGTATTTTATTTCCTTTTTTTTCTTTTTTTCTGTCCCTCTAGCTGCTGGCGTGCTCTTGGTGAATGAATGAATGAATAAATGTGCGGAAAAGCGCGCCTGTTGCGCTGCTGTCACAATTCTCTCCTTTCTTTAGGCTTTTATATGGATTAGGATTTATTTCGATTACAAAAACATAAGGTCCTTCGTTTTAGCACTCACCTCACACTTTAACTCTGGGTGGGCATAAAATATATATATGGGATTTTATACCTTTTTTTTGTATTAAAGGACTCACTAAAGGTAGTTTACTGTGAGCCTAAAGCTCAGTCTCTTTTTTGATTATCTTTTTTTTTTTTTGTTGTTGTTGATGGGGTGAGGGGTGATTGCTGAGAACTGCCATAACAAAACTCCAACAACAAGGTAGACAGAAAAATACAAAAGGGTTCGTTGGTCTAAATTTAACTGTCGTATCTGAATACAAAAAAAAATACATTATATGGCTACATATACACATATTTGTATAGATAACTGTGTGTAACTATAATGATAGCTTTCTCTGCTAAAGGACTACAGGTAGACGAACCACAGAATGCACAGAGAGAAATACACCTGTTCACTCATCCGTAGGGCAAAAATACTTTGCATGACTTTGCCAAATAAATTGTTTGCCATTGAGGGGCTATATATCTATCTAGCTTGTAGCTACCAACATCAACAAAAAAGGACACGAAATATATTTGCAAAACTATAAACACACACAGATGTCAGATATAGGATCGAGAGGGCGAAAGAAAAAAGGCTTTATAGTTTTTTTTGGTGAAAATTCTCACCCTTCCACCATCATGGCCATCGTGAATATAAGAATTGCACACGAAATAGTCCGGAAATGAAAAATGCAATTTTCATACCTTGTTTTTTTTTTTCTTTCAGTCTCTTGTCTGCATATTTTTCGTTTTATTTCATTTTGAATTTCGTGCATTCAAACAATTTGCGAAAATTTAAATGCAACGAGTTGAAATTTGCAAGAAAAAAAAAAGAATACGAAAATAAATGCATGCATAGATAAAATAAAATTTTCGGTTATGCAAGGATGCGTTATATATTTTATTTTATTTTACTTTTATTTTTCATGCAACCAGACAAACCATAGAGATAATATTATATTTTTGGGACAATAACGAATAAAGAGCTGGGGATATTTTTTTATTGGATAAAAAGGAGTTTTTTATGAGTTGTATGTGCATTTCTGTTCTTCTTGAATTTATTTGATTACATATAGAGAAAGATTTTTTTCCAAGAAAATTCATAAATTTTAGATGTTTTCATTTTTTATAAATGATTTATCCCTGATAAATAATATCGTACCGAACATTTATTTGTACCAAATAAACCGACTTATTGATAAGCTAAAGGCTTGAAAGTTTAAACCACATGTTATCATCTTATTCTATACTTCGTCGCTATTAAAGAAAACTGGCATAACTCAAAAAACTTAAATCTTCAGAAAACTGATTTAAAGTTTTTTTTACTAAGCCAATTTCATACAAAATCATTTTTTTAATAATCCGTTTCTCGGGATTCTGAAGGGTTAGAGTTATGCCGACTTTACAGAAATAATAGAATTTTTTTTGTAGCCGATTGGCATCATTAACTAAAAAATAGAGTTTTTTGAGTTATGCCAGTTTTCTTGAATAGCGACGACTTATTATAATATTCTTGATATCTCGTCGGTAATTTGTGCCAAACAAAATGTGACAAAATTTGGCAGAAAGTTCTGTAAATTAGCAATTCAGCACTGAAAACCGTAATCCACGTACGAGTCTCAATTTTGGAAATATCGCCATCCAAACAATTTTCTTTAAACAATTTTAGGTAATTGAATTGTTTCGAAATAAGGAAACATCACTTTGGATGAAAATAATTCGAAAACCAGAGCCCATAGAATTATTTTGGTTTCAATTTTCGAAAAATCTTGAAAAAACTAACAAAGATTTTTGAAATTTTCAACCACTTACGAGTCTAAATTACAGAAATTCCGCCATCCAAACAAGTTTTCTGGGTTGGTTTTTGGAGAGAACCATGACAACGTAGAAAATTTTGGTTTACAGGTACGGATGTAGTTTTTGAAGACCTTTCTTTTGATTTATATTTCGACATTTTTGAAAAAAAATTAATTTTTGAAGCATAAGGGGGTAGTCAATTTTTTTCCCAAAAGTCGATATATTTTTACGGCATGTCTCATAGAACCATTTTCACTTGCGATATATAGTTAATTTATATGTACATACAGATATGGCAAGTTATGTATGTACATACATATTCGTAGAAAAAATGGAGCTTGTGATTTTGAGCAAACTTGATATTACATTGATAGCGAAGTCGAAAAATGTGGGTCTCGCATATCTGTCTGTCTATTGTGTACTTTGGGCTGCAGCCTAAATGGATGGGTCGATTTTCTTTAAACTTGTTATCTACAGCGTTTTTTTGGCATTCTCCCAGCAAGTTTTTCTTTTCGCATTTTTTAAGACCGTAAACATTTTTTTTTTAACAAATAATGAAAGTCTTAATTTTCTTAAAAACGTGTCCACAACTTTTTTTTTTTTAAATTCAGTACATAAATATTTTTTTTACAAAAAAAAGCTACCATTTTATAAATAAAGCATTTCGGAAAAATAGTCATAAGTGGTACCTCCAGTAGAACCATTTTTTTTTTTTTTTCAAAAAAGGCGAAGTTTTAAAAGTTGTATCTACAAAAATTAATTTTTTGTTTGTATTTTTAAAAAAAGTTCCAAGATTTTTTTTTGAGCACTTAATAATTCGAAAAGTACTTGGTCGATTTTTATTAAACTCGGCACCCAACAGTTTAACATTATCTAGCAGATTTTGTATAAAAATTATTCTTATGACAAAAAATAACGGTACCTCCCATACAAGTGTTTAAAAACCGACAAGGAAATTGTCATTCTTTTAAAAAACTGCTGCTACGATTTTGATTAAAATTTTTGCGTGATCTAATGTCAATACGATAAAATAATCAATACGATATAATAATGTTGGAAAAAAATGTATATATCGATTTAAAATGGTATCTCTCATAGAACCATTTTTTGGGTTTCGACTGTCGCATTATCTGTTAAACCGATTTTAATTAAATTTTGTACACAAGACTTTGAATAATATTGCTTATCAAAATTAAAAAAAAAAAAAATCATTATTATTTTTTGAAAATTCGATATTTCGAAAGTGAAAATCTCATTTTTCTTAAAAACGTGCCCAAAAACAAAAAAAAACTCATTCATTTTTTGTAGAACAAGTGAGCTTCCTTTAAAAAAATAAATCCGAACATTCCATAGAACCATTTTTCTGATTTTCGATTCTATTCAAAAAAAAGTTCAACAAATTTTTATTACACTCCCGTGATGACAGATGATTAACGAATTTCAAAGAAAGTCTAATAAAAAAAATAATTAATTAATACAAAATCTTCGTCTTTCGTAAATAAAAAAAATCTGTGTTCTTACAAAATGTTAAAATAAAAAATCTACGCCACGGCACGCTTCTAATTAAATATAATTTCCCATCAGGTAGGTGTTGGTAGGTAGGTGTATTCTCAAACATCACTCAAAAACTTGAACGAAAAAACCTTAATTCTATAAGGACGAAAGATTAATATAAATCAACCCCCGCTTCCGAACATTTCCCGCATAATTCTATACAAGTCGTTAAAAATCCGATTAGTCTGAAATTATATTCCTGATATTTCTCGTGTTCCCAATCCCTTTTATCATAAAAGTTACTCCTGCAGCCTGCCTATAGTGTAGTTCCTGATGGGAAGTAATTAAAATGTTCGGCTTTTTTACCTACCTATACTGTTAAAATATTCCATTCACATACAAAAAACCACCCAATTTGACTATCCCCATTTTTGGTTAAGCAAAAAAATAGCCAGACCAAAAGCCAAAAGGTATATCTCTCCTCTTTCTATACACTCCACCCACGAAAAAAAAACCCGAATGCGTTAATTCCCCGGATAATTAAGAAATTAGTCACGTAATTTATACCGACACCCAAAAATAGCTAAACAGCACTACAACAGTAGCAGTATAGATAGAAAACCTTAATGAACTAAACCTAAAAACCAACACAAACACACACACTCACACACAAACTTTCATACAAAATAAAACAAATTGCTCTTGTGATGGCTTTTGTTCTTCATTTTATTAAGTCCTTTTGCGTGTAATCCTTTATTCGCTCAATTTCCCTAATCGATTTTCTTTCGTGGGAAATTTACCGGTGGTGGTGTTTGTTTTTGGGATGTTGGGTTGGGTTGCCCGCGGAAAGTGCTCCCAGCCGCCACCACCAGCGTTAACCGATGTTCTTTTAGCATTTATAATTTTTGCCCACATTTTCTTCTTCTATATACTCGTACTAAATGAAGGGTGCAATATCCTCATAACTTTCTCTTTTTCGTTTTGTTCTAAGAGCACACAGCTGTTTTTTGAGAGGAGAGGGTGTCCTTTAAATATTATATTTTATATATATACAAAACCTCGTTCGATAGTGGTAAGGTTAGGAAACTTTTGTTTGGTTCAATGCTCCTTTGTGTATATTGATTAGATATACAGAGAAGACAGAATCAAATCAATTTAGCTTTTTGCACTCTCTCAACCCCGTTGATTGTTTGTGTGTGTGTGTGGTTTTAAGTTAGAAAACGAACTTCGTCCTGTATAAATTGTATTTTTTTTTCTAATCACAATAAACAACCGTTAATACACTAGAGAGCGCCAGGGACTCTCTGTCTATGAGGACACATAAACTACTAACATATAAGACTCTGTTTCAAAAAAAATAAAGGACATGAAGGATATCTTTAATAGAACTCCGAGGATAGGGAATGAATCCAGGATATACCTCTACTGTTTTGAAGAAATCAATAGACAAACATATATGTATGTATGTATATACATAAATCCCGTATATGTATGATGACGAGGGGGGGTGTCCTGGGCTTCTTCCTTGTGAAAAGCCACTGAGCTATAAAGAATATATAAGTCACAGGATATTATCTAAATTATTTACGAAAAAGAAAGTGAAGGCAATTTTTCTTGTTCAGAGCTTATATACATATGTAAGATAGGAAGGTATGGATATAGATATCCTGATTGTGCTTCGCTTGGTGAACAAAAAAAAAAGAAAACATTCGCAACGAAACACGTTTAAGAGTAGATATAAACGGGATATAGGGATAGGATATGAACTATATAGTATATACACATATATTGGGCTATAAATGTATTTGCAAACGTGAGTATATTTTATTGCTTCCTGAGAGACCGAGATCGAGAGGCGAAGAAAGCACATCAGGATATACTTACATTTCTTGTGTATGGCGTCGTCGTCGTCTTCGTCGTCGAATATATATGGTCCTTCGGTTTTATTTTTTTCTGATGTATATTTATTCTTTGTAATAAGATAAAACATGTCCCGTTTATTTTCTCAGTCAGTGAAAGGATGCTTTATTTTGTAGAAAATGAAATTCAGGCTAATGGATATGAAGAGGAATATGTATGTATATTTACACAGAAATATTTTTTTTTCCTGCAAACAGCAGGATGGATGATTCATCGAAGTTTTATTTTTTTTTTTATTTTCATTGAGAGGATTTTTAAAAGAAATTGCAATTTGCATGTAGGTTAAAAGACATTTGAAAACTCGTCTTGATAATTTAATACGTGAAGAAATCATAGCTCAAATTAAATATTTACTCAAGACCTAAATATATACCTAACTTCGTATTGATTTAAAATTATAAAAATTAAATGACAAAAACGTTTTTTAACGTGCCAAATGTATGTCATATGGATTCAAATAAGCAATAAATAATAGACTTGATTTAAGACATCCTTTAATTTCTATGAATGTCAAATTAGGAAAATGAAATTGAAATTGAATTCTTTAAGCGTAAAAATATACTTATACGAATTAGCTTTTCAATTTTTTATTCTATGTAATATCAATTTTTAAAAACATTTTTTTTCTTAAACATTTTTATCCTTGAATTGTGCCATTCATGTTGGAAATATACTAATTTTGACTATTTCTATATTATTCGTCTAAATTATTTCACTGCATTCAAATTGTAACTAGATTTAAAAATTAAGAAGTGTGTCAGATCTGTGACAAATTTGTGTCAGACGTGCTTTAAGATTAAAAAAAGAGTGATTTTTTATACTAATTGACGAGCTTTTCAAATGATTAATCTAAATCTATCAATGAAAAAGTATAAATTAACATTTTAGATGAAAGGCAGATATTTTGTGATGAAACACTTGCTAAACAAGATGTTTCTTCATGAGTTGTCGTGTAAATAATTTTCACGTTTCATGCCACATAATAAAAAAAAATTGTTTTTTGATTTTAATTTTTCTAAGAAGTTTCTTTAAAAAAAATAGAGCTAATTTTATTTTTAAAATTTGAATTTTTAGTTTGGCATTTTGTGACAGACATTTGGCATTTTAGAAAAAATCTAAAAAGCCAAATATGTCTGTCACAAAATGCCAAACAAAAAACAAATTTCAATTGTTTCCCTAAGCGAATTAGTTACAAAAATAATTACAACAAATATAAAAGAATCTTTAAAAAAAAATCAAAGTTAATTTTCATGCCAGACGTGCATGACATCAAAATAATTAACCTAAATAATTGGTTCCAGACGTTCTTAAAAAGTACGAGCATTGATTTGATTTTAGGCCACAACTATTTATTTTTCTTAGAATGAGAAACTTAAATTATTTTAATATGTTTGAAATTTTATTTGAGGAACAAAATGCCTGCCAGATGTATCAAAATAAGAGAAGGTTTATAAAGAGGTTAAATTAAAATCCGCCTACATTTAAGTATTCAAAGTCATTAAAGCAATCATTTTGTAATTTTGCTCTCTTAAAACCTAAAATATGACTCCAAACAACTTTTACGCCTACTGTCACGCCCACTTTTCTTTAATTTGATTTTTCTGCATAATTAAAGTCCCTTAAAAACTGAAAGTTTGTAATTAAGCCTTCGAATTCAAATTATATTTTTGGAAAATCGCCATTGCCACGCCTACTTTTCTAATATCTAAGTTTTCTTTTTATTGACGATCTTTAGAAAGTTGAAATTTTGATATATAACCTTTCTTCAAACAATAGCATTACATGTTTAGTTTTTTTTTTTTTAAAGTCCACTTGCTGCCACATCCACATTTCTAATATTTAAATTTTGTTGCTAATTGGAAAAATTAAATGTATTCTGTAAAACATTGTTTTTATCGTATTTTTTTTTTAAAGAATATCTATGATAAGCTTTTGTATCCAAAAACACATTTATTAAAACAGGCATCACTTCTTTGTAGTATTTGTCGGCACAACGTTCGCCAGGCTCCGCTAGTTTTATAATATAAAGATAGAATTTTTTCCATAATGAAACTTTTTTGAGACATGTGAACTCAATAGTTTCCACAAAAAAAAAAAAACTGTTTTGATTTTCTTATGAAATCTATAAATCTCACTGATTATAAAAAAAATTCCACAAAAGTAGAGGTCGACAAAAAATCCAATTTCCGTGCCAGAAATAGTCCAAATATGCAAATAACCCTAAAGAGCTCTTCTTATATCATTAGACTTTGAGGCGACCCCAAACTACATAACATACAATGACTCATGAGGGGTAAAGATACATGACAACCATTTTTACTTTTCCTTATTTCGAATTACCCATCTAATAAAATGGCATTGGGCAGTTGAGGATATAGCTTTGGGTAAAAAAAAAAAAAAAAAAAAAAAAACCATATCACATCAACCACATCACCATATCAGATCTTTGGCACTTAGAAGGTATTATAATTCTGAAGTGCTTTTTTTTTATTGCATCTGCCTCACGATCTCTTATCTGTCTTGGAGTCTTTTTATGTGCGCTCCGTTCACTACCCCCCCTGCCCCCATCAACCCTTTATTTTTTTTTTAATATCCTGAATTATAATATTCCAACTTCGTTAGCATTCAGCATTTTACTTGCTCAATTTATTCACAAAGTTCGTGTCGCCTTTCAATATGCTCTCTCTTCCTTGCAAAAAAAAAAAAAACCATCAGGCACCACACTCCAGCAATTCAGAATTATATTGGGCGGAAGGGTAAAAAAAAAATGGGTGTACAGTTCTAGAGGGTGTTTCACTCAATTGAACTCATCCAAACGAAGTGGTAAGCAGCAGCATATACATACGTATACCATAGATATATTTGCGTGCTACCCTGCTGATGCAACATTATGGGCTTAGAGGGGGTTTGACACATTAAAACTGTCTGTCTGGCTTATATATTCACACTTTCGAGAGTGACTCATTTTTTATTTATATTTTTCTACTTGCTGGTAAATCCAATTTAATAATTTTTAAAAGGCTTCCATCAGACAAATAAATAAAATTAATCTAAAATAGAATATTTAGGGGGATATGGGTTTATTTTTTTTTTTTTTTTTATATAACTATCACTAAATCGGAGCTGTCCTCACCTTTGGACAGAAAACGAGGTTACAACAGAAAAACACACGTGTTTCAAGCAACTTTATGTATATAACTTAATTTACCTCCCAGAGGGCTTATATGAGTCGTTGTTGTCGATTTCAAAAGTTATAACTAAACCTTTTTTGTTCAAAAGTTCAATAAACGATGATTGTATGTGCGCTGTCATACCTACATAAATGTATATTCATAACAACTTATACCATCCAAATGGGCATATTATACTCGTATAGATATCGATTGGGGTTTATTGAAGCAAAATGTGTAACGTACATTATTATGTTCTTGTTGAGGTTAATTTTCTTTTTCCGAATACATGTCTTCTATATACATATGTATGTATTTTATTTGCAACAGAAACAAAAAATCAATAAAAGAAGTAGGCCCTTGTGAGCAATTATGGTGAAGAAAGCATTTTCAACAAGAGACCATCAAGAAGGTACTTTTGGTATAAAAAAAAAAGAAAAAACTGATATCGATATATAAAGGATGTATTTCAAAACAGGTGCTTTTTCTTAATATTCATTTTTATAATGTTCAAATTGGAATTGGAAATATTCTATCTTTTGCATGAGGTTTTAAAATTTTATGATTTGAAGCTTTATGAGAAATTAGCTGATTGCTTTCAATATTCATCAAGTATAAGTCTTGAATATATAATCATCTTATTGTAGGTACATTAAAGCAAAGATATAGACAGCATATCGTATTTAAATCGCCATAAAGTTAATATATCATAGTGCCATATGTATGCCAGATGTACTCAAAATACCTATGGTCACCCAACAAGTTAATATTATTTTGATTTTAACAATCAATTACTATGTAGTTCTGAAGCAGAATAAAAGTCTCCCTGACTGCAAAATTGTATGAAATAATATGAGATGTCAAATGTCTGCCAGACGTAAAGGTTATGATTTATATAGCAGTCGGTAATTGATTATTAAAAAGCGGTAAAATAGAGACTTTTTGAATACAACTATGCCTGCTAGATATGCTGACTACGAAAACATAAAATACAAATTTATCAAAGAGTCAAATAGCTGCCAAACGTACTCAAAATAAAAAAAATTCGTCTGTGATTTTTAATTTAACTGTGTGATTTTTCCTTCAGTGTAAGATAAGTTTATTTAACTGAATGTTTTCCAAAGTACTACCAACTCCCTGCCAGATGCATGACAAAATGCAATTGATAAGTAGACACTCGTTTTTTTTTACGTATCAAATGCCTGCCAGATGAACTGCTTATTAAAATACAAAAAAAAAGAGTTTTTTTAGGCCAAAATGCTTACCAAATGTTCTGATTTCAAAAACTTTACATTTGATAAGTTGTCAGACGTTTTCTGCTTACTTGATATTAAGCAGATAATGTTTATTTTGGATTTAAATTTATCAAAAATTTCGAGTCCCAGAATCCGATCCAACCTTTTTTTTATTGTAAAATGTCTGACATATGCTCCCAAAATTTTGAAAAAGTTTCTTTTTTTTAATTTTTATTTTAAGTGCCCACTTTTTTTAAAATCTTATCTGCCTACTAAATTTAACAGAAGAATAGGCCAAATACCTGCCAAATGTTCTAATAAATAACTTAAAATACCAAATGTGGATGCCAGATGTTTTTAAAATAAGTAAAATAATTTTTGGATTTTGATATAAGGTGTTATAGTTTTGTCCTTTAAAAATTATAGGAATGCCCCGATTCCAACAACAAAGATTGCAGCGTTTCCTTGAATGCCAAATGTCTGGCAGATTTTGTACAATTTTGGAATGATTTTGAGTTTTCAACTCATGCGATTATTTTGTGACTACGGGAACTTCGGAGAACATTTTTTGAAAAATGCAATGCCTGCTTGTTTAGATAAATTACAAAATTAAAAACTTTTCCAACTATCCAATATCCATTTGGCTGCCAGACGTATTCAGAAATATGCCAAACAAAACTTTTATTTTTTTTTCTTCATTATTTATTTTTTTTTCGAAAAAAAAAAACAAAAGTATTCGAATCTCCCTTAAATTTAATAATATTTTTTAAGCGTGTAGTATACCTAAATTGATAGAAGTTTCGAACTTTAAGTCATCAGAAAACTTTTCACCTCCATTTCATCGTAATCCAGAATATCAAGTTCGAAGACTTCGTGCTTCGAATATTCTACCAGAGAACTACCAATGATTTAAACGGTGATTTCTTTACTTTTCAATATTTTTTTTTTTTTGTTTCACTGAAAAACTTGGGCAATTTTTTCGAAGAAATAACATATTTTTTTTTCATCCTTTCAAAATAAAACTATCCGCTTATTGATCTTTACAAACTTCAAAATAAAAAAAAGTCCAAACTGCACTAAAGTTCTTTGTGCGTGACAAAGATGCACCCAACAACACACAACAATACCAACACACAAAAAAAAAACACCAATTTGTTCTCATTTCATTTTTCTTGTGCTAAAGACTCGTTCCGAAATTTTTTAACCATCTCCTTGTCTTTCACTTAAGAACTTTAACCAAAGTCACGTTCATGAAATAATATACCTACGTGCAACAAAAAAAAAAAAAATTCTACAGAATTAAAAGAAAAGAATAACATAGCACATGAATGTTGTTTTTCCACTAAATAGAGATATATCTACTTATTATCTCTAGAAGAGGTACAAAAAAGAAAAAAAAACACAAACAAGGACCTCGTCAACTATTTAAGTTAAAGTACTAACAATATATACAGAGAAGTTTGTTATAAAGAAGTCGTCATGTCCTTAAGGCAGTCAAGTTTTCTTTTTTATTTTTATTTTTGAGGTTGATACTTAACCTTATGTTTGTCTTTTCTTAAGGAGAAACAACAAAATTAGGATTCAAAAAAGGAAAAAAATAAAAGTTCAGATTTATTTGTGTTAACAAGGACTTTTTTAATATGTGTATGTCCTCCGACCTTTCCTTTTTCATTCTAAAGGGACACTTCTTCAATTTGATCCTTTTCAAATTTATTTAAAAAAAAAATTTTGTTTATTTTTATTTTTTATTTTAGAATCCGAAATAGTCGAGGTAGTCTTGATAGCATTGGTACAACAGCTCCTTCTTCAAATAGTTCCAACGGCTCTAAAATGGATTCAAATGGTAGCCCCAATCGGTCCTCATCCCGCAATGGTCGTGATAATTGGTCAAAAATGCCGGATCCACCAGTTAATGGTCACAATAATGTCGGTATACCGCAACAGCATCACCATCAACAACAACTGTCCCAACCACCAAGTCCGACTTCCGGTAGAAAAGATAAGTCATCACCTAGACGAAGTACTTCGGCATCAAAGCAACAGCAACATCATCAGCAACAGCAGCATCATGGGCAGTCATCGTCGTCATCATCGTCTGGCAGTAGTCGAACGAAAGGTGTCCCTCCAAGTTTTGGTTATGTGAAAAGGTCAAACGGTTCGGCCACATCAACTGCGGAACAGCAAAATATCATGATGATGGGCGGTGGTGCAAATTCTTGTGGTCAGCAGCAACAGCAACAGCAGCAGGCCGGAAGAACAGCCCATGTCTCGGCAGTTCCCAGGTCGGGTAAAATTAAAGTTTCCGGCGGAACTCAGACGTGCAACAACGATATGCAGACAAGTGAGTACTTTTGTTGTTTGTGGTTGTTGTCATTCCATCAGAATGATGGTTTCATAATGTTTTTCTCCATTAATTTGCAGAGATTTCACCAAATGCCCAACACCGAAGTTTCTCATTAACAGGACCTGGTGCAACACAACTTAGTCAGTCAATTAGGGAACGACTGGCTACTGGATCACATAGTCTACCAAAACCAGGCACCGATATGCATGTCTTCCAACACCGGTAAGTGACATTTAGTCAGTACCTATAGGAATTTTTGAATGTTGTATAGCAAAGTAAGCAATATAAGGAATAATTTAGGGTTTTATTGATAGAAGAGCTGACTCGACAGCGACACTCTCTTTTGGGTAGTTGAAC
The DNA here is from genome assembly GCA_951394125.1 of Epistrophe eligans. Lineage (NCBI taxonomy): Eukaryota > Metazoa > Arthropoda > Insecta > Diptera > Syrphidae > Epistrophe > Epistrophe eligans. The sequence continues at coordinate 108,434,111 of OX596028.1, forward strand.
GAAAAAGTAATTAAAAGTTGTGGACACTGCTTCCAATATAGACAGGATAGAACAGTACAGGCAGTTTGATCCCAATGTCCGATGAGTTCATTATGTTTCGGGAAATTGCATGTGCATTCATCCATAAATTAAAAGGGGGAACTTAATTAGCACCATTTGATGTTATTTGTGAACTTACTTAACGTATGGTTATGGTAAGGTATTGTATTTTGCCTAAGGTGATTTATGCTTATATAGGGAGTCGTATAGTGAAAGAAAACCCCTGGGGTGTTAAAACACTATATGTCGTATGTGGTATAGTGCCGTTTAGCTGTTTAATTGAGTTTGAACCTTTAATACAATGAGGGAAGCAGAATTATTTTTTTTTATTGCTGGGAGAGTGCGTTTGTGAAGTTGACATAATTTTCCTTGTTTAAAAAGTTGACTTAATTTTCCTTGTTTAAGTTGTAAGGAATATTTTATTGGAATAATTTTTAAAGTATTCAGCTTCTACTGTGTTGACGTAAAATATTTTCAACAAAAAGTACTAAAAAGTAGTTTCATCTATTCGACCTTAAAATACAATTTTTTGTCTGGGATATTGCCTTTCGCGAGGAAGAGAAAGAACCTCAAAGAAATCTCTTGCCATGAAAATGTGACTCCCATTTTATTTAGTCGAATTCGGCTTATACAAATTTCATTTTGGCTATGTATCGACGACCCATCGGCTTAAAAAATCATTCCACGTTTTTCATCTTCCTTTTACCCGGTAAGGGGAACTTATTAGTCAGATTTTTATCACAATAAAATTACCGTGGGAGTTTCAATCCCAATAAATGAAAAAAATCTGTGCATTAGTTCATTTCCTCACAATTATAGTCATAGTTAGGAAGTTATGGTAAAGTTCCAAGTACTTCGTATTTCAGAAAACCTTAAAAAAAATTTAATTTATAATTATTTTCTGCATTTTTGAACTAAACTGTTTGACAAACTTTATTGTTGAATTTAACATAATTTAAATTTGAAACATGAATACGCAAATCATGCTTAATTTTGGCAACCAAAAATTTTAGCTGAGTTTTACGCTGCTCAAAATTTCGAGCATAAAATAATTGTTTGGCACAATTAATTCCCGAGCTAAATTTTGCAAGTTTTTGATTTTTTTTTTTTTTTAATTTTGTGTAAACTTTGATTTGTAAAAATTCAAATCTTAGGAAAAAAACGAAATCAATTTATTCGCCTAAATTCAGATAAAATTATGAAAATAAATCCTTTGAAATTGTTGAATATAATTTTATCTCAGAAAACAGCTATTTTCTGTGACAACAATCTTGTAGGTACAAAAAATAAGCTGATGTTTTGAGAGAAAATAGGGAGCTTAAATTTATTGCGAGCTGCGTACTAGTTTTAAGAAAGAAAAATATAGGTTTAGAGTGGAAGGTACAGTAACGTTTGTCTCAGTAGATCTTCTGCAGTCGATTCGATACCATTTTTTATGAATCTTGTCAAAAACTTGTTTTTAAAAGACTCGTTAAAAAAGTATCGATTTATTAACATGGTCTAATGCCATAGTCCATATTTTGATATGTGGCCTTTTGAAGCTTTCACAAAGTTTCAAATGATCCTATTCGAGCATTACGACATTTTGTCGCTTTTTTTAATGTTTCATTAACTGAAAAGTTATCCTGTTTAGTTCTAAAAAAGACGACATAGAGGTCATTTAATTTCATGGGAATTTAATGAAAGACTTTATTTATAAAATAGAAGTTCTTCGAATTAACAAAATGGATTGCTGCAAGGCCACAATTAAGATAGATTTGTTTTTCAGTAACGTCGAATTCAAGATTTGATCGACAAATGACTTATTTAATGACGCAGAATTGACAATATTATGCAATCTTCAATTAATTTAGCCACTTCAAGTTTCTCCGATTCATAGAGATCTCAGCAATTTGAGGAATCTGAACGTAAATCCTCTGTGAGATTCCGCACCTTTGCTGTCAAAAAGCTGAGACTTATATTTTTTTTAATTTCTCAATTATTTTTTGTCATAGTTGATCAATTTACATACAAAAAAGAGATCAAAAATGCTTTTGACTTTTAGCGGAGAAATCTTGTTCGGGTTATCTATTGCGTTTTCGATGAAAAAATTCTTGTAGTTTGATTTGTAAGAATATATTTTGCAAATTCATTTTTAAAGCATATTACGTTTTCCAAAATAAACGTTCGTCTTCGAAATAATTCATTAATTCATTATTATATTTTTTTATTTCTTTGATGCGTAGGACTTTTACTCCGAAAGTCATGGGTTCGATTCCCAGCCTCACGCCACCTAAAAAAAAAAACAAATGTTTTCCACGGCTTACTGTCTCTTGCGAGGAATTGGATAATTATCCAAGAGTATCACTTTTCATGAAAAACTGCTTCTTACCGTAGACGTTCGTATTCGGCAGAAAACTGTAGGTCCCTCCATTCCTGTTAATAACACGCAGACAGGAATGACTGAGAGTTGTAAGTCACTATATAGTGACTGGTTCTACACAAGCTGTTGCGCCAGCCAATTTATTTATTTATTTTACCTATAAAATGAACGACTGGGTCGCACGAACTTGCTCTTATGTGCGAACACACTGTGGTTTGAAAGTATGTATGGTACTTACACTTTAGACTGAAAAATTGTCAAAAAAAAAAATCAATGTACATAATTAGAAATAAATTGATTCAACAACTTCTGGGACTGTTTCGACAGCAACGTAATGTACACACAAATCTCAATTTATGAGAAAAAGATTTGAAAAATCGTTGGAGTTGGAAAAAATAAATTTTTTAAAAATACAATTTTGAAAACATTTTTAAGAAAAAACATTGGTACGCTATTTTTAGGAACTTATTAATGCGAAGTTAAAAAATTAATTAAAAACAAAAAATAACTACCCATTTTCGAAATATCGAATTTTCAAAAATTAATTTTGTAATTTGTTTTAAAATCCAAAATTTGGTTTTTTGAAAATTTTTATATGCAATATTATTTGATCTTATCAGAAGCTCATTTGCAAAAAATTTTATTAAAATTGCTTGAACAGATAATGAATTAGTCGAAAACTAAAAAATGGTTCTATAAGAGATACCATTTTTTAGATGATAGATACAATTTTCTTTTCAATAATATAATAGATCGTACTGATATTAGCTCATATAAAAATTTTAATCAAAATTGTAGGAGTCGTTTTTGAGAAAAATGAGATTTTCCGTATCGGTTTTATAATATTCGTATGGGAGGTATCGTTATTTTTGGTTATAAGAATAATTTGTATTTAAAATCTGCTAGATAATGTCAAAAAACTGCTGGGTGCCAAGTTTAATAAAAATCAATCAAGTCGTTTTCAAATTATTAAGTTCTCAAAAAAAAGTTTGGATTTTTTTTTTAATCCAAAAAAAAAAAAAATTGAAAATGCAATACTTTTTAAAAAAATTGAAAAAATCTCTATAAAAAAAATTGATCAAATTCAGTTGAACCATTTTTGAGAAAAAAGAAAATCAAAAAAATGGAGGTACCTAACCTACCTACCATTTGTAACCATTTTTCGGATTTTTTTTTAAATAGTAACCTTGTTTTCCAATAAAATTTACGTTAAAAATAAAGAATTGTGTGGAAAATATTAATTAAAACAGAAAACTGATATCGTACCTTTTGGATATGGTTTTCTCAAAATCTATTAATATAATACGAAAAAATTTGTTAGAATCTTTTTTGTATAAAACTTTAAAAGTAACAAAATTTCTTTGGAAAAATTGATACTTTTCGAAAAATGTAGCCCTTAATCCCCTAAATTTCAGCTTTCTCAGAGTGTTTTTTTTTAAATTGAGCTCTAGACTAATAACCTTTTACCTTCTATTAATGAGTTTTACATACAGCTTTATTTGTTTTTAAGATTTTTACTAAATAATTTAAATGAAACTTAAATTTTTTAAACTCAACTCCTGGGTTAAGATGTTACGCTAGGATCTTTGTTTTAAACTTTTAGCAGCTGAATTTCAAAAATATTCTTATCTTTTAAATTCAACTCTCTTCTTTTCATTTTAGTTTTAATCTCTAAATTGGAAGACGTATATTTTTCATTGTTGTCATTTTTTTTTTTTTGCATTTATAGTATTTCAAATCGAACATCTGGCAAAATGATCGATGGAAGTTTATCCGATACACAAACCTATGCTGAAGTTAAACCTGAATACAGCACTTATGCAATGTGGTTGAAACACAGTAATACAGCTGGTAGTCGTTTATCTGAAGGTGATTCATTAGAAAGTCTACAAATTGGATCACCAAATATGAATCGTCATAATCATAAAATAATTCATCGTGGTGGTGGTGGTAGTGAATCACCATATATTCAGAGTCCAAGGCTTAACCGAAGCAATAGCATCAGGTGAGTCCTTATAAATTCATATATAGAAATTAATTTTAAGAAAAAAAAAATTTACAAAAAAAAAAGATAAATTGTTTTATGTCCAATTTGGGACAGAAAAAAAAAATACACATCTCTCTAAGCATGATGATGATTGCATTTTGTTTGAAAAAAAAAAAAAATAATTTACAAAAAAAAAGTATCCATTAATAACCACAAATAACAACAACAACAAAAACAACCACAATCCACTTTTTCTGTATAGCTATCTAAAAGAAAGGACATACCCAAGGTACAGTGTGTGTGTTTTTTTGTGTGCTTTTTTTTTTTTGCGAAATGCCAGACAGTTAAGAAAACTAATGTCCTTATTTTTTGTTTTTGCTGCTGAGAAATTACACATTAATCCTTCTCTCTCTATCTTTCTCTGTCTGCTTTTGAAATTTTTCATTTTTTTTGTTTGTTGTCTTTATAGTTGAACTATATTACTTTTTCTATTTGTTCGAGTGTGGAATTTAGTTTTATTTTTTTTTTTACTTTATCACTTTTTGCAATTTCTTTGCTTTTTTAATGAGCTTTTCGTGCTTTTCGTGCTTTTTTCATTCCATTAGACGTTATATTATTTTTGTTGCCTTTAATCTTACACCCAGACACTATAGATAAAACTTACACGTATATTTTTATTCCAAATATACCTAAATATAACAACATCAAAATCAAACCATTTGGTGTTGCTTGGATCCTTTTGAAGGACATTTCAAGCATCACTTTTCATTCACTTTATGTATAGGTATGTAGGTACTATGCAGAGGAATGAATCCTCTTTGTATTTTTATTTTTGTTGTACCTAAGTCCTTTTTCGACAAATGTTTTTTTTTTTCACGTACCGTACATGGTTACTTTTATTGTGTATGTATGGTGAAAAGCTTCAAGGATACCTTCTGATGCTTGTTTATGTAAAAGAAAAAGACACGAGGACGAAGGAATTCTTTATTCATTCAAAATAACTACACAAAAAAATATCTAAAAAAAATAAAACTAGGATGAAAGAGCCTTTAAAACAAGTCGGTGGAGCGAGCACAAAACGTCATGATCATCGTCGTTCCAGTTAAAGAAGTGCTCCCCAGGACATAATAAACAACAAAAATACACGTGTGCACTCTTTACAATCTTCTGATGTTTTTCATATACATATGTATAATGTATATATCTACAGTCAATGTGTGTTTGTTTGTATATTACTGCAGTTGTAGAGTGTACAAATAGTTTCTCTACTACAAATCTTTTGTACAAAAAAAGGACTATTTTTATAAACAAAAAGGATGTGAAGAAAAAAAAGGTATAATATATAAAAAAAAAAAAAAAAACAAAAATAAAAATAAAACACTTGTTCACATATGCCAGCAGGATATACAAGTTAGATTTAAGAGGCGCATATACATAAATATAACACGGGATGTTGGGTAAAGATAATTACTGCTAATTTCTGTCAGACATTTTATTTTTGTAGATTTTTTTTTTTGAAACTTTCCCTATCTGCAACATAATATTGGCATTTCCTTTATTGTATAAAATATTTAATTGCCGGAACAGGTACATACATTATACAACATTCATGCATGCAGACAGATGTATGATGGATTTTTTGTTTTTAATTTAATTATTATATCCATTCGTGCCGGACACTGGACAGTGCAAAAGTTATTGGGGAACCATTATGGGTATACCTACATACGTAGTGACTTCATGTACACAGGTACCATAACTGCAGTGGTATAGACAGACACGTCCTATTTTATACAGGTGTCTGGACAGGTTGCAATAATTTTGAATTCGTGTATAAATGTGCATTCATTTATTTTGCTTGCTGACTTAATAAAAAAAAAAAAAAGTTGTCTGATGACTGATTAAAGTGCAGTTGACCATTCAATTGAATCCCCTAAAATTGTTTAGTTACTTTACTTTGTCAAAAGGACTTAAGTTTCAATGAATAACTTTTTTTTCGTTTAAAGTCTTCCATAATTTTAGAGTTGAATTTTTAGTTATAATCACAAAAATTACATAGGAGGGGGTTTGTACTTTATTTCAAAAATCTGTATGATTAAAATTTTGTAAATTAAATAAAAATTCTATATGAAATTAATATCTTCTGTATTCCACTTTTATTTTAAACTAATTATTCTATTTTCCAAAATTCTGTATAATTGCCAAGGAAAATATGACTAAAAAAAAGGCCAAACTTTCGAAAAAATTCCCACAGCTGAAATTTGTTCAAGATCTTCATTTCTATGTGTAAAACATTCATTTCATAGAAACTTACCATAAATTTGGACCATACATTTGAGAATGGTTTTGTAGAGTAAAAAAGTGTAAAATTTACTTGATTACTCGAAAATTATCAGATTTTTGAAGAAAAATGTGGAAAAAAAAATGTATCTTATTAAGTTCTTCGCAAAAAAGATCATTTTGTACATTTTATATATTTGTATTATATAGTTTGTCATTCCTTAGAATCATAATTATTTCCTTTCCACCCCTAAAAGTATGCAGTTTTCATTATTTTTCCACCTTTCGAGGTAAAATTTCCAATTTTCGGCTCGATAGTGTGTTTAACTGGTTCATTACGAATTCAACAAAAAATCCCCAGTCAAATTGGATTGTGTTCAGTCGAATTATGCGCGTTCAAACTTTTGTTTGTACCTATTCATTTTTACTTGCGATATATACATACATACATATGTAGGTACTATATGACAATTATGGATTTGTAAAAAAATCGAACTCGAGATTTTGATCAAAGTTGAAATTATATAATGATAGCGAATTTGAAAAAAAGTTGGTCTCGCAATTCTGTCTATGTGTGTCCTATCGACTGTAGCCTAAACGGGTGGGTCGATTTTCTTTAAACTTGGTGCCTAACGTTTTTTGGGCATTCCAACCACTTTTTTCATTTTTCATGACCAAAAATAATGGTAGGTACCTGCCGTACAATTTTTTTTTTTTTGCAAAAAATGAAAGTCTTATTTTTCAAAGACGTGCTCAAAACTTAAAAAAAAATACCATTTAAAAAAATGGTTATAAATGGTACCTCCCATAGAACCATTTTTTTAATTTTAGATTTTCCCAAAAATGATTCAACTGAATTTGGTCAATTTTTTTATAGAGAATTTTTCAAAAATTTTAAAAAGTGTTGTATACTAAAATTTTCAATTTTTTTTTGGATTTTTTAAAAAAAAGTTTCAATTTTTTTTTTGATAGCTAATATTTTGAAAATGACTTGGTCGATTTTTATTAAACTTGGCATCCAGCAGTTTTTTGACATTATCTAGCAGATTTTAAATACAAATTATTCTTATAGCCAAAAATAACGGTACCTCCCATACAAATGTTATAAAGCCGATATGGAAAATCTCATTTTTCTCAAAAACGACTCCTACGGTTTTGATTAAAAATTTTATGTGAACTAATATCAGTACGATCTATCACATTATTGAAAAAAAAAATTTCTATTGTCTAAGAACGGTGTCTCTCATAGAACCATTTTTTTGGTTTTCAACTAACTCATTATCTGTTCAAGCAATTTTAATGAAATTTTCTACACATGAGCTTCTGATAAGATCAAATAATATTGCATATCAAAATTTTCAAAAATCAAATTTTTGATCTAAAAAAAAAAAAATTAAAATTAATTTTTGAAAATTCTATATTTCGAAAATGGGTGGTCATTTTTTTTTTTAAATTAATTTTGTAACTCCACATTAATAAGTTCTAAAAAATGGCGTACCAATTTTTTTTCTTAAAAATGTTTTCAAAATTTTATATATAAAAAAATTAATTTTTTAAAAACTGTTCAAACGATTTTTCAAACCTTCTTCTCATAAATTGAGAGTTGTGTAAGAAATCAGATGGTGTACATTGCGTTGGTATCAAAACAGTTTCAGAAGTTGTTTAATCATTTTATTTCTAATTATATTGGCGCAAAATTTTAAACAACCTATTGTTAAGGGCTTAGCATATTACTAGTTAGCAATTTGCTAAACATTTAGTAATTTACTAGCTCTTCGGAAATTTTAATCCTTTTTTTTCGTTTTACTAACTAGTAAAATACTAATTCCCTTGTATTAAAAACGGTGCATCTGAACACGTCCAAACAATGACAGTTCGTGAAAGAAAAACAAAGCAAACAAACTTAAACCTAGGGAACGTCCTAATAATTTGATTTACCGTTGGCCAGATACACTCCAAAACCTTTTTCAATTTTCTTAATTTTTGCCATCATGATGAAAAATGAAAAACATTTTGGAGTGTATCTGACCAACCATAAACCGTACGGCGGCGTACAGGGATGGTTGATACCTTTTTGGAATCAGCACCTCCATTACCTTCAGCAACTCCTTATGTGTTCCGAAAATATTTTATTTTATTTTATTTGAAAAACAAATAGCACACGAATCATAAAAAAACACAATTTAACTCTTTGCCAACAAATTTTTTTCGAGGACAATGACAGATTTCATATGGATTTAGCAAGTTACTAAAAGTTAAAGTAGCCATTTTGTGATTTTAACTTTAGTTAAATGTTAAGAGATAGTAAGTTGCTAAAATCGTTTAAAATTAGCAAAATCTTCTTTTTAGCTTAATAACTTACTAAAATGGCTTTAACATTTTACTAAATCGTTTAAAATTTTGCGCCATTGATTTTTTAACAATTTTTCAGTCTAAAGTGTAAAATCCATGCACCGTGTGGTCGCATATAAGAGCAAGTTCGTGCGACTCAGTCGTGCATTTTATTTTGACATTTGAAGGTAATGAAAAATACTGTTCATTTGTATTTTTAATTATCTTCAAATGCATTTTCCTTGCTATGCAATAGTTTAGAAACAATAATTAAGGTTTAGCGGTGATGATTTTTCGAAAAAAATTATTTTAAACAATGCAAGGATCATTTTCATCTTGATGCCTTCATAAATCTTAAATCTTCAAAATTATCATATTTGGGCTTCAGAAAATACACGAATGACTGTTAAAAAACAAATGCATACCTAAAGAGTCTCTTTTATATGAAAATATGTAAAACTCGACGGGTTTCTGAAAACTTTTTCTCAAATCGAAGTTCAAAAACAAAAGCTTAAGGGTAAATCAAAAATTACAAAATTTAATAGTATTCAATTTTCTTTTATGGGTTTAACCATCTCAAAATTCCTTTGGATCTCTACACAGTATATCTATATAACCAACTTCAATATCTACTCCATTGATATACAGTTAAAATCATTAAAATAAATTCCTAATCTAAACAATAATAATGACTGTATCAAGCTATATTATTATTGAACATTCTTCCTTAATCACCACAATTATACCGTTCAAATACATACATATATGATATCTACAATCAAATTCGAAACCAAAATCATAAAACTACATATTCCATTAGAATCAAACCAGAAGCAGTAAAATCAAACTCAAGAAGATAACACCACTTCATAGCTATAATAGAAGACATTCCTTGAATTTAGGTGGGCTGGGCTGGGCTATGGGCACATATACAACACATACAATTATACTCTCTCGTATATTTATAAGAGCTACCTACACTTTATATGGCATGCTAATCAGGGCACGTTTCAAATAACAATAAAACGCTAATTGCATTTTGTCGTCCTTGTAAGATTCCTTCAATCGTCGTCGTCGTTGTCGTTGTATTAATATTAAATAATATAACATGTAGTCTAAAAAAAATAGATAACATTTACGTATATGCATATTCAAGGTATGTGTGTGTGCGTGTCTATAGTGGATCCTTTCAAATCTAATTGTCTGGCAAACTGACAGCCGCAATCCAAATGTCCCCACTCAATTTATTAATCGATTTTTTTTTCTTTTATTTTTGTCGATTGGAATGTTTTGTTTGAGTAGGAAAGTCTATATATATGAGAATGTATAGGATACCAATGCAAATATACTATTAGCAATTTCCGGTCTCGTTCACGTGTCCTGCTTTAATGGACGAGGACGGTCAAATCATAAAAGACAAACAATATGGACAAACTCAGTTGTCTATCGTCGGTCTTATATATCGATTATGATGATAAAAACGGTAAAAATCCAATATTGTCTTAAAATTTCAAATTAATGTTTTTCGAAGGAGTTGGGGATTTTTGTAAAAGAAGAATGTCAATCTCATTTCAAGGACTTTATCGAGTGGGAGAAATAAAAAAAAAAAAAAAAACAGTAAAAAAGACAAAACTTTATAACATCCCCGTTTTCCGTCTTCAGTTTCTTATCATCGTCATTGTCGTCGTTGTCGGCCTTTTCTGTCAAAATTTTAGACCCATTAATCATTTGGTATTGTTTGTATAGCTTTTCTCTATGCTCTTTAGGCTATGCTGATGTGCGTGAATGTTGACGTTTAAAGGACGAAAACGAGAGAAGGATGACTTCACTCTACATAATATACATATATAGAGTACCGTACCTATAGATATTGGTGGAATTTGTTGGCACATTACTGAAGGGAATTCCATTAATTCCAATAGAAAATGCCATCAGTATAGGAAAGTCTGCCGGCAAACTATATGTATCTGGTGTCCTGATGATAATATTTACTACTCTATCTCGTCCTTCGTCCTTTTTTTCTGTTCTATAAACAAAAAGAGGCATGATGGCTTCCTTTATATATATTTATATAGTTCCTAGCTAAATGAGGCTCTTCTCTACTATTTATAAAGGGATGTGCAATAAATCGATATACGTGAATAGTTTGGTGATAGGTAGGGGTAGGGGCATCAGAAGGGACAACAAAAAAGGGATTTTCACTTGCCTTTCCTTTCATATAGAGAAAGGATGTTGAAGGATGATGTTTGTTCTTTTTTTCTTTTTTTATCCATATATCTACATACATATAAGAGGTCGTTTTGGTTTGTCAGAAGATCCCTATAAGCGAAGGATGATGATTCACACTATCAGAAAAGCCGTAAACTATGCAAATGTGACAGAGAGAAACATTTTGTATATTATGTTTCTCTGGAGGTGACAACAAACTATGTAGATACATACGTACATGTCCATGATGTTGCCGCCTGATGGTAATAAGTAAATTCTGAGGATGTACGATGACAACCAATGTTTGTGTGTGTCTGTGTGTGTAATATTGTACGCTGGGATTTAGATATATGTATATCTTTTTAGAATGTGATGTACATATTGACAGGATATTTACTGTGAAATTGCAGGATTTTTGAATTTTGTCGTTGATGACAAAGTATATGTATACCGTGGTTGTATAAAGCCAAAATGAATGGACAGCTATTTCTGAAAATTGGAAACGTATATTGATAAATTTGTTTGTAATTTATTTTTGGAAGGGGTTAGTCACTTACTATATGAAAGCATGAATAACTTTACATCAAATTGAGAATTGTGTTTTAAAGAAAATTACTTGATGTATAATTATAAAAAAATGAAACTTAACACGAGGTTGAGGTTTCAATAATTAAAATTAAGAGCTTTTACAGAGCAAATTTCAATTCAAAAGACAGGGAGTCATATTAACTCCCCCGTAAAATTAGCTTAAAAAATTAGGGAAACATAATAAATTCAATAAAATAAAAAAGATTGAAGCTTAACATATATTGAGATTTAATGTAATTATACAATCAAGAGCTTAAAAGAGTAAATTTCAAAAATTCAAATGGTTTTCGTGAACAGTGAGTCACATTAACTCCCAAAAAATTAGACTAAACAATTACAGAAAAATAATAAACTCAATAAATTAAAAAAAATGCGTATACGCCACAGTGTTTATTTAACCTTTTTTTTGTACGAACACAAAATCCCAGGGAGTCAAATTAACTCTCTTAAAATAAGACTAAATAATTAAAGAAAAATAATAAATGCAATATATTAAAAAAAGTACCCTTTTTTAACGAACATAAAATCCCAAAGAATATTCCAAAAAGGTGTGTATCATTTAATTTAATTAACCTTTTTTAAAGAATATAAAATCCCAATGAATATTCCAAAAAGTGTGTATCATTTAGCTAAATTAACCTTTTTTAAAGAAGATAAAATTTCAAAGAATATTCTAAAAAAGTGCGTATAAACGCCACAGTGTATTATTTAGTTTAATTAATCTTTTTTAACGAGTTTGAGTTTGCTCGAAATATTTTACACAAATACAGGATTTCTCTTCATCCCATTTGATGATTATTCTTGTCGATTCAATACCAAGTAATTTTTATGACCCAAACATTTAACAACACTGTCGCATATCTTCTGACAGTTCTACGAAATTGACGGCTCTTAGGAAAGTCGTAAGGTTTTCATTCAGCCATCGAACGAGGTACACTCACAATAGAATCTGTTAATTTTTCATTGAAAATATCAATGTGCGCCCGTCTAAACGTGAATGGCCCCTTTTATGAGTTGACAGTTGAGATCTCTTGATGTTGACGTCTCGTTTCATTTCGCATTGTGAATCAACTTCGAATCAATTTTGTTTTCAAGCCTTTTTGGTATTTTAATAACGAGAATAAAATAAAATAGCTTCGTAATCAAGAAAAAAAAAAAAGTTGATGTCACAGCAGGAATCGAACCTCAAAACCTTCGGTCACGCAGTAAAAAATTCGTTCTAAAATAAGGTAGGGTAAATTAAAAACGTGGAAATTTCTTTGACACATTACGTTCTGATCTTACACGTTACGATACGTTGATGTAAATTGGATACGTTCAATATTGAGTACGTTCGTTCGTACTTCAAACTAAATTGAAAGATCGATTTGAGTTTCGGTTGAAATTTGGTTGACAGTTCGAACTTGTCGCGTTCTGTGATGTAAAATCAGCACTTGAATATTTAATTTGATGTTTACACATCTTAACCGTGAGTCCCGACATTCACAATTTTTTTTTAATTTATACATAATCTGAAGCCAAATTTAAATTTAAATTTAAAAATTCAATTAATGCTCTTAAGATTTTCCTTAATGCATTAAAAAAACTAAACTTTAACTCTTTCAAATTTCTACCACTTACCGCTTAAAATAAGCTTGCGTATTAAATTGTTGCATAAGCATTTTCTATAAAAATGTAAATTTGGACAAATTTAAGTAATGTAAACTAATTTTTTCAAATGTCTACAAACAGATTTTAAATGATTTTTGATTCCAATCTGTTGAGCTGAATTAGATTTACTTAAACGATTTTTTGGTTTCAACAGGATACAGAAAACCGCTCCAAATAGCTTGGGCAACGTTGCGGGATTTTAAAATATCAATTTATGACATTATGAGAATACGTTGCTTCCACCTTGTATAATACATATACATCTTTTTATCACAACACAAATATTCAAAAAAAAAAAAACTAATTTCGAGGCTGATCAAATAAAGTGCTGTTTTTATATAGAACTTGAGAACTTTGAATTGGAATTATATTTACACTGCTGGAAAAAAATTTAAGAAAGGAATTTTTATTACTTTTTCTTAAAGAGCTGATTATTTGTTAAAAATAGCCTAATAGAGATGAAAAAAAAATCATTCTAAATTTTTGTTTGCAATTTTTTTAATCAATCATTAAAAAAAAAAATAGAGTGCAAAAATAAAGTTAAAAATTTTTCTTCTGGTTTTGTTCTTGTCAGAAAAAAATTATTTGCATTTAACCAATGCATTATTCAGTTAAATTGTTTATTCAAATTTATTAATTCTGTTGGTCATAATACGTCAATTTTTGAGTTTGAGTGAAAATAAGGAACACTTAAAAAATTTTTAGAAGAAATTGTTTGTTTTTCATTTTTTTTTTTTTTTTTTTGTTTTTGTTTAGCTGTGTAAATTCCTTATTTGAAACTATCTCAAAACTAATTGTTTTTACATAAAACCAATATTTATTTATTCTTTAAAGCAATTCAAAATGACGTCGTAATTTACAGTTAATCTGTCACTTTTGTCTTTAATGCAAGATCTCAGTTATCAAAAAAAAAAAAAAAACGCTCATTATAAAACAATTAAATCAAGAAAATGTTTAAGGAATTTTCAAACAAATAGAATGTTTTCAAAACAAACAAAATATTTATAATTGCATCAACAAATACATAACTATATAAATATATAATGACACACACACAAACAAAGGAAAGAAAAACTCATTTAATGTAGAAATGCATTTTTATGTTTTGCTCTTTGACTTTTAAAAAGCTTTTTTTTAAGACGCTCTTTTCTTTCTTTTTACTTCAAAGTAAAATTTTTTTAATTAAAATATTTTATCAAATTTTAATCTTTCCTTTATACATATTTATTATATAAATATACAAAAATAAATAAATAAAAAAAAAAATAAATTATTTTCTGCCAGCAGATCAACAAAGTCAGAAAAAATGTACCCCTCGATGTTGAGCCGTGGACCTGATGTTGAAATCGAACCGTATTACTGCCTTCCCGTAGGCACAGTGCCACCTGGTGCAAATGGTCATGTAACTGCAGGTGGTGGTGGCGTCGGTGGTGCACCTGGAGTTGGAACTAATGTTAATCAAGTTGTTGGAGTTGGACCCGCAGCATGGAGTCAACCAACTTCACCAACACCAATTAATCGTGGATTTGGTGGACCATTATCACCAACTCATGGTGGTCCAGCTAATTTACCAGGATGTCATAGACTCACTTATCCTAAAAAGAATGATGATGGTAATTTTAATTGATTTTATATTTTTTTTTTGTGACATTTTTTTACTATTATTATTTTAATTTTAGTTCATGGAAGTGCAGCATCATTATTATCCGGTGGCAGTTCCTTATATGGTTCAGCTGAAGAACGTCAAGCTAATGAAATTCGTCGATTAAAACGTGAATTAACTGATGCAAGAGATCAAGTTATGAGTTTATCAAGTCAGCTGTCAACTAATGTAAGTCAATTATTTTTTTATTATTTTAAAATAATTCAATATTTATTTAAAAAATCAATCGAACCAAAATATTTATCTTATCAGAACATTTAGCATTATCTTCTTTATATTACCAAAAATTGTATTAAAAAAAAAAAAAAAAAACTTTTCTCTTGGGCTCGTCCGGGATTTGAACCCGGGACCTCCCGCACCCTAAGCGGAAATCATACCCCTAGACCAACGAGCCAGTTGGGAAATACGGGACAATATTCTTTTAATTGCTTCTGTAGGCAGTCATATTGTTTGGATTATTTATAAAATACGAGCATGAATTAAGATTTACCTTTCTATTAGGAAATATAAACAATCTATAAATAGAATAGATGTATAAATATTCCACTATCTTTTATGCCTTTGGTGCTTTTTTTCTTTATTTTCATTTTGTAAAAGTATTGGTTTCGTTTAAATATAAATTGAGGTTTTTAATCAAAGTTATCTCTGTGATGATGGAGACGTCCGAAAAAATGTGGTTTTCCTTCGTTCGGTATAATCATAATTCATAACTATCTGTGTGTCTGTGTATTTGTGCTTCCACTGAAATTTGAGCTAGATACTAAAGGGACGGACCAATTTCCTTCATATGTGATACAGATCATTTATATATGTATGATTCCATAGGAAGGGAAATTAGATTTTTTGTTTTAGTTTCTCTTAAACGGGTAGCTGTCATACAACGATTTCGGTTTTTCAAGTTTTTTTTTTTCAAAAACTAAAACGATTTTGATTAAACTACTTATCTGATAATACTACAGTGATTGTAAAAAAGTGTGTTTCAGATTTGGTCAAAAAGTTCGTAGAACGGAAAAAGGGTTTTAACATATTTTCAGTAAATTGCCTTAGTTCTTAGTTAATCACGTATAGCTTTTTAATAGCTTAACCGATTTTGTTGTAATTTTGCAATCTGATGTGTCTAATTATTAGGAATAATATTGCATTTAAAAACTATTAAAATTAAATTTTTTAAAGAAACAAAAAAAAAAAAACATAAATTCCATTGTTTAGTACTTTTGATTTTTTTTTTCCCTAAAAATTTATTGGATTTGTATGAAACTAAATTTTGAGGTTTTTCAAAAATGTTTACATACGTAATTTTATCATTAACGGTTAAATATTAAAAAAAAAATCAGCTATTTGGTCATTTAAATTAAGCTGGTAAATGAATTATTATAAAACAGAAATTTTTATCAATTAACAAAGAAATTTAAAAAATAGACAATCTACTCTATATTTGGAAGGAAAGACAGTCTTTAGTACTAACTGTTAGTTGAAAGTATTAAAATTGACCTTTTTTCTAGAATTTGAAAGTATGTACTAAAATTGCTTTTTTTTCTCTACTAAAAATAAACATTTGACATTTAGTACCAACTGTCACTTAAAAGAAATATTTTTTTTTATCGAAAATAAATGTTTGAATCCAAAAGTACTAAAATTGCATTTTTGTCTCTATTGACAAAAAATTTTACAAACATTTGACAGTTTTTAGTACCAACTGTCACCTGAAAGAGCTAAACTTTTTTTTTACTAGCAACAGTCAATTTTTAAACCCGAAAGTACTAAAATTGCTTTTTTCTTTTTTAACAAAAAACTTACAAACTTTTGACTGTCTTTAGTACCAACTGTCAATTGAAAATACTAAAATTTCTTGTTTTTCTATTGAAAATAAAATTTTAAATATTTATTCACCTGAAATTACTAAAATTGGTCTTTTTCTCTCGTGTAAAAATAGATGTTCAATTATTTGACAGTCTTTAGTACTAAATGTCACCTTAAAGTACTAAAATTGCTTTTTCTTCTTTTGAAAATAAAATTTCAAACATTTTCGGATTTTTCAATCTTCTACGAAGTCGTTCCATTAACGCTTGAATTTATTTAAAAAAGAAATATTAACGAACACATCCCGCTGTCAGAGAAAAATAATCGATGTTTAGCTTTCAAACAGCGAATATTTTCAACGAAAATCATTCAGTACTTTTTTTTAAACTTTTCAAAGATTTTAACACTTTTTTCAGTTTGATTTTTAAATTATATATTTTAGATTAATTGTTATTTACAAATTGATTTTTGCTAAGCTAACTATTTTTTTTTAATAAAACAAGGCTCATTATGATTATTATATTCTCATAAACGATAATATTTTGATTTTTTAAGCCTTGAACCACAAAAGCAAGTGCAATGCTCCCAAGTCACTTCCATTTTTTATACAATTGATATACAATGGACCATACTTTGTACTGACTAACTGTGTCTACAAAGTGAGTGGCACTATAAAAACTTTCAGATGATAATTCTAAAAAAAAAGTACAAAAAAAAATTACAACGATCTTCTACCTATCATCATTATCAAAATGTTTCATTATTTTGTTTTTTTTTTTTTTTTTTTTTATAAACAAAAACTATAGAAATAGCTGAACTTTTACCTTGAAATTTAATCAAAATCATACACAATATATATGTACGTAGGCAGTTCATGACGACCGACGACGACGACGATAGTAACCACACCAATATAGTAGGTACAGTTTAGCTTCTTGAATATAAAGTTAATTTCCGAATAATAAATTCCACAGTTTGTTGTTGTTGCTGTTGTTGTTGTATGTCTAGCCCCTATAGCCAGTATGTCTTATGCATTTAAATAACAAAACAATAAAAATTCATCCCGAACATAATTATAGGGAACAAAAATAACAACAGAAAATATGCAGAAAGAAAAAAATAAAAAAAAAAATAAATAACTAACTAAAGAAAAACAAACCCCCTGCCTTAACGTTCTTATTTATATGAATCTACGTCTAATTTCCAATTAAGATATGTGTGGGGACATTCCCCGATCCAATTGCACCATTACTATGTACTTACTAAGTTTTTGAAGTCTTCAGTCTTCATCTTCAAAAATAAAAAAATAATAATAATAAAAAGATTTAGGATGAAAACCTATTATACTTAACGATAACGAAAAACAAAAAATAAAATAGCCTGCAAAAAAGAATCTGACATTAGTCGAAAGTCGCTAGCAAAAGCGAGAGCACGCATCGGAAAAATAGGTCAAGCTCTGGTTTTTTTGTGTTTGGCTTAATAGTTTTTAAACGAGTAGAAAAAAAAAATAATAATAAAAAAAATATATACACCTACGAGTTTATACAAAAATTAAAAAAAAAAAAAACCGAGAAAACAAAATAATGAAAAAACATTCCGAATTAAGAGGAATTTGTCTACTTATTTTTGGCCTGGCAATGCTGCAGTTGTCATTTGGGATACCATTATCATATGCTGAAATAACTTGCCATAATTTTATTAATGATCAATTGGGGGCAATTTGTGTTAATGGTGTAAATATAAGACCTCCTTGTGAGTATTTAATATTTTTTTAAAGTGCTTTTTATTTTGTTTAATTAAATTACTAAGAAAAATTTTTGTTTTTTTTTTCTTTGTTTTGTTTTGCAAATCATCACAGATGCTTCTCTTAGAAATCCTTTAGCTGAGGTTTTTGGACATTCTGGTTTAACTATAAAACCTCATATTTTAAAAATTTGCTGTTACAAAAAGTGTAGCTATTCAATATTTAAACAATATTGCGCGCCATTTCCAACAACACCTTCAGTTAATATCAACGACAACAATAGCAGCAGCAATAATAATAACAACAACAACAACAATGACAACAACTAAGCCATATTACAATACTTTATAAAAAAAAATGAAATGTACCAAATAAATAATTACATTTTTTGTTAATTTGGCCTCATTGTGGAGGAGACGTGAATTCCTTTTTTTGTTTTTTTCTTTAATGGAACTTTAACTTGGAAGCATTTTTGCATGAAGTCATTGGAAGGATTCATAAATTAAATCAATAAAACTAATTTCATGGATGTGAAAATTCTGAGAAAAAAAAATTAATTCATAGAAAAGAAAGTTAAAGTTGTGGTTTTTTTTTTTTTAGAAAAGTCGATAAGAATTTTTTCCTTTTTTTTAAATTTTAGAATTAATTTTTTTAGAATTATTGTTTTATGAAAAAAATCAGTTTTTCAAGTGTTAGTTTTTTTCAAGTATCGTTTTCATTCTTTATCCAAAGCAAAAAAAAAAAGAATGTCAAAACTTTCAAAAAGTTATTCAAAAAAGTTCAATTTTTTTTATGAAATTTGTTTGGTCGATTCTTTTCAAATTTGTTAGTGTGTCAGTTTTTAACACATTCTAGAAATTTTAATTGTAAAAAACTAACGGTTCCTACCATACAACTGTTGAAAATATGGGGGACTTTAAACAACCCTTAATAATGAATTTTTTGATACAATCTAATAATTTTTATACACAAATGTAGCATTTTTAAAGCGTAGCGCCATCTATTGACGATCCCATTTTCTTTAGGGACGAAATTACCTGATTGTAAATTCTTTAGTGTTTGTCATTTCTTAGAATCAATATTATCTCTTTCCATACAAAATTGAATTTTCAGATATTCACACCTGAAAGTATGCAATTGTGGGTTTTCACGACTTTCAAAGTTTTCCTGTCGACATTTCAAATTTTCGGCGCCATACTTTTTTTACTTAGTTTGATACGAATCCAAAAAAAAAGAAGCGGGTTCAGCCGTAACGTGCAATAAAAAAACAAAAAAAAACCTGAGATATCCACCGCCGAAAGTATGCAATTTTTGGTTCTCACGATTTTTGGACTTTTCCTGTCAAAATTTTAAAATTTTCGGGCACATACTTTGTTATCTGGTTAAATACAAATCCAACAAAAAATCGGATGATGTTCAGACGTAACGTATACCGCTGAAACAAAAAAAAAAACAATTATAGCGTTTCTGTTAAGCGGAGTCGATTATAATTTTTTTCCTTTGGCGTTTGTGACTTTAAAATTCTCAACCTAAAGCATAGTGACATAATTCAATACGAGAAGTCCATAAATCTGTCAAAAAATCAATTTAAGTAGAAATCGTAAACATAGTATGCCATCTCATAAATCATGGCTTTTAAAAACCTCATAAAATTTTTAAAGACCAGTCCTTTCCTTTACAATAATTGTAACTTACTCGCGTTTGCTCATAATTTTAGTAGTCATGTTCATATACAACAAAATATCCATTACATTTTGGCTTTAAGCCAAATTTCCTGAGGTTCACCTTCATTTGAGAAACTAATAATTTTACTATGTGTGTATACTGGCCACATGTTATATTTTTGGGCCATAATCCTTGTGGTTTGTTTGATGGCTGGCTACTATTTTATAGTGTTGCAGATATAATTTTGTTTTTTTTTTTTCATACCCTGGCTCAATGATATCATTGCCAACAAACAACAACCAGAAAAAAAAATGATGTTCAAAATTCATGGTCAATGCGAAAAAATAAAACCAATAAAATAAAGAAAAGAATCTGCAATCATTTTTTTTTTCTGACCAAATTAGTCAACTAAACAAAAGAAAAGAAAGATACGGGAGTATCTACTACCTACATATGTACATCTACTTTTCTTGGCAATGAAAAGTGTAATTTCTTTTTGCTACCATCTTTTATTGTTGAATGTGCAGTTTTTTTTTATTGAGATTTTAAAAAGAGAGTAAAAGAAAAACACAACAAAGGTTATCAAAGTGAACAATGAATGTTTAGAAAAAAAAATAGTCCTGATCGAAGGATATTTCTTATACCATATCGAAGACAAAAAAAAATCAAATACAAAAGAAAGAGTCATTCATTTTTTTTTTCTTCAACAACAAAGAAACAAAAAATCAGAGAGTTTTTATAACAAAAGCTTGTGGGTATATGTATGTATATGCGGAAAGTTCGATAAAGTGGGCAATGAAGAATGTCTCGAGTGCGGGTAAAGCATTTTTTTGTTTTTTTTGTATTTCTTGAGATAAAATTTGCAAAAGACTCTGTGTTCTTAAGGATAACTAAAAAAGTAGATGCTCTTTTTGAAAAATGAAAAACAAAAAGTAAATAGAGTAAGCAGTTATATTTTACACAAATGTAATGTACTATAGCAAAAGATGTAGCAAAGAAAAACACAAAAGTAATATTACGATAAGCATTAGGATTTTGTTGTTTGAAGTTTCTCAAGATATAAATGTGATAATAATGTACTCCTATTAGCAAAAAATATTGAAGTTTGTTTTTAGGTAATATTAAAATTATTTATGTAAGACTAGTTGGCCCGTCCCAACTTTGCACGGATGGAAATCTAAATTTTACGTATAAAATTTATAAAAGAAAAAATTCCAAACCTGAAAGTATGCAATTTCGGGTTTTCGAAATTTTCCAAAAGTTTTGAAGTATATTTTTAATCTTTAAGTTATTAATTTAGTCCCAGCTTCGCACCGGTAGAAATCTAAGTTCGCGTACAAAATTTATAAAAGAAAAAATCTCACACCTGAAGGTATGCAAATTCGGGTTCTCACGGTTTTCCAAAAGTATTGAAGTTAAATTTAAATCTTTTAATTATTTATGTAAAACTAACTGGTGCATTCCAGCTTAGACGGGTAAAAATCTTAGTTACGTACAAAATTTATAAAAGATAAAATTTCACACCTGAAAGTATGCAATTTCAGGTAAGTATATTTTTAATCTTAAAATTATTAATGTAGGTACTTGACCTGTCTCTGGTTTGCACAGGTAGAAATATAAGTTGCGTATAAAATTTATAAAAAAAAATCCACACCTGAAAGTATGCAATTTTGATTTTTTCTACTTTTCCTGTCGAAATTTATCATTTTTGGCTTCTTAGTGTTTTTACATGGTTCAATAGAAATCCAACAAAAAAATCTCCAAGCAAATCGAATGATGCTCAGTGGAGTTATATTTTTTTTTCTGTAGCCGAATTTTACGATTGTACCCCCTGAAAGTATGCAATTTCCAAAAGTATTAAGATGTATTTTAAATCTTAAAATTATTTGTGTGAGACTAGGTGGTCCGTTCCAGCTTCGTACGGGTAGAAATCAAAGTTGCGTATAAAATATATAAAAGAAAAAAAGTCCACCCCCGAAATTATGCAATTTGTGGTTTTAACAATTTTCCAAAAGTATTGAGTTTTATTTCTAATCTTTAAATTATTTATGAAAGACTCGTTGGTACATTCCAGCTTCGCGCGTGTAGAAATCTAAGTTGCGTACTTAATTTGCAAAAAAAAATAACCCCTGAAAGTATGCAATTAAGAGTTTTCAATGATTTTTCGTCTTTTCAATTTTTGGCTCCGCAGCATTCAATACGAATTCAACAAAAAAAATACCCAAGTAAATGAGAAGATTTTCAACCGATTTATATTTTTTTCTCTTGCCAAATTTTACGATATTACCCAAAACAATTGGTAGGGCTTCCGTTTGGAAATAAACAAATTTTTACTTAGGTCCTGCCTAAGATTTTTAAGAGTCTCTAAACTAAATTCCAAAAAAAATCAATGACCTTAATTTTCATAATTTTCGTAGATATATTCAGACCAAAATCTTAAGATACATTTAATTTAATACACTTTTAATAAGTTTCTTAGGAAAGAAAAGAGAAAAGTCAAAAGACACACACTAAAGCTACTAATAACAGAAAAACACAAAACAAAAACAAATTAAATAAAATAAAATTACAAACCATCTCTCGATTTCTCGTCAAAGCATCGCCATCTCAGCACAAACAAAAATCAACTTACAGACTTTTTGGCAACAAATAAAGTTATTTGTCCTGACTTCTTTTTGGGCTTGGTTGAACATTAATTTTATGTTTTTACTTTGTTCTTTGTTATTTTCTCTGTGTGTATGTGTAAGTGTCCTTGAGATGAAAGTTTTATAAATACAAATTGGTTAAATTTTTTTTCTTTGTCTTTGCTCTCGGGTTATAGTTATTGAAGTTAGACTAATTTTAATGAAATTCAGATGACAGTATCATCTTTGTCGTTTTAACGTTATACCTAAATGTGAAAGTTTAGATGGCCTTTGTTTAATATTTCTTTATACACAATATTGAAAGGCTTCTCTACTAATTAGATTATAAAGTATGAGTAGCTTTTAGAAGCACTTCAGTAAGATTTTGTAGAGTTAAAGAAAAGGATAATTAAATCATATTTTTGAGTTAAGAAATATTTTGATTGAAATAAATATAAGTTGGGTTAAGTACTTGAAATTTAACAAGCATAGCTAATTTGGATTAATCAAGCCCATTCTATTGTAAATCTAAAGGATAAGGACTCTTAAATCAAAGTGAAATATGACTGAAATAAATTGCAGAAAAGCTTTGATAATTTTTTGTTTTAATATTTGGTTGAGTTTTTGACTGAAAGTCACATTTAACCATATGGTTTTAAACGTGCCTAATGTTTGCCAGACGCATTTGAAAGCAAACATTTGATTTTATTGATCTTTTTGGAATGTGTATTCAAACTAAGTGTAAAAAAAAAATAAAATTGAAAATATTTCCACATTTTGAAAAATATGTCAGACGGTTTACTTATAACTGGCATGAAAACCAAACATTTTTTATTTCTTTTGAGTATTTTCATACTCACCATATTTTTTTTAATAGAAGATTCCACTCAAAACGTTCTGAACTTTGTAAATTAATTGAGTATAAAAAAAATAAAAATTTATTAAGTTTATTCAAATAACTGCCAGATGTGATTATTAAACTACCTATACTTTATCAATTTGAGTACAAAAATATATAATTCTCAAATTGATCCCAATTGGTAACACGTCTAGTTTAAGAACTACATATGTAAATTAAACTTGAGTAAGAAAACCAAAAAAGTTGTCAAATTATTCTAATATAACTGCCAGATGTGTGCCTATTTTTACAACAAAAAAATTTTTGAATTTAAAAATTTAATGGTAGCCAATTTTTGTGTAAAAAGATCAATTAAAGTCTAAAGCACTGCTTCCATATGCTTTTATTTATTGCCAAATAATTATTGCAAATAGCAATTTAAAATAAATGATGTTTTTTTCGCATTTGGCAGCCTATTTGTTGCATTGGAGATGGACTAGAGTTTGATGTTCAAATAATTATTTTCTAGATCAATTCTTTCTAATTCAAAGATGAACAAAAATTAAGAAAACAATTTTTTTGCACATCAGATGCTTACGCATCTGGCAGTCTTATAAGCAACTGGAACATATTTTTTCACTTTGATATTGGCTTAAAATTAATATTTAAATACATTTTTAAACTTTGTTGCAAACAATTTATACAAAATAAACTGTTGGCATGTCAGATACTTAGGCATCTGGCAGCCTTTTTTGCAACTGGAACATATTTTTCCCCTTTTATATTGATTAAAGCTTAGGTTACATTCTTAAATATTTGTTGCAAAATAAATTATTTCAGAAGTCATCAACTTAAATGTCATATACTTTTTCAAATCTGGCACTACTATATTAGCAGTTTTGTCTTATTTTTCATCTCCAAATTGCTTGATTTTTAACTATATTTTTTTCTAAAATAAAAATCTCAAGAAATTATATATATAGGATAGGTACAACCGTTTTTTTCGGCAATGTCATTTACAATTTACAAATGCATATGGCAGCAACAATTGCAGTAACCGAAAGCCTATTTTTTTAACTCTCATCGATTTTTCCTAAAATTTGAACAACACAACAAACTAAAATATAAAAAACTAAATAAATCCAGATTCATGTGATGATAAATCTTCCAAGCTTTAACCCCTGTTAGCTTGTTTCATTAAATTTTCAATTCCATAAAATGCGCCCCTAAATAGGCAGAGGAATTTTAATGAAAATAATTGAAGGCATCCAAGTTCCAAAAATGGAGAAAAATATCTTCTGTTATTTTTTCACCATAAGTCTTGTCTGCCTTGTCTCTGTGCTGACTCGTTGCCCGCACCGGCTGCCGGCGCAGTATATCGCAAACATGTTCGTTATTCGCGGTTAATCTCCCCTGATGTTTGTCGGTTTGATTTTCACCCACCAATCAGGCTTATTTAGTCGCTAACATATATATCTTTACGGTGCGGCTGGCGGCGCGTCGTCGTTGACATCCAAAGGGGCATCAGAGTAAGATAGAATTTGAAGCATTGCACCGCATAACATGAGATACTGTCAACACTGCTTTTCACAAATTGTCACCAATCTCATGACGATGATGATGATGCTATTTTGCAGTAAAACCACCCGTCATGTCCTTAAGTACATAATGATGTGTCATAATTATAGACCATCGCATCTTGGCTGTCATCCGTGTAATCATCACAGAGTACAAGAGGTATGTACGTCATCCTAACGATGACATCAGGTTTTGATGTTATCGAAGGAAAATGAGGATATAATTGAACCTGGGTCTGGTGGACTCTTGGATGACAATTTAAGGTGCTGCTAAATGGACTGAAAAGTCCTTCCCCCCCACCCCTACACCTTTCTTTGAACAAGTTTCACAATCTGATCATATTATAGATGGGATGGATGGGTGTGCTAATTTGGAGCATTCCTGTCTCCATCGCTCGCCTCCCTAAATACCTCAATCATATTTGTTTGGAGTGGAAATTATAATTATGACAGGGAGCTGGACCGCCATATCTTTTAAGCTATATATTCCATCTGAACGACTTACTGACTATCTTGCCATTCCAATTCAATTTAATTGAATGGATTGTGTGATACACTCAACGCAGTTACGCCGGCCGGCTGTCCAATGCGTTCGTTTCGTCGTCGTCGAATTCGTTGCGGACAAAATCATCAACCATCCTCCCATCATCAGCCAGCATCTTGTGTCGCTAATTTTATTTTATTAGGGAAGTCTAACCACTCACAATTTACTTGACCTCAATTGAAAGTTCTCGTTCTCTGTTGGAGTTGTATTGTCGTTTGTTTTATACAGTTTGGCCCATAATAAGTTTATTTTTGTATATATTTTTTTGCTTCCTTGATTTGGTGGGCTAGCTATATGAATTTGGATTAGGAATGGGACATGGGAGATTATGTACTTTACAGATAGATACTTTTGTTTTTTTTTTTGAATTTATGCTCAACATTATGTAATTTTTTTTTTTATTTTTTTTTTCCAAAGAAGCAACAAATTTTTATTAGAATTTTATTTTTATAACCTACTTCAATGTGAAAACGGTTGGTGGCTTATCTTTTCCGCCTTCAAGACTCTGTATATAAGTCACCCAAGTTTCAACCACATAAAAAAAAAAAAAAATAAACCAAACTGACCCTTGAGAAGCAGATAAGACAATGTAATGTGCGTAAGTTTTTTTTTTTGAATTTGAATTTGATAATTTGAGACTATTTTTATTCGAAACCCTCGGTTGGTCGGGTGGTGGCCGTAATGATGCTAAATTTATATTTTTTTCTGAATAATTTTGAATACATATTTATGTACCTACATAGTTGTTTTTTAGGGTTTTGTATAAAATTGTCTCTTAAGATTGTTTAGTTTTATTTAGAGGCCTTATCTTAAATTGACATAAATGCTAATTATTATTTCTAATTTTTTTTTGCAAGTGGCATACAGTGGGGCATTATTTTTTAGCTTAGAGTGGTGTAACTACTGATATTATAGTTATCAAGTGATAATAAGTCCGCATTTAAATGTAAATTTAATGAAAATAATTTTTTTCCCCAAACCGTTTGGCATGTGAGGAATTTACATTAGAGCTATTTTCGCATTTGGCAGACGTATATTATTGGGTAAAATTTGTTTTTTGATTGCAAATTGAATAGAATTTGATTTTTTTCTGAAGTAGTTATGAATTTTGACCTATATTTTAAAATTAAGAAAATTATTTATTTCGTAAACCAGCTACTTTTACATCTGGCAGCATTTAAACTGGAATATATTTTTGTCATTTTGATATTGACTTAATCTTAATTTTTAAACTACATTCGAAAATATTTTTTTTTTTTTTTTTGAAAATAATCAAAAAAACAGCAAAAAAAAATTGGCCTGTTGGCAATTTTAATTCTATTCCACAACTGGCAGCATTTTTAGCTAGATTTACCAGTTTTTGATTTCAGATTGACTTGAATTTAATTTTTAAAAATGTTTTTTTTTTTTCTGTGAAATAAAAGCTTCAATAAAACCTACAATTGGCGTTGCCAGTTTTAAATGCATCTGGAAGCAATAATTATGGTAACGGAAAAACATCTGACACACATGGTGACATAATTTTTAATTACGGAAAATAAATTCATTTAAATACCTACTCTGATAAATATTGATAGAATAAAATAAAGAATATATATTATGTATAAGCTCAATCGTTAAGCACCTTCTCCTTTATTTAATCGTACCAAATAGAGCATCTGCTCCGAAACGTTGAGTTCTGAGCAAGTGTTCCATTTTACTCATATCTTCCTAGGTCTATTTCTTTCATAAATATAACTCTTATAGTTAATGTCTAATTCTAGTTTAGAGACGAGAAATCAAACTATAAAAAAAAATTCAAAATAGTATGTGACGTATGTGACAGGTTTAGATTGCCGTAGGATTTTATAACACTTACATATGACAAGAATATAATAAACGATATGTAAATTTTACATCGTAAATTACATAATCTATTCTTAAAAACCGAAAGATTTGAAGTTTTGAAATCCTAAAATGTTACGGTTGTGTCACAGACTTTAAAATTCAAAGAGTTCGTTTGACGATAGAATAGACAATTTTTCTTACTTCCACAAATTACCAGTTTATAAAGTTATCAAAAATGTTGTTTCTGTAATAATTTAACATTTTTACATATTTTTGTTACGTTTGTGACAAATATCACATTTTGAATCAAATGTTTGTATTTCCTACTGAATAATCAAATTACACAAAATCGAGCAGTAAGTTAAGATAAAGTAAAAAGAGGTAACGTACTTTTTTCATATTACCGCGACGTAAAAGACTTGGTGCCAGGGTTACCAGATAATCCAATTTCAGAATTCAGAATTTAGACCAAAAAAACAAGCCTTATTTCATTTAAAATATCTTAATTCTCCACTTTTTTACTTTTAACTTTAAAAAAAGACATACTTTAATTAAAAGACATAACATAATTATAAAAAAAGTAAAAATATTAATACAATTTTTTTTTTAATAAATCCAAAAAAGAAATATTAAAAATGAATTAATTTATTGGGCTACTTTTTTTCAAATTGTCATAAATTTTCAAAGCAGGTATCCAAATTTGACCTAACTGGCAATTTTAGTTGGTTTGTTTTTGCGAACGCTTTTCTTAATTTCTATTGCTTTTACCCAAAAAATTGCCTTAACATTCTTCCAAAGAAAAACGTATAATTTTCAAGCAGTTTAAAAAAAAAAAGAGTCTTTTCCCTTGTCTCCCACAAAATCAAATAATTTGGTACAAATTTAGGGTTTGTCGGATTTTTTTAGAAGTAGGCTAGAATTATTACATAAGCCGGAAATAGAAAAAAATGGCTAAACATTTAAGTCAGGGTTATATAAAAGGATTAATTTGAAAAAATAAATATTGATTTTCTTCTTGAAATAGAGTTGGACGGCAATTTAAGGCTGTCAGCTCGTGAAAAAACAATGTAAACCAGAACCTATATTAGCTTAAAACTCTCAACCATTACTAAGGTAGTTTTTTATGACAAAAGACGTAGTCTTCATTGCATTTGTCATTTCCTCGCAAAATGCACTAGGTACAGCTGAAAATATTTTATAGGTGGAATTCAATTTTCAGACTTCCATTTAAAACTGTTAAAGGTTCTTCGGGATCCCTATTTTCATAGAGTCAACAATATATTTGTTATTTCTTTTTAAATTTCTTCAACTATGACTTTAAAAAAGCTTTATATCCTATCCTATCTGTCATTTTCCGTGAAATAAAACAAATTCAAAATCTAACCGATAAAATTTAAAGCCATACCTTCAGAATTCTATTAAGGCCTTGCCCAGATTTTTTTTCAAAAAAAGTTATCAAAGTAAAGTTTATTTAAAGAACACTTGATTTATAAAATCACCATTAACTTCTAAGTTCTGCGGTTTGATCTGATGATTGATCGAGATGGATGGCGCCATGCTTTAAGTATTTCAATATCTATATAAATCCTACAGGTTTCAATCATCATAATATTAATCCATATCTATCCCTCCTTGTTTTTTTTTTTTTTTTTAATTAACAGTCAAACAACAAATAATTAAAAATAAAAACATTCCAATCATCATCCCAAACACAAACAAAGAGACAAACATACAAAAAAAAACATCAAAAGCAACAGCAAAACCATTCAATATCTATGCTGCAATGTATATATCTGCATCATGCATGCATTGATGCATTTCGAGATTGCAACAATTGCCGCCGAACGTTCGTGGCTTCTTTCTGTTTCTATACTGTTCATATATGTTCGGTTCGCATAGAGAAACCTTTCCTATACGGGAGTGTTGCTGATGGTTTATAATACCTTTGAGGGTTAGAAATATGTTGGAATAAAACTAACGGTTCATTGCAGCATAAATACAAGTACCTTTATGTTTTTTTTTGTCCAGCATACCGCCATCAATCTATCGGAATCAATAATGACGTTTTCAAGAAATAGAAGAAATTCAATCCAACCGCACCATCATCACATCGTCATCAGGCATTCAACATTCAAACATTCAGCATCGCATCATCTTCATTATCATTTTATCTACGCTTCTAAACGTGTATCGATCTATTGGCCTGTGTCGCCAATAATTTTTATTTATTTTTTTAGCTTTAAGAAGGATCTTATAGGAACTTACCTTACCTATATCGACAGTTGTTGTTGGTTAAAAGAATTGCCATTCTCAAAGAATTATCAAGAAATTGATTTTTTTTTATAAATAAATGGCATTATTTTAAAACGTTGTCTAACTTTAGACAACTTTGGAAAATGTGTTCAAAAACCTTGTTTATTGTTGTCTTATAGCTGCCTTACTTAGACACAAGAGTAGATTGTCTTAGACGTGAATAAGGTGATATTTATTTTTATTAAATAAAGCATATTTCCACCAATTTGAAAATAGTTAGACAGTGTCTAAGTAGACAAAAATCTAATAAATACGACTAAATAAGTACGAAATTTGATCAAAATTAATAGAGTCGTTTTTAAGAAAATGTTTAAAAAAACCAAAGCAGAACCTTTTGTAAAACCCTTTTTTAGCGAAGTAATGTTTTGAAAAAAAGAAACACATCCAACATTTAACTTCCAATTTAATGAAGAAAATTTTTGTTTATAATTTCTATAAGAATATCGAATTTTTCTACAGCAGGTTTTGGTTTGGGTTGGTTTTGTTTTGGTAATTATCAAACTTTCTCAGAAACTACTCTAAGAATTTTGATGAAATTTCGTACTTATAATGTTTAAGGCAATAACAATTAAACTGCGTTTCAGACTATTAACAAAAAGTTCGAAATTTCATCAAAATTTTTATAGTCGTTTTAGAGAAAGTTTGCAAAAATAACCAAAACAAAACCAAATTAAAACCTGTTGTAGAAAAAATCGATATTATTATGAGAATAATAAAACAAATCAAATTGGAGTTAATTGCCTATAGTTTTTTTTTTTTTTTAAACATTTGGCAACACTTATTCGTATTATTGACAGAAAACTCGATCCCAACTTATCTATGACAACATTTCAAATAGCTTAGAAATGCAATTTCAATTGCACATTGTTGATGTTCGGCGAACGCACTATTTACGGTACAACAGATGCGCTGCAGATATCAATCAGTGTTACACACCGGCACCTTTCCCCTCCTTACAGCCCATCATCATCTTAGAGAAGCTGTGAAGAATTCACAGTAGTAGGTAGTTCGTATATACCTTGTGTTAGCTGGTTGGTTAGTGGTAATGAATTCCTGGTTTTTAGAGTCACCTTCTCATATAATATTAAGGTGATTGAAAGGGGGTGGCGGTGGCGGATATGGATTCAAATGGAATTTTTCTTCTTTTTTTTTTTTTTCTATTTTCCACTTGCATTTCGAATCTAAAAAAGAAGTGACGATTAGAGAAAGAGATATTCTTTGCGGTTCACATTAGAGATATTACAACCGCACTGTCACAGCAAGGGATCCCTTTACGTATATGTACACACAATGTGGCCTTGGAAGACGCTATTAGACGTATACTGCATCATTTATACTTTATTTGTACCTCACATGCCATTTTTAAAAAAATCTAAAAAAAACACCTGGGGAGTTTGTAAGTAGTTAGCTGTATAGCGTACAATAATGTATGTACATTCATATATGGGGAAGAATGTATGTAAGTTACAGTTAGAGGAGATTTTTTATCGACATACATTTTTTTGTAATGTTAAATGGATGACTTTTTTCACTTGATTCATTTGACAATATTGTCTGAAAAATTCTTGACAATACATTGTCTTGTCAATTTTTTATGATCCTTAAAAAACTTCACAGCTGGTCGCATATTTTCTTGATATTTAATAGAATTATCTCAATTTATTAAGCAGACAGAAATTTAATAATATTTTAGGTTGTCACTTTAAGCGTTCTCAGCTCAGTTCGATGTAGAACTTTTCAATGTTTATGAAACAATGCCCTGTCGCCTAAAAAAATTGGATTTTCTCTTTTAAAAAAAAAACCGTCAAAGCAATTTGTATGTGTTAAGTCTTTTCTAAAAAAATCAAAAATTTGATCCAGGGTTTTTGGTTTTGTAGGAAGAAAGAGGACAAATTTAGATTTCTTTTGACATATGGGGTTTTAAAGGAGATCAAAGGTTGAAAAATGGTTGAAATTTAGTTTTTTTTTTGTAAAAAAAATCGCACATTTTCAGTTTTTTTTTTTTACAATTTTAAACAAAAAAATTAGCATACTTATGAAATTCTACACAAAAAGAATTATGGCGTCTTTTTTTCATAAGAGAATAAGATTATGAAATAAACATGCGCAAATGTGTTCAAACCATTGTAATATTTGCACAAGTTTATCTCGAAATCTACTGCTCTTATAAAAAAAATTCCTTTAATAATTTTGTATCAAGTTCTGAAAGCTACAATTTTCACCTTAAAATATTAAAAAAAAACTTAAAATAAACGTACTATTTTTCAAAAAAAAAAAAAAACTGAATTTTTCAACTATTTTCAAACCTCTAAGAACCACAGTCTTATTCTTCGACATTTATCTCTAAAATGTTGATAGTTTTTAAACAGTTTAAAAAAAAAAAATTTTGACTTTTAAATCCCATACCTATTTATTTGGCCATTTTCTACCGTTTTCGCGAGTTTATCTCGAAACCTATTGCCTTTACCAAAAAAAGTGTTATAATCTTTTTTGCGTAGAATTGTACAAGTTACAATTTTCATACAAAAATATTTTCAAAAAAAAACCAAAGGTGTGCTATTGTTTTACAAAAAACTTAATTATAACCTTTTTTCAACCCTTTTTTAACCCCCTAAAAATGAAAGTTCAGTTCTCGAATTTTCTCTCCGAAAAAAATTATTGTTTTTGAGCAATTAAAAAAAAAAACGAATTTTCTTTTTTATGAGTCGGTATTTCTATATTTACATATGTTAAATAAAATTGTTAAAGCTAAATTTTTGTATCTTAACATTAAAAAAAAAAAACTGATGTTTTAAAATTCTTGACAAAAAAATTAATTTAAACCGCCTAAAAAAATTCAACCCTGATATAAATTTGTGCTTCGTTGTAGGAAATGCTTAAATCGTAAAAATTAAGGTCTCCCTCAAAAATTAAGATCTCTCGGAACTTCTTTGAAGTTTTGCTTTTTTTTGTCTAATTTTTTTAAGTTAGAGATAAACTAATAAGGAATCTTTTACAATTATTAATAATCAACAATGCTTAGCCTTTCATAGC
This sequence comes from Epistrophe eligans, assembly GCA_951394125.1. NCBI lineage: Eukaryota > Metazoa > Arthropoda > Insecta > Diptera > Syrphidae > Epistrophe > Epistrophe eligans. The sequence continues at coordinate 108,467,184 of OX596028.1, forward strand.
CATCATAACAATCTAAACAAACTGTCGATGAAAAAAAATTAAAAAAAAAACAAAAACAAAAACAAAAACTGAACTTATCAAAAATTGCGTATTGACAAGGTCCTCACTAGTCAACTGATGAGTCCAAGTGAGATCGCCGGGACGAAACGCCTAAAAAATTTTTGTGGACTAAAGGCCGTAAAAAGCTATTTGGAAAAACAAAAACAAATCATTCAATTAACTCTGAATAAAAATAATAAAATTCCCTTTTGATTGCTAAAACGTGACAACAATAATAAAATAATTCCAATAAAAAACTATACATGCAAAGTTTTAAGATAAAACTATTCCAATTCATTTGTAAAAGTTGTCATATATCTTATCATGACACATTTTTATTACCAACCATCATTTCAATACACGATACACACTGCCCATTCCATTAAAATCATCATTGTCTCCACATTGTCTATAACGACAAAATAAAAACACAAAAATAAAAATAAATAATAAAAACCATTAAGTTCCTTTACCCTTTTTCGAAAATACAAAAAAAAAATCGATAAAATTAAATTTAAGCAAATCAAAAATCAATTGGTACTTGAGATTGTTTTTATTTTTTATATTTACAAACAATAAATTCGATTTGTATTCAAAAAAACTAAAAATCTTTGAAAAATTGAGTGAATAACAAAGTTAGCGGAAGGAAGTCAAAGAAAACAGGGTGGGAGATTATACAAAAAAAAAAATCACAACAAATTACTATTTTGTTTTCAATGTTTTTTGTGTTACACTCTTGGATTTAAATTGAATGAAATTGTATAAGACTTTTCAACTAAAAAAAATAAAATGGAAGAAACACATAAAGTCAACGAATCTTAAGAATCAACAAAGATGTTGATATAGGTCGGTTCAGGGTTGCCATATTTTTTTTTTTGTATTTTCTCTAAATTGTAATTATAACCTTAGCAATACAATTTATTGAAAAAAGTAATTTAGCTTCCACAATGTTTGATCTGTAAAATATAAATGAGTCTTGGTTAAAACATTCAATTACGTACGTGCAAATTATTAAAAAAAATCTATTAGAAAGCCCTTTTTGGTTATTCTTAAGTAACCGTTTAAAATTTTTAAAATTCATTTGTTTTAAAAATAAATAACGAACGAAAACAGTTTTTGACAAGTCTGCTAGTTTTCTATACAAAAAATAATTGTTTTTCAATATAAATAAACCTATGGTAGTTACTTCATTAAATATAAACTGTTGCGTAACTAAAAGTTGCATATGCGCCCCTAGACTAAAACTAATTTTATTGAAACTTAAGGTCATATAAATTTATATTTATTTTAAAATCTTTCCAAAATTTGACATTTGGCAACCCTATTAAAGTTTGTTTTTCTATAAATTTTTATTTTCTAAAAATCATATAACTCTTACTTTTATATTATTACTCAATCTTTTTGGTGGTTATATTTTCTGAATAAGTAAGAACATTCGTATTATACCCCACAAAGCTAAAAGTAAACCCAGACCTATATACGAGTATATCTGGTCTTAAAAAATGTAAACAAAAATCTAGTCATTTCACAATTGTTTTTTTTTTTGTTAATTTAAGATAAACAACAAAAGATAATGTAATCGTTATTATAGAAGGTTGTAAAACAAGTTTAACTACAAGACGACAATCTTAAAGTACAAACAAACAAAAACAACATGTTGCAATATTGATTTGATAAAAATGAAGTTTTCATGACTTTTGTTGCTTTTTTTTTTTATAATGTTTTCTTTTTGGAAATTTAGTGTAACTTATGTAAAGTGTTTGATTTGAATTTTGGTAATTTTTACCTTTTTCTAAGGTGCGGTATATTTTATTTTGTTGGACAAAAATAAACCCCAAAAAACCTTGGGAAGTCCGTAGTCTTCATTTATACCCAAATAACAAGTATAAGGTAAAAATAAACGTCGTAAATTATTTCCCTCGGAAAAAAATAAGAATTTCTGTGTATAGACGCCAGTTAGACGGAGAGAGATTCTATTGCTAATATTCACACCCCCTTAGTACGATATAATATTATAATACCCAACCCCTTTTGGAATTGTCCAAGAAAGTGTCCTTTTGTAAAGTAATTCCGGCACCAGGGTGTGGACGACATACAAGTCCGATTCAATTCAAACATGTATGTATGTATAGAAACTCATACTCTGTCTATATGCATATTTACATTGATGCAGGAACGGATTTGGTTTTGTAATTTCTGCCGAACTTTAATTATACCGACAATTTTGCCAATACTTTCACCTACCCCAGAAAAAATGTCTGCAAGACCCTATGTGCGGCGGAAATAAAATTGTTATCCAAGATCCCAAAAACTATTTAAAACTTAAAAATTTTGTCAAAGTTTTATAGCAGACAATTCTCCATAAGTCCACTAGAAAGGGCTTAAAATTGAACATCAAAGCTTTGTTTCACAAGAAAATTGAATTTTTAACAAATTCCTCGCTATTTCTACTAAACAAATCGTAAAAGCTTATAGATTTGTTACAATTTGCAAACCCTATATAAATATTTAACTTGTATCACCTTCAAAATGCTCCTGAATAGTTCTTCAAAGATTCCGGATAGTTTGGATATTCGAATCCAGGATCGGATACCTAATTTAATTCGAAACTATTCAGATAGTGTGTACAGATACAGTTCAGGAGCCGGTATCTGATACGATCCGGATAATTCCGGATACCCGGAAAAAGAATCAGATAAGATACAAACTGTTTAGAATCGTATATCCTAATTCCGAAATATTTGGATAGTTTCTGATATGTAGATCCAGTTTAGGAGCCGATATCCGACACGACCCCTATAGTTTCGGATACCCGGATAAAGGGTCATATAAGATACAGCCTATTTAGGATCGGATATCTTAATTCGGAAATATTTGGATAATGTCGTGATATGCAGATCCAGTTTAGGAGCCGATATCCTATACGAACCGGATAGTTTCGGATATCCGGATACAGATTAAGATAAGTTCCAAGCCATTTAGGATGGTTTAAAGTCTTGGTTTTCATCGTATTAGATTCAGCATTAAAATTACCTAAAAATCATGAACTACATGTTCAGATTTTGGCCAGAGAAATTGTTATTCGGATAATGTTGGATCCCAACTATCTTTTTATCCGAAACCATCCTGATAAGCTCATTAGTATGTGTCCAGGTATCCGGAATGTTTCCTGATTCGTTTATGATTCGGAAGCACTACTCCCAAAGTATTTTCAAATTATCACAAATTTTCCTTATTTATATTTCTTAAACACTAAATCCGCTCCTGTTCACATATCAAACACAATATGCAGAGTTAAAAAAAAGGGCAATCAGCCAACATGAAAAGCTTTATAGATCGCGGCATAACCATCAGTTATTCTTTCTTTCAATGGCAACCCTGATGGGAGTGGTCTTTGAGAATTGAGATTTTTCAATGCAAAAAAAAAGTAATGATAGGGGGGGTGGGGGTAACTTGGAAAAAAAACAGGACCTAGGGACAGACAAGTATTATACAAATTGTTATTGCACCACGGCTGCGGTGGGCCGGGTGTAGAGGAGTATAATATGGGAGTCTATACTAAGTGACAAAAACAAACCCTCCGTGTGTCGGGAGACCAATCGTCACACACCCTCTAGTGTGTAATAAGGGTGTATAGTTTACATTCGCGCGACATTGCTTTGATATAAGTAAATGTGAAATTCTAGGATGAGCTCTGGCGAGTTAACGAGTATATTTTCCATATACTTAGATATAAATAAAATACCCTAACCTATACCCCGCCGCCGCCGCCGCCACCGCTGTCGCACCCAGATCATATTTTATTTCAAAAAAAAAAAGAAAAAAAACCCTCAGTGTCGCCGCCGTTGCCACCAGCAGCCGCCCTTCGTCCTAGACTAATAGACGATATAGTTAGTATCCTTGTGGAGCCACAAAATTCAAACAAATTTACTCTTTTCTCTCTCTCCCTGTTATACTTTCTGGCTGAACTTACAGGAATGCTGGCGCGTTTGGTTTTTGTGAATAAGTTGTTGTTGTTGTCATTTATTCCTTATTTTGTGTTTTTTTTTTCGTTTTAGTTTTTTTTTTTCAAAAACAATTGTATATCCTGTGGATGTGAATATAGATAGATATTATATTTGTGAATTCCGAATGGGTAGTTAGACTGAAGTTTTTAGTCAGTAAAATTGATTTTATGAAACGGAATAGAAATCAGTTGGTCGCATACCTCTCGCCGGTGTTGAATTCTCGAGAATTCCAAATGGAAGGATTAATATTTTTGTTATGATATAATGTTTTTTTTTTTGTGATGTTGTTATTGTTTACAAAGGATTCCTTGTGGTTTGAGTTGGTGAATAATTATATGAAAAATGTGCTTCTATAAAAAAAATTCTGGTATTACGACGCGATGATTTCCGAGGAATTTAATATATTTTGATTTTGAAATGAAATGTATTTGCGATAAAAACAAAGGGAATTTTAATTCTAGATTTTTTTTTAAAGGAAATTTTGTGATTGTATAATTATGTAAAGAAAATCAATAAGAATTCAAAATTCATTTCTATAACGAACAGAAAATTCTTCGTTGTATCTGAATCACAGAATTTAAATCGGTATAAACATGTTTATTTGTTATTATGTGTTTCTATCAATATTTTGTGTGTCTAGAAAGTTTAGCAACATTTGTTTTTTTTTTTTCTCTCTCTTTGAATATTTGAAGATACATTTATAGTGTCGTTAAGTTTTTCTTAGGTGAGGTGGTTTGTCTATATTAAATGAAGAATAGGTACTTTGAATTTTTATTTACTGAATTCAAATAACAAAAAATCAAGTGGAAGTGGAGGTTTTAGGTATTTGGAACAAAAATGTATTTTTTCATCAACATCATCCTCATTTATTTGAAAAAAAAAAAATAGAAATTGCACAATAATTAAATAATACCTATTTAATATTATTTCTTCGTTATTGCTTGATTTTATTATTGCGAATTATTAAATTTAATTTAATTGAACAATTTAAACATTTTTGTTTATGAGAATTAAAAATATGATTTAAAGTGAAATAATGTGTTGGAAATTAAAAAGGAAAGATTATGTCACAAAGTTTAGGTCTGAGTTGATTTGATTCATTTTTATCAGGACGATAGTTTATTTCTTTTAGATTTTTTAACCATAGAAATTTGATTAAGAATTTTGTACATCAAGCTACCCCTTTAAATAACAAACCGTCAAATGTTAACCTTGAACTGAAATCCGGACCACAAAAACTGGTTATGAATTTTGTCTGGAAAATTATTTTTACGTCAAGATTTTCGTTTGAGTTCTTTTCAAAAATACTTTCAGAAAAAATTATTTTGAAATATTTTTTTTAATTTAAATTTAATAAAATTCAAAAATTTCGCTTTTTCCTTATTTCCTGAGAAACAACTAAACAATATTTTGTATACCCTTTTGAAAAATCACTTCTCATTGATTTGCCACCTCATTCTTGATCTTCAAGAAGCTGTATAAATCTTGGGAATTTCATCAAAAAGACTGCTTTGCTACATTTTCCCTGCATGGTTTTCTTACTGTTAGATATTATTTGTGGAGATCTGATCTTCAGGTTTCAGTATACAAATAGGCGATAGAAATATAATGGAAACATTTGCTTTTCCAGAAAACCGCAGCACTGTTTCATGTCTTTCACTATTTTATCCTGTAAAATAATTTAACCATAATATTCACAGTTCTATGGAATGTACATCAGTTTAACCTTGAGCTCAATTCTGGAGTACTTTCTTTAGTCCTATTACACTAAAGTGTCGTAAAATCGACAGTTTCATTAAATGACTATAGATTGTTACGAAATTCAAGATACCAAGAAGATTTCATTTTTTATAACAAACATCTTTAAAAAAAGCAAAAACTCGGCTGTAATAGTCTTTTAGTTTTTTTTAGAACCACAAACCCCTTTTTGGTCACGCCCCCTTTTTAATTATGCTCAGTCATGACCCATTGTTGGACACGCTCCTTTTTAATCACATCACCCCTCTTGTTGGTCTAGGCCCTTTTTTACCACTCCTCCTTTTAAGCCACGCCCCTTTAATAGCACCCCAATTTTAAGTCGAACTCTTTTTGAACCACGCTTCTTTTTAGCCATCTTTAAAAAAATCAAAAACTCAGCTGGAATTGTCCGCTAGTTTATTTTTTAGAACCACACACCCTTTTAGGTCACGCCCCTTCTTTAATTATGCTCCCTTCTTTTTAGTCATCGCCTCTTGTTGTACACGATGCTTTTTAATCACATCACGCTCCTTGTTGATCACGGCCCTTTTTTAACATGCCTCCTTTTAAGCCACGCCCCTTTTACGGCACCCCAATTTTAAGTCGAACTCTTTTTTGATCTCGCTTCTTTTTAGCAATCTTTAAAAAACGAAAAACTCAGCTGTCTTCTAGTTTTTTTTAGAACCACACACCCTTTTAGGTCAAGCCCCTTTTTAGTTATGCTCCCTTTATACTCACATCCTTTTTTTTTGTCACCCCTATTTTTTGGTCCGGCTTTTTTGATTACGCACCTTTTTATCGAAGTCGTCCTCTCTACAAGCCTCTTTTACATCAAAAACATTAAAAAATCGCTTTTTTTGCCAAGGAATTTTACCGTGACTTTTTTAGGAAATATTTATCAAGATTTGTCACCCTGTGAATTTTTCATTTTGAAAAAATCATTTTGCTTTCCAGTTTTTTTTTTTTTTTTTTTTTATTTCAGTGTGTGTGGACTTCAGAAGTTAATTTTATTCGTTTCAGTTCCACAAGTTATTTGGAAATATTTTCTTTAAATTTCCCTTTCCCTATTTTAAAAATCTGGAGCTATTAGATCTGAAAAACGCGCCTCCCAGTTAATATCTCTTGGTGGGTATATCTTGAGATTTATTCGCCATTCTTTTTATTTTGTTTTTTAAAGAACAATTCTATCTCGGGGTTGATGACCAGTAGTTCCATCTAGTTGAAACTTCATCCCGGCACGGGTTAGCCGACGACGTTACTACGAATGTAAAAAAATATTCCAAGTTTTTTTTTTTTTACATTACGTTCCTATTTACAGAAACTGATTTAATATTTTCTTCTTAAAAAAAATTATAGGTACCCATGATAACAAAATCTTACTCCAAGCATTTGTAACTTGTGGAGTCTCTGCAAAATCCCAATCCCAATTGTCTATGTTTGATCACGCAATTCATTTTTACTTGAAAGGGCACACCAACTTTACGATGGTATCTCTAGACGATGCCCGGCCCTTTATTTAATTAAATTCGCAATGAAATTCTCAGCTTTTTTCAAATGAGAACAATTTGGCAGGGAAGATGTCATATAATCTGGAATCCCTCTTTCTTGTATTATTTCCGCCCATAAGACTTTAATTGCGTAAATTTCTTCTTGATAAATCAAAAGATCGTCCCTCATATGAAAGCTTTCATTCACTAATAAAAATCACTACCTCAACCTCTACTACTCTCAATTTCTCTCTGCAACACTTTGGCGCAAAAACTAAACAAGAACAACAAAATAAACTGACCTTAGTCAATTTTTAAAATATTTTTTTAAATACATCTTCTGAATTTTCTGATCTTAATTTCCACATAAAAAAAAAACGAAACAAGTGCTTAAAATATTTCTAAAATTTAATTTTCATAATAAATTTCTATTGAATATTTAAGATAAAATGAACGAAAGAATTCCAATATAATTTTGCTTCAATTAAAATATAAAAAATAAAAAAAAAAACAAACCCTTTGCAACATAATTTTGTGCAACTCTCTTATTTTTTTCTTTCTTTATACCTAATGCAAAAGAGAACATATAATCGTTAAATCAATCTCATTTTAAGAGAAAGAACAACCATAACAAAAAAAACTTTCGTTAAGTGTATCTTTTTGATTTGAAAATGCATAAACAAACGATCAGTGTTAGAAAAGACCTCCCTTAATGTGGTAGTGTTATGTGATTGTTCGTTTATCTGCCACAAAATTCGGGTCTATACGATCGGCACCAAAAAAAAAAAAACAAGTGAATTTCGGAATACCTAATTTATTAGAATAAGAAGAAGAAAAAGCAGTTTTGTGTTTACATTTTCAATAAACGTGCCTATCAACTCAATAAATTTTGGATTGATTCTCATGATCGGTTAGTTACAAATTGTTGAATTTTAATTTCGATCAAAATGAAATTTCCTGATTTTTCTTTGATTTTGTTACTTCGAGATTTGAATTGATTTGCGGTTGAATTTGTAATTTAATCGGATTATAAATGTAATTTATTTTGCACACGATTGAATTTTAAATTACACAAAAATAAAATAAAAAAACAAAACCGCCTACAATCGGGAACAAATTGGATACAATTATTATTATCTTGTGTTTCCAATTCCAGTTAATTTTTTTTTGTTGTGAATTTCAATTCAAAGACAAGTGCATTAAAAAAAAGAAAAAAAAAAGAAGAAATGATTACTTTATAACGCGTGGTGTGCTGGACAGGCAGACATAATTATTACTGTCTCTCTATGCGCGGACTCATTGTTATAGGTCTAGATTTGCGATTTAACTTTACAAAGTTTACAAAAAATAAAAAAAAAACATGTCTCCCATTGTTGTTGTTAATTTGTTGCCGGGAATACAAATTTGTATCTAATGGATAGACAGACGACCGACAACGACGGACGTCTGTTTAATGTGCCTTTTTCTTCAGTTTGGTTGAATTGATAATAATTTTATGTTGATGGTTCTACAAAAAAAAAATTAAAAAAAAAAAACAAACTAAGCCAAGCTAACAATTATGTTCATTATCTTAAGTTTCTCCCTATACACTACATCATTCTATTCGATTGTATATCTTTTGATTGTGCGCTCCTTTGTGCAAAGCAATTAAGATCGGTTTATTTAATGTGCACAGTTTATAAATCAACAACAACTTGATCATAAAAACTAAACTACCGATCATCAGTGAATTTGCAAAACGAAAATTATTGGATATGGGTGGAGTGTGTGTGTGTTTTGTGTTGCTTTATATAAAATTAATGTATCTGAAAGATTCATTGTGTACATATTGTGTAGGTATATATCTACGAGTGTTGCAATGTTAAATGGTGCATGGAAATAGAAGAAAAAAGTACTTGGCGGCCAACAACCCTTTTTGGATTGTGATTTTTAATTGCAGATTTATTTTCACATTAATCCAGATCTTTATTTTATTTGCTTTTTGTTTGTGTTGTTGTTTTTTGCGAGTTAATTGCATATAATTTTGTGAATATGAGAACAAGGGGTACCTACATGGATTTTTACCTCCATTTATTTTCAATCAAATATTATTGGTTTTATGGTTGGTATAACAATTTTAATTGGAGTTTCAAATTAAAACCCTTAAGGCTTTGATTGGGAATTGGAAGTAACGAAACTGGATTTTTTTTGTACTTCTCATTTTTTTCCAAATTATTTACGAGCCATTACAATTATTTAACCACCTGTTTGCCTGAACGACAGTCTATTTAGGTATACTCTCACAGACCAATTGTGGTCGAAAATATTTTTATCTTAAATGACTTGAAATATTTTTATTATAGATAGTCAATTAAAAAATCATATAAGGTCCAAATTAATAAGTTGCTTAAAAGATATCCAATAAAATGGTAGGTAACAACCAACTCACCTACCTTCTATCAAAAAAAAAAAAAACAAAACAAAAAAACAGGAAAACCTTATAAGGGAATTTTAATCATTTTTTGATTAGGCGTTTAAATTATCATCAAAAGTTATTTATTTAATATTAGTGTCATTAAAAATTTGTCTTAATATTTATAAATTGATATTTAATGTAAATTTTGTTTACAAAAAAAATAAAAAAAACAAAAACATCGCAAATCAATATTGTTCTCATACATCCATTTTTATTGGAAAACAAATAACAAACATTATTTATGCAAACTCCATTTAACTGTTTTATTTTACATAAACTTATTTATTAAGCTTTGGATTAAATATTTATATTCACCTATGATTTCTTTTTTTTGTTCATGTCATTTCTCTTTTTTTTCTGATTTAACTTGTTTCGATTGATGGATGACCTTGTTCACGTACCTTCATATATCTGATTCATAAAAGTCAACGATTGTCTTGAGATATTGCTTTAGTTTTAGGTTTATTGTTTTTGCATATATATTAGATATTGATTTAAGATAGAAAATTGACTTAAGAGAAAGAGCATGAAAGGTAGATGGTCAGAAATAAGTTTTTGCGTGATTTGCATTTAGAAATGCATTTTAGTTGTTGTCATTTTAATTTGATAAATTGTTCTTGTAAACAAATGAGCTGTTAAAACAAATCATTTATAGTTATCGTGATTGAATTAATAAATAGGATGTTGCTGGGAAATCCAATGCATATGTTACATGAGATTTATTGTTAGAATTTAAATAAGGGGATAATGACATTTCTAAGAAAGCTTTTTTTTTTAAGGTGCAGTTGATAGATATTATTATTATTATGGGTATATCTAGTAAGAATTTCCAATTCACTAGTTTAACAGCTTATCCAAATTGATTGGAAATGATAGTTTCTCTTCTTTAAAATTTTTTTTGTAATTTTTCTTTCTGTCAAGTTTTTTTGATTCTATGTTTTTTCTATGTTTTAATTAATATAGTTTACCATGTTGATTTCTTAAAAAAAAATGTGAGTGAAATGATAAATAAGGAATTAGTATACAAAATTGTATTTAAATTATGACACCAAAGAGTCCAAATGCCCGCAATTTATTACAAACTAATGAAATCGACAAAAGTATTTAAAGGAAAATTTTGAATTCGGTTTGAAGAAAAAATTGTCTTAAATTGCTTTAATTTACATACATTTATGATGAAATGTGTTTTTTTTTACAAAATAATTATTTTTTTGATTCTATGTTTTTCTATGTTTTTTAGTTTGTCATCCCTTGATTAGTTCTTACAAAAAAATACTACCAACCAATTTTCTAAAAAAACAATCAATCCGTATTGGATTTAAAACTATGGTGAAAAGGGTGGCAAACGTCTGCCAGACGTTAGATTTCAGATAAAAAAATGAATTAGCTTATATTTTAGCTTTCTTCTAAATAACTTCCTTTGATTCTATGTTTTTTTATGTTTCAATAGATTTAATTGATCTTAGTATAAAAAAAATACAAAAAATTACTAAATATTTTAACGGGTTAACTGAAAGTGCTATTAAAATTTATATTTAGAATATAATTTCAAATACGTAACAAGTTGCCAAATGTGTAAATATTTTTTTCAAACCATTAAATAATTTTATTAATCAAAAACTGAGATTGTAATAATTGAAACGTAGTTTAGATAAAGATGTACGTGTTACTGAGACTGCTTAATATGAATGAATAGGAACTAAACGCTTTTAAGGTGCCAAATGGCCGCCAGTTAAATTTGAAATATGTAACTGAATTTACATTTTTAACATACTTATATAAAATGAGCCATCTAAATGCTTTTTATTAAAGTTAACATTTGTATGTCATTAGTTTTTTAAAAACTAAGATACCAGATGTTTATTGACGGTTCTCAAGCCATCGAAATTGCTTGCCAGATGCCTTTTCAAACTCAAAAGCAAAAAAAAAAACTAATTTTAGATTTTAATTGAAATTTCTTTTTTATAAAAGGCTACATTGATTATTTAAGAAGATCATAGAAAGATACCAGACGTGTCAAATACCTGTGCCAAATACCATATTTTGAAAAAAATTATTAAATCTTTCTTATTTTTTTTTAGAAAAATACATACAGATTTTGAATTAGAAAAATAACATTACTAGTACTTAGTTTTCATAAATTATAGGTGTCAAATGTCTGTCAGATGTATTTTTGGCATATGCAAATTTCTATATTTTCAATTTTTACTGAAATTTTTTTCATAAATGAATTGAATAATTTCGTAGAAAACCATGGTTTAAACTCATTTATACATACCAGATACTTTTTGAGGTGCCAAATGTCTGACAAATAAGCTCTTAATAAAAACAAAATACAGTAAAAGCGTGTTTTTCTTTTAGAGGCATCATGGTTGTTCAATCGGTAACACTGTTGGAAGACTAAGTTCATATTTTGTAGTTTAAACTTACCTGCATAAGTGACACTTAATTCTCCTATATTACCTACTTAAGTGTGATTTACTCAGAGTGTATAGCTTCTTTTTAAAGTACTAATATGGTAATCTAAAGTGCCACTTATTCTGGTAAGTGTGTAGGTACTGTCTTCCTGTTTTTTTTTTTTTAAGATTGAGATTGATAATACGGAAGCTTAAGTGTCAGACATTTGGCGACTATCAATTTGCTGCCAGACATGGTCATACGAATTAAGTAAGACATGTATTCAATAATTTATAAAAACCAATCATATACAGCAAGAGGGCAGTAGTCTCAGCTTACATTCAATTATTTTCAATATTATTGACAATATAGAAGTACATATTTATGGAATTTCATAAAAGGTATAATATCCTTGATTTGGATTCCCAAAATACAGAAAAGATCTTTTCACGCCTTATATCTATACAAATAGCTTTTATTTCAACCCTTTGATTACATTTATGTAGATACCTACCTACGTTTATTCCGCAAAACATGCCGCCATCGAGTCAATTTCTTCAGTATAATTCTCTTTCAATTGATTGTAAATATATGCCATATCGCCTTAAGCCAAAGTAAAATATATTCCACATAAATGCTAACGCAAAAGCATTAGTTCGACATACGAAGAGTGTCGTTAATTGGAGTCTTTCTATATCCGATAAATATAATTTACAGAATTAATGTACACGCACGTAATTTATCAACGTAAACCGACATGAGCACTTAACCAGGCGATAATTATACCCAGGAACAAGTCAGTTCAGTCGTCGTCGTCGTTGTTTTCGTCGTCGTATAACTACATATTATACAGCTAACTACAGCTGTTTTGCACCTGCATTGCATCATGAGAGCCGCATTGATATCTCTTAAATTATTATACATGTACTGTAAATAATATATGCGGCCCACTTTCTTCTATAATTCTCCAGCCTTGTCGTCGTTGTCGTCTTCTTCTTGCCACTCTTATTATGCGTATTCAATTTTACTTCAATTAAATATAATTAAGCTGTAAGGACACTTTGTGTGCATCATTGAGAGCCTTTAATTTCAAGTATAAGGAAATAATATATACATTTCCTTACAAAACTTGGTCTACAACACATACCTTAAGTTTTTATGTATCTTCAGGTAAGATATATGTATGTGTTTCAAAAGCCCACGTGACACGACAGACAGATGGAAGGAGAAACATATAACAGCAAATTGAGGAACTTCTACAAGGAATGCCTCGAACCGAATAACTTGAATCAAGGAAGAGTTTATATTTATTTAATTTAATTTTTTTTTTCCTTCAAAATGCGGTCACATATGCAGGACATGTGTGCTGGTTCGGTGTGGCGGCGGCTTTCACACACATAAATATCTTAACTACCTTCTGTTCAACTTCGAAGCAGATGTGCGGAATTGTTTGAAATTTTCCAAAGATAACATCTTTACCATCATTTATGAACCTCATACACCGATTGTAATCTTTGAATAATACACCCTCTCTCTCACTCATTCTTTCTGTGTCTTTGAGAATGAATAGCGTTAGGTATATCTAATCTAATTTTCAGTATCTCTTTGTTAAAGTTATAAGAATTATTCTTAAGTTTAAGTAGCTGTAAGCCATTAATTTCTTTTATTTCAATTAATTTTTTCTACTTCAATGTAGAAAGTAAATACATACATATGAACGAACATCTGAAGGTTCTTTAAGCAGGAAGAAATTTCTAAGATAAATTTATATTCATTTAGAAAATGTCGTAAGTTGCAATGAAAGACTTCGTTAGTCACGCTCTCAAATAGAAATTCATGAATATTAATTGTTTAAAGGTGCTAATGTGACATCACAGTTTATTTTTCTACTTTTTTTTTTTTTTTTTTGAAAACAAACAAAACACCTAAACCTGTAAGAAATTAACTCAAAATGACGTTTGTTTTTAAGATACCTACTCGGGAAATCGATATTTTTGTTTCTACATTTATAAACAAAGTTAATTAAAACTGCATTTCAAATGCAACAAGTATGTTGGTAGGTAGATTGTTTACAATCGATATACATTATTTCAATATTAATTTATTATTATCGATTAAATATGGTAATTGATTAAAAAAACAAAAACCCATTAGTCTGATTGCGGCTTTTAATTAAAAAATATTAAAACAAAAAAAATCAACAACATTTAATTATATTGATAAATTTATATGACTGCAGCATCGATATTATTTTGCTTATACAAAAAAATAATAATAAATAAAAGAGTGATTTTTAATGGAAATATAATAATAATACATATTATAGGCATATGGGCACATGCTCATTTAAATATATGTATAAACCTACTCCATCCGTATTGCATATTCATGCATATTATGCGTTTTTTTTTAAGAAAATAAACTAAGAGTAATAGATAATAATGTAGGCGTGTAGCTTTGTATGCTATATTGCTTGGCGAAAAGTGTTTTTATTTTTTCAAAATTTACAGCCATTGATAATTAGGGATATTTTCATTTAAACACGTTCTCGGGAAAAATGTTTACAATTGTTTTTTTTTTTCTGTTGGTTGTTTTAATAAGAAACCTTTTTCTGATGGAATCATAACTTTTGAGAATTTACGAGTTAAATAGAACACAAAATCTTGGTGGTAGCTCATCCAATTGTTTTTGTTTCATTCAAACCTTCAAAAGAACTCAAAATACTTTTTATTAAATATGCAACTTTTTTTTTTTTTAATGCAAGAAATTCCAAATAATAACAATAGGCGTTGTTATGACCTGAACTGATATGTTCATATTGATGATGATGATGACCTTTTCATAAAGATTTGGCATATAGTTATTAATAAACCTTAAGGAATTCCGATATATTCCAGTCAGTCGTAGAACAGCCGTCGAGCGAGAAGGACGTGTCTGGACGGCTACTACAGACGTGTTTTGTTATTTCCTGTGCAAAAAGTAAAGGAAGTCCTTTTGTTTTGTTGTTGTTTACTAGCGAGGGAAATTTTATTGCCATTTGTCTTTTTTTTTTGAAAACTGATCTAAGCAGAAGCACACGTCAGGTTAAGTATATACAAAGAAGTGTTTTTTAATACTTTTTTCACAAATTAAAACAAATTCTTAAAACACCAGAACTCTGAATTTATCTGTAATATCTCAGTCTGAAAAATTTAAAGAAATCACAAATAATCTGCTTCATCAATTTACAAATATATTTTTCTTTGGTATATACTCTACTCAGTCTTTTATTTGACATCAACAAATTAAGTGTAGACTGAGCTTTTGAGTTAATTGTTACAAATGATCAGAAGTGTAAAACCCAAACTGATTTCAAAATCTCTGTATTGATAAATTATTATCGACTCATACTCTGAATAAGTTCATTAAATTAACTTCATTTAAAAAAATATGCGCAATCAAAATTGTTGTTTATATGTATAACAGGAACTTTTAGGCAAAAAAAAATTTAGGGTCGAATTATTGTTCTCTCAAAAATCTTCCCTTTTCATTCCAACTTCGATTACCCATATTACAACATGTTAAACACATTTTCAATAAGTTTATTATTGTTGTTCAAATACATTATCCTGACACATGCACTTAATTGATGCCCATGCCAGACGCGCCCCTATATAATCTTTATGTCTGATATTTCACTGATACCACTGATATATCACGCTTTCAAAACATTATTCAATGTTCCTCCATATATCTACAATACCTACATATAGCTCAATTTTTCTACTGTAACAATAAATCGATCTTTTCTCTAAACATCCCTTTTATTATAATACGCCTTACGAATTAGGTAGATATACGTACATATTTATAATTTTGAACATTAATTAAGTTTTGCATCTGACATCATTATCTTACGACAAAATATAAAATACCATTAAAACAGCATCACTCACATCCATCCAGCCAGTCAGCCAGCATACTTAGAAACCTTATTATATTCACAGCAGCCGGCATATATGTATATAACATCCTGCTTATTACAAGTAAAACTACTTAAAAGGAAGAAGAATAATATCCTTGTCGATGAAAAATCGTGCCACAGGGACAGGGCTATATATACATATATATGGATCATAATTAAATTAAATCTGCTTGTATTTTCTATTTCTATTAGGAAGGTAGTTTCTAAGGATTTTTTTCCTTACATCCTCATCATCGTCATCATGATCTGTTTCATTCTATTATCCTGCCTCTGTTTATATAAAAATGTTACAAAATGTAGGTACCTATAAATGATGCCCTATTTTGTCCCTATTTTGAGTTAGTATTTATTATGTCCCCCCCCCTAATGGTGTAATAGATGTCAAAGTATAAGGATTACAGAATGTCTTTTGATTGAATTCAATACGTTGTTTTTATTTTCTCTTTTTTTCATTGAAAGGTGCAAAAAAAGGGACATCCTCTTGTCTAGGAGTTGATACCTTACCTATACTAAGTCCCTAACATAACACATCTGGTGCCAATGACCAGGTGAAGAAAAATTGATTATTTTTTTTTGTTATAGGACAGATATACAAATTGAAAACATGCCAAACAATAATTATATTTTAAGAAAATTCCTTTTTGCCAAAACAGCTGCTGTCTCGTGCGAAAAGTACCATATTTAATTCAGGAAGTAAAATTTACATCAGACAACCATTTTATTTTATATTAGCAAGCAATGAACCGCACCAGTCGCGCATTTATTTGTGTAGTTCGTATACTATACACATTGTTAATTAAGCCCATTCCCCATTCTATTCCATGTTTTTCTTAATGAAGAAGACCAACTATAGCGCTATGAATTTAAAAAAAAAGGGTTGCCGTGGGAGGTTTTTTATTTAAAAAAATGGAGCAAAAAGCTCCGATTTTCTCTCAACATGCTGAAATAAGGAACAGATTTCTGGTTTATAAACATTAAGTTGCAATTTTGTCCTGTTTTAATAATTATAATTGTTCAAAGTAGTTTCCTATACAAAGTAAAAAACTTATAATATACATATAATAACAAAATAGCCTATGACACTCTCCTTAAAATTTACAATACAACGCAATTTATTTTACATCGATAAATTAAGAACTTTTCAAAATTACCCCGGACAAAGATTTGAATTGCTTCAAAGTATAAAAATAAAATGAAAATAATAATGGAGATTTGTACATTTTTGACATAGGAGACATAATCATTATGTTCTTTCAAAGTCATTTGCATAATGTATTTTCCCATGAAAAATAACAAAAAAAAAATATGATATTGACTAACAAAATAGCCTATAACACTCTCCTTAAAATTAAGAAAACATTTTACTAACAAAATATGCATATTTATGTATATTTTTTAAGTTCTTATAGTTTTCCCAATCAAAGTACAAAACTTTAATAAGAACTATTTTTTTACTGTAGATCTTTAAAATAATAAGAAAAAAATATTCATGAATTCTTTTTAAAAATGTTTGCTATTTATAAAGAAGAATTGTCTCTATAAACAAATTTTAGTAAATATTTATGAGACCTTAAAAAATCTTATAATAACTGTATATTGATAAAATGGCAACCCTTATTATTCAATCCCAATATTTTACTTCTTCTTTTTTCACATAGATGTCCAGTTGTTAATTTCTGATTTTAAATTTATGCAAACAATGCATTTAAATAATACTTTTCATGACATTTTTGGTCCCCCAACAAAGGAATTGTAGCTAAATATACAATATACATGCAGTGTGTGTATATAAACATATAAATGTTGCACAAAAGGAAAATAAAAAGCAAATAAAAATATGGTACAACAGCCTTAAAAACCCTCTTAATGACATGAACAACAGAGGACACACAACAACAAGACTCCTAAAAACTGTTATAGATTTGAATATTATACATTTATGCATGCATATGCAGTTATTTCTATGTTTATGGTACTTTGGTGAATGCCAAATACTATAATGTATCTCTCTCTCTGATAGAAGTTGCTTTTAATAAACAACAAAAACAAAAGTATAATAATGTAAGTGCGGTATATGGTGGCTAATGGTGTTGGCGGATGGCGGTGAATGAAAAAGAATTTTAGGAATGTTTTTTTTTTTTTTTTTTTTTTTGTTCCCCCTGCTAAAATTGAAAAGGGCGTATGATGGAATGCATTTTATTTTATCTATATAGAAGGAATGCTTTGCCTACTTAGAAATAATAAAACAGGCGGGTAGAGTTGAAGTGTGATTCGATATTTCGAAACATCTGGCACGGAATATAGGTCTACGGATATAGATAATATGATTAAGTAGTTTTATTCATAATTTCAGTTTTGACCTTTTTTTCGATTTTATATTAGATACTTATTTTCTTTTTATATTTCTGTAATGAAAAAAAGTCCAGTTGACTTTGTATATTATAATTTATTAAAGAAACGTCAATGTGATAAAAAAAAAGGTATTTCTTATCTTATCTTTCTTGAAGGGCAAGAAAAAGGAAATAAAATGACATCTCTCAATTTTCCCTTTATCTTAAAAATCTTAATATTATATTTTCATTAGGGCAAATAATTTCGAAATTCGATTTCAAATCATCTCATTTCTGATACATTTCAAAATGTGAAAATTCCAACCAAATTTGCACAAAATTCGGTAGCAAATTATGAACAAAGCTTACGAACACACCCAAATCCATTCAAAATGGAATATATTGTAAATGTCAAATTTCGTTCTATCTATAAAAAAAAAGAAATACAAAATTACAAAGACAGGTGATTCAGACCTAAATAAAATTCAAAATGAGCTGTCAAACGAAAATAATTAATTTTAAATGGAAATATTTTTTCTGTAGTTTGCGAGATTACCTTAATTCTGCTCTAAAAACAATTTAGAAATATAAAGTTATAGTCCAATTAATGTTTTTAATTTTGAACTTCGAACGTAGATTGGTAGAAATTGGCAGTTCTGGAAAGTAAACGAAAAAAAATGATTATGATTGTCTGTGCAAGGAATTTCTATTTACATATGTACATAAATGTTTTACAAATTTGTTGGAGGATTTCAAGCTTCAAAATTTTAGAGTTTGTTAGTTTCTGAAGAAAATTCAATTTGAAAAATTTTTAGAATTTTGAAATTTGTAAAAAATGTTTTTAATGTCAACTTTCACTTGAATATCCAATTTGACAGTTTCAATTTTTTGTAAAAAAAAAAGCTTGTTTTGAAAAAATAATTAAGAGCAAAGCTTACGAACACAGCCATATGGAATCCATTAAAAATATCAAAATTAGATTCATACAAAAACAATTTGTTTTTCAAAATCAGTTTTTGACAGTTTTATTCAAACTATCAAATTGTCAATTCAAGTGACAGTTGACATTTGTCAAGATGTCACATTAAAATAAACATAAACTATTTGCCTTATAGAAACATAAGGTAAATATATTAACAGGATCTTGTAAAGTTTTTATCAAAATATTTTTCAAAAGAGTATTTTAGGAACCTTGTGTTGAATTTACACGCATCGACAAAATGCAGTTATTTCGGACAAACAAAAATATTATAATAATTTTTAATAAAATAGCTTTAAAAATTCCTTCACCTCTGGGTCTACAAGAACTTAGTACGTAAAAGAGGTACATATATCTTTTATAGATCTATGTCAATAACAAAGCTATTAAGTTCTTAAATCTACCATTAAATCCATAAAATGACAACAACCTTGACTTGATTTCTTATTATATATTTCACTATCAAATATCAAGTACTGATGTGATACACATGAATGGTAATTTACAAAGTCAATCTCAAACAACTTGGTAACATGATCACAGGCTTAAAAATTAAAACTAAAAAAAAAAAAAACAAGAACCAATTTGTAACCAATATAGCCAAGCCATGGTACACCATGGATGCACGTAGGAGGTTCCATAAGTTAAAAAAAAAAAAATAAGTAATAAAACTTATCAATCTTCAGTAATTAACTTTCACGTTGAATTAGCTTACAAGATTTTAAATTACTCAAACTGTACTCAGTCAGTGCTGAACCTCATGCTGCTCTGCTAGGCTGGTGTCACTTTCAATCAATGTCAAAAAATAAACACTTGAGTTTCATCATATTATTTATGTGTAATCAAGTTCTTTATTTTTCTGGTTGTGATATGTCATTATGGGCACATTATAAGCAAGCTCATATATGCTTGATGATCTTGTCAATCTCTCCCATATGACATCACACCATAAAAACACAAAACATCTGGCAAGGCAATATTTGTGGTTGCGTGTTCGTTCTTACATGCATTTTATTTCTCTGAATTAATACAATAATAAAGAAGTCTTAATATGACTTTTACGACCATAACGAACATTTTCTTTTATCAAATTAAGAGGTTTTTTTAATAATAATTTAACAAAACCAAAAAATTATGATTTATATGAACTTGGTTTAAAAAATCTTTTGAAATTTAATTTTATGTGGTCATTGAGTTTGAGGCTTCTATGAAAATGTACATAAAAACAACACACAAAATTTAATTAAAACAAACCTAACCTCCGATAACAATCAACATAAATTCTTTTACGAGGTAAACGTGCTCTTTAACATATACCTATGTGTATAATTTGTTTAATTTTATAAAATTGTGGTTTTTTTCTTTATAGATTTTCTTTTATTTTTTTTTTATTAAAAGGTCTTTTGATTAAATCTTTGTATAAAATATCTAATAGGAGATATGGTAATATATTGATTTAATTGTTTTCTTATATCGGTGTTTTTTGATTAAATGCACTTTAATTGTTTTGAATATTTTATGTGTGTTTATGCACATTTAAGACAATTTAAAATTTTAATTAAAGGTATATAACGAGTTTTTAATGAATTTTTATTTGTAAAAAAAAAAAAAAAAAAAAAAAAAAACAAACAGACCGTGTTCGAAAAATAAGAAAATAAAGAATGGACAGTTAAATGCTTATACGGTTATAAAATTTAAATGAAACTATAACGAAAACTTTTGTTTTATACCGCTGTCGCACAGTGGTCCGTTTGTTGAATTTTCGATGACAAAATTCATTTCCAAGCAAATTCTTGTTGAAAATTAAAAACTTTCTTATTTACGGACGCTTAATGCCTATGTTTTTTAATTCCAAATTTAGGTCAGAATATTTCAAAATTTTGAAGCATTGTCAAAATAAGAAATTTAATAAAATTTAAAATGTAAATTTTGTGTTTGAATGTAAACATTCCTAAATTTTTGACGCATTGTCAAAATCATCAAAATCAGTTCAAAATTTAGGTCACAATATTTCAAAATTCCGACACATTGTCAAAAAAGAAATTTAGTCAAATTCATGTTTAAAATGGAAATTTTTGTGCTTGAATATGAACATTCATAAATTTTCTGACGCTTTGTCAAAATCAATTCCAAATTTAGGTCAGAATATTTCAAAATTCTGACGCCTTTAAATCAGAATTTTAATCAAATTTAAAATGTAAATTTTGTGCTTCAATATGAACATTCAAAAATTTAAGTCATAATATTGTACAAAATTTCAAGATTAAAACAAAAACACAGAAAGTCAGGAATTTAGTCAAATTTATGTTAAAAATGTGAATTCTGTGCTTGAATGTGAACATTAAATTATTTAAGTCTGAATGCGGTTCGAAATTTAAAAACGAAAAAAAAAAAAAAAATACACATAATGTGAAAGTCAGAAATTAAAAAAACTCGAAATAATCTAACATAATTCTTTTAATGTTTCTCTTATTATTTCTAGTTACCTACTGTACTTAAATTTTATGCATGAATTTGACTATTCATTAATTTTGGTCAGAATATTGTACGAAATTTCAAGATAAAAAAAATTTGTAAAAATCAGGAAATTAATAACATTTATTTTTGAAATACCATGAATTTTTTGCTTAAATGTGGGATTTCATATGAACATTGAATATATGAATTTTAATGTACCAAATTTAGAAAAGCAAATTCCAAACATTTCCCAATGTTTCCAAGGGATAAGAAAAATTTTTGTCCCATAGCTTTGACATTGTTTCATTGAATATTATTTTTAGACCAAATCTAATCGATTCTGATAAAAAAAAATTGACAATTGATAAGTTGCCAACTAAATTTTAGAATTTTAGATCAACAACTCAAGAATTCAAAATAATCTAAAACAATACATACTTTTAATGTTTTTATATTTTTTCTGATTACTGCAGGTACCTACTTATGTAAATCTGTCGTCAGATAAAAAATTGTGAAAGTTGATATTTTTTTTTTTTAGAAATTTTTGGAACGTTCTTTTGTTTCTTGTTTTTTACAAATGTTTTGGAAAAATAGATTAATTGTGAATAAAAATTCTCCAAAAAGTATCTTCAACTGCGTATAAAAGTGCGTTATTAATAATTTGTATATGATTCAACATGATCTCACTTAAGTCATTGACTTTTAAATTAAATGAATTGTCTAAACCGTGCATCGAAAAAATTCCAAAATAATTGTCGAGACAACCACTCATCTTCAATTAAATTTGAAATCCAAATTTGGATCTCCGAAAAGTATCTGTCTATCTATACTTATACTCTATCATTGATTAATTGAGTTAAATTATTTTTTTTATATATATAAATCAATTTTCTGTATTTACTCCTATCAGACAAACTGATTCATTTGTTCAATGAAGAAAAAAAGAAAACAATTTTTTATACAAAGTTCCCCCTCGAAAATAATAATAACATCTAATCATTCTTTTAAAGTGTTCATTGATCACTTCTGATGATAGTTTTTATTTATGTATTTTTTTGTAAGTTAAGATTTTCAATTGAAGGGAAAATAATTATTGTAATAGGATATTTCAATAATAGTTTCAATTTCAATAAGCCGGTAAATTGATCATGATCTGATCACCAACAAAAACCTACTCAAAGGAAGGGCAATGGATAATGAATACATCATGTTTTTTTCAAGATGCGCATTAAGTGGTTTATGTTTCTTGAAAAACTACTTATAGCTGAATGAGACTGATGATAACCCTTTGTGTTATTTATTTATTTAGGACTGAAAATAGGCATTTAAGTGTGACATTATGATTATACCCACCAGAAAATTTTTTACTCTCTTATCTCATTTTCGTATTTGAATTTTTGATTATAATTAATTTAACAAGAGATGAGATTTAATGCGACTCTAAATCAATTGGATTTGAAATGTTTTGTTTTAAAATTAAAAATTTTGAAATTATATTTTATTTAGGTTAATAAATAAATAAAAAAATGACATAGCTATGTACCTACTTGGGAATATTGATCAATGGAGAAATCAGTTTCTATAAAGAAATGGAATGATATTACGTATAAAGCTTCATGTTATGAGGGTTCAAAGGTCCCCATAACAATGTTTTTGGGTGAATATTTATAGCTAAAGTAAATTTTAACAAAAAAAAAATCTAAAATTAATAGATTAGAAAAATTTAAACATTGGACAACATTCTTTCAAACTTTTTCCTTAGATACACACCACACGATGTTCGTGCTCGTATTTGTGTATTTACCACGAACATCGAGGTTAACTACGTACTACAAGTCGGTCGATTATGAATAAAATCTGTCTCTGACTTTGCTTGTGCTTGAATTTTTCTTGTTCCCTGAAGCAGTGCCTACGTTCTGTAACTCTCGCGTCGATAAAATTGGGAAAGAAACGTTAAAAAGTGGAACAAAACTCATACGATTTGTTCCAATCTTCAGCGTTCCTCGACACTGATTTTAACGATGCGAGAGTTATAGAACGTAGGCACAGGTATACCATATAAACATTAGGCATGTTCAGGAAAATAAGATCTCAGAAATCTCAGTTAGGTACATTAACAGAATTCCTCAGCAAAATTTTTCAGTTTTGCTTTCAAAACTCTAAGGAAAAAATCATGGATTCGCTTGCTCACCTTTTTAAGTGAGAAAAATATCTGAGATGTCATTTTTTCTGTTCAGACTATCAGTTTTCGTTTTCGTTACTCTTGTCATCATCGTGCATAGTGAGAGCAATAAGAACTAGGTATTGAAAAATTATTGTTTATTTTTGTGAATTTTTCCGATGTTCAAGGTTCGTTGCAGTTTTATTTTTTTAATAACGAATATGAGCAGGTACATCGTGAGGTGTGTATGCTAGCTTAATGCCAATTCTAACCAGTCGTTTGGAATATAAATGTTATGGGAACTTCTCACTTCTAACACATTGCCTCGAAGTGCATTAAAATCTCGTAAAAATATGATTTTTGTTTTAAATTTTTGTTAACGGTTGTTTTAACAGAAAAAAAAATCCTTAACAATTCTAAGTTTTAGCTTTGCAAATTTCCTAAAATTATTTTCAAGAAAATAATAAAATAAACTAAAACACAAATCATCTGTCAGTTGTTAAATTTATTGTCACTAGAAACAGTGTTGCCAATTTAAAAACTAAATCTCTATAACAAAAATTAAAAACACACTCCGTTTTCATCTATTACTTTTTTTGTAGGTCGAAGAAAATAAGAAAAAAAACTAAAATTATTATAGAATAAAAAAAAAAAAACTTAAGCATTTGACCTAATGTTAGTCACTTTGACAAAGTATCACTAATCACAATTCCCCAATTTGGCGGTGCCTTATATTTTTTTTTTTATTTTTTTACTATTTTTTTTATTTTTTTAAATGTCACTTATCTTATGTCACGGAACTCTAAACCCCCCCTCCCTCATCTCACATATTTAAGTGCCATTTCGCTGTTTACACAAAATAAATCTAAAAAGAACTCAAAGTGAATAAGCACCAGATATCTTCTTTTATCTATTTTCAATTAAGTAACTAATATTTTTGTCCCATATAATTGTTGCGTTATAGCGGAATTATTTTTTCCTGGAAGTCATATACATAGTGAGTCATATAAATGACTCCTTACACCCCGATAACACTTCAAATTGTATATGTTGTATACATTGCATTGCATGCGTTAAGATTAATTTAATTCCATTTAGATATTGTTTTGTCTTCATTTGCCACACTACTCCACAAAATGAAGAAAAAAAAAAAATCAATTTCCAGTGTAGTGCGTTTTCTTTGTTTCGATATTATATACGAGTAATATTTCTTCTATCTTTTGCGCAACTTGCATCAAGCAACCAATTGACCTTAGGACTTACGACGACATCAACCAAAGACCATTTAGCCCATTAAGATAAGATAGTGATATACAGAAGCGGGCGGGGGTGACAGGCACAATTTAATGGAATAATTACACACTTGCTCACATTTATTGTACGTATGTATATATGCAGCAAAAATTCAACTACTTTAAAGTACCTCTAGTTAAAATAAAAACAAGGAAATGATATTGCATTTATTAAAAAGAGAGAGAGAGAGGGAGAACCCACGACTTGAGAAAACAAAACACAAACATGATAGCCACAATTAAAATGACAATTGAAGCTTTTGACATTTCATATATTCATACTACATTTATACTTGAGATAATGACAGATGACTTGTCACTTCCTATTCTCGTAAATATATACATATTCTAAGAATGAAAGAAAAACACACTTGTGACAGTCGACTTCCTTTTTGTCTTCGGTACAGATTATTTTATTTTTCTCACCCTAACAATATAATAATATCCATATGACGCGATGACAACGACCGACAGCGACGGGTGACTTGTCATAGAAAAACAAAAGCCTTGACAGTATTGACACAATGTGAAGGGCTACCATTTTATGCATATTAATATACCGTTAATCCAGTTTTTTATGCGATAAACGTCACATGAGTTTAACTTTACCGTATACAGTATAATAAATGTAAAGATATCTTATATCGGAAAATGGCGATAACAAAAAATAATATTCCTCAAGTTTTAAGTGGCTAAAGATCACGTAGGAGTTCGTAGGTTAGTGGTTGGTTTGTTGGTTATTCGTTCGGTCAGTGTATATGACGTGTTGACACATTTTGTTACTTTGTTGTTGTTGTCGTTGTCGTCGTCTTGTGGCGCGAATTTGCCTGGCGCCAAGACAATCTTTTTGTCCCTCTCTTTTCTTTTTTTGTTTTTGCTCGATGGCGCAGCCTTAAGCAAGATGTTGAATTTTTGATATTCGAATATTTAATTAATACCTAAACATTTTTTTTTTTTTTACTTCTCCATCGAACATGTGGCCTCAGCTGAAAATAAAATTAAAATTGACCGGTTTCTCGTGTCATGAGTTTGTTTCGGTTGGGTGCAATCAGAAAAAGTCTCGCAGCCAGCGAGTAAGACAAGTGTTATGGCTTATGGAGTAGGTATTATATATAGTATTGAATTAAAGTGCCCCCAGGACCACCATATTCCGTGATATGAGTGTGTAAGGCGTATTTTGAGGGTTTGGCAATTGTTATTGCAGAAAAAAAAAAATATAATGAAATAAAAAACGTTATTTTCTAAAAGATATTTGTGTGCGATTTATGTTTTTTTTTTTTTTTTTTTTTTGATTATACATAGCTGTACATATTTTTTTTATTAAGTGGGATAGGCACTTGAATTAGCATATTTAAGTGTTCGAAAAAGTGTGCGAGTTATGTGAGATATTTGTTTGGTTTTGAATTAAGCTTAGGGTAGGTATATTTACATTCATGCAATTCGTTTAGACTATAAAATGTCATAGATTGCTTAGAGTTGAATTATTTATCTAGAGGCAATAACAACAAACTTACTGTCAAAGCGCCTTTGTGATGACGTTGTTTTAGATTTATGTGTCAAAATAGTTCGGGTGTGTTTTTCGCTTAAGGCTTGGATTGTTATTTTTGCAAAATGTCCCTTCATTTTTTTTTTACCAAGAAATATAAAATAAAAGAATATGTAGTTACATATTTATCTGTTAACTTCAAAAGTGACAGCCATTAATACGATGAATTTGACAGATGCAAAATTAAAAAGGAATTAAATTAAAGGTGATTTTCATTTTTTAAGTATAATTTTTTAAAAAAAAAATTATTTATTTCCATTGAAACATACCTTTCTGGTACAATTGCGGAATTCCTGTTTCAAAAACAGCTAAACAAATGTCCGTTATGTGAAGGTTTTGACGTTTTTTAAGTAAACGAAAGATGAATATATTGCAATTTGAATTTACACTTTACGTATCTCATGACACATGACTTTGAAATGAAACTTCATTTTTGTATTACCATATTCCAAAGTTCTGTCAAACTTCGTACAAAAAATAAAAATTGGCATAAATTGACAGTTTGGGGAAAATAAACAAACAGACGTAAAAGTAACAAATAAAATATGGTAGTTGTTTGTTTTTTTTTTTGTACTCGATGTTTTTATTTTTGACATTGGATAATTTCGATTTAAGTTTGAAGCTCAGGCTAGGTTCACACGAGCCTTCAAAAAATAAAATTGGCAGATATTGACAGTTTTGGAGAAAATAAACGAACAGACGTAAAAGTACTAGATGTTTTTATTTTTAACATTGAATAATTTCCGTCTAAGTGTCAATCTTAGGCTAGGTTCACACGGCTACTATTTTTGTATCGCCATGTTCCAAAATTCTGTTAAACTTCATAAAAACAAATAAAACTGACAGAAATTGACAGTTTTGGGAAAATAAACGAACGTATCTAATAGTAAAAAATGAAAAAATGGTAGTAGTTAAATTTTATTTTTGTAATAGATGTTTTTATTTTTTACATTGGATAATTTCTCTCCAAGTGCCAAGCTTATGTTAGATTCACACGACGCGACCTATTTAATTGAAGGGAAATTTGGAAGGAAATTCGTTTCTGTTCATTGATGTGAATGAATTATTGAATGAAATGGCTGGCGGTCATCATTTTCGAACAATATAATAACTATTTCAATGAAAATTAAAAGCAGCAAATCTGGAATGGGTGCAATTATGTTAAATGTTTTTTTTATCTATTTTGAACATTTTTTGTTTTTCTTTTCTCTTTTAATTTTTTTTTTTGAAATTTGGTAGATAATTTGCCCAAAACCGTGTGAATACGACGTCGTTAAAAAAAATCCTTTCAACCTTTCAAAATTATGGCAATGTGTAAAAAAAAAATACAATAACCTTACTTTTAAATTTTAAACCAAAACTTTCTTGCATTTTATTTAAAAAATTCACACAGAAAAAAAAAATAAATCGCAACCACTCACATAATGTAATTCAAAACCTCACATCCGCATAATAAGCCTCGCCAATTGCCTATACATACTTTTGCTTTTCAATTTATGAAAAAAAAAAATTGAGAAAAAATAAAAACAAACGTGTGAGCAAGCAGAGGTAATTTAATCGCGATTTATGCTGTCAAGCAACTATGTATACAAAGACAAACCAACATTTGGTGCTGCGTGACACACTGACAAGGAGACGAGACCTGTATCAGTTTTTTTTTTATTTATATAAACTTATTATTGCATCCCATGATACAAAAAAATAACGATGTACGCAACCTTTCATCTCATCAGCATCAGGTAAAGGTAATTCAAAACTCTCACCATATAAATTGAAGACAACAGCAACAACAAAAAATGTGAAGCATTTGAAGTTGTGAGATATAAAAATTTAAAAAAAATTTATATATATTTCTGACCACAATTGCGAAAATGCGAAACCGTTTCGGTCACCTTAATAATCATTTTCCATTTTAAACTCGAATTTTTTTTTTTTTGTTGTGTAAAAGTTATTTTTCCCATTTTCCCATTTAAAATAAAATCAAAATAAATAACCATGCGGCCAAGAAGCAGCGAAGGTACCGTACCATCATACAAACGGTGCATAGATATGCGGTAGAAAAGAATGTGAAAGTTTTCCTTTTGAAGAAGATTCCTATCGTATATAGATGTGGTCTTCGAACAACGGATGCCAACAAGAGTGAGTGCAAATATTACCTAAAGCCTCTCCTTCATCAAAGACTACGAAAAAAAAAAACTTATGTATGTAGGAAGATATTCAAATTTTAACCAAACACAAAGACCATATGGATATTTGTATGACTTTAAGGAAAAAGCGTTTCGCGCCAATAAGGCACGCCATCATCACCACATTCGCTTGACTCTCTTGGTGAGATGATATGCAATCCGTTTAAAATACAACAAAAAAAAACAAACCTCCTACAAAACTTCAAATAACGTCAATTGTGTTTGGCTTTAGGTTAACAGTTTTTATTTGCCCAACTACTACTGGTGACAATGACAACAGTTCGGCAACCGACGAAGTTGCAGCACTTCGAAAGAAGCAGTTTGCACACCAACAACTGTCACCACCAATTCGAAGATTGATAGCATTTGACATTTGACTTTGACATGATCGATGGAAATGACAATAGAGTTTTGCATTTTCGCGCGCGAGGCAAAGCAAACATTGTTGTAGATGCATACCTATATACAGTTAGGAATGAATTCTTTTTTCTCGTCACTCTTAAGATGGAGTGAAAATCTCCTGAACGGAACGGATAGAGATTAATAGTGTCACGCTTAAACTTTTTTTCGATTATCGTTTTTAAGTTATCGAATTGGATTGGTTGGCTTGGCTCTTGGATGTATAGTAGGAGGGAATTTGGTGCTCAACATATTATTTCTACAGTGGTATATGTATATTAAGATCCTTAACTCGAGCAATCTCCGCGCAAACATTACGCCAGACGACCGACAACGACGCTATGTGGAATGAATTTATGTAGGCGACCAAGTTTAATATATTTTTCTTTTTGTTTTGTATCAATGAATCTGACTCCCTGGATGGAGATAGACTCTTTTGTTGCATTCGTTTTTACTTTGACTAATCTTTTGGATCGATTTGAAACTTGATCTCGTATAGAGTCTTGAAGAACTACTTTTTGTTGTTGTGTTGTTCTTCAAAAATCTCATAGTGGCGTTGTAGTGTCTAATTGTGTTGTTTCTTTGAAGCTTAACTTTGATTTTTTTTTTGTGTGTTTGTTTTCTTTGACTAAGCTTTTTGATTTTGGTAATAAATGAAGTCGTGAGATTTATGGTGTCACTTTGGGTGCACAATATACATAATGAAGTCTTAGAGGTTGTTGTTGTTTATTTTTGAACACCAAGTTGGTGATGATGTAATTGAAATTTAGTCAGTATTGTGGTTGATTATATGCATTATGCATTTTTAAGTTTTTTTTTTTTTTAAGCTGACATTTATTTGGGGGAAGAGGTATATAAGACATAAGTCGATTTCTAGATTTCTTTGGATATTAAGATGTTGATCTACTTAACATTTTTTGGTATAGAAATATGATTGAAGTATTTGGGACAATTTGAAACAAGGTTTTTATGTAAGTTTACGTGTCCTAAGTCCCAGGAAATGCAATAAAATCCCACGAAAAGTCTTACTTTGAAAATAAAAAATAAGTGAAAAGTCTTTCAAAAAGAAATTAAGTTCGAAATAGTTCGAAATTTTGTGTGAAAATAAATCGAGCAAACTTAAATAAGAAAAAAAATCAATAGCCTTGGAATCAAAATGTTAAAAGTCGATGCAAATTATGTAATGTCAAAATAAATTTTGACAGCAACAGCAACTAAGTAATGAGCTGTCAAAGAAAATTCAAAAATGTAAACAGATGTCAAATTAAATTCGAAAAAAAAATAGATGAAAATAATTTTTTTGTACCAACTTAATTCTGAAATATCATGTAACGGGTATTTCAAGGTGTTGTATCTACTCAATAAAGAAAAAATCGAGCAAACTTAAATAAAAAAAAACAACTCAATAGCTTTGGAATCAAAATGTCAAAGTTCGATGCAGATTATGTAATTTTTTTGACATTATGACATTCAAGTGAGACGGCAACACCAAACAATGTAGTGAATTGTCAAAATAAATTCGAAAATGCATAAGCAGCTGTCAATTCAAATTCGAAAAATAGATGAAAATTATTGTTCTTCGAAATTCGAAAGTATCTCGTCGTTCGGGTATTTCAAGGTTTTTAAATAGAACTTACTGTGTCAACTTGTTTCTTTAAAAAACGAGATTCGAAAAATTAAAATAATTTTCCTTCGAAATTCGAAAATATCTCTTCATGGATAATTCAAGGTGTAAATTGTACTTAGTGTGCCAAATTATTTATTTTTAAAACCGGATTCGAAAAATAAAAATAATTTTTTTTTTCGAAATTCGAAAACATTTCTTCACGAATATTTCAAAATGTTTAAATTATACTTACTGTGGAAATATATAATTATTTTTAAAACGAAATTCGAAAATAGAGGAAACTAATTTTTCTTCGAAATTCGAAAATATTCTGTCGCAGGGTATTTTAAGGGGTTTAAATTCTTCTCATTGTGCCAACTTTGTTTAGTGATTTTTTTTGTTGTTTCTACCGCCTGTCTCCATTTTTGCCTATTTTTTCCTTTTAAAGAAAAACCTAGCTTATTCTTCTCTCCAGTTGAAAAAGCCATAAATTATTATTATCATCTTCATTAAATTATGCATTCATCTTCACACATTGGAAACTCTCAGGGCAGATATATGCATCTTTTGTTGCAGCACTCGACATATTTATACTTTTATTATGATTAACGACAATTTAATTAACAAATTCACTGATGATCGGCGGTGCTTTCTGAAAAGCAAAAGAAAAAAAAATACAATTCAAAATTTAATAAATCATCTTCTCCATTTAGAAAATCTCTTTAAATGATGTGCAATAAAAAAATGTTAAAAACAAGAACTTCCAAAGAACTATAACAAACAAAAAAAAACAGTGATTTAAAAAAATATATATAAATAAGTCATGTCTGTGGTGCGTCCGCCACAGCAGGCTCATGCACAAATCCACGATGGCTATGCAACGATACGAACGCGTGGTCTTTGTCGGACGCGAAGTCGTGCTTCCGATCAAATCGAACGAACGCGAACTCTGTCGCTGAAAAGTGACTTCAGCAATAGTAGCAGTTGCAGTGGTAGCAGTGCGGCGAATATGAGTAATAATAATAATAATAATAACAACGAAGTTGATTATGCTGTCAAACATCCTCCACTTGGAGTTAAAGTCGAGACTCCAACCATCGATGGTGAGCCATTGTATTCCAGTCCGAATTCGCTTATACCCTGTTCGACATTTCGACCGCCATCAGAGTCCTCATCATCATCGGCAATGGGTGGAACGCTGAATGGAGCTCCTGACTATCAAAATGTCAAAAAGAATTCGAGATTCTCCCTGGACTCACTGCAAAGTAGTGCGACACCAAAAACTCCCGATTACCCGCCCGAAGATAATATATTTCTTTTCTCCGAGCCAGAATCGCCACAATACGCCCCATCACGAGGTAGTATTTCGCAGTCTTTCGACGAATTAGAAGCCTATTCGCCGGGAAATATATTCGAAATGCAAGATATGTCTGCATCGGCTATTGAACAACGCCACCACCGTCCAGCTATGCGATCCAGCACGATAAATAAGTACAAAAGAGCCCACTCGCTTGTCGATAGTAAGAGATTTATGAATTCTACGGCGAATTCATCATCATCATCATCGACAGCAACCACACAATTTTTCAACTCTAATTCTAACTCCAGCCAACAGCAACAGCATTCCAAGGATTTATGTACAAATAACGAACCAAAGACAAGTTACAACTTTTATAATTCCCAAACGAACTATTACCAGCCATTCGATATGAACAATCGAAGTTCTAGTGCAGAGATATTGGAAGAACGTCGCCATCTGCATCATCGACATCTGCATCGGCAGAATCGTTTGTCCCAAGAGACAGATCGTTCCAGTGATGGTGGTTGCGATCGAGGTGATGGTGATATGGATGGCGATGGCGGATGTGGAGATGCCGATGAGATTCTAGTTGTGCCTTCGGCTATGCCTGTGCTATTAAGCGGTGATCGACGATATCACACCTTAGGACACACACGCAGTCACACGGTGGGTGGTCGTATGACTAGTTCGCTACTCTCTGTCAATGGGACAAATAAGTCAGCCGGGAATTTATATGATGTTGTGGCTTTAGATGGTGACAATGGTATTGGTGCTGGTGTAATTACTCTTGCTCCAGATTATGTGGATCCATTGGATTTTAAAATTGGTTGTCAAACAACGCTTAGGAGTAAACCGATTATTCCATGGTATGAATTGGCTATTCGGAAAGATTTCAAAAGACAAAGCTGTCCGCCTATTGGAAATACAATGACTATTGGAAGAGCCGGAAATAAGGTTTGATATATGATTTTATTTTTATTTTTTTCTTATAAAATATAAAATTTTTTGAAGGAAGTTAGGGCGGTTCTAAGCTGATATTAATATAACTCATTGGTTTTTATAAAATTTTATTTAGGTATTTAAATTTATAGTTAGGAGGGTGACATTTAAAGAAAACTTTATCAACTTTTATATTATGCTTAGGACTTAGGGTTAAAGAAAAAAATGACATCTATGACTTATAAATCGACATATTTTCTGCCATTTTGTTTGGCATGAGACGTGACTATTGCAATAAAATTGCTAAAAAATTCTAGAAAAATTGTGTTTTATCCAGTGTGTAAATCCAGGATTAAGCTACGATTAGACGTCAACGCATTGCTCTGTGTCGTTAAAATGACGTTAAATTCTGTTTCATTGTTACCCAGTCGTTTGATTAAAGTGAGACATCAACACTAAACAAAGTAGTGAACTGTCAAAATAAAGTCGAAAAAGTAGCTGTCAAATCAAATTCGAAAAAATAGATGATTTTAATTATTGTTCTTCGAAATTCGAAAATGTCTCGTGCGTCGTTCGGACATTTCAAGGTGATTAAATTGTACTTACTGTGCCAAATTATTTATTTTTAAATCCAAATTCGAAAAAAGATGAAAATACATAATTGTTTGATCGTCAACGTAGAATACTAGCAATCCGTTTAAACTCGCGTTGAGATGAATTTCAGACGTTTTTCAATCAATCGACATCGTAGACATCCTTCAATCAATTTTGACAGCTTATAGGTTGGCTGATATACAACAAAATATATTTTGACGCATAACGAATATTTCGATCAGCATTTGTCCTGAGAAAAAATTAAAGTTAAAAAATTTCGGATATTTATTAATCCATCAACTTCGAAGTTAAATGGAATTTGACAGTTCCCTGTGAAAATGTCACATTGACTTAGCATTGACAGTTTATAGTTTGACAGTTCCGCCGAGAAAATATCACATTGACTCAGCATTTACAGTTTACAATTTGACAGTTTCGCCGTGAAAATGTCACATTGACTCAGCATTAACATGTCAAAGTAACATCAACTGTCAAATTGTTCGGATGCGGCTTAGTCTACTTTGACAGTACCTATATTAACAATATTTTTGGTGACGTCAAGAAGTCAACGCGTTGACCGTCTAATCGTAGCATCTTTAAAAATAAATAAGTTCCAAAATAATATGCTGCATCGAAAAAATGGTATTTATCAGGCAATTAGACTTTTACCGAAACTCTTCTTAAAAAGACTTCTTTTCCCTCAAACTGTGTACCAGGCTTAATCCAAATTTCTCATTTCATAACTTAATTTTGTTTTTATGTGAATTTAAAAAAAAAATATTGTACTTTTAAATTTATAAAAAAAAAGTAATTTTTCTCAAAAAAAAAGTAAATGAACTCATTTGACAGATAAAAAGGTAAATTCATATAAAATCAAAGAATTTTTCGGTCGTGGTTTTCTTAACCTGATTGAAACCTCAAACCGCAGAAAACAATTCTTTCCAAAGACACCAGCAGAATAGATTTAGCAATATAGTTAATTTTATTAAATTAGGTAAATTTAACAATAAAGAAATACTACAAAAAATATTTCAAAAAATCTCACCGCAACATTTGTGGTTATTGCTCATAATTATATTGAAGATATTGACTTTTTAAATTGAAGCAAATTAGTTGCAAACTAGATACACTTAGTGTCGCTCAATTGTGTTCATATTTTTTTTTCAAATATTTTTAGGGTTTTTATATTTACTTCTTCAAAGTTTAAGGGAGAAATTTTAATCTCCTTAGAGACATTTTTCTCTAAAATAAAGACAGATAAATTAAAAAAAAAAACAGGAAAAGTATTCCAAATTTTGTAACAAATGTATGTAAATATAGTACCACTCATTTGATGTAGTTTCGAATTTTGGTTGTTCTCCAATTTCTGACAGGCTTATTGTCATTATTTTTACCATTTTTTTCAAATTTAACTGACTGATAATTTTTCAAAATCTTTTTTTCAGTTGGTAATTTAACAGACTTTTTGACAATAAATGGCAGAAATTCAAAAATTCTACATCACGCTAAATTGCTAAGTAATAAAAATTAAGGCATATTCCAAAAATTATCGATCTTAATCAAGCGACTCGAAGTGTATCTTCCTCATTATTTTTCCAAATGATGTATAACACAATTTAAACTTCTTTCGAGTAACTAATACATATGCAAATTTAGTTTAAATAGTCGTTTCATTTTGATGATTTCTCCAGCTGTTGACATTTTTTTTGTTTTTTGAAGTAAACTAAAACACTCAACATCCTACAATCAGATCTCTTTCTCTCTGCTCCATCAATTCCTTTGGATTTAAATTTAACAAGAAATGAATTCTTAAAATAACTTATTTATCCAAACAGTTTCTTGATGAGATAGAACTTGTTATCCACAGGCCGACAAAGTGGCACATCAAACCACTTGATGACACTTAACATGACATATGAAAATGTCGCTAAAAAGTTGTTTGGTTTGTTATTGCATATAATTTTTTTGTTTTTTTTATTTATTATTTTTTTTAACTTTCGCACTTAAATTTGTGCAGATTTTCCGCACATATATTTATCATCGTCATCATCAACAAATACCATTTGAGGAGAGATCTTGAATCTTGATGACAATCATGCGATTTCTGTGATTAAATAATAAATCATTTTTGTTTGATGTTGTCCAACGGATGTACGTAGGTTAGAGTTGTTGTATATATTTATATAAAGTTGCATGGCAAAGCAATTAAAACATGTTCACAATCGACGATGATGGCGCGGCAGTACCTACTATTTATTTTAATTCTATATCAGTAGCAAAAAAAAAACTCTTAAATTAAATAAATAAACGCAACTAATTAAGAGTACTTACTTAAAATATGTCGCAATTAATGATGAATTGATCAGTAGTTGATTAATGTTGTGTTGTAATTGCAATTATTGCAGTTAACAGGTGGACAATTGATTTTGTAAAAGATGTGAATTTTAAAATTACTGCATAAGTTTCAAATACCTTTTTCTCTATATATGTAGGTAGGCTTACAAAGATACGAATTAATTTTTTTTTAATATGAATTATTTAAGTTTAAAGAATTTTTAGAAAGTTGAATTTATTAAAAAAAAAAATTCCGATTTGACTTGATTGACAGATCGAAGTTTATAATTGATTTAGGAATGAGGATTTCTATTTAAAAAATGTGTAACCCCAATCACCTTTCAAGGCTGTTTTGAACTGAAATATGAGTAAGATAGGTATTTCAATAAAGAACACAGAAATTAGTCATATTTTATTTCTTTTATTGAGTTAAATGTTAAAATTTTGTATTTTATCAGAAATAAAATATATAGAAGGTATTGTTCGACTTAAAAGAATTTTTTCATACAATTTATTAAACGTTTTAATAAAACTAAACCTAAAATAGTTAAAACGTGAACGAAATTTTGAAAGTCTCAGGCATAAGAAATTGAAAATCAATCTTTATATTTTTATTTTTCTAATTTTCTTAACAATATTTTTTTTTTTTAGAGAACCTCTTCATACAAGATGGCGTTAAAAATTGTCACCTATTGCAAATGGTGGCAAATGTCAAAGTCGAAACAATTATTTCTTTAGGAGTATTTATATGGTTAGTTCAGGTTTCTCAGTCTCATTGAGATCTCGGCAATCTCAGAAATCTGAAGGTAATTCCTCAGTCAGATTCCTATAACTTTTGCTGTCAAAAAGTTGATAGCTATACCCACCGATATTTTTTTGAATTCGCTTGCTCAATTATTTTTTGTCGCAATTAATCAATTTATAAAAAAGAATTTGGGATTTCTCCTTCTATTCAATGAAGCTGACAAAAGTTTGCTCAGTGAGATCTCAGAAACGTGTTCTGGCCAAGTGACTCATGTCTTGTTGATGTGTATTTATTTTCTACTTACTTCACAAATGTCAAAGTAAAATTGACATTTGCAACTTATCAAAGTAAAATTGACATTTGCCGCCATTTGCAACTTGTCAAAGTAAAATTGACATTTGCCGCCATTTGCAACTTGTCAAAGTAAAATTGACATTTGCCGCCATTTTCAACTTGTCAAAGTAAAATAGACATTTACCGCCATTTGCAACCGGTCTCAACATTTGCTGTCACCGCCGATGATAACTTTTGAGCCACCTTGTACTTTTTATTACAAAGTCTTTTTACCTATAAATTAAGGGCAATTTGACGTTTTTTCGGAATATCTTACAAGTACCTACGACTTATCAGGAATTAAAAAGTCCATGATTCATCGCAACATTTATTTTCAGAACAATATTTTAGACAACTATTAGGTTCACATAAAAAAAAAAAATATCGCGCTTCAATGTTTAACTTATGATGAAATTTTGTACAAAATAATTCTAGAAATAGATACCTATGTATTTGCATTTACAGAGTTTTGAAATATTAAATGAACTTCTTTTTAGACATGAAGTAAAATAGATACAAAAAAATCACGAAGACAGGTATACATCCCTCCCAGCAAGAACAAAAATATTGATTTTCTGTAGTTTCTTGTCTGATTAATCTATCCACTACTGTATTCACCTTTTTTATACTATCCAGCTAGAACCACCTTCTCATATCGAATCACAAATAAAAAACCTCAACAACAACCTCTAGGTTACACGTTATATACCTACTTACTGATGAATCGTCTATAAAAGAAAAACACAAACAAAAAATAAGTATTAATAGATTTACTATACCTAACTAACTACAAGACACCTTCGACAGCTTTGATGCTAATATCTTATAGTCTATCTGTCTACAGCGCTTATTGCGCTGTAAATAAAATTTAAAAAAACACAACTTGCGTGTTGTATGCATTTAGAAAATTAATTTATGCACGACTACATGTTAATTGATTAAACTTAATGACGCGTTTTAACGTTTTCATTTGTTCAACA
The DNA here is from genome assembly GCA_951394125.1 of Epistrophe eligans. Lineage (NCBI taxonomy): Eukaryota > Metazoa > Arthropoda > Insecta > Diptera > Syrphidae > Epistrophe > Epistrophe eligans. The sequence continues at coordinate 108,505,451 of OX596028.1, forward strand.
TTATGATTTATGATTTATGCTATAGCCAAGCAAAATAACTTGCGGTGTTATTTGTTTAACGTTTATGTATAGTACTTACATTTTTAGTTAAATATTATTACATCGAACTTTGAGACAAGAGAATACAAAATGAGAATATGCCTTGCAGTTGTTGGTAATTTAAATGTCATTAAAAAATTTACAAAATTGAGGGAGTTGCTGTTCAGTGCTGTGCACAGTGCACAGAGCAGTTGAACATTGGTTGCATCCAATGAACCCACCATTCAGCCTCCATCAACCAACCACCACAACATGTAGGTACCTACCTAACTTGTAGCTTGAAGTCTATTTTATTTGACAGATATGCGAGAGGAGAATATAGATTTAAGACACAATGTAGCCATTAATCATTCTGACAGTAACATTCATTGGATACAATAAAATATATAAATGCTGCACAAATTGCTTACTAATTGTTTTGATGCAACTGTTGGTGTTTTTGTTTTGTGTAACAGAAAATAAAAACAAAAAAAACCTACCTACATCAAACTCCAACAGCCGACGACGACGTCGACGACTTGACCCATATTTAGTTCAAATGAAATGATGTTATTTTTTTTTTGTCTTCTTTTACCAATCACAAAAAATGCATCATAAATATAAACCATCAAAATAAGACCAAACCGCCATCTACTGGCTACTTTATCGAACCGAACCAAAAACGGACACAAATAATGACTCACTCAAAAGAGTTTTGTATCTGTTGAAATTTTATATCTGCGCGTATCTTTCAGCAGAAGTAAAAAAAATGCAATTTCCAGTTGCAAATGGCCCGTAATAAATTAACTTAACACGCTTTCCTTTTTTCGCTCATTTTTTTTTTTTTACATCAGGCCTTCCGCCAACAACGATGACGACGCGCCACGCCGCCGCTAACTTCCTTACGGACTTTTCTTAACTTCGCCCTTTTTATTCTTTCATTTGATCGCATTTTGAATCTCCTGACCGAATCTTGAAATAACAAAACAAAACAACAACAAAATATGAATAAACTGAGCTAAAAATGAAGGAAACAAATTGACGATAACCGCTATACATATATCTATACACTGACGTATACAAATATTCACAGACATTTTTTTGATTCATGATTCTTAACGTTGGACAACAGCTCATTTCCGTTTTGCGGGCCATTTGCTTTACGCCATCATCGAAGCAAAGCTGAAAGTTGATGCTGGTTAGTTAGAGAAATAAAGGGGAAAAGCCGACACCGTCACCGCCGCGCCGTTCGCCGTCGTCATTACGTCAAAATGAAATAAAATATATATACTTAAAATCTCAGAACAAATTACATATTATATCCTTATGTTTGAGTAATGTTGGTTTGGGCTTTGGTTAGGTTTTAAGTTGTTTTTTTTTTTTTTTTTTTTTTTTTTAAGGAAAGATTGGTCTTGGTGGTGTTATTTATTTGCTTCCGTTTGAGTAGCATGTGAATAAAATGGTGTTTCATTTCTTTTATTTTGAAATGAGAATTTTAGATTTTTTTTGGTAAAAAAAATGTGTGGCAGTGGCTGTTGTTAAAGAGTTAAAACAAATCTGTTTTTATTTTACGGAATTATTTAAAAAAACCATCACAGAATTTAAAAAAATCACATCAGTGCTTAAGGTCATAGGTCGAGGTACAGCCAGACAGAATTTCGGATCAAGTTTCTTTAGTTTTTTTGTTTAACTGTCGTAATTCATAATGTCATATTTGATGGAAATCTCAAGTTTTACTATACCTAATCGCTATAAATATTTACCTGATTGGTATAAAAAAAGAACTCCTTTTGTGGCTAAAGGAATGAAGAATAAATATTGTGTATTATCTGCAGATGTCTAGTCGAATAGAATAGCGATAACATTATACACATTTTTGTTCATTTATATGCTTATTGGTATAAACTGGTATAATCCTAATTGTAAAGATTTATGTAATGGCATTTCTTAAAAAAAGAGTTAATTTTGTTTATTGATGCAATGATATGAAGTATAATCAAGAACTACATACATTTTTTGACTTTACATCCGACTGGTATAAATAAAAAAAATTGACGGCCAAAGCAAAAAAAAAATATTTTAAATTATAATTTTTTTTGTATATTATTTCATTATGTAGTAAATAGAACAACCATACAATTTCTCCAGTTTTTTTTTTACATATATGTACATACCATACCTACGCTTTTTGGTATAAACTGTTCTAGAGCAAATTACAAGATTTTAATAAATAAGGAAAGGACGCATTTATAAATATTTTTGTATTTTGTTACTTTGTCTTGAAGATTTTTCAAGAAACTCTAAATTGTATTTAAATTTCCCATGTACCTTACCTACTTCTAACTGGTATAAATAACAAACAGACGGTCAAGGTCATAAAAAGTCTCGAAAATAAATTATTTTTTAGGCATAGGTAGGTATTTGTTTAGTGGTAAATAGTAGATGAAAACATTAAACTTAGTTTTGCTTATTTTTTAGTAATTGGTATAAACTAGTTTAACGCACATACCTACGTTACTAATATTAAAAGTAAAAATGCAAAAAAGATATATTTGTTTTTAACTTTAATGTCCTCAATGTTTTTTATAGGAACTTTTGACAGCTAGGTACATATGTCATGATTTTTAAAATAATTTGGTCCTATCAAACAAAGTATTTTAAATTGTTAACACAAACAAACACAAATATTTTACGTTCAAAAACAAATATTTGTAAATTTTTTTCTCATTTCATCCTTTCATCAGATACCTACCTATTGTCAAAAATTAAAAAAAAAAATAATTTAAATTGACGGCAACACCACCATCCGTACTATATTTTGTTTAGTCTTCAAAAAATGTAAAACATCGTGAATTGGATATTAAAGAACATAATGTTCGTTGTATTCTTCTATTTCACAACTCAAGAATTGTTCTATTATTATTTTTTTCCGAAACGATATGGTGCTATGGCCCAACTCTTCTTCCCCCATCAATAACTCAACATATACAAAATTCCCATTAAGTCAAGTCAAGTCAAGTTAAGTTTATTCACTTCCTCCCTCTTAAAAGAAAGTCAGTTTTCAAGAAGTATGAAAATATTATAAAATCCCTCTCGACCTCAACCAAAAGCATATAGCCTCCGTAATATTCCCATAGTCGTCATATCGCTTAACCCTGTATCTATCATGGATGTTTCGCATCAAATAGCACCCTTTTGCTGATATATTTTTATTTTTTTTTTTTTATTTTTGCATTTAATTCTTTGCTGTTGGTCGCGAAATGCTTAAAGGCATCACAGTACCTATATTATAGATGCATCATGCAGCATGCCTCTTTAAAGACTCGATCGTGGCTTGAAGCGTGAAATCCCCCTTTTTGTTACTTTTTTTTTTGTTGGTGCTTTGCCTGTGTTTTTGAATAGAAATTGCAACACATAAGTTGTTGCATAGTCCTTGTATAACTCGCGGCTAAAAATACGAATAAAGAACAATAAGTATATCTACCTAAATGGAAGCAAAAACCACTTTGAAAATGAATATAATAAAAATATTCTCACGAAAACTAAAAGAGATACAAAGATACAATTTTCTTGGTTATATTGTTTTATTTTTTTTATTTTATTCACAATTTATGCATCCACATCTGTTTTGGCGCAATGGAGTGTTTTTTCATTTTTTATTTTGTTCTTTTTTTTTGTGGAAAATGAAATAATAAAACAGATGAGATAATATGAGACTATAGAACCGTTTCAAGTTCAATGGCGTCAAATTAGTGTACCTACATATATGGAAGGAGGTGGCCTACATATGTATGTATATGTATACTGTATACTCTTTCCCCGTTATGATTTATAAGGAGTTTGATTGGATATTTGTTTTTTTTTTTTTAAATTATGAAGTGAAGTGTGAATGAAAATATTTATTGATTTCCGGTGCATTTTTAATGCTTGACACTCTCAAATGACAGATGAATATAGATATAAAAACAAAAATCGAAATTAACTTAAACAATTTGGAAAAAACCAGAATAATTTAAATTTATTTACCTATTTAAAAATATCACAATATTGATGTTTTAAAGCCGAAGTTCAATTTTTTTTTAATATTTGGCTCAATCAAATAAAAAGGAAAGAGCATGTTAGGGATTGATCCAAACGTTTTATTTTATATCATACGAAAAATTGACGTTTTACAATAATGACAGATGACTTTACAAAAGTGACATTGACACAACAAATAGTTAATGGGGGTGTTCAATCCATTACGTTTGTCATCTGAATTTTTAGAGCTTCTGATTGGCCAGCTGTCATAGATGACTTTTAGGTTAGGTTAGGTTAGGTAAGCGGGCTGACAGTTGATCTTGCTACTGTCACACTTAGATCTATGTAGATCCATTGTGGTACCCTAGGGGTATGCTCCCCATATAAAGAAAACCTATGATAAAAATCCTATGACAAAAAGGCCCGTTAAGGGCGTAGTTGAAGTTTCAGCTGGGTGTAGCCCGTAAGGTCGGAGGGTGCCCTCAAATTAGTTGAGTTTGGAAGTGTCTGTCGGCACATAGTCAAGGGGTTAACGTTCCACTGTCTTACTTGGGCGATCTCCCCTCCTAAGCCCCCACGGAGTAAATCATCCCTCCCCAGGCCCGTAGGAGCAGTGGCTCCATACAACGTCTGGTGGGTGGATTAGATAGGACGGTGGTTGGTGTATGTGATCATTTATCGGGTTAGCTTGTCAACGCTGGCGTGCAAAGTAGATGACTTTTGGTGACTTTTAGTTACATTTAATCTGAATTTTCAGACAAGAATTTCTCACCTGAAAATTCAGATGAAAATTATTTTTGGTGGGGGAAATTTCAAAGCAGCTGAAGTACTACACATTAAGTTGAACTTTATAATTTCCAATGTGGTTTGTGTTTGATTTGTTACAACGAATTTTGACTGAAATTTTAGATTTATTTTGCTCTCAACGAAATAAATTCAGAAATCTAAAAATTCAGATGTAAAATTTTATCTCTTGAACCCGTTCAATGTGACAGCTTAACGAATAAACACTTCCTATCATCTTAATATTCAGCATATTTTAAAAAAAAATTGCACTCTCCACACGAGGTTAATGGAGATTTCATCTTTTTCACCTTGAGGTGATCCGTCAGGGAATTTCATACAACTTATAAAAGTTGTGTCACTCTCCCGGTCTTGATATGTGTTGTGACTTTGGTTATAAATCTCTGCATTTCTGGCCTATTTCAGCATTAAATGCTGACACATAACTACTTTCTTTTGAAAATTTTTTTTCAATGTTGTAAATTTAAACAAGCTATTATTATTTTCAATTGCGACAGAAGAAAAAATAAATAAACAAAGTAGGTAATTCAACATATTTAACTTGTCTATCTTTATTTCTCAAATTATTATATTTATAGCTTAAAATCAGCAATTTAATTGATTGCGTTTAAAACTCTAAAGATTCATTCTTCATTGTTGAACAAAACAAAAAAGTTATCTTCCAATTAGAAAAGATTATTTAACCTAATCAGACAAATTCCTTGTCTAATTACTGCACTTCAATTATACCTACCAAGTTCCATTCACTTCCAGTTAAAACCACTACGCCATTCAAATAGGATAGGTATAGTTATACCTATGTACTTCCCTATAGACGAAGGTTCTGTTCATTTCTTTTACAGTTAGTCTATTTAACAACCATCAAACCTCCTGAATGTAATCGTCTGGGTTTTTTTTTTTTTTTTATTTGAAAATAATTGCTCCCACTTAGGCAATCCATTTGCATTGCAGTAAAAAAAATAATAAAATGCCCTTTTTTAACTGCATTTCCTACACTCAAAAAAATATAGCTAGCTATAGGTACAATAAAACTTCCTCTATAACTCAAACTCTATATCAAAAGCACTTACCTATTTGCCCTGAAAGTATATAAAAAAAAGAGTAAGCTATCTATAACCAAACCATACCAGTTTCCACAACCCAAAAAGATTATTTCAGACTAATTAATGATTTAAACAAAAACAAAATAAAGAACTTTCCGCTCACTCACAAAAAAGGTAAACAAAAGATATACTTCAAGTATATAGAGGTATATTTTAAGTTTTTGCCACTTTTTGGTTTATGTATCTTTTTCAACAAGTTAAGGTACCGCACCTATAAATCAAAACAAACTCTCAAGACTTAAATCAAAATAAAAAAAAAAAAACTTTGCTTGTCCAAAAATATCTCAAGACACATCAACCATCAGCAGCATTGGTTTCGGATTGTTTATGGTTATATACGATTCTGTACCAAATTTGAATTCATAATGATGTGACAGAATTTGAAATTCCATAACAGTTACAAATATCTATATTTGGTAAAACCCAATAGATAGGTATACCTATGCGCGTTAGTTTAGATTATAATTTGCAATTCACATCTATCTTGATGGTTGTATTGTAAATTTGCATACCTCTCTCTAGGTCGGTATGTAGAAAAAAAATTCTATTTGTACGCATTAAGCTTTGTTTTGTAGTCTTTCTTTTATGGATATGAAAAATGAGGCGCTATAAAATAATACCTTTGGCGATCGAGGGCGAATTGAATTCCCATTCAAAAAAAAAAAAAAAAATTAAACACCACTGCCGTTTAGCGGACGGGGAAACCTTTGTAAGGTTTTATTTTTTTGTGGCTTTTTCAATTTTTTTTTTCTATGACATTAGATATTGTTGGAAAGGTGACGGATATAAAAAAAAATGTCTTCATAGATACATTTCTATCTACGTAAGTTTTATTTTTGTTTTCTCTCTGTCAAACATACACCATCACCTTGTATTCGTATGGATATTGAGACTTCAAAGAAAATATCTTATTTCGTATCTTTAACTAGATATAGCCATTTTATTCAATATATCTATATAATAATTTCTATAAATTGATCGATGGATGTGTGACAGCCGCAGAAAACGGGATAGTGTATTATCCCGATTAACGCACTGAGTATCATCTAGGTCACGTCATTGTATGTACATATGTATGTGGATATATGGATGTGAGTTGCACTCTGTGTGTTAAGGTTAGTTAGAAAAAAAAAAACAAATAAAATATGTGACTATAATCTCGACTTGGTTGTCTTACCATATTTAGAGGCGTTATAGTCTTTTTTTTTTTAGTTCAATTCTATTTTGTTCAATTAGGTTTTTTTTCATCTTTTTTTTTTATAAAATGTTGTAGGATGGAGTTTGTTGTAGAATAGGCTCGGCAATGGTATTAAATATAAACAAAACAAAAATCGTGAGAAAATTTGACTTCTATAAAGAGCGAGTGCTTTGGTTTTTTTTTTTTTTTTTGTAAAGTTTTTATTATTGCTACTAGGCTAATTGAATTACACTATATTTTTTGTTTGTTTGTGGGTCTTAATCTACTATATTGCAGTGTTTAAGATTGTCATACCATGTGGTCATTTTGACAAAGTCGCGCTTGCAATATAGAAGTTGTCGCCTATATAATCAATCTCCACCCCAACTTTGAGGCTTTGACAGGTTTTGAGCTAAAGATCTAATGGTGTTTGTAGATAGGTATAGTTGATGATTGATAGTGGCTTTTAGTTTGTGACACTAAAATTTAAATGCGCATTAGTTTTTATGGCGGAGAGGGGAGGGGGTGATAGAGCCGTGCTAGAAAAATAAATAAATTAAATTCGAACTCAAAAAATAAATGCTTCTGAGGCACTTTTCTTAAAAAAAAAAAAAAAAATTTAAAAGGCTTTTTTGATACTTGGAAATATCAGTGAACTTATTTTACCTTACAATATAAACATATTTGTACATAGACAAGTTTTGTATTCGTAAACAAATTGACATCGGGTTTTTAATCAAACCTGTCCTCTTTCCCTCGATCTACAGCCTGAAGCAGAAGTGATTTTCTTTAAATGTTGAGCTCCGTAAAATTAGGGCCCAGAAAATAAGACCCCAAAAGTTAAATTAAATTAAGCCCCAAATTTGGGGCCATTTTTCATAATGAAATTATGCCCAATGCAATAAGACCCCAACGAAATGAAAACAAAAGACCAGAAAAAGAAATTAAATAAGACCCCAATTTGTTTTGAAAATATTTATATATTTTTTTTTTTTTTTTTCAAAAATGAAATAATACCTACCCCATTGTAACTTGTACAATTTGTTTGCAGCAAGATCACCTGTAGTCCTCCTGCCTTTCAGAAATCGATTCCGCTTGACAAAAATTTGTGCTGAATGCAACAGAAAAATCATGCTATTTTTGACAGCTATTCTGTTAGATACTTACTTGCTAATAGTTTTCGTCAGGATCTTTACATTGGCACAAGATTGGCTGGGTCCAAAATAAGCGGTATTTTGCAAGTTCTGAATTCTAAATTAATGGATTTTTTTTTATATTATTTTTTTTTTTTTAATCAATAATCTTTGAGCAAAATGCAATAAGGCCCTAAAATGTTTTCAAAATAATATAAAATTCAGCCTTATTATGAGTTTCACCCGAACAACATTCCACTCGGAAAATTTGATCTTTCACTTTTTGCTTATTGTGAGTTTCAACCGAAATTTTATTTTCGAAAAATTCTCCTTATTGTGAACATTAATTTCGGGTGGAATGTAATGCCATTGGTAGACGGCCCTAGGCCAAACCAAATAGGCTTAGTTATTGATTAATTGTTAATTATATTAATTTGAAATAAAAGTCATTTTAAACTAACTAACTAACTTATGCCATTGACAGCCTAATGTTCACTTATTTTAGTATAGGCGAACGCAATTTCATTCGGGCGAAACTCACAATAGCTTTTGAAATTCCGGGCGAGCGAAAAATTTTAAGTTGAAATATTTTTCGGGTGAAACTCATAATATAAGGCTGATTAAACCCCAAAATTAATGTTGGGGTCACATTTCACTACGTCCCAACAACAAGAAAAATTAAATAAGACCACAACGTTTGGGAATTTTTGATGTTATTGTTTTGCATGCATATAGGATTGAGTTCTTATTTCATTTCATTTTCTTTGGGCCTTATTTTGTAAGCATAGTTACATACATATATCTACATATTTCGGTTAAAAAAAAAAAATATTTAAAATTTTTACACGCGCCTATTGACGGTACCTGCCATTGAACAGTTTTTATTTTTATTTTCGAACTAATTCTGTAGGTGATTAATCTTTTATTCTCAAAGACCTTTTAAAAAAAAAATAATTTTGACTAAAAAAATTTAAAACTTCGAAGTAGTCGAATCCTAACTTTGTGGGCTTTTAGATCACGAAAAAGAAATAATTAAAACTTCAAAGAAAATTAAAAAAAAAAATATTCTTATATTTCAAAAAACTATAAACACTATTTTTGTTTATTTCCATAAAAGTTGTAACTTTTTGTATCGCCTTTACTGTAAGTACACAAGCATCATCACATTTATCAAAAAAAAAAAAACTACCAACCTGCTATTAGACAAACATCATGTTAATGATATTCGTCATCGTAAGGTACATCATGTTCAAATAGATGTCTTGATCACGTCTATTTGACATTGATCTCTTCAACCATCATACTTCATACATACGTAGGTATATATTATGCACCTTGAAGAAGATCGTGTTTTTTTTTATTTATATAATTTTTTCTTTAATATGCAATCTCATCCGGCAACATTAACGTTTATGAATAAGATTCTATTTTAAAATTTAAGTTATCGTTATTGTTTGCCATTCAAATGATGATGATCTCTCTAAATTTTTTTTCATATTGTCTAATGGTTTATTTAAATAAATACAGAAATAAAACATACTGGATAATCACAAAATTTAAGATCCCAGTCAATGGGTGGTATGATGTTATTTTAATTTAATTTGAATATTTTACAAATTAACAAGTAATATAAATGGGAGTTTATTTTTATTTTTATGTAAATATACTAATAATTTATAATTAGTTTGTGTTGGTTTTGGATATGTCAGTATATATTTTGTTGGTAGATATTTCATAGAAAATTGAATAAATCCAAGCATTATCTAAGTTTACATAATAATTTTAAAATATTTTATTTTATCAGATAGATTTTTGATTTCAAAAGAAATTATTAAAATTGATTTAAAAATGTATACATATTTTTTAGAAAAATTGATATTTTATTATTGATGATCATCTTCAATCCGGTATATTATACACAACCGTGAAAAATCAAAAATTATTATTTGTTTACAGGTTTGATAAAAACAGACATATTTATATGCATAAGCATAATACAAAATAAATTATATGCAAATAAAATTTTATTTTGACATAATTTACAAATTTATTTCAAATAGTAATATCTTATTGAATCTGAATGGATTTGAAATTTTATGTTTTTTTTTCCATTCAACCTAAAGTCATAGTAAAAAAAATAATTAATTAATAATCAAATCATTATTTGATTTAAATATGGCATAAATAATTTTTGAGAAATTATTTGGCAATTTTTCGTTCAATCAAGATCAACTTAAAAAAAATATTTCATCAATCTTCCATCAACTTGAGGCAAACCCTTTTGTATTTAGATATAAATTATTTCTAAAAGTCAAGGTTGAAGGTGGTTGGATAATCATTTGTAATGAAAAATGTCTTATTCACTTAAGTATGATGAATTAACACGTGCATTATAATTTAATGGGCTCAGCTTAAAGTTTTGTTGGCTATTTTTAAAATGTACTTGATTCCGTTCCGCTAAATGATCATCCATTAGATGTGTCAGAATTGATAGGTCTCGCTCGAACAGAGTCTACAAAAATCCCAGAAATTGTTGAGATCTGTTTTCTTTAGATACATACTATCTTATCTAAAGCGTTAGACATCCGGATTAGGAGCATTTAAATTAAATTTCTTTCTCTGAATTTAAAATAGAAGTTGTCAGAATCTCAAATTAAACTCAACGTACAATAAAAGTTTTATTTAATTTCAAGAATTTAAAACCAAAATCAATTAAAAACAACAATATAGTAAAACGATTTTAAAGTCTTTGAACTTTTTTTTTGTTTATTTCATTAAAAAAGTAATAAAATTCACACTTAAATTTGCGAAAAAAATATCAAAACCTTATCATCTGCAGATAAATTAAAAGTAGAAAAAAAATGCTTATTGTTGCATTTTTTTTTTTCTACTTTTAATTGTTCTGTTAAAAATAGAAACACATAAACTTTTTAATTGTAAACAATTAAAGTTTGAAAAGATTAGGTCAGTATTGATAAAAAAAAAATCACACTCTAAGATAACAACTGTCAAATCATAAAAATGAGATTTGCAAAAATTACAAACATTTCTTTAATTAAATTAGAATCATGTGTGATTAAAATTTCTATTAAATTTTGATTTATTCCTACGAATAGATCCACCTCATAAATGTCAAATATAAAACTTTGAACAAAATAAAACGCAAATTTAACCTAATTCACATAAGGCCTGAGTCAACTTTTTAAAACCATCTAAGGATTATAATAATGTTTTTTTTTCTGATTTAAATAAAAATAATAAAATTTATTCCTTTTTCGTGATCTTTAGTCTCCAAAATTAGGATTCAACTGTTTTAAAAATAATAATAATAACTTTAGAGGTTTTTTTTTGACACCACTATTATTTGCATATAAATTAGTAAATTAGGCACGTTTAGAAAAATGAGATTTCCGAAATTTCTCTTTTTTCCTTAATATTTTGAGAGCAAAAAGCAGGAATTCTGCCGTTCAATTGAATGAGATTGCTCCTTGTCAATTGTGCTATTATATCAGTGTATTTGTTTACGTTGGATAAACGCTTAAAAGTGCATAAAAAACGTCATCGGCGCTTGAGAAAGTTATTGATATTAGAAATTCTTGCAAAAAATCGAATTGATTTTTTAATACCTCATTAATTGGTTATAAAAACATGAGAATCGATAAATATCCACAAAAGGGATTTACCCGAAATCCCAAGTAACACCCAAAATCCCAAAAAAATCTTAATCCCAATATCCAAATCTCAACAGTTATGAATAAAAAAAATTTACGCTTTCGGTATTTTGGGGTGGATTTTCTGCATTTCTGGTCTTCCGGACTTCGGGTTTTCTATAGATTTTGATTTTGGATTTTGGCATTTTGGGTATATTTTTTTTTATTTACTAAATACACATATTAATAATTTGAATTTCTAAATGTTTGATGTTTAAATGTGAAATTTTAAAAACCATTATAAGGATGCACATTCAAGAAATTAAGCTTTGGGTAATTTGGACCTTTCAATTTCCGCCCTTATGGAATTTGGGTTTTCGGGATTTTGGTTTTTTGTCATTCTTTCCCACTCTCGTATGAATAAATTTAGTATATATAATTATAGGATTTGGGTCAAAATACCGGAAACCAAAATCCCGAAAACGCCAAATTTCGAAAAACATACCCAGAAATCGAAATCCCAAAAAAAAAATTTGGGAAAATTTAGGGTTTTCTGGATTTTGGGTCTTAGGGGTAATTTTGAAATTTTCTAAAATCACTAACTTAAAAGACAAAAAACGAAAAACCAAACAAAATTATCCTATATAAACTGGTATAAAGTAAATACAAATATAGCAAATAGGCAATCTATCTGAATGAATTCTCACTTTTAGGATTGTCAGGATTTTTCTATATATTTAGCTGCCTTGGAGGTCTTCCGTTTACAGTTATTTCAAGAAACAAAAGAAAAACAAGAAAATTACTTGCCCTAAAGAAAAACAAAAAATTAGATCAAAATAATTAAGATAAAATTTCCGGTTTATTAAAATCTACACAAAATTATCTGAATAATAAGTATAAATTGGTTAAGTGGTGGTATGTGACCCTTGAATATTCTATACCTACTATAATTTGTTTGTTATAATTTATTTTTAATTTACCTCAGGCAATTACGACAATTATTTAACAAGAAAAATTAAATAAAAAAAAAAACCTTGCAAAATTGCCTTAGGCTTTAATCCTAATGTTGTTAAGAAAAATATACTTAAATATTTATTATGATTAATCTCCTTAGATACCCACCTCAACACTTTAATTTTTCTCTTTCTTGTTAATAAGTGATAATTATATTTACAAAAAAAAAGAGAAGAAAAAAAAATGATAAATAGCTTAATGCTTCAATTTATTCGAGTGCAGGAAAACATAGTTAATCGTTCGTATATACATAAATATAATCAGGTTTTATTTTTCACTATTATTATTCTCTTTTTTTAACCCGAAGTAAAGATGGATGATTAAGTTCTTAAATGTAGCTTAATGACTTAAGGCGCGTAATTAGGAAAATATTTTGGCGGAAGATAAACAATTTTTGTTAAGCCTTTGAAAAATTTACAAATAAACAAAGGCTGGCGTTTTAAGGGTTTTTAATGTAGGTACTCATACTATAAATTGAATCCACTAAGAAAATCCAAGTTATTTGCTCTATCTATAGGCAACAACAAGGACATGAACACCGTCACGTCAGACTATCGTTACTCAGGTTCAACAAAAGATCATCACATTAACTTTAACTCTGTAATAAGAAACCCATGACCTTAAAGAAGAGCTTAACATAAGTTTAGAAATAAAATTCCTGTAGACTAAAAATTTTGACCAAAGTACCTACATCTTAATTCAGACATCAGGCGCCAGTAATAATCACCCCCTGGCTATCATGGTCTTAAAATTACTTATAATTTCTATGTTGTTTGAATTTTAAATTGATGTAATCTATACGTGTGTGGCTTTTTTTTTTAACAAAAGTTAAACCATGGCAACCTGTGCCGAAAACGACTCAATTAACTTGGACCATGTCTGATGATGTTGATATATTCCTCAAAATGATTATATCAACGTGACGCAGTTGGATTTGTATAATAAACAAATCGCACGAGCTGAACATAATAGAATATTAAATCAAACTCAAAATGGCATAAGTAAAGTATAGCTATATCTCTTAGTTAGTCTCCTAAAAATCTCTTACAGCCAACAAGATAGTGTTGAGCGAGAATTAAAAAATAAAACACTAATTTTGAATTTATATTGGAACTTCAAACAAATGAATTGTGTAGACCCTTTTTTTGTTGTTTTCTTCTTAATTTCATTGGACCGCAAAAGATACACGAAAGAAGATACATTATAGCTGAAGGCATCATCAAGATACCATTAGCCGTGAAATTTATGCGGGATGTGATAATTAATTTATTTTTTTTTGTATGCTTTCAATAATGTTAACGCCTACACGCACATGAACTCAAATGATCTTTACAGTAGGTCTATTAATTAAACCGGATTAAAACAGAATATGTACGAGTATATTATTATTTTATTAAAATACATATATTTATGGATTTAATAAATCTTTCGATATTATTATGGTTCGAGTTTAGATAAATATGAACAGTTTTATTATTTTTTTGTTGTTTTCATGTTTTTTTTTTTTGTTTTCTTCATCTTTTGATTGTAAGCTCATAAATATTAAAGTTTTCACTTTGAATAAAACAGTTTCTTCTTTTAAAGATATTATTATCGATTTTTGATAATCATAAAAAAAATGAGAGGGTGTAATATTAAAATTTGACTTTCACTTTTCTTTTGAATGCAAGAGACAGCGGTCGAATAGAATTATATTATACTCAATTTATTTTATAGCTATATTCATTTAGAAGTTAATGTATTCAAATCATTAATGTTATAATTTACTTCAAAAACACTTGTTCTCAATTTTTTTTTTCTTTGATACTTTCCTTTGCTTAATTGAGTTATTTTTAAATTTTCTGTTTAATATTGCCTATAAATTTTAAATAATATGTTTGTCTGATATTTAGAGATTTTAAAATCAAAATGTGCTTTCATTTTTACACGTGTTTTTGGCACAAGAAGAAACTCTGGTCAGGTCACTTTCTGGTATATTTTTTGATAGGTTTTTGACACGTTTTTAAAAAAATCCCCTTTTTGTGGAGACAAATTAACCAAGGGGTTCTTTTTCAAAAAGTTAAAATTTTATTTCTTAAGATGTGCTTAAATTTTTACATTGGTGGAAATGTCTACAAATTTCCATTTCAGCACTGAAAACCCTAACCACTAACGAGTCTCGATTGCGGAGATATCGCCATCCAAATTTTTTTTTTAATAATTCGAAAACTAAGTGTTTTATTTGAAAAAAAAAAAAATTCAACGGGTGGTCTTTTTTAATTAAATGATGACACTAAAAATAAATTTGAAAAATTGTCCCAAATTATAGTTTAAAAGTGTTACGTTTGTGACAAATTAATGTTACGGGTGTGACTTAATGTGATTTTTATCGATTATCAAAAATTATAATTTGAGGATGTTACATTTGTGACAAGTTAATGTTACGGTTGTGACTTAGTATTAATTATTGTCATAGTTATGTCTTATTAGAATAATAAATAAATGCATAAAAATCACACTAATTCATACCTATAACATTAAACCGTCACAAACGTAACAATTTCAAATCGTCTTTTACATTTTTGTCTTATTTCACATTTTGTTTGTAAATCTCAACCGTAACATTAACTTGTCACAAACGTCACATCTCCAAACTAATAGTTTTTATAGTTTTTTTCAACTAATCAACTACTTTCTGGTAAAAATTAAAAAAAAAAACAATGAGGCATAGTATTTTTTTTAAACTCAAAGTTTACTTATTTGTTTCAAGGAAATCGTATCTGTTCTATATATTATTCACGTTTAGTTTAATTTTTGAATATTTTGTGAATAATTTATAAAATAGTTAGCTTCAGTGTCATAACCTAAAAAAATGGAAATACCCAAATGTTTTAGGTACAAATTTTATCAACAAAAATATAATTTACATATTTAAAAGAATCATTAATTTATAAAAAATCAAATGACGTATCCACATTTCAGGTGATATAATTTAAATAACAAATTTTATGATTTTTGTTTACATTTTATGCTAAGTTATAAATACAATTGTTTGACATAATTTTTAAACCAACAAAAAAAAAAACCCGTTACGTTAATCATGTGTATATTTATGTGTCTAATACGTCACATTTCTAAATTGTGTGGAAACTAGTTCACGTACCATGATTTTATTTGTATAACAAAAAAATTGAGTTAAAGGTTTTTTTCAAGGCCCACAGTAGCAGTGAATTGTTAGAAGTCTACGAGTATCTAAGATGAATAATCCTTCCAATTTAATAATTTTTTCACAATTTTTTTGTTAAGTCTACAGATTTATTAGCATATTTAGGTCATTGGAATTGAAATCTTATTCAAAAAAAAATATTTTTTTCTCTTAGAGCAAGGCAAAAAAACAAAAAGACAGATCACCTACTTATATCTATTATAGGTATAGACTTAAACCTCTTACTTTTTTAAGCGCTACCTTGTTCAATTTATTTATCAAATTAATTCATCGCGCAACAAATACTTATTGGAGGCAAACTAAAATTTAAAAAAAAAAAAAAAAAAAAACATAAAACGAATTCGTTATCTATCTTCATTTTGCAGATTCATATTACCATCGTTATAAACCGGCTTAAAAATGCTTCTTGAATAATGAATTGTCATTTTTTGTTTATTGTTTGTCATGCCTAACGAAGTGTGTATTAAAATTTTAAATGCCTCAAGGCTCTACCTATATAATTCATGAACACAAAAAACAAAAATACAATTTTAAATTAAAAAAAAAAAAAAAAATAGTAGTTCTCATCGATTTCAGCCGGAAATATAATGAAATTCAAAAGTCAACCACCTTTTATTTCTTTTTTAAAGTTATTTTCTCCCTTCATTATAATTTTGTTTTCATGTTTTTTTTTTTTCAAATGACCTTTACTCACAGTGAGTTTGAAAAATGACGAGTTATGTTGTAGGGTACCTGTTCCTTTTTTTCACCCATCAACAAATAAAAAATAACCCTGCTACCTGATGTAGGTGCAATCAAATTCAAGTCAAGTCAATGTTATATCAAAAGTTGTTGTGGCAGGTGTGTGTTGTGTTCACTGTTGAACTGTTTTTTGTCCCTAGAGAATGTAAAAATAAGAACTCCTCTCTCTAATGACATCGTAGATCAAAATGAATGAAAAAAAATGCATGTCATTATTTGAGAATTTTTAAAATTTAACTCCCACTCGTGTGTACGTACATATGTACATATATGAGATTGAACTTTCTAGTTTCTACGCCTTGATTATAAATCACCTGAAGCATTGCATGCTCCATCTGACCTACACCCACAATTCTGGCAATTTCATCGAATAGCAAAAAAAAAAATTAAAAAAAAAGTGAAAATCAATTAATTGCGGAAACTTCAATGCACAAAATTTATACATGCTCCTGTGTGTATATTCGTTGAATAAGATTTATCCGCAAACAAATTGAATCTCACGGGCAAAACTGCTTTCCACATTGCGAATTAATATATAGGGGCATAAGGCTCGTGAATAAAAATGTCTCTCGGTCGTTCTAGCAATTTTTTTTTTATTGATGCACGAATTATGATTGCATTATGTGGTTTGGTGCGATTGCATTTTTGATTTTTTTTTTTGGTAAATGTTTCGCCATTAATTGACACCGGGGGGCATTGGTTTTTCATTTTTTTATTTCTGAAAATATGATTTGATTATGTTGTGGGTGTGACAAATATGGAACATGCTACCAACAAAATAAAAGACACAGCATGAAAATTAATTGAGTTTTCTCATGAAAGGTTTAATCGTGAAAAGTGATTGAATCCCTTTTGTATCCGCAACAACATTGAAAAACTCAGCTATAAATACATGTACCAATATACATATAAATACCTACTGAATTGTTAATCGCTTTTAAGATTCACAAGCTTTAGAAATGTGGTGTATGCAACACCTTTCTTGTACAACACAGATTTGTACATAATATGAATGGCTCGGCTCTGTGATTTTGATTTTCATCGATTTGATTAAGGCCTGTCGGTGGTATAGACGGCAATAATAAAAACACCAATCTCCATCGGTAACAATTTAATCAGTGCTGTCGTTTAAAAAAAAAAAAACTATAAAATTAAAAATGTTCGCTCTTTTCGATTCTCAGGTTTATCTAATAACAAACCAAATAAAATCAAAAAATGGTAATAAGTTCATTCTTTTCGATTCTCAGGTTTAGCTAATAACAAAACAAATAAAAATAAAAAATGGTAGTAAGTTCGTTCTTTTCGATTCTCAGGTTTAGCAAATAATAAACAAATAAAAACAAAGAATGGGAGTAAGTTCGTTCTTTTCGATTCTTAGGTTTAGCTAATGATAAAACAAATAAAATCAAAAAATGGGAGTAAGTTCGTTCTTTTCGATTCTCAGGTTTAGCTAATGATAAAACAAATAAAATCAAAAAATGGGAGTAAGTTCGTTCTTTTCGATTCTCAGGTTTAGCAAATAATAAACAAATAAAATCAAAAAAAGGTAGTAAGTTCGTTCTTTTCGATTCTCAGGTTTAGCTAATAATAAAACAAATAAAAACAAAAAAAATGGTAGTAAGTTCGTTCTTTTCGATTCTCAGGTTTATCTAATAACAAAACAGATAAAAACAAAAAGTGGTTGTAAGTTCGTTCTTTTCGATTCTCAGGTTTAGCTTATAACAAAACAAATAAAAATAAAAAATGGTAGTAAGTTCGTTCTTTTCGATTCTCAGGTTTAGCTTATAACAAAACAAATAAAAATAAAAAATGGTAGTAAGTTCGTTCTTTTCGATTCTCAGGTTTAGCTAACAAACCAAATAAAATCAAAAAATGTTAATAAGTTCGTTCTTTTCGATTCTCAGGTTTAGCTTATAACAAAACAAATAAAAATAAAAAATGGTAGTAAGTTCGTTCTTTTCGATTCTCAGGTTTAGCTAATAACAAAACAAATAAAAATAAAAATAGTAATAAGTTCGTTCTTTTCGATTCTCAGGTTTAGCTAATAATAAAACAAATAAAAACAGAAAATGGTAGTAAGTTCGTTCTTTTCGATTCTCAGGTTTAGCAAATAATAAAACAAATAAAAACAGAAAATGGTAGTAAGTTCGTTCTTTTCGATTCTCAGGTTTAGCAAATAATAAACAAATAAAATCAAAAAATGGTAGTAAGTTCGTTCTTTTCGATTCTCAGGTTTAGCTAATAACAAAGCAAATAAAAACAAAAAATGGTAATAAGTTCGTTATTTTCGATTCTCATGTTTAGCTAATAACAAAACAAATAAAATCAAAAAATGGTAATAAGTTCGTTCTTTTCGATTCTCAGGTTTAGCTAATAACAAAACAAATTAAAATAAAAAATGGTAGTAAGTTCGTTCTTTTCGATTCTCAGGTTTAGCAAATAATAAACAAATAAAAACAAAGAATGGGAGTAAGTTCGTTCTTTTCGATTCTTAGGTTTAGCTAATGATAAAACAAATAAAATCAAAAAATGGGAGTAAGTTCGTTCTTTTCGATTCTCAGGTTTAGCTAATGATAAAACAAATAAAATCAAAAAATGGGAGTAAGTTCGTTCTTTTCGATTCTCAGGTTTAGCAAATAATAAACAAATAAAATCAAAAAAAGGTAGTAAGTTCGTTCTTTTCGATTCTCAGGTTTAGCTAATAATAAAACAAATAAAAACAAAAAAAATGGTAGTAAGTTCGTTCTTTTCGATTCTCAGGTTTATCTAATAACAAAACAGATAAAAACAAAAAGTGGTTGTAAGTTCGTTCTTTTCGATTCTCAGGTTTAGCTTATAACAAAACAAATAAAAATAAAAAATGGTAGTAAGTTCGTTCTTTTCGATTCTCAGGTTTAGCTTATAACAAAACAAATAAAAATAAAAAATGGTAGTAAGTTCGTTCTTTTCGATTCTCAGGTTTAGCAAATAATAAACAAATAAAAACAAAGAATGGGAGTAAGTTCGTTCTTTTCGATTCTTAGGTTTAGCTAATGATAAAACAAATAAAATCAAAAAATGGGAGTAAGTTCGTTCTTTTCGATTCTCAGGTTTAGCTAATGATAAAACAAATAAAATCAAAAAATGGGAGTAAGTTCGTTCTTTTCGATTCTCAGGTTTAGCAAATAATAAACAAATAAAATCAAAAAAAGGTAGTAAGTTCGTTCTTTTCGATTCTCAGGTTTAGCTAATAATAAAACAAATAAAAACAAAAAAAATGGTAGTAAGTTCGTTCTTTTCGATTCTCAGGTTTATCTAATAACAAAACAGATAAAAACAAAAAGTGGTTGTAAGTTCGTTCTTTTCGATTCTCAGGTTTAGCTTATAACAAAACAAATAAAAATAAAAAATGGTAGTAAGTTCGTTCTTTTCGATTCTCAGGTTTAGCAAATAATAAACAAATAAAAACAAAGAATGGGAGTAAGTTCGTTCTTTTCGATTCTTAGGTTTAGCTAATGATAAAACAAATAAAATCAAAAAATGGGAGTAAGTTCGTTCTTTTCGATTCTCAGGTTTAGCTAATGATAAAACAAATAAAATCAAAAAATGGGAGTAAGTTCGTTCTTTTCGATTCTCAGGTTTAGCAAATAATAAACAAATAAAATCAAAAAAGGTAGTAAGTTCGTTCTTTTCGATTCTCAGGTTTAGCTAATAATAAAACAAATAAAAACAAAAAAAATGGTAGTAAGTTCGTTCTTTTCGATTCTCAGGTTTATCTAATAACAAAACAGATAAAAACAAAAAGTGGTTGTAAGTTCGTTCTTTTCGATTCTCAGGTTTAGCTTATAACAAAACAAATAAAAATAAAAAATGGTAGTAAGTTCGTTCTTTTCGATTCTCAGGTTTAGCTTATAACAAAACAAATAAAAATAAAAAATGGTAGTAAGTTCGTTCTTTTCGATTCTCAGGTTTAGCTAACAAACCAAATAAAATCAAAAAATGTTAATAAGTTCGTTCTTTTCGATTCTCAGGTTTAGCTTATAACAAAACAAATAAAAATAAAAAATGGTAGTAAGTTCGTTCTTTTCGATTCTCAGCTAATAACAAAACAAATAAAAATAAAAATAGTAATAAGTTCGTTCTTTTCGATTCTCAGGTTTAGCTAATAATAAAACAAATAAAAACAGAAAATGGTAGTAAGTTCGTTCTTTTCGATTCTCAGGTTTAGCAAATAATAAAACAAATAAAAACAGAAAATGGTAGTAAGTTCGTTCTTTTCGATTCTCAGGTTTAGCAAATAATAAACAAATAAAATTAAAAAATGGTAGTAAGTTCGTTCTTTTCGATTCTCAGGTTTAGCTAATAACAAAGCAAATAAAAACAAAAAATGGTAATAAGTTCGTTATTTTCGATTCTCATGTTTAGCTAATAACAAAACAAATAAAATCAAAAAATGGTAATAAGTTCGTTCTTTTCGATTCTCAGGTTTAGCTAATAACAAAACAAATTAAAATAATGAAAAGTTATATTTTTATTTTCAACACTTCTTGTTTTGGTTTTTTATTACATTTGTTTCAACTTTTTTTCTTAAAAAAGTACTTTTGACATCATTGATTGCACAAAACGGATTATTAAGTGAAATTTGTTGCCTCCAAACTCATTAAATTTAATGCCTCAAGTGCAATTTGTTGTCAAGTGTGTATAGTGAGGTGCAGTAGTTAAATATGTAAATACAACCTGCATATGCATAGCCACATATACATTATGTATCATCCATCTACACCTTCCCATCTAGAGAAATGAAATCCTATTGTTGTGTATCGTAGTTTAATCAACATATATAGGCGTGAATTTATTATAACTAAAGAATTAAGATTTAAATAGATAGAGAGATACATACATTCATATATGAATCTGACAAGTGAATTGATTGGACTTACACGTATATAATATTGAATTTGGAGAGAGTGTTGTGTTGCATAGAAAATGTTTTTTTAGCTTCAGGTTATTTTTGAAAGGATTCTTCAAATAGAGTAATTGTTTCAGTATCATTTAAATAATAAAAAATTATAGAATATGGATACTTGTATGTTTTTTTTATTAAATTCTCAAATTTCCAAATTTCTACATACATTTTTATTATCTTCAACAATAAAAATAAATCGATCACAACAATCAATATTTTCTCGGACTAACCAATTTTATAACTTTATTGCAAAAATTGGTCAGTCTATTATTTTTTATCAGATAATGCCAATGGGGTTAACAGGTAACGGTATTTACAATCATATCGAAAAACTAACAGCACCACATTGAGTGACAATTTTAATTCTACAACAAATTAAGCACGTAGACCGCATGACGTTCCTATAAAATAAATTCTCTTATTGCGTAAAAATAAACTATATATAATTATATATGTACATCATAAAATGTACACAGGTATTCGTATTGTAAAAATGTTTTTTATCTCTCAATTTCAATTATTTTTTTATCATTTTACTTGACTCTGAACGATAACTGAAAAGGTAATTTAATTTTTTTTACCACTTCAATTCAAGAAAACAAAAAAAAACTGCTGCTGAACAATAATTAATAGCAATAAATTAAATCAACATTGATATTAACGTGACATTTATTTTCTTTGTTTATATCGCCCAATTATTGAATTTAATTTAATTAAAAATCTATCATGATTTTTAATTCCTATTTTATTTTTTTTTAACACTGTTCAGTTCATGTGTACCGATCAATTTTATTTTATTTACCAAATAAATAAAATAGTTTTCTATAATAATGGTCATTCTTTAGTCGCGCAATAAATGAATTGGAATTGCATTCTTTTTTTTTGTAGCATTTTTATGTTTGTTTTATTTTTATATTGATAATAAAATAGAGATATCTACTAAATGGTTTCACCCTGAAATTTAATTGACATCAATTGGTATTATTTGTATTTTGCAATTTTCTGTAGAATTTTATTTTTATATATTATTTGTATAGGTAAACCAAATACAATCAATTAGTAACAAATGATCGAATGCTGATTTAATTGATGAAGGTTATGATTGCCACACAGAATCTTTTATTTAAAAATATCTAAATGGGGTTGAGTGTTTGTTCATTGGGGTTAAATATTTAGATCAGAGAAGTGGGCAGAAAAAAAAACAATCATCTAAAAGGAATTTATGAGTTCATATTAGTTATGTGTGCCTAACTGGTATAAACACACAAATTGTTGCTTATAAATAAAATTTTTAATTTTTCTATTCAATTGATTTCAACTTTCTAGCCGCGAAAACTATAAACATAATAAAACCAATACCATAACGGTGGTTTAGACCAATTTATACCAATCATCTTTATAGTTTAGTAATAAACCAAAAGTAAATAAATTGTATGCGAAAATTTTGCAGATCAATTGGAAATGGAGAATGTAAATGGCATTAGATGTACAAATTTATTTTATTCAATCATATTTTAAGTTATTTACTATCTGATTGGTATTAAATCGTTTAGCAAAGAAAACAAATAATGCTGGCGATAAATTATTTGAAAAATAATGCCTTACAAATTATATATGTGCTTTAGACCATTTCATTCAAATTATTTTTTAAGTGTTTATTAGTGATTGGTATAAATTTGTTTGGTATAACGCACATAATGAATACTAATAACAATGTTTTAAAAAAAAACAGATCATAACATCAATGAAAAAAAAAAAACATACATTTTATTCGCTATGTCCACTCTAGGCCAGTTTATACCAACCAAGAATATAGATAAAACAATACTCCTTTCATTTGACTAAATATTTTCACTTAATTATTCTAAATAATTAATATGTTAGAAAATTATTTTCTACACTTGTGGCAGAGAAAGTGAGTTCAGGTTTTGTCCCTTATACCATCAGATGCCCATCATAACAAATTTTTCCAACAATAAATTGTTATTTTAAACAGAATTTAAAATATTACAAAATAATTACATAAATAAAGTATGAAATGGCAATGTTTAAATACATAGATACTAAAACTTCCAAAAAAATTAAGAAAATTTATTTCTTGAGTTGAGATTGTTCTCTTCTGGATGCAAAATAAAAAACAAAGAAGTCATAAACCACATAAATTCATAAATATAAATATATGTACATCGTTGTCAATCTAAAAATTCCTTAACTAAAGGTCAAGTGTTGAAAACCATAAAACAGCATCTTCTGTCTGTCAAGTAATATCATATATCAAACATATAATTCATCCAAATTTTTGATACCCAAAAAAAAAAATCCCACTTATGCATTCTGTTGAATAAACAACTACAACAAAAACAACAAAAATCCATAAAAAAGAGAATACCTATACCCCTCGCAGAAAGACAATAAATATAAATAAATCAACCCTAAGAAATGAATAAAGGCCAGCAAGTCAAGGATCACAAAATAGTGGAATTCATCTTATATTTCTTGTTCTTCTTCCACTTTGTGCAATAAGAATATTTTATATATATATTATGTATGCATGTAGGTACATACATATGTATATATATGATAAAATGGACCAAAGAACTTTAGATACACATGTCGAGAATATTATTTACGTTTCCTTGATTGAAAGCAGATGTTTTCTATTTTTGTGTATATTTTCTTATTTTTCCGATCCAGATTTGTATCAGAACTCAGAAGTGGTGGTGCATCGATGCTGTTGAGTTAGCAAAAAAAATTTTATATTTTTTTTTTTATTTTAACTCATGATATTTTATATACAAACTGGCAGTTAATTTGCCAAAAATATAGAACTGCTGAGAAATAAATAATATTGCAGCGAATACCAAAATATAAATTAATGGGGCACATGATAATTTTTTGGAGTTGGGGTCGAACCCACATCCATCAGTCAAACACTACATACGATGTATCATTGCCATCCACAATGAGGAATAAATAAAAATTAGGGATATATTTCTTATATGGCAACAAATTGAACGTCATTTCAAGTACACGTCATTTAACATTTTTTTTTTCTTAAATTTAGCCTCAATAAGAGACGAGATATTTTTTTTTCTACAAACCTTTTAAGAGATGCCAAGATGCCACTATAAATACTCAATTGAATAATAAATAAAAATCTCTTTAAATTTGTGAGAAATTAAATCACAACTATTCAACACTTCTTACCGCAGGCAGTGCATTAAAAAAAAAAAACAAATACTTTTAATTTTTCATCATATGTATTATTAATTATTTACACAAAAACCACTTGATTATTATTATATTCACAAATATGTAATACAAAAAAAAATATTAAAAACACAAATCAAATATAATGTAAGATAAATTTAATCCCTGTAACTAATTAATTTACAAAAATATTCCCATTATTTATATTGTATAGGTATGCTTTCTCTATTCTAAATGTATATGACACACATTGCACACATAATGATGACACACACAGCATCAGTGATAAAAAAAAAAAAAAATTCCTGTGAAATATTATTAATTTATTTTGAATTTTTTTTTGTATACCTATACTTATATTCACTTGCCTTTTACAAAACCAAGCACATGATGGGTTGACTTAATTACTGGGTATACATTTCATATGTATATGTAATTCAGTCGCACATCACATAATTCATTATGAAAATTTTTCATTCATAATTTATGATTTTTTTTTTACAACCACTTTTAGCAGCAGCATCATCATCAGGTGGCAAAGGCTTATTTATATATGTAGGTAGGCAAGAAATTATGTACATGCTTTTGCCTCTGAAATTTGTATGTCCTTTCTTTTGTTGGGAATGGCAATAAATTTCATGGAAGTATATGGAATATATTTTAATTACTTTTAAATGAAAAATTTAAAATAAACAAAATACCTTGTGTGATTTAAAGGTTTACCTTTAAATTTAAAATAAAAGGTTTACATTAAAAAGGTTATTTAAAGACTTTTCAATAATTTTGTTTCCAGAAAACCATAATTATCACAAAATCTGCAGTTATAAAAATGATTTCAAGGAAATGGAAAAAAATTATCACAAAATAATTCGTGATTCAAAGAGATATTCTGTGATCGATTTTTGTAAATTATTCTATCGCTTTTAATTTTAGTGTCTTGCAAAATTTATTCATTCATTTAAATTCTTACTAAACATTTAAACTTTTTGTTGCAGTATATCTTTTATCACAAGAAAATTAAATAATATCACAAACATTTTCCCCAAAAAAAAAGATACCGTTTTGAAAGTAAAGTTTTTCATTAAAAAACGTAAAATGACTTCTAAATATCAGTTAAGAAAAAAAAAATAACTATTATATCACAAAATTCTAATATCACAGAAGAATATCAAAAAATGACCTCAAATGACATTTTAATTAATAAAGACCTTTAAAAAATTCAAATATCTTTTTGTCAGTCGTAGAACAGCCATCGAACGAGACGGACGTCTGGCCGGATCGGCTACTACAAATACAAACAAATCTTAACATTTATTTACGACCCATCAATGAAAAAAATTAATCCTACATCACAAAATCAGTATATAAAATATATCATCCAAAAACTAACCAATTCTCAGGCATAAATAAAGATTCCATAAATTACACATAAACGTATTCACAGTAATTTTCCTCAAAATTATGATAACATTTCCTTGTCTCACACTTCATAATCATAAATTTGAAGACCTCCTCTCAATGTAGGGGTACCTACGTGTGGAGAAAATATTAATTTGACACACCCATTCAAATGTCGGAGAAAATACAGCAGCATTTTAGTTTAGAGAATGAGTTATTAAAAAAATCTCAGGATAAAAATCCAACAAAGGGAGTTTCTTTATGACATAGATACTGTCATAAAGTGTGTTTTAAGTGCCTTGGATTGGAATCTTAAATATAAATTATGTATGTCATTGAATCTTATTTAAGACTTTTTTATTATTACATACTTCTATTGAGATAAAAATCTTGGAGCTACAATTGATCATAATAAAAGTAACAAAATATCAAACAAAAATAAATTGTCTGTCTCTGTCGTATCGAGTGAAATCCTTTGACAGTTTTTGCAAAAGAATCTAAATGTGCGTGACATATTGTTTTTGTTTTTTTTTTTTTGTTTTTTTTTTACTTATTCCAACTTCTGTATTCTTTTATTTTGTTTTTTTGTTTTTTTTTTTTTTTGTATTTCTTTGTCTAAAGAGTTAAGGCGATTAACGTAAATGGCATCTAGTTGAGCGGATACGCTGAAAGGTGACCAAAAGTGCTTATGTTAATGCGGTTAAAAGTGTTAAAACAGCGGTGGCGGCGTCTGGATTTAGTTTTTTGTTTTGTTTCTTGTTCTTTGGTTAATTTTTTGATTTTAAATGGAAAATTCAAAGAATCGTATAACAAAACACTTTTTTTAAAAACCTTTTAGCCTTTTAATTCTTTTTCCTTCTTCCACTTCAGATGCGTGACGATTTTGTGTCTTGGTATAAACAAAACATTTAATTTGCAATTTCAGTTATTTATTGAAAGAAGCTTAAGATTTCCAAATGGTTTAAAAATCATTGTTAAAGTTTAAGGCTTCCTGGTTTAATGTTTCTTTAATTGGGCGCCATTTATTGAATCACTATAAGCTGTGAAGAGTGTTTAATTTTATTTGAATTGGGGATTTCGGAAACTTCAAAGTCTATTTACAGTTTCTTCTTTCGTGTACATTTTTAAACAGGAGCTGTCATAAAGATCTTGCCTTAACACACGACTGCAACAAATTAAAAAAAAAAAAAAAACTTGCAGTATGAACTTTAAAAAAAATATTTCTGACTACGCTCTCTCTTTCAATGTTTTTAAAACAATTTTTACGAATAAATATTTCATCTTTAAAACAAAAACAAAAATCAATCCTAATTGAAAAACCAATATCATATTTAAAGTCATCTTAATGTCTCTCTCATTCCACTCAATCGATTTTAATTATTCAACTTGTGATGACTTTTCCAGACAAACATTCACCCGCATACATAAATGCATATTTGTTATAAGAAACCCTACCCTAATAACTATTCTATAATCAACATTTGGATGGCATTCACCCTAACCTTCGCAAACAGTAGCTGCTCATCATCATCAGCATAATCCTCATCATAATGATCGAAAACATCATCCGACTCCTTATATTTACATACATATAAGGATTATCGTTTTGTTGTAGTTTTTTTGTTTTTTTTTTTTTTGTTTGATGCTTCCAGCACATAAAGGGCACTTACCCGTTAAAAACTTCATCAGAAACGCCAGACATAAATCATATTTAAAATACCCCCTCCTACTACCGTTCCTCTCTGTATGTCGACTCGGGAACATTCATTTTGATTCCAACTATCCTAAACGTGTCGGTCGGTGTTCCTCTTCTTCGTATAGTCATCGTTGTCGACCGACGACGACGACGACGTTGTCGTTTGTTCCAGACAAAATGTTGATGATGGGGATACAGAGATACCCCATAATGCATCATTGAATGCATACAAATTTCCTCCACCTCATTTTTTGTTTTGTTTTGTGTGTGTGCCTCTTCTCTCAAACAAAATGCATCCGTAGAAGTATAGGAAGGCTAATTACACATTCAGCACCTGTTCCCTGTCGTCATCATCGCGCGGCTTAATAGCTCGTCCGTCAAGGTGAAATCGGATACATCAGGCACATACGGAGGAGTAAAACGTTAGAGCCAACCTTTAAACTGGTCTTGGTCTCTGCAGGGTCTGGCTCGCTGGAAATGATGATTAAATTATTTTTTTTTTGTCCTTTGGAAGAAACAAAATTCTCTTTGTCTTTGAGTTGATTCCATAATGAGTCAGCGTCTTCCAGAAGTTTTCATACACCAACACACATACACACACAGCTGGCTTCCTATAGCAAACCCTGTAGAGTTATTTCCTTGTGTCACTGCCTCCGGAGAGTTATTAAAGTTGAGGGAAATTTAAATGCGCACCACGAAACGGGAAGACTTGACTTAATTCAATGACTAATTTGGGAATGCAACTTAGCCGGGGAGTCTTTCACTGTCGATCAATATGGCAAGTCATTAGCTTTAACGTCATTCACTGGTTCGATCGCTATTCTTTTAATTTGTGAATAATTTCTTGAAGTTTCCATGTGACAACTTTATCTTAGTCCATTCTTTTCTTTTTCTCTTCTTCCAGGCCCATGTCGTCGCCGCCTTTGAGCAGAGTCTATCCAATATGACCCAACGTCTGCATCAACTGACAGCCACAGCGGAACGAAAAGATGGCGAATTAACTGACATGCGTCAAACGATCGAGCTTCTTCGAAAGCAATCGATTCAGGCAGGTTTGACAACAGCGCATATGCAGAGTATGGGTGTCCAAACAGCTACCAATCAAATGTGCCCCAACGGAGGTGGAAGTGGGGATCCCTTGTTTTCAAACAGCAAGCCACCAGCTGCATTGCAAAACCTTCATCCCAGGCCACAATCGGCTTCAAATGGCAGCAATTCTGGAATTCCTGGTTCAATGCAACGTCATCACAGCTCGGATTCCATGTGTTCATTGAATTCCATCAGTTCGGGTTGTTCAGCCCATGATAAGAAAAACAAGAAGAAGGGTTGGTTGAGGAGTTCCTTTACAAAGGCATTTTCGAGGAATGCCAAAATTTCCAAAACGAACCGTCACATCGGACATGGTTCGGGAAATGTTGATCAGCAATCAACTGGCAGCAATCAGTCGCATCATCATCACCATCATCATGGTCATCATCAGCAACATTCATCTAATAATGGATCGATTTCACATGACCCGGCGTTAGCAAAGCCTCCTTCTTCACCGACCAAAAACAGCCCTCAGAAGACGGTGACTTTGATTGAGAATGCCAAGCCAATAGACGCTATAGACCATGAAGATCATCAAGTGGTTGAAGATTTGAAGAAACAACTTCGAGAGAAGGATCTCGTTCTCACCGACATTCGTCTTGAGGCTCTGAGTTCAGCTTCTCAGCTAGAGAACCTAAAAGATACTGTTATGAAAATGCGAGCTGAGATGATAAGTCTCAAGCAGAATAATGAACGATTGCAGAAGCTTGTAACAAGCAGATCGCTAGCCGGGAGTGAAGCATCTCTGGGAAATGCAATAAGTCCCAGTGGATCGATAGGTGAGTCAAGACGATACAGTTTGGCCGATGGAAACTCACGGCCTCCAATGGAATTGCCAAAGAGACTTGAAGAAGAAGTCGAAGAAGAAAACATTCCACCAGCACCGGCACCGGAGCCACCACCTCCACCACTAAGTCCGACCACACACATTGATCTGACACCACCACCACCTGCGATCGAACCGATTCCAAGCCCGGCACATTTACCGACTGGGGTTGAGGATGTTCCTGATATCACCGATGGCAAAAAGCTTGCTATATCGTGCTATCTTGGACAGCCCGAATCATTCCCGAAATATTATGAGGAGATTCTAGAAACTGATGATTTCTATCGCAATGGTGAGAATGGTGAGTGCAGCGAGAATGGCTTCGAGGAAAGGAAGTCATTTCCAAGTGCAACACTAAATGAATTCGTGATCGCTTATACGTACATTTCTGGCAAGACGACTTGGCAGAATCTGGATTATATTGTCCGAAAGACTTTCAAAGACTACGTTTCGAGGATTGATCCCGGCACAAATCTGGGACTGAATACAGATTCCATTACGTCGTATCACTTAGGCGAGGCCAAACGTGGCCCTGAGATGGGTTTCCCAGAGCTGCTTCCATGTGGTTATATCGTTGGAAATGTACGATCTTTGTACATCTGTCTTCAGGGTGTTGGTTCCTTGGCATTTGATAGCTTAATTCCAAGAAGTATAGTTCATCGCTATATAAGTCTTTTGACCGAACATCGGCGGCTGATTTTGTGCGGTCCTAGTGGAACTGGGAAATCATATCTGGCGAGACGATTAGCTGAATTCTTGGTTGCTCGTTCAGCCCGTGGAAATCCTTCAGAGGCCATCGCAACTTTTAAGTAAGTTTTCATTCTTTTTCAATTGATTTTTTTTTTATTATTATTTTTTCCCTTGCAGTGTTGATCATAAATCCTCGAAAGAACTTCGACAATACCTTGGCCATATAGCCGAGCAAGCGTCCATAGCAAATGGAGCCGCTGATCTACCATCTGTGATTATTTTAGACAATTTACATCATGCCTCTGCTTTGGGGGATGTCTTCTCATGTCTGCTGAGTGCTGGTCCAGCAGCTAAACTGCCCTGCATCATTGGTACAATGTCGCAAGCAACGTGCAATACTACAAATCTACAGTTGCATCATAATTTCCGATGGGTAAATACATCACCAACAATCTTTCAATATCTGTACCTTAATACATGTTT
This sequence comes from Epistrophe eligans, assembly GCA_951394125.1. Classification (NCBI taxonomy): domain Eukaryota; kingdom Metazoa; phylum Arthropoda; class Insecta; order Diptera; family Syrphidae; genus Epistrophe; species Epistrophe eligans. Next base: position 108,536,653 of record OX596028.1, read on the forward strand.
TTCTATCAAATTATAGGTTCTCACAGCAAATCACATGGAACCAGTGAAAGGTTTCCTCGGCCGATTCCTGCGCCGACGTCTCTTCCAACTCGAGCTACAAACCCTTAACCATCAACCCGAATTAGCATCGGTTTTGGCATGGCTTCCTACTGTCTGGCAACACATCAATAGATTCCTAGAAATTCATAGCTCTTCCGATGTAACCATTGGCCCGAGATTATTCCTATCATGTCCATTGGACTTAAAAGACTCACAAGTTTGGTTCACAGACATTTGGAATTATCATCTATCACCGTATCTAGTCGAAGCAGTTCGCGAAGGTGTTCAACTTTATGGCAGACGTGGTGGTGCATGGAATGATCCGTCCGCTTTTATACGTAATTCATATCCATGGCCATATGGACCAGATTCAGTGCCACCATTAAGACAAATTAATGCTGAAGATGTTGGACTAGAAGGAATGCCAGTTAGTAATGGCGATGCTCAAGATCCTTTGGTGAGTTTTTTTTTTAGTATTTGCTTTTATAAAGAAACATGAAAATTAAGGAGAAAAAGGACAAATCTCAAGACCTTTTGAAAGTTATTTACATTTGTTTGTTCGTCTTATAAAAATTCATCAATTTCATTCTCGCAGAAACAAGATTCTCAAACAAAGGAAACCATTTGAACGTACGTAACGTAATATCATTCGATGCATCATAAAATTAGAAATTTTATAAAAATGCCGAAGTTTTGTAGAGAATTTGAAAAAAAAATAAGCTTATCCCTAGAATTATAATTAGTTAAATATTCCCAAACTAGTCCTTCTAGGTTTAAAACTATTCCACAGTGCATCAATGTTTTTCTGAGGCGAACTGTTGACTTTAGCTTCAGTTGACCCAGCACCGGATATCAATTAAAATACAGCTCTAATAGTGCAGTAAAAAAAATATTTTGTCGATGACAGTATCAGTCTTAGCTCCTTGATCGTCGATACCACAGGTCGTATTAGTGTATATCCGAGCCTTCTGTTAACTTATTAGTTAGAATCTTGTATTTCCTATTTAAGAGATAGTTGTTTTTATTGTCCAGCAATTGTGGGTCAAAAGACCTTTTATCGATATCTACTAACACCTCACGATTGATTTTTACAAAATTTAATTAAGATTTTCCCGACCTATTCTGTTTTTTTTTCACGACCATTTGAAAAGGGTTTATTCATGCTTCTAGTATCATAAAAATTCGTCATTTTAAGTATGAGTTTGTGTGTAGATTTGTTCCCTCGAAGATCTTGGGTTCGATTCCCTGCCTATGCTACCTAAAAAAATCTTCCCGGGTTACTGCCTCTTGTGAGAAATTAACAAATCCTTCAAGAGTATCTCTTGTCATGACAAGTGCTTCTCACCTCAGCCGTTGAGAGTTTAAATTCACTATGGCACTGGTTCTACAAGAGCTACCGCTACTAAATTTAAGACGTAGAAATATAAAAAGGTTTCCTAGTACCAACAAATTACTAGACGTAGTACTCCTTGAACAAGACTTACATAAAATAATATCGTTGTTGTTTTAAAATTTAAATCAGCTATGACCCGTAGTTACTGCCTTAAAATTTTTAAATTATATCTTTATATGTAGAGCGAATCAAAACCCTTTAACCTCATCAAAAACTTCAACATAATTCCTAAACTAAAGCTCAGATTTTAATCTAAGACTTAGGTGATTAGAAAAATATGTATGTACTCTGATATCTTTACCTTATACGAGAGAAACCGCTTACGCGTCAGAACGCTACTTAACTATGTAATTACATATATAGAAATAGAAACTAAAAGTCCCGTCTCAGTCTAGTGGCCAGCCTTAAAAATTATTAATTTATTATCAAGTAAAGAAGTTACAAATGAAAATAATTTCTATAAAACCTAGCTATACATAATTCTAAGTCAAACAAATTGAAATTTGTTCAATTAAAAAATACCTTTCCTCAAAAAAAAAAAAAAATCAAAAAATACATTCCAAAATTAGGATTTGACTTTATGCCCACCCTTTTAGTGATTTATCGAAACTCCTATAATATTGCCCTTCACCCTAACACAAATATACAAAATTCCCTGAATAGGTAAATCAAATCCTTAAATCTCCTCTTTTCATTCAACCTCATTCAACCGTGTGTGCCCGCCCTTAAACCCAACAAAATAAAATAAATTAGGTATGGCTCTATTAAACTCCAATTACAATCCAAACAAAAATCCTAAACCAATTTTGCATTTATTATAATCCTCTATTTTCTATTTTTTTTTTATTTTTTTTTTGTTCCCCCAATTACAGCTCAATATGCTAATGCGACTACAGGAGGCAGCCAATTATTCAGAAAATCAGGAACAAGAGTCAGATTGTGCCAGTTTAGATTCAAATATAACACCAGACAGTTCAGCGGGCGCAGAGTAATGTAACTTTTATTATTTTATTTATATAAACGAAAAAAAAAATGTAAAATAAAAAAAAAATTAAAGTAAACCAATTTAAAAAAAAAAAATCGATTTTATTCAAATTACAAAAAGAATTAATTCATCACAATATTTATCAAGTCCTACATACATTTCTCCACATTGCCATTCCCAATATAAATTTATCTTCTATAATATGTCCATTCTATATATATATTTTTTTTGCCAAATTCAAAAGAACAAAAGATAATTTTTGAGATACTTTTTTTTTTCTCCCTTTTGTTGTGAGATTGATTAAAATTAATTTATAAAAAAAAAACGTTGATGGAAACGTAAATTAATCAAATAAATTGATAATAATAAGCGGATTTCAAATGATGGAAATATTTTAGGGAATTTAAAATAAAAAAATACAAAGAAGTGAAAAAATCAAAACAACAAAAAAAGTAAAAAAAGGTTGAACAACTAAAATAGCTAAGTGGATTTTTATCTTAAATCAAATTCAAAAGAAAAACAACGACAAAAAAGGACCAAAGTTTGTGATTTAATTAATTATTTTTGAATAAACCAATTAAAATCCTTTTTTTTTATGTTAAATGCAAACTTTCACAGACAAAAGGAGCACCAAAATGTTCTGTTCTGTCTGATGAACCGCCACCATCATGCCAATGAATAAAAAAAAAATGGAGAAATTCCGGTTATGGAGGAGGAAGACATCAATTTATGTTTTCTCTTTGAAGTTTTTCCATAACTAAAAGTTTTTGTTTTTTTTTGTACATCGTGATGTCCTTTTAGAAAAAAATGTCAATCATAGAAAAATATTTCGTTCTGTTCAGAGGAAAACTTTTGTGCATTGAAAAACTTTTTGTCATTGTTTTCAGATTTGTGTGTCATGTGTATTTTTGTGGTGCTTTCTCTTTCTCTTTCTCTTTATTTTTTTTTGTTTGATTCATTTGAAAAGGAAGAGGTGAGCATAGATAAAAGTTTTTTCTTTTTTTTTTTGTTAAAATTTCGAAAACTTTCTTTTACTACTTTCGATGTAGAAAAAAAAATTTGTATCCTTTTTTCCAAAAATGCGAAAGAAGTTTTAAGAAATTATTTTATTTGCACACGTGTTAGTATTTTTGTTTGCTCTGTGAATTTTATTTGATTGAAATAAAATAAATTAAGACTCGGACTTTGGCCGCCATTTTTAATTTCAGGATATTTTTTTTCCAGATTCATACTTTTCATAAAGGAAAATCAATTATTATGAATATTTATTCTTCAACTTGTATGAATAGTTAAATTGAATTAGCTTAAGCGGGGCAAACCACAATATTTTGTAATTAATAACTGCTCTTACAGCATTTTTAAGTCAAAAATATTTCTTGTTAACTTGATCCCTCACTAAAAAAAATTGGACCTAAGTGTCTTACAAGTCTCTGTTTAAAATTTCAGTGTTAATTTAACTTCAATCATTTAAAATTCACTCTGAAAAAAGAAAAATGTATTTTTGTATAAATTAATATAAATTACACCCTTAGCACTTGTTAAAAAAAATGCAATTGTGTGTACATAATTCAAAAAACCACACCCCCAAAACTGCTTTAAATATGTATTTCATTTACATGCACAAAAACATCCTCTCTTTTCGAAAATATTTTTATAGATAAAAATCCACTTCAATCTGACAGTAAAAATAAATCGAATGTAAAAAGCCAAATAAATGTTAAGTTATAATATTAATAATACAAACAAATATGTAAAAATTAATAATTGAAAAAAAAAAAAAACAAATTAAAAACAATTTATAATAATTCTTTGTCGCTTATACATTTAAATAATATTGTTGCTTTACGTAAAAATGAAAATTTTTGATACCTATGACCTATGCTATATACTAAGACCGAAAAGAAACAAAATCATAAAAACAAAATTATACAAAACTAAGACAAAATCAAAACATTTTAACAAAAATATTATAACTTTAAATTATCGATGTAAATAATATTATAATTAACATTTAAACTAAAACAAAAAACAGAAAAAAAAACAAGATATCTTTACAGTAATTTTACTAACAGAATATAATTATATGTTTTTTTATACAATGCATATACATATATATAACAAAAACAAAAAACAAAATTAATATTTATATAATTAATAACTACGATAAAAAAAAACGTGTTTTATTAAAACGAAAAAAACTTATAAATGTAATAACAGGTTAACAAAGACACACATACAAACACAATATATATATTAAATGTAATTAGTAATTTTATGCTATTTAAAAAAAAAATAAAATATCAATAAATTTGCCAAGTATAAATAAAGTAATTTTCCTTATTTAAAACTGAAAAATAAATTACAATAAAAATTAAATAAAATACTTATATACAGCAATAAACAAAACCATAGCTAAATAATTATCCTCTCAAGAACCTTTTTAAAATCGTATAACAATTTTTATGTAATTCCTTGATTATAAAAATCTGTTTGTTTTGTTAAATAATAATATATATAATTTACCGAACCGAAAACAAAAAAAACTAAAACTACCTATTTAAATGCAGAAATAATAATTTAATATTTAAATAAATTTGAAAACACAAAAAAAATATATGTATGTATATTCATAGTGCATAAACATTTATATAGTTATTATTGAATTAAATTGACATTGATTATTATTATTATATTAAAAACAAATACAAATAAAAATCAAACAAAATAAAAGAAAATTAAACAATACAATTTAATTAAATATAACATTTTTTTTTTTTTTGGTTGATGCTAAACAAGCTTGACTTTTGGAAAATATAAGGATAAACGCTGTTCCAGGTATCAGGTTTTTTGCACATCCAACTATAGCAACTATTTTGTGTTCGATGTTAGCACTGGAGCGGACTGAAGTCCCCTTGAACTCAGTCTGATGTGTTTTATGTCATTTGTCTCTGAAAGTAGCTCTAAATGACGAAATCCAAATTTCTTCTCGGAGTGAGCTTTCAAAACTGTTAAAATTCAAATCAGCTAGAAATGTAATGAATCAACTGACGATGAATCTTGAAGCACTTAGGCGTTTTATTTAAAATAAAAAAAAGAAAAAACAGAGTACCCCTGACAGTTGATTGAAATTATCTAAGCCGCCGTGTAGCAGAGCAAATCGAACAAAACTTAATTTTGTAAAATCTGTGATAACTGTAAAATCCTGTCATTGTCAAAATGTCTTATTTTTTGCTATCTCATCATTCAATCATATCTTATTAATGATTTGACAACATCCACCTCCTAATCACGTTTAAAATTATTATTTATTAAAAAGAAAACTCCCAAGCCATCAATATTCCTATTTAAGGATAGTACCTATTTATAGTTTTGTCTGACACTGCAAGACCATCAGACACGTAAAACACGGTCAAAAGTGCAATTTGTCGCAATAATTCTTCAAGTATGGAACAGCGCTTTCTCGAAAATGCCAACTAAAACCAGTCAGATTTCGATCACGATGTGAATATTAAAACTACGCTCTCACTTAAGCTATAAAGAATGATCAGAAATAGAAAACCACCACGCCATCGCCACTACTATACCACCTCCACCAAGAAGTACGAACCAAACCCGCGTGTTGACGATCCTGATAATGATGATGACTATGATTATTTTGCCGTATTCCACCCAGAACAGAGGTGTATCACGTTTTATTTGAAAATCCAACGACCACCAACTATACGAGTATAATGGAGGAGTATCTATGATACGAAGATATTATGAAAAAAAAACAAGAAGAAAAAACCTGCCTGGATCAATCCTCTCCGCAGGGAACTCTGGCTTGTGTGAACTTCAGGCCCCATCTGCATCTTCTTCTTTTATTTTTAAAACAACCGCATAAGAAAGATTTTCCTTAGGTTGTAATGGTTTTATTTCTCGAATGCATTAAATATCATATAAACATAGCTACAAAGATACAACACAAGTGTTAAGATAAACGCTTTAATTCGCACCTCTCGTGCTTGGTAATCAACGCTTCGAAACTCTGGCGCTGTGATCGTAAATCAAACGTCATCGATCGAACGATCTTTCTTTCTATGGCTGATTGTGCCCCTGGGTGCGTTCCATGATATCAAACTTGAACTTGATTTTGGCCTCGAAGTCTACAGAGAGATCTTATCAAAAAGACCAATGAATGGATGACTGCTTTTATGGTCGTTTAAGACGTCTCACTAAGATAATCGTGACCATGTTTGCAAATTGAACTACTGAAAATGTATTTTATGGATATAATATATAAAGCTAAATCGACCTATTGAGTTGAAATAAACATGGGCAAGCTTTGAGGAAAAAGTGTGAGCATAATTTAAAATTATTTTCTTAGAAACGACGAATGGATAAAGTATAAGTTGAGTTATCAAATTCGATGATGATCGAAAAGATCAGGAAGTTTGGAAATTTCATGAAGCAAATCAATTGGCTGTTTTTATAAAAAGTTTTTCTTCGTCAACCCAAGTCCAACACGAAAATTGCATGCTAATGAGTTCTTTAAGTTCTCGTGCAAAATCTAGCTATTGGAATGGAAAACATCGTCACTATGTAGGTATATATGTAGGTATTATCATCGATCGCATGCAAATTAAATGGCCTTTGAGCGCATTTTCAATGATTCATAAAACCAAACCCCATATCATATGCAGAGGCAGAAAAAATTAATTTTTCTTACAAAATTCTCTCCGATCTACTAGGCGCCCATATAGATGGAGGATATTTTTTTTTTCATTTTCTGCATCACACAAAAGATGGGGTATGGTAACACTGAACCAAATATACTTCCTAAAAGTACTGTTTCTAGAAGGAGGATCCAATATTCCTCATAGTGGGACAGAGAAATAAATTTTCAAGCCAAAATTGTGTATTTTATTTTCTTTAAATGAGAATTGGAAAAAAACAAAAATTACTGCTCCGATCGTCGTTGACATAATCCACTTTTTCGTACGTCAATCGCCAGAACCGATAAAAAATAAATTTTTCATACAAAATTCTCCGATCTACTAGGCGCTCATATAGATGAAGGAGGATATTTTTTTTTCATTTTCTCCATCACACAAAACATGGGGTATGGTAACACTGAACCAAATATACTTCGTAAAAGTACTGTTTCTAGAAGGAGGATCCAATATTCCTCATAGTGGGACAAAGAAATAAATGTTCAAGCCAAAATTGTATATTTTATTTTCTTTAAATGAGAATTGGAAAAAAACAAAAATTACTGCTCCGACCGACGTTGACGTAATCCACTTTTTCAAGTCCATATCGCCAGAACCGAGAAAAAATTAATTTTTCATACAAAATTCTCTACGATCTTCTAGGCGCTCATATAGATGGAGGAGGATATTTTTTTTTTCATTTACTCCATCACACAAAACATGAGGTATGGCATCACTGAAGCAAATATACTTCGTAAAAGTACTGTTTCTAGAAGGAGGATCCAAAATATTCATCATAGTGGGACAAAGAAATAAATGTTTGAGCCAAAATGTTATATTTTATTTTCTTTAAATGAGAATTTAAATGAAAAACAAAAATTAATGCTCCGATCGACGTTGACGTAATCAATCCACTTTTTCGTAAGTCCATATAGCCAGAACCGAGAAAAAATAATATTTTCGTACAAAATTCAAATTGTAAAATAGAAAGGTGTAACTACATTCCTACTACTAGGCGCTCAAATATGTAGATGAAGGAGAATATTTTTTTTTCATTTTCATCACGCAAAACATGGGGTATGGCAACACTGAACCAAATATATTTTGTAAAAGTACTGTTTCTAAAAGGAGGAGCCAATATTCATCATAGTGAGACAGAGAAATAAATTTTCAAGCCAAAATTGTATATTTTATTTTCTTTAAATGAGATTGGAATGAAAAACAAAAATTACTGCTCCGATCGACGTTGACGAATCCACTTTTTCGTACGTCCATATCGCCAGAACCGAGAAAAAATAAATTTTTCATACAAAATTCTCTCCGATCTACTAGGCGCTCATATAGACGAAGGAGGATATTTTTTTTTATTTTCTTCATCACACAAAACATGGGGTATGGTAACACTCAAGCTCAACCAAATCTACTTTGTAAAAGTACTGTTTCTAGAAGGAGGATCCAATATTCCTCATAGTGGGACAGAGAAATAAATTTTCAAGCCAAAATTGTATATTTTATTTTCTTTAAATGAGATTGGAATGAAAAACAAAAATTACTGCTCCGATCGACGTTGACGTAATCCACTTTTTCGTACGTCAATCGCCAGAACGAGAAAAAATAAATTTTTCATACAAAATTCTCTCCGATCTACTAGGCGCTCATATAGATGAAGGAGGATATTTTTTTTTCATTTTCTCCATCACACAAAACATGGGGTATGGTAACACTCAACCAAATATACTTTGTAAAAGTACTATTTCTAGAAGGAGGATCCAATATTCCTCATAGTGGGACAGAGAAATAAATTTTCAAGCCAAAATTGTATATTTTATTTTATTTAAATGAGAATTTAAATGAAAAACAAAAATTACTGCACTGATCGACGTTGACGAATCCACTTTTTCGTACGTCCATATCGCCAGAACCGAGAAAAATTTATATTTTCATACAAAATTCAAATCGTATGAAAAATATTGCTGAAAAAGGTATACCACATACCTACTTTTCTTAATTTTCAATTTCTTCGTCACACAGCAGTGCAGCAAAATATTCTTTGCAAAAGTACCGTTGCTAGAAGGAGGAGCCAAAATTCCTTATAGTGGAGTATAAAAATAAAATTGCAAGCCAAATTGACAATTTTATTTTTCTTTAATTGAGTAAAAAAAAAAAAACCATACCCACGAGACCACGACGACGACGCGGAAGCAGAAAAATTAACTTTTCATGCAAAATACAAATTGTTGTACTAGGAGCCCATGTTGCTGAAAAAGGTGTACATACTTTTCTAATTTTTTTCAATTTCTTCCTCACACAGCATCTTTGCAGCAAAAAATTCTTTGCAAAAGTACAGTCGCTAGAAGGAGGAGGAACATAGTGGAACAATAGCAATAATTTTTCAAGCCGAAATTTAAAATTTTCGATGTGCGTCGGTATGTTTAACTAAAAACGTAGATTAGTCACAATTTTTTACTATAAAGTGTAAGTAAGTAGAGCTCCCTTTTTTTGTGTTAGCGTAATTCTATTCATTAATGAATTTTTTTTTCACAATCATCAATATTTCGATTAATATTAATATGAACGCTTTTATCACACGATACGATAAAAGACTGTCTTGCATGAATACCTCATAGGTAATTCCCACATTGATTTTAATTAAAACGTCCATATACATATGCGGCAGACAAAACCATTCTTTTAAACACCTTACAAATGTTATGTTTGATAAAATCAGTTCTACCTCTCAATTATTAAGTTTCATATTAAATTCACAGCTAAAGACTAACCTAATGGAAAGATTAACGGCTAAATCACTTGAGCATACACATTTTAATGAAGTACTAACGCCGCCTTGGGCAATTATTTTGATGGATTTTTTTTTGTCAGTTAAGCTTCACATACATAGGTAAGGCCAATTTAAAGCAACCATGAACGAGGCACGACCTCTTCCCAGATGGCACACTTGAAAAAGAAGATTCCAATTAATTTTGGTATAGCTATAGTCAAGATGTGCGAGTCTAATCAAGATAGATGTCCAAAGAGCCATCAGGCTGCAGAAGACATCACTGACCAAAGAAGTCATCTGCTCTACCACTTGAAAGATGATCACTGAAGCGTGATCATTATTTTTTTTTTTTTGTACCATGCTACGAAACGATATTGTTGTGTTGGACTTGGCGGAGATATAGCTGTGTTGTAACCTCTTGGTTCCTTTTTCCATGTGATATGATCGTAATTTGCTCTTCATGGAACGTAAACTGATAGATAACCCACAAGAAACTATTTTGTTTTTTTTTTTATGTGTTCTTTTCATTGGGAGGAGTTTCTAGTGAAAATGCATATTGTAGCATGATGATGTCCACCTCTGAATCAACAAGGAATCAATTGTATTTGGTTTATAGTTTCCTTAGGGTTATTGCTCTTAGTTTACTGAGAATAAGTTTGAAGAATTGACGATTTGAATGTAATATATCTATGTAATAAAAAATTTAAAAGAACAAAAAGAAATTCCAAAAAATAAAAAAATTAAGAAAACTATTAAAACTTATTAGACCAGTTTATACCAATAAGCGAAAAAATGAGAAAAAGCTAATTAAAATATTTAAATCACTTTTGTATGAGATATAATTAATAATAATAAATAATAATAATAATTAATTAGAAAACTTCAATTTATTAATATAAACATTTTCAATTATTATCTATGCTGTCTAACGCTTTACTAGATAGGTGTTTTACTTAATTGAAGAAATCATTATACATATGACCAAGTATTATAAATATTTAGACACCGAATTACTAAACAACACTGCCTATACGCAAATCTAATAAAAAAATGACGATATCATTGGTATATTATATAGATTAGAAAAAGCTAATTAAAATATTTAAATCACTCTTGTATCAGAAATAATTAATAATAATAATTAATTAGACAACTTCAATTTATTAATATAAACATTTTCAATTATTGTCTATGCTCTCTAACGCTTCACTAGAGAGGTGTTCTATTTAATTGAAGAAAGCATTATGCACATATGACCAAGTATTTCAAACATTTAGACACTATCACTAACAACTGCCTATACCTACGAAAATCTAATAAAAAAAAAGGCGATTTCATTGGTATATTTATTAGATTTCTTAAATAGGTTGTCTAAACACTGACTAAAATGACATTTAATTTAATTCAACAAATCATGTGTCGAATTATCAACAATATTAATTCTTACTATAGACAACTTCTATGAACATTATTATTAATAACGTTTTGTTAAGTTCGACGGGGCTCCCTAAAGTAAGACAAAGTTTATAGATACGACCGTAAATCAAGAAATTGTTTTGTTGTTTATGTGTTATTTTTATTGGGAGTACTTTCAAGCCCTTAAATAGGATTTTTTTTAGAGAAATTTTACTTCTATATTATTTACAATGAAACTGGAAATTTTTTTCGGATCGGATAAATTTTCTTAAGAAAAAATAAACAAACGATGAAGAAATAAAACATGACCATCATAACTATACCCATATCTATAACATTTAATAATCCGAACTTCTTTTTCGAAAAAAAAGTCAAATCAAAGTCACCAAAGAAGATGTGTTTTTTTTTTATACCCATAAGAAATTACATAGACAAAGACCAACAGCAACTATAATAGCGTTTCGAACAAAAATGAACAAATCAAATGTACTTGATCAGAATAAATTATCTTTTATCTTAAAAAGTTGGTGTAGCCAGTAGAAGTAGACAATAAGGCTTGGCTTGACTTGGATAGAAGTGTGTATAAGTTAAGTGCATAGCGTGCAAGTAATTTTGTTCTTGTAAGATATTGGACTTCTATAAAACTTCACTGTTTTCCCACTTTCTCTCTCTCTCTCTCTCTCTCCCACTCTGCCCCCGCCAATTATACGATTAATAACCTGTCAAAGATAAAAACGCAGTCATTATTGAAGAGAAAGAAAGAGTCTCTTTATTAAGCACATCAAGGAAGTCGACGACATGTTTGTGGGCTAGTCGCTCGTTAGTCTCCTGGTCTGGTCTGGTCTGGTCTAGCTATATTGATGTACATCTTTTTATTACTGTTTCTATAAATCCAACATGCCAAACTATATCATTGCCATTTTGTTAACTATATTGAAGTTTATGAAAAATTAATCCAACATGACAGCGACTAGCTTTTGTATGGCACTTGGTACTGGTATACTGAAACGGCGATATATCGATTATCGTATCATTGAAATCAAGAAAAATATACAACTATACACAACCTCTAGGTTATGGTATTTTGTAAGTAGCAAACAGGGTTATGAGGGATTAATTTGTTACACGTTTAATCAATTTAAGAGAATAAGCAGAAAATAATGCAACGATAAATTATTTTTAATCTGTTTTTATTTTCAGGTGACAAGATAACAAGATTAAATGTTTGACATAATCGGAGATATATTTTTGTTTAAGGAAAGCAATTTATTTGGACTGACCATTGCAGATTTTTTAACTTTATTTAAAAAGAAATTTAAATTATATAACCAAAATTAGGTGTAATGGTGAACTTGAGTTGAACTAACGGGACAAAAGTTGGTAATTTACAAAATTTGACAGAAGAGCCATTGAGCTAAAGTATGTTGACAAAATTGAATTGAACGAATTTGAGTTCACAGGAAGTGAGTTCACAAAAATAGATCAAACAAAAAGTGAAATATAAAAGAAGAAGAAATGAAGTTGACAGTTCAGTTGTTGATTTCTGAACTTAAATTAAACGAAGTTTGTGTCAAAAAAAGTTTAAATTATTTTAACAGTTCAACTTTAAAAAAAAAAACTAATGGTTTCCATTTTCTTCAATGAGGATTTCCTTCTTTTATAGCCCTAAATCTCTGAAATCATAATTCGATCTGCAAAAAAGTCATCATTTTCAACTGACATCTCTGTATGACAAGCTTGTTAGGAATATATAGAATACAGCTGCACAAATCAACAGATAGTCATCAATCTACTTCATCGGCCATCTATTCCTAACTCTACATTCAAACACACAAACTATACAGAACCATCAGTGGTGGCAGCATCTCATCAAAAAGATCGAGATCTTTATCTTCAACCAAGGTGGTTTAACCATCTAAAAACCAACAATCTATTGTGTGTGTTCCTTCTGATCCTTATTTCTATCTGCGGACTAAGTTAGATATAGTAGAAGGTACCCGCACAAGGTTGACCAGTTCAAATGGCCAAACAAAAAAGACAACCATCATCATATGCGAAGACCCATATTTCTATAAATGACATTCTTCCTCTTGGTTATATCGCGTAGGTACGGATAAGAGATGCGTGCACGAAGCCACTTAATCACCTCAAAAGGCAGTTGCAGTTGCAGCAGCCATCACATACTAGCACAGGCGAGTGCTTCTGTGGTTGCCAATATGCAGAAGGCTGGTTTATTATATACGAATGGAGAAGGCTAAGTGGTACCATACTGGCATATTAATATTTGGCATATGCGACTAAAACGAGTTCCAGTGCGCAGATCTGGAGTCACAGTTTAACTTAACGGCGCGCGATGTAGTGAACGAGAAATCATTTCAACTGATGGATGGATGGATAGATAGATGGATAAGTCGCATATGTTTTGATTCGAGCCAATGAATGATTGCATCGCTGAAAGCGTCTTTTTGTGCGTGGTGACGGGAAGAGTTCTTTATGCACCGAGGATCGACCAAGAATGTCCATGTCTCTATATTTATGTATATATGTACCTACATATGTGGGTAGGATTTTTAGAATCATGAAACTCTAGAGTACCTACTTATAGATAATATATCTAATAACATCGTCGGTCAATTGCATCGGGTAGAAATGCAGGAAACATTCTAACGATATCTTTATTCGTAAAGTTTTGATTTTTGAAGAGAAAAGTCATTTTGTCACGTTAATTTTTGATTTCACGCCCTTTTTTACCACGGCCTATATTGAGTACGCCCATTTTTGTTCACTCGTTTTTTGACCACGCCCCCTTTTGAAGGGGTCTCTTTTTAACGACACCTATTTTTATCCACTCAATTTCTTGGATTATAATGCTTTTTGACCACACTTATTTTTTTCAGTCCACTAGGCAACTTTCAGTGGCTCCAATCTTTTATTTGCTCGATTTAAAATCGGCAGCGAATTTCTCTTAAAATTGTCGGGCGAGTATTTTTGTGCTAATCAATGGAAAGGTTTGTAAAGTGATGTGTTCGCTTTTGGATTCAGAACACTTTCACCCATCCAATGGAAAACAACATACGGTTTTTATTTAATATTTTTACTAGCGCCACCTATGCCTTCATCGCTCGACTAAGTTATGTCATTGCCATTTTCTACTCAACAATGGCAAAATTTAAACGTCATTCTTCGTATCTGTCATACAGTGAATTCTAGCAGTTCCATCCACCAAAATCCAAAGAACTTTTTCATCGTTCGTTTTCGTTTCACAGCTGCAAAAGCGACGAAGGTGGGTTTTCGTGCTTCAAATTTTCCTCAAATAATCATCGAGTTACATAAACAATGTTTATTTAAAAAATTAACTTATAAAACAATAAATATTTGAAAATATTAAAAATTATCAAAAGTGTACAAGAAAACCGCTGATTTGCATTGTATAATTCAAGGACAAAACCTCAAAAAGTGAAGATGTCATAAAAATTCGATGACAAACGAACAGTTATGAATTCCATAATTTGTTGTGAAATTCATTTCTTATGTAATAGAATCCTAGAAAATCCCCCAAAAGAGCTTCAAAATATCAAGCCCACTTGTTAAAACGAAAAAAAAAAAAAAAATATTTTTTGGTTATGTAATAAGTTGAGAACATGACGTCTCGTCATGCCCTCCGCAACCTCCGCACATTCCATACAACTCATCGCTGATAAAATGAAATTCCTAAGAAAAATTTTCTCTCTCATTCCAGCTTCTAACCAAATTCCATTTGTATCTTAAAAAAAAAAACAGAAGAAACATGTCACTCCGATTGATTAGTCTCGCTGCCATGCGACAGGCTGCTGCTGTCGTCCCAAAGAACGCTCAAGTCGGAAGCGTCGCCTCCATCCATACATTGGATAAAATTGGCAAACGTGAGATTGTCGGTTACGGCTGGAACGGTTCCGCTAACTACCGTGATCGTGTCGACTACCCAATGCCTGCCATCCGCTTCAGGGAGCCAAACAACGAGATCCTTGCTCTGCGCGCTAAGGAACAGCAAGATTGGAAAAAGCTTTCCATTGAAGAGAAGCGTGCCCTCTACCGAGCTTCGTTCTGCCAGACATTCGCTGAATTGAAGGCCGGCACTGGCGAGTGGAAAATGCACCTTGGCTTCGCCATGATGGCTGCTTCTATTGGTATCTGGGTGTGCATCTTGATGAACTTGTTTGGTAAGTTTCTTATGTTATTTGGCTGATGTATTGCAAAATAACTGTTTTGCTTTTTTTTGTTTCTATAGTCTACGATGAACTACCAGTCACATTCGATGAGGAACACCAAAAGGCCCAGTTGAAGCGTATGCTAGACTTGGAAATGAACCCAGTGACTGGTATATCCTCCAAATGGGATTACGAGAAGAAGCAATGGAAGAACTAAATCAGTATACAATTGTGTAATTGTGTTATCTTAATTAAAATTAGGAATAAAGAGAAATAAACCTAAAACAATTCGATCCGAGATCACCGTTTGTTTATTTTAGGAAACTCGTAATTCGTAGTTAGTAAGGGTTCTTTTCTCGGAACTCTTTTCTCTTAATAAGGGTTTTTTCATGGAACTCCTTTCTCAGAGGAAGAATATTGATTTGTATACGAAAAACCTGCGCATACACTTCGTCTATTGCTCAGTTTTAAAGGAAAAAAAGATAACATTATTGCTTTTAATTAGCCCAATCAGGAATCCCATCGTATTTGTTACAAAACTCATTTCAAAACAAATCATCCATTCAGAAGCGGAATTTGTACGACCTTGTTTAAATTGGAACCTGGACTTTTTCTTTTTCAGTAAAGGTTTCACAATTTTTCAAAGACTATAGCAAGTTTTTTTTGAATAAATTTATTTCTTAAACCAAAATTATACAAAAATAATAAATACATTTTCTTTTTTTTCAAACATTATGCTTTTTTATCAAGCAGGCTGAGCCATAACGAAATGTTCATAGAACGATTTAGTATAATCCACCATTTGGTCTTGCATTGCAGCTGGAACAAAATTGGGATTTCCCTGTCCGCCTTCAATTGTCCCATTTGCAGTAAATCGCATATAACTGGCGACTGTTGTTTCTGGAGGAAGAATAGCATTGTCTTCGATTATGCAGCAGTCCTTAAGGACGCACCGACGTCCCTAGAAATAAATCAACAAAAATATCATTTGTATCTCTATGGAGCTTCAATTATCTTTACACAAACTTACAATCACAGCATTTTTACCAATGTAAACGAATGAACCAATTACGGCAGCGGAGACGACAGCTTCTTCTCCAATGTACACATGATCACCGATGTGCATTGGAAAGAAGGCGATTCTGGAAAAAAAGAAGTGAATTCAACTTTAAAGAAAAAAACTGTAAAGGAACACAAAATGGAGCATACCCTTTGCTGAATTGTTTGTACGGTGGTCGTATAACTGCGTTTTTACTTATTACACAGTAACGTCCAGTTCTAACATTGGCCAAATCACCACGAATTATTGCTCCACTCTGAACTATCACTTTGCCATTGAGAACTATGTTCTGGGAACCGCAGAGGACAGTCTGACGACTCACTTTGTTACCGGATGCCTATAAAAATGGACATAAGAATAATGATGATGACCTCATCAGTTTTATTTGCTTGGCCTATGTTTGGGGAAACTCTTACCGTTTGAACGTATTCATCTTTGCTGTAGAATGTATCGGCGATTTCCATTTTAGTATTTTTGAAATTGGATAAAAAATAGAAAGGATATTAATGAAATTATTTAATAATAATCATCTCCAAGTAAAAAAAAAATTATCAACAACTTTTTGACAGCAAAGCAAAGCAGAATTATGTCAAAATAAAAACAATGACATTTACAGTTTGAGAAGTACTAATATTATATGCACAGCGGTTGTTTTGCCTGACTCAGCTGCTTGAAATAATTCAAACAAAATACGTTAACTCTTTTTGTTACTATAAAATGCAAAAATTTAAAAAACAAAATTCTTAAAATTATTTTGGTTTTATTTGTGGTTCACTTCAGTACTATACAAAATCAACGACATCACCACCAACATAAAAAAAAAAACATTTTTTATTAAACAAATTAAATGAACTAAAAGTATAATTTTTCCATCATAATTATGAGTGTAATATTGAATCCCTTTTAAGCCAAACTGTATAGATTATAGACTATCATTTAATTGCTGCTGTTTAGGTCATCAAAGTCCATATCAACTAAAAAGGATACAAAAAATAAACAAAATAATGACTGTATCAAAGGTAAATAAATAAGTCCATGCCTACCACCTGACTCTCCGAGTACATTTGAAGCGTTTAAGCTCAGTGCTGATGAAGTAGATGAAGTTGAAGTTGTGTTTACTGAATGAGATTCAACATTTTCCTTTGACGACTGCTTCTGCGCAAGATTCACAATGTAGGCTTTCATTTTGTTGATGCACTTTGTATCTTTCTCGATGCCTTTAATTGCAGCTGCCTTATATTTATTGAGCACAGATATTTCTCCTTTAAGTTTTCGTGTATTCACAACATTTGTAGTCCAATCCCGAGCCTCACATAAAGTACGTTGTTCACATTGAAATCTTACGCACTTTTGCCAAGTTGTAAGCAGTTTATTGGGATCTTCGAAGTACATGCGCATTTTTTGTGGCATTGAATTATTAACTTCGATGCCTTTGAATGGACGTTTATGGATGGGGCATATTTTGAAACGATTGCATTCTTCGCAAAGCACATGACTGCATAATCCAACAAAGAACTTCACTGATGTGTTGTTTGGTGATTTTCGAATACCACACTTGTTGCAATGTAACCACATATTTCTAAAAACGATAATAATATTTTTATAAATATAACAAATTAACGCACTATTTAATATTTTAGTAGTTTTTTAATTTGATTATGATCTACATTAAGTATGGCTAATTTAGCACTTCCGTTGATTGTGCTGTCAAATTTTATAACGCGTTCAGGTTATGAATATACGTATGTATTTTGTAATGCCATGTTTCCATCAGAACTTTAATAATTAGTCGATGGGTTTTGGAAAAATTTCATAAAAAATCACTTTTTTAGGCAAAATTAGCATTCCATTCTTTTTTTTAAAAGTCAATAAATTTTGTTTGTCAAGATGTGCTAACATTTTTACATTGGCGGAAAAGTCTATGCATTTCGAATTTAGCACTGAAAACCACAACCACTTACGATTCTTGATTGCAGAAATATCGCTCGAATAAACGAGACTCGAGAAAACCGAGACTCGAAAAATCTAGTCGAGACCCTAAAATTTGAGACTAGAATGATCGAGACTAGAAAAAAATCCTAAAAATTCGAGACTCGAAAAACGTGACCCGAAAATTCGAGACTCGTTCAAGACTCGAAAATTCGAAAAATTAAAAACGAGACTCGAAAATTAAAACGAGACTCGAAAATTCGAAATTCGAGACTCGAAAATTTAAAACACGAGACTGGTTCGAGACTCGAAAATTCGAAAAATTAATTTTCGAGGCTCGTTCGAGACCCGAATTTTAAATTTTCGAGTCTCGAAAATTAATTTTTCGAATTTTCGAGTCTCGAAAATTAATTTTTCGAATTTTCGAGTCTCGAACGAGTCTCGTGTTTTAAATTTTCGAGTCTCGAATTTTAAATTTTCGAGTCTCGATCGAGTCTCGAATTTCAAATATTCGAGTCTCGAATTTTAAATTTTCGAGTCTCGAATTTTAAATTTTCGAGTCTCGAATTTTAAATTTTCGAGTCTCGAATTTTAAATTTTCGAGTCTCGAACGAGTCTCGAATTTTAAATGTTCGAGTCTCGAATTTTAAATGTTCGAGTCTCGAATTTTAAATGTTCGAGTCTCGAATTTTAAATTTTCGAGTCTCGAATTTTAAATTTTCGAGTCTCGAATTTTAAATTTTCGAGTCTCGAACGAGTCTCGAATTTTAAATGTTCGAGTCTCGAATTTTAAATGTTCGAGTCTCGAATTTTGAATTTTCGAGTCTCGAATTTTGAATTTTCGAGTCTCGATCGAGTCTCGAATTTTAAATTTTCGAGTCTCGAATTTTAAATGTTCGAGTCTCGAATTTTGAATTTTCGAGTCTCGATCGAGTCTCGAATTTTAAATATTCGAGTCTCGAATTTTAAATACTCGAGTCTCGAATTTTGAATTTTCGAGTCTCGAATTTTAAATTTTCGAGTCTCGAATTTTAAATGTTCGAGTCTCGAATTTTTAATTTTCGAGTCTCGAATATTAAATTTTCGAGTCTTGCATTTTGAATTTTCGAGTCTCGAATTTTAAATTTTCGAGTCTCGATTTTTTCGAATCTCGTTTTTAATTTTCGAGTCTCGAAATTTTTCCGAGTCTCGATTATTCGAATCTCATTTTTTCGAGTCTCGATTATTCGAATCTCATTTTTCGAGTCTCGAACTTTTTTTGAGTCTCGCATTTTCGAGTCTACGAGTTTTAATTTTTCGAGTATCGATTTTTAAATTATTTTTCGTTTGAATGGTGATATTTTTTCGCAGTCGAGTTGCGGTTTTCAATGCTGAATTGGAAATTCATAGAACTTTCCGCCAATGTTTAAATCTTGACAAATAAAATTTTATTGACTTTTTTGAAAAAAACAATGAACTAACCCCTTTGCTGCTACTTTTTGCTCATAAAAGTGATTTTTTTTAAATGTTTTCAAAACCTATCGAAATATATGTACATCGAATGTCTTTTCAATTAATTTCAACCAATCCAAAAAAATAATTCTTTTAAGAAATTAAAATAAATAAATAATAAAAAATTGTAAAATATAATTTTATTATAAATAGCTTCGAAACCACGAATTATTTTTTTACAAATTTTTTATTTTCAAAAAGTGCTGAAAATAGCAATTAAAATTTTCTGTTTATATTTTAATAAATATTTAAGACTTAATATCTTGTAAGTTTCATGCACATGTACTGAGTCCATGTTCTTCTTAGTTTTAAAAATTCTAGCTCGCTACTAAGCTCTTTTGTTTTAGTGAAGGAATAAACATTACACTAATTGCTTAATTTTTTAATATGTTAATTTTTTTTCTAATTAAAATTATGAATATAAATACTTAGGTACTTGGTAATTTAACAAAAGCTCATGTGCTTTTGATGGAGGCTGCTCAATGTAATTTCCATAACCTTGTACAAAAAAAGCACATTACCATAAAATTCTATAAAGAATTTTAGCATTTGTATTAAATTACTATTTAATTGTCCTTCATAGTGGCGAGTTTTAAGTTATATTTTACATGTTCTAGCTGCTCACCATTTCAGCCAGCCATGAAGGTTGGCCTCGTAGAGTAGTCGCGTTCACGTTCGCATTGTCATCGCTTCTTCATTTATTTTCTATTCATTTTTTTTTATTCCGCTACCGTTTTTTTTTACCCCTGATAATAATTAGCAAAAAAAAAAAACTAATAACAATCATTCCACCTCCAATTAAATTCTATTTATTAGCCACCATTATTTGTAAGATGAGTGAGAGACTCTGTGCGTCCGTCCAACACGCTCAAAACACCGCCACCACTATAGCTGCTGGTTGCTACTATGATTAAGCTTCTATATTTCTGTAAGGTTTTCACTTATGTCTATAATATGCTTGTGCTATGTTCGATTGGAAGGAAAAACAAAGGAAAACTGCTTCCCGCGTCACATTGAACATTCAAAAGCTTCCGGCTATGAACAAGAAACGAACGACCGACGGACGTTTAACGAACGTGCAATCAAGTTGTGACTCTACATCCATATAAGTTTGTTGCAAGAACACTTTTTTCGTGTGCGCGACAGAGCAGTTATTATACTAACAGCAATTAGTATTCTAGACATTTCAAGGCCTTATACTCGTACAATTAAACGTGTTGTTTCATTTGATTTCCCTTTCAGAAGTTCGAAATCTGCTTAAACTATTAGAATTGTTGTTGTTGTCTTTGTTGCAATCTCTTAAAACTTTAGCATGCAATCTATTTTTTTTTTTTATATAAATTAATATGTGATTCGCTGTGCATTGAGAGTGCTTTAGTTCAGGAATTGATATTGAATTTGAAAATGCAATGAAATAAAAAATAAAACATAGAAAACCGCCAGCCAGCAGCTGCAATCGAGGTGCTCTTATGTAAGTGGATTTTTATTTGCACCTTTTTAACATTAAAAAAAAAACAAAAAAAAAAATACAACAAAGAACGGAACTTAAGTTAACTGGATCGCAAATGCGAAGAAATTGGTTTTTAATGAGGACACAGCTAACGGCAATGGTGTTGGTAGTGGTGGTGGTGGTGGTAGCAGTGGTGGTTTACTTGCACAATATTATAATACTCAGCCGATTGATAGATAAGTGATAGGTAAGATTTAGAGACAAGACACAAACCACTTGTAAGACAAAGCTGTTGGCAACAATGACATAAGCTATCAATCATTTTGTGATTAATTTTGATTAACACTGACTGACATTTCATAGAAAAAAAACACTACGAGGCTCTTTAAGACAAATATGTGTTGTTTATGTATGATATAGGCTAGGTGAGTGGGATGTAATTGGGTGGTTTGTATTATTTTGCTTGTTGTCATATATTGATTGTGAATTTTAAATGAATTGGATTTAATTGACTCCTTTTTAAGAGTTGTGCATTTAATTAGTCGTTAAACTTCTTTTCAAATTGAATTAGCTAAAAAAAAAAAAAAAAAACAAACTGAAAATAAATGATTTTAAATGTTTTCATGTACTAACTTAAGTGGTTGATCGATTCGCTTAAAATTTGGTTTTAATGTGATTTCCCTGAGCCGAAATTTGAAGTTTTTTTTGTTGTTCCACCTGAGGTTTGTTTTCTCTATTGCATCTTGCTTAAGCATCAGCTTACATGTAGCGATGGGTAGGTTATACCAATGTTTTGTCCGATTGGACGATATTTACAGCGAATCCAGAGATTTAATGGCTGCTTGGCTATCTGAGAAAATCCGGATATTCGTCTGTGTAAAAATGGAATATTCATCCTCCAAGAACGCTAAATCCTCCTAAATTTAGCTTTGATTAAACTTGTTATGACAAAATAGATTTAACGAAAAACTGCGTTCCAGGTTTTCGCAAAAAAAGGTTTTGACGTTTCTTGAGAAAATGGCTTTATTTTTGAGTTATTCGTCCATAACTTTTTAATGGTTTTACCGATTTTGTTATAATTTTTTGATCAGATGCTTCCCTATAGTTAAAAATATTGCATTCAAAAATTTTGAAAATTAATTATTTTTTAAATAAAAAGAAAAACAAAATGCAATTGTCAAACAACAAAACCTTAATTGGGATGAACTTGATCAGGTGGCCTCGGTCTGATGATCGGCCTGGCAGTCGTGGTAGGTAGCTCACTCAATTGTTGTTGTTTCATTCAAATCTTCAACAAAAAGAAAAAAACATTATTTTTATATATTCTGATTTATTTTTTATACGTTTTTTCCTTAAAATGTATTCCGATAAAAGTTTGTTGTTAATGTGCGATTCATTCGTGTATATTTGTTAGGCTAAATACAATTTTTGAGTTTCTAAGGCAGAATTAAATCAATAAGCCTCTTTACACTTAAAGTTCATTGAACTTTGTGCTGTCATTCTTTTCTTATAAAAATAAAAATATACTGTAACATCCAAGCAACTTAACTTTCTTATGTTGAATTGCGCTTTTATCCGAATTAATAAAAGTAATACATATATACTTACTAATGCAATCAAAAAAGTTAGCATTTCTGAAAAATTCCCTCCAGATAGATTATTTTTTTTTATGACAATTTGGCTTCCGTAAATCATTTTGCAACACCACAAAGAAAACAATGAATCATTTTTTCGTCATTACAAAATGCCACCTGTGAAGAATATCCGTGGGCATTCAAGATAAAAGTCAAGACCTATATATATAGTCCCGAGAATGCGTTGGTTAAAAAGCCGCAAAATAAAAACTTCCAAACATCTGAGTCATAGTCTTTTAACTTAATAGATATACCTATAATTTTATAAAGGCATTACCGCACTCTATCATAAAAAACCTATGACGTTTCTTTTTTTTTACCACCACATCTATAATTTTATATTTTTAACGCCTGAAGCTTTAAATTTGACAGACATTTCCAGCCTACTGAATTCTATTGTCTTTCCATTAGCTATTTTAACCACCTTTAACGCTTACTTATGCAAACATGTTAATTAAATCATTAGTCGAGGTACAATACGAGCAGCGTGGAATTATTGTAAAACACGCCAAAACGGAAGAAATCAAGAAATAAAGCAATACAATGACGACGCACGGCACAGGAGTAACTTACTGCATATACATATGGTAAGAAGGAGATAGGTGGGATGGGTGGGTTAAAATTGAGAAGCCAATGAATTTCACAGACCCAACGGCAAGGCCAATATAAAACAACAACAAGAATAAGGGGCGAAAAATAATAACACAATGCATAGTAGAAAAAAAAAAAAACTGCAAGACTTGGCGCACACAAGAGTGACTGACTGAGAAAAGCCTTGAACTATCCGTTTTTTTTTAAATTTTTTTTTTTGAGCGAACTTCATCGATGTCGTCGACGTCAACATCGTCGTCGTCAACAACGAAGAGAAGATAACAACGAAGAATTATATCGTTGGTTGAATACCAAACTCTATTTTATGTGAACTGGTTTGCTGTCGCAATTTTTCGCAAATCGACTTATTGTATTATATTGTTTTTATTGTTTCCCGTTCTTGCATTTTGCAGATACATTTTACATTTAAGCATTGCCATATGATATTTTTGTAAAAAAAATTAAATTGCAATTATATTTTTGCATTTCATTAATAACAGGGTGAGTCATCATAAAATCGGAAGATGACGGCAAATGTCAATTCTACTTTGACATTTTTGATGTTAAAACATTTATACCGGCGCGGCGGTAAGGTAAACTAAAAACGTGGAAATTGCTGTGACACTTACGTTGTGATCTTACACGTTAAGTTAGGTTGATGTAAATTGGTTACGTTTAATATTGGGTACGTTCGTTCGTACTTCAAACTAAATTGAAAGGTCGAGTTGAGTTTGGGTTGAAATTTGTTTGACAATTCGAACTCGCCGCGTTCTGTGATGCAAAAACCAAATTTATTTTGATGTTTACACATCTTAACCGTTAGTCCCGACACTCACATTTTTTTTTTTTTAAAGTATAAACATCAAAAAAAAGTACAAAAAATAATTGTGTTAACTACAAAAAATAAATTATTCCTTTTCCGTGACCTTTTTTATTCAATATATTTGAATCCTATTTTTGTGGGCTTCAGGTCCTCCAACAAAATATAATTAAAGAAAGAAAGCCCACAAAAATAGGATTCAAATACAGAAAATAAATACAAATTATTTTCTTTAAAAAAATTTATGAATTAGTTTTTATTTCAAATTATTTAAATTAGTGACTGCAATTAAAATTACTTAAGAAATACTTAAAATTATCTCTTAATACCACTTACCGTGTCCTTCACCTTTCTAATCAATATAAATTTTCTGATGTAGACCTTAAAAAAGTACTAAAAATAGTCAATTGTACCATAAACTACGTATTAGGCTATATCCAAATGACTATACCGACTATATACCTCCAGCTGAGACGCAAATAGCAAAGGTCACATTTTAACAAATAATCTGTATCTGCCATCATAACCACCAACCATATAATCCTCTTATAGCCCAAATGGCCTAAAATCCCATTTACCTAATCAAGAAAAGTGAAATATTTGGCACGATTGCTGCGCAGTGCAACATGCCACTTTATTATACAGCCGCATATCTAACACAATGCATGCACAATTATTGATGTATAGTGCTTATGTTAAAGTTTATATTACCGCAAAAAAAAATTACAATAAATAAATTACAATTTGAACATTTAATAAATTTATTTGCGGTTACATTCGATGAATATGCAACAAACTTACACAATGCACCATAAGTACAACATAACTTTATATAAAACCGCCACCGCCAACCAACATACAATAATTGTCCAACTGTCCGGCATTTATAGTCCACATGGTGGTGTAATGTAGACCAATTGACTTGGGTTTTGTTTGTTTTTTTTTTTTAAATGAGGTCTTTGAGCCAAAATAATTATTACACTGGACATTTTTTGATTCACAGCTACCGGTGGTGGTGGTGAGGTTTTGCTGAAGGCTTTGCGTAAAACAAATGTTATGTATGGCATACACATTTGAATTGTCAACTAACATTTTGAGCTCGTTAAACCTAAATTATGATTAACCTAACCAATTCAATTTATATTTATAGCACAAAAAATCTATTAAAAATGGAGTTAAAATAGATAATATGAAAGGCACTGCAGTTATACAGAGGCATATCGGGACTGGCTGATAGCCTTTGAGAAATTAATGGATTTCGAGTGGATTTTAAGTTAGTTTCTCATGAATCAGTACATTATTTGTTTGCCCTTTGGCAAATGAATCAGTACATTATTTGTTTGCCCTTTGGAAAAACAAAAGAGTTGAGGTAGGAACCTTAATTGAGATAAATAATTTATATATTCCTATTTATATTTTGGCTCTTAGAGGAAATATAAAGGACCTGAGGTATAAGAGCATATTTTTAAATAAGCTCTGAATTTTTTTATGGGAAAAAGTACTTGGAAATGAATAATATGAAATGTGCTGATAATGTGCTTTTCTAAATCAATGATTAATATTTATGAAAAAACAAAAACTAAATTAAAAAAAAAAATCGGGATTCAAAGACTTTTGAGCTTTTGATGACAATATATATTTCCCTTCAGTATACATATACCTACTATGTACCTATTTTTTAATTGGTAGGTACTATTTGGCTAGTTATGGATTCGTTAAAAAAATCTAACTCGAGATTTTGATTAAACTTGACATTACGATGATAGCGAAGTCGAAAAAAGTTGGTTTAGTAATTCCGTCTGTCTGTCTGTCCTTTCAGCTGCAGACTAAACGAGTGGGTTGATTTTTTTTAAACTTGGTACCTAGCGGTTTTTGGGCATTTTAACAACACGTTTTTTTAAATTTTTTTTAGACCAAAAATAAGTGTAGATACCTGCCGTAAAAATTTTTTATCAAATTTTGAAAAAAAATCTTATTTTTCTCAAAAACTAGCTCATAATTGTTTTAAAAGAAATTCAATATTTTTTTTTATAAAAAGGCTACCATTTTCTAAAAAAACAAAATTCGGAAAAATGGTTATAAATGCTACCTCCCATAGAACTTTTTTTTTGATTTTCGATTTTCTCAAAAACGGGTTAATTGATTTTGATCAATTTTTTTATAGAAAATATTTCTAGAAGTTTTTTATACCAAATTTTTTTTCCGGATTTTTAAAATGTTTCAAAATGTTTTTTTTTTGAGAAATTAATGATTCAAAAATGACTTGGTCGATTTTTATTGAACTTGGTACCCAGCAGTTTTTTAACATTATCTAGCAGATTTTAAATAAAAATTATTCCTATGACCAAAAATAACGGTACCTCTCATAACAAGTGTTTAAGAGTTTGAATTATTTTTACTAATTTACTAACCACAAACACATGCAATTATGATGAGCCTCTGATTGTAGCTTGCTCAAAGCTCACTACAACAAAGAATTCTGAAGTGTAAAAAAAAAAAAAAAAAAAAAAAACTGGTAAGGAAAATCTCGTTTTTCTCAAAAACGGCTCCTACGATTTTGATTCAAATTTTTATGTGAACTTATATTAGTACGATCTACTATATTATTGGAAAAAAATATTGCATAAGAGCAAGTTCATGCCACCCAGTCGTGCATTTTATTTTCTATTAAAATTATGACAAAAGAAATGAAATTCCATTACCTATCTGAACAACGAAAAAAAACTATTTCTCTCCCTTCTTTATCGTGTTCTGTGCTCCTTTTTCTAATTAAATTATTTGTTCTCTCAAATGCACAAATCAAAGAAATAAATTTGACTAAAACAATTCAATAAAAAATCCCACTCTTTTAAATTTTTCTTTTAAATTTGTTCTTTTCAAATGATAAATTATCAGTGCTTATAAATAAATCACAAGATGTTGGCCTTTGATGCCTCATTTTCCATAAATCCTCCTTATTCTTTTTTTTTTCGTTGTATAAAATTTAACCAAAATCCACTGCACCTTAACCCCCATCAATATTAAAACTTCAATGCTAAGCCATGATCTTAATAGCCCGACATTTAAAGCTCTGAAAATAAAATTACAAAAATGAAAGAAAAAAAAAAAAAGAAGAAGGAAAATGTGACTTTAACGAAAAGTCGTGTCCAAGGCATATATCACTAAAGTACACCATTTAGCAAGACACAGAATGAATAATTTGCATTTACCTGTAATAATCCAAAAGCCATTAATTCTCCTATCAGGAAACTGCAATGCATTGATGGTGGTGCGGATGGCAAAGCAGCGAGGTGGCAACTCGCGCACACGGTGATTCGGTGATTTCAAGCACAGCTGCTGCTGCTGCTACTACTGACTTTGATTTTTTTTTTGTTTCACCCAAAGACTCTCAGGCCATAAAGCACACTGCGCAAATGCAATAAGTGTCAATTAAATCAATAAAATCATAAAATTATCTCAATTTGTTCCATAAGTGCAAAAGAATCCGAAGTTTGCCAAAAAAACGAATACAAAAAAAAATCTCAATAACAATAAATGCACTTTGATCGTAAATCTTCTTGTTGATAGCCGTGTTACTGCACAGCTGCATATGATGCAGGTTGTCGCTTGTCCATTGGAAACCTACCTCTATATTTTTTACTTTGAAAATTCATTACACTAACTAAGCACTGTATGTTCTAGTTAATTGTTCGCTATTACCAAACGTTTACTTGAGCGCAGATAAGAGAACACACATGACTTAACACCAGAACATAATAAATTTGCATCACTTCGAACAAAAAGCCACCTTGAGATTTTGTTAGTGTGTTGTTGCTATATTCAGTTTTAAGCAAAAAATAAAAATGCAATAAGATTCTTTAAGCTACTTTGGGGGAGCTTTAAAAAAAAAATGTTGATGTTGCGGCACGACCATCAGCAAAATAAGCTCATTGAAGGTTCTTAGTGCAATGAGTTCTGTGAAGTAATTGCGAAATATTATTTTGAGGAATCATTATTTGTAACGTGCGACAGTAGCTAGTTGGATTACTTCGTACGTCATTTTATTGGTTATAATCTTGATTCTATAAGAATTAAGAAAAAATCCCTGCAGAAGAATTTCCAATATTTTAGAAGAATTAATTTTTTGTAAAGCTGTGGAATTGTAGATTAAATGTAAAATGTACGGAAGTGAAAATTATATTTTTTTTTTGGTCAGTGAAATCTCTCATTACATCCAGCTACCATGTGGGCTTACAGATTACTTGGATGAACACATTTTTTAATAAAGTTTTTGTACAGATGCTTTGTAAACAACAACCATTTACAAGACTTGGTTTTGGAGATATCACCAACCAAAGACTTTTGAGGTGGTAGAGATATTTTCTTTGGATTCAAAAACTTTCTGCAAAGCAACCTAATAGTAGTTTTTACTTATTCTGTGGAATCAAAATTGACTCATTCTTTTACATCATTTAATAAACCGATAAATTATTATTATTTGAAGTGTCAAAAAAAAAACACAAACTAAAGGTGTAAAAATTTACCTTGAAAACATCTAAATTCAACAATAAAAATAATTACCTGTCAATAATACCTTTTCAATATGAGCCATTATATAAATTAAAGAAAAAGGGCCATCAAAAAAAAAAAAAAAAAAAAACAACAGCACAACAAAAATAATATACCAATAACACGAAAGGTCAAACTCAGAACCGATTCTACATTTATATAATCCCCAACCACGAACTATAATATAAATGACAAAAGCCTCACGAATATTAAGATTAAGAGTTTATAATATCAACAACATACGCCATAACAATTGTATAATTGTCCTCAATTTAAATTAAATTAAATCTTATCGTAAAAGCTATGCCGATGATTTATATTATTACCTCAATTAAAAAACTAACGACACCGCAAAATTCTGCCTTACATACAATTATAATATTAATTAAACAACAATCTTCCTTGGTCGTGTAAAAAATGCCCAGGTGTTTAAAATAAATTCCATCACCTGTGTTAAGTGCAGATAATTAACATACAACTATGTTTAGAATATTAATCAAGAGATATAATAATTGAATAAGACAATGAGAATATACTTTGTTGTTGAAGTAAAATTTAATTTAGGCCTTAAGGGTATTTATTTTAAATCTTGCACTTCAAGTCTTTTGTATCATTTTTTCTTCTTCTTCCAAAAACAAAAACTCCGAGGACCATTATAGTTCGAGCAAGATTTATAGAATTTTCTAACCAAAGATAATCATTTTATTAAAAACACTGTTTGACGTTAATTTTAAAATAATTCATAGAAGAAAATAGTTTACTTAGTTGTTATTTTGGGATAAATGTAAACAAATTCTCCTGTATATACCTTTTTATAAATATTTTCCAAGGGAGGAATTTTTTAAATTTTTTAATTTTTTTAATTACACCCAGAAAAATATAAGTTTTTATTCCAAACGTGATATAAAAGCCCAAAAGCTTAGAACAAAGTGATTATAAAGTTCTCTATATTCTGTGGCTTCTCTCAAGGCCTAGATTAAAGTTTTTTTTTTTGTTTATAAATGAATTGTGAGTGGTATGTGATGGGAAAATATATCTACACATATACATAGGTACGTCTCGTCACCTCGTTTATCTTAATTTTTTTTTTAATTTTACATTTAAAACCCTCTGAAAATTAAATAACAATTGTGACTTCTAATTCTAACACAAAATGAAAATAATCACCACAACATCTGCGTAAAATTTATTTCCGGTTCCGATAGAATAATTATGTTTTTAATTATAAATTCAGATTGCTTACAAACTCTAATGAGATTAATTTATTAATTGATTTTAAATAAATAAACAAACGAATAATTAATTTGTTGATATGGATGGAAACTGCGGCGATAACCTCAACCATGAATATCTTTACAAAATAAGACTTACATAGACTCGACTTGAAGTTTCACACTGAGTGTTATTTTTGACCGAATGATACCAAAACACTGCTATTGGTTGTCACACATAAAATGTGCTGTTTCTTGTGTGTAAATGGTACTTGTTCAAAATCCGAGTTAACACTGTGCGTTAATTTTATGCAATTTTTCATATTCGAATTGGATTTTTATGTTCAAGACGGGCAATGGCGGCGGCGGCGGCAGTGGGCATCCATGATGGTTGCTATAAGGTGTGCAAAGTTACGCTGATGGTGACTTGGAGGTGGTTGGACTCGTATAACACTGGCTACTGCGTTGTGTTGTAGTCGCAGTCGGTCATCATGATCTTTAGGCGCCATCCATGCAAAGCATGTGAGTTGTGTGATAAATAGACAGAGATTGCGTTTTATGTCACACTTTGGTTATAAACAGATTTATATATATACATATTTATTTTTTTATTATTTAATTTGTTTTTTTTTTTTTTACTTATAAAGTGTCAGCTGAAATTGTTAAATTTAGTTGTTAGTTAGAGAAGAATTTTAATTGGTAGAGGTTCTATGTCATTTCGAATAATTGGTTAAAATTGTTTCATGTTTGTGTTGTATATTTAAATGGAATGGACACAATGCATGACTTGAAACCCAAGATCAAAAATATGTGTGTATTTTATAAACATAAAACCTTGAATTTAAGGTGACATTTTTTTTTATGTAAAATATGTATGATACATTATTGGATCGCATCACGTTCTCATGTACATACTTTGTACTTATGATGACTTAAAAAGCTATTTACAAAAAGGTTTAGCATTGAAGTTGTAATATGTACATAGGTATTGGATTTTTATTTTATTTACAAAATTTAAATAAATCACGTTGAGTTATTAACGAACCATTTCAATTTAAATTTTTCAAAAAAATAATGGTGATATTTCCGCAATAGAAACTCGTAAGAAGTTGCAGTTTTCAGAGCTAAATTAGCAATTCATAGATCTTTCCGCCAATGTAAAAATTTTAGCATATCTTGACAAATTTAATTTTATCGACTTTTTGAAAAAAAATGGTCTAACCCCTTTGCTAATTTTGCCTAAAAAAAAGATATTTTTTTCTGGAAAGTTTCCAAAACCTATCGAAATATACATCAAAAGAAAGGTCTTTAAAAACTGTATTTGTACGTGTAAGTAAAAATTTTCTACGTGGTCTGGATCTCGGAATATTTACATACATCCAAAGTGATTTTTCGATCCAATTTCAAAAACCCACCCAAAAAACATGTTTGGATGGCGATATTTCTGCAATCGAGACTCGTAAGTGGATGAATATTAAAAAAATGTTTGTTAGTTTTTTAAAATCTTTCGAAAACAGAAAACCAAAAAATTCTACCGGCGGCGACGCACTGTAGTCCAAAAAGCCAAAAGTCGTGGCAAAAATACAAAATGTTTCAGTTATTTCCTTTCTCAAAAGAGCTGAGAACATGATCTTAAACTGGAGATAAAAACATTTTAAAGTAAAAAAATGAAAAATGGACGTTGGAGAAAAAAAATCACATAAAATCAGGGAGATGTTTTCTACAAATACATTTTATATTTCTAAGAAGCCGATACAAAATGAAAATATCCGTGTTTGCAAAATTTTTGATTAAAGTTTTTTTCTTGGCTAGGTGAATTTATGAAAAATTCTTATTTTTTAAATCAATTTTTCTTAGTTTTTGATTGTTTTCCTTTTTACCCTAATTGGTAAATAAATTAAATGAAGATTTATAAAATATACTGGCTTTATTATTAAATCCGCTTATTTCATCTTTAAGACACGTGAGATTTCAAAAAGAGCTAGGTATTTAATGTTAAAAATGATAATGCCAATGATTTTTTTCTGAAAATTAAAATCTATAATTTATTTAAAAAAAGACGTATACTATATACTTTTTATTTTATTTTTTTTATTTTATTTTATTTTTTTTATTTTATTTTATTTTATTTTATTTTATTTTATTTTATTTTATTTTATTTTATTTTATTTTATTTTATTTTATTTTATTTTATTTTATTTTATTTTATTTTATTTTATTTTATTTTATTTTATTTTATTTTATTTTATTTTATTTTATTTTATTTTATTTTATTTTATTTTATTTTATTTTATTTTATTTTATTTTATTTTATTTTATTTTATTTTATTTTATTTTATTTTATTTTATTTTATTTTATTTTATTTTATTTTATTTTATTTTATTTTATTTTATTTTATTTTATTTTATTTTATTTTATTTTATTTTATTTTATTTTATTTTTCAACATTTAAATGAATTATATTTTATCTTATTTTATTTTTCAACATTATTTAAATTAATTAAGAGTCATCTTTCCTATTTCTATTTATTATTTTACACAACTTGTATGTCTAAAATTAAACAAAAGTGTAAAGTTTACATGGAATTACATTTAAATTCTATTTTTTTGTTTTTGAAATAACAACAGTTGTAAGTTGTCATCATCAGGTATGACCAAATAAAAAAAAAACTAGGTAAATAAATTAAACTCACATCACTGCCATCGTCAAAAAGCTAATAAAACAATACCCCAAACAAATTCCCACATATAGCATGGTCGATGTTCCATAGATAGAACTTATACTGAAGGCATACTATGTATATATTGTATTAGGCTTCTGTAATCATTATA
Source organism: Epistrophe eligans (assembly GCA_951394125.1). Classification (NCBI taxonomy): domain Eukaryota; kingdom Metazoa; phylum Arthropoda; class Insecta; order Diptera; family Syrphidae; genus Epistrophe; species Epistrophe eligans. Next base: position 108,569,710 of record OX596028.1, read on the forward strand.
TTGTATTTAAATTCGAAGGTGATGCATGCAAATGACAAGCATTGAAGCGTGAAAAACATATATTCCAAAGAATAGAATTTCAAAGCCTATTGAGTTTTAACCGTACCTACATATGTACATATTTATTGTGTGTTTATCTTATAACTAGTTGGATTAATATACAACTTCACGATTGAAACTAACGAACCACCCAGCATATATCTAATAATTGTTTTCCATGTCGAGGTTGTTTTTTTATTGTTTTTATTCAAACAGAAAAAAAATCATACAAAGAAACTTAAAATCCAACTGATAGTGCTGGTAAAATTGATTATAAATTAATTGCAGTTTGAACTTTTGAGCCATTAACGAATAATTATTATTATTATTAGTTCGCGCAAAAAAAGAATACGACTTAAAAAAATAAACCTTCGAAAAGATTGACCCAATGTAGGTAGGTATGTGGAAACCAAGGTTTCAAGTACTTATATGGTTATTATCACTTAATTGCTAGCAAAACTTAATTCCAAGAAAAGAATACCTAGAAGAATGTTGTATGAGCAATTACTTAGATATAGCGACCAATATAAGTAGCATTTTATTTCAGTGGGGTTCATATAGGGACACTTGATAATTTGTATGTTAAATCACTCGAATCGCATTTTTATATATTTTTATAACGCTATCAGTGCAACCTTTTTTTTCTCTTGGGGTTTTCCTTTACCTTCAGAATTTCAGATACTGGAAATTTTCAACTTGCCACAGTCGCCATTTAGCATGGTGTTAGTTGTTAGCAAAACATAAAATATATTCACAAGGTGGCACAAAAGTTGTAATCCTTGGAAAATTCTATTTTTTTTGTAAATTATTCCTCAAAAAATTTGAAACAATTATTTTGCGTTTTTTAGGAATATAGAGTAATTCATGGCTTTTTGAAGTGTATTTTTTGTTGTATCTGTTTACTTAACAAAATGTCAAAGTAGAATTGACATATGCCGCCATTTGAAACCGGTGACAACTTTTGCGCCATCTTGTACTTTGCCTTTTCTTTATTGATGAACAGTCCGAGTTTGTTACCTATTCGACTTAAACGTGGTATCTATCGTTTTTTGAACATTCCCTTGACATAGTTTTTTTTTAATTTTTTTACCAAAAATAACTGAACTGCCATAAACATTTCTTGGCATTTTTGAATAATCTTATATTTCTCAAAAATGGCTCCACTGATTTTTTTTAAATAAATTCAATTAATTATAATATGTGAAGGGTTTTGCAATAAGAGGTTTCATTTTGATATAAAAAAAAAACGAGTATTTTTTAAGAGAAATCAATGGATGTTTATTTTGTTGTAAAGAGAAAATTATGAACGATATCAGCCAAATGGCCGCCACGGCTACGGTTGCAGCACCATAAACTTTTAATGAATCTTTCAATGACCAATTCGCACATTTGTGGCTGTATGTACTCGATAACTTCACGAATTACATCTTTAAGGTCTTGAATCAATTGTGGAGCATTGGCATAGACCTTAATTTTCACATGGCCCCAAAGAAAAAAGTCTAAAGGTGTTAAATCACAAGATCTCTTCGAGAAATAACACGGTCAGGAAAATTTTCTTGCAATACTGCGATTATTTCGTTGTTTGGTGTCACACAAGCGCCATTTTTTTTAAGTGAATTTTAATAATTTCAATGCGTCGTTCCAGTTTTAGTAATGGCGTAGTTTTTACTTGTCAAATGTCAAAAGATGACAGCTTCAAAAGTGACAGCTGCAAAAATAAAAACTCTTATTGGAAAACCCTTTATAAGGTAAACCAAACATTTTGGTGAAATAAAAAAAAAAATCTTATTATTGTCACGTCCCTTAGATACCTTTTTTTATTTTCGATTTTCTCGAAAACGACTGGACTAATTTAGATGTATAATATTTAAAAAAAATATTTAAAGTAAAAATAAACGTTACTTTTCATACAACTGTTCAAAAATCGTATCAGAAACTCCTATTTTTCTCAAAAACGGCACATATTATTTTGATTAAAATTCCAACGTGTACTAATATTAGTATGATCTACCATTTTACAAAAACTTTACATTAAATCATTACTGACGGTACCTCTTATAATTTTTTTACTATCTGTTGAACCGATTTTAATAAAAAAAAATAAATTTTAGATTAAAGCAAAATATAAAAATTTATTTTTGAAAATTCAAAATATTTCAAAAATGGATGATTTTTTTTTTAATTGATGTTTTAACACTGACTTAATAAATACTCAAAAATGGAGTAGTACCATTTTTTTCTGAAAAATTTTCAAAAAATTTTATTTATAAAAAATCATTTTTTTTTAAAAAACTCACAACGATTTTGAAATTTTTTTTCCCATAAATTAAGATTTGGTAAAGTTTACGCAAAGCTTGTAGCTTAGATAGATAGATAGATATATTTATTGTGCCCACTTAGAATTAACATTTTTTACAATATGAGAAGTCATTGCACAGTACAGAGATATGATAAGTTATTTTATCTTACAACTGAAAAATACATTTTTTGATTTCAAATTATTGCTTGATTGATTTTAACATAAAAGTTGGAAGGAAAAATATGGGGAAAAAAAAACCTTCATATAAATGTTGATGTTTTAACGATATATCAAAGAATAATTTTTAATATTATAGAAAATATAGTTTTAAACAAATATATAAGTAAATTATTTGAATTTTATCACAGAAAATGCTTTTTTTTTAAATATAATAAAATAAATTAATAAATAGTTTAATAAATAAGTAAATAAATAAATAAATAAATAAATAAATAAATAAATAAATGAATAAATAAATAAATAAATAAATAAATAAATCAATAAATAAATAAACAAGTAAATAAACAAATTAATAATTAAATGATAAATAAATAAACAAACAAATTAATTAAGTAATGAGTAAATAAATAAATAGATACAAAAATAAATACAAAAAAATTATAAATAAATAAATAAATATGAAAAAAAAAAAAAAAAAACAACATAGATATATATACAATATAGCTTATAATATTCTAAAATAAAATGGATCTATTTATAGTTTTTTATCAATTTATCATTTTAAGAAAAACGTGCTTAAAAGTTACAATATCAATTATTTGTTAAAAATGGCCTTTTATAAATTACGCGGTATAAGCTATTTGGCGTGAACTTTTGACCCTGTGTGAATATTTTATGTGTCAGATAACTATAGTCAAACCAAACAAGCACTAGAGAATGTAATTTTAAGAATCTAAAAACCTCCCAAAAGAAACAAATATAAAGGTAATTGAACTTACTAACTATAAAATCTAGTCATTATACCATTGAAAGGTTGGACTTATGGAAAAACAAAAAGCAAAACAATAGTTTGTCTTTGTATTACTCAAATTTTGTATTATTCACGCTAATCAATGAAAACATCTTACCAAAAAAAAAATAATATATGTATATAATAATTTTGACCTTAAAAATTTTGGCCAATGAACCCTCTATATGAATTTAATATACAAAAAATCTGAAGAAAAAAAAATCTATAATTCATTGCCCCTTGCAACCTTAAAAAAAAAAAAAAAACATCATATAGATAACCTAAGGTGAATTTGAAAGCCACACTTAAAAATCGATTTCCTTTTTATTCACGCCCCAAAACACGATCTATCTTTTTCATTCACTATATTATACAAAACCATCTGTGATCGATTATATAATTACTTATTAAAATCTAGTTAACTATATTAAATAAAAATATTTAACCGCACGTTATTATTATTTTTCAAAAATATATATAAACGTAATTCCAATTCAATCTAAAGTCACCTCTTAATCAAGGTTAATATTACGTGACTAATTTATTGCACTTATAGTCACTAGAAGTCAAGTAGCAATGACACCCACCCAAATATAAAAAAAAAAAAATATTTCTCATTGCAGGTGGTGGTCAATTTGTTATTTGAATTTAAAAAAAAAACAAATACAAGTCACACAATCGCGTTCGATCTTATTGTTTGGTTTGAAAATCAGGGAAATAAATTAAACAAGAAGTACCTCTAAGCTTCGTGAGATTATGTGATTAAAAATAAAATATAATTCGAATGTTAAAGTTAAATATAGGAAACTATACAGAATTCGAATTTAAGAAATGGAGCACCTTATAAAAGTCGATCAATATTTTAATAATCTTAATTTTTCTTATGAAATTTTATCGTTTAGGTGGAACTGCATTTTAAAGGATTTAAAATTTTCCACCATTTGGGAAGTAAGGTGTTGGCAACTCTACACAAAAAAACAATTTGACAGCTGTCAGTTTAGGGTTAATAAAAATGGAGCATTACATGAGAGCAGTGTTTTATTGAACAATATTTCAAAAATTTAATGAAAGTATTGCACATTTTCCACAATTTGATTTTACGCCAGTTTTTGACGCAAAAAGGGAGTAGTCCACTGAGCACCGCACTTTTTGTGTCAAAACGATTTTGACGAAATCTGCATCTTTTCTTCCAATCATACTTTACAATTTTGCAACACTATCGAATTCTTGATCGAATGAAATGTAATAAACTTACATTATGTATGAAAATTTTAAAACTAATTGTGAAAAATAACTAAACATATAAACCATACCCTAGACAACCTAAATTACCACAAAAAAAAAATAACAAAATCAAAAATAAATGGTCAGCGCCTACAATGATAAAAAAGTCATTACCCAGTAGCCCAGTGACTTTGGGTGGTCAACGATCCGATTGTTATTGTGGTCGTTCAGGCGTAGGCAATTCTATAACGTGCGCGCACTCTGAGTAGTTTTAATATGGTGACACTGACCGTCCTTGGACAGAAAGAAAAAAAAGCGCGTAAGTGAAGTGAACGACAACAGAACTTGTGGACTGTGATGGTTGCTCTGGTTGTGCTCTCAACTACCTATACCTACGTGCGCAACGTCCAGTCCATTGTCCGTTCATAAAAAACAATTATTATCCAAAGTTCATTAGCAGTAAATTGATACAGATTGGGTTTTTCAATTTGTATAAAAAATTGTTGTCACTGTTTTTTTTTTTTTTTAAGAAGTTTCTTTTGACCAATTCTTAAACTTGATCGTGAACTCATGCAATACATTTTTTTGTTTTTTAGATTAGTGGGGTGCTTCTGAGATAGTTAAGCTAGGTAACTTCCTGTACATTCATATTTTTGTTTTGTTTTATCGAACATTTTTTGTGAAAAATAAAAATAGTAATTACCTGGTCATTTACCTATTAACCTTGATGGAGGTTTTTATTATTTTGTTGGTGTTGGTAATTTTTGTTTTTCCAAAAGTTTTTGTTGATGTTTTCATTTTTCTTTTTTTATTTTTTGTAGATTAAAAAAGAAGAAGAAGGAATTATTCAGATGTTGGAACATAAAAAAAAAAAGAAAGAAAAATGAAGGAAGAGATTGTTAATGATGATAGGATGGCGTGAATCAAGGATACAATGATGGTGATCGCATTGAAGGTTCAATTTAATTAATTGTTTTTGAAGAATTTTGTTTTGTTTAAGACAATGTAGTGCCTTGAACTCAAGCTTGAACTGAGCGATGAGAAAAATCTGGAAAATGTAAAACTTTTGAGTTGGATTGTTCTTTTGGTATATTTTTAATTGATTTTTTGTAAGGTATTCCGCGATAAGAGATTTCGTAAGATTTTTTAAGAGTGATAAAAATATAAAAATAATTTAATTGGTATAATATTTAGAATTTTGACGAAAAATGTTTAATTACCTACTCAGTGCAGCTTGATATGATGCCGAAGATAGAATTATGCATGATACTTGGCTTGTATTTGTATTATTATTTGTAAGTCCTAAGTTGAGGCAAACAAAAGGACACAAAAACAGCTGCAGAAATAAAATCTGTTATGCATTTGATCACAAACAGTGACATTTGGGGCAATAATGGTGAAGTGGCAATAGAAGGTTTCTGAAAAATCGCTTCTACGATTTCGATTAAAAATTTTATGTGAACTAACATTAGTACGATTTACCATATTATTGGAAAAAAATATCTATCGATTAAAAATCATAGAATCATTTTATTGGTTTTCGACTACCTATGTATGTATCTCATTATCTATTGAACGGATTTTAAAGAAGTTTCTTACATAAGAGCTTCTAATAAGTTTGAATAACACTGCATATCAAAATTTTCAAAAAAAAAAACAAATTTGCGATTTAAAAAAAAAATCTAAATAATTGTTTAAAAATTCGATATTTCACAAATTGATATATCATTTTTTTTTAAATTGATTTCTTAACTTCGCATTAATAATTATACTAAAAAAATAATGTATCAATTTTTTTCTTAAAAATGTGTACTTAAAAAATTTTATAGATATACACAAAATTAATTAAAAAAAAAAAAAACAGTCCGATTTTCTTATGAACTGAGATTTGTCAATAAAAATAAGAAGGTGTACAGTTTCAGAAATTTTTTAAACAAATTGTTTCTAATTAAATTGCTTTTAAACTATTTTTTCTGTTTTTTTTTTCCCCGATGAAGAATATAAAAAAACATAGGAAGTTCCGAACAAAAAAAAACTTTTGAAAAATTCGGACCCTCGCCAGCACCGGCGACGTAGAAATGAATCGATTTTAGAAAAATTACACTGCATTTTTTTTTTCTCGACAAAATATCAATAAGCAATTTTTTTTTTTTTTTCACTAATAAAAAAATTTCCATTAAAAAGTCAAAATTGACGAACATAAAAGATCTTAAAAACTTTGGCTCTCACTAGTCTCGTTAAAATCAATTTTCATTGACGCATCACGGTAATAAAAAAAAATATTATTCAGAAAAAACCGAACAAAAATTTCTTTAAAAATTTGGACTCATCGACGTATTCTGAGTCTGTCTGCAAAAAAAAAGTCCAATTTTCCGTAGTTAGTGCCTAAAAACATAAATAGTGAGGGGCAAAGCCTCCAAAAATCACTCAGATCAAAACAAGAAAAAAATGCGGCGCAGTATGCGATAAGACTCGTTTTATTTCGAAAATAAAAAATAATAACATGCCTGGGCTTTTTTTCCATTTTGGAGTAGCAATAAGACCCACAATAAAAAAGCATTAAAACCCGCGGGTGCTATTTCCTTTCTGAATGAGCATTAAGACCCATTCTTAAAGTGTGATTCAATAACTCTTTAACTTTATACTTTTGTCCAAGAGAACTGCTGACATTGGCGCCTGCCTGACGACTGAACATACCCTAAGCGGAGTAACGGAGTTGCGTTAGCGGGACTGATGACCTTGGAGCCACAAAGCGGGCCATCTAAGATACTATTGTTTAAGAAAACTGTTGACAAAGTCCAAAATCATGTTTTGTTCTTTACTGAATTAGTTTTTTCTTTGAACTGAAACCTTCAAACAAGAAAAAAGAAATTAAAACCCCATTTCAAAAAGGAAAAAAAGCCTTTGGGTGTTATTTCCTTTCATTTTGGGGAAAAGGACCTGCGGGCTTTATTTCCGTGGGGCTTATTGCACTGCACCAAAAACTGCGATAATTATGGTAAAGTGCCTCTTATCGAGAATGATTGGATTTGGCAGAAAATTGTAGGTTCCCTCCATTCTTGTTGATTTACAACATGCACACAGGAATGGATGGAAAGTTTAAAATCACTGAGACTTGATTTTTCATAAATTGCCGTGTTACCAATTTTTTTTTATCAAAAACTAGAACGTCTTTTTGTCTTACGGACTAAGTGCTTCAAACCGATTCGTAGCTACAGAAACACTTAGGTATAGTAAATAATATAGTTGTTTATAGTAATTTTTGTGATCCTTTGAACCCTCGCAATATATTACATAATTTAAATGCCCATACCACCCTAAGAAAAAATACTTTTACTTTCGCAAAGCTATACAATCTAAAAGTATGTAACATACCTAAATATTGAAAGCCACTAACCTCCAATTAAAAATAGCCTTTAACAATTTATGTACACCCATATTCAAGGAAACTTCCGCAATTGTGATTTCCTGTATAAGGCTCAATATTATTCAACACCCAACCGAACAACAATTCCTCCTCGCTCTCCCAATGTATGTAATTTTTCATACACACAAACTAGAAGCTCTATCATAAGAAAAAAGTTGTTTCCCCCATTTAAGGGGCGCGTATATTTTCGCGTGCGTACGGATATGTTTTTTATATATAATCGTATATACCTATACCCCGCAGCTATAACACGGGTGGTATAATACAACAAGTACAAAACAGACACGTTACCACTGTTCTACACCGCATATCTAACTAAACATACATATCTACATACAACTTTCAAGCAATTTTAATTAATCACGATGCGTGTTATTGATTTTGATGCCTGAATCCAGAGGTCAAGTTGCCTAGCCCTCGCTATTCTATTTTCTTATGTTTATTTACCAACAACATCTCCTTCCCGAATTGAATGTACATAGATACACACGACCGAAATTATATAGTTAAGGTACTCTTATAAGGTTGAGATTGGCTATAAGTAACAAGTTTTCTCGTCAATTGGTGTTGTAAATTAAATGCGACAACCGAAGGTGTCAGCCAGGTGCGCTATATAACCGTCCGTAACATGCCTGCTCGTGATCTTTTTCCGTCGTTACCACGTCACTCTCGAATGTTAATTTATTCAATTTGAATCAGTTCACCAATCTATCTCCTTTGGGGAAATATACATATACGAGTATATGTACGAGTACACTCAAGTGCACTTTTGTGGTCCTCCATATTATCAAAGTCTCTCTTGTTGTTTAGACAGCAACTTCGGAAAAACATTTCAAGTTTTTTTTTTTTTTTTATATATAAATATATGTAGGGTAGGTAAAATGTGGGCAGAGAATATATATGTAGGTATTATTGGGAGGCGAGGCATACAACAAATCAACTTGTGACTTCCACATATAAAAACATTGCGGAATGCAACATTGGAAATCATTAATCTTGTTGTTTTTTTTTATGTTTTTTGTAGGCAGGTATACGTCGTTTGTTGCACAACATTTCCTTGCACTTCATGGTTAGATTAAACAGTGTTGTGGAAAACTGTATGTCAAATATTATTTATTTATTTAACAAAAATAATCTATAAAATAAATTTATTGTGTTGAGAAGATCGAAATAATACGAATTGAGTTGGTTCTATATTTAGTAATTCTGTTAAGGATAATCTTATCGTTTAAATTCGAAAGAAGGTGGTCCTACCGCTTCGCAGGGAATTTTTCATAAAGTTTAGAATTTAATAAAATTTATATGGTCTTCAAAAAACCCTTTACAATGAATTTTTTAGCACCCTCCAATAATTTTGTTTACATAAATGTAACCGTCTGAGAGGGTAATGCCATATGTTGGCAAAACCATTTTAATGAGGGACAAAATAAACCGATTCCGTAGTGTTCTTAGTTCTAATAATCAGATATCTCCAACCGAAAGTATGCAATATGGCTTTTTCATGATTTTTTCATTTTTTCTGGTCAAAATTTCGAATTTTCAGCTCTTACTGTTCTTATCTGGTTAAATACAAATCCAACAAAAAAAATGTAAATCGGAAGATATATTCAAAAAATATTCAATCGAAACTGGTAAAATCCTTCTCGAAAACGTTGAAAATAAAAAAAAAATGGTTCCCATGAGAGGAGCTATTAGTTTTAAACACAAAGTAGCATCGTATAAAATAAGTATTATAAAATTTCTTTAGTATTTTCTAGAAGAAATAGGTATACTAAATTTAAAAATTAAGAAAAAAAAGAAAGTTCTAGTAATTCGTCAAGAAAAGCAACGTCAGACCAGCCTTAAACACTGACAGCTCCCCCTCCTCATTAATAAAAAATAATTTATTATCTTCTAATTCAGAAATTAAAAAAAAAATTAAAACATTGTTCAAAAATTAATTCACGAAACAAAATATTTTATTAATAAACAATTAACGACTGATTTACGTTGAATAACAAATCTTAACGAAAATCTACTACGTTTAACAAGAACTCTGGCCGAATTCCTAAACGTAAAATTTGCGCAAATTATGCTAAGCAAACAGTTTCAAAATGCAAACGTAAACATCCCTGCAAAGCAGATTGTTCCAAAATGTAGTAGATTTTTGTTTTCTTGCGCAAATACAAATATTTTGCTTTTTGCATTTGCTTTGCAAATTTGCGTTTAGGAATTTGGCTTCTGTTGTCACCAAAAAGTATTTTTTTAGTTTGAATACACCTACTTAGCTTGTAAATAACATTATGTGTTTCTAGCGTTTATTTTTTTTTATCTCTTGTCGTTGGCAAAAATATCTAAGTTATTTTTAACTTAATTACTCATTAATCCACCTAACTTGGGCGAATTAGCTAATAAACATGAATTAACTTAAATTTTTGTATTAATAATATTTCTGAATTATTTCACTGATTAAAAATAATTTATATTTGATCTGAGTTTATTAATAGGGTTGTCAGTCTTTTCTTTAACTTTGATTTTTACCTTCTTGGGCGAATTACCTAATTAACACGAATTAACTTCAACTTTTGTTTAGGTAATATTTTTCAATTATTTTATTAATTAAAAATAATTCATGTTTAATTTGAATTTATTCATAAGGTTGTCAGTTTTTTCTTTTACTTTTATTTTATTTTTAAATTAAATTAATTTTAATTGAATTACTCATTAAGCAACCTTCTTGATGGGCGAATTAGCTAATTAACACTAATTAACTTCAACTTTTGTTTAGATAATATTTTTTTAATTATTTCACTGATTAAAAATAATTCATGTTTGATTTGAGGTTATTAATAGGGTTGTCAGTTTTTTTAACTTTAATTTAATTTTTTAACTAAATTAAATTACTCATTAATGCATCCTCTTGATAGACGAATTAGCTAATTAACATGAATTAACTTATGCAAACAAATGCAACCTTAAGGATATTTAAATGATATTTTGCAACATAAGCAATCTTTCTCTTACAATTCAACTATTGCAACTCAAAAGCTTTAAAAATATGTCTTACAATTTTTTTTTGTCTGCACAGTAATGTAGTTTATCTAAATAACATTAACAAAATCAGTGTAAAGTGCGTATATCCATTCAATTACAAGTTTCACACAAGATTATTATGCTTTACAAGTATATTTTATGTACATATGTATGTATTTTTTTATTGAGATATAGATATTTTTGTCTAGTTCACCTTATATGCGGTCAAAGTTGTAATAATTTTTTTTTTATTGTATAGATTTAATTTTTTTCAATTTCAAGGCTTTGCAATGTCAATTTAAGTGCCTTATCTTGCGACTGTCTATATAATAATATTATGCGTTTGAAATAATTGTAAATGCACTTTATGATCGAGTTGATTTGTCAGACAAGAGGTTCAATGGTTTTTAAGTGTCTAAACATATTATACCTATAACATCTGATAAATATATGAGTGATGTAATGCGTGCGCAATTACTTGAGATATTTTTTTTTTTTTTTTTACTCTACCTAGATCATAATTTCCTGAGAAATTTTTTTGTTTGCAATGAAAATGAGTGATTTATGTGAGATAATTGAGTTTTATGCCATAGTCCCGGTAATTTATTGTTGACAGACTTGATGAAAGGTTTATTAAACATAACTCAAAAAACATTTTCATTGTGATGCTAAAAAAGCTTGGTGAAATTCACTTTAAATGAACAATTTAAGGAATAATTTCGAGGCCGCCAATTGATCTTTTTATATTGTCAATACAAAAACTAGGGAATTATTTCTTTTAATGTATATTTTTTCTTCTTTCATTTAAAAAAAATTATAAAAATACAAAAACAAATATAATCAAAACGTCTGAAAGAAACAGTTTTCTTTTAAGGTTTGTACGACAGCTCTTTTATTTACTCGTGGTTGGTACAATTACGATTATTTTTTAATCTATTCAAAGTGTTTTGAATAAGATGCCACAAAAGGCAAGGACTAGACGCCCAAATATTGTATGTGAGGGTCAAGACAAAAACAAATATTTTATGGGAGGGGGATCTAGATGGGATTAGTAATTTTGTACAAAATAGAAAAAAAAAAAAAAATAAAAAAATCAAGTTTAAGTTAAAAATAAGAAAAGTAAGTTTTTTCGCAGACTTTTGGGTTCTTATTTCCTGGGGCCCAATTTCGCGAAGCCATGCAAAATAGTCTGTAGAAGTGCGATGTATTATTTTATTCTTATTTTATTTAATTTTATTTTGTTATATTTTTATCAATTTTGTAATTGCCATAAATTAAAATGAAGAATTTGTTTGAAAAAGAAACATTTTGAATACTCAACCACGAAGACGCTAGAATTTATCTCCATCACAATGAAAGAAAACACATGTAGCCTCATTGCAAAGATTTCTATAGTCAAATTAAAGATACAAACTACAAGATAAGGCCACCTGATGGAGTTGCGAAACATGTCAAGATGTCTTATTTGTCATTTAATCCAAAACAACAATCTTGTATAGATTTTTAAAAACCGACTGCAGATACAATATCAGACATAAGACGTGGTGTGCAAAGCGATGGTATATAAATATATTTTTCAATTGCACGCGATATTTTCAATGAAAATGTGTATTTTGTATATGTACTTAAGCTAACTCTATCATTCGGATCAACTGTTTCGTCAAAGCATACAAAAAAAGATTCACAAAGCGATAATAATATTCAAGTATAGCCACACGTAAAACAGCTACTGTTTGCTTAACTATACTCGTTATAATATGAGTTTCTTCAGTAACTCAACTTCTATAACACCGGAGATGCATATAACTGTGACGATGACGATATAGTGATATTGTTGATTGACATTCTAAGTTGAAGGATGTGTTTAATAGTTCAGCAAAAAAAAATAAATGGCATAATACCATAAAGAGGAGAAACTAAAAATAGAAACTTTAAGCTTAATATATATTTATTGGGATATTCCATACAGTGGATCATCATTTCATTAAAATTGGAACGGATTAAAAAAAATGAAATCCTTATATTTACCTATGTACATACTTATATAAAGAAATGTGAACAAGTGTCGAATTTTACTGTTTACAACTAACGTTACCTAAAGGAAACATTTTGGAACTTGAAAGTTTTATCAAATCTGGGATGATTCACTATTTTTGACTGTTTGTTAGCACGTAAGTACATATGAAAGTTATAAAGCCAGTTTTGCAATAAGAAATTATAAAAGAAAGTTTGTATTTTACTTCCACTTCTGATTTATGTAACACCAGGTATACATTAGCAATATTATTAAAGATATCCTTTTGGGAAACATACGTAATCCCCAACAACCAAAAACTCAATCGGACAAAATATCAAAAAAAAAAAAAAAATCGAATCCAAAAAGACAAAAACCCCATGGAGAAAGGCGCGAAAAGGTACAAAATCCCCAATTAATATTTTCTTTTGCTAAAATCTTCAAATCTCCAGAAATCCCCAACATATTAAGTGAAATATAACAAAATTAATTTTTTTTTATAAATAAATCGTCACGCGATACACTCAAGTTAAGATCTCAGGCCCGAAACCATAATGCCCGAATCGAAAAATGTCTTAATGCCCATAAATGGTCTTATAGCCCAAAAAGTCAACAAAAAAGTGCCCAAATTTATTTTCAAATAAAAGAACGAACGTCCAAATCGTTAATTGTCATTTCACCGAAAAAAAAAAAAAAATGAATTTGGGCGTTATACCATACGCCTTGCGCGTTCTGGCATTTATTTTGGGCCTTATGACAATTTCTATCGTTCTTAAATATTATTATCACCCAACGCTTTTAGACGCTATAACGCCAAAAAACAAAAAACCGAAGAAAGTGCATTTGCACAAGAACTAAATACAGTTAAAGAAATTTAAAAAGAATATTCAACTCCTGCAGTGCTGTTGTGCTGTTGAATGATACCTATTCTTCAAGTGGCATCAAAAAAATATTTCAAAATGCTCAGGCTTACCACGCGAAAATTCTCCTCTATGAGAAGGGAGGCGACGCAGGCGGTGCGTTGCGAGCTCGCACGTGCTGTTTTTGACGTCCCTCCCTGTACTTTATCTAACTCCCAATTTATGACTATAGAAGTCATCACGCCATGAAGTAGGAGTGAGAAAAAATCAAATACGTCAAAATAGACAAATAAGAGGGAGTGAGGAAAGTACAGAGACGTCAAAAAATTTGGAGTCATGAGTTTCTAAACGCATCCCAAACATCAGCGATGCACATTAATTGAGCAGTGAACACATTACTTTTATTTTTTACAATTTGACGTTTGCACTGAAAGTGAAATAAAATATGGATTCTCAAGTGAAGTAAGTTTATATTTCTATTGTTATTATTTTTTATTTTTAATAAATTATGTTTTGTTATTTATCATTATTACGGTTGTCGTTTTACTAAAATAAAACCGCTTTTTCATTTTAAGCTGCACAAAATGTGATCAGAAATGTCAAACTTATGAAAACTAAAATGTATGCAAAGTGAAAAGCATATAACAAACATGATGCGTTCCCGATGCACATGAATGTTGTAACGCTGCAGCGTCGAAACTCAGCTGTCGAGCCTGAATCTATACTAAATATATATATAAAAAAAAAATAAAAATAAAACGATTTTTTAAGAGCACGGCTAGTACAAAACAAATTTGAAATAAAATAAAAAAATAGCAAACATTTAGATTTTTCTTTTGAAATATTAAACCACTTCCTTACTGATAAATAATTTGAAAGATTTATTATGAAGTATGAAATATTTCCGAAGCAGTTTATGACAAACCACAAAAAACCGTAAGATTTTTAAAATTTAAATATTAAAATACAATTATTTATCAATAATTTGAACATTGTAATAAATCAAGACTATACCTACTTTGTTTGGATTTTCATATTTACATTCCTGACAAACTACACGTTCATCGTAAGTTTCAACTTAAAGAAAAAGATCTACCTCACGTATAGATATTCAAAATGGAAGCTAATACTTCCACAGTAAAATTTAAAACAACGTGCGCGCAGCTATAAGCATTTGTTACGCTTCAATACGCATCATTACAAATTCAACACAACTCTCCGTCAATTCGGAAATTACCGAAGCATTATTTTTATTTTTTTTTTATTTAAGGAAGTTCATTACCATCCAATCAGCGTACCTATCTACATACATACATATATAGCAGTGACCAGTGACCGTCACTATTAGGTCGACCCTCAGAACTTCCATCATTTTTTGTAAACTTGACCTTGAATTTTTTGATTTACCTAACTGATATAAAACAGACAATCAAAAATGAAAAAAAAAAAGAATACAAAAAGACTTAAAATAATAACAATACTTCAGAACATTTGTGTCGTGCTCGTGATAGTGTTACTTTGATGTATTAGCTTTATACAAATCCTAGGCATAATATTGTTATGATGATAGTAAAGATATTGTTGTGTTAATGACTGCGAGAAAAGCACTTCGATGTAAAACATCGTAAGATTATATTTTGGAATAAATTTTAATCGCCGATTTAGGTATTGTCATCACCCGTCGTGATTTCGGCTGTGATAAATATTTACAATCACTTTTTTGTAAGAGATTATAACAGGGACAGATATACAGTGATGCACTAATGAAGACATTATAACAATTAAACCGTGTTAAAGTTTGTCAGAAGTGGTTATGGATTTAATGGATTGAAGATTATTATTCAAACACAAAATTGTTACATACAAATATACTCGTATATAATTTGGTGACACCTCAATCACAGTTTTGTCTCTATTATATCTTTAAGGTTATATTTATTTATTTATTAAGATGGATTGGCATTGGTAGATATGTATAAGTTGGTAATATCTCAGCTTTTATTTCAACTTTCTAATACAAATTGTCGTCACCAAATAAATTAATATACGGCAGATTGAAAAAAAAAATATATTTCACTTTTAAGTGTTGATTTTATAAATTAATTAAATTTAACCATATACATGAATATTGAATATCTTACAGATATCATTATAGGCATTTAAATGCGAAGCTAAATGATTTTGAATAGGAAACCTAAAATACATTAATAAAATGGGAGTAAAAGGGCGGCACGTGGTGTGCAAGGCCCTGCTTTTATCCGGCAGTGGGGTTTGGATTCGATATGAAGGGAGTGTTGATGTAGTAGGCCCTGTAAAATGCGGCTTTCATCCGGTACCAATGGTGGACGTCTTTACGACGCGAATGTCACTATTGAACAAAGTATGTAAATACGCAATTAGTTAGGTATGACGTTGGCTTTACGTCCCCAGGGCCTACATGCGTCACACAAAAAATAGCCCTTTGGAAGCTATACACCGGTCCATTGAGTCTTCTATATCCCGGCAATGGTTCTGTTCAATCCCCTCCCCTCTCCCTATATAGCACCTAACATGGATCCAAGTCTAGCTGTTTTATGCAACGATTGTATGGTATGAATCTGTTACTGTAAATCCCCGTATTTCTCAAAATCCCAGGATTGAACGGTAAAAGTGATAAATCTCACGGACATGGTGAAAGTTAAAAATTAATTTTATTATCATTTATGTTTTACTAATCATTCTTAGGACTTTGATTAAACCGGGAGTTTACAGTAACACTCTTAATTCTTAAACTACTTTGTCTTTATTTTTTGCGTCGTTTGCAACGATTTTAACTTGCTCGTTGCATCTTATGTCCCGCTCATTCAAGTCTGTCAGTCATAAGGCAGCTCCGAGCGCCCGTCAACAGAATGAATATTGAGAACAATAAATTTTGGACTTGAACCAATATTGCTGAAAAGTTCTACTGTTTAATTTTATAATTTCCCAATTTCATTTTAACACATTTACTTTAACCCTCTTCTTATCATTTTACTGTTTAAGGAGTTAATTAAGAACTGTTGGGCGCCATTTCTTTCGTAAATACTAATGCATATTAATAAGAATAATAAGAATCTTACTAGAGTTGTAGATATTCTAGTTCTTAGGACTGTAAAAGTTTAAAAGTTATGAACTCAGTCATTGTTTTAATAATAAAGTCAACTAAGTCAAAATATTTACATATAATTATGACCAAAATATTTTTTTTTTAACCAAAATTCTAATTTCTGTTCAAAATCTTCTTTTTTTGTATTTTTTATGTTTATTGAAATCTATAAAATTTTATTGATAATCTTCAAAATAAAAAATTAAATCACCCTCGAAATCAAATTAAAAATAAGAATATCTTTGGCCCACCAAAGAAGTTAACGATATAAATCTACTCGATGAAATCTTGGTAGCCTTTCAATAATAATTATTATATTTCTATAAGTTCAAATTACTTAACTAATCATCATATATTATTATTTTTTTTTTTCAATCAGAATTTTTCATTTATGCTTTATAGAGATTAATGAGTGTGATCTTTGTCGATGTAATAATTCACATTTATTGTTTTAAGAATTAATCATCACTTCACTAAAAACATCACCCGGATGCCTTTCTCGGTTTGAGGTAGGTACTAAGAATTTTTTTGAAAAGCAAAAAAAATAAACAGATCAAAACCTCTCATCATCAGTGAAGGACGTTAAAATTCCAAATTATCATCACGCATCGCATTGGCCCCACAGAATATTATAAAGGTGCTTGACCGAAAGATAGATTGACGTTTTATTAGTGCTGATGGTACTGTGATGTGTTGTTTAACGAAATACAATTTATCGATTGATGATGGTTGTTTTGTTTTTTCTTTTCTTGGGCGATCGACTATAATGACTGTTTTCTTTGTTTATTGAAGCTTTTATGATTAATGCTTTGGACTTTGATATAAAAAAAAACGTAGATATATAAAAAGCGGGTCTTAAGCAAGACTCACCTTCGATATGTTTATGTTTAACCACTGCATCACTATGTGCAGAAGTTATAGGCTTATTAAACTGGGTCAGAAGAAGGCTTGGTTTTTAAAGGAAACCCTAGACTTCAAGCCAATTATATATAGGTCAGCATTAATTTTTTATGGAGTCGTTTAAAATTAAACTAAAATAATAATGAAGATATCTATAGAGAGGTGAAAAAGGTTGGTCCCACATTTTCGACTTTCTGTTTTTAACTCGATATATACGTGGTTAAATCACTTTTCGTCAAACTTGGAATAACGGAATAACAGATTTTAATGTGATTCATTATAGATTGGAAATTAGAATGTTTGTTTTTAGCTGTAAGAATAACGGTTCTTGACCTTTGAAGCAAAGGTATTTTTGGTCTTGAGTAACGATTTTGCTATAAAAATGTTCATTTACAACTGTAAGCATGTATAATCGTAATGGTTTTTCCTCTGGCTAATTAATCCTTTTGGTGTTAAAAATAATTCGTAGAGTTGACTTAACCTTTTTATTGACCTCATCCTTTTTTTTTACCAATAACTGAGGACTGAACTTTAATGTATTGTCATAATGTTGAAAAAAATGAATCATACTAAAAAGACTTTATCATGAATATGAAAATAATTTTTTTTTGTCAAATCCTGAGAACTTTGGAGAATCTTGAATTAATCAAGAATGTGTATTTTGGGAATTAAATTTAAGTTTGTTAAACTAATTATAAAAACAAAATTGTTTAAATTTATTGCGTGATGAGGAAATCTTATATATGAATAATTTTAGTGAATCAGCTTTATTTTGTAGCAATCATGTTTTGACCTTGTGCATCTTTCATTCATTATAATTTTAGTGATTCATTCTTTGTGAAATTTCTTAAATACTCATACTTCTATAAATGACAAATTTAAATGTCACCAAAGTGGTGGAAGAAATGGTGTAAATACTCTAGACAGTCTAGATAGTCTAAATTATTTTACTAGTCTAAATGGTCTTGCTGGAATAGATGTAAATAGATGGTCTAGATAGTCTAACTAAATGGTCTAAGTTTTGTTAATTATCTAGATGGTCTAAGTGGCCTACATGGGCTAAAAGACTGGTCTAAATATTTTAAATAATCCGGATTTACATTTTTTAGATGGTATACATTATCTGGATCTAGATTTTCTATCGAGTAGATATAGTGTGAGTGGTCCTTAATAGTTCCAAATCATCTAAATGGTTTGGATGTGCCTCATGGTCTTCTTAATGGTCAAAATGATTTAGAAGTCTAAATGGTTTGAATATGGCCTAAATGGTCTAACATTCTTAATGATTTTGATGGTCTTGAAAGTCTTAATGTTGTAGACATTTTGTCGCCTACGGAAGCCAAAGTTCTTAAAAAAATTTTGTAAGCATAATTAGGCACTTAAACAAAATGACATAGGAGCAAGAAAAGTATAGCGTAGAAGTGTTCGTACAGTATATATGAAAGGGCAAGTTCGAGAATCATAATTCAGGAAATTTTTGGTGATCTAAGCGAAAGCAGATATGGTGACACAATTAATAAAGTCGGTGAACTCAAGGAGTGAATGTAACCCGTTAGCTTCGCATTGTAGCACTGTCAGTACCATACCTACTATTTATATGTGGCTTTTAGCTTTGACAGTACTACGAGCTACATCTACTATAGGTCTGTTTGGTAACATAAAATTTCTTGCAAACTTCCTGTCAAACCCCATATGAAAAAGCCTCCGTTTTTGATTATTTGTTTCAAAAAAAAAAAGTTGATAAACAGACATATCTACACCAATGTTTTGAGCAGTTAAGTTCACACAAAAGGGAGGATCGTAAACCTTGAAGATCACTCCTTAAATTGAAAAACTTGTTGATATTCGGGCACATTTCCTTAATATTGATTAAAGTTCCAAGAACTTGTCAAAAGAGGTTGGTCAGACAGGAACCCTATTTTATAAGTCTTTATATCAAAGGAATTATACTGTTCTTAATTTTCAACTAAAAAAACATTTAAAAATCTCATAGGTACCATCAGCAACACCTTTTAATTGCTGTCAAAAAAAAAATATACATATTGCCAAATATAAAATCGACACATTTTTTTTCTCATAAAATGTGTTATGATATATTTTTTTTATATAACTACCTATAAAGCTTTTTACGATTTTTATGATATTAATTTCAAAAAGTTATTATAGTACTTAATTGCATTGTTATGTCCTTGCACCTAATGTGAATTACACAAATTAATATTGTTTCTTTTTTTAATATAAAACATTAAACTTTATCTACAACACCAGAATAAACAATAAATTATAAATCAATTAATTAGCAAAAACCCTGAAAGTGATTATCTTGTTCACTATAAAATAAAAGTGAAAATATTAAATCCAATAAAAAATTTATTGAAATATTTATTGTTTTTTTTTAATCGTTTAATCACACTGCAGAATTTCAAGATCACTACCACCGTTGCCGTGCACAAGGATATTTCCTCTTCCACATGAAATTGGAACTGTGTAACAATTCCATTATTTCCACATTTACAATAAATTACTGCACAAGGTAGAATAATTTTTTTTATTCAATGAAAACTAGTTTTTCGTGTGTATTATTATTAAATGAATTAAAACAAAGCTATGAATTTATTTATTGCAACGTGTGGCAGCAATAAAATTATAGAACATTTACTTTAAGTATTACACCTGTCCTAGCTATAGTGTCATGCATTCCAATGAACCCGCAGCACGAATAGAATATAGCAAAACAAATCAATGCTAACAAAAAAAATAATTGAAAATCAAATTAAAAAATAAAATTGAAGGCGAAAATTAATAAATTTAAAGACAATAATTAAAGTCCGACAATATTGTAAGATTGATATCTCTATACATTGCGCTACACACGCAGAGTTTGGTTTTAGAATCTTTTTGAGTGAAATAGAAATTTATAATATAGGCACTTATACTAACAATAGACTGTGGGATCTATCGGAGGTAAGGAAGATATTTAATTAAAGTCTCGCAAGTGGCAAAGTTTTAAATAAATCGATTTTTTTAAATTTTAAGATTAAGGTTTTAGGATTTCATATTAAAACAAAAATAAAGGTGTATTCCACAAGCTTCATAAGCAGACATTATGATTATTTTGCTTACACATTAAAAATATTAAGAAGAATCTGCGTTCTTTTTTTTTGAAACTCTATGATTTTTCGCCCAAAACAACAATAAAGTCTTTAAAAGTTCATATAAAAAATAAAATGTGTACTTTTTAATTAAATAAAATTATATGAAAAAAGGTGCGAGTGCCGGGACTAACGCGTTAAGATGTGTAAATATCAAATTAAATATTCAAGTGCTGGTTTAACATCACGGAACGCGGCGAGTTCGAACTGTCAACCAAATTTCAACCCTAACTGAACTCGACCTTTCGATTTAGTTCAAGCTACGAAGGAACGTACACATTGTACGAGTTTGGGTTGACATGAAGTAACGTGTCTAATATATGTATATCAACGTATTGTAACGTTGAACAGCACAAGGTAATGTGCTACAGAAATGTCCACATTTTTTTAGTTTTCCCTATCGCCACATCAAAAAGATAAAGACAAATCAACAAAACGTAAATTTAAAATAGGAAATAAGGCATTAGTGGCTACTGTTTTTGTTTTTTTTTTCTATTGATTTTATTTCTTCAAATATTTCAAATTGTAAAAATAAAAATAATATAAACCATTTAAAAAATAAAACAAATAATTTGTTCTTTCAAAGTTTTCTCTTACCTTATCTTTTCTCCTAAATTGTATTCTTGTCTTGTCGTCGTGAATAGATGTGAACTGCAACCACAACACCAAAAGAAAATTGTTTGTAAATACATTCACATGTTAATTTGTTTCACACATTCTTTCACTATATCTGTTTTTTTTAATTTTTTTATTTTTCCTTACGATATCACTGATCACAACACAACATTCGCTATTTCTTTTGTTTATATTTCTAAATGACAGAAAGGTAGCACTACTTTCCTTTTCGAAATGTCATTTTGGTGTATTTAGTTGTTCTCAAACTGTGGGCGATTGGCAAATTGAATGAACGATGCAATTTTGATTTTAAAGGGCACTAGTACACTGTTCGTTTACTTATCTCTAAAATAACTGCTTTTAAACGAAGCAATTACCCCTTACTTATTTTTAAGTCCGTAGGCGGGTGACGTATGTGGTGGCCAGGTTAAACAAAATTGGTGATATTTAAAAATTGCAAAGTAAAGAGTGTGTAAAGATGTTCCTTTATCTTCTAAAAGCAGTCAATGTTAATTTCTACTAATTTTAGTCAAGTTTTCGTCAAAGGTTATATAAAAAAATTATAGTTGGAGTGAAATAAGTAAAAATTGTTGTTTTGGGAAGTAAGCGAACAAAACTAATTAATTATTGAACATATTTTTTTTACCAACAATTAGGACGTATTGATGAAAAGATTGCTACCACATCTATTAATGAATATTGACAATAATCAAATAAATTTCCTTTGGAATTCGCGAGAACTAAAACTTAAATTATAAATTTCTTTCTTTATTTTCTTTTGTTGGCTTTTTCATTCTAATTCTGTTTTTCATATATTAACATGGTATGACTTTTTTTTAACGATGCAATTTCACCTTGCGTTTTAAGCACATTGGTGAGGAACGTAAACGTATGATTATTCACGTTTAAGACAATCTACTCTTGTGTCTAAGCTAGGCAGCTATAAGACAACAATAAACAAGGTTTTTGAACACATTTTCCAAAGTTGGACAGTTGTTTAAAGTTAGACAACGTTTATAAATAAGACCATAAGTGCATATTTGCAACCGTAAGGAAACCAAAAGAGAAACGAAGCTTAAAATCGCTCTGGTCTAAGAGCAGTGTATCGCCTGCTCTTTGATATTTCGGTATAAAAGCTTTTCAAAGTATCTAAAATTGGCCGCGTTCAACAGTTTTCACTTAATTTCATAGAAATTGTAATAAAGTAAAGAAGAAGTGAAGTATTTTAAAATTTGTTTTTTTTTTATAGGAATCTTTTAGAGCATGGCGAACGTTATATTGACCTTGTAAATAGATATATTAATGTCTGTTTAAAACGGTCATTTTTAAGAAATACATACATATTTTAAAAGAAATAATTTTTGTTCGATTTTAAAACAAAATAAAAGCATGGATATTTGAATTAAAAAACTATATAAACCTTGTCATTTATTTAACAATATTTCTTTTCTATCTTAAGTACATTTTATAGAAAATGCCTCCTCCTTTCTAAAAAGGCAGACATGGACAACCTATCCCTTAAAATTTTTTTTTTCTTGTATGGACTTAAACTATACATGTTTCAGCTTTCTGTCGCATCTTATGCTAAATATTCGTTGAGTACAAAATTTTTTGTCCATAAAAACTTTATTGTATTAAAAAAAAAAAAAACAAAAATGTTTCAGAATTAAAAAAATATATAACAAGCATTTTTCAAACAAACACTTATTCAAATATGAGCTGCACTTGTCAAAGTTCGAATTAAAAAAAACCTTTATTAATTCGAAATAATTCTGATGTAGTGTGCAACCGAATAACTTAAAAAAAAAATTATTGCTTCAAGTTCGATCATAATAATAATTAAGACATGATTCTAGTTATATACATACATCCAGTTAATCAACTTTAGACCCCCTTGACGAACGCCCATCTGATATGAGTATAGTTGCACCCCCTGAAGCGTTTCTCCATTGATTGTGGTTAACCACATGTGTTAGATGTGTGCAGTGCATCAGGTAGGTAAGGTATAGGTTGTTGCCAGTAATAGGTATATGGTGGATCGCATGCTGCAGCAGTCTGTGACGTGGGAATTTGTCTATATGGCTTCTGTTGCTAGATCACGATCTCGAAAAAAAACCGTCTCTAAGTAGACAAAATGCAAACAGGTGGGATTTTTTTTCATATAAAAATAGATTTGATTTAATTTTTTTTTTGGTATGAATTCTTTTTTATTTCTTAGGAAATAGGGTGTTACAAAAAGTGACAATAATCTTTAATTTCTCTAAAGTAAATTGTTTAGGAAAGTATGTTTACTTTGTTAATTTTTTGTCAAAGACATTAAACAAAGAACGTCTTTTAAATTATAAAAAAATAATATCGGGGAAATGAGTCAGCCTTGTGTTATGCCATTTCAAAAATTCAATTTAATTGTCCTCTGTTAAGATCTCTTTTGAAATACTCCTTCAAACCCCTTGAAGCCTGTGATGAATTAGTTCAAAGTGTTATTATGTCCCTCGAATCTCATCAACCGCACTCCCCTAGATATGGGTTAGAAAGTCAAATGACTAAACAGATGATAAAATTTTGAAAATATAGGAAAACATTTACATATTTTTGAAACACCCTTTACTTGAAAAAAAAAAATAAAATCTAACATCATGCTTCAAGTGCTTTTGAAGATTTGTGCGACTTGATCTTGCGGCATGTGTGTTCCTATATGTGAATGATGTTTGCTCTCCAAACTCCAACAACCAGATGTTGCTCACGGCTAAAACGATTTGCAAGATTGTTCCGCAATCACTATCCGTCCGTACACAACACTATACCTATGAATATTATACTCTCTAGGGAACTATAGACATTATACAAATGTGAAACTATAAGTAATTTAGATGCAGATACTTTGCTTAGATACAAAAAAAAAAAAAAAAAAAACAAACCTATGTGCGATTGGCTTAAGTTATTCAAATGCCTATTTCTCTATACATACTTTTATATCTTTTTCAAAAAATTACTCTGCAAAATGCTAATTAAATTTATTGCAAAAAAAAAAATTAAAAAAAAAAATTACAGTAAGTCTGGTATGTGTATTATACTTTTGCGCTAACTAGACAGAGGAATTGTTATAATACGAAGTGGATATTTTTTTTTTTCATTTAAGTTTATTTTTTTTTTGTCTCACGCGCGTGCGTTTTGTATGAGAATAATATGGCAGGTAATCAATTATTTAAATTGGATTAGTTAGATGGTTTATTGCGGAGCAGTTTGCCAACTTAATGTATATAGAGTTGAACATACAATCAACGTGTTTATTGAGATACTATATTTTAGTAGAATGAATACTTTGGAATTTTTTGTTGTTTTCATTGAGGAAGTGTTTTTTTTTATTTGTTGAATGTTATAAGTAGAAGTTTGTATAATTAATTATTATTTTAGTTATTTTTATGTGTTTTTTTTGTATTTGTTTTTTATAAGATTTATATCTGTAGTTGACGCATAGTACATCGACATACTTAATTAATTTTTAAGTACCTACATACCTAGTTGAAGGTTGTTACTTTGTTATAATTATACTGTTGCATAAGAACTTTAATGTAGGGTCTTTTTATTGCAGATTCCAAAATCTACTTTAAAAAATCTTATAAAATAATTAGAATTAAATTTTTACAACTTAAAAATAATTTATTAATTTTTAAGTTAAAAGGAATTTAAAGAAGATTTTTAAGCCAACTAAGTTTTGGTTTCCAGGTTAAATAAAAAAATAAAAACTTGTCCAAAGAACCTATTTTTTATTTTGGGTTAAATTTAGGAGAATATAAATAATTATATTGAGTGAGAAAGAGATGAACAAAAAAGGCTGAATATTTTAAATTTTGTAAAAACTTGTAGATTTTTTTGACGTTTAGTGACGTCTATTTCCTCTGCTTACACTTTTTCTTTGTCACTTAAATACTACAGAAACAATTTGTTTTTGATTTGGAAACATATGGTCTTATTTATAAACAGTGTCTAACTTAAGACAACTGTTCAGCTTTGGAAAATGTGTTTAAAAACCTTATTTATTGTTATCTTATAGCTGCCTAACTTAGACACAAGAATAGATTGTCTTAACTGTGAATAATGTAGGTAATATTTATTTTTATTAATTAAAGCCTATTTTTTAACCAATTTGAAAAATGGTTAGACAGGGTCTAAGTAGACAAAACTAATAAATACGACTGATACTTTTTTAATGAAATATTAATTTGTTATTAAATTTCTATTTAATCTATCGCTATTCAACGAGCACATGTGTATTTGTGTTTTGTTTTGTGGCTTTTCTTCTATCGATATTCAATTCGATATTCGTCAAAATTAATTTTTATATATCTCCTTTTTAAAACGCTTTTACTATAGAATTGGCTTTCTTCTCTATCTGTCTGTTTATTTGTCTGTAAGTCTCTAGCTTATCGGGAGTTATTTTAAAATCGATTAAAAAAAATTTACCGAACTGACAAAATCCATAAATCTGTCTTTGTCATTTTTTTTTGGCTCAAGAAAGGATTTAGAATCGAAAATTTGTATAATTTAATTAATTAAATAATTAAAAATACTTAAATTATTAATGCAACTTCTGGGTCATTCTATCTACATATTGTACATATTGCTAAATTAAGTATAATGTCATTTAAGCCTTTTATTCTTTTTTTACTTTTTATTACTCAGGTATATATTTTTTTTTCAATTTTTCTATCTCAAGAATTTCACTAAATTTATTTACTTACCAACAACAGTATAGGAAATCATCCCTGTTGCACCCCTCACAAAACAAACTCAATGAACACAACACAAATATTTGAGTATTTCTTTATCCGATCATTTTCACTCAATTTATTCTACATCGAACAAATTTTATCACATCAAACCAACTCGAACTTCACCATTTTAACTTTAACTCTCAATTACCTTGTTTGCCATACAAAGCTCACATAGAGCCCAAGCCCCACAATTCCACAGACTGAGAGTCTCACCACCACAAACCAACGATCGATCAGAGATCGTCAGACGGAAAACTTTTATTTTCAACCATCTATCTATCTATCGTGCCTCCTCCACTCCAAGTGCTAAATTCGTCTCCAATTCCAAATTTAGTTAATAAAAAGCAACCGAAAGCATAGGACGTGTATTTTGATAATATCGCGGGCGCGTATTCCCACAAAAAAAATTAAAAAAAAAAAAACCTAGTTAAAAAAAAAAAAATTCGCGATCATAGGTAATAAATACTCACTCTCTGTCTATCTATTTCCCATCCTCCTTAGGGGTTTTACCGACATTTTTACAGTGATCTTTTGATAGCGCAAGAGTGTTTTTTTTTGTGAACTATACAAACTAAAAAAAAAACATCCGTGATATTTTGGGCGCGCGATCTTTGACTATGTGTGATGAAGATGATGATCGGTAAAAAAATGGCAGACAAAATAAAAATAAATAAATTGAAATAACAAGCAAACGATAAGATATACTACCTCACGATCACCTGTTTGCTGATCGTGTGACTTGATTAAAAATTGATGAAAAAAAAAGCTCGTACCTTTGTACGGATATATCCGGATGTTTATTGTAAGACAACAACGACGGCAACGACACGAACATAGCTTGGAATTGCAATAAGGCGTTGGATTTTTTTTTGCACGATCTTGTGAAAGAAAATTTATGAGTAGATATTTCTCAAAGCATCCGCCTGTTAATTGAAGATCGATTTGGGAATTCCATTTTTTTTTTTCAAATTTCCCTTTTTGGTTTGATCGGAAAATTAGGAGGATCATTAAATGGGTATCTTTATGGAGATTTTTGATCTAACTGGAAATCACATTTCGTGAAGTTTTCAATTGAGGATCAGTGGATTATAGTTGCATTTCTGATTTTAAATAAAGACCATTTCAAAAGGAAGCTTTAAGATTGCCAAATAATTTGGATAAAAAGTGATCTTCAATTATAAGATCAGTAATTGAACTTTTTACAATCGGAAGTGTTAACGTTCCCTTCATAAAAATCAACAAGTGTTTTATTGAAACTTTTTTTTTTTAAATGTCAGAAACTTATTCTCAAACACGATCACCTGAGATTCTTTAATTTTTTTTACCGATCGTGTTCGAATTTTGTGAATATATGTAGGTCAAGAAACTTACACAAATATCAATCATCGACGGATTAATTCAGAACGTGGAAGGTGATCGTGAGACTAAAAATACAGTTCCTCAGTTCTACTACATTTTTGTCATAAAATTGTCATGATCTTCAGTTCTTTTTCTCCTTCGTTTTTGATTAAACTGATCATCTATTAATCCTTAGCCAAAGTTCCACGAATACTTAAAGAATCTCCTATAATTTTGTTCGCAAATTAAGATTCATAGGAAGATCATTCAAATATCGATCGTCTACCCCAAAGTTTTTCTATCAAACGGATCTTACTTAAAACTTCATTACCTAAGTCCTGTTTAAAAATCAGCTTTAAGCTGTTGTAGTTGTGCAGAATATTTCGCGGGAATTAATTCTTTGAAGATCACTTCAATAATAACAAAGTTTTAAAAAGATTTTAAGTGTTTTTCTTAAAAATGACGTTTTAATGAAGTTACTGAGTAAAGTCGTTGGTTGAAGAGACTTCAAAAAAGTAATCACGGTGCTCCATCTAATTTAATTTTGTTAAAAACTGATGGATTTCTTGTCCTTAGAAATTGAATATCATTATTTTCAATTTGTCTTTTTTGATCTCCAGTTTGAGCAATTAATGTGAAGATCTCCTGAAGATCGGTATTATTCTTAGAACTTTGAACTTTTACAAACTTCTAAAGCTTCTATTCTAAGACCTTTTCCGGATAGATTTTTCAGGTCTTCGTTTTTGTATTAAAAACCCTGACATAAAAACCTTGCAATGAAGCATGAGGACGGATCGAGGATCATTTATCAAAAAAATTGTTGGTCTTCTGGAGAATCAATGTTCAATCAAGAGGGTATAGGTTTTAATTTTTAAACAAGTGTCTCAAGACTTACAAAGTATAAGGAGAAATAAAATATGAAAATTACATTTATAAAAAAGCCTACAAGTAGGTTTTCTATCACGCATTTTTTTTTAATTCCCCACTTTAATGACGAATAATGTATTTTTTCCTGCTACTTATGCGGTCATAACATCATATTACGTGAGCAGGCGTGTATAATGCGAATTTTTTTTATCGCCACTGCCCGATTGCCGTCTATCCAGTTCCAGTTCCAAAGCCGCAACACCATAACAGTGCCTGCCCCAACATAGCCATCGCGTCGTGTTGTGTCGTCGTCGCATTTTCACTTTCTTTTGGACTTGAAAACTTTGGAAGTAAGTCGTGGTTGCCGCGTCGCCGCCGCGCCGAACGTCGCTGATGCTATTTACAAATTACAAGTCGTCGTGTTCGTTTTGGGAAGGGAATAAGAGTCGCGTCGGTGTAGTAGCCAGTTGCATTCCATTCGTAATTTTTTTTCTTTTCATTTTGCGGTAGTATTTATATTATTTTGATAGTTTTTTGTGTTCGTTCTTTTTTCCCTGCATCATCTTTCCGCTTACAAAAATAAAAATGTACAGAGAAACCGTTTTGACCATAACGTAATCACCCCAGCTAAAAAAAAAGCTGGTTTCGGAAAAGATAAAGAAGAAAGAAAACAAATGTTTATCATCGCGTCATAAGTGTGTGTGTTTTTTTTTAATCATTTCGTTCCGTTTCTTTTTTATTTCATTTGATTTGGCAAATTAAGAAGAAACAAAAATGACTAGGAAAAGGAGAGTTTTAAGAAGAGACAAAGTGCGGTTTGTCAGTTTGAGCAAGCAAGTTTGCGCACTTGTTGCATACAATTTTATTTTTGTCAAGCTTAAAAGCGTTGCTTTGCGGTAGTTTAATCGTTCAACTGTTTTATTTTTGCTTTAACAACTTTATTTCGTTTTGTCTTTTTGCACCATCATCCTCTCAATCTCTAAGCTAAGCTTCTCTTATTCTCTGAGATTATTTTTGTTTTAAGTGTTTAATTCGAAATTTGGTCTCTTTTTGTTTGTTTAAAAATTTATATTCTCTCCTCTCATCCGCCGAGTTGATTATATGTACCTTTTTGTGTATTGGATAAGCAATTTTCATAACGGCATTTTGGCCAAGTTTGTTTAAAGTGATACAAAAAAAAAGTCTGTGTGTACAAAATCAACAAAAAAAAAATTAAATGAAAGAGGAAGCGAAAAAATGGTGTTATTACATATTATTTGTAATTTCACTTTCTTTTGAAATGAAAAAAAAAGTAAAAAAAAAAAATGTGTATTTACACATGGCTTGAGAGGACGACGCGACGGGCCAAGCCGTAATACAAGTGTTTTTTGTGTACCTAGATCATGTGGAATTTTTTTTGTTATTTGTGATGTTTTTATTTTTTTGAAATTTTTTACATAATCTGAGTTGAGAGAGAAAAAAATTAAATGGCTGATTTTTTGTTGTCTTATTATTTTTGTTTTTTTTTTTTGTTTGCAGTTTTGATTGCGATTGAAGTAAAATTGTGCCAAAATGTTTACTAAACTAATAAATACGTGCCAGTAAAATTAAATTACACAAAATAGTGAGTGATTTAAATAAATTGAGAAATCAGAAAATATAAAAAAAATTATTGTTACAAATGGTTTAAGTAAAATCGAAAAATAAAATTATCGACGAAAAATTTTTTTGAAACAAAGTGGATAGGGACGAACAAGGAGCTAAGGAAATTTAACAGCTCTTTGAGGAATTTGATTTGGATTAATTTCGATTTAAAGTTTTGACAAGTTTGGTAAGTTTTTTTTATTATTTTTTTTTAATATCTTATGAATCAGAAATTTTAGATATGTACATACCTATATGAAATTGAAGATAAAGAACTTAGGTAGGTAGTTTTGAATTGAAGTTGATAGTGAAAAAGTCTTTTCCATAAATTAGGATGCCGAGTAATTCCAAAGTTGTTTTTCTTGAAGTTTTTTTATTTACTTTCTATTAAATCTGTCAAAACTACCTAAGTGGAAAGATGACATTTAAAAGAAGGTAGGTACCTATATTTCAGATGTATAATTGAAGCGTTTGAATGAGAAGATGTTAAGTGACATTGACTGATATTTGTCGAAAATATAATTTTAATTTGAATTTAAATAAAAACATCACATATTATGCATATTTTTTCTATTTGTATGACCTTTTTCTAAATTTCTCTAAACAGGACGTCTAAGAAATAAAGGTTGCTTAAAGACCAAAAATCACCACATCAGATAACACCTTCTACTTGTAAACGCTTCAATTATGGCTAAATTCAATTAATATTAATGCTTCAAAGAAGTGGAATAAAGGTTCTTCCAAACCAGCGCGAAACATTCGGAGCGAATACACATCGATCGAAGAATGTTCAACGTTCCCTTCACACGAGAAAGCAACTTTAAGTTTTTATGTAAGAAATAAATCCCCTTTCACACGAGGAAACAAGTTGCTGGAGATTTTTTGACGTTTTATTTTTTGATATATGTAATTTTTCCCTTGGTTTTTGGTTTTGCGCTATTTTCATGTTCTTGGATATTTATTTTTTTATTTTCGAAAAGTAATCCTAAGATTATCAGGCATGTGACCCAATTAAAACCTTCTTTTTTCTTTCGGGCCAGAGAGAGTGTAACAGAACTTAAAATACGCATAAATCATATTTTGTTAGATTGTATCGAAGACATTTTGGGTTTTAGGCTTGCTGTAACCAAGGTTCACAAAACCATAATAAATAATATAACTTCTCCATTCGGGAATAGGTATAAACTTTAGCTTTTATTTAAAACACTTTCATTGTTTGTTTTCTCTTTCAGAAGTTTTATAATTTTCTTCAAAACTCAAAAAAAAAATTGTTTATTTAATTTATCATTATTATTTGCAAATTTTTATTTCGAATTGAAATTCCTTAGTGAAACCGACCCCTTAATTCGAACTTGGCACGGACCTTCTTTAATTTTGAATTCGATCATTGACCCTTTTTTCTTTCGTTTGACATTTGTGTTGCATGAAAATTACAAGTCAAGTCGTGATTTGCTCGTGAGTGACGGTGGTGTTCTTTTTTTTTGTTTTTCGCGTAAATAAAAGTAAAGTAATATCATTCGTAGATGTCGGTTCGTCGCGTAAAAGTGTAAAAATATCCCTTTCCCTCATTTCTCTGTCGGTCAAAATAATATTGAGTTTTTTTTTAATTTGCAACCAAAAAAATATGAAATAAAAAATACATCAGTGTTTAAAACACTCAAAAGGAAGAATTTATTAAAAAAATATCGTTTTTGCCGATCCGTGATGATAAAGCTGTTATCTTTGACCGCAATTTTATAGTGTTACATAATTTTTCAAAGTTCAATTATTATTCACACGTAAAGGTATGTATGTACTTAAAAAGTTATGAATTTTTCTCCAACAAGTTGTTCCTCTTATTATTCTCTTTAGTTTTTGTGTAAATCAATTTATGAACATAATATTCTATCATTTGGTGCCTCATAAATAAGTATTAAGACATTTATGGTGTAGTTTCAAAAACTCTCATCCTTTTTGGAAAAAGGAGGCATTTAAGATATTCCATTGGGAAAGTACCTACCTACAAAATATATATGTACATATTATAAAATATTTTATGCCAAAGTGTTATTTTTTTTTACAAATATGATACAGAAAGCATTTAATTTTACCTTTGCTAAATGCATTTGCTATTTTATTGTCTTAATTTACTAAAATTAAATTTTTTGCTAACAACGAGAACGTGATTCCTGAGTTCTAAATTCTTTCATTCGCACCGTTATGCGTTTTTTGTGTTTTTATTCAGAAATCAGAACCCATCTCCAAACAACAGAGCTTGAGCATGTTGAGAATACTTTGAACTTTTTCTGCATGGAGGTCTGAGTCAGCATTGCCGAAGTGGCACGATTGTGTTTTTTTGAAACAAAAATTTAATCGTGGCACGGCGGTGGCACGAAAAAATTCAATATGGCAAGGCAGGGTCTTCTCATTTCCATTTTTTATTCCAAATAAAGCAAATTTTAAAAAACTTTTAGGAAGATTGCTCCGAATAGAGTAAAAAAAACTGGCAGAAGGTCTTATTTCTTGAATTTTTTTTTATAATTTTTTGTTGCATTTCACCTCTCAATTGAATAGGTACATATAATGGGTGATTTTTTAAGAGGTTTAGAACTTTTTTAAAAAAAAAAACAAAAAAAATTCGAAAAAATGAATGAAATATTTATTTGAATCGATAGTTTGAACCTTGCAATTTAATGTTTAAAGATAATTTCATGCAAATGTTGACCGCGGCTGCGTCTCAGGTAGCCCATCCGCTGAGTCCAATTTTGGCATACTCTTTCACACATATCGGCCGGTATCTCACGAATGAATGCATGGATGTTAGCTTCCAGTGTGTCAATCGAAGCGGGCTTGTCCCTATAGACATTAGCCTTGACATACCCCCACAAAAAATAATCTAATGGTGTCAAATCGCACGATCTAGGCGGCCAATTGACCGGCCCGAAACGTGAAATTAACTGTTCACCAAACTCGCCTCGCAATTGCGCCATTGTTTCGCGTGCTGTGTGGCATGTGGCACCGTCTTGTTGAAACCACATATCATGCAAGTCAAGAACTTCCATTTCGGGCAAAAAAAAGTTTGTTATCATCGCTCGGTAGCGTTCACCATTGACAGTAACGCTGCGATTCGCATCATCTTTGAAGAAATATGGCCCAATAATGCCGCCGGCCCATAAACCGCACCAAACAGTGGCTTTTTCGGGATGCATTGGTAGCTGTTGCAATGCTTCTGGCTGATCTTCACTCCAAATGCGGCAATTTTGCTTATTTACGTACCCATTCAACCAAAAATGAGCCTCATCGCTGAACACAATTTTTCGATAAAAAAGCGGATGAACATTTCGAACCGAGCACGAATTTTGATAGTAAAATTCAATAATTTGCAAGCGTTGTTCATTTGTAAGACGATCCATGGTTAAATTGCAAATCAAACTGAAGCTGTTTGACAGTGACACAAGGTACTAAACACACGTCAGCTGTCAAAACCAGTGTTGCCAAAACCAAACCAGCTAAAAAATCACCCGTTGTTATAATCTAGGAACTTCCCTTGTTTTACATATGACACGAAAATGGCACCATTTTTTTGATAATGTGGCACGGTAATTTTTTTTTGGGCGGCAACTCTGATCCGAGTGTGTTCTGTGTGCTCTAATTTGCAGTATCATTTCATTTTTATCATTATCTGTTGGCTTACATCTTAATATATGAACTTTCACAGAACTTTGGACTTACATTTGTAGAAATTGGTAGTTTTACGAAGTAAACGAACAGAGGTATTAGGTTTGTTTCCAACATTTCTCGCACTAAATGTCAAATTTGGAGTATTGTGGATGAAATGGTTTCAAAGAGAAGGAAAACTGTTAAAATGTCGGGAACGCTTTTTGCTTTATTTGCACTAATTCAGTCCAGTTTTTAAACGTCAAAATATACTCGACTATATTGTTGTCGTAGATCAATGAAAAATCTTATTTATTAATCTTATTTATTATTTATTACAGAAAGCATTTAATTTTACCTTTGCTAAATGCATTTGCTATTTTATTGTCTTAATTTACTAAAATTAAATTTTTTGCTAACAACGAGAACGTGATTCCTGAGTTCTAAATTCTTTCATTCGCACCGTTATGCGTTTTTTGTGTTTTTATTCAGAAATCAGAACCCATCTCCAAACAACAGAGCTTGAGCATGTTGAGAATACTTTGAACTTTTTCTGCATGGAGGTCTGAGTCAGCATTGCCGAAGTGGCACGATTGTGTTTTTTTGAAACAAAAATTTAATCGTGGCACGGCGGTGGCACGAAAAAATTCAATATGGCAAGGCAGGGTCTTCTCATTTCCATTTTTTATTCCAAATAAAGCAAATTTTAAAAAACTTTTAGGAAGATTGCTCCGAATGGAGTAAAAAAAACTGGCAGAAGGTCTTATTTCTTGAATTTTTTTTTATAATTTTTTGTTGCATTTCACCTCTCAATTGAATAGGTACATATAATGGGTGATTTTTTAAGAGGTTTAGAACTTTTTTAAAAAAAAAAACAAAAAAAATTCGAAAAAATGAATGAAATATTTATTTGAATCGATAGTTTGAACCTTGCAATTTAA
Source organism: Epistrophe eligans (assembly GCA_951394125.1). Lineage (NCBI taxonomy): Eukaryota > Metazoa > Arthropoda > Insecta > Diptera > Syrphidae > Epistrophe > Epistrophe eligans. The sequence continues at coordinate 108,604,526 of OX596028.1, forward strand.
TGTTTAAAGATAATTTCATGCAAATGTTGACCGCGGCTGCGTCTCAGGTAGCCCATCCGCTGAGTCCAATTTTGGCATACTCTTTCACACATATCGGCCGGTATCTCACGAATGAATGCATGGATGTTAGCTTCCAGTGTGTCAATCGAAGCGGGCTTGTCCCTATAGACATTAGCCTTGACATACCCCCACAAAAAATAATCTAATGGTGTCAAATCGCACGATCTAGGCGGCCAATTGACCGGCCCGAAACGTGAAATTAACTGTTCACCAAACTCGCCTCGCAATTGCGCCATTGTTTCGCGTGCTGTGTGGCATGTGGCACCGTCTTGTTGAAACCACATATCATGCAAGTCAAGAACTTCCATTTCGGGCAAATAAAAGTTTGTTATCATCGCTCGGTAGCGTTCACCATTGACAGTAACGCTGCGATTCGCATCATCTTTGAAGAAATATGGCCCAATAATGCCGCCGGCCCATAAACCGCACCAAACAGTGGCTTTTTCGGGATGCATTGGTAGCTGTTGCAATGCTTCTGGCTGATCTTCACTCCAAATGCGGCAATTTTGCTTATTTACGTACCCATTCAACCAAAAATGAGCCTCATCGCTGAACACAATTTTTCGATAAAAAAGCGGATGAACATTTCGAACCGAGCACGAATTTTGATAGTAAAATTCAATAATTTGCAAGCGTTGTTCATTTGTAAGACGATCCATGGTTAAATTGCAAATCAAACTGAAGCTGTTTGACAGTGACACAAGGTACTAAACACACGTCAGCTGTCAAAACCAGTGTTGCCAAAACCAAACCAGCTAAAAAATCACCCGTTGTTATAATCTAGGAACTTCCCTTGTTTTACATATGACACGAAAATGGCACCATTTTTTTGATAATGTGGCACGGTAATTTTTTTTTGGGCGGCAACTCTGATCCGAGTGTGTTCTGTGTGCTCTAATTTGCAGTATCATTTCATTTTTATCATTATCTGTTGGCTTACATCTTAATATATGAACTTTCACAGAACTTTGGACTTACATTTGTAGAAATTGGTAGTTTTACGAAGTAAACGAACAGAGGTATTAGGTTTGTTTCCAACATTTCTCGCACTAAATGTCAAATTTGGAGTATTGTGGATGAAATGGTTTCAAAGAGAAGGAAAACTGTTAAAATGTCGGGAACGCTTTTTGCTTTATTTGCACTAATTCAGTCCAGTTTTTAAACGTCAAAATATACTCGACTATATTGTTGTCGTAGATCAATGAAAAATCTTATTTATTAAAACATAAAAACAAAAAACTTTTTAAACGAAGGTTTTTCTGAATAATACAAATTCTATAAACTAATGAAGTACATCAGCCAAGTAGAATATTTGGCACTATTTTAACTGGACTAGTTAAATTATCTATTCAAAAAACCTTTTAACGGCCTTTAATTGTGCATAAAATTTTAAGTTTTTCTTCACAAATCACTAGGTATATTGTAGGGAAAACTATTTCTTTTCAAGATAAAAGCGTAAAAACTAAAACGATTTAGTACGACGTTAAAGCCATTTTATCATAGTAAAAATGCTTTAACATCGTACTAAACCGTTTAAAATTTTGCGCTATAGTTTCTAATAGACATTTCGCTTTTTCAAATGAAATCTAATTTTTTTTTACAAAAATAAAAGAATTAACACTTGGGCAACCCTTGGTTGACTTTGAAACTTGAATTCAATTGACTAATTCTGTCATCTGACAGAAGTCAACCTGGCATTTGACAACCAGCTAGAAGTAGTAAGATAAAATTCCTTGGTCTAAAATTGGCAAGAAGAGGAAATGTTCTTTTTTGAGCGCAAGAAATATGTAGTATACATTTTTTTACTCGTGGTATAGCTTTGGACCAAAAATAACTAAATCTGGCGGTCTAGAACCATATTCTTCAAATTAATCTAAATTTTCTATTTTAACTCTCCTTACGTCAAATATTGCTGTATAATCAACCCTTACATCATTGCCAGCCATTCTATAAATTCAAAACAAAATAATAAAATTAAAATAAACAAATTTATAATTTGTATTGTAATTAATTGTATTAACAAAATCTTAATTCACGTTTTTTTTTTTTTTTTTTATTGTTTTAACGACATTTTATTCATTGAATATATTCAAATCAATTATCTATTTTTATTTATTTTCGCATTTATTATTATATGTATTTGGAAAGTCACTAATAGATTAGTAGTTCAAGTTTACTCCTCTATATATAATAGACAAATTGAAAACCATTCAATAATATAAGAAAACACGTTTTTCTTGTATGATTATTTTAATTTCTTGTTGTGAAATTAAATTTGATCTAAAACATAATTTATTTAAATTAAAGAACCACTGGATATCGCTTCTATTTTAATTAAAAAAAAAAAGAAAAGAATTTCAATTTGCATAAAGAAGACATTATTCCATAAAAAAAAAAAAAACAAAGTTCCAAAAGAATAACAAAAAAAGTGTGCCTGGTACGAAAGGGAACCGATTTTGGACACAAAATTCTATCAAAATCAGAAAGTATAAATATGTACATATCTACTGACACAGTTATTACAACAAAAATATTTACTGCTAAAGAATTAATTTTATAAATTTCGAACACAAATTTGTAATAGGCGTGATATTTCCAATGGAATAAAAATTAACGAAAACTTAGAAACAAATTTGGAATATCAAACTATTGCCCCTGCAGACGTAGGTACATATTTATAAAGTTATTAACCTTCCGGCTATTGTAAAAAAACATTAAAAAATGAAAAGGTTTTGGTAGGTAATAGAAATGGGTTGGACTGACGTTTTCAAAATTTGAAGGATTCTATTTTAAAGGGTGATTCATTTAAAGTTAATTTTTTTAAAATAAGAAAAATTATTTTATCGGGTAGTCCTTTTTTTTATCACATTTTGTATTCTATTTTAATTATTTCTTTCAAATTTTGACAGTAAATATGGCTTACATACATATTCCATTCTAAAGTTCTTCATTACTTTACTTAATAGACTTTTCAAAACGAAATTTGAAGATCATATTCTCAGTATCTATGAGATCTCGGAGATCTCAGAAATCTGAATGTAATTCCTCAGTGGCATTTCTAACTTTTTCTGTCAAAAAGCTGAGACTTTGGACTTCCTTCCTCAATTATTTTTTGTCGCAGATGGTCAATTTATAAAAAAAGAGATCTAGAGAGTGCTTTTGAAACAGAAGTTTAGTCAGTGAGTTTTCACAAACGTGAACTGGCAATAACGATATATACATTTAAAAAAATTCCAAAATTTGAATTTTTTAAAAATAATTTTATAAGAAAATTAAAAAAAAAAACTTTAAAGAAATATTTATCAGTTGTCTGAGAATAGATTCATCCTAAATAGATTAATAAAAAAAAAGAAGGTTTCACATGTGAGTTAAAATTACAGTGTCCCATCCTATGTTGATTCATCCTGATTCTCATGCAAGTGTAAAGGGCTACTATATGGTTATAAAATGTCAAGGAGCCAGGAAAACTACACAGGTGGGCTTTATTAAAATTACAGCTCGCCATGCGAATTCTTCCATTTCAATGGAATCAGTAGCCGTATTGATGGCTACTGATTTAATTAAACCTTGAATTTATTTAAATTAAACTGGAAAGTGCTTTTAGTTTAATAAAATAAACCAAGTTAATCTATCTAGATCTAGAAAATTAAAGTAATCAGTCAAAAATAACAACTTGATGAATTTTTAATTTTAAGAGTAAACATTTCTGAATTTTTATAAAGATGGTTTTAGAAGTTGTTGAAAATTTTGCCAAAATAATTTTTGAAACACAGATGTTAATTTTAAAATAAAAAAAAAAACATATTTTTACGGGGGTGTTGAATATTTATGAAACTTAAAAAATTGTTTTGGTAAAATTTTTAAGAACTTTTAAGACCACCTTTATAAAAATATAGAAATCATCATTGACTCAGATTGACACACTTCCAAAAATAAATATTTGTCTGGCCGGTCGGCCCAGACACGTCCGTCTCACTCGACGGTTGTTCTACGACTGACTGGAATATTGGAATTCTTTAAGGTCTATCTATAACTATATACCAAATCTTTATGAATAGGTCACTATATTAATGTGAACATGTCAGTAAAGGTTACTACAAATTTGTGTTGACATTTTTTCAATATAAAACTTCTTGTCTTAACACAAAATATTTCATCCTAAAATCAGGTAAAAAAAAATCTGCTTTTGTCAATGTATAAAATACTAAAAATAAAAAAAATCGTTAAAATTCTTACAAAAAGAATTTTATTTTCTAAAAATAGAACAAAAAGCATAACTAACACAAATCAGACAATTTAGAAAAAGGTCAATATAATATTCTTAATTATAGCATTGACACAAGGTCAAAAATATCAATATAGAAAAGCTTCAAGAAAAACGGAAAATAATATTATTATTCAATATATAGGAAACAGAGAAATTTAAATTTATTAAATTATATTTAATATTCATAAGGTATACTACCGACTCATTAAGTTCACAAGAATAAATAATTTTTAAACAATCAATTATAATCTTTCTGTATAGAATAGAACGTAAAACCAATTAAATTGTTTTGTTTTAAATTTTTATGACTATATGAATGAATATAAAAATTTATATGAATAAATTATAGGTACCTAAATATTTTGTAAGTTTAAATAAATTTATGTTCATTTAATTTGGATTCAGGCAATTTAGAGTTGATTATGTGTTTAAACAGTAAAACAAACTTTCAGATTAAAATGTTTGCAAATTTTTTTTCTTTTAATTATTATTTGATTATGCGCATGATTTATTGAAGAAGTGTGTCAATTGGTATAGGGTTACCTACACAGAGAATTTTATAGAAACCGAAAATTAAGCTCGACTTGATAGCCAGAATTGACTGTTTTGTTGTTCAAGACTCTCACATTATGGCTAAGCATAATTGAAGATGAAGCTATATTGATGGATTATTAACACAATAATGAAATTATTGACGAGAAATTATAAAAAAAAAAATCAAAAATTATTCATTTTGGACTTTGTTTAAATAAATATTGTTTTTTTTATTCAAACCTTCAATTTTCATTATAAAATGCTGCGAAATTGCTTTTTCTATATTTGCTTTAAGAAAAGCCTTAGCCAAAACCTAAAACACAATTTTAAAATGATTACTTAAAATATTTAAAGGCGCGAACCTAATTCATTTGACTTTTTAACATTTATTTTTCGTTAAAATTTAAACACATTTAATATGTTAAATACAAGTGAATTTCTTATGTGATTAATATTTTTCTATAAAATTTTATTAAAAAATTCTTGGTTTGACATTTCTTCAAAAAAAAAAAAAATGATACTTTTCGTGGCACATCAAAAAATTTCCTTTGTATTTTTCACTCCAAATTTAGAAAAATATGGATAAAGCTTTCTTTCGGAATTCGTTACGAAGTGAAAATCTACTTTTCTTGTGCTAAATTACTTTGTTTTCTTTATATAGGGTCTTTCATTTCTCACTTCATTCCTTCTTTAAATTTATATAAAACAAAGTGTGCGTTAGATATGATCAATTTTTTTTATTCATTTGAAAGGCCTATATTGATGCCATAATGTATGGAATAATATAACATCGTTCAAATGTCTGTCGCGGCTTCTCTGGGTGGCGCTCATCCGAAATGTCCAATTTTCCATGACTCTGCTGCATAAATCAGGCTGAATTTGACTAATGGCATTGGTTAATGTTGGCTTTGAGGTCCGATGGTGGTTTGTGGCTTATTCGCATAGACCTGCGACATCAGAAAACTCCACTAGAAAATGTTCTAAGAGGTCAAATCGACCGATGTGGGTAGTCATTTTACATCACCTCCACTTAAGATGACCATGCCCCCGAATCGCTTGTGCAGAATTTTCAATGTGGGGTGAGCTATGTGGCACGTAGCGCCGCCGCGCCGCCGCCGCCGTCCTGTTGAAACCACATGACGTTGGTGTCATCATCGAATTTAGGCCAAAAAAAGTTGGTAATCATTGACTTATAGCACTCGCCGTTGACGGTGAAGGCCTAGCTAACGTCGTTCTCAAAGAATTATGGACCGATGACGCCGCCTCCGCCAGCCCAAGATCCAGTGGGCCTCATCGCTGAAGATGATTTTTTCATGTAAATTAGGGTCAGTTTCCATTTTTAACTGCTCGTTCAGCGAACACTCACCGTTGTCTATGGCCTCTTACCTTCAGCACCTGGATCAGTTGAATTTTGTACGAGTGCTGGTCCAAGACACGATGCAAAATTCTCCAAATTGTGCACCGTGAAAGGCCAAGTTCTTTTGAGCGACGCGAAATCGACTGACTCGGATTCGATGTTTTCGGCAGATCTTGCGTTTCGTCGACGTAAAGCGGGATCCACACTTATCTAGTGTGGTGTGTTGTGGAGTCGTGTGTTGCTATCGCTTCAATGTATTTAATAAGCGTAGAGTCATATTTGTCTCGTGTGATGTGTTGTGTTGAAATCAATCTTTTATCGATTGCGCCAAACAACGCTGTGTTGTGTCAGAGACATATTTTCCAGTGAGAAAGATAAGAGAGTATTCGGAGAAGAGAATACGTAAATAGCGAAAGAAAAAAATTAAAGTTTGCAAAATTCTGATTATTTTATAAATTCAGCGACACAACACATCACTCCACAACACACCACACGACATATGTAGGTGTGGTTCCGGCATAAGGGTGTTGGTTGATCGTTTACTGAACCATCATCAGTAGACTCAAATTTATCAACCACACTGCGAATAGTCCACTGAGTAGGACGATTATGGCGACCGTAAAATGAGCGAAGCGCGCGAAAAGTTGCCCGAACAGAACACCCATTTTATCATTTGCACGTGTTGTTAAACGCTATTTCCTTCCATGGTGATTTGTCAAAACAGACTGCATTAATGACAGCCAATTTGATAGATGTAGCTTCAACCATATGGCGGCTATCAACTGTCAAAGTTCGGAAGTCCCTCTTGGAAGACCCTTTACAATACCTTTTAGAACAGTCATAAGCAAAAAAATGCAAAAATTCTTTTTGTCACATTATCTAAGATTTCTTAGACCTTATTCCCTTGACGACTTCAAATTAACCCACTGCACTATTTAAGCAAAACCATAATAATTGATGGTAGCTATTCCTAACAAAAAAAAACGTTTGCCTAACCTTTTGACCAGCTTAAAAAAAAATAAATCCTAATAAAAACCAACCCAAACCTTTTTTATAATATATTTTTGCATAAAAGATATAAATCTACACTAAAATCAAGGTGTCCAACACATAATAACTCAATCCAATCAAGCAATTAACTCTCAAAACTATAATTACATCCACATAAGATAAGAGTAATTAATCAAAGTTGTACAAGTTTTTTTTCTTTTTTTTGACACAAATGCAATTTAAAATGCCAAAAGGTCAACACTATATATGCTAATTCCAATCTTTCAGAAGCTTTAACCAATCTTATAATAATGATATGGAGTCTATTATTATTATTTCGATACAAAAAAAAACAAATATTGATATCAAATTTTATATTGAGTTGTTTATAGATTGAAATTTTTACGCCTAATTTATAAGTTTAAAAAAAAAATACAAGAAGAAGACTTGAACAACAAATTAAACGAAATAAAAAAAAAGAGATCATTGGCCTTAAATATGGTTCAGGGATTTGCGGTAGCAAAAATTATTTGGCTTATTAGCTTGAATGAAGTTTGTTCAAAATTATTTAAAAATAAAATTAAAAAGAAAAAAAAAATCTGAAGAAGATAATCATCAACCACCACGGTATGGTTCAAGGTAGGTTAGTCACATCGACAAATATTTTTAATAATAAAAATATGAGTATTGATAGGAATTTTAATTTTTTTTTTTTGTATACCCATACTATCTGATGGTTTTAAAAAGAATTCCAAAAAAATTCTCAGAATTTTATTGACATTTTTTCTTCAATTTTTGGAATAAGTGAGTTGGCGTTGTTGGTGTGTTGTTTTTTTTATGATTCATTTTTATGTCTTTTGACCAAAAATTCAGAGGCATTATAATATGTTTTTTATATATGTATACTCGACGGACATACGTGCCATTGACATTTTTTTTTTTTTTTTTTTTAAACATGACTTGAGTAGGTAATTGAGTTGAAGTTAATTGAAAATTACTGACAGGTATATCATACCCAGCAAGGAGGGTTGTAAAAATTTGTATAACGTCAAGTAGGTAGGTAGAGGTAGTAGAGTTATTAAATGGATTCTATTTTTAGAATGTTAACAAATAAACAAATACGTTTGGAATAGAAAAACTTGTCATATAAGCTTTGTGATTGTTTTTTTTTTTATTTCTATTTTAAATGTCACTTCTGATTTGTGACAATAAAATAAGTTGATAGGTTGCCTTACTATAAGCTGATGATGATCCAAACAGGTGATACAAATTATGGAATGTGGGTTTTCAAACAAAATTTGATAGGTGGTCATTTATTATCATTTTTACAACAAAAGAAAAAATATGGAACATCTCAATAAATTTAATAAAAAATAATAAAATATAAAATAATTCAATTTTAGGCAATTTCTCATTTTAAAAATTTTTTTTTTTTTTACATATTAGCAGCTTAAATAATTTAGATACTTCAGAGTTACGGTTTTACAAGAGGTTATTAAAAACTTAAATGATAAAAAATCGTTCGATCAAAAAAAGCAGGATTTGTGCAAAAAAAATTTTAAAAACTTAAAAATTTAAATAAGAAAAACTTTAAAATTGTCTTTTTTTTAATTTTTAGGCAAAATTTTTAATTTCAAGATAAATTCTTAAATTTTACGTCTTACAAAGGAGGATCGAACTAATATTCTGTCCATATGCATATTTAAATCAATATCGTGGTATACTTGTTTTAGAGAAAATAAGATTTGCTTAAACGGTTTTGAACATTTTTAAGGGGTATTATAAATTATGGCTATAAGAATAATTTATGTTTAAAATAAGGAAGATAATGTTAAAGTAAACCACTTGGTTCTCTACATTCTTCGACTTTACTTTAGGATCCGTTGACTGCATTTCGCTCAACAACTCGATCCTTTTAATCGCTAGCCCTCGCAATATGTAAAATCCTCGTCTGTCCTAATATAACCACCCACTGAGTGTTAATGCAAACATGAACAGTTTCGACTTTAACCTCGAGTACTTCTTCCCTAAAACCTTTAAGTAATGTTGGTTTTTAATGCGTCTAGAGTTTGGGAATTATTTGGGTAAAGACGGTCTTTTACGTTAGCCTTACAGACAAAAATCAAACGGTGTCAAATCGCATGATCTTGGTGGCCAATTGACGTCACCAAAACTTGAAATTACGCGACCAGGAAATTTATCAAGCAAGAAAGTCATAATTGGTCGTGTTTTGTGGCTTATTGTCCCGTCTTGTTGGAACCATATTTCGTCCAAGTCATGATCTTCAATCGCCGACCAACAAAAAATCGGTTAATTGCTGCGAACGCCGCACAATGGGGCAAAATACCTGTTTAGCTGGCAGAAAATCAAATTTTAAAGTTGAGCTTTGTCTAAAACTTACGTTTTATTTCTCTTTTAAATACTATAGAGAATTAGAAATGAGAGAGAGAAGATTCATTTGGATCACGTGATGTTCAGCAGATCGTCACAAATGGAGCATTTGTTTACTTTTTGCATCGCATGCACACGTGTTTTTTGAGTTTTGACTTGTTTATGTAAATTGTGTGCCATTTATTATTCGTTGTTTGGATCAAAATGAAATTTTTTGCCATGGAATCAGTAAGCTCAGGTATGACTTTTTATTTGTTAATTAGAAAAAAAAATAATTTTTTGTTCCCTTAATTTGTGGTTGAAAATAGAAAAAGTGTAAAAAAAATGTGTTGTTTTTGTATTTAACGAAAAATCCTTAAACTTTTAGTTGTGATGGCTGTGAGGTGCTGCAAAGTGTTATATGTCATTGTGTTAAGTGTTTTGTCTTTTTTTCAGAATATTAAATTTTTTTTTGCTCCAATTTGCTCCTCTTTGTGTAATATAAATTTCTGTTGGTGACGTCACTGTAAAAAAAAAATTGAAATTTTTTTGTAAAATTTGTATTATAATTACTTCTCAGGCCAAAAAACTTCCAAAACTTTGTCTATCACAAGGCAAGACCTTTACAATATAATGAAGAGTTCAAATTGCCAGGGATTGGATAGCCAAATGGAAATTTTAAGCCAAGAAGTTGAAAGACGGGTTGAATGCAATGATGCTTTTGAACACGATAGATATTAGTATAAAAATTAAAAAATTTAAATCACTCTGGGATAAAGCTTGTCGCATAGAAGCACGATTTTTGAAAAACAATAGTAATAATGACTTCAAAAGATATAGAGAGCATCACTCTCGCAAAAATTTCAGAGAAAATACAAATGCGGACATTTTTATTTTTTTTTTTCTGTCAGCAGATCCGGTTTTAACAAGTATGCGCAGGATTCCAAAAAAAAAAGCAAAGTTTACCTCAAGAACCAATCGATTTGCTCACGCCCCCATCTGTACCGTTAACAAACCAAAGTGGTTGTGACTTTGAAATCAATGAGAGTGATAAATTATTATTATTATTATAAATGTTTAATTAGTAAAAAATACATGTATTAACATTGGTACCAAGAGTAATTATGCCAAATTTCAGTTTTTTATCTTTGCTGGTTGATTTAATGCCAACTTTAAGGGCATTCTGCCCCATTGTGCGCCGGGAAATCGATAAATTCGGATCATCAACAACTCTTGCAGTTGCAGCAGCAATATTTTCGACTACTGAGCGTGCATTACGATGATGCACAGGCCTTACAACATCAGTAACGCTTCCACTCTCTTCACAATTTTACCAATTCCTTGCGTAGTCGGTCGTTTATGACGACCATAATCATCGGGTAATGCACGAAAAGTGTCTACGTTTGAATCAACACTTTTGTAGAACCTAAGTTTTAATAATTTTAACGCGTTGTTCGATTGTTAAGCGATCCATTATCGTAAATAGCAAACATTCAACTAATATTATGACACTTCAAATGACAGCTGAGTTTAACAGGTGTCAAATGCCAGCACTATTAACTTGAAACCACGAAATGATTGACCCTATTATATTTAAAACTTTAAAAACGTTTTCTATAAAAGATTTGATTAAAATCATTTGAACCTTTTTTGAGAAAAAAATAAAAATTAAAAAAAACTGTTCTATGGGAGGTGCAGTTAATAACCATTTTTGAAAAAAAAAAATACCAACAAATAGCTTATGAATTTGTACCTAACCTATTTAAATTTTTAAATTAACTGATTGTTTTATGTAACCCGTGGAGCCATTTTTGGGAAAAATAAGATTTCCAAAAAATGCTTAAAAAAAATTAACGTGGCTAGAACCGTTATTTTTGGTCCTAAATAAAAATAAAAATAAAAAAAAAAAAACCAAAAAAACTCACAATACTAAGTTTAAAGAAAATCAATCTATTCCTTCAGGCTGTAGTCGAACAGACGGACAATATTGCGAAACCCACTTTTCTTCTTCTCTTTCATGTCAAGATTGATCAATGAGTTCCATTTTGTTTTACGACTCCATTATTTGCAATAAAGAACATCTTTATCGTAAATAAAAATGAAAAAAGTCTTAAGGAGTAAAACATTTTAATATCTTTATCCAGTTTAACGACTTTTCAAAGATTTTTAATTAAAAAAATATTAAAATTTTGGATCTAATAAATTAATTCCCATTAGAATGTAGTTAAGTGAAATTTTTGGTACATACTTAATTAAAGTACAGAAGATAATGGCTGTAAAAATTGTTATTATGCGAGTCAGGGTCATGTGAAATGTGCATACTAATAAAGAGCTTTCATAACATACCAAATTAACTCCATATTTCCACATGAGAAGAAATATAAAGCAATAAACAAAAAAATAAAACGTCTCCAAATTTGTGCCAAATTTATATAAACCACAATGAATTATTACTTGAGAATACATCGAAAAAAAAAAAAAATTATTTCTTTTTTAATAATAAAATCAAATTTATTGTCAATTCATTTAGTTTAATTAAAAAATTTATAAAAGTTGATTTTATAGTTTTTTTATTTTTTGCACATTTTTCTTAAATTTTAACACAATTTGTTTTGGACACTGTCTGATGGTGTAGGGTTGCTAATAAGGAAAACGATTCTTTTCATTGATTAACTTAATGAGATGAAACAATCGAATTTCTTCGAATATAATGTAGATATTCTATTCTAAATAAGTCCCTAAATTTGATTGTTTTAAATTTAGTGGTTGTAGTACAGTACTGAAATGTTTCAATTAAATTTATTATTTTTATTTAATTAGAAAAAAATATATTTTTTTATTAAAATTGCTTAAAAAAATATATTCTGCCATCGAATAATGACTTGCAATAAATTCTGACAGTCTTCTTCTGAAACTTTCCAACGTCATCGTAATGTTTCCAACACACGTTTCATAAAACGTCTTGCGTAAATGTTGTGATAAATTGATCAGCTGTTTCGGATATAATGTCATAATACCATTAAAAAAGTTTGCCATTTTCATTTACGACAAAAATTCTTGTCGGAAAGTTTAAGATTTGTTAAAAAATAATTCTCATACAAATTTTGACAGTTCGTTTACGATGTCGTAAACTTTCCAACGGTTGCTACTTTACGATTGTTTTTAGATGTTGCATGATTATACCCTTCTTAATGTGTAAATATTGGTTGTAAATTTGTCATGATTGTCACTCAATATGTCATCAAAAAAGTGACGTACAGTTTTTCAAACCCTTTAAATAAGCAATGTTAAGGTTTCTTGGATTTTTTTAATTTTTAAACAAGCGTGACAATTTTTTGTTTCACTACAAATTTACGACAAATTCACGACTAATCAATTTAAAATTTTGAAGTAGTAACACGCTTACTTGACAGATATTTATGCGTGAAAAATGACATCATTCGAATGGCAATGCTAATTTTGACTGTCAAGTCAAGTTACTTAAAACAAAAAAAAAAACAAGCACGACAGTTTTTTTTCTTTCGTGACAATTGTACAACAAATTTACGACTTTTATTTTACAAATTCCTCTTTTTTACCCCTTTTTGAGGGCATGTAATGCCTAAAAGGGGTAAAATAAATACAAAATAGAATAAAGGAATATGTCGTAAAATTATCGTGAAAGAAAAAAAAAAAAACGTGAATTTTTTTTTTCCAAAAAAATGTAAAATTTTTCATTAAATCAAAAATTACCACAGCTTTGATGTTGTATTTTTTCTCCTAAGTATTTTTTTTGATATGAAATTTTTTTTAAACATAATTGTCGCACGATGATGTCTTAAAATACGTTTTTTTTTTAAATCGGGGTCTAACTTTTAACTGGTCCAGAATTCACAGTCAACGAACATGAAGCACGCATTGCTTGATGTTCTAACTTTCCATCGTGATTTATCTTTTTTTTTTCTGAAAATAAAAAAAAAAAAAACAGAAATAACAACAAATAAAACGATATGGCCGCCATAAGCAGTCACAATCTGCCGGTCCCTTTTGGATTTTTTTTTTTTCAAATATAGATAAGATTTATATTTTACAAAATTCTTAAAATGCTAATACTTTGAAATTTTGCTCATCTGAAATTAGCTATAAAATTGAAAAAAAAAAATTAAAGTAGCACACCCATTTTTTTGTCAAAATCGTTTAAACCAACAAATCTAAAAGCACGTGGAATAGTTTAATGATCGATATTTCAATTATTAAAATGTTGAAATGACGACATTAATCTTTAAGATAATTTTGTATCTTTTGTTATACTTCAGCGCCTTTATGCCAATATAATATTGTGGTGAATATTTATGTTTTTTTTTTTTTTCTTTGAAGGTATTTTTTGCATGTTGATCTCCAAATCGCCAGCGTGTCTAATAGCTCTACAGCATGTATTTGTGGTTATATTTACATAAACACCATTCATTTTATTATTCTTGGAATCTTAATATACCATTGAGGAATCTGTGAAAGATAAAAGATGGCAGCTTTAATATTATTTTATTTTTATATACAACCTAGTATAAGTATAAGCTTTCCTTGGAAGACGTGTGTCATTCACTTTTTCGATATGTTTTTTTTTTTATTTTATTAATTGTTGTTGTTGTTGCCATGGCATTCCTTTGCATTAAATTATAATATACTGTTGAATAGTTCATTAGTCAAGCTTTTTTTTCGATGGTTTGAACTTGATAAGTTTGACATCCAAACAACAACGGTTTTAACACGGGCTATAAGTGACAAAAAAAAAAAAAAAACTTTTAAACCAATTAGTCAAACAGTTTAACGCAGTTAGTATCAAATGTTGTGGTATCAGATGTTTTTTAGTGACAGAAAAGTATTCAATAGCTATCATTTATCAATTAAGGGGCAGAGAAGTTCTGTTTCAAAACCGATTTACAAACTATTTAGCGAGTGGTTTCTGATTATTGTGATTTGATAACAAGAGAAAATGAAGTTCCACCAGCTGCAGAACACCAAAAATAGTGTTGAAAATGGAGGAAGACGTATAATGTTTTGGGGAAAGTATTTCGCGGTACAGCGTTAGTCAAATAATCAGATTTAAGAGAGTATACCTGTATACCTACAAAGATATTGGTGGAAGTTGATTTCAGGCTATAGGATGCGTTCAGACGCCAATGCACCAAGCATTGCCCTATTGAAGCCATGTTATCGTATCTATCCCTATGCAGGTCTAATTGTTTATCAATTGCCATTTCAGAAGCAGAATAAATTGATTAAAAAAAAAGGTTTCAATGGTCCACATAAAATTGGCGTTTTGTAAGGAAAAGCTTGCCTAGATCCACATTTAATATCACAATGGGCCAATAATTAGTTTTAATGTGTCGGTTCTCCGCCGACAGCCACTTCTAGATAACCTAATCTAACCCCGGTGGTATCATTTGGACTCATCAGTTTGACTAGTGAGGGCATTGTCAATCATTAAAATCTATTCTATTATTCATTATTTACATAAAAGCTTTAAATTCTATAACACTCTTTTTTTTTTAAATAAAATAAAATTAATTCAAAATGGTTTTTTATGGCGATATTTGATTTCAATTTATTTATAATAATTAATTTTGCATTAAATATAAAAAATGATTTTAAAATTATTGAATATTTCCTGTTTTTTTTTTTTTTGTTTAATTTAAATGAAAAAAAAAAATTGTCATTATCTCTCAATTTGTTTCCTATATCGAACCGAAAAAGACCCCAGTAAAATATTCATGACTGCAGAAGCAAACTCGGAAATCAATTTGAACAGAAAAAGTGATAAAATGATCTCCGTCAAGCATTACCACCTCAAAATTTTAAGATTCTTATAATCGGATTAGTTGTCGTACATTTGTGGCGCTGTTTTTTTTTTTTTTTTAAATAACCCCTGGTAGGTATATAAGTGTGTAAATAATTGCCGTAAATTTTTCGTAATTTTTTTTAATTCCAAAAAATCTCAAAATTGCCGTTAAATTAAAAAAAAATTGTGACAAATTTGCGCGTCAAATTTACGAAAAATTCACACACTTCTTTTTCAGTTTGGAGTTCATTTTAGTCTTTTTTGAAGGGTGGTAATGTTAACTTATCGGTCTAGTACCTAAGCATTACCGGAGCGACAATTTGTTTTTCTTTATGACAGTTAATCCAATTATTAGAACCTTTAAGGTTAGTTTTGACGGGAATGAGAAAATATCAAAAATATGGATTATTTATTTAATTGATTTTTTAAACATTTTTTTGTACAACTGGATCGCAAGAAGTGTGAGATCACACTGTGGTTGCAAAGTCTAAATAGTTTAAATCTTTATTAAACTGATTTTAATGAAATAAATTAAAGAAGTAAAAAAAAAAATAATTTTGAAAAAAATCATCAATTTTGAAATATCAAATTTTCTAAAAATAATTTTAATTTTTTTTTTTTCAAATCAAAAATTTGATTTTTTGAAAATTTTGTTATTTGATATTATTCAAACTTATACAAAGCTCTTGAGTAAAAAATTTTATTAAAATAAAAAAAATTTAAAAAAAATATTATACAGTGAAACCCGCCTAAGAGAAACCCACTTAAAAGGAAAACCCGCTTATCTGAAACACTTATTTCATCCCCGAGTATTTTTCGACCAATAACCTTTAAAACACTCCGCTTAAACGAAACTCGTTAAAGTGAAAAACCCGCTTACCTAAAATTTTATAATTTTTCATTGAAAAAAAAAAACTCTTAAGTGAAAAAAAAATTGAATCGAAAAGAACATCAAATTTGCTGAACGCTTTCCCTACTTTTTTAACTTTTCACCTCCATCATTTTCACCACAAAAATGACATTTGAATTTTTGATGTGTCACAACCATTTTATTTAATCTATTTTTTATCTATTTTATTTAAATTTTTTCTAGGCAACTCCAAAAGATAAATTAAATTTTTTCTAGCTTTAAATTTCTGCTTAATGGAATTTTAAATCCGCTTAGTTAAATTTCAAAAATCTACTACATTTTGGGACAATCTGCTTTGCAGGAATGTTTACATTTGCATTTTGAACTGTCTGCTTAGCATAATTTGCACAAGTTTTACGTTAAGGAATTCGGCCGTTTTCTATATAAAAATATTGATCAAAATCATTTGAATCGTTTTTGAGAAAATCGAAAATAAAAAAAAAAGAAACAAGAAAAATGGTTCTACGGGAGGTATATACTTTTTATAACCATTTTTCTGAAACATGAAATGTTAGACTTTTAAAAAAAAAAAATTGGCACATTTTGAAGAAATATAAGATTTTCATAATTCGGGAAAAAAACTGTCCGGCAGGTAGGTACCTACCAGATCTTCAGTTATTTTAAGTCTTAAAAAAAATTAAAAAAAAACCTGTTGGAGATAGCCCAAAGAAACGCTAGATACCAAGGTTAAAGAAAATCGACTCACCCGTTTAAGCTGCAGCTGAAAGGACAAGACAGAGTGACAGAATTGCGAGACCCACTTTTTTTCGAATTCGCTATCATCGTTATGTGAACTTTGATCAAAACCTCGTTTTCGATTTTTTTTTTACGAATTCATTTAACTTGTAAAAATGACAAATTCATAAATCCACCTCTGTACACTAAAATGTCATTGTCACTGTGTTACGCAATAAATTGTAGTTACAAAATTTCAGATTCCAATCCAATCATCATCATCATCATTACCATTGGCGTCATAAATGCGTAAACATATACAGGCTGTTGATTTACGAGTACACGCCTTTTAAAATTCGAAAGTGATCACGTACTTTCAGATTGTAATTTAACATTCCACCGTCCTTATATCAAAATCTGCATAACATTTCTCGTATCCCAATGAAATAGCCAACACAAAACCCCAAAAAAATATCTGATGGTAAAGTCTGATAGTGTGAAATGAAAAGAAAACGTGCAAAACTCTTAGGTGGCACTTTGCTATGTTTGTTTGTTGTTTTTATTACATTTATTTTTTTTGGTTGGAAACAAAAAACATTAGCCATTAAATCTTTTTAACTCACGACACAATCATTGTTTTGTTTTGTGTTCCAATATTGTAGGAAGGTGGACAATACTGAATTGAACTCCTACGCGCATCGTGTAAATGTATTTCGTGACATTATAACCACACATTAACGAAGGCGGACTTTAGACTACACTAATTGTCAATGTGGAACATAAGTTTTTATGGCATTTGTATCCTGTTTAAACACGGAACCGATATTAAGCTAACATTTTTTATACAAAAGCAAAAACAGAAAGATCGTGATCTTTTCTTGTATAGGGTTTGTGACAATATCACAGCTTTTAATTGACACATTAAATGATTTATCATCATGCAGGTATTTATCTTTTTGACTGGATATATAATTCTGCGCTTGATGATTGAGATCTTTTATAAAATGTAGTATTGGGAGTTCTTTTGTGTTTAATTGAATTTAGACTCGGAATAAACCATTGATTGAGCTTGAGAGTTGGAATTCGGTTATTTGTTTCATAATCTTGCTAATCATCATAGATTATCGCTAACAGGACCTAAGAGAAAGAGAGAACTATGGGAGTAAAGAAATTTTCTATACATTTGGATTAATTTTTACATATTGTAAAGGGTGTCACAAAATGTACGCAAGATTTTAATTTTGCCACAATTTGTGTAGTAAAATAGGCGTGTTTTTTTGAAAGCCTGGGGGGAATTAAATGAAAAAAACGACCACGGGGATTAGCGACACTATCACAGAAACAAAATGGAGTTTTCCTACAAATAGCAAATTAACGCCGGTAACACAGTTTATCTGTACGCTTAAGTTAAGCCCTGAGAATTCTCTGGGCTAAGCTTAGCCACCAGGGGGGATTAGTTGTTATTGCATTTAACATGTTGACTGTTTAGCACCGACGTCGTTTCCCGGCCTTCCAAAAAAACACTCCTAATGTTGGCAACCGTAAACAAAAACAATTTGACAGCTGAAAGTTAAGGGAAAAATAAAACGAGAACATTAAAAGAGGGAACAACAAGTTAAAATTTTTAAAAAAATATTTCAGAAAAAATCAAAGCATATAGCGACCACACTTCGAAAATTTAAAGTATAGTCGGAATATTGATTCAACACTGATAAGAAAGAAATATTGAAACAGTCAGGGAAACTGCCAAATTTTATGATTTTTTGAAATACGTTGTTCTCGCGTGTATATGCTCCATTTTTACTTTTCCTTAACTGCCACCTGTCAAATTGTTTTTTTTAAGGGTGCCAAAACTTAAATACACAAATGGTGAAAAATTCAAATTTAGCGTTAAATTTGGGATAGTCTTAATAAAACTATTATTCAACCATATGTGCAATTTATCATTAGTAAGTGAACGGACCTACAATTTTCTTCCGAATCTGAAGGCTTAAGATGAAGGGCACTTTTTCATGAGAAAGAGATAATCTTGGAATATCCCGCAAATAAATTGTTTTTAACTGGTATAGAGTTGGATTGCATTCCAGACCTTCAGCGCGATAGTCCAACAGACTAACCATTACGCCACAGGGTGCTGAAGAGGCCTACACAACGTAAGAACCTTACCCTAATCGGAGTAATTTTACTTCAATTTTTAGAAAAAAAAATAAATCTACTCCTTCACTCCGCTTTTTTGAGATCTACTACTTTTTAAAAATTAAAAAATTCTTCAGCCAAACTACATGAAACGAAATGACAGCGCTGTTTTTCTAACTAACTCCTGCTTTGACTGTCTAAAATTCTGTTGTGTTCTGAATCGAATGGAATTTATGTGATTTATTTTAATTTTTGTTAAATTTTTTTTTTTTTTTTTTGTTAAAAATACAGTTTTTTAAAACTTGAGTTTTTCTTTCATTTTCAAATCTACTCCGGAAATTTTCGATTTACTCAATTTTTTTTTTTTTAAATCTGCTCCGAAAATTTAGTGCTGAGGTTCTAATCCTGGGCCTATACCAGATGAGTTACAACAAAAATTCAAATTTATTCCTAAAATTCCTAAGGTTTTGAATCAAATCGGTTCATCATAGATGCTCAGACGCACAAACGCCCAGTATGACGAAAACGCTTTTTTTCGATTTCTTCATCATCGTAATTTTATGTTATATTCGAATGAAGGAATCAACCAAAAAATGCCAATTTACTTATAACAGTTTTATTTTTATAATCGTACTGTTTATGTGACCCCGTACGGTCAGTGCCCTCTATCGGTGGACATAACTGGTGGGCCATCTAGTGGTTTCTTTTTAAATCATAGGTTATTTTGACACTGACAGCTCCTTCCCTCTCGAAATCTTAACAGAAAGTCAGTATCATAGCTCCCAGAACGAAATGAGTATCTTAACGCTTGAACAACGTTGGGAAATATTGAAAATTTATTTACAAACTGAGTGCTGAGTAGTGTGTAGCCTAAACAGTGTGTTTTTTTAAAAGACGTGCATGCAAGTGCACCGTGGCTACGTTAAAAAAACAAAATTTCCGCATCTGGGGCTCGGAAAACCCGCAATGTATTGTCTAGAAGCCATGCATACACAGAGAGTGACAGTTTGGTGCGGATTGTGGAGTGGACCTTTTTTCTTCGAAAATATTTCGGTCAACGGTGGGCGTTACAGAGCCATCTTAACCGACTTTTTTTTTTTACTGAAATTGAAGACATGGATTTTGACGACCTTTGGTTCATGCATGGTTGATCTTTTGCGCACCAAATTCCCAAATCGTGTTATCAGCCGTCTTGGAGATATCACTTGGCCGCCTCGGAGCTGCGATTTGACCCCTTTGGACTTTTTTTTTTTTTTTTGTAAGGAACCGAGAAGGTACAATGGTATGCCAGCAATCCGGAAACGATTCAAGCAGTTAAGACCAATATCATCCAATCAATCCTTGAGCTACAGCCCCTAAACCATCAACAAGGTCTTGCAAAATCGGAGTGACAGAATGCGCTACTGGCGAAGCCAGCGGAGGCAGCCACTTGAACGACGTTGGTTCCATAATTAATGGGAATGTTTACTCTTACTTATAAAACCAGAATACATGGAAAGAAATTAATTTTGTTCATTTTATTGCATTTTTAAAACGAAACTTGCATTTTGCCCACCTTGTACTTTAGGCACCCAAAGTTTCTTTTCAAGTCACTCAAGGCGCGTCAATTGAAACCCATAAAAGCAATAAACTGTTATAAATATATTGTCATTTGTCTAATCTTCCTTGTTTAAAATCTTGTATTTTTTGTACGCGATAAAGCATCAATTTGTATTTTTTTTATTTTTATCGAAACTAAAAACCTTTTAATTCATCTTGCATGTTAAGTGTATATTTTTAAATTAAGAAGATATACAATCTTTTTGAATTATCTTCGAAAGAAAAAAATGTAAATATTAAAAAAACGTGTGACACTTTTCTTGCATTAATTTTTTTTTTGCCAAATAATTTATTTGGTTTTATAAAAAAAAAATAAATTTTAATTTCAAATTAGCAACTAAGTTAAAAATTTTCATAAAACAATATATTTATGTGCTTTTTGACAAAGCTAATACATCTGATTTAACTATAAGAACAGCTCTGATGGAAAATAAATAATTCCTAATTTACTGAATTAAAAAAATTCTGAATAATTCTTCTCAAATCAAAAAATAATACGAGACGAAAAAAAAAAAAAAAAAAAAAAACTAAACTAAGAATTTCTTGTTGATGAATAAGGAACATTCCAAATGCCGGAAAAAATAGAACTCTATCACAATAAAGAGAATGCTATCTCAAGGCCACACATGTGTGTTGATAAATTTGAAACAAAATTAGAAAGGTTCTAAGCCAGACTATCAGACAATTCATCAGAGTTTGCTTTCGCAGGAAAAAAAAAACGATTGTTGTTTGTTTCTTTGAAATAATAGAAGATAAAATTTAAAAAAAAATAACAAAATAATTAATATTTTTTTTTTTTTTTATTATTATTAATGATAAATTTTACCAAGTAAATTTTTGTTATGACTTGTGTCTTTTGTTCATAGGAATTATCCAATTATACATATAAATATAATTGTAGTTTCCAAACAACAAAAGAACATTTATAAGCTTAATACCATTTATGATTCTTTAAAGAATTAAAGTAAACAATGAACAATTTAAATTAAATAAATCTTTCCGGATATTATAAGTCATACTCAATTAGCTTTAAGGCTTTAAGTACATAGGTACATTTATATTTATTTTTTTTTTTAATAGGATTTCTATTATTTCTATATTTAAACTGAGTTGACTTTATAATGTTTATATGTAGTTCCTTGTTTGCTAATGGTTTTTCTTTTGTTTAAAAAAAGATTTACAATTACAATTAATGCACATATAAATATTTTAATATAATTTTTTTTGTTTGGCCATGATTGAGGAAAAGTTGACATAGAAATGCGGATGCAAATTGTTGTTATTGTTGTTGGCTCAGATTAGTGTCCGGGTATGTTCTATAAAACAGTAAACAAAGTGGAAAATGAAAAATTCATAGAAAATTGTCAGCACGAAAATTTAAATCTTACAATACCCAGATTCAGAATTCGAAACAAAATTTATTGGTTGCCAAAATTAAAATAGAGTTTTTTATTCTTATCTAGGAGATTTTGAACAAAAAATATTTTTATATAACCGAAAAAACGGCACATACCATAAAACTTTTTAAAAACTTAAAAACCAAAAAATTTTATTTTTCTCAAACCGATTTCTACCATTTTGATAAAAAAAAATTATGAACGTGGTAATTTTAGTGAAATTATACTTATTTTTTAACAAGAACGAATTTTACAGTAAAATGTACGACGCACGAATTTTCTCTTATGTAGGATCACGCTGTGGTTAGTCTTAATAATTTTAAAAACTTTTCATCTGATAAAAGAAATGTACTAATTGTTGGAGCCTATATTTTATGCCACCTACCAAAAATATAGACTTGTTTAAGGAAGTGTTATGTGAGTACATAAATATGAACAATATAACACTGTGCTGTCTTGCACTTCTGACTGTATGTAAAATGTTAAAAAATCAATGAAATTAGATATAAATTAATTAAAAAAATATCTGAAATTGATTTGACACAAACGCAATGTACACAATTCTTACACAAATCTCAATTTATAAGAATTTTTTTTTAAAAATCGTTGGAGCGGTTTTTTTTTAAATACACAAATCTCAATTAATGAGAACATTTTTCTAAAAATCTTTGGAGCGGTTTTAAAAAAAAAAAAATTTTTATATATAAAATTTTTAGTATATTTTTAAGAAAAAAAATTGGTACGCCAATTTTTAGTACTTATTTAAAAGGAGTTTAAAAATTAATTTTGAAAAAATCATTCAACCATTTTCGAAATATTGAATTTTCAAAAAATAATTTTGAAAAGTTTTTTAAAAATCCAAAATTTGATTTTTTTTAAATTTTGATATACAATATTCTCTATAAAAAAAAAGTTGATCAAAATCAGTTGAACCGTTTTTGAGAAAATCGAAAATCAAAAAAATGGTGCTATGGGAGGTACCTACCATTTAAAACCATTTTTCCGAAATTTTGTTTTTATAAAATTTTTATCATTTTTGTAAAAAAATTAAAAAATAAAAATAAAGAAAATCGATCCACCCGTTTAAGCTACAGCCGAAAGGACAGACAGCCAGACAGACTTTTTTCGACTTCGCTATCATCGTAATGTCAACTTTGATCAAAATCTCGACTTTTTTGTATTTAAAGTTATAACATTGTTAAATATAATTTAGAACTCTTTTTGTATTGGAAATTTTAATTTTGTTAATTTTCTTAATTTTTATGAAATCTCAACTTCCCTCATAGCTGTCAGCATACAGAGCTTAATACTTTATTTTATTTACAAAGTAATACAACCGGAACAAAAATCTCTTCAAGGTCATTTGTTGCGCTATAACATATCATTTATTTATATAATATACGAGTTGAATGAATAGATACATCATGGGGATTAATATAATATACGACTTACAATTATTATTTTGAAATCCTCTGAACTCATCATTATTTCTCTTCGAAAATAACGATATTAACTTAAAGTGATTACTTCATTCAAAAAATTAAACAAATAACTAATCATGAGTATTTGTTTCACATGAAGATGTAAAAAAAAATATAAGAAGATTAAGACTCATTGCTAATGGGTGTTAGAACCCCGCATTAATATCGATTACACCTTTTTGTAATGAAAATAAAAAAATAAAAAACAAACGCCTTCCATTTCGCCATTCTCTTTAAATAGTTTAAAAGCTTATTGATGATTATAAGAACACGGAACTTTAAAATAATAACACTGATTGACAGACAGATAGACAAAAAAAAAAATATAAATCATGAATACAAATAATATGTACATACTCTCCGAGTGGGATGTGTTTACTTTTAAAATCAAAACATCATTAGACAATGGAATAATATACGAGTATAATGTTTATTTGTTCTAAATACATAGATTGATTCATTTTGTTTTAACCGGATCTTTTCCAAATTTGGAAATTCCAGAAATCTTTAATACGAATTTGCTATTTTGGCATAATGAGATTTTTTTTGTTGATGGACAAAACTAGAGCAGTTCATTTGGAAGTGGAGATGATTTAAACAAAAAAAATGTATGTTGATTTTGGGGTATTAGCTTTTTTTAACGAGATTCAAACTATTTTTTTAAATTGAAAAATTGATGAATGCTCAAGTATAATTTTTTCATCTGCAAATTCTATCGCCATCTTTAGTTACATATGTAGATATTCCGTGGCTATAGTTTTTGGAGAAAATTTTGTATGCGAGCTAGAATTAAGCGTGGTCTATATTTATGTCGTACACAAAAAATTCAAACTCCGACAGTCGTATTCATTAGATTTTTTTCTAACGGGTGATTTTTAAGCTGGTTTGGTTTTGGCAACACTGGTTTTGACAGCTGACGTGTGTTTAGTACCTTGTGTCACTGTCAAACAGCTTCAGTTTGGTTTGCAATTTAACGATGGATCGTCTTACAAATGAACAACGCTTGCAAATTATTGAATTTTACTATCAAAATTCGTGCTCGGTTCGAAATGTTGTTTATCGAAAAATTGTGTTCAGCGATGAGGCTCATTTTTGGTTGAATGGGTACGTAAATAAGCAAAATTGCCGCATTTGGAGTGAAGATCAGCCAGAAGCATTGCAACAGCTACCAATGCATCCCGAAAAAGCCACTGTTTGGTGCGGTTTATGGGCCGGCGGCATTATTGGGCCATATTTCTTCAAAGATGATGCGAATCGCAGCGTTACTGTCAATGGTGAACGCTACCGAGCGATGATAACAAACTTTTTTTTGCCCGAAATGGAAGTTCTTGACTTGCATGATATGTGGTTTCAACAAGACGGTGCCACATGCCACACAGCACGCGAAACAATGGCGCAATTGCGAGGCGAGTTTGGTGAACAGTTAATTTCACGTTTCGGGCCGGTCAATTGGCCACCTAGATCGTGCGATTTGACACCATTAGATTATTTTTTGTGGGGGTATGTCAAGGCTAATGTCTATAGGGACAAGCCCGCTTCGATTGACGCACTGGAAGCCAACATCCATGCATTCATTCGTAAGATACCGGCCGATATGTGTGAAAGAGTATGCCAAAATTGGACTCAGCGGATGGGCTACCTGAGACGCAGCCGCGGTCAACATTTGCATGAAATTATCTTTAAACATTAAATTGCAAGGTTCAAACTATCGATTCAAATAAATATTTCATTCATTTTTTCGAATTTTTTGTGTTTTTTTTTTTTTAAAGTTCTAAACCTCTTAAAAAATCACCCATTACTTAGACACAGTCTAACTATTTTCAAAATGGTGGGAATATGTTTTATTTAATAAAAATAAATATGACATTATCATCACGGTTAAGACAATCTACTCTTGTGTCTAAATTTGGCAGCTATAAGACAATAATAAACAAGGTTTTTTAACATCTTTTCCAAAGTTGGACAGTTGTCTAAAGTTAGACAACTTTTATAAATAAGACCATGTATTTTTAACAACGATTCTATGCCAGACGAAAGAGATACAAAATATTTTTCGTAATGCAAAAATAAAGCGTTTTAAATTTTATGGTGAGAACAGGTACTTTTTTCGTCCTTGGTCCTTGAGTATTAAAAAGAAATGTATCGACCGTAAGTGTAGGCATTCGTCAGCCATGTAACATTGGGCCCAAAAAGTGTCCAATTTTTTTATTTATTTCTTCTGTAAAAGATGAATAATAAATCCATTAACTTTTGTTGGCTATACGCACACTCGCACAGTTACCGAAAATCGATTTTGAAAAAACTGTTTCAAAAGAACGCTGCCCCCAAAAATTTGTTTTTTTTCCAATTTGATTAGACCAATCAAAAGGACTTTTTTTCAAAATTATTGATCATCTTTTAGTTTTTTTGAGCCCCTAATCAATTTTTTTGAGTTTTTAAAAAATTTCTTATTTTTTTTGTTTTTTTTTCTAATTTTTTAAAATTTCAAAATTTTAAAAAAATTACATTTGTGAAAAAAATCAATTATTTTTAAATAAAATTATTGGGAGCCGGTCGAAATTCTGGTTCTCAAAATGCTGGTATTCAAAATTCTGCCTACCTTTACAAAAAATCTGCTTTTTTCGATTCTGTTTTAAAAAAATTCTGCTTTTCGAAATATTGACAAGAAATATTTAGAAAATAAAATTTTCCTATTTCTGATTTCAAAAAGGATTTTACTAACGATTTTTAACAACAAATATAAACAAAGTCTACTAAAAAATAAATATTTTCAAAACAAAATTAAAATTAGAACAAGAAAGTTTTATTTTTAAAATTAAATTTTAGTAGGTATAACAATTCAAATTTCGAAACATTTAATTTTGAAAAGCAGAATTTTGTGAAGCAGAATTTTGAAACACAGAATTTTGAAAAACAGAATTTTAAAAACAGAATTTTGAAAAAAGAATTTTGACCTTGGCAGAATTTCGAAAATTATTTTAACTTGTACAAAAATTATTTTTTTTTTTCAATTTTAAAAATTGACCAATATTTCGAATTATTCTAATTATTCATCAAAAAACATTTTTTGAAAATGTGAAAAAAAAAATTAAAAAATACCATAAAAAATCATTTTCTTTGATTTTTTGTTTTCATACAAAAAAATAATTGTGCAATTTTAACCTATTGACCTATTTTAAAAGCGCCGCGCCGGCCCGACTTCAAAATATTATAAAAATCGATTAAGTCACTTACGAATAGGTATTCGCAAATAATTCAAAAATGAGAAATAAAAAAACTTCAAAACCCTATATTTTCATTATTTATATTTTTTTTTTTGCAAAAAATCTGATATCCAGTATTTTTATTTTTATGCTTTAAATATGATCAAAATCATTCAATCCGTTTTTGAGAATATTTAAAAAAAAAAGATAATCATTACATGACATCAGCCTTCTAAATAACCTAAAACATAAATTCGAATTTCTTCTCAAGCGAATTACATAGAAATGGTCCGTACCTGATTTTAATGAAATTCGTCCTTTAAGACTCTATAGTTAGACGTACAACTAGTCGCATAGACAAACATGGCTGAATAAGACTATTTTTGATTTCGCCATCATCGTAATGTTAGTTTTTGACTAAACCCTCGAATTTTACTTGCCGTATGAGCGAGAAGAATTTAGTTTTCGTATTTTTTGTATATTCCTGTTTTGTAACTTTTTAAATTTTTTTTATGGGTTTTGACAGCAAATAATAAGCCTGGTAAAAATGTCAGCCTATTAAAAATGCAATTTAGAGGTCGCTCATCGTAATTTTCTTTTTTTCCATACAAATCTTATGGAACATTTTTTTTTGTTTTTTGCTTCTTTTTTTTTTTAACTTTATAACCAGTTATTGTTAGGTAATGATTTATTAGTAATTTTAAAGGCAATAGAATATTCTTTAAAAATGTCCCAACTTCTTAAAAGGTGCCTTTTGTTTTGCAACGCCGCCAGTCAAAACATGGCGCTTCATCACACGTGTAAATCCAGCATATATTAGATACTTATGTGTTGATTGAAATTTTAAATAAGTTAATTTATCGTTCTTTTTCTTTAAATCGTCTCGCAAGAATCAGATAAAAAAAACATTGATGTGGGCGTAAAACATCAAAATAACCATTGAATTAATTTTTTTTAACTATGTTGTTATTTTTATATTTTAAACTATAAAATTAACATTTTTTATTAATTTATATTCTAATTTTGAGCTTCTTAAATGGAGCACTTTAATTCTAGAAAATTTATCAATTGAACAAAAAATCGTAGTAGAAACAGTAAAACCTACTTAAAATCAAATAACCTATGTATATATAAAATCACATCGAGTTTAATATCATATTATTTGTATGCCAGTTGGCTTTTACTATTGAACCAAAACCAAATTATAGTGAAACCCGTTTACAATCACATCGCTTAAGAGCACCTTCCTTTTTTTTAATCACATTACAATTTTATTGCTATTTTGTCTTTTAATCATTAATTTTTATAATTACATTTTCTAAACTTTAATCTTCATGCCACCATTTAAGCGGGTTTTATAGTATCTACCCCTAATTTTTCATTGACTTAAATATTCGAAGAACAAAATACAAGTTTCTTTTTAGTGTATATGCTAATAATATGTTGTTTTTTTTTTTTTTTTAATATGCATTTTGTTCATTTATGATCGCATTGATCAATATAAATGTGGTTTATATAGAGAATCGGATAATGAATATTAATAAAAGCCAAACAAACAATATTTAAATATCACGTAAATTGACGACGTCATACAATGTTGATGTATGATTTCAATAGTTTTTGACAGGTTTTCAGCATTTTATGTTTTTTTTTTGTGAGTGTGTGTGTTTTTCTTTTTTTTTTAAATTTAATTTGAGTCAGTCATGCGCATATCATCGAAATAAATTAGTTTGCCAAATGCGTATGTGTAAGCACAATATTTTCTTTCTAATTTTTTTTTTCAATCAAAGAAAATTGCAAAACAGTGTCACATTGAATTCTAATCATAAATATTGTCGTAAAATCATTGTCATCGTCATTCAAATAGAAATAATTAAAATGCAATAAAGTATGTTTGTATGTACATTGTACACTATAGTTCAGTTATAGACACTTTGACAGGTTGGTAATTTTAACATAGTTTATTATATTTATAGATACATAAGCTTTTGGCTTTGGCTTTTTTAAATGCAACGAACTGCATTATTAAGTAAATTGTATTTTCAAATTGTAACATTTTCATGTTCACTGAATTTTATGATTTTGATGGACTTGTGGTCTTATTTAAAATAAACAGTGAATTGGACTGTTGACTTAAACTGTTTATATGGAAATTGTTAAATGATTGAAAAAATTAAAATATGATGACAGATTACGAAAAAGAACAGTGTCGTGCGAAAACTAAAAAAATAATCTTGAGCGCTAATACCTAAAAATGGCCAAAACCCGATTTTTAACCATCATGGTTAGAACCTCAGTAACAAAATTTCGGAGTAGATTTGTAAAAAGTGGAGTAAATCGAAAATTTCAAAAAATTTAAAACCCGAATTTTCAAAAAAAAAAAAATATTTCGTAAAAAAAAAAAAATACATATTTTCCATTCGTTTCGGATAAGACTAAAATTTAAGATTCAAACATTTGGAGTCAGAGCTGGTTAGAAAATTGTATATAACACATCAGTGCTGTCTTTTCCTTTATGTGGAAAAATAGAGCGGATCTCAAAAAGTTGTGGAGTAGATTTATTCTCTTTCTTGAAATTGGAGTAAATTTACTCCAATTGGAGTAAGGTTCCAACGATTGTTCTTAATGACAATTATTGATAAATTTCTACATAGGAAAATTTAATAATTAAAAGACCATTTTAATCCCCGAAGAAGCAACCCCAGCCTAGACTATCAAACTATCAGGGTATTCATGGAACGATGTAAAGTTGTTGTAAATGTTGTAAACTGCGTAAAACTGTCAAATTTGTATGAACATTTTGACAGGTTTACGCAGTTTACCACTTTTACGAGGACTTTACGACGTTGCATGAATAGGTTTTGTGAGGCATCTTTAAGATCCATACGAAGTTGGTTTTTACTTTTTAGTTGTAGCCAGTGGCGTAATGGTTAGTGCATTGGACTGTTACACCGAAGGTCTTGGGTTCGATTCCCAGCCTATGCCACCTAAAAAACAGAAATATTTTTCACGGATTACTTTCTCTTGTGAGGAATTGAAAAATCCTCCAAGAGTATCTC
This sequence comes from Epistrophe eligans, assembly GCA_951394125.1. Lineage (NCBI taxonomy): Eukaryota > Metazoa > Arthropoda > Insecta > Diptera > Syrphidae > Epistrophe > Epistrophe eligans. The sequence goes on from OX596028.1 coordinate 108,634,382, forward strand.
TTGTCATGAAAAAGTGCTTCTCACCCGAGCCGTTTGGATTCGGCAGAAAATTATAGGTCCCCTCTATTCCTGCCAATAACACGTACACATGAATGGTTGAGAGTTGTAAGTCACTAGGCCTTGGTTCTAACACGAGCTGTGGCGCCGACCAATATATGTTTTTTCTTTTACTTTTCAAATATGAAAGCTTCTTACTACAGGAAAACATGAGAATAAGCCATACCGTTAGTTTATATCTATTTAACCTTAAAAAAATCGTTCCTCTAATACACCACCTTTACCTATAAAAATAATGTAAACGTAAATTAGATATTCTATTAAAACTTTGTTAGAGTATAATGAGTATTATTTGTCTTCAATTGTTGTATGTTGCCGATGCATAATTAAATTACATTCATGACACAGCAAGTGGCGGTGGCGTCGGCTCAGTGATTGAAGAATAGAAGAGGCGAGTTTTAAACCACTGATTAAGTTACGAGATATTGTGTAATTTAAGATTGACGATAGCAAAATGGCCTTGACGTGGTCACAGTTTTTTTTAAATATTTTCTTTAGTCTTGTAGTAAAACAGGTTTAATGTTTCTTTTCAAATGCATTTAAATTATTTTTGTTCATCAGTATGTGTCATCAGTATTTGTCTATACAAGTATATGAAAATCAACATGACAATCAACAGTTAACTTTATATTTTACTAAATATTTTTTTTCTTTTTTTCATTACAGGTAAGAAGACAATTATAATTCTGATGATTTTTTACAAACAAACATGTACATAATTCTCAGGTAAAAAAATAATTAAAATATCAACCATAAATATATTTTAAAGTTGAAACGAAAATTAAAAATTAAAGTTTAATATATTAACTTAAAAAAATCGAGCTGTAAAGACACTATCAGTGTTTCCTCTCTCGTTTTATTATTTTGCTTACATTTCACCTCATTCGCTTTTTTTAATCTTACGAAAAAAATTGAAATAAGATTTAAAATTACAATTTTCGGTCGTCCGACTGCTGTTAACAGAGCTAGTTCACATTACAAACATCGTGAATGGCCCTATTTGGAAGAAATCCATATAAAATAACACACAAGAGGTGATTGTCTTAACCGTAAATAATGTGATATATTTATTTTTATTAAATAAAGCATATTTCCGCCAATTTAAAAAAAAGTTAAATAGTGTCAAAAAACTTATACCTAAATACGACTGAGTAAGTTTGTTTTCAAAACATTGTTGTACCGAAATTCAAGTAAAAAAAATTCAATAATAGTAATATGTATGTTATATTTAAGATTAGTGAAATCCTTGCGCCAGATGCCTCCTGCGAACAGATTTTATGTCTGGTTAAAGTTTAGAAAACTGTTTCATTTCCTTTTTTTAAATCCAGACGATTTCTTTTTTTATCAGCAATTCATTTATGGCATTAAATCCACATTTGATGAATGACAGATTTTGGATGTGTTCAGAAATATATCTCCAAGAGTGGAAACACAAGAAGCATAGATTTATCGGAATGAAGTGTAATGCAGCATAATATTTTAAATAAAGATGTAAATTAAATTAAAGTTACGAGACTGCAGTCAAATGAATTACTGACTATGAATTTAAAGTCGAATTTTAAGTATTTTTAACTTTAAGACTTTGAGACCTTTTGGTAAATAAAAGACTGAACCCAGTAAAAATGTACTGCAGTCAATAAACTGCTCTAACTCAATTTTAGTAAACTTCTAGTCAGAAAACTGAAAATTATTGTTAACTGTTATTTTAACGTTAAACTTTATTTTAGTTAGTTAGTGAGTGAGTGAAAAGACTTATAAAATAAATATCTTTATAAGTAAATGACTGCATGACTGTATCACAACAATGGTCGCGTTGGGGAATTAATCCAAAGCTATCCGGATAGGTTTGTGTTGTTGTAATCCCTTGTGACAAAACAGCTGATGCAACAACAACCCAACGTATCTGAAAATTTTTGGGATAGGTGGATAGCTGTGGATAGCCTATCAGATAGTTCCGCGAACGCAAGGAATGATATTCCCATTGTTAGCTCTTTCTTAAACGCAAATTTTCTTGCACCATAATTTGTGGCAAATTCTACGCTGTGTAAGGAAAATATGGCTTAAGACAGTATTTGGCTGAGTTTGGTTTAAAGAACTCTTGTCAAAAATTCCTGCATTTGGTTTTGGAAAATCTTTGCTTCAATGAACTTAAATCTAAACTTTTCCTGCCGTTCATTGGATTTTATTCGAGTGTGACAATCACAAAATAAATGCTGGTGTACCTCAGGGTTCTGTTTTATCTTCAAGCCTTTTCCTTATTTTTTGAATCAACTTTTAGTTTGAACTATTGTAATCGACTTCATTTTGTCGCTAAGAACAGTACTCTCAATTTTTCACATTTTTGTTTCATTATTTCTTTTTTTTTTTAAATAGTTTACAGTCATAATTCATTTCCTAAAAAGTACCGTTAATTTTGAACATGATTTTTTCGATGAAAGTGGCAAAAATTAGTTTTTTTGTAAATTGTTCGAAAATTATTATTTTTTTGGAGAAAATGTGACAAAAAATTGTGGCTTATAAAATTTTACACAAAAAAGATTACAACACTTTTTTTTCATAAGATGTATATTGTATAGATTTGGAGAAAAAAACGTCTGAAAAAGTGTGATGCGGGAAAAAAATCCCAATAACTTTTCCAAGGTAATCTCGAAATATATTGCTTTTAGGAAAATTTTTTTTTGTAGAATTTTATTAGAAAAAATATTTGTTCTAGCATTTCCAAAACTTCTTGATAACTTCCATGCAATTTGCAAAAAAAACTAAATTCTGCCCTTTTTTCATCAAACAAAACCAAATTGAGAGCAAAAATTAAACAAAGAAATGCAAACCTTCCCAAAAAAAAATCAGCTTTGTGCCAATTTTTTGCGAAATGTTGGCTAATTTTTTTGGACAAGATGATGTGATCACATTGCTGATTCTCCATTTAAAATTATTTATTTAAATAAAAAAAACTCATGTGTTCTGTTCGAAGTGATAAATCATTGACATTGGCTTATGCGATGTATGCGCAAACACTTAATAAATGTCTCGAAAAATAAACTGTTTCATAACAGTATCGTGAATGAATCTTGAGCGACGATGACGACGAGACGTGCGTGGGTTTTACTTATTTTTGGTCCATTGCCCGAATAGCCGAATGGAAACGCATCATCAATTTGCATCTTTGTTTTGATGTTGATGTTGATGCTGATGCAACATCGTAACACAGTTATCATATTATACATACTTCCTACCTCACTTACTAGCTTGCGGCGACGAGACGTGCTTTGCGTCGTCGTCGTCGGTCTTCTTGGTCGTGGTCGTCATCTCGTCGCGTATATAATTGATGCTGTAATAAAAAAGAGGTCATGTGCCATCATATGGTTTCCTTCTTCTCGAATTATATAAAAACCTAGTAACAGATATTACGACGAGTAAGTTAGGTTGGTTTACGCATTTTATGCGAAAACAGGAGAAACATGCCTTGGTAAGGAAAAAGTGAAATTTTTTTTCTGTTACACCATCCGCCTCGGCATCTCGTGTTAGTTGGTTGTATCTCCTATATGTGATGTGGATCGTATTGAATTTCTATAAAGTTGTATAGTAGCATAAGTGGCAAGGGAAACATTTTAATCCATTGACCAGGGACAGCATCGAATTCGAATCGTGTAGAATCGAATCTGTATTAAGTTGGTTTGTAGTTTTTGACTATTGGGGGTCTGTGTGGCGGTCTTGACTTGATTACCAATTAATTTAGTATACATTGTTGCTACACAAAAAGTTTGGCTTTAGTTTGAGGAACATTTACTGGTCCGTTTTCTTGTTTCACAGACTAAAGTAATAGTTTGGCTCATTAGTGAAGTGTATAAGACGTAACTTTACTTCTGTCATAAGTAAGTTTAAAAAAAATACAAATTGAACTCCTTAAAAAATGACAGCAACTTTAAGCCTGCAACTTGGCGATATATGTAAGTAAATAATATATGAGTATGACATCAGAGGAGTTATATTTGGTCCAATCTGTCATTTCGAATTAATGACAGTATTTATATTATTATATTTTATTAACAGGTAATTAAGATAACAGTTATTTAGTTCATACATTGCAGGCTTTTTGGTTTTCAAATTGTCAAAAAAGTACAATTTTCAGCTACATTTACAGTTAAGAACTAAAACAGTTTAAAAATAGAAATTCGAATAGAAAATGCCAATGGAAATCGCAAAAAAAAAAATCAATAAAAACTGTCAAAGTGAAATGTCAAGTTCAGTGGGTGTGTTCAGCAAAAAAAGATGATGAGCGCTATTTAATCATTGGCCGATGTTACATTTGGCGCATTGGTAATTCATAATTAAATAAACAAACAAAAAAGCTCTGTTTTAAAATACTTTTGCTGAAATAAATAAATACATAATACAAATTAATAAATTTCATGCTGCTCATGAAAGAACGAAGCAATGTTTACATATATGTATTTACTCTTATTATTATCACTTTCAATCTTTGTGGCTGTGTTCAGAAGGTACATATATGCATTTTTGTTCCCATTTTTTCACAGTGCATAATTTTATATCTGGATTATCGACACAACTTAAAAAGATTGTTGACTTTGGAAAATATTCAAATGGTTTCTTTTTTTTATCAAATAGAAAAACATATCCCTTTCTCATTTGTATATTATTCATAAACTTCAAAATCTTCACTTTGATTAAACTGACATTTTTGTTTAGCTATTTTAGAAAAAATACCTATTGGCGTGTGGGGTTTATTTTTATTAAAAGAAATCATTTTATTTTCAAAATTATACTTAAAGCGTATTCTATAGTTGTCAAAAATGCTGCTCCATGTAAACCGTCTTTTGACGTTTATAGAGGACTTGACAGTTTTCACATTGAACACAATCCGATGACATTTTTTTTTGTGATACCTCTGTATCTTATCGCGCTTCCACTTAATAATATTTTGTGAGAAAGAAAATAAGGCAGATTTTTCTCACCATCAAAAGGAGGAAAGAAGACATGATTTTTAGAAGTCAAAAAAGTTGACTGTGTGACCGCAAATGTTAATATCGCCAGAAAACACTTAAATTTTATATTTTTCGATAGAAAACAAATTTTAAAGGGAGAGAAAACAAGATTTCGACTTAAATCTCGCGTTGCAGGCCAAAAATATTACCGTGTCACTTTTGAAATATTTTCACATGTGCCACAAAAAAGTTGACGTTTTAAAAGCTCAAGATTGTGCCTTATCGGCAATGCTGGTCAATTCCACTGAACAATTTTGGCACGATCGTGCTTTTTTGACACGTAAATTTACTCATTGCACGGTGGCACAATTTGCCATATCAAATTGTCACGTTTTTCTTACTACTATTGTTTTATTTAAAATAAAGCGAATTTTGTTGAAATTTGATCAACATTTATTTTTCCAAATGGCTTTAAAATTGAAAAAAAAAAGTTTTTGACAATACAAAGATAGAAAAATTTGCGTTTTTTTTTCATATGGCACAAAAATGGCTCAGTTGTGCAGAAAATGTGGCAATGTAATTTTCTTTTGGGCGGCAACGCTGGCCACAAGCACATTTCAATTCAATGAAGTTATACAAAGGGGTAATGATTACCAATAATATATTATAATTTTTAGATCTGTTCCCTTGCTGTGAATTTCTGTGCGTTTAAGTAAATTTCAATTGTGTTTCTAAATAGAGATTTATAGTTCAGAAAAAACGTCAGTTTCATGGTACTCTGGGGCGTTATAGTTGACATTGTGTCTATTCAAAGCCATTCTCGAAAGACGTGGAAAAAGACTTATATGCATCAGTTGTCACGACAAGACAAATCTTTTTAATTTGTATCGGTCTTTTTCCTGAGTGGATAGAAGGGTCTTTATCATCTTATAACTTATGACTGACTGTTATTACAAATTTGGTAATTAAGATTAAAAGAAATTTTTATCCGCTTAAGAAATTTGTAAACACAAGTTTTCCAGTGGCTTAAACACAAAAATGGAACCGCATTCGAAAAATATTTTACACATAAAATGCCATTCAAAGTTTAAAATATAAATTAATTAATAAACCTCTTAAGGGTCAAATTTCAACAGTATAATTTTTGTTGCAAACATTTTTTATGAATAAAAATACATATAAAAATATAATAATGGATCCACTGTAATTTATAACGGGCGGCGACGCAATTGTGGCTATTCTTGAATCATATAGCTAATGCATCCTGTCATTCAGTAGCCGAGAATTTCTTTTGTAGTCTGTATATGTAATTAATTATATTGATCATGTGATTTTAACTTATTTCTTCACTTAAAGAGAATGATTTAATTTAATGGTTTTAAGAATTAAAATATTCACCGTTATTTTTTTAATTAACATATTTATACCCAATTTTAAATTGGATACCTATTACCTATACAACAAAAATTCCGTGAAAGATATTTGCCAAAAACAAATAAACGTCACTATAACAGCAGGTGGGCTAAGATTATAAAAAAAATAAATATAAAAAAAAAAATAGTAAAAGGGAACAAAATATAAAAAATAACATGATATCGAACAAAAAAAAAAAACAAACCCCTTCGGCGAATCATATCAGTCAGAGACATCTCCAAACAAGCCCTCTTCTCTCAAAAAGAAAAAAAAAAAATAAATAAAATAAAATAACATAAAACTCGAAAAAAAACAAGGTTACCGCCTTTGCGGATTTCTAATACAATTGGAGTAAATTTATCGAATCAATTTAGAATTTTTGCGGAATTTTTCATAAATGAATCAAATGCTATTTTAATAATTATCACACATGTGATTTAAATTTCGACGACCGAAAAACCGTAGTTGCATGAGTTTTTAGTCACAAGAAATCAACAAAAAGGGACAGGTTCTATTTAAAACGTTTTCTCCTAAATAAAAAGAAAAACCTCAGATGGACTTGGTCCAAGTTCGAGTCCCAGCTGGGCATACAAGTTTTTCAAATTAAAATTGAACAATGACCAAGCACCACCGAAAAGTAGTCTGACAATCGGCTTGGCAGTCGTGAAATAGCTATAACTCCAGCCTATATTGGTGGTAGCTCATGCAAGTGTTGTTATTTCATTCAAACCTTCAAAAATAAAAAAAAAAAAAAAAACATGAATTTTTTTTCACGGGTTATTGCCACTTGCGGGAATTGGAAAACCCTCCAGAGTACCTCTTGTCATGACAAAGTGCTTCTCACCTTAGCCGTTCAGATTTATCAGAAAATTGTAGGTCCCCTTAAATTCCTGCCAATAACACACAGGAACGGTTGCGAATTGTAAGTCAATAGGCCTTGGTTTTACAAGAGCTATTTTTTTGTTTATTTTTTTTAGTGTGGATTGGATTCTATGGAAATCATTTTAGGATGCGTTTGTATTAAAATAAAAAAATTGTTATGTCCCTCTTAGAAAACCCTATAAATAAATAATAAACTTAACAAACGTTCAATTTTGTTTATGTAGATAAAGAAAAAAAAATCAAGTATAATTTACTTTTATTTTATTATTATTTAATATTTAAATTTGCATGCGACTCAGTTCTTAATTTTATTTTATTTTGATTTAATTTTGTTAAGAGTGGCAACCATGGTTAAATGCTCCTTAGTCCAACTAAAATCATTTTCTACACTGTCACTTCCGTGCATAAAATGAGCATACCTAATACGTCATCGCTGCGTGATGATTTCAAGTTGATGTTCATATACAAACAAATGACAGCTTGGAGAGCTCTTCTTTTAACAAAAACCTGGTGGCAGGCAGCAGCATATTTAAGTATTTGCTTTGTTTTTGCTGCTTTTGCCATTTTTTTTTCTTAAATAAACAATTAACTTGTGGTTTTGGTACTTAAGGAGCCTCGCATCACTGTCTTGTTTTATGAACAAAAAAAAACTAAAAACTTAATTGCACTCAATCAAATAATATTTATATACAAAAAAACAACAGTAAGTCTAATGTGTATAATTTGACTATTATATTTTTTGTCTTTTGTTTTATTTGCTTTGATTTTTTTTTGTTAAAAAAAAGTTTAATGCGTAAATTGCATGTTGCCAATTATAATTAAATATTAATTTATTATAAATGTTTTCCTTTAATTTGATGTTCCATTTCTTAAACTTATGTTTAATATTTTTTATATTTATGGAAGACGGGTGCCGATTACCTATAATAATCAGAAATCATCATTTTGATTGAGTAATTTTTTTGTTTGGAAGATCTTTTGATTTTGATTTTTTTGTGTCAAAAAAAAAAAATATAAAAAAAAACTTCCAAATTGGTTAAGTTTAATTTATTTATTTCGTGATTGTTTTAAGATCGCAATCTTTTTTTTTTTTTATTTTACTCCGGTTTTATTTTTAGACTTGAAAGTGGCAGTATCTAAACTAGTTTTATCTACGTTAGTACCTACATATTGTGAAGTTTATTATTTGTTTCTTAATTAAAAAAAAGAAACTAAGTTATTGTTGCAGAATCAAATCAAACACAAAATCAATAAATTTAGAACGAGAATTCTAATAAATTTAATTGGAACTCTATTTGACTTTTAAATTGAGATCAATTTTATAATTTTGTGAATAAAATAGAATATTGTGAAATATAAAAAAAAATTGAGAACATTTGTATCACATTTTTTGTATGCTTTTGATAATATGCTATATTTTTAGAAATTTATTAAATTTCCATTCTTAACCAAGTTTGCAGCTGGTATAGTCCCTTACCGCCATATTATAATCAAAATTCACATTTTGAAAATGTTGTATTAAAAATACTGTATGCCAAAATACAGTATGTCAAATTTCTGAATTTGCAAAATGCTGTATGAGCAAAATACTGTATGTCAAAATTCTATATAGCGAAATTCGGGTTGCTTAAAATACTGTTTTTCAAAATTCTGTACATCAAAATTCTGTAAAAATGCTGTATCGTTTTGATTATGTAAAATTCAACAGAGGAAAAAATAAATTGCGTGTCGATTATTTAACATGTATAAAAAACAGAATTTTTTTTATGTTAAAAGCAGAATTATGGATTAACAGAATTATGAATTTACAAAATTTTGGAATACAGAACAATGGATTTACAGAATAATGGAAAACAATTTTCTTCATACAGAATTTTTAATTCGTTTACAGAATTTTAGTCAGAATTTTGGAATACAGAAAAACGCTAATTTTGGTTATAAGAATAATTTTATTTAAAATTTTCTAGAAAATGTTAAAAAACGGCTTGGTGTCAAGTTTAATAAAAATCGACAAGTTGTTTTCGTATTATTAAGTTTTTAAAAAAAAAATCTTAAAACTTTTTTTAAAAACCCAAAAAAAAAAATAAATTGAAAATTCACATTTTAAAATAATTTCCATTAGAAAAAACTGATCAAAATCATTTGACCGTTTTAGAGAAAATAGAATATACAAATTTTACAAAAAGGAAACAAAAATATTGAATTAAAAAAAAAATTTGGGTACACATTTTTGAGAAAATTAAATTTTTATTAATTGCTTACAAAATTTGTATACGGCGACGGTACCATTACTTTGGGTCCTAAGAAAAATGAATAAACGTGTTGCAGGAATGCCCAAAACACGCAAAGTACCAAGTTTAAAGAAAATCGACACATCATTTATGTCCGTCAAGTTAGCATTACCACTTCAAAATTTTAAGATTCTAATAATTGGATAAACTGTCGTGAATTTGTCGTGAAAGAAAAAAAAATGTAGGAATTTTTTGTTTGCTTTAAAAAAAATTTTGAAATTGGATCTATGAATACGGCACTAATAATACAGCTTTGATTGGCTATATGTTTTTCCTACAAGATTTTTTGATTTGGTTTGTTTAAACAATTGTTGCTCGACGTCTTTAAATAAATTGTGTAAAAAAATAATTTGTCGCGCCCTGTTTAGTACAAAAAATAAAATAAATATGACAAAATACTGCATTTGTTTTTTAATAATTCCAGCATTACTACCACTTTGATGTAATTTTTTTAAGTTGGCCGTCAAATTAGCATTACCAGGGGTTATTTAAAAAAAAAAAACAAAAGCGAATAATTTTTTTCTTTCACGACAAATTTACGGACAAATTCACGACAATTAATCCAATTATTAGAATCTTAAAATTTTGAAGTGGTAATGCTAACTTGACGGACATCCATCCTTTTAGTCTGTGGCCGAAAAGATTGACGTGCATTGCTAGAACAATTTTTTTTCATTTTTCATTAAACTTGAACTTGGCATAATTATGTTCATTACAAAATCTAGATTTTTTAAAAATGCAAAAATGCCATGTTTTCTGCTATAAAATGGATCTTTCTTTAGCAAAATTTTATTCTCGTTTATTTTTAATTTGTTTATTATTTTTGAGTTCGTAGGGCGAAATTTTTGTGTTTAAAATGTTTAATTCTAATAGATGCAAATAAATAGATCTTATAAATCATTTCATTTAAGTTTGATATTTCAATTTGACTTTGAGTATATGTAGCTTAGCTTACAAGTGAATATGCAAGATCAGTGTTGATGCAAGATCAGTGATGATCTTTTCTTCTTCTTTTTTTTTAAATAAAACCTCAAATGGTGTGCCATGCGCACAGCTTACAAGTGAATATGCAAGATCAGTGTTGATGCAAGATCAGTGATGATCTTTTCTTCTTCTTTTTTTTTAAATAAAACCTCAAATGGTGTGCCATCAAACAAATAAAATGATACTAAAAATAACTTAAACTGTATTTCAACGAAAAAAAAAAATAAAACCTGAATTTCCATGCGTGGGTTGTAAATATATATTCTATGTGCAGTGCATTGTGCATCATCATGCATGGATGCATGCATCTCACATCTAACTAAATACAAAGAAGGCTTATATTGCACTTTTTAACACTGATAGACAGCTTAGATTGTGTATATAGTCAAGAGGCACTTGTACCTCCTCGAATAAAGACAACCCCATTCAGCCACTGTTTTGTGGTCTCGGGTCGGTCGGTCGGTCTCATTGTGAAAACTGTGCAAGCACTATAATATACAAAGTATCTATTTTTTTTGCATTGTGTATCTTTTGCATCAAAATACCAAATTCAGTAAGATACAAATAATAAGCAAGGCACACACAAGTAGAAGGTGCTCTTCCAAAACCAAGAAGCTATATGAGAAGCCTCTTGCTATAAGGTGCATTTTATAACACGTAAATTGTATCTGTTTAAAATATGTACATACATATATGTATGTTTTTCTTTTCTTCTTATTTTTGTGGCATATTCAACATCCATATGCACGGAATGTGTCGAAAAAGTCAGTGGATTTTTAGCTTGTGGCAAGTTATAAGAGTGATGCTGTTTTAGCGACTATACGACGGAGTGCAGTAGCGGTGGCGCGGTGTTGGACGGTGACTGTGGTGGTGGTAAGGTGCATTGCATGCAATCAAATTTGCGCAACTATACCTTTACTCCCCCTACACTATAAAATATACATTTACTCCATATGAAAGATACAAGATACATGCACTGTACATGTGTGATGTGGTGTAGTTTCAGGTGAATTATTTTATCTTTGCCAGGGAAATCCAAGTTTTTTTTTTAATAATTTTTCTTTGGTTTTGTTTGAGTTTTTTTCTAAATGCGATTTGAGATGAAAAGTGGAAACAATTGATTGCCATAATCTTGATGTGTTGCGAGGGTAAAGAGCTTGGAAGATGAAAGTTTGTTTTGAAATATGCTTCAAAATGGAGAGTTAAGTGTTTTTGATCCTGACTTTTGATATTGATGGGATTCTTCACGTTAGCATTTTCATCCCCAAAAAGCTTTGGGTTGAAAATAATGAAAAAAAAAAATATTCAGTCCTTAAGGCTCGTGTACTCATAGATGTGAAAGATTACAAAAAAATAAACAATATAATTTCTGACTTTTTAAATAATTTTAATTATAAACTTTTTTTTTTCTATAAAAATCAAAGATGAGTATACTTAACATGGGTTGAGCGTGTGGCACAAATTTTTTTTAAAACTTTCTTGTAGTAGATTTTGGGGTTGCTTTTAACTCCGAAAATGGTTTCTTATAGGAACACACATTGATCCCCTTGCCTACACATATAAAAAATAAAATATTGACCTATCCAAAATGTAGGGTTCAACCATAACAATAGACTATTGTAATATTTTATAGATTTTTCGGAAGCTTACCACGTTAGAAATATTTATTTATTTATTTATTTCTCTCTCTGAATTGGCTGTAAGATCCATATATAAAATGTAATTCAATAACTCTTTAACTTCATACTAATTTCCAGGAAAACTGTTGACATTGGCGCCTGTCTGGCGACTGAAAATACCCTAAGCGGAGCAACGGAGTTGCGTGAGTTGGACATATAACCCAAAGAAGGAGTTAAAATCTGTACTGTTGTCCAATAAAACTGTTGGCAAAGTCCAAAATCGGTTTTTGTTCTTTACTGAATTAGTTTCTTTACTCAAATTCTTCGAATTTAAACCTTTAAAAAAAAAGGAAACAGCTTATTTCCATTTTAAAAAGGAAAAAACGCCCGTGGGTGTTATTTCCTTTTATTTTGGGAAATAAGACCCGCGGGATTTATTTCAGTGCAGGGCTTATTGCACTCCACCGAAAAATAATATTTGTTTTATTTCAATAGCCCAGGAAAATTAAACATAAAAAGCCCAAACGTAAAAAATAAATCCGCAAAGCTGAACATTTGTACATGGCTCTATTTTTATGTCTTAAGAATTTCTAAATTTGAACCAGGGGTTTACAATTTATTTTTGTGCAAAAATACTAACTAATTGCGTAAAATTTTGAAAAAAAATAGTTTCAATTTTTTTTTTTTTTTTTTTTTTAATTTTGAGTTTAAAAATTAATTTTCTTAAGATATTCACTAAAAAAATGTATTTAAAAACAAAATTAGAAAATAGATTTTTAGCTTTAAAAAAACTATGACTCGACATTATAAGTGTTGCCGTTGGTTTTTAATTTCAATTTGATTTTCTAAAAAATGTACCCTCCCCCAAAAGAAGGGAAAATAGACTCCCAATCCAATAAGATTTGTTTCTTCTCCAGCACGCGCTACGCCTTTTGTCGCATCTTATGGAAAAATTAATTTTCAAACCTTGTTCAAAATTTTAAGTAGGTACCTAATCATTTACTTAGAATTTTTATTTTAAATATTCAATGCTTCTATCAATTTTTAGTCAAATAGGCAATTTAATAGGGACAAGTTTTGAATTTATAAAAAAATCGAACTCAAGATTTCAATCAAACCTGATATTACGAAGATCGAGAACTTACAAAAGTGGGACCCACAAAAATGTCTGTATATGTCAGTCGCTGTACCACGAGATACATACACGATGAACGATTGAAGCGATTTTCTTCAAACTGGAAGCCTAAGACTTTTATAATCGTTATGAATAAGGTTATTAATATTTTGATTAAAAAAAAATTGTATAGGTCTGCATTTTAGTGAAAAAAATTTTTACCTAGAATTTTTATACGGTACTTCCCATAAACCGTTTTTTTTTTTTATTTTCGACTTAACTGATTTAGATCTAAATTTGTATACAAGAGGTCTTTATTTAAAAAGTTGGAATAATATCGTCACCTGAGTGCAAGAACCAGCTAACTCGATTTTTTCATTTTTGAGATATCTGGGCTTCGTTGAATCAATTTGCTTTAAGTGCAATAAGCAGATAACTAGTTTTCTGGATCTGCTGCCATCTATTTTTTTAGTTTTATCAGTATTTTCAGGAGTCTGACCAACAGGTTAATACGTTTTTTGCAATTTTCATAAAACTACGAAAAAAAAGTTAGCTGGTTCTTGCATTCAGGTGACGATATTATAATATTACATACTTTCACAAATTAAAAAAAAAAAAAAATTGGATTAAAAAAAAAAGTTAAAAAAAAAATTCCCTATGGACGGATTTTTGAAATAATTGAAGAATTTACTATGGAAGCGTGGATACTTTTAGACTTTTATTATTAAATATTTTTTTCTTTTTAAAATCATACAACACACCCTGCAAAAATTTCATCCCGAAATTGCAACAATCTTTCTAAATATCTTACCACAAAGTCTTAATTCAGTAAATTGTCTCCGAATTATTTATTTCTCATATTCGATTTATTATATGCATTTTGTGGATTTGGCGAAAACGTAGGGATTTTTTGTCTCTGTAGGTACTTCTTTTGTTTTCATGTCTTGGTATTACTAATAAGGTATGGTCAAACCATTGGCAGAAACCAGGGTAGAATTCAAGTGAAGCTTAATAAAAAGGTCAACCAGTAAGAGGAAGGGAGATACCAGCTATGTTGGCAGTTAAATGATGCGGATAGAGTGACAGAAAAATGGCGGAAATAATTAATTGCTATGGTGTGAATTTTTTTGAAGGAAGATTAATCGTCCTGAAAAAAAATCTTCACCAGCGTTGCCGCCCAAAAAAAAAATTATCGTGCCACATGTTTTAAAAAACGTGCCATTTTCGTGTCATATAAAAAAAAACATAAGTGTCTCTTGTTTAAACAAAAAATAAAACTATAATTTTACATAATTTCCGGTAGGCAAACCAAAAAAATAAAAAAAAAAAAACTTCACTTTGAGTTTTGTTAAAAATTAGGAATATCTGTCGATTTGTTACAATTTCCATCAAATATCAACCACATTCGCTTATTATTAAGTAAACAAAAAGGAAATAAGAGAATCGTGCTATATTGAATTTTTTCGTGTCACCGTGCCGCGAGGAGATTTTCGTGTCAAAAAAGCACGATTGTTTCACATCGACAACGCTGATCTTAACCACATGATATACACCTGCCTTTCATTAGACCTTATTTCTTATCAATCTCAACACAATTTCGTCTTATTTCTTACTTTTCATTGTCCCTTTCTGTTATTTCTCTTCGGTAAACAATTAATTTCTTTCTCTTTCTTCCTTGCAAACCTGTTTGAAATTTGTAATCTCTTCCGGAGGTATTTACTGAGTTCCCTGGGTGTCAATTTTTCTTACTGCAGTTCTCCTAACTTCTTCATTCGCAGGCCTACTTAAAGCTAGTTTCAAGTATTATTAACTGCCATAACTTGTTGTGAATGCTGCTTTTAATACCTTTCTCTTAAATAGCTGTTCAGACAAAAAAGTTAATAATTTACTTTGCAGTTATAGACTTGTCATCTCACAAAAATTTTTATAATTTTTTTTTATTTCAATGATGACATTGAATTTAATTTAAAATGACTCAAAATGACATAAATTTTTTTAAATTATATATGATTCTCCAAATCCATTGATGTCTATTTAGAGTGCTAACACATTATTTTAACCAATTAACAAGTTTCTTTTATTTTTTTTGGAAATATACATTTCAACAAAACAAATAATAAATCACATTATCCACCCACAACCTATAATCTCTTTATTTAAAATATTATTATAACAAAAATCAATCTATAAGCATTTGTACCTACCTACTTAAGTGGATTATCAACTTTACCGAATAAATCAATAAAATCCAGCTCACACTTTATATTGTCATATTATTCTAATGTAGCAATGTTATAGGCTATAACCACTTCCATAAACGTTTCACCAACTGTTTGATAAAATTTTAAGAAAAAAAAAAAACACCGCACATGCAAATCGACTCTAGGAAAATTAATTGTCCACACGTCTTTTAAGATTGAACACGACCAACTCGGGGTATTCATATATTTAATTCAATTCAACCATCCAGAGTTGCATAATAATTGATTTGCCAAATTTGGACCACCAACATTTATTAGACCTAACCTACCTAGAGTCACATAAAATAAGTCGCATTTTATCGTTTCTCATATCAGCAAACAAAAATTCGATATATCAAGGGTCTCTGTCCAGGTCAGAATTTTATATATAAATTCGATTCATTTACGACTATTATAGCTATAGATTGTGTCTCTTATTTCCTGTGAATTATATAATAGGTCCAATTTATATATATGAAGCAGTTTATGGGCCAAACAAACTTTGGCACTTAAAAATTTTCTTTATTTTTGATTGTTGCCTCTTGGGAGTTAAATTTGTGGCAATTGTACTTGTATCAGCTTTTGGCATTATATGAAACTATAAATCGATAAGTTCCTAAAGGTAATTTGAGCTTGCTTAGGAGGGCCACAAAGTTTAATGCCTCCATATGTATTTGCACAAAGTCTTAATAAACAAAAATAAAAAAAGGCAATTCAATATTTTGTTTGTTGGATTAGGTTTCTTAAAATTCAAGCCCAAAAAACCAATTAAGTTAAGTATCTAGGTTTATATACACTCAACATCATTTGATTAAGGTTTGTATATTTTCTAAAAATTCTTTGACACTATAAATCAGTGAAATGAGAATTTTGCTTCGAAAAAAATCCAACAGAGCAGAATTTTTGTAGAGAACTTATGTATTAAGTATTTTCCAAAAAATACCCTAAGTTTGTTTGGAAAAGGGCCTTTTAGATTTTTTTGAAGTGAAAGGAAAAAAATTTAGTTTTTTGTAAATTTTTCAAAAAACATCAGTTTTATAAAAGAAGAAGAAAGTATAAAATGGAAGCCTATTAAATTTTACACAAAAAAGATTATAATACTTTTTTTCGTAAGACCAATAGATTTTGAAAAAAAATGAGCAAACGTTAAAAATGAAAAGCTGACAAATAACGATTTCGGTTTTTTTTTAATTTCTCGAAGACGGCTCTTACGATTTTAATTAAACTTAGTACCAAAGTGATTCTAAGAAAACTGCGCTTCAGGTTTTTTGTAGAAAAAATCGCCCACGGAAGAAAAAGAGAAAATTGCCTTAATTTTTAGTTATTCGCTTATAGCTTCTTATTGGTTTAACAGATTTTATTATATAAGTGGTTTATGTGTCTTAACACACTTGCAGTTAGGCTGCCAAGCTTTCACACCATCATAATTGATATTAAAGGTTTGAATGAAACAACAACAATTGGGTGAGCTACTACCAAGATTTTAAAGGCTGGAGTTATAGCTATTTCACGACTGCCAGCCCGATCATTATTTTGTCTTATTTTTGAGTTGTTCACCTCTCGCTTTTGAATTGCTTCACTGATATGGATATAATTTTACAACTTGGTGCTTCTTCAAAGTTCAAACAAGATTGCATTTCAAAATTTTGGAAATAATTTTTGTATACAAAAAAAAAATCGATCAAAAAATTTAGAACTTTTGAATTTTTTAAACATTTGTTCGTTAAAATCTAGCTCCATTAAAATAATTGTTAACAACAATCCAGTCGTACATATTTTTTTCCCTCCTATTAATAATTTTGTTTAAATAAAAATTACAGTACTAGTTGAACCCTTCGACAATTCCCAGGGCCACCTGTTGAACATAAGTCAAGCTAAGTAATCTTAATTTTCAAAAAAAAATCTATATAAATAAGGAAATAATTTAAATATACGAAAAGTGGGTGTGGCAGAAGGCGGAGTCTTAAAAAAAATTAAACATGTTATGCTTTAGGTGCAAGAGATATAAATTTCAAAATTTCATCTTCTAGAGTAAGGACGAATTTCTGGTATACCTAAGAAAAATGGCCTTCTAAGTTCTTATATTTAAAAATACAATTCTAATATAAAGAAAATGGGCGTGGTAGTGGGTGGGAAAAAAACACATGCTTTAGGTATAAGAGAGTTAAATTAGCAAATCTTAACGTTCGAAGGAAGTTCAATAAGGAGAAATCTAAAATATAATAAAGTGGGCGTGGCAGTAAGCGGATTTTACCTAAACAACTTACCAAACCATCTCGCTGTTTCTTGGAACAAACTTTTAAAATTTTACCGAAATTGGTTCTCTATGTTTCCAAGTCTTTAAGTCTCATATAGACAAACATTCATGTTTTTATTTATAAAGATTAACCTCTATCAAGTGATGCAGAGTGTATATTATGTTTATTGGCGCACAATTGTATTTATAAAGCTGTCATGCTATAAATTATAATAATTCAACGATTTGCAAGGAAATCAATACAAATAAAATCACTTATACATTCACACACACACACATACACATACGGAGTGTATCTCTCCTCGAAAAGGCTATCTACCTTATACATTTTTTAATAGTAGTTGTAGGTTTTTATTATTTTTGGACTCACATGAATTTGGATAATTATAGATTATCGCGAATTGATTTAGTGCTCAACGATCGATATGGTGATTATCGTTTATCGGTTTTTGATTGCGATCCACATTACATGCATTGGGCTGGATAATAGATAGATATTACTTTTGTGCGCTGTGGTGAATTATAAATAATAAAAAAAATATATATAGAAAAATTGATTTAATTTTCTTTTGAACTATAAAATAAATAACTTTTGAACATGAAAAGGGTGGCGCTTGATTTTGTTTTATCGTTAATGTTGATCTTTTACTAAAAATGAGGTTGAGGATCAATTTCCGCAGTCGCACAGTGTATGATTATTGATTTGATTTTGGTTAAGTAACCAAAGTGAAGTTATTTATATTTTTTTAAGATTTAACATTTTTGTTACAGTCATAGATATGTAGGGAATTAAGGCATTTAAAAAAATTAATAATTCGATGAATTGTCGTTTATTTCGTGACTCAGAATATAAAAATAGACACAATATATTTTAATTTTTTTTTTCCACAAAACATTTTAATTTTACTTTCAAATCAAATAGGTAGCGATTTGCATTTAATAACACGCACAATAAATTTTAACATTTTTTCAAAATTATATATGCGGAAATTAATAATAATAAGTCGTCTGCTCTGCATAAATATTTGTTTTTTGGCAAATTAGTTTATCAAGGTTGAAATTGATACAGATACAGAAAAAAAAATTTGTAGACAAATAATTTTGTTTGATTTAACATCAATCATTTAGTAGCTGTTTAGACAACAAAAAACACAACTTAGCACTCAACAATATATTTAGCAACTTGATGAAAGATTACAAGTCAAGTTCAAAGTTTTCCGAGACCCCGAGGCCAAACAAATTAAGACTACTGGATTAAATATATAATCAAAGGCAGTTCCATAAAGTTGATATCTAGTATTTTTGTTATATATATTTTTTTTTAAATTGATTACAAATTCTTTCGTATTTTTTTTTTTTTTTTTTATTTGTATACATTTCCTTAAACGATTTTAAAGAAAAATTAACGCAATTTTTATGGTTTATTAGGCCTACATTTTTTTTTATTGCAAGAATGATTTATTCATCCATATCTTTTTCTCAAGTCCAAACTATTATAGCTTCATATACAAACAAGGTCTTACTTCATTCTTTCCAACGTCCAAGTTCACAATTTTGATGAGCGATGAGCGTACATATTAAAACTAATAATAAGCTTATAAACCACTTTTTTTAACGGAATTAATTCCAAAGATTCAAATAAACTATTAAACCATAACTTATAACACTTATAACTACCTCCTATAACTATATACACAAAATTAGTGAAGTGTGCCACATTGAAAGTTCACAGATTTCAACACTCATTCATTTTTTCTGCCGGAAGCAATAAGGAATAACCTACTAAATAACAAAAACAACAACAACAACAAAAATAAAATAAACCTAAATGTGAATAATTTTTCTATCCGCATTCAAGAAATCGAGCATTACATTGATTCACATTAAGCTTTTGTTATATTTAGTTAAGCTTACAAAATAAAAATTTTTACAGAAAACCCAATCTTGTTTATACACTGACTAATAATAATAGTATATGAGGTATCGTTGCCAAAGAGTGAGTCATTTTTCTGTTGTGTTATAATTTGAAATGAGCAGATGTGACGTACATACATATCTACTTTTTTTAATTTCGAGACAAAGGTTTTTTTTACAAAAACTCTTAGAAATAATGGACAAATTTATTAAAATTCATGTTTACAGGCATGTTTCAAATTTTGAATGCCAATCGATGGACATGAAGACTAAAAAAATTTTTGAATTTGTCTCCTTTGTACAAAACACCACAACTTTTTTTTCTTCTACCTAACCTAAAGTCGATTTTCTTGAAATTTGGTACCATCGCGTTTTTTGAAATTACCTCGTAACATTTTTTCCACCTGTACCTGCCATATCCATTTTTTTTTTTTGTAAGCAATTTTTTTTTACATATAAAATGCTTTCTTTTTACATAAAGGAACTAATTTCTTTTTTAAATAAACTAAAAATATTGGTATCTTTACTAAAAATTAAAGAATTAAAGAAAAATATAAAATTTTATAATTTATTAACAGGGATAGAATTTTGTTGAGCTAAAAATTAAAAAAAAAGGCAAAGTAAAACATCCAAATAGTCAAAACAAAGCATTTATTCAAACAAGAGAGAAGAAAATAAAATCTTAATTATAGTAACATTGAACCATAAGTTTTTTTTTTAATTTTCAGGCAATAACCGCCTGCGGTTGACCCTCAATAGCGCTTTAAGGGAACTGAAAGACATCTCTACATCAACGGCAACGAGTGGAGCCCAATTGAAAAACTCAACATCACCCACTTCTATATTTTTTGGAAGCTTACTGTTTTCGTCACCTTTAATGACGCAGTTTATTTGGAATAATATCTCAAGTCCCTTATTCGTAGAAAAACAGACTTGTATTTGTTCAAAACATCTTTTGCGACTGTACCTTTGGTTTCTCTAAGTCGCCCTTGATTTTTTTCAAAACTTCTCTGATTGTATTTCCCAAATGTAAAAAAAAAAACATGAATTGGGTACTATTACAATGTTACAAGATATAGCGTCGCCAATAGAAAGCACTCAATGGGATGGCACACAAAAAAGTTATATAGATTTATTTGTATTCATTCGAAATTTTTGTGTTAAGCTAATTAGTCAATGCATACAAAAAATGACGTTGATCCGAAATATGCATGTATCTACATTGAGTAAATTTACTTTTTGTGTGTATATTTGAAAAGAGGAAAAATATGAGAAAAGGAAAAAAAAGGCAACAACCGCAGAAAATGCAAAATAAATTACATATATTCGACATCACCAGGACTCGAAACATGTTTGTTTAAAGTCTAAAGTGTCGTACGATTGCGCAAAAAAAAAGCAAAGTGAGCAAAATCCTATCCCTGTTTATTAATCAGAATAAGATTTGATTCATAGGAAAGAATTCAATACCTCGAAATTTTCTTAAACTATAGTTACCTACCTTTTTTTAAACAAAAAGTCAGAAAAATGGTTATAAATGCTAACTTCAATAGGACCAATTTTTTAGATTTTGTTATAAACAGGTTCAACAAATTTTGATTAATTTTTGTGTATGGATGTTTAAAAAAGTTTTTTGTATTGTTTACACAAAAATTTAAAAATTTCTTGTTTTTTTTTTTTGATTTTTAAAAAAAGTTTAGATTAAAAAAAAAATTAAAAATTTTTTTTTTGGGATTTTTAAAATAAGTAAAATTTTTTTTGAAAATGTAATAATTCGACAACTTCTTCCTCGATTTTTATTAAACTTGGTACCCAGTAGATCAGATTAGTATCAGATTTTTTAAACAATTAAATTGGCGGTATAAATGTTTTTAAACATTCGTATATGGGAGGTATACAAATGTTGAAAAACCATTATTTATTTATTTTTTTTTTTTCGAAAATGACTCCTACTTTTTTGTGAACTTATTGTTCGTCCGATCCTACCATAATATTTTAACAAATTTTATATTAATGCATTATTAACAGTATCTTTCGTAAAAGTTTTTTTTTTGTGTTTGACTATCTCATTATCTATTCACCGACTTAGAATGAAATTTTTTTACAGCAGATTCTTATAAGTTGAAATAAAATAAAAAAATAAATGAAATTTGCAAAAATCAATTTCCGGATTTTAAAAAAAAATCAAAAATTCTATATTTCGAAAATAGGTAGGTCATTTTTTTTAAAATTAATGTTTGAACTCTGCATTATTAAACACTTAAAATGGTGTACTAAGTTTTTTTCTTAAAAATGTTTTCAAAATTGTATATATCTACATGTGTATAAAAAATAATTTTTAAAAAAAACGAAGTTTGGTAATTTATTCGTAATATGTATCCATATTTAAAAAAAATGATAGAAAAAATATTTATTTATATTGCTGAGAGTCCTTAAGATTGTTTTCAAGTTATTAGATTTCTTTTCAACTTTTGCAATTTTACCAAAATTTAATAAAAAATTGAAGACAATAATTTTTTTTTCTTTTACATTTCACCGTGGCGTAATGATTAGTGCGTTGATCTGTTACGCCGAAGGTCTTGGGTTCGATACGCAGCCTATGCCACCTAAAAAAATACAGAAATGTTCAATTTAATTTAATTTAATTTAATTTGATATTTACACATCTTAACCGTGAGAACCGGCACTCACACTTTTTTTTGTCGATAAATAAAAGAATTTGCAGTTTTTTTCATATGGCACAAAAATGACACGGTTTTTCAGAAAATGCGACACGTTAGTTTATTTTTGGGCGGCAACGGTGGTCACAACTTCAGAAAAAATCGAGCGAGTTCGACCTGGCGTTGAACAATCTCCCAGGATCTCTGTTCAAAAAAATTTTGTGTTCTTGTAGTATTTTTATTTTGTGTTCTGTAGTAGGTCCAGGTAAAAAAGTACACAACGTTTTCTTAGAAAAAAAAAATTCCTACCCTCATAAAAATTGGTAAAAACATTCGACAATTTATTGTAAAAGGTCTGAAGTCAACTTGACTGAGTTTGGTTCTTTTTCTTTTGAAATGTTCCTTCGCATGTAATTTCTTAAGGTATGATTCCCTTAGTCAGTAATACATTGCAAGCAGAACTCAAATAAACCACGAACTTTGAGTGCAAATGTAAAAACTGCTGTTTTTTTGTTTTGGGTGTTAAAAATTACTTTTAAATTAAATTCAAACTTCAAAGTTCTTCTCTGAAAAACATTAAATACTGCTGAGCTTTACCCCATGCATTTCTGTGAATATCAATCAATTTAAAAATTATAAATAAAATAAAAAATACGTAATTATAGCAATTTACAATTATTAATGATTTTTAAATGTTTTTATTAATCATATTATGATAAATGATTTAATTTATTATCATTTATTATATTTATTTAAATATTATTGTTATATTCATTTGGAAATTCGGTGTATATGATTTATTTTGTTCTCCTGATGATGGATGTTAATATAATTAAACCAACCGTATCATCATCTATTTGCAGTGTCTATGCAACAAAAAAAAATTATTTATATACAAATATTCAAGTTTAATAAACAGGTGTTAAGTTTCTTGATATTAATTCGCAATTTTATTATCAAATGAATTTTTTTTATCTCGATAATGTCATCGCAAACTTTTATATTTTTTATATAAAATCAGGTTCCATTGATGCTACACTATTTTGGGTATATTGTTCATGTACACTTGCATGAGGATGTCTTATAGGGAATAAAAATGTCGTTATCCATAGATTTTTTTTTCAGGAATTATACTTCATTCTGAAATCCGATGGAACATTTCTAATTTCTTTTACTAAAT
The DNA here is from genome assembly GCA_951394125.1 of Epistrophe eligans. Classification (NCBI taxonomy): domain Eukaryota; kingdom Metazoa; phylum Arthropoda; class Insecta; order Diptera; family Syrphidae; genus Epistrophe; species Epistrophe eligans. The sequence goes on from OX596028.1 coordinate 108,657,933, forward strand.
TTTGTCTTTATATTTTAATGAATTTTCAAATAGAAATTATGTATTGGCACAAAAAAGTGAAATAAATATATAGATAAATTGGTCGGCATGACAGCTCGTGTAGAAACAGGGTCTATTGACTTACAACTCTCAACCAATCCTGTGTGCGTGTTATTGGCAGGAATAGAGGGGATATACAATTTTCTGCCGAAGCCGGACGGCTAGGGTGGGTGAGAAGCACTTTCTCATGAAAAGAGATACTCTTGGAAAATTTGCCAATTCCTCGCAAGAGGCAGTAACCCGTGAAAAATATTTCGGGAATCGAACCCAAGACTTTCGGCGTAACAGTCCAACGCACTAACCATTATGCCACGAGCTACTACTACTACTAATATCCTTATTTTGTGTTAATTCGACTTAAGTTGATTTGATATATTTCCGAAGAGATGTCAATACTTAAACTTATTTACTATTTTACCTACTACTTATAACGCTATTTCGCCGACTATTATAATAAACACTATTATTATTAAAAATAAACTTCAACTTCAGTTCGTAATGTTTATATTATTTCAATATTGCATTCTACCGGTTCCCCGTGTCTTCCTCCCTTCTAGCTAAATTTCAACCATGATATTTGCGGGACCATGCACGTATCCACAATTGATCTTGCTTTAAAAAATTCAATGATTAAGTGAAAAAAAATTTATTTGGATTATTACAAAAGCGATAGATACTTTACAAAAAAAAAAAAAAAAGATAAAAGAAAATATCAAACATAGCTGGAAGGCGGATACAATAGCATTTTCATATTAAAACATGCTCTTTATTTTTTTTTATTCATGGCGCACACGAATAGACAAACATTAACTTGGACAAACGGACGGACAGACGAACGGTACATGAACAGACATGGTTGGATGATTTTCTTGTGTGGTGATCATGAAGGAAATGTATATTTGCAGCACTTTAATTATATAGATTCAGATATATGTACAAAAGAACTTATATAGAAAGATATAAAGATATAAAGATACAATAAAATGCGGAGGAGGTGTGCTGTGCAGCATATGAACAATGGTTTAACTTAAGACAGTTTTAGTCACAGTTTCGGTGCGCGCTTGGCAGCTCTTAAGTCTAGTTATTTCACTTACTGTAGATGAAAAATCTATCTAAGTATCTTTATGTGGAAAAATTTACATGTGGTTAGTACCTTTATAAAGCTGAATATGGAAGAGCGAGAGATCTTGACCGGTATTGCTACATAGGAAATAATATCAAGATGTTGAAATGGATAATGGCACAAAAAATGCGATACCGGTTAACTATTTATATATTGTATCTTAACACCAAATTGCTCTCTATAACCCACTTCTGATACTTGGTGATTTAATTTTTATTTTTTTTTGTATTGTAGTATTATATGCAGGTGTAGCTATGCTACCACTATCATTAAAATTACAAACAACAGGGGCTAAAGTTGTAGGTAAACAATGAATTTTATTGAAGCGCGCTTGCATACATTGGAAAAATACTACTACAAAATTGGATTCAAAATTTAAACTACTGGATTTTTTTTTCTCAACTATCTCAGTGAAGTAATAGTTTTGACCATGAAGTTAATTGATGGTTATATATAGAAGTCTGGAATTGTATATAATGTTGTTGGTGCTATAGTACAAGAAAGGAGCGTTATATTATAGTTCTAATGGAATTCTATGGATTATGTAGTCTAACTAACTAACTAACTGTGGTGGCATATTTGTTGGTGTTAAAAAATTTGCGGATAGTGGCTTACTTAGGATTGGTATTTTTTTTGTGTACCACATCTGGGTGTGGGTTCATTTAATTTGACAGGCAAGACAAATTGAAATGATTTTTTTTTTTTTTTTTGAAAAGGTATAAATATGGATAGTTTGAGTTAGGTTATGTTGAAGTGATTTCCTAAGGCAATTTAGGCGGCGGACATTGTGTTAATTAAACCTCAAAGGCTTAAATTAGTCAGTGTAAACAATTATGAATTTTTTGTCCGCAGTCCTTGTAGGGAAAGGTTTTTTTTTATAAGGTAGCGCCTTCTTAAATTGAGAGTTACATAGGTACATATATATGACAGGTGATTATATAACCAAATAAAAATTATCTGAAAATGCCTTCGGCTTTATAGACTTTTTTTTTTTAAAAGGTTAAGGCTAAGCCAGCAGATAAAATCCCAAAATAAGTTAAAATCGCAAACATATCTTTGTGTAGGTAGGTACCGGAAAGCAGCAAAATAGCAGTCGGATCTGCACTTCTTAGGAGTTGTTCGTGCAAAAAATGTTTAAGCTCTAAAAAGTTTCGTACTTTTTCACAGTTTCGACTTCATTCTTGCATCCTTGAAAATTTGACAACTTGTGAGAACCTAAAGAAATTTTAAAAATTAGTGAAAATAAAAACTATAGGGCCTTAAAACAAACCCATTATAATTAAATATTTGGTGGATTACAAAAATTCTGTTTTAATTTGTTCCTCAAAAAAAAAAAAGATAACATAATCATCCTTATTTTGAGTTTCGCACCTCAAAAAAATTACATTCGGAAAATTTGACATTTCACTTTTCGCCTATTTTGAGTTTCACCTGAAATTTCATGTTTGAAAAATTCCCCTTATTGTGAAAATTCATTTCGGACGGAATGTTATGCCATTGAGATCCTTAATGTTCGGTTATTTTTTTTGTAGGCGAACGAAATTTCGTCGTCCGGATGAATGTCACAATAGCTTTAAAAATTCCGGGCGAACTCATAATAAAGCTGAATTTTAAAGGACATTTTTTTTTTATCCCTTTAAGGCTTTTGACTATATAAACCTGAAAACATAGACCATTTAGAATTTAAACTAATTTGCTTGTAACAATATATTATTAAGAATTTTTTTTTAAATAGAACGTGTGAAAACACTTCTAAGAACCAAAACAAAAGAAATAAAATTGTCATCGGTGAGCAAATATGTAGGTAGAATTTATTTAGTTTATCTTTAAAAAAAAAATTTAAATAACTTGTTTTTATTCAAATTATTTCTATTGAGGCGGTATATTTCTGGCGAAAGTTTTAATTAATTCTAACAAAATCTTTTAATCACTGGGTAAAAGGAATTTTAATTTGCGGTTTTATTAAAAATCTACAAAAGATAAAATTGACACTAAACTTTGTCAATGTGTCAAAGTTAAAGGTTTTTTTATTTTTTTATATTAAAAGGTTTATCGTTTCAAAATAGAAGAAAAGGATTTATTTTATTGTTCTTAAAATAGAAAATTTTAATTTAAACAATAAAATTAAAATAAATAAACAAAATGTTAAGACTTAGTGACCCACCCACACATTTTGATATGTTTTATTTAAAAAAAAAAGTTAAAAAAATGATGCGTTCCAAGGAAGAAGCTATAGGTGTCGTGGAAGATTTGTTATCTTATTATCTGAAAAAATTGATGCATTTTTGAAACAAGCGAAACTTAAAAAAAAAAAGAAGGATAGGGTTTCCATTTCATTTATTTTTATTTTGGCATTTATCAAATTAATTTAAAAAAAAAAATATAAATATAGAATGATTTCAACAAAATTAAAGTTAACTTTTATAGTACCAGAGTGAAATAGCCTATAGAAATATTTGACAGCAATCGGAAAATGAAATAAGACCGCGTGACCTTAATTCTTCACATGCGATGTAAATTTACGGAATTCGATAGACTTTTTTTTTAAATAAAAGTAACTACAGCCGTTTTGAAGATAAATAAGATATTTTTGAAGCTAAAAATTTCAATTTGCCTTTTAAATCGGTTCAGTGGTTTAGGTATGTTGGTAAATCAGTGAAATCGTTTTTGAGAAAATCAAAACAATGATTCTGTATGGGAGGTGCCATTTCTAACTATTTACCGAAATATTTTAATTTTTTGTTTTAAATTGTGGACTCGTTTAAGAGAAAAATAAGATTTTCATTAATATTTAAAAAATTTGTATGGCAGGTACCGTTATTTTTAGTACTAAAATAAATTTAAAAAAATGGCTAATTTTTGTTTTTTTTTTAAATATTTCTTTTGTATCTAAATTTTTTTTTTGTTAGACTTTTGTTTCTGAAGTTAATTTTGATTAAATTTTTTTTTCAGAGCTCAACAATCCTATGATGAAGGGTTGGTTCGACGCATTTCGAGACGATGGTGGACCCACCTTATATTCATTTTCAAATCGGACGCCGGTCACTGGAGATGTATCAATTGTTGCTGTATCAGTACTATTTGCAACATTTTACGTTGCCTTCCTAGTTATATTTCCAGGTGTAAGAAAACAGGTAAGCTAACAGTTAAAACCACAAAAAAAAAAAAAAAAATTAAGATAATTTTCAGAATAAATGTAACATATGGATTTTTATCTTAGTGCGGTCTAAAATGTACCTCTAAGGCACAACTTTGGCACATGCTACCTGACTGATAACTTCGTAACAAAAAAAAATGAATTCGAAAAAATATACATAATTGGCCAGGTGATTTAAAAGTTGTCTGTTTTTTTTTTTTTGTTTTTTTTTTTTTTTTTTGGTGGACGGACTTAAACATACAAAACGATCTCTCGATGTTCAAATCCGCTTCTGGGATCTTGAATGAAATCATTGATTTAAATTTCCATATAATATATACAAATGTGAATTGACACGGGCTCCAGGAGACAGAATTAAATAATCCTAATCAGTTCGACATTCGGCGGCAATATACGTAAATCACCTTTGGCCAAAAAAAAAAAAAAAAAACAGAGCAGCCTTTGGGTATACGAGTGTACAAAAGATTGGTCCCGAAAGGCTTTTGAAGTGGCAGTTTCATTAAGTAGACAGTCGAGATCTGGGGATTTGAAATAAATCCATTATACTATACGAGTATATAGCGCACGAAGTCCATACCTGTCTGTCTGTCTGTCTTTCACTGTTATTATTCATTCATTCATTCAAAGAGACTTTATAGATTTAAGAAAAAATTCAGTCAGGTGGGAGGATTTTTTTAAAAAAAATATAAGCCTCTCAACTTATACAGTATATACATCAGCTCCTCACCCCACCCTTTCGAAATTCAGGTTAAATCCTTGTTCTCGCTTATGGGCTTGTTTTTTTTTTTTTTAATGCAAATCTCGATTTGAAATCATAATCAAACCGAGTTGGTACAAATTTGGTGCATGTTATCCATTGAAAGTCAATTTATTTTTTTGAACTGTTGGTCATGCTGGCTATATTGCAACTCTGAGGCATGCAATTGGCCAATATATATGGAAATTAGTTAGCAACTTAAATTTATTTATTTAGCCTCTTTTCTTGGTATTATTTCTGACCAAACAAAAAAGTGACAAGCTGTTTGTTTTTTTTCATATACCTACCATGAGTTTCCTGGTTTGGGTATATGGTTTTTTTTTTTATTTTTTATTTTTTTGGACCATTACAAGTGAATGTGATTTTAGATTTACATTTTTCATAAATCACTTCTTGTTTTAAGAGCATAACTCTTTGATTAGCTTAAGGCATTTTCAAAATGTCCACACCTTTTATAGAAATTTAAATTAATTTATGGTAGAATTGAAAGGAAGTGACAAGATGTCAAAAGCTATTTAAAACTTTGTTTTAAGAATGTTGCAGGTGGTTGGCGACATATTAGTGTTTTTCTGTATATTTTTATTTATATTTCAAACTTTTTTAACTTTTGCAAGAAAGTTTCGTGTATAGAAAAAAATAATTCTGTAAAATCTTAATATACTTGGTATTCAAAATGTCCATATTTTAAAATTCATATGTGTGCCAGCGAAGCTGTCATGCTTTTTCAGGACCTTACAAACATTCTTAATTTCTATTTAAATAAACAATAATGTAGAATAATGAATAATGAATAGTGAATAATGAATAATGAATAATGAATAATGAATAATGAATAATGAATAATGAATAATGAATAATGAATAATGAATAATGAATAATGAATAATGAATAATGAATAATGAATAATGAATAATGAATAATGAATAATGAATAATGAATAATGAATAATGAATAATGAATAATGAATAATGAATAATGAATAATGAATAATGAATAATGAATAATGAATAATGAATAATGAATAATGAATAATGAATAATGAATAATGAATAATGAATAATGAATAATGAATAATGAATAATGAATAATGAATAATGAATAATGAATAATGAATAATGAATAATGAATAATGAATAATGAATAATGAATAATGAATAATGAATAATGAATAATGAATAATGAATAATGAATAATGAATAATGAATAATGAATAATGAATAATGAATAATGAATAATGAATAATGAATAATGAATAATGAACAATGAATAATGAATAATGAATAATGAATAATGAATAATGAATAATGAATAATGAATAATGAATAATGAATAATGAATAATGAATAATGAATAATGAATAATGAATAATGAATAATGAATAATGAATAATGAATAATGAATAATGAATAATGAATAATGAATAATGAATAATGAATAATGAATAATGAATAATGAATAATGAATAATGAATAATGAATAATGAATAATGAATAATGAATAATGAATAATGAATAATGAATAATGAATAATGAATAATGAATAATGAATAATGAATAATGAATAATGAATAATGAATAATGAATAATGAATAATGAATAATGAATAATGAATAATGAATAATGAATAATGAATAATGAATAATGAATAATGAATAATGAATAATGAATAATGAATAATGAATAATGAATAATGAATAATGAATAATGAATAATGAATAATGAATAATGCATATTGAAAAATGAAAAATGATAAATTAATATTCACGGTTTAATATTTTTACAAAGCTTAATTTTTTCCTTCAAAATTTCATTTCTTGGAATTTTAAATTCGGGACTTTTTCATCCGATTTGTTCTGAAGCCATCCAAAAAGCTAATTTTTTAAAAGTTTTCTTGACTTTATTCTATTATTCTACTCAATTTTTGACTGTTTTAATTTTTTTAAAGAGCAGTGCAAAAAAAAATATTAAAAAAAATATCTTAAAAAATTATTTTAAATATGATTTTGTTTTTAGCTTAAAACAATTACTCCAAAACTCTGTTTTATCGAATTGGCTACTTACTTAATTTTTATTTTATTAATTAAAAATGATATTGAATTGAAACATAATCCAATTTTATATCTTAACTTTTTACTGCGATGTAAATAAGCGTGAATAAACTTTCAACCGTATATTACCTTTTTTTTCTCAAAACTATCTTAAACCACTTAATTAATGGAATTAAGTTCAACTTCCCACAACCAAAAAAAAAATAACAGAAACGCAAAAAAAAATAGAAATCCCTTCAGAAATTTCAAGTTTCAATGTCACGCCTCATTGTTTAATTATTATTGTTACCTTTACACCAAAGCAAACAGTTTAACCTCAATTAAGATTTTTATCATGCGAAAACGAAAAAAAAAAATTCACTTGCAGCCTTGCTACCGTTGCTACCATCATCATCACCTCTAAGATCAAATTGAAAGCCTACAAAAAAAAATTTAACAAATTAATTTAAAAAAGATACAAAAAAAAAAAAAAAACATCGCTTCAATGACGTGTTGCCGCCGGTCGCGTCGCACGTCGCGTCGTCAGTTGGACTTTGGCTACCCGTACTAAAGCTGAGCGCACGCTCAATCCACACACCACCGCTCAAACACTAATTGCCAGAAATTTGTTAATTTTTGACGCACCCGCCAAAATGCTGCCGATTTATTTCAAGATTGATCTACATAGATAGGTAGAGGTAGGTATTCTGAAAGAGAAATTTATGGGTCTCGTAAAAAAAAGAATAAAAAGTAAACTATATTGGCCAATTGAATGTTGAACTTTCTCTGTGTCTTCCTGCCAAATTAATTTTCTTAAACTAAAAAAAAATTTGCATAAATTCTTTTGAAATTCTTTTTGAAATTTCAAACCCCTACAAAATTACTTGTTTAGCCGCTTAAGCTTCTCAGTGCGACGCAACCATGGACTTTAGCTCAGATTCTATCTACATCGTTTCGTGAACCCCAATGATACCACTTTAATCGATATTAATTGCATTTTAAACTCAAACTTGTCTCAAAGATATCTCTTTACTTATGACTATAAATATAAATCTCTGGGCTTGTACAATCTTAATTTTTTTCTTTGCAGAAATTCACAACATTTTCGACCGTGACATTAAGTTTATTTGTCGGACTAGTCATACTAAGTAAGTACAGTTGTTTTTTTTTTTGTTTTATTGATGGAATTGATAGATTAAGAGGCTAAAGAGCTATATTAAGATTTAATTGGATTGTCATTATTATACTGATGGCAATGTTGAATCTATATATTTTTTTGTATTTGAATTTGTTTGGCGGGGGACAACAAAGTATTTTTTTTATTTTTTTTTGTTAATGCGCTATATTAATTTTATTGTTTTCTGTTTTTTTATTTATTTATGTTTGCAGTAACAAGGCTCGGTTCAGCATGGCATGTAGCGAATACAACAATCATTGCACCATATAAGGCATTTTCGCGGGAAAAATTGCCAGCACGAATCGGGACGCATATAGGATTAATGCATGTTAATGTCACATTGGCAGGTATGTTTGAATTTATTATTTATTTATTTCTCTTAAGCTTTAAGGACAAATATATATAATTTACACTTATTTCGTGAGGTTAAACATAAATGTTCGACTTGAACATTTAACAGCTTAAAAAAAAAATAGAAAATATTATTTCTAAAATATCTAAGCCGCGTTTTTGTCCGGTTTTGGAAATATGAAGTATAATATGATTTAATGGTTTCATACAATTTCCAACAATATCATTGTAGCTATGTATATTTCACAGTATACAACAAATTTTAAAACCAAGTTTTCTTTAGAAATTCGTAAAAAATTTGAAATTTCTTGTAACTTCATTGAAAAATGGTATTTAACCTATAAGGAGAGAAATTCATAAAATTTTTGAGCAAAATTGTAAAAATTCATCCCCTTGGATGCATTTTTCTCAAATCTGGTTATGTTAGTTAATTTTTGAAACAAATAAATTTTTTTCACTTGGATTACTTCAGAATGCCTTAAAGGAAATATTTTAAACCCTGGAACTACAATTCCCACTTACACGTTAAAATGCTCTTTTAACGTCGCAACCATTGAAATTCTTTGTGTTTGACTCCGATTCCCTTAGAAATAAGATATGTAATCCAATAATCCAATAATTCGATAGCATGTTCGGTATAGGTGCCATCACAAAAGCGATCTACCAATCTACACAAAATGAGGGCAGCCGTTTATAACAATTTTTAAAGAATTTAAGGTTAACCTATAACCTTTCTCAAAAATTGTTCCATGAGTTTTTATTTAAAAAGAAAGTCAGTAATTTCTTATTAGTGGTATCTCCAAAAAAACCATTCGCTTTACTTTCGCGATCAGAAATCAGTTCAATTGATTTTGATCAATTTTTGTATATGTACATAAGCTTTTAGAAACTTAAAAAGTATTGTACACCAAAGTTTTCAAAAAAAAAAAAAATATATATACGCTGAATTTTAAAGAAAAAATTTCAAATAATTTTTTTTGACAGCTCAAATTTTGTCAAAGTTGAGTAAAATCAGCAGAATTATTTTTGAAAAAACTGAGCTTTCAAGAAAATATTTCTAAAAATTAAACGAATATTTTTAAAAAAAAGTGAGATTTTTGAAATTCGTTTTAAATACAACAAATATTTTTTTTTTGAAAATTTTGGTGCACAATTTAATATTTAAGTTTTCTTAAAGCTTCCCAAGCGGTTTTTCAACACTATCTAATAAGAGATTAAACAAAAAACATTTCTTAGACCCAAAAAATAACGAAACTGTTAAAAGTCTTTGGAAAAACCTTATTTAAATCGAAAATGACTAGGAGTCGAATTTAATACTTTTCTTTTGAATGAGGTACGATTTAGCATTTAGGAGAAATCTTTTTTTAACAAAAAGCGTTAAATAATTTTACTATACAAAATTGAATTAAATTGCTTCTAAAAAAATTAAATATTATTGAATATCAAAGTTTTTAAAAAAAAAAAAAATGGTTCTTGAATTTAAGAAAAAAAAATCAAAAATATTTTGTTGATTAAAGGCCGTTAAAAGCTATAAACTCAACAATAACTCATCAAGTCCAATTAAATAGTCTTGACTGAGTTATTTAAGTAGTATATAAAATTTTCATTCACTGGCCATAAACATTTTACATTTTAAAATGTCTCTTTGTCAAAATGTAACCAAATGTAAATTAACCAACAAAATGGTGAACCACTGGATCACACGGTCTTGTTCTTCAGGTTATAACAGCTAAATTATAATTAAATTTTAACGAAAACACTAACAAAAATCCAAAGTACTAAAAAATTGATTTTTGTTTGAAAAAAATTATTTTCAAATTATAATAATTATATTATTTGAAATATCGAATTTTTAAATTGACAAAAAACGGTTAAGCCAAAAACAAGTTATACGTTTATAACTTAAACATTAGTCAATTTTGTCAACAAACAAAAAAAACTTAAAATCATGTTTCGTAATGGTACTTTTTTTTGGCAAAGTCCTTAAATACAGTTTTCTGACAATCACTTTAGTTATTACAAGTACAATTTTTAATCAAAATCGTTGTTGTCGTTTTTGAGAAAATTAAAAAAAAATTAAAATTTTTGTATGGCAGCTAGATGAGCTAAATTAAAAATTCGCATTTTCACTGTGGGGAATCAAGCCAAATTTGAAGAAAATCGGTTCATCAGTAAGGCTCTATCTCAAATTACAGTGGACTCACGAACACTTGGCGTTTTTTTAATCACCTATATTATTTGGAATAATTTCCTCAAAACCGGCTTCCTCGGACGATGTTAATCTTAATTAATTCAATAACAATTATCTCAGATAAAATGATTATATTCTTAAAGATTAAATTCTCAAATAAAAGATCTTAATCGATTATAACACTTATCTCATTCAAACATTTAATAATATTAAATAAAAAAACCAGGTTCTTTTATCAGCTCTTTTGTTTCTATATTGGGATGGGATATTGATTATTGAGTAATAAAATAAATAAAAATAAAAATAAAATATATGAAACAAATGATCATATTATAAAGAATTGTTAACGGTAACGTTTAAGCTTTTTATTTACATATTTTTTTGGAATTTTGTTTGAACGACAAATATTTGTTTGGGGTAAAATACCGTTTTAGATTAAAAAAAAAAAAAAGAAACGATTTTTTTCATCACCCCTTCCATTTGTTCTTTTATACTATACGAGGTGTTATAAGAGAAAGTGGGGCGAAACTGACGAGAGACCGATTAAAAAACTAAATTTAAACTATTTTTTCAAGGAAAAATAAAGTCATTGTATTGGAAGTCTGGTATTTCAGTACTTACTTTGAGTTAAATAATAAGTAAATAAATAACTAAAAAAAACATCGGCAAAAGAAAGGATTGATGGCCCCTTTGTGGGAGAGGTAAATATTTCTTAACTGCACATTGGTTGATTTTGTGGTTTTGATCCAAGTGAATCTTACTTGAATTCTAGATGTTTCTGTCGAAATTTTGTATTGAAATTTCCAATAAAAAAAAATTAGTAGCCCGTGGCGTAGTGGTTAGTGCGATGGACTGTTACGCCGAAGGTCTTGGGTTCGATTTCCAGCCTATGCCACCTGAAAAAAAAAAAAAAAACAGAAATGTTTTTCACGGGTTACTGCCTCTTGCGAGTACCAAGAGTATCTCTTTCATGAAAAAGTGCTTCTCACCCTAACCGTTCGGATTTGGCTTATAATTGTAGGTCCCCTCTATTCCTGCCAATAACACGCATACAGGAATGGTTCAGAGTTGTAAATCACTAGGCCCTGGTTCTACACGAGCTGCCGCGCCGACCAATTTATTTTTAATTTTTTTTTACAGTAATAAAAATTAAAATATACTAAACACATATTTCAATTATTATATACTATAATTTATTTTGTTCTTCTTTTTTAAATAAATATGTAATAAATTTTTTTTTATTTAAAAAAAAATCAAATCAGGACATAACAGTTTTGTATTTTAATACAAATCTACTTAAATTTTTTTTTTATTATCTGTCAATGTCAAATCGTTGATCAAGGTTTTTCTTTTTTTCATGATGAAATTGACGAACGACCCACGTTTAGAAATTATTAAAAATTATCAACGAAATTCTAAGTTAATGGTCGTAACTTCATAAGCAGTTACTTTAATAATACTTTGTCAGTAATCAAATTATTAATATTCGTCATTCCATTAGCCACGTCTTTGCATTAAAAGTACTACATTGAATTTTTGCTACTTAAATATTCTTTATTCTTGTATTTTTATTAAAAATCATTGATGAAAGACTTTTTAATTCATAAAAACGTATAAAAAAGCTCATTTTATCATTCATTAAAATAAAGGTATATTTCTTTCTGTTCTCTCTGTTCAGAAAAAAAAACTAAATACACAAGGTTTATAAAAACATAGTAATGCCACCAACAAATTTATTTCACTATTAAATAAAACGTATGAAGTAATAAATCTAGACAAGCCCTTCAAAATGTCATTAAAAAAAAAGAAAGAAAAACCCGTCCAGCTACTGCAACAAAAACTCCAAAAACCACACAACTGATTTGGTTATCGATAAGGCAATATACAACTCTCATTGTTCTCATTTTAAAAGAAAGATATACAACATTGTTGCCAAAAAAAAAAAAGAAAAAAAGAAAACGTCTTTGAAGACAAACATCAACAAAACTTCATTGTTTGTTTTTTTTGTTCTTCTTTTTTGCCACCACAGTCTACCTACCAACTGCCACTGCTTCATTAACTTTTTGCAAGATCAAATTTTGTAGCAGTATACCTACCTTCTAAGTTGCGAGACAGACCTCAAACGATATCAGATCATAGATCCAATTGATAAAACCAACCCACACTGACACGTCAATCAAATGCATATATACTATACTTTGATTGCCATTTACAGAGACTCACCTTGCTTTAGATGACACCCAGGTGTCAAAGATTGTATAGTTTTATGCTCCCTTCCCAACCCCTAAATAACCACACAGTTAACAGAATATCTTGTATATGTGAGAAGAAGTTTAAAAAAAAAAAAAATAGACAAAACAATGGCAATTAGTACCCGTAAAAAATAAACATCAAGAAAAAAACAAAAACCAGAATTCGTAGGAGGTACGGAAAAAAGATGAGTATATGCGAAAAATGTCATTCCCCTTTGACAAGGTCGTCAGTTAACTAACTTTAGTAGTTCCAAATGACAAGACACGCTTTTAGGTGTTGCACGATTATCTTACCTTATAAAGTAGGCATACAAAATAGTCTCAAATGTCAAAAGCCTATAACCAAATTATTCACCTCGCTACTCAGGCCACTAAGTTTGTTATAAATAACAAGCAAAACGAACTGTATATGATATGCGGGCATTTAAGAGACAGGTAGAAATTTTAATGAGTCACAAATCAACCATTTTATTTAAATTAGATCAAAATTTATTGATATTACCCACGAAGACATCACACCATTATTAACATATGGCTTTAACCTTTAAGCTTATATTTTACTAATGAATATAATTGTGTGTGTAAAAGATGCGTTGAGTTGGTTATGCATATTTTCATAAATCAGGTGAGACCTTAAAGCTTATATAGCGACCGATTTGTCTACTGATTTTTTTTTAATTATGGGAGGTAACGTTTATAACCAATTTTCGGAAATTTGTTTTTTATACAAAATGGTAGCCTTTTTTAAATAAAAATTATAGATTTTTTTCATAAGTTGCGAGCATGTTTTTAAGAAAAATTAGATTTGTATTAATTTCAAAAAAAAAAATTACGAAAGGTACCGTTATTTTTGCTCCTAAAAAAAAAATTAAAAACACGTGTCAAGGTAGTGCCCAAAAAATGCTAGATTCCAAGTTTAAAAAAAATATCCCACCGTTTCAGTTGCAACCATTCATACAACCAGGCATACATACAGGGACATACAAAATTACTAGACCCTATTTCTTACACTTTTCTATCATCTTAATGTCAAGTTTGATCAAAATCTCATGTGCGTGAATCTAGCACTGCCATTTTTGATTTTTGAAAAAAAAAAAACCGGTTGTGCTGCGATGTACCGTGAAGTTAGCAGTTTCATTTTTGATTTTCAAAAAAAAAAGTTGTGCTGTATTGTGTCCAACTTGTGCTGCGATGTGCCGTAAATATTTTTCAAAATTTCGCAAATTTGCGAAATTTTAGGAATGAAATTTTTTTTTTTTTTCAAAATTTAGTTTTCTAAAAACTTAAAGTTGTGCTTTTTTTGCTCAAAAAATGAACTATGAACCGAGGATATAAAACAAAATTACCATATTTGTAGATTTTGCAACCAAAAGCAAATGTTGCGAAGTGCCTCAGTGTGAAGTTTGCACGGCTATTTTCGATTTCGAAGTTGTGCTGTATTATGCTCAATAAATGGTACTAAGAACTGAATAGATTAAAAAAATCGGGAATTTGCAGCTTTTACGACCGCACGCCAATTTCGCGAAGCGCACAAACAATTTCTTTCGTAAAATTTGCGAAATTTTTAAAAAAATATTTACGGCACAACTTTTTTTTTTAATAGAAAATGGTGGTGCTTACTAAAGCGAGTTCGATTTTTTGTACGAATCCATAACTTTCCATATAGTACTTATAAATCTCAAGTAAACATTTGCGTATATGCACCTAACAGCGTTTTCCTTTATTTTGAACCTTTTAAATCAATTTATTTATTCAGAATTCACAATTCTAAACAAATTTCTATTGCAATTTTTGACACTAAGTAAGTATTTCGCTCTCTTGTTGAAGACCACAGACAAATTTTGTTTCGGCACCTTTATTGCCGGCAACTGTCAAAAAATAAGATGTCAAAATAGCATTTCCGTTTAAAGTTGTGGCATTTCCCGCTTTTAATTTATACACTCCAGAATCAGACAGCTGATAACCAGAAATGACAAGAAAAAACTGCGCTGACAATAATCACCACAACAAGGGATAAATTTTAACTTTGTATAAAAATTATTTGAATCACCCAGTATTAGCTGCTATTTATCCACAAAACCAGTTGGATTACAAAATTTAAAAAAATATTTAACTGTTTTGTGTTATTTATTTTTTTTATTTTATGATGTTGCATATTAATTTGACAGAGTCAACTATATAGCTCCGTCAGGTTAATCTTCTTCATTATTTCATTAATATCGCACCCAGATTATTGTCATTCATTGAATGGAAGATCCCCGAAGATCGCGCACAGTTTACAGAATGACGAATAACTTTAGTGATTTTGTAATTTTCAAAACGGTCGGTGCTGTGCGTTTGTTCGGTAGACATTTTTGTTATTCATTAAGACTGTTTGTCTGGTGGGCTATAGCAGTCTGATAGTTTGATCTACGCCTCTAAAAAAATAAAAAATAACAAAATACCATTCTCAACAGCATCTCAATGGTGTTGGTGATGAAGTCGCGCAGACTCCCTGAAGTTGGTAATAATTTCGAAGAGTCTAGACAAGAAATATATAAGACCTCTCTGATTGAGAATGTAAGTTTTAGAGTTGACGAGGTCAGGAATGATGATAATTCATTCACTGTTGCTGCTGCTCGAAACGCTCCTCGATAAAATAATGCCAGGCTATAAAATACGTCGTCTCTGGCAACAGAATATGCGGAAAATTCGATTTTAATTTTAAGTCAATTAATCAACTTTATGAGCGATCGAGAGAGAGAGAGAGACCGCAAGCAAGTTATACATATGTATACCTAGTGATTGTAAAAGTTTCTTTAAGTCTTTGATTATATGCGTTTGTGATTATATAGTTATGTGAATGTTAAAAATCCACCAGAGCGTGTAACTAACTAATTTATTTTTATTTAAATATATGTCATTCAATGGAGATGGATTTGCGGTTTGGTCAATGATCAATTAAAGAAGTTATTAAGCTACCCAGTGAATATTTGAAATGATTGAAGTGCAGACGCCATTATAGCCATGGGGCTTTGGAAGGTACTTTTTTGTTCTCTGATGGATAAATTAATTTTTTCTTTGATAAATTATTTTAAATTTGTCAAAACAAGGAAAAGCTTTTAGCAAAAAAAAAGGAATGCACATTCTATTGTAATTTGTTGCCTTTTTTTCTGCTTTCTAAACTAAATTGTTGAACTCAGCTACGTTGTCATGTTGCTAAAAAGATTAGATAAAACTTCGTTCCTGGTAATAACGAAAAACTGCGTTCTTGGAAAAAAATCACAACGGAAAAAGGTTTTTGACGTTTATTTAATAAGTTGCCTTTATATTTTGGTTATTCCCTTAGGTATATGGTTGGACTGATTCTATTATAATTTTACATTCCGGTGCTTCTGAATAGTTCCAAATAGCATTTAAAAATTCTACAAACTTTTTTTTTTTTCTAAATAAAAAGAAATCAATTTTGATAGTACTTCTAATTTTTTTAAACTTAATGTAGGATCAGACGGTCAAGTCAATGTGTTGATTCCTTGACGTCACCAAAAAAAATACCATCAATATACTGTCAACGTGTAGATTGTTTTTACAAATGAAATAATATTGACGGTAAAACGAGTGTCGCCAGTTGGTCAATTTTTTTTCCAAAATGCGTTGACGTGTTATCTGTGTCATTCATCCTTTAGTTTCAATGTGTTGATATTTTAAACTATGACGATGACACAACTTTACCAAATCCGAACATTTTGAGTGTGACGCCGCCGCCGCCGGGTTGGCAAGAGGGACTTAATAATTTTTCGCGTTGACGATCACACGACGACGTTAAAATGTTAAGTCGATGTGACATTTTCGGCGCTAATATAGACTGTGAAACCTTTATAACTGTCAATTTTTTTTTAAATGTTAATTATGTTAATGAACTAAGAAAACTCTAAAAATTACGAAATTTTTAGATTATATTTCTCTATCCGGCGAAAAGACGTTTTTTGAACTTTTGTATGTCATTTAGCTCGAAATATTCAATATACGTCGAAATATTTTTTGTTGCCTATCTGTCAAGTTATAAACTGTCACAATTCCATTGAAGGATGGTTAGGCTACGATTTCAATGGTTTAGAAAAAAAAAAACCTCTATACAAAATCAGAAATTTTTTACATTCATGGTAGGTAAATGTAGTACAGTCTAAGAGTGTGCCCTTATTGTTTTGACAGGGTGATTACACGATCACACAAAATAATCAATGCGTTGTCTCGTAAAATAGTATCAACGCAGCTGTCAAAAGAAGAGCATTAAGAGTGTATTCTGTGTTGACGATCACACGCCTTGAAAATTGTGGAAAAACATTTGATGTGAAATGGTTAACCCGTTAAACATTAGCGTCTAATAGTAGCTTTACTTTTTAATGATATGGCACGACGTCATTGACGCTTTACCATATATTTGCAATATCAAACCACATTATAGCCGTGTACCCCAAGTTCAAGTTCGTGCATATTATTTTTTTTAAGAGGAAGCGGCAAAGTTACAAAACGATAAAATTACAAAACTAACTGAAAAAACGTCAAAGCCAAAAAGCGACAAAAATCAGAGCGAAAAAGCGACAAAAAAATGGCAAAGGGAGAAAGCGGTAAAAAACACAAAAGTGACATACAAGCGACAAAGTGTCAGTGATAAAGCTGCAAAGCGACATAGCGAGCGGTACAAAGTGGAAAAGCGAAAAAGATGCAAAATGACAAAGCAGCTAAGTGATGAAGCGAAAAAACGATGAATCGCCAAAGTGGCAAAGCGATAAATCGGCAAAATTAAAACCGATAAAACGACAAAATGGTAAAATTACAAAGCTAACTGACAAAACGTCAAAGCCAAAAAGCGACAAAGAATCAGAGCGAAAAAGCGAAAACGCTCAAGCAATGATGCGACGAAGTGTCAAAGTTGAAAACCGACAAAGTGGCAAAGCAGCTAAGTTATAAGGCGAAACAGCGATGAATCGGCAAAGCGATAAGAGATAAATCGGCAAAAACAAAAAGCGACAAAGCGGTGAAGTGACAAAACGGAAAAATGAAAAATCGATTAAAAGTCGATAAACATTTGTTGACTATCATACAGAAATCTAAAGGCAACATATTCTGTACCAAACCTGTTGAGGGGATGGACGAAATTACGACAAACAAATACCACTTATTTTTTAGTTCCTGGCTTATTATTCAAAAGTCTGGTCAAATATATTCTAGATCGATTTACTTTCTATCTTAAAACACACATTAAAAATAAACTTTGGCAAACTCTAATCTAATATTCGGCACTAGGACGCAGTATTATAATCAGATCATCCATCCAACTCACCCTGTTCCCAAATTCCACAAATTCAACCAACCAAATATTTCCACAAACGACCATAGCTGTCTTCAAATTAGTCTTGACAGATTCTTCTGAAATTTTCTTTTCTCTTGACATTTGATAGATCTGCATGGACTCGGAATTCTGAAGCACATTGATTGATTGCAAATAACTTGTTGTCTATCGAACACACATTCTGGCATTTTGTTTAAGATTAATGTCTCTGCTAGTCTCCTGACGCATTGAAGTATTTCTTCAACTGAGTGTACATGAGAAACTTTAACTAAGCATATGCCTATATTTATACATCCATTTGCATTACATCAAAACTGCTACTGCTTCCCTATTCACAAATATGGTAACTGATATTTTTCTTATAGACGTACAAATATACTTACTATACATGCAATTTCACTCCACACCTTTTACAGTTGAAAAGAGGCACGACAACGACAGACGACGTAATGGCGGCGCCAAATGACAACAACTTTAACACACTGCCTATAAACATATATCGTTAGGACTGCTTGCGGCTAACTTTACAGATCATGTCCAGTTAGCCAGGATAAAAAAAAAAAAAATAAAATACAAAAAAAACAAACATTCACTTTCAAGCAAGCATCCGGGTGCTCTGGGACCTGACATCTCACAATATAAATATCATAATATTTTCATAAGGAAAAAATATTTCAAATAAAATAAAAACAAAAACCCGTCCCTCCATTCATCGTCGTCGTCGTCTTTGGATTGGAATCGTCGCAATCTTGAGTCTAGACCCTCCTCTGCTGTAATCTCCTATAGAGTACCTACCTATATCTAACCACCAATTACCGACCGCATTTTTATTTCCTAGAAACAAATTGCTTCAACTGCCGCGTAGCATAGAGGCTGCTGATATGATGCTGAGAATAAGGTGCCAGTTCACAATGGGGCAGAAGACTTTCCAAAGTTGGTAAAAAATCAAATTATGTTCTATCAAACGTCTTGAAATTTTAGTGAGACCATAGACCATAGAGAATATTTTTCTAAGCCTCATAAAGCTTCCGAATAACGATGAATAATCTAGACACTAAATGCTGTTTTCAAAATTTCTGAATAAAGTTCTGATGAGTTATACGAGATATATGTAAATTCTGAGACAGGGTCATAAGACCACAAGCCAAATAATGCAGAAGGCCATAATCCTACAATGAAAACCTGCTTCTGAATTAACCCGGATTAAATTTGTTTGCAGGAATAATTAACTCTGAATTAACTCCGAGTTAAGTCCGCATGTCTGAAAAACTGGCCATAAAAGAGCTAAAATTAATACGCCAATATCTTTAATTTCTGTTTAACTATTAAAAATATCAATACAACAAATAAGTGCCAAGAGCTTTTTCTTTTTTCTAATTTTTTGTCAATTTTTAGTCCAATCGACCCCATTGTAATGCATTTAGAGTTCAGAGATGGATGCAATAGATTATGATTATGACGGCAAATCGCGAAGTGCGCACATGCGTGTGCACGTACTAAATCTTAATTTATTCCATTTGTCGGTAGATGGAGATCTCTGTCAAAGATATTGAGATCATAATATCTGTGAAGTTTGATCCGGAAAATTACACTAAAATGGAGTTCGTCAAGCGCAAGTGCAACTGATTTAAGTTTATATATAGTTTATGTATACCTAGGTATGTTGTGATTGAAATGTATAAAGTGCAGTAAGTTAAGTTTGAAATTAGAAAAAAAAAAAAAAATGTGAGTGACAGGTGAATTATTTTTGTTTTTTTTTTTAGGAATTCCAACTTTTTGTATGAGATAAATATATCTTATGTACGTAGATACCCGTAGGCTTTGTGATTCTCATTGGAATGTACTAAGTGAGATACACGTTTGAAGCTATAGGATTGATACAAGCTTTTACTTAAAATTAATTAAAATTATTTCGATATTACTACAAAATGATGATGGTTTTAATTAAGAAACATTGCGGTGATTTCGATGATAGTATAAGAGCTAATTGAAAAAGAGTGGTAGATTTAAATGAGGCTTAATAGACATACAATCACTAAAAGTCATTATAGTTTTTTTTTTCTATTTTGTTATTTGCTTTGATTGAAGTTTCTATTTTTTTTTGTGTGTCTATGAAATAAATTAGGTCTCTTATGCAAATAAATTGTTGTAGCCTCTTTGTTACATAAAGTAATTAACTTAAGGCTATATTTACTTGAAAGTTAACTTTAATATATTAAAATTTACAGAAATATTTACTTCAGATGTCTCTGTTTTACGAGAAAATATGTAGACCAATTTATATACCAACGAGTACACGTTTCGTCAACTCTTCGTTATAAGCAGCGTTCTGTGAGTTGTTAAAATAAATCAACAAATCTATTAGACAAATATTTTTTTTTTTTTTTTTGAGACTTATGTATTGTATTAGCCCGTGGCGTAATGGTTAGTGCATTGGACTGTTACGCCGAAAGTCTTGGGTTCGATTCCCAGCTTATGCCACAGAAATGTTTTTTACGGGTTACAGCCTCTTGCGAGGAATTGACAAATCCTCCAAGAGTATCACCTGTCATGAAAAAGTGCTTTTCACCCACCCTAGCCGTACGGATTCGGCAGAAAATTGTAGGTCCCCTTTATTCCTGCCAATAACACGCACACAGGAATGGTTGAGAGTTGTATGTCAATAGGAACTGGTTCTACACGAGCTGTCGCGCCGACAAATTTATTTATGTATAACGAAGTTATAAGTTACAGTTTTTTGTTTATGTCAGTCTTAACCTAAAATTGAATAAATGGCCCAGGGCAGCTAAGTGCCGGGTGATATGAGAAATTTGTAGTAGTTATTAGGTGATAAATCAGTGAATAATTTCATGATGGGTGCATCCACCGTTATCACCTCAAAAATTGTCAATTATGTGTCATTAAGCTAGACAGATTGTTAGTGTTTATTTAAATACGCATATACAAATATACAAAAATCTTCCTTCTTATCATATTTTACTGCTATTGGAGTTGCATTGCTTCTCATTCATTCACAAAGGTGCGTCTTCATTTAAATGTTTTATTTTTGCAAAAAATAATCCATCTCTTGAAAAATTTTTATTAATGAATTTAAAATACCTATTTTGGCAATAACTTTTAAATTCATGGTGATGTGGTGGGAAAACTATTCAAAATTAAGGTTTAGAAAATTGTTCCATTCTAGGCTAACCTGCTGGTGCCCAAGTAAAAAGCGAACCCAACACAGGTATATTGTAGCTGATCATCTCAATTAGTTTTGAGCTAGACTTGGAACATTATCTGACTATTTAGCATGACATCGAATCCCAATTTCACATCGTAATCGATAAAATTTGAATTCAATATAGAAAACAATTTTCTTAAAGTTTTTTTTTTTTTTGAGCATTAAAAGCAATGGGGTGACCTGTTGTTAGCTATCAGGTTATATTATCAATTTTAAATAATATTTAATTCTTACATTTAATCTCATTTGGCAGCAAAAAAGAAACAAAAAACGAGTGATATAAATAAAATGGAACACGTCCTCAGAGTAGGTACTTTATAAGAATGAGATAAATTGCCAATTAAAAACTACCTTTTTCGATTTCGTAAAAATAAATTTATAATAAAATAATTTTAACTAAGTATAGTATAGGTGCTCTCATACCTCGAACTAACTTCTTTTGGTTTTGGTATTTTAAACAATGTGGTCCAGAAAACTTAGAGGAAAAAGGAAAAACTTAAACAAAAAAAATTGAACTGAATTAAGCTGGAGAGCCTTATTTTAATTCCTTAAACATTTTGTAAAAAGACGGTTTCACTGACCAATTTATGAAACTAGTTAACCTTTTTTGATTTTTTTGTGACTTTTCAAATTATGTAGATACTTGTTTTTACTTGCGATATAATATTATGTACATAGGTACTATATGTCAAGTTATGGATTCGTAAAAAAATCGAACTCGAGATTTTGATCAAAGTTGACATTGCGATGGTAGCGAAGTCGAAAAAAGTGGGTTTCGCAATTCTGTGTGTCTGTCTGTCTGTCCTTTTGGCTGTAGCCTAAACTGTTGCATCGATTTTCTTTAAACTTTGTACCTAGCGTTTTTTGGGCATTCCCCCTACACGTTTTTTTTTAAAGACCAAAAATAACGGTACCTACCGTACAGTTTTTTTAGTAAAAACTTAAAATCTTATTTTTCAAAAAAACGTGTTCACAACTTTTTTTTTTAAATCCAGTAATTTTTTTAACAAATTTTTTTAAATCTGAAAAATGGTTATGAATGGTACCTTCCATAGAAACATTGACATTTGATCAATTTTTTTTATAGAGCATTTTTCAAAAAGTTTTACAAAGTATTGCATCATTTCTTTTTTTTTTTGATTTAAAAAAAATCAATTTTTTTGAGAACTTAATAATTCGAACGACTTGGTCGATTTTTATTAAACTTGGCATCCAGCTGTTTTTTGACACTATCTAGCAGATTTTAAATACAAATTATTCTTATAGCCGAAAATAAAGGTACCTCCCATACAAATGTTATAAAACCGGTATGGAAAATCTCATTTTTTTCAAACACTATATCGGTGCATTCTACTATTATTATTATATTATTGGAAACATTAGGTATTTATAGATAAAAAATGGTATCTCTCATAGAACCATTGTTTTGGTTTTCGAATATCTCATTATCTGTTGAACCGATTTTGATAAAATTTTTTACACAAGAGCTTCTAATAAATTTGAATAATATTGCATATCAACATTTTCAAAAAAAAAAAAAAAACTATCTACAAACCCAAAATTCTCCGATTTACTACGATTTACTACGAATTTTTTTACTTCGAGGCATTTCTTCCAAATATGCAGCTGTTCGGAATATTGTTTCGACATTATGTCAGGCACATTGGCCTGGGTTGTGCATTGCATTGCGATGAAGTGAGTTTTTGTGTGATATTTTTGACAGTTTCATTAGAATTTTTTTTCGATATTCTCCGACAAAATTGGTTCGCGGAATTTGTTAACGATTTGCAGTAAAGTGTTGAAAACATATAAACAACAATCAAAATCAATTTAGCAAAGCAATATTTTGTATACTTTTGTTTTAATTTTGTGTTTCCACGGCAAGATTAAACCAAAAAAACAATGAACTTCTGGTAAACTTACTGTAAGACGGGTCGGTCGCTGCATTGCTTTATTATTCTTTTCCGAAGACGAATACCTCAAATAAAGTTTAGTTTTTTAACATCATATAAAAGATCTAAGAAAAAAATTATCTCACATACATATGTACATATATTTATAACAAAAAAACGGTATTTAACATACAACTAAAAAAATATGCATACTTTTCGTGAAAATCCTATTATGATTTTCATAAAAATACTTTTTTGTTCTCAATTTCTCTTATCGGTTTCTAATTAGAATACATTTGGTGCATCTTAAAAAAATAGAGAATTTTTCTTTTTTTCACAAATTCATGTTTTAATTTTTTTTAAAAAAGTACCATAATTGTTTTTTGAAAATTTGTTAATTTAAAAACTAGTTGGTGTGTTTTTTTTTTAAATTTAAGGGCACATATTAATCAAATTGGCGTATGCAAACATTTTTTTCTAAAAAATCATCTCGTTGGTTTTAAGACAATTTCGGAATAAGAACAAGTATAGTCGTGTAAAATTTCAAAGGCTTTAACTAAAATACCTGTTTTAGTGTTTACCTCATATAACATAAAAATTGCATTATTCATTATATGGAAATATAATTATTAATATTTTTCTTAACTCAACTTTCAACCTTTTCTACATAAAAATTAAATGCTTAAATGGAATTTTCCATCTGAGTAATTTTTTCCGTAGAACACAAAAAAATATTTACATCCAATGCAAAATTAATTGCTATTTAAATTTCCCACGGTCAAACATATTTATCTTAATTCTCAATCATATTTCTATGTACATATAAACAGAGAACATGTTTACTAATATTTATTACAAGCACTTTAGATTTTCCGCCATCAGTGTTAGCTACCAATGAAATGGCTTAAAACATTGGCTAACTAATTATTTACCTCATTTAGTCGCACCCACTCATGTGGAGATATTTCTCAATATCATGTTTGTTAGTTTGTATAAAAAAAAAAAAACAAACGCAAAGACCTACGACAAGTATTATGTAGAAAACTCAGGTGTTCTTTTTGGAAAAGAACACCACATAAACTCTCCTTAACTCCCCCATAACCACCAACAACCATTTAAAATCGATTAAATATAATTTAATTTAATTAACACTGCGATTCGACAAATTTGTTAACAAAAAATTCAACATTACGCAAAACACAGGGATTGCCATTAATTGTTAATTATCACCCAGTGGCGGGCGATTTTTCTCGCTGTTGCTGCCGCAGCCGCAGCCACTCCCTCAGGTCTAATAGAATCGTTAAGTTGAAATTCTTATGGCAACAAAGTCAGTCTGCATGTCTAACACAAGTTGTTGTCATTTTTTGTTTGCATTGACCAGCAGGCCAATTATTTCCTACAACATGCATTACGCACTGCTTTACACACAGCAGCCTGGATCATTTTTTTTTTTACTTTTTATTCGCGTCATTTTTTTTTTTGTTGTAAATCAAACATGAACGTATGTGTGTTTGTGTGTGAGATTGAACAGCGAGTGGTGCGTTTTGTAATTTCAGTTAAAATGCAACTACTGATTTGATTTGGTTTTCTCAAAAATTGTTGGTTACTCATACGCCATGGAGGCCCGACAATATTTGTTTTGCTTCAATTTATATTTATATATTGTTGGCCTTCAGCGATTGGCAAGGTTAAGAGAGTCGACATTTGTTGTTAACGGCTTGTGTTAAGTCGTTACTCCTTGGCAATTATTCACCCAGCACGCAGTTAACGCGTGAGGCAGTGCAGCTTTGTACATATGCATACATATATATTTATAGAGGAGAGTTGCCATTAATTTAATTGCTAGATGAGATATTTAGACTTTGACAGTTCAGTTAAAACAGCAAAATTTGGCTATAAGAAACCATTAAATGTTTATTTTATAATTAAATGAATTTTTTTTTATACATTTATTTACAGCCATTCCAGTTGGCAACTGGACGCCACCAGACATTGACTACAATGAACGATTCACTTGGGAGGGTGCCACCGACATGAGCACCAACTACCGTGATGCACTGCAACGCGGCTTGCCATATCCAATTTTGACAGTAGCTGAATATTTCAGTTTAGGCCGAGAGGGTTTCTCTTGGGGCGGACAATACCGCGCAGCTGGATACTTTGCCAGCATTTTGCTGTGGACCTCATTAGCTTCGTGGTTGCTGATGAATCTGCTGCTCATTGCTGTTCCCCGGTATGGAGCTTATATGAAGGCATTGACAGGACTGCTGCTAGTCATTACCAATATTGGTTACTATTGTCTATTGCCAGATAGACCTTTGACAATCTATCTTGAAGGTGGGAAGCTTGAATTTCATCTTGGATGGTGTTATTGGCTTTTGCTAGTTGCAGGTATGTAGCGTTTGATGGGAGATTCTTAACACCCCTTGAAATGTGATTTGTTTTTTTTTTTTTGTGTAGGTATTCTTTGCTTTGTCGCTGGGGTGCTTATCTCAATTATTGACTTAGTGTGGCCACACACTTTTTCAACAGTCTTAGAAGTCTATTATGGCACGCCTTATGACAGGCATGTCATTCTGGAGGAATCAAGTGATGTTCGTTTTAGAAAACGCATCAGCAGTAGAGGCCTCGAAGATCCACCTGGTCTGGGATCTCGAATATTACGAAGACTTTCTTCGAAAGCACGAGATTCTACGACGGGTTTTTCAAATGCCGCAGGAGTTTCGAGTGGAGTCGAGAATAAGGGCTTCCAAGGCGATGTACCAAAGAGTCCATGGCGATATCCCTTCCGAAGGGCGCAGCAACTACCACCTCATCCAATGAGCATGCAGCGTACCATGTCACAAGACTCTGGGTCGAGTATAGCCTCGGCAACGGTACAGATCTCACCAATGCACAAACAGGCTTTATCAAGAATGTTACCGTAAGTATACTTACTTTGTCTTCCTGCAAAAAAAAAAAAAAAAAAAAAAAAAAATCATCACCAATGAATTTTCTTCTCTTTATAGTAAAATCCCACATGAACGACCAAGAGACATTGATCACTGGTGATAATCAAAATAATATTGATTTTAATTCAACAATTTTTTTTTTTTAATTTTGACAAAAATAATGAAAAACTGTTTGGATTTTTGTTTCGCCAAATTAATATTAATTGATTTATGTAGTTAGTGTGACCAGAGTGAGATATTTTCAAACAGTTTTTTAATTTGATTTTAAGAAGAAAAACAAAATCACATACCTGACAAACAAATTACGAAAAGAGAAAAAAAAATATTTTTAAGTAAATTATTTTATTATTTTTAAAAATTGGACTAACATTTTTTTCTTGTTAAATTAAATTAAATTTGACAAAAAAAAAAAACAAATCAAAACTCAACGAAACTCTCCATACTAGAATTAGAATAAAAACAAAAATAATAATTACTTATATAATTTTATTTGTGTGTAAACTAAGTGATGATGTTGTGATAATGCTTACAATTAAAATTTATAAAATTAATAACATTAACATTTAACTTTAAGTTAAGATTTAACAAAAAATTAATAAGAAAAAAAAGTATTTAAATTTGACAAAAAATAACGATTCATAATTTATTATTTAATCAAAAACAAAAAAACAATCAAATATGTACGAACAAAATTAAAAAAAAAAACAAATTCATTAGATTTAAAAAAAATTGTGTAAAAAAAAACTATTTATTTCATTTTGTAAAACTCGTGTATTAAATTGAGTATTTCATTTTAGTTTTAATTTTAAAATTGTAAAAAAAAAACAATATAATATTTAAAACAAAAATCTAAAGAAGCTATTATTAGAAATGTGTGTTATATTTTAAATATTGTAACAAATAATGTATTAGATGTTAAAAAAAAAATAATTACGAGTCGTTGTGTTAGTGATATGATAATAATAAATTTAATTGTATTACAGAGATAAAAAAAAAATTGTAAAACTGTGAATGTGCATACAAAAAAAAAAATGTTTATGAAAGAATTATAAAATCAAAGAATAAAAAGTAATTAAAGACAAAAAAAAAACACTAAAAATTAAATTGATAAATTTTTATTTTATTGAAAACTTTCTCTTGGAAAGCACCTAACCTTACCTGACTAACTAAAAACCAAGTAAAAACCTAACGTCATTATGAATTACTTACTTTCTTACTTGGTGGTGCTAATGACCGGAGTTGACCAGGGGCTCAACCAATAAGCTCCTTCTTCTAGCCAGCTCCACTCTCAAACAACGAGTCTTCAGTTTCTTACGCCAAGTTTTAAGGCCCTCTACCACTTCACTTGCATGCGCCACTTGAATCGTGGTCTTTTACTATTACAGAGTAGAAAATTTCAGACGAATTTAGATCAAAGAAATACATTAAAATGCACTTCTAATTATTTAATGTAATTTAATCACATAAAAAACTAAACAATTCTAACAAAAATAATAATTCCAGAATTGTTTTTCTATGAAAATCGTAAGAGTTTTCACGAAAAAAAAGATTTCCTTTATCTTTATTTTTGATCCTAACAAAAAAAAAACAATACCTATAAACAGAAATAATTGCGAACCTCACATTTTTCTCCTTTATCAAGTTTGATCGAAATCTCGAGTTCAATTAATTTTCGAACCTTTAGCCGAATTGCGTTACTATTTTATAACCATCGCCATAAGTTTACTTTGCCAAGACGTACAAGTTCAGTAGCTACTTTTAATATAAAATAAATATTAAAGTTGAAAGTCCTAAAAATGCGAAGCAGAATCAATTAAAACAATTATTGTTTAAACAAATCAGATCTGCTTATCCTCAACGGATTAATAATACTAATTAAGTCCCTCCATTTCTTTAAAATTCCAATTCCAAATCGATCTTTTTAATCTACATCATCTAATCAATCACTTACAAAATTTACGCTGATTCCCTTCCCTACTCTTCCAATTCCACAAACACTTCCAAAATATCTCCTCAGAGTAGGTATTGCAGGAGCAATTTTAATGAATTTGTTCCATGTATGTGCAAACCTACGAAAATACCTACGAACCCACCAGAAAGAAACTCACAAACACACAAATCATCTCAGTCCATGAAAAAAAAATACGTCACCGCAAAAAGTCGGAAAAAATCACTAGAAATTCGCTTCTAAATTTTTGTGAAATACCAGGCGATCAGAATCAGCAGAAAGCAACTGCACATGTCGTCGTCATGGCAGTGTGACAAATATTGACTCCTATTGATATGCAATGAAAAATTCTTTACTTACTGTCGGTAATTAGTTAAGGTAGTTTTAAAAATAACTGCCTAAATGTATGCAATGAATAATGGGGCAAAAAAAACAATGCATATTTTCTTATGAATTTTCTTGTAATTTGAATTTGAAATGAGAATGAAAATTTAAATTCAAAGGAGAAGTTTAAAAAAAAACCTAGAGTCGGGAAAAAAGGGTATGTACAGTCTGTAAAGGCTTAATATGTTTTTGAAAAATATGTCTGTAGTATTTATTTAGTATTTTGATAACCAAATCTTTTACTTTGCACAAGTTTTTGGTTTTAAAGATATGCATAGACATGTACCACCCAAACAAAAATGAAAAAAAAAAAAACATCACAAATCATCATATATTTCTGTTTTTCTTAATGATTTACATATAAATATTATTTATTTGATTTTATAAATCTTAAAAAAATAATACTAAAAATTATTTTTATACAAAGAAATAAATATTTAATTTTTTTTTTTTTGATTAACATCAATTTGCGTTGTGTTTTATAAATTTAATAATTTTGTTCCTAATTTCACACGTGTCATGCATATTTAATACAAAGTCACATTTTACCAATCGTATATCATATAAATGTAGCTATAATACCTATAAATTAACGAAATATTTTAATTTCATATTTACAGAATAAATTTAATGATAAGAATTATATAAAATTTAACTACTAATTATAAAAAAAAAATGAGAAACATGAAGTTTATTTTGTTATTATCAATAATATTAATTTACGATCAAATGCACTAGAATTTATTTTATTTTTTTTATTTATCATTTTAAATTACTGTCTTTTAAAGAACGGACAAGCTTAAATGTTACAAGAACGAACTTGTGTAGGTTTATCTTCTAGAAGACAAGGAGCAGTATTTTTTTATAAATTTTGTTTAGAATGAAAATATCTTCTTTTTTTTTAACCAAAGTTTTCGAAATGATGTATGAAATATGGAAGTTTTCGTGTTTTATTAACTTCATCACATGCAGACATCACACTTTTAGTAAGGGGCCTTGGGCCACATGAGAAGACTCCTATTTTCGAAACCTATAAGAAGACAAAAATTGTTTTTAGTTATCGAAATCGAAAAATTCGGAAACAAAATACTTACATAAGAGTGCTTCTTTTGGACGAACTTGAGGAAGCTTGACATATCAGGCCTGCCAAAGTGATTCACTGCCTTCAAGCCTGTGAATATTGACTTCTTTGATAGGCGTTGGAAATGATTCTCACAGATGTACTAAAAAAATACAAGAACATTTATATGGAAGCCATTAGCTTTATAGAATAAATTTCACAAATTCTCAAAATTTTCAAAAACCCAATTTCTTGAAATAAAAAAAAAGGACCAAACAGGCATAATGAAGCTTCAAGAATTAACTAATTATGAAAAGGCAACATTTGATCGACTTATTAGGCCCAGATTCATCGGCATATTAAGTGTCCAAAATGAGAGTCTTGAGAATCAAGTAAGTATGCACGTAAAACAGGGCCTAAGGGCAGGTTTTCTTGTGAGATCATCCGAATTTTGGAGTTTAACTCGAGTTGGTTAGTACATACATTTTTGGTGAATTCGAATTCGCATTGAAAAACCTGTCTTAAGGCAGTTTCACGTTTCACACTTTACTTGAGAAAGTGGTGCTTAAGTCAAGTGGGTCATAAAAGTCATTTATTTAAAATTTTTGAAGCTTCACTTGACTAAAAATTCAATATATTATGTAGTATGTAATGTACTCACCAACATAGTTGTCCTTAAATCGAACTTATGGAAGAATTGCGTTATGAATATATGAATTTCCAGAACATTAGTCACATCTTTCTTCTCAACATCCCTCAATACATCAATAAACCACTCGAAATGCTTATGCGATGGACAAATCCATAAGAAATAGACTTTCTTACAAGCAACTCCTGAATATCTATTCGTGCTAGTTCCAAATACCAAATCATTCAAAATCGATGCATACGGAGTTACTCCAATTCCACCACCAACCATTACAGCAACTTCAAATTTATACCAATCTTGATTACCTCCACCAAATGGTCCTTCAATTCGAATTTTTGGTTGATCTTCAGCATTATAATTACATGGATCGAAATAATTACGAAGTTTCCATGTCCATGGTCCCTGAGCTTTGATATGACAGCTAAGATAATTCTCATGGGGAGCTGAAGTTAATGTGAAGCTATGCATTTCATTGGGTCGGAAGGCAGTGCAGGATAAACGAACCCATTGACCAGAGAGATATTTTAGATTTGGAGGACGATAGAACTTGATTTTGATTACATCCGATGGCAGGAGATCAGTTTCGATGACGTCAAGGGCCATGTATTTAGTTCGAAGGGAAACGATCTAAAAAAATTAGAAAATTTGTAGAATGTTTGGAATAGAATTGTACTTGAAAGTTAAAAACCTTGTCCAAAGTATAAATAATTCCTGGTCCAAGGAAGAACATCCAAAATCTGGGAGGACCAGTTAAACGTGCTAATCCATGAATCAAACTCAAAATATAGAGAAGAACATAAAGTGAATGCATATTCCAGAAGAAGTTATAAGCCCTTTTGCGGATTGTAGGGTGTGCAAAGACAAATATGATGCACATGATGATAAAGAGCATTACTCCAGTTGTACCTGAAAAAAAATATAGAATGTCTAGACATACATACATATGATCACACTTACCAGTAACAGTTTGGAAGAGCCAAAAGGTTATATCAGGCTTATAGTCGGAAGCAAAGTGCACCTCTCGAGTCAAACATCTTAGATTCTCATGAGATTGCGTGGAAACGTGATAGAAATTTACAATGTGTCCTAAGGAATGCAGAATGGAAAAAAACAGAGCGGTGCAAGCAGCTATTTTATGAAATTGAATGTGAGAGTCCAGTGGAATATATTGCTGAATTGGGAATTCCTTGAGCTTTGTTATAAGGTTTCTGCAAAAAAAATTAAAAATAAAATTATATATTTCTAAGAGAAAATTAAGAGCTTACCTTGACATGGTCAATAAGAGAAGCGAGTAACAGAAAGAGAGAGAAGCTGCTGATCCTCTAGTGATCGCAATTCCAACACCCATGATGTGCCTTAGATCTGTATGTTCAGCCATAAATGAATAATCTATTAGGGAAAAGAAAGATTAGAATAGATGGACCTTCTCAAATAGGTTCAGTGAACGAAGATCAAGGACGACTGATCGTTAAAAATTTGCAACAGAGAAGTAATGAGCAAAAAAGGGAATAAGTCAAAGAGGGGTAATTCATCGGGTATTTTTTTTAAACAACCCAGAACTACGCACCGGTGCCCCCTTCTGCGATAGGCTAAATTCCCTTCGTTCACTGAACTTCCAAGACTTTTTAACTTACGAATGAACCTCTCAACAAACAGCACGATTGTAATCACATAGAATAAAAATAAATAAAATATATTCTGTCGATTTTCTTCCAAAAACGTAATATAACAATCCCATTTCTCTTGTAACCAATGTCGTGGTTTATCTTGCATTGGTTCGATATGAAATGATGTCATTCTAGCCACATTAGTTGAAGTATCCAAAAAATTCTGCTTCGCACCTTTACAGTCCAAACCAATTGCAACAAAATCACCCTTGTATTCTTTCATCATTAACTTGAAATCATGATAAGTTAAATGATTTTTATGCTCAAGTCCGACATCTTGGAACATTCCATCAATCAATTCAGTTACTTGATCATCTCCAAGGGATGTGGTCCGTGCTATCTCAACTAATGATCTCATCATTTCACTTAATTCACCTTTATCAATTACACCATTACGATCATTGTCACACATATCGAAAATTATACGAAGTTTATCATCGGTTTTCCCACGTGAAAATAATACGACTGTCTCGAGGAATTCTTGGAAGGAAATTCGTCCATCTTGATCCTTATCGACAATATTGAACATTTTTCGTACGAACATATCGTTCGGTTTCATTCCCAAGGCAGCGGCAAATTCAGCCTTTGATAAGCTGGTTCTCATAACGGTCATTACTTCACCGTCTGAGGAGGCATCTGATCGTCGGCGTCGTTCACCTGGTCGCAGGCCAAATGTCAGAGCATAGGCTTCACGGAAAAAGTATTCAAGGCGTTTTTGTCTTCGTTCACGAGTTTCAGCTCGAGCAAGCATGATATCTTTGTTAACCTCGATGAGGGTCATTTCCTTTTTGTGATGAACTAAAAAGTCTTCGAGTTTTTTGACAAACTTCCGTCGAGCGGCATAAGATTCCAATTCTAGGACTAGATCATGATCATTGGGAACCCTCAATAGAATGTAAGGCTTCTTTTTGATGTGGTTAGTTGCAGATTCTTCGACTGTTATTACATCGACAGCTTTGACACAGAAAGTCCTAAGTTTCTCACCCTTTCTGTCGACGGTATAAATAGCTGATTCTGGGCCAAACTTGACCGTCACCAATCGCTTGTGATTAGCATGAAGCCACTCTCGTGCAACCATCTTATCAACTGAACCCTTATGACCTGGGTTCGATCTTAGGGCCTCTTGACGAATCTTCAACTTCCTACGTTTGCTGTTTTGAAGTTTCACCACACAATAGCCAGCTCCAGCACAGAGAATCGGTACGAATCCAAGAAAAACACACACGTAGATAAACGTTAATTCTGATCCTGCGAAATAGTCATAGCCTTCCAAATAGTTGCATGGTTCCAACTCAGTGGCATTAAGCTGCATCGGTTGGGGACATGGATCACCTTCATGCCACATAAATACATCACGTTGAATATCGTCTGGTCCCACGTCAGTGCTATTCACAATTATTTCATACATGGTTATCTTTCGCAGCTCAGAGATCTCTTCTTTTGTAAAGACTCCATTCATTTCGTTTTCAAACCAAAATCGATCAGCATCTCGAAGGCGGGTAAATTGCTCTTTAATAACATTTGTAAAGAGTTCTCCTGGTTGACCATAGGACTCTAGCATTCCTCCGATATACACATCGACATCATCCAGCTGATTGTTGTAGGCAGAAATGAGCATTCTAGAAGACTAAAGGTCAAGAAACATTTTTGAAACAAGCTTTCCCCATACAAACCGCAATAACTCCGGCTGCTCTTCGAACAGTTCTGGGTTGATATCCATCCAATCTTTTTTCGGTGGAAGACCATAGGCCTTTCGGGCTGAATTGTAATCAGGCAAACCATTATCCCTGCCACGCATTATGTTCAAAGCTCCCAGATCCCTTCGGGTAAATTCCATCGGACCAAAAAGTTTATCTCTGACATCAGAACACAAAACAGGATCTTCACGTTCGGAGATTTGTGAGGCCAGCCCCATAAGAATCTCTTCAATTGTTGAATCTGTCAAAAAGTCCTAAAAAAAAAAAAAAATTATTGTGTTAAAATCTGCTATCTGAACTTCAAGATTTATATTCTTACACTTGAATCCCACCAAGTAGAGCACAATCTTATGGCAGGATATCCCATAGGAGTTGTTTTATAATTACACTGCCCATCACGTAGATAAATTCCTGGTGGAATCATAGTGTGTCCAAATCGAAAAGCAGCAGCTTGAAAAACATGACCAATTCCAGGATGAACATCTTGCTTATAACCTCCATATGGTGGTATATCAGAACCTAAGAAAGCTGGCAAATACTCATAGAGCATTACATTTTGAACACTTGCAACGACAATTCGACGAGCACGTTGGAATATATCTTCATCACTCCAATCGGGATGTTGGGATTTCACACGTTTCGCTACTGTGTTATGCCAACGGAGAAATAGAATTGAGAAAGATAAAACGGCAGGATTTTGATTTGTTCGTGGATCTCCAAGAACTAAAATATTTAAATTTAAAAAAAAGAAAAATTATTAAAATATTTTTTTTTTCTTAATTTAATTTTATTTTAAATTAACTTTGGGAAATATTAATTTTAATTTAAGCTAATTTTTTTTTGTCTTGGGTTACATTTTTTTACAACCCCACCAATTCATAGTTACAGCATTGTGTGTAAAATAAAATTATTCCGGAGTCGATAGCTTTGTCTGTTTTCGAGATATTCGAGTCTAAAAACATTTTTTTAATTTTTTTTAATTGGTTTTAGTTTGAAAATTTGTTGACTGTCAATTGAATAATTCTACAAACCCTATCCAGTTATTGACCACGTTACTATGGATAGAATACAATTGGCCCAGCTTCTACTGTTACTACTGTTTGTTTTCAAAATATTCGAGCCGAAAAACGTTTTTCAATGATTTTTAGTATTTTCTTGTAGTTTTTTTTTGCTTTAAAAAAAATCATCAATTGAATTTTTTTTTAATTTATAAAAGTAACCAAATATGGGATCGTGTATAGAATAAAATTATCCCGACGTAATTATTGTTGTTTGTTCTCAAAATATTACAACCGAAACACGTTTTTCACAAAATTTTAGCATGTTGATTTTTTTAAAATTCTGTTCAATTCTTTATTACATCATTATGTGTAGTATAAAATTAATCTGAAGTCGTAGGCATTTTTTGTTCTCGAAATATTCAAGACGAACATTTTTTTTCAAACTTTTTTTAAATGACTGTACCTAGTAAAAAAACAGTTAATTGAATTTTTTTGGGAACCCTTTCTGTACTTCGTGATGTTATTATCTGTGAAATAAAATATTCGAGGTCGATATCTCTATTCGTTCTCGAGATACAGTGAACGATAGAAAGGCTCACGAACGTACGAACGTACATACACATACACATACCGAAATCTCTCTAAAAACGGAGGATTCTGATTCCTGGGACCTCTAAACTACGAGAAATGTCAACATTTTTAATTCGACAAATCGGACCGATTACAATAACTTCCAATGAGAAGTTAAAAATCAAATTCTATCTTTTGAAAACTCCAAAGATTTGACATAGATTTTTTTTGGAATACAAATTTAATTAAATTCGAAGATATTGCTTAAATAAGATTTTTAAATAAACCTAATTTTAACATTTTGGTTCAATATGTGAAGTTTGAAGGATTATGTATTCCAAAACCTTCATAAAATTAGAGATTTTTATTTTATGTGTCCTCTTGACTCTTTTCTTAAATTAGGAAATAATTAATATTGTTGGTAAAAGGCTTTTTTCCTTCCGTTAAACTTTCTCAGCAAAGATAACTTTTTTCGTAGTTATAGACACAGATTAATTTGTTTTAATTTTTTTTTATTTTCAATTTTTTAACCTAACGTAAAAGTAGGTTACACATTTACCTGAAAAAAAAAACATTTTCTTTTGATGTATACTTTCAGGAAAAAAAAATTAACTAAGCTTGAAAGCTTTTTCCTTATTAAACAAAAATCATAGTCTGGGTCCATCAGGTGTATTATTTTAAGTTTAGAAAATGCATTACCCCCAGATATTAGAAAATGGCAGTAAATTAAGCAGGCTGGATATGGATATTGTAGCATAATGTATAAGATGATTGGTTATATTGTTATTACACAACTTAGCTAGAGCATTGATATTTTGTACAGTGTTTTGTTTATTTTGCGGTAAAAATTGTTTTAACGCTGTTTGGTTATTTTGGTTATTATTTGGTAATTTTTCCTCACCATCCCTAGGACTTAATTACCGAATGCATTTGCACAAGTTTTTTTTTTTTCAAAAACTCTTGCCAAAAATTGTATGGTCTGTTTTGTCGTCAGCTTAAATTTTTGTCAATACATTTTATTTCGAAAAATGTATAGTTTTAGAATTTATTTAAATATATTAAAAAATATCATAGTTTTCCCCTTTTACCCCATAAAACTGTAAGCCCTGTTCCAATACATTTTTTTTTGAAAATAATAAACGCGTTGTAATGGTCCGTCCCCATGAAAATCTTTTTTTTTTGTGAACGTCTAATTTTATTTCGCTAATTTGGCAATGAGACACAATAATATTTAATTGATTTATCAAAAATTAAATTTAATTGATGGATTTTTATGGTCGTATTAATCAAGCTTTCAAAGACATTATAAGCTAACTACTTACAAAAAAAAATATTTTATATTGAGCATATATGTACTTTTCAAAATAAAAGCCAGAAATTTAATTTCAAGAAATATCAAATATCTGAATATTACGAATTTTCTAATCAAATTACAGTCAACTCCCTCTAAGTCGAACTTTTACTCAATCGAAAAAAATCTCTCTAATTCGAATATATTATTTCAATTCTTTGCCTTTTTTCAATCCCCCTCTATCTCGAATGATTAAACATAAAATTTTAAAATTTGTTAAAAAATGAATTACCTAACGATAACGATTAAAAACAAATCTAAAATTTGCAAACATTATTTCCCACACTATAAACACATCATCAAGCTTTATATTCATGCCAAATTTATAAAGTTCTCATCTCTTAACCTTGAAATTTGACTATACTCTCCTTCAACCCCATTCTTTTACTTTTGCCAATGTGCATGCGCTTTGAAAAGTAAAAAAATGCAATGACTTGCAAAAAATCGATAAAGCACTACTTTGCTTAAATTTAACATAAACATTCTACCATCAGAATTACATGTGGTTCCATGGTGTAATGGTTAGCACTCTGGACTCTGAATCCAGCGATCCGAGTTCAAGTCTCGGTGGGACCTGCGGAAATTTCTTTTTTATTTTTAAAATTTTATTACTCACGGAATAATCTTTCTGGACTAAGCATTTTCATGACATTTGGCACAGGATTATTAAACAACGGCACACGCATGGTATTCCTCACTGGCATTCGACCGCCTTTTTCGGTAAGAAGAGTTCCATTTTGAAATGTCCGCATGGCGTTTAACCAAGCCTCAGAGGTACTATAAATGAAACTGCCATCAATCCAAGCAGTCATTTGATTTATCTGCAAAAGAAATGTAAGATTTTAATTATATGTAATGTACTTAATGCAAAAAAAAATAATATAACAAACCTGTTCCCTTGGAGCATTCGGACTCTGTCCGGTATTTCGATCATATGCAGCCCTATGAAACGGTATGTATTTATCTCCACGGCATTCCCTGTCGTACATTTCGTCACATTTCTCAATCTCAATGCGATGCATCTCGATGGGGCAACCAGATTCTGAAGCCATCACAATCTCATTGGCCACAACTTGTCCGAAGAAAGCCAACAACGCGGTTCGGTTGAACTTCGAGGCAAGACCATCACGACCACGCATAAATAGACGACTCAGGCGACGAGTTGAAGGTCGATTTGAGCCGGCCATGGCATAGACCCCATCGGAATACGATGGTGGTGCTTTGCGAATCAGGTGACTATCTGTAAGTAAGAGGAAGGGTTAATCGAATTAATTCAATTGATGAATTATGATGATGATGATGTTGATGATTTTAATGGGGTGGGCGGCAGATTGTGTTATATAAGTGTGATGGGGGCAAGCTGATGAAGAGGCGTTCCTAGGTTAAGTAAATCACGATTTAATTTTAGATTGACAGGAAGATGAACAATACCTATTGTATGATATGATAACCGGTTTATTAGTCGGAAAATGCAAGTTTGATATGAACTTAATTAAACAAGCAATAAAAATAAACAATTGCATGGGGGCTTCATGGCAGACGGAATGCATTTTATA
Organism: Epistrophe eligans; assembly: GCA_951394125.1. Classification (NCBI taxonomy): domain Eukaryota; kingdom Metazoa; phylum Arthropoda; class Insecta; order Diptera; family Syrphidae; genus Epistrophe; species Epistrophe eligans. The sequence goes on from OX596028.1 coordinate 108,696,287, forward strand.
ATTAATTGCTTGTTAATCTGCCGGATATGAGACATTATTGTTTAAAAGCTTAAGTAATAGGTATTGCTGTGGAATTACCGAAACAAAATTACTTACATTAGATATTTGCTTGTTAAGATTAAAAAGTTTAGTCTGCTGCTGACTCAAAAAGCAGATCGTATAACTTAAATGGTATTCCCCGGGAAATTTTTGCGGTAGCAATATTGTATTTCAAGCAAATTGTTACAGACTTAAAAAGGTCTGGCATGGAATGTTATAATTCCGTTAGGCATTGATGAGATTAGGTAAATATTTTTTTTTTCCAAAGGGTTAATTAACTTGGGTCAAAATAAAGTAATATCAATTTGGATGAACATTTTTCGAGAGCCAGAGCCGGTAGAATTTTTTGGTTTTCAGTTTTCGAAAAATGTTAAAAAATTGACAAAGATTTTTGAAATTTTCAACCACTTACGAGTCCCGATTGCAAAAATATCGCCATCCAAATAAGTTTTTTGGGTTGATTTGATCAGACCTCGTAGAAGATTTTTGAGTTCAGGTACGAATAGGGTGCAAAGACACCAGCTAGCGTCGCGTCGTCATAACAGCAGGGGCTCTCCGTACATGCCCAACGGATGCCTTTAGCGTTTTTTTCTACCTTATACCACTTGACTTACACATAAAAACCTAGTATCATGCAGCGCGATAAGACTAAAAGAATAAAATAGCTGGATTACTAAACCTTATGGTCGCAGCAATATCACGAGGATGATTCCAGCGGCATTGTTTTTGACTCCTACCGACTACTGCACTCCTACTATGGATCTCAATAAGAATTTTAAAGTTAAATTCCCATCCAGACAGGAGTGGGAGGATAACGTTGTGACGAGAGACTTCGACATAACTATTTTTGGTTCAGGAGTATATTCCAAATCTCTGAATGTAAAACAATCTTTTCAGCTTCCCACCAACTTTGCTGGTGTTTTCCCTAACCAAAATCGAAATACTGCTATCCTCACAGATATGGTCAGGTAGCCGTCACTCTATGGTCACTCTTATCTGGGTTCCAGGTCACTGTGGCATTGAGGGAAACGAGAACGCAGATGAACTGGCCAGGCAAGGATCAACCCTTCATAGCTCACTTGCGGAAAGAGTCAACATTCCTCTTGGGATTATGAAGGGCAATATATTCTCAATTTTTCTTAATGAATCAAACTACAGGTGGGGCAGAAACTTCATTATTTCTAGTAAGATTTGGCCCACCTATTTATAACAGATCCCGGACAAATGAATTAATTTGCAGACCCAGGCAAGACATAGCCAGGATCGTTGCAACCTGTTCTGGTTCTGGACAATGGGCATTAGGAGAGCATGTGGCAAAGCTGAGAATCCCTCACAATACTCACTGTCGTAGTTGTGGGAATCAGCAGGAAAAGGAAACAGTCGCTCAGTTCCTCTGCAAATGCCTCGCTCCAGCCAGAACAAGATTACAGTCATTTAGTAAACCATTCTTAGACGACCTCAACGAACTCCCTGATTTGGTCTCTTTTCTCAACTCAACGAATTGGCTTTAAGATAAACTTCGACCGCGAGTAAGTAGACGATGTTCTCCTGAAAGTCATATAGATTCACTCTGAACCAGAAATCAATTTACATACCTATATCGTTATACTGTGTTTGGGGGAGTGTATTGATGATTCCACAAAGTCGTTTCCACAATTCTTTTTCTTTTACAGGTCAAACGAGTTATGGTACCAAAACGGCGGCGCATCAAGCGCTAATTGGGTCACGGGTTGGGCGCTCTTGGTTGCCATTTTTTCCTACCTGTACCTAGGGTTTGAAAAGACCTTCGTTTGGTGTATATTTCCATGGGTTTCGGAAACATTATGATGAAAAAATTGATTTTTGGAGAAAAGGCCGGTGATTCTTTTCTTTAGTGAATCAAAACAGGTTTCGCTTTATCTTAATAGTATCACCAGATTTAATATTTATTTATCACAAAAAATAAATATCATGAGTATAGTACAAGTGTTTTCTATAACAGTATTATACAGAAGTATACAAAATATAATTACAACAAGAATCACGGTCATAATTCAGTTATTATTTCCTGTTTTATTGAAGTGTTAATGTTGAACAAAGAACTAAAAATGCATCTAAACATACTTAAATACACACACACATCATAACTCCATCAATAGCCCACAACAAGGTCGTTTAATAGCAATATGGAAATATTATAATGTGTTTATTTTTTGTATTTTTTATTTTTTATTGTATAAAGAATAAACCATTCACCATCATACTCTAACCCAAAGCCATCAATTGTATAGGTAACTCTGTGTATAATTTATGAATTTTGTTGCAACATGTGGCATAATGATGCACGATTGATGGCACAAAGCACCAAAGATGACAGATGAAAACGGGATTCATATATATATATCTGATGGAGATTGTGAAATAGATTTATTTTAAATGATTTTAATTAAACTATTTTCATCACTGATCAAATCATTTAATTTTATTCAATCTGATTAGAAGTTGGATAAAAAGACCAGACTCGAAAGATTAATTATATTTAGCTTGCTGCATTTTATTACAAGAAGATAGTTTTTTTTTCTTTAAATTGATCGTGGAAATATATGGTTACTTAAAATTTTGTTTGTTTGTAGAAAAACGTTGGACTGTCATGTTGGAGGTTCCCAGTCTCTTCAACTTAAAAATGAAAATATTCTTTCAGGGCTTTTGCCTCTTGCGAGGAAGAGACAAATTCTTCAAGAGTTGTCATGAAAAAGTGCCTCTTAGACGTTTGAATTCTGGAGAAAATTGTAGGTCCCTTCTATTCCTCCCAAGCAACACGTACACAGGAATAATTGACAATTGTAGTGGAGAAAATTGTAGGTCCCTTTCATACCTGACAATCAACACGTATACAGGAATGGTTGACAATTGTACGTCCCTAAGCCTTGGTTCTCAACGAGCTATCGTGCCACCAAATTTAATTTCTTTTAATGTTAATTTTCTATAACTTGTTCTCTTAACAATCAACTCTAAAAACTCTTTGAAGATTTTTAATAATAATACAAAAAAAATAATAATTTTAATAAACTAAATTGTTCATAGCCTAAAGACTTCAGACAATATTATTTTTTTTTTTTAATAATCAATCAAAAATTCATGAGACCCATCAAGACCCGACCGATGATGATTATCTCTTCACGCAAACCAAATTAAATTTACAATTTTATTAAATTGTAGGTGATTTTTAGTGCGAAATGTTTATAAAGATTTATCAAGTAGTGGGATAAATTTGTGAATATCATAGAAGCAACAATAACAATAATTATTTTATTTATTTATTTTTTTTATTTTGCAAAAGAGATACTTACCAACAGAACCCCAATCCGGATGTGCCAAATTGTTATACCATCCATCATAACGTTGTTTCTCTGTTTGACTGTAGATTTTTTCTGCAAAAAAATTCCAAAAAAAAAATTGGAGGTGTTATTAAAATGAATTCGTTGGTAAGACAGTAGAATAAGTAGGTATATTTAAAGAGGATGATCTTCATTATTCTTTTAAGGAAAAGAAAAAAATATATATAAACATGAACAAAGGAGTAGGTATAATGTATGTAAGTAAGTAGGTAGAATAATTACTTTTAGCATGATTTAATTTTGTTTGTTTTGCTGTTTACGAAGTGTTATAAGTTCTTTTTTTTTTATTTTTGTTAATTTAAGCAATTATAATTTTGAATTGAAAATGAATGTATGTATGTTTGTATGTACATTAGGGTGGGTCAAATAAAGTCAATATAAAATATTGTTCAGGATTGCCATGTGCTTATTTAAAAAAAAATATCAGTGATTCCCATACGGTGTGACAAAAAGATAGAGCTTGTAGGTTGGGTCAAGACAAGAAAAAATCGTATGGGAAGGGGGTGGTCTATTCTCTACTTTTTAGCCGGGGGAGCAATTTTCTAAAAAAAAATTTAGGTACTTAAAACAGAAAAAAATTATTAAAAAACAACGGTCACACTTACAATGCTATGATATACCTTTTTGTAATGCCAGAAATCTCTTCTTTACTTTAAAAAAAAGGTTGTTGTAGTGAATAGTTTTTGAAAAATTAATTTTGAAACTTAATATAAAAAAAAAAAAAAATTGTATTTAAAATTAAAATTGTACGTAATTAAATACTGTTTTTGTTTTCAAATTTTAATGTTCTTGCTAACTTTTAGTGAAAAACAGAAAACCGGATAAATTTTTTTTTAGATTTTGATAAAACTGAAAATAATGGCGCAAAATTTAAAACGATTTAGTACGATGTTAAAGCCACTTTATCATACTACAAATGCTTTAACATCGTACTAAATCGTTTAAAACTTCGCGCTAATAAAAATAAGTTTTCCTTTATATGAATTCAATCCGTTGCTTAAGTTTTTTTAAACATCCTATTTCATTAAAAAAATAGTAGATGAAGGAGATTTATTTCAATTAATTTTCTCAAAAACTAGAAATCTTAGCATCCGTTTTTTTTTTACTTAAAATTAAAAAGAGCATTGAAATTTGAAAACAAATATTGTACTTAAGGAAAATTTTTGAAAAAAAATTTGAAAAAAAAATAAGTTTGAAATTTTTTTTTAAATGAAAATTTGAAAAATTTATTTAAAAAAAAAAAGATTTCTGGCTTTACAAAAAGGGATACCATGGTATTGTAAGTGCTGCTGTTGTTTTATAAAAATTGACACCAGTTTTTAAAAAATGTAACTCAACTTCCTTGACTATAGTCGTTTTTGCAAAGCAGTTAATTATGTGAAGAGAAACAAGCTGAATGCGACGATAAAGCGGAATATATTTTTTCACATATCTATCTATCTATCTACTATCTAAAGGGTCTTCCAACAAGAACTTCCGAACTTTTACTTTTAGTTTGTCAGTCTGTTTTGCCAAATCACCATGTCCGGATTTAGCTTTCAACAACACGTTCAAATGATAAAATTGTTTTATAAAAATGGGTGTTCTCTTCTGGCAACGTTCCGGGCGCTTCGCCCATTTTATGGTCGCCATAATCCTCATGCCGAGAGGACTATTCGCAGTGTGGTGGATACATTTAAGTTCAATAAACGATCAACCAACACCTGTACGTTGACGAAACGTAAGACTAACCGAAAACATCGCCGCTGTCCAGAGAGTGTTCAGGAGAATCGCGTCGCTCACAAGAACTCGGCCTTTCGCAAACCATAACTTGTCGAATTTTACGTCTTGACTTGGGTCTACAACCGTACAAAATTTAACTGACCCAGAAGCTGAAGGTAAACGACCATGGACAACGACATTATGTGTTCGTTGACTGATGGGCTCTGGAGAAGTTAGAAACTGACCCTAATTTTCATCGAAAAATCATCTTCAGCGATTAGGTCCATTTCTGGATGAATGTGTACGTCAACAAACAAAATTGTCGAATTTGGGACGAAACCAATTCACATGAGTTCCAAGAGAATACAATGCATCCTGAAAAAGTCACTGTTTGGTGTGGATTCTGGGCTGGCGGCGTAATTGTCCATATTTCGTTGAGTATGAGAACGTTGGCCAGACCATCACCGTCAATGGCGAGCGGTATAGGTCGATAATTTCGCTGATAATACACAAACACAATAACACAAACTTTGTTTTATTTCGAGAAATTTGCCAAAGAAAAAAATAATGTTGCCCCTTTCACCTCAAAACATCAGTGGCTGTGGCCCAAATTTAGGAGGAGACTTTTTAAGAAAAACTGATAGTTTTAAAAATATTTCCAAAAAAAAAACCTAAAAACATTTGACCCTGCTCCATGTAAATCTATTTTTAAACTCATACCTAAGATGTCATGACTTTTTTTATTAAACTCAATGAACCCTTCTCTTTTAAATTAAACCAAGATACTCGGAACAATAAATACCATACCTTCAATCAAATATCTAAGATACCTATATCAAGTTAAAAAAAAAAAGCTTGAATATATTTAATATCTCAAGACCATTATATAATAATATTAACGGATTATACACTGAACCTTAAGAGCAAATATTGTTCATTGATATTTCATTTTTTTTATACAAACAATGAAAATATGTACTTACAACTTTACATGCCATAGGTACCATAATACACCGATTCCACATCAAAAGGTCTGAAGTTTTAAAAAAAGCATTCTTAAGATTTGAGCATGATGATTGCTCTGTTGAACCCAATAACAATTAGCCATTACATAATCTTTTTTTTTCATCTTCATTGAATAGCTTATCAGAATTTGTCGGTGAAAATTCCAACACCTGACAGTTCCGTTCACTTCACGAAATTCAGACAAAAAAAAATTACAACAAAAAACTCTTTACTGTAACTCACGAATACCGTCACTTTAATACGAATTCAATGACAAAATGACTTGGCTTAAAATTCTACGAACATCTACGATGTCCACGATTTTAACTATGAGCTAAGGTTTTATGTACCCCCACTCACAATATGTATAATAGTTAGTCCTAAGGCCATTTGTTTTACACCGCCACCGAAATATTTATGAATTTTTGAGACTAAATTTTTTTTTTTTTTTTGTCACATACAATGATGTTGATGACGATTAGATCCGGTATCACTTAAAAATAGTCCCAGAGGTAGAGTTGCAAATGATTTTAACTAGCGATATATAGGTACATAATATATGGCAAGTTATGCATTCGTAAAAAAATCGAACTCGAGATTTTGGTCAAAGTTGACATTACGATGATAGCGAAGTAAAAAAGTGGATCTCGCAATTGTGACTGTCTGTCTTTTCGGTTGAAGACTAAACGGGTCGGTCGATTTTCTTTAAACTTGGTACAAGTTTTTTTTTCATTTTTTTAAGACCAAAAATAACGGTACCTGTCGTACAAATTTTTTTAGCAAAAAATGAAAATCTTGTTTTTCTCAAAAACAGGCCCACAACTCAAAAAAAAAAATTCAGTAATATTTTTTACAAAATGTTCAGAAAAATGGTTTTAAATGCTACCAAGAGAGAATGTTTACAATAATTTTTAAAAATATTAGGTAAGTACCAAAAATTTTTTTTTGATTTTTTAAAAAAGTTCCATTTTTTTCAGAATTTAATAATTCGAAAACGACTTGTTCGATTTTTATTAAACCTACCTAGCAGATTTTAAATACAGTTTTGTCTTATAACCAAAAATAACGTTACCTCCCATACAAATGTTTAAAAACCGGTAGGTATTGAAAATATCATTTTGCTCAAAAACGGCTCATACGATTTTAATTAAAATTTTTATGTGAACTAATATCAGAACGATCTACTATATTATTATGAAAAAAATTATCAATCGTTTCCAAATGGTACCTCTCATAGAACCATTTTTTGGTTTTCTCCAATCTCATTATCTGTTGAACAAATTTTTTTACACAGAAGCCACTAATAATTTTGAATAATATTGCAAATCAAAAATATCAAAAAATCAAATTTTTCAAAATAATTTTTTTTAAAAATCGATATTTCGAAAATGGACAGATGATTTTTTTTTCAAAATTAATTTTTAAACTCCGCATAAATAAGTACTAAAAATTGGCGTACCAATTTTTGTTCTTAAAAATATATTCAAAATTTTATGTATAAAAAATTATTTTTTTAAAAAACCAACGGTTTTTAAAAAAATTTTCTCATAAATTGAGATTTGTGTAAGAAGTCACTTGGTGTACATTAATTACACAAATTACGAGTATAAGTTTTTTAGTTCAAAAGGTTTAAAGCCAAAAAAAAGAAATGAAATACTATAACTATTGTTAGACCTGCAATAACATTTTTAGCCGTAGTCAATCGTTTAGTAAAAATAAATTAAATAATTTATATAAAACATTAGAACAGTTAATCCCGCTTACATGGATTACACACGCTTTTTTAAGTGACGTAATGAAATATAAAATTTATCATAGAGCAATTTTTCACAATTTTTAATATAAATTATTTTAAACATATAAGAAATAAGATGGAAAGTCACTCCAGAGTCAGAGGAAAAAAAAAAGGAAAAAAGGTTAATGAATGCATTGACTTCATTTCACTGAAACAGTGAAATCTTCATTAAAAAACAAATGTTTTTAACAAAATTTTTCATTGAGCTTAAGAATTTTTCGCTGAATCAGTGAAAAATATATTAATATAAGGAATTTCATAGCTATACGAATATTTTTTTTTTCCGTACTTGGATCTTCACTTCCAAATCAATCCTCTCTCTTCTTTCTAAATGTTTACAAAATCCCAAAATTTTGAAATTTTGAAGCTTACAATTAACCACAGACCCTTGAGTGTGCTTAAACTAAATATATATTATATACGATCAGTGAATAAGTTAATAATTTAGTAACGCGACTTCCCAGACTATATAGACGATTTTGCAAAGCAGTTAAATTATGTGAAGAGAAACAACCTGAATGCGGTGACAATGATCGCGGTGAAACACCACAATTTGACACTTGCAAAGCTATGAATAGAACAGACACTGTGTCGAGTCGGTCACAAAAAGTGGAATCTATTATAATAATAAAATGGTATGTGGGGATTTCTGACACAGAAAAATAATAATGTATGGAAATTATTGTTTCCACGGAGATTCCCCATATATACAAACGATGCCTTTGTCATACATCGAGCTGTCATATTTATGTATATCTAACGTAGCTATCGTTTAAAATAATTATAAATGACAGTTTAAGTCTTTTGCCATTGTTTTGTGTCTCAATTCCGCATCTGAGGAATTTTCAAGACAACATTAATGCTTTGGTTTTATATGAGATCAATGAAAAAAAAATATAAATCCCTGTTTGTGCCACATTAAGTGAGGTGGTGATTCATTGAAGTATTTTTTTTTTATTTTTTTCTCATATCCGTTTGCTGCAAATCCGGAATCAAGTATATAAGAGATGGTAATTAGAGTAATTGTATGTTTTTGGGTACATTGACTTTGTGAAATCTGGGGTTAGCTCGAAATGTTGAGTAATAGTCCCAGAACCCTCACAGACATTATTCGGACCAAAATCAAATGAATTATGATGGAAAGCTCGAAAGAATGAACTAAAAGTTCGCTTCGGAAGTGTACTGCATAGGTCCTGTAGGGCACCATTTAACCGACACTTTTCTTAAAACAATCAAACAAAATTTCCCATTTTTGGGCGATAACGTGAAAATTAAAAAAAAAAATGTTTTCATTCAATCGTATAGGTATTAAGTGTAATTCCAATTCAAAATCAATGCGTTTGCCATGCCCCACCCAATATAATAAAATTTTACTATTAGATCGATTTTATTACGTTCAATATAATCAGTAAAATCACAGAAGCCCATACTATGTAGATACTTAAACATATAATATAATAGTTGTTCCAAAGGCCATATTATAGGTGGTACGTATATTTTCATACTAAAGATACATTTAAATTTGAATTTGTAAGACAGTTGGCATAACGATAGATATTATTATTATTATATTACTTTGTATTTAATTTCATTGAGCTGCTTAGTGCATAGACTATAGGTGTTGTTCGTTCGGTTGTTTTATTGCATTCAATTAATTTTAATGCAATCAAATTCAAATTTTTTCTTACCACGTCTGTTCGTGCTCTTTGAGGTTTTTTTTTATGTTTCATTCTTTTGTCTGCAATTTTTTAACTTCACGTTTGCCATTAATATATTTTTTAAGTGTTGGCTTTATAATTCTTGTTGTTTTGATATATTTTTTATTTAGTTTTAAATTGATATGATTTTTCAAGTAAAACATATAATCAATACCTATGATTTATAATTATTGCCTTAATGGGGTGTTATTATACTTCCAATTGGAAGTTATTGAAAATTGGTCCGATTTGTCGAATCGAAAATTTTGACATATCAACACGTTTCGAGGTCCCAAGAATCCAAATCCATCATTTTTCAGAAAGATGTCTGTATGTGTGTGTACGTTAGTCCGTTTGTGATACATTTTTTTTGTTCGCCGTATCTCGAGAACGAAAAGAGATATCGACTTCGAATAAATTTCATTTAACAGATAATAACATCATAAAGTGCAGAAGGAATTTTCCAAAAAATTTAATTAGTGATTTTCTTACTACAGCAATTTAAAAAAAAAAATTGTAAAATGTCATTCGTCTCGAATATCTTGAAAACAAGAAATGCCATCGACTTCAGCTTAATTTTATTATATACTTACTTAATGGCGTAATGAAGAATTGAAAATAATTTTAAAAAAATCAACTTACAGTTTTTTTAATAAAAAAAAACAAGCTAAAATTTGTTAAAAAATGGTTTTCAGTTCTAATATTTTGAAAACAAACAATGACATGATCTCGATTTAATTTTATTTTATACACTATGTCATATTTGAATACTAATTTTGAAAAAAAAATTCGATCGACAGTTTTTGTTTAAAAGCAAAAAAAAAAAATACAATTTTCTTGTTGTAACACAAGCCTCATTTGTATTATTTTATTATTTAAGTACTTTGTAAGAATTATACGAAATACCATTTTATTTATCTAAGTTGAATTTTGAGTGTTATTAAAATTTGTACACAATAATAATTGCAACCAAATAAAACTACTTTAATTCGGAGTTTGGACTTCTTAACCCAAGTTTTGTGCTTTCTTTGGGGAAAACCCTGGACACCAACAAGTCTACCTTAGCCTTAGCAAAAAAGCATTTTGGCATCACAATCAAAATAATTGAAAAATGTTTTTTGGCCCAAATATCTTGAGAACACACGCTGATTTCGAACCTAGACCAATTTTACTCCACACAATGAAGAAGTCAATAACTAATAAAGTTTGTAGAAACATTGAATTGACAGTTTTTTTTTTAAAGCAAACAACATTGTAAAACAAAACTACTAAAAATTAAAAAATTGTTTTCATGTGTAAGTTTTCAATATTTGTATTAATTTACTAACCACTAACTCATGCACTTATGATGAGCCTTTGATTGTTGATAGAAGGTTACTATACAACAAAGAATCTGAAGTGTCAAAATAAAAAAACTGACTCCGAAATAATTTTGTTTTATTTTCTGTATCGTTGATTGTTATAATCCAATTTTTTTAAATTTAGTCTCAGTTGTACTTTCAAGTTAAAAGTCTGGGTAAAAATCGCAATTTTCTCGCCACAAGTAAACGTGTTTCAATTGAGATCCAACAACTTTAAGAACGATTTAAATGGATACTTACAATCTATACGGGTTCAGTGAGTAACCCATAATCAACTTTGAAAAAGAAGCGATATTTATCATAAAAAATTCATTCTCTTAGTGCACCAAAAGGGAGTCCCTATACTGTTTCATTAAAATTAACAAATGTGCAAAGTGACAATTTGTAAAGTTACGATTTGAAAATTGTCAAATTTTTTACTCATAAATTATTTTATAATTTTGTGGAACTTTTGGAAATACAATTGTCAAATTTTCAGATCATAAAAACTTATCATGACATTAAATTGTCAAGAATTTTCCAAGATTTGTCACGAATTCTTTAACAAGTTTGTATTCCCAATAAATTATTTTATGAGACAAACAAAATATGTATAATTTACATACCGTCCTATTAATCAGCATTTAGTTGGAAATAATATTGTGACAGGAAATTTACTTGGACTTAACCAAGTGACAAATTGAGGAGTTAAAATGTTTGGGAATTTATTTTTTTCATGAGAAATTGATGACGATTCTCTGGTGGAACTTTGGGTAATGTGCCGAGTGCACATTAAACAGAGAATAAATGAAGCGTTAAGAATGAGAAGGTGTTAAGTGATATTGACTGATATTTGTCTTTGCCTTTTTTTAAATTTCCCAAGCCTTAAGAAAAAATTTCTAAGCAGTTCTAAGAAAAAAAAAGTCGTTTAAACAGCATAAATGAACACATCAAATTTTGTCACGCAACACCTTCTCATTCTAAACGCTTCAAATAATAGTTTTAATATATTAAGGGCATATTTCACAATGTCTGAGTAAAGCTCCGATTAGTTATCCGACATATAAATATTGTCATAGGGTCATAAGTTCAATATCAAAAAAAAAAAAATATTTGTGGATGTGCAAGCCATTCATGTGGGTCAAATGACAATTGTGAATATTTCTCTAGTGGTCCTTTGACCCCCCGGTGGCACTATTTATGTGTCGAATAACTAACCAGAACATTACTTAGGCATTGTAAAACAAGCCTTAAATGAATTTCAATTAATTGAAAGACACATCTCGAGTTAGATTTGAAAGCTGTACAAAGTTTGTAAGCCATGACAAATTTCCCAAAATATGACAATGACAAAATTGTCAAAATCTGACATTGACAAATTTTTCATAATCTGGAAATGGAAAAAAATGTCATGTCAAATTTGTCATATTATTTAAATAGACAAGTTTAGAAAAATGTGATCTCAGAAATCTCATTTAAATGAACAAGATTCCTTAGCTTTGATGTCAAAATACTGAGGGAAAAAAATGTTGATTTCCCACATTTTTGACTAAGCGAAATTTTTGGGATCTAATTTTTCTGAACATTCTTAATGCGGATTGTAACACAAGTTGGACAAATTGGTAAATAAGTATCCTGTTAATTTCTTATGAAATAAGCCCCTGGGGTCATTGAACGTCATTTAAAAAAAAAATCATCTTTCTTTAAAAAAAAATATAAAATGAAGATAAACTAAAACCTTTAGAAAAGAGAAAAAGTTTGAATTAATTTAATATTTGTTTTTTTTTTTTTTCAAACATTTATAAAACATATTGTTTATGGTTTGTGGTCATAATTTTTTTGTGCCGAAATTTGGTTTGTTTTTCAAAAATACGTGTGAAAAAATTATGTTTTTCAAATTTCTGTAATTCAAAATTCTTTAGATCAAAAAATCTGTTTTCCAAAATTCTTAATTAGAAAACTTTTAAATATCAATAATTCTGAATTTCAAAAATTCTGTAGGTATATTCAAACTGTTTTGTGAATCCAAAATTATATCCTTTAAAACTGGGAATCACCAAAATTTTGTATTAAGAAATTTTGTATTAAAAAATGATGTACTAAAAAATTTTGTACTAAAAATGTTTGTACTAAAAAAAATTTGTACTAAAAAATTTTGTATTTAAAAATTTTGTAAAAGATAAAATAAAAAAGTAAGCACTTTTTCATTATCAATACAATTTTTCTATTATCATATACAGAATTTTGAAATACAGAATTTTGGTGTATAAAATTCAAACAATTTTTTTAAATGTTCTAGAGCCGAAAGGAATTTATTTCCAAATTTTTAGAAAAAAATACTTTAACAGCACGTTACATTTCCAAATTTCGTTCAAGTTTTCTCTCTTTTTTCTGTTTGTCGTAGGTACCTCAAATTTAGAAAGTTTACTTAATTATTTATGTGCATTAATTTTTTTCAAATATTTTTTTTTTGTTGAAATTTTGACTAAAATTGTATAATTTCAAAAAGCGAACTTATATAGGAAATTAAATAATTTGAAGTGGAATTTGAATTCTTCTGCACGAAAAAATGCATCTATTGCAAGGTTTTTTTATTTTAAATACAAGATTAACCCAAAAACATTTTTGATAAAAAAAATTTGTAATTATGGTATTCAGTGTTTTAAATGTTTTCTAATTTCAAAACAGAATTTTGAATTTACAGAATTTTTGATATATGTTCCCTTACAATTCTGAAATTATAGAGCTCTGGTATACCAATTGGAGTTTTCTTAATACAAAATTTTCAATTAATTTGCAATTAATTTCTTCTTCAAACAAAATAAAAATAAAAACATTTTTCCTCAACCAAACAAAGAAAATTCTTCACATAACCACTCAGAACATCAACACATCGATCTATACCTTGTATCCATTTATCCATATTATACTCTTTCACCAAGACCTTATAATAACTCACTATTTCATGCATGTTAAACCTTCATCAATTCAAAAAAGATGATATCAATCTAATTCCAATATGCAATTGTGACATCGAACACATGTACATATATATTATTTTGTACGTGCCTTCAAGTCGTTAACTATCCGGATAAATAATTTTTCACTTATAATCTAGCTAAATGATCTGTATCTTTCAATCTATACTCTACCCATACTATGTTCCATGGTATAAAATATGAAAGAACACTATATAAAAAAAAAATAAACAATAATTATTAGAAAACCCCCCCCTCCCTGGAATTACCCAATTCATGTAGTTACCTCTCCTAACATAAAATCATAGACCAAACATACATTTATCGCACAACCAAAATGAATAATGAAAGGAGGTCAATAAAATCACAAAGGCGTACCATACTTACAATGTTTTTATTTGTAATTTTTTTTTTAGAAATAAATTTTAGGAATTTTGTAAAAAATTGTTTAAAAATTAAAAAAAAATTATTTATTTTTATTTAATTTCTTAATAAAAAAAAAATATTTTTCAACAAAAGTTTTTCATTTTATTATTTTTCAAAAAGTGTAGAATCAGAGTTGACACTTTTTCGAAAAAAAAACTGTAATAGATTGAAATAAAATGGAATGGGATATGAAAAATAAAAGCAGATATACCACTATATCTATGGAACAAGGAAAAGACGTAAATCTACCTCCTCAAGCATGTGAAATAACACTTGTAAGACAACAAGAAGTACTACTTTCTTAATAAAATGTCAACTCTGGTTTGAATCCAATCAAAACATATACTCAAAGCTCACACATCCTTGATCCAAAAATTGGAAATATCGTAGGAGAATGTGTCGTGTCGTGCTGTTTTATCTTTTTTTTTTGCATTTATTAAAAATTAATTAATAAAAAATATCAACGCAACAATTAGTGATAATGAGTTGCCATTAATTGGCCTGAACCCCAGATCAATCGAAAGGAAGCTTGATAGCAGCTTTAATACAAAAGTATAACGCGCTTATAAAACTGCCACCCTGAAATGCAATAAAAATTCCATTATTTTTCTCGCAGACAATATTTTATGTGTCTGAGAGATTCGAAAAAAAAGGTGCACTGTCAATATCTCGAAGTCAGGTTGAAGCCATAAGATATTAATCAATCCACTTGTGGTATAAATATATATAGAGTGAGTAGTGCAAGGGGATTATTCTGGGTCTTTATGTGAACCTAGAACACAAAAAAAAAAAAAAGTGTTGTTGAGGTTTGGTTACGCGCAGCGTGCACGCATTAACGCACCGTAACTGCCCCACAAAACTGCTTTCGACTGCCTTATTTTAATGGTGACAACTTGTTATTGCCATGGGAGGCAGGCATATCAAGCTTTGTATATTTATGTATATGCATCATGTTGGCGGTTCACATTTAATTAATAAAATACTCTTGTTGAAGTTTTGTTTTTTTTCTTTTTAAAGAATAAGGACTGCGCGTGTGCTAGCTATGTGCGATATTTTTGAAAGCGACCTTTTTTTTTTTTTTAACGAGTCTTATAGTAGTACCACACCTGGGAATTCTGTTTTTGGATTTGTCTAGGCATGACTAAATTTTTTTTTGTTTGATAAAAATAAAGCGACTTTTATGAATAAATTTAGTGAGGGAATTCTGTTCTTAGAAACTTAAAAAAATATTTAGAGTTAAATCACAAGTCGTATAGGTAGGGTTCTAATTTATGCAAACATTTTATTACTTAAATGGACATTTGAATTTAAAATCGATGGCAGATTTTTTTTTCTGACTATTCACGTTTATCTTGTTAAAATAACTGTGATTTTTGGTTTTGAATAAAATGTTTTTTTTTGTTCATTAGTTCTTATGTATGAAGAGATAGAATATTAAAATTAGACTAAAAATGTAAATAAAACATTGCAATCGAGGCTTTGGCGTTATAGATAAATAAGAAAACTCAGGGTTTTTGACTATGTTTGCAATCTTTGTAACCTTAATTAAGATTGAGTTTAAACTAAAAGACTTCTAGCCATAGTTTAAAATAAATTAACGTAAAATTTTCGTGATTACGAAGCCAGTGGAAGGAAGTTTTTTTCACAAAAATCTAGGACCTTGTTAAGAATGGAAAAAAATGTATCGAATTAAAGGTATAGAAGAGTAAAGTAAAAAATATGAATAAAAGATACACATTTCAAGTTCAAACAAGCCATGGGTATAAATCCGTTAACTTAGTAAGTGGAAAAAAAATACACTGATTTTTGGCAAAAAAAGCTGTATAAAAACAACACGAGTCAATAAATTGAAGCCAAATGAAAATCGGGATTTATGATGATGTTATGAGTCAAGATTTTAACAAACTTTATAGCTTAATTGATTTCAATAAATTATAATGAAACATATTTTGTATTCAAGTTAGAAAAATTATTTAAATTTGTAAAGTGTATTTGTATTGTTTAAATTATATAAAACGAAAATTGTAATAATTTAATTTGTAAGTATTTTAAACAACTTTGACATTATTGTCTGTAGTTGAATTAAATAAATAAATAAAATAAATTCAAATATAAATAAAAAATGTTGTTGGATTGTTATCCAAACCAATCTTTGATAAATTCAAATATAGGATAATCTGAATGGCAAAATTTTTAACCTGCAATTTGAGAATAAACCTTTTTATGACTTTGATATCATGCCAACAAGAGAGACTATCACTATCAATAGGGAAATTATTTTTTGACACATAAAAATTAAAAAAAGGCGAAATAGAACACTAAAATAGATGAAAGAAGGCAGTTATTAAAATTACATCGAAATACGACAAGATTCAAATTCACGGCTGTAACTCCTTACATTTATCCTTAAAAAAAATAATAAAGCACCCTAATAAAACATTTTCAAATATCAACCAACTTAACAGAAATTAATCACAATTCACTTAAATGACTCTTCACCTGTAATTTTAAAACAAACATTTATGAGCTATTTCCACAGTTGTTGACTAAAGGAATTTTTTTTTGTAGATAAAGGATTTTATTATACGTACATATATTCATTTTTCAATTTATATACACAAAGTTCGTACGTCAGCTCTTTCGTTTGCCTTTGAATTTAAAAAATTAGGCATTCGAGCACGCTGCTTTATCAAAATCATTAAAGACCTCACTTATCACTTATTTACATTTAAACGATTTTGTTTATCTAGGCTATTCTATCAATTCACTCCACGATTCCAGAACTGAGATAAAACTTTTACAATAACTCTTGTCAAATACTGCCTCTTCCAGATAAGAAAGAAAGATAATTGAGAAGCAAACCATAAATTTCTCGGTCAGTTGGTTAAGGTCCCCATTTTCTCTTGGCTTCACTAACTGAGTCACATCAACCTTAATCAACTGCGATGATGTCCTTCAGGATCAGGGAAAGATTCAAAATTATTTGATAATTATTAATTTGGACATGTTGAATTTAATTTTCTATCATTTAAAAAAAAATCAAATTGATTTAAATCAACTCGATTAAAATGCAATTAAATGGATTAATATCCATCCAGTAGCTACACTTGGGTAAGTCTGGATTATTATCTTACAAACTATAAGCTGACATCTTGAAAGACCACAATTTTATTAAAAAAAAAATATATTCAATCTCATGAATGAAATTGTAATCCAGGGACACTGATCGTATATGACAAATAAAATTTCAACAGAATCTATTAGCTCAATATATATATATATATTTTTTAATTATCTAGCTTTAAGCTGAATATTGACAAGTCAACAACGCATAATTTTGATCATGCACCTGCATCAGAATCTAAATTTTACTTCAAACTTACTAAACTATCTAATTGCCATTCCATGTTCATTGACTTAAGATGCAAAAAAAAAATAGTTTTGCTTGGTAAGTCAAACATTGAGTGACTTATATCTTCGATTTTCCAGTTCATGAAAATTTGTGGACTTGTACTTGCATATCACATGTGTACATATAAATCAATCGGTTTTCGATTTGGTACTTTTCTGAGAAAAGCGTATACGACGACGTTTGTATTGATTTTGTCTACCTGTGTTGTTGGGACTAATTAAAAATTCATTATTAGCAACTTGCTGTGATTTTAAACACTTTTTTTTTTTTAATTCATTCTTGTTGCTTTAGTATTTAGGATCAATAAAAGCAATGAAATATTTTAACAACTAGAATCAGATTAAATATCTACTTTTAAGTTGGTGATGTATAATTTTATTGAATTTTATTTTCAAAAAAAAAACTCGATCGTGGTTAAATATACTTGCCAAAGATCAATATTATAAACATTGCGACTTCGTGCTGAATTCCAATTTCTAATTTATTACTTCTATTTGCAAAAATAGATTTCAACAGACCATACATTGATTTTTTTTTATGTTTACTTATGAAATTCAATTGACGGACGTTTTGAGTTCTTATATTTATTTTTTGTCTTCTAATTTATTTTTGATTACATGACACTAAATCATACAAAAAAATATATGCTCGACATATTGCATTTAATTGAGTTTAATTACAAGTGACTCAATTAATGTACCATGCGATATACATATGTACTATGTCTTGGGCTTTCAGACTCTGGGGTATAGTTAGGTTCGTACTTTAAAAAAACATATATTAGAATGGTTTGTAGTGTTAAAACTTTAAAATGCTAAAATTTAAAAATTCTTTTTAAGATTTAAGATAGGTAATTAAAATTAATTTGTATTGAGAAATATACTTTAAATTAAATACCTATAGCATGTTTGTAAATTCCGTAGATTTACTTTTTCAAAGTATTTTTTTTTTAAATTGAATTTTTTTAGTAATGTTTTTAATGATAGCTGGTAATTACTCCTTCTTTAAGAATTCGAATGGGGGCTTTGTTAAAAAAGATAAAACGCATAACTGGGTTGAATGAACTTTTTTAAAAATAAATACATATTAACAATAAATTGATTAAACAATTTCTGAAATTTCTGTTGATACCAACGCGATATACACCATCTGATTTCTTTAACAAATCTTAATATATGAGAAAATAAAATTTTAAATGCGTTGGAGCAGTTAAAAACAAAAAACATTATACATAAAACATTTTTAAGAAAAAAATTGGTAGAAGCCATTTCTTTCTATTTATTAATGCGAAGACAAAAAATTAATATTGAAAAAAAAAATATCTACCCATTTTTGCAATATCGAATTTTCAAAAAATTATTTGGACAAGTTATTTAAAAATTCAAAGTTTGAATTTTTGAAAAATTTTATATGCAATATTATTTAAATCTTGTATAAAAATTTTAACTAAAGATTTTTGAAAATTCCTTTAAGATAGTCGAAAATCAAAAAAATGGTGTTCCATGAGGGATACCCTTAAAAATGGAATAATGTAAAATTTGTTCAAAAATATGATGATTGTATACTGAATTTAGCTCACAAACAAAATTTTAATAAACATCTTCGGAATTGTTTTTGAGATAAATAAGATTTTCCTTAAGAGATTTTAAACACTCTTGTGGTATGCACCACTATTTTTCAAACGTGGGCCTTTCGTATAATTTACACTTACGTGTAAATTACATGTACAACACGTTAAGTGTAATACTTTAACTATCACACGTACAAGTTACTATATGGTTGGATTGTGTATATTGGGTACATCAATTTACGAAAATCCAGCATTTGCACTTATGTAGATGTTTACACATCTTGACCGTGAGTCCTGGGTACTCACACATTTTTTTTTCTTAACACTTATTCGAATTTCAAATGTACATACATCATCTAAGTTCTTCATATAAAGAAATGTTAAGTAACATACGTTAAGTATGTTGCAAGGAAGACTTATCACCTAATTGGATTTTAATCCAACTCTACCGGTTTCCCAATCATAACTTAAACAAATACACAAGACATATACCTATGTTTTCCAAAATCAACACTCTATTTAATCTTAAGCTTTAATCTTCAAATCAAGGCAAAATATTTCAACTTTGTAATTTTATCGCTTGTCTTGTTTTCCAAATAAGATGCGAAAAACAACGATTTTTAATTAGTTATGTATAGAGTTAACGATCTCATTCATTAAACTTCATGTTTATACTAATACAAGAGTGTGCTTATGCTTATACGCATACTCGTAGTTACTTATACCGTTTGTTTGACCGGATTTTTATTTTTTTTGCACACTTCATAAGATCCCGTAAATGTCTTGTTGAAGGAGATACGAAAAAAAAAAACGAATTATAATCAACTGTGATTTTCCTTTTTTTTTGTTTGATTTAAGTTTCAATTGGAAATACTTTGGAATTTTTGGTTTATGTATTTTTTGTATCTTTTAGTTTGGTAAGATAGCCTTTAAATAACACCTTTATGCGAAAGAATGACAAAGGGTACATTTTTAGCTGTTTTTTTGTATTTCTTTTTTAATGATTCGCAGTTAAAAGTTATGCAAGTAGCAAGCAGTTGTCATATATAAAAAATTTCGAATTATCATTTTAAACGCGAATTTTCCATCTACCGCTTATTGTGCATGGCGGCTTAATTGAGTAGGACTAACAGATGAAAACTGATGGCTCAGACTTTTATAACAAATTAAATTGGAATTTTCATATGCAACTGATCAGAAAGAAGAAGATTTCTTGGAAGATTCTTTAAAATTTTGTCCATTTATTAAGTGATGTTTCGGTTAGTTTCAAACGAAACCACATTTCAATTCTCCAAATCGATCAATTAAAATCAGCAATTAAATTAAATTTTCACAGTGCAATTTTATATATTTTTTTTAAGATAACATATCTAAAATAGCACATCGTATTCCATCACATGGGGCATTTGTGTGCTGCAAAAGTGCGTGCGGCATTTTACAAATGAAATCCTTTACAAAATAATTTAAATTCACATTCGCACATGCAATTTCGAAATTCCATTTATAAGAAAAAAAAATCCATCTATCCATCTTTGATGTCTGCACAACTGATAAGTAAGTAAGGTACATCGCATATATATAATATACATATATACAACACCGTGCAACACGTGTTCAATATTCGAACTTGTTTGTGTAACTGCTTACCGCCTTTTAAGTATAAAAATCATTAAATTGTGTAGAATGTCAGCGTGATTACTTTAAGAGCAAATATTTACAACCATAACTATCCAACAAAATGCTTGAACGGTTGCCTGGTAAACATTAAAAAAAAAAATTGAATTCCAGAAGCTTCATTATTAAGCTAACCAATAACATCTGACTTGACATAAAGAGCTGTGTGAAGTCAGAACCCCGACCTCAAAATTTTTGATCCAAATGTATCGGATTCGTTTGTCCATCGTTTGTCCACGTTTGTCCAGGCAAAATTTTCGTTTGTCCACCCCCAGGAAAAAAGTTATTAAGCTTTTCTTTTTTATAGCAACACCCCCAAAAACAAAAAAGTCGTCTACCGTCCGCAATTGATAACTTAAGAGGATGGGACCAAGTGCATTCGTTTGTCCAGCGGCCATTTATGATTGTCCACTAAAAATTTTAATTTTTCGACCCTTATTACAAAAGTTATTCAACATTCCTTTTTTATAGCAATACCCCCACAAATTAAAAAGTCCTCTACCGCCCGCAATTGATAACTTAAGAGGATGGGACCAAGTGCATTCGTTTGTCCAGCGGCCATTTATGATTGTCCACCAAAAATTTTCGTTTTTCGACCCTTATTTCAAAAGTTATTCAACATTTCTTTTTTATAGCAAAAGTCGTCTACTGATCGCAATTCTTAACTTAGAAAAACGAAACCAAGTGGGTTCGTTTGTCCACCGGCTATTTATGATTTTCCACCAAAAATTTTTGTTTGTCCACCCTTAGTTCAAAAATTATTCAACTTTTCTATTTTATAGCACCCAACCCAAAAAATGAAAATTTCACTTAGCGAAATAAAGTCTATGGCAATCGTTTGTCCACCGTTTGTCCACCTCAGAACAAAAATTAAAAAAAATTGTTCACCCCTATTTCGAAAGTTATTCAACTTTTCTTTTTTATAGCAACACCCCCAAAACTAAAAAGTTGCATAACACCCACAATTTTCAACTTAGAGGGGTAATTCAAAGTGCGATCGTTTGTCCACCGGCCGATAGTGATTTTCCACTAAAAATTTTCGTTTGTCCACCCCTAGGAAAAAAATTATTCAACTTTCTTATTTTATAGCACCCAACCCAAAAAATGAAAATTTCACTTAGCGAAATAAAGTCTATGGCAATCGTTTGTCCACCGTTTGTCCACCTCAGAACAAAAATTAAAAAAAATTTATCACCCCTATTTCGAAAGTTATTCAACTTTTCTTTTTTATAGCAACACCCCCAAAACTAAAAAGTTGCATAACACCCACAATTTTCAACTTAGAGGGGTAATTCAAAGTGCGATCGTTTGTCCACCGGCCGATAGTGATTTTCCACTAAAAATTTTCGTTTGTCCACCCCTAGGAACAAAATTATTCAACTTTCTTATTTTATAGCACCCAACCCAAAAAATGAAAATTTCACTTAGCGAAATTAAGTCTATGGCAATCGTTTGTCCACCTCAGAACAAAAATTTAAAAAAATTTATCACCCCTATTTCGAAAGTTATTCAACTTTTCTTTTTTATAGCAACACCCCCAAAACTAAAAAGTTGCATAACACCCACAATTTTCAACTTAGAGGGGTAATTCAAAGTGCGATCGTTTGTCCACCGGCCGATAGTGATTTTCAACTAAAAATTTTCGTTTGTCCACCCCTAGGAACAAAATTATTCAACTTTCTTATTTTATAGCACCCAACCCAAAAAATGAAAATTTCACTTAGCGAAATTAAGTCTATGGCAATCGTTTGTCCACCGTTTGTCCACCTCAGAACAAAAATTACAAAAATTTTATCACCCCTATTTCGAAAGTTATTCAACTTTTCTTTTTTATAGCAACACCCCCAAAACTAAAAAGTTGCATAACACCCACAATTTTTAATTAAGAGGGGTGGGACCAATTGCATTCGTTTGTCCACCGGCCGATAATGGTTGTCCACCAAAAATTTTCGTTTGTCCACCCCTAGGAAAAAAATTATTCAACTTTCTTATTTTATAGCACCTAACACAAAAAATGAAAATTTCACTTAGCGAAATAAAGTCTATGGCAATCGTTTGTCCACCTCAGATCAGAAATTAAAAAAATTTTATCACCCCTATTTCGAAAGTTATTCAACTTTTCTTTTTTATAGCAACACCCCCAAAAATAAAAAGTTGCATAACACCCACAATTTTCAACTTAGAGGGGTAATTCAAAGTGCGATCGTTTGTCCACCGGCCGATAGTGATTTTCCACTAAAAATTTTCGTTTGTCCACCCCTAGGAAAAAAATTATTCAACTTTCTTATTTTATAGCACCCAACCCAAAAAATGAAAATTTCACTTAGCGAAATAAAGTCTATGGCAATCGTTTGTCCACCGTTTGTCCACCTCAGAACAAAAATTACAAAAATTTTATCACCCCTATTTCGAAAGTTATTCAACTTTTCTTTTTTATAGCAACACCCCCAAAACTAAAAAGTTGCATAACACCCACAATTTTCAACTTAGAGGGGTAATTCAAAGTGCGATCGTTTGTCCACCGGCCGATAGTGATTTTCCACTAAAAATTTTCGTTTGTCCACCCCTAGGAAAAAAATTATTCAACTTTCTTATTTTATAGCACCCAACCCAAAAAATGAAAATTTCACTTAGCGAAATAAAGTCTATGGCAATCGTTTGTCCACCTCAGAACAAAAATTACAAAAATTTTATCACCCCTATTTCGAAAGTTATTCAACTTTTCTTTTTTATAGCAACACCCCCAAAACTAAAAAGTTGCATAACACCCACAATTTTTAATTTAGAGGGGTGGGACCAATTGCATTCGTTTGTCCACCGGCCGATAATGGTTGTCCACCAAAAATTTTCGTTTGTCCACCCTTAGGTCAAAAGTTATTCAACCACTGTTTTTTGTAGCAACACCCCCACGAACTAAAAAGTCGTCTACGGCCCACAATCCATACATTAGGAGAATGGGAGTAAGTGGATTCGTTTGTCCACCGTATGCTCATGATTGTCCACCAAAAAATTTCATTTGTCCATTCTTAGTTCAAATTATTTAACATATCTTTTTTATAGCACTCATCATAAAAATAAAAGGCTTACGGATTGTAATTATATGTTGTATGCTGTATTTTTCATCAACTTTTGGATTTAGAATGGATTTATTTTTTGTGTTATTTCTTAATAATTTGTATACTTATCAATTTAAATGTAGCCTTAGGTTATAAACCTCTTTATTTTTTGCATACAAAATCGAAATTCTCCAATAATTTGTTAGAGAGGGTTTAGGGCAGTAATTGTATAAAATATTGTTTTTTTTTTTAATAATTATGACATTTTTCATCGACTTTTGTAATTCTAAAAGCGTAAACCGAGTTGGCTTGATAATTTCTATATTCTAATGCAGCCGGACAACCTAAAAAAATTGTTTAACCTTCGCTTATAAAGATTATTATACAAAAAATTATCTGGAAATTCTTCAATACTCAAATTCTCTCCAAATTTTGCACCAAAAATGTATCGATGTATCGATATTTTCATAGTTTTACGACTTTATAATATGAGTAAAGTACAGATACGGCTAAAGACAATAAATACCTACAGTCGTATTTATTAGATTTTTGTCTACTTAGACACTGTCTAACTATTTTCAAATTGGTGGAAATATGCTTTATTTTATAAAAATAAATATCACATTATTCACGGTTAAGGCAACATACTCTTGTGTCTAAGTTAGGCAGCTATAAGACAACAATAAATAAGGTTTTTGAACACATTTTCAAAAGTTGGACAGTTGTCTAAAGTTAGACAACGTTTATAAATAAGACCACTCTATTTAGCATCGTATGAAATTTGTGATTTACTTCACGTAAAATTACGTGATACGTAAAATTATTTGAGCTGTTTAGAAGCTTTTGTCTAAAAATGTATTTAAAATTTATTAAATAGATAATGAGAAAATACAAAAATGGTTCTACGAGTTGGGTTGTAGGAAACTTTTTACTTTTTGGTGGTGTTCCCATAAAATAGAAAAGTTGAATAACTTTCGAAATAGGGGTGATAAATTTTTTTTAATTTTTGTTCTGAGGTGGACAAACGGTGGACAAACGATTGCCATAGACTTAATTTCGCTAAGTGAAATTTTCATTTTTTGGGTTGGGTGCTATAAAATAAGAAAGTTGAATAATTTTGTTCCTAGGGGTGGACAAACGAAAATTTTTAGTGGAAAATCACTATCGGCCGGTGGACAAACGATCGCACTTTGAATTACCCCTCTAAGTTGAAAATTGTGGGTGTTATGCAACTTTTTAGTTTTGGGGGTGTTGCTATAAAAAAGAAAAGTTGAATAACTTTCGAAATAGGGGTGATAAATTTTTTTAAATTTTTGTTCTGAGGTGGACAAACGGTGGACAAACGATTGCCATAGACTTAATTTCGCTAAGTGAAATTTTCATTTTTTGGGTTGGGTGCTATAAAATAAGAAAGTTGAATAATTTTGTTCCTAGGGGTGGACAAACGAAAATTTTTAGTGGAAAATCACTATCGGCCGGTGGACAAACGATCGCACTTTGAATTACCCCTCTAAGTTGAAAATTGTGGGTGTTATGCAACTTTTTAGTTTTGGGGGTGTTGCTATAAAAAAGAAAAGTTGAATAACTTTCGAAATAGGGGTGATAAATTTTTTTAAATTTTTGTTCTGAGGTGGACAAACGGTGGACAAACGATTGCCATAGACTTAATTTCGCTAAGTGAAATTTTCATTTTTTGGGTTGGGTGCTATAAAATAAGAAAGTTGAATAATTTTGTTCCTAGGGGTGGACAAACGAAAATTTTTAGTGGAAAATCACTATCGGCCGGTGGACAAACGATCGCACTTTGAACCACCCCTCTAAGTTGAAAATTGTGGGTGTTATGCAACTTTTTAGTTTTGGGGGTGTTGCTATAAAAAAGAAAAGTTGAATAACTTTCGAAATAGGGGTGAACAATTTTTTTTAATTTTTGTTCTGAGGTGGACAAACGGTGGACAAACGATTGCCATAGACTTTATTTCGCTAAGTGAAATTTTCATTTTTTGGGTTGGGTGCTATAAAATAGAAAAGTTGAATAATTTTTGAACTAAGGGTGGACAAACAAAAATTTTTGGTGGAAAATCATAAATAGCCGGTGGACAAACGAACCCACTTGGTTTCGTTTTTCTAAGTTAAGAATTGCGATCAGTAGACGACTTTAAGGTTTTGATAGTTGCTATAAAAAAGAAATGTTGAATAACTTTTGAAATAAGGGTCGAAAAACGAAAATTTTTGGTGGACAATCATAAATGGCCGCTGGACAAACGAATGCACTTGGTCCCATCCTCTTAAGTTATCAATTGCGGGCGGTAGAGGACTTTTTAATTTGTGGGGGTATTGCTATAAAAAAGGAATGTTGAATAACTTTTGTAATAAGGGTCGAAAAATTAAAATTTTTAGTGGACAATCATAAATGGCCGCTGGACAAACGAATGCACTTGGTCCCATCCTCTTAAGTTATCAATTGCGGACGGTAGACGACTTTTTTGTTTTTGGGGGTGTTGCTATAAAAAAGAAAAGCTTAATAACTTTTTTCCTGGGGGTGGACAAACGAAAATTTTGCCTGGACAAACGTGGACAAACGATGGACAAACGAATCCGATACATTTGGATCAAAAATTTTGAGGTCGGGGTTCTGACTTCACACAGCTGACATAAAGTATAGTTGTCTTTCTATACCTGCTTGCCTATACACGGATTGAGGTATATGTACATCAAAAAGTAAATAATCTTAAAAACCATTTAACAAGTTTTTATGAAATTATGACATAAAATGTCAATTAGCGAGAAGAAAGCTTCCGCCATAAAAATCCACGCCAAACCATACACCATGGCATAGAGTGGCGTTTTGTCTTTTATAGTACAAAGTTTTTATATTACTTGTACCTGTAAGCACAACCTTCTTAGTTTGTTCTGCTAAAACAACATAGAAGTACAGTCACGTTTTATTGAATCGAATGACAATATATGTTGTAATAATATAATTCTTTTTTTAATTAGCAAAAAAAGTGTGAGTGCCAGGACTCAACGTTAAGATGTGTAAGCAACAAATTAAATATTCAAGTGCTGGTTCGCAGTTCCAACTGTCAACCAAATTTCAACCTAAACTCAACTCAACCTTTTGATTTAGTTTGAGCTACGAAGGAATGTACCCCATACAGAACGCGGCGAGTTCGAACTGTCAACCAAATTTCAACCCAAAATAAACTCAACCTTTCGATTTAGTTTGAGTTACACGAAAGAACGTACCCAATATTCAATACATCCTATATACATCAACGCATTGTAACGTGTAACAGCACAATGTATTGTGCTACAGAAATTTCCACGTTTTTAGTTTACCCTACCGCCGCCGCCGGGATAGATGTTTACACGTCAAAAATATATAAAGTTAACGCCAAACTAAACTCAAACCAATAGACAGACATTTCATCACCTAAAATGACAGCTATTCCATAGCATCAACAACTGTCAACTGCCAAACTGTCATCAAGGCGCTTCATTCTTTCCAATTCTCGTAAATGACTGTTCGATTTCTTTAAAGAATATTGTTCTTTAAAGGGAAAATTGGATTGAGTGCTTGTAAAATAGAGTTTTCCTGTCATCTTTTATCCAATTTTGTTTTTTAATTGAAATCTTATACGCGAATATCTTATCTATTAACCATGCAAGACCATTGATGTTGCTAATTAATAATTCTTTGCACGGGTTATATGTTTTTGCGACAGACAAACGAGCCGATTTCTCTTTGACGTTGGTTGGTTGGTTGGTGAAACCATGAATTAAATAAATTAGTCGATGGTATGTTTAGTTAGTTTTTAATGAATGGAATATTATTGCATTGAAAAATTTTAAATTTTGACTTAGTAGACACATTGGTTTTTCCAAAATGAATCTCGGTGAAAAAATATTTTTTTTAGCAATAAAGATGAATAATAAGGTAGTTAGAGACTTGAGTCATTTTATAATGTAAGTCTTAACTATTCTTCATCGAATTCCTCAATAATCTTTAAAGCTCATTCGTCTATTTGATAAACTTGGTCTTAGCGTCCTGGTGGTAAATTAAAAACCTATGATAAAGTTCTCTAAAATCCTAGATACATACAGAAGGGTTGTTGTATGGAGTAACCATGTCAATGTTACTGCTATCTTAAATTAAATTTAAGTCCATCTTTTTGAAAGATACATCCGTATTTTTGATTTTATCACAAAAACAGCCCCTTCACAACTTTTGACAAAAATAATAAATTTAAATTTTTTTTTTAATTTAAAAAAAAATTACTGGAAATTCTCACATAGAACTATTATTTTTAGATTTCGAAAACGATTCAACAGATTTTGATGAAATATTGTATGAAGAATGTTTAAAATATTTTTTTTTTTTTTCAATTTTTTTCTACCCAGATTTTCAGAAAAAAATTTATATTATTTTATTTTTTGTTTTGAAAACTCAATATTTCTGTGAATATATATTCAGCACAAACTATCAACTTACAGCAACAAATTTCACATTAAGTCTTAATTAACAGTGACTCTCATAGAACCATTTTTTTATTTTCGACCATCTATTAAATTTTGTTTAATAAATTTAAATAATATTGCGTATTAAAATTTAGAAAAGGAGCTAGTTTTGAATTTAAAAAAGAAATCGATATTAATTATGAATTCGATTTTTTAAAAACGGGAAGGTGTTTTTTTCCACATCGCATTTTTAAACTGACATTAACAAATGATAAAAATTGGTGTGCTATTTTTTAACTTGCGATTTGTTTTTTATGACAACTAATGGGTTGATAAAAAATCTAATTCAAAATTTTGATCAAATTTGACGTTACGATGATAATGAAATAGAAAAAGTGGATTTCGCAATTCTGGCTGTCTGTATGTCCGTTCAGTTACAACCAAACGAATGAGTCGATTTTATTTAAAGTTGGTAAATACCTAGCAGATACAGGTTTTGAAAATAATTTTTTTGAACCAAAAATAACGGTTCCATCCCATTTTTTTTAAGCAATTAGGTAATTAAAATCTAATTTTCTTCAAAACCGTGTCTGCAACTTTTTTTTTAAATATAGGTCATTTATATGGTAGACTACATTTTTATAAAAAAAAAAAAAAAAAAACAAATTATGAAAAATGGTTATAATGAGCAACTCCCATAGAACCATTTTTTTGATTGACTTTCGATTTTCTCAGAAACGATGTTGATCACTTTTTTATAAAAAAGCTTTTAAAAAGTTTTAAAAGCTTTGTATATATGTACCTCCTAAACTTAACATTTTGGATTTTTAAAAATAGTTTATTTTTTTTTTTAATCTTAATAATTCGAAAACGAAGTTTTGACATATTATTGCTTTTGCAACGGTCAAACTCAGGCTTTGCGACCCTTTAGAGGGCTTAAATTTATTTACATAATTATTGAAGAATTTAAATAGAACTATTGAGAGTGCAATCTTTAATATAGATTAATATGTAATTAAGAACAAGAGATTTGTTGTTGTATAAAGAGCAATGCAAAGTGTTTATGATAAAAAAAACTATACCGACAAAAGTGTAAACAAAAAAAAATGATTTATGTTTTTTTTTTTTATTTTCTACTGTTCATGTTTACCGATACATAGTTTGTATTTATTTGAAAAAAATTAAAAAATCATTTTCCGGCTATTAATCATTTTATATATATAATATAATATATACCTATCTTACTTCATAGTTTTCACAAACATATTTCTAAGAAAAATAAAAAAACAAAACAAAACAAACGATGACACAAGGTCGTCTGATGCACATCAAATGCATTACAAATAAAAGTTACTTGCCTACACATAAATTATTATAATTTATTACATTGCTAAGGCATTAATTATACATTTAGGTATTCCAAATGGTCAACAGTCTTAAAAAAAAAATATCTCCAACTTTATAGTCAATTCAAATTTGGATTGTCAATAAATTAAAAAAAAAATAAACATATTATAAAAACCTCTTACTTTTATGTGGATCATAAAAATTCAACAATAATTATACGAAGTTACATTTTTTTTTTTGTAAATTTCCCATCAACCGCCAAAATGTCTGGGAATTCATCATGATGACTTTCTATAAAATAATATTTATAGAACAATTATGTATGTTTTTTCTTTAATTAATGAATGAAGATAAAATTCTTGAATAAAAAAAAAAAGAAAAAACTGGTCCCAAAAATAGAAAGAAAAAAAAACACAAATACTTTGAGGCCATAATTTATATGTTAAAAGTCTTAAATAAAAATAAAATCGTCATAACTTATATTGTCAGTTAAAATTAAGTCTTCAGGTCAAATAAGTGTGATTGTTGTTAATTCAATGACTCAAGGCAAAATATTGGGCAAACAATAATTTCCTGAGGCTAAAATAAAAAGGTCATTGACTTATTGGACGGGTGACAACACAAAAGCAAATTGAAAAAAAAAAAACTTATAAAATCAGGTCCGTCGAACTTCACCATTCTTCATTATTTAATTACTCTCCACTGTTATTAATGAGAGTTCAAAAAATTAAGCTTTTCATCATAGTTGAGACAGTGATATATATTTTTTTAAATTGTATAGGTACTAATTTATTAACTGCTTTTAGAATATTTGTGAATAAAACGAGAGCACGAGACATGGAAAATAAAATGCACGACTGGATCGATTGAAGTTGCTCGTGGTGAGAGGAAAACTTTTGTTAATCTCTCGAAAATTTTCAGATTAAAAAAAAAAAAAATCAAAGACGAAAATTGAAGCTTAAGCACAAAAAAGTCGTTGATCATTTTTTTGGAAGGTGCTTTAGATTTTTGGTAAAACTTGCAATTCCAAATTATTTGTTTTTTATTAAACTATAACGATGAATTTATTTTAAAGCATTAAAATATTATTTTTTTTTTTAAATTGTTAAATAAATTTTTTTCTAGTGTTATTTATGTATCTAAAATCGTTGTCATTATAAATCAAAAGCATTCAACACAATCATAATAAATGCGCGCATTGCGGATGTTGCCCCTTCGAATTATTATTATGAAAAAACATCACGATTAAGTTTTGTTATTTTTTTCAATCATTTTTTTTTTCTTTAATCGATTGTGTGTATCCATAAATTGAGATGATGACTCTTGAATCTTGAATGAGTAACATATTTCTTTTTCTTTTTTTTTTTAAGTTTTTATTTGTGTCTTACTAATGTTAATAGGATTTTAATGGATTAACCTACCTACATAGTTTATTTATTTTATTCTCAGATGATTTAATATAATTTGTTTTCAAGCGGTTAAATTATTTCAACACGGATGTTGCGAGTTAGCTTAATTAGGTCAGGTGTTGAGGCGAGAACACGCAAGATAGTAATATTCTAGAAAAAATTTAAATAAAATATTAAATGTGGGTGTCATTGAACGAGAAGGGAACATTGTTAAATTTTAAACTTATAGAAACCAGAATTTTGACAGCTTTATTTAAAGGTTCGTGTTCTTTTTTTTTTGAAAGCTAACAATTTGTGAGACACATTCGGGAGCGGTTTTATAGTAAAAGTGTTCATTATTTCCCATCAAACTCATTTTTACTTCCTCTATAGGGAGAGTAGTGATTTCGTGTTCAAAAAATTTCGAAGTTATAATCAAAGACCGTTTTTGAAAATGTTATTTGGGCCAAAAATGCAATTGCAAGATGTTCTTAAATGTAAACTCCAAAATTCAATTATGTATTCGAAAAAAGAAATTTTTATACAAAATCATAATTTTGGATAACGCAGTTTGATGAAGTCATAATTATGTTTTATAATACCATTTGCGGTTCAATTCTGCAGTAACCAAGTTAACAACAAAAATATTTAAAAGCAAGATTAGCGTTGATTTTATTAATTTAATCGTAATCGTAAACGTCAAATGCGTTTGGAAGAAAATTGACTGAAGTTGACCAAACAGATTTTGTCCAAGCACGAGGATTATATATTTGACGAAAGTAATATTTGCGTCAAAAAATGACGATCATTTGAGGATAAAATTAAAATTAATTTGAAGTTAAAAAAAAAAAACGACCAAAATCGATGATGATCATCGAATTAATATTACGATGATCGAGAAGTCCAAAGAAGTAGGTTTCGCCATACCGTTTGTAGATCTGTGCGTCTGTGCGTCCGTGCGTCTGTGCATCTGTGCGTCTGTGCGTCTGTGCGTCTGTGCGTCTGTGCGTCTGTGCGTCTGTGCGTCTGTGCGTCTGTGCGTCTGTGCGTCTGTGCGTCTGTGCGTCTGTGCGTCTGTGCGTCTGTGCGTCTGTGCGCCTGTGTGTCTGTGTGTCTGTGTGTCTGTGTGTCTGTGCGTCTGTGTGTCTGTGCGTCTGTGCGTCTGTGCGTCTGTGCGTCCACTGTAATTTGAGCTAGAAGCCTAAACGGATGGACTGTTTTGCTTCAAATTTGGTACAGATAAATTTGTATGTGATTCGCTAGACCGAAAATTCGAATTTTTATTTGAACTCATCTAAACTGGCAGATGTCAATTAACGATTTTGTTTTTTTTTTTTAAATATTTTCTCAAAAACGTCTTCAACTATTTTAATCCAACTCCGTTCCTGTAATTTCCAAAATTGCAAGAACATTGTTTTTAAGGTTTTTGCTAAAAAAAATATGTCCGTCAAGTCAGCATTACCACTTCAAAACTTTAAGATTCTAACAATTGGATTATTTTCTTAAATTTATCGTACATTTTTCGTGAAAGAAAAAAATTTTAGATTGTGAAATTTGTTTAAACAAATGTCGCTCGACATCCTTAAATAAATTATGTCAAAAAATATTTTGTCGCGACAACTTGACTATCAAGTTAGCATTACCAGGGGTTATTTAAAAAAAAAAACAAGTGCGATTATTTTGTTTCTTTCACGACAAATTTACTACAAATCTACGACAAATTCACGACATTTCATGACCATACTCCGTTTTTTTTCGGGGGGAATGCTAACTTAACCGTCAAGTTACCATTACCAGGGGTTATTTTTAGAAAAAAACAAGCGCGACAATTTTTTTTCTTTTACGAAAAATTTACGACAAATTCACGAAAATTAATCCAAAATCGAATTATGATGGAAATAGGGTTTTTGATGTTTTTTTGAAAAATTGTTTAATTTTTTAGTTATTCACCAATTTTGTGATAGTTTTGCAATTTGATGCTTCTTAAGAATTCAAACAATATTGCAAACACCCAATCAAGCCCACTTCGGATTCGTAGGGGCGGGCAAATCAAAGTTTAAGTTAAAGTAAACCAAAATTCTTAAAAGTTGAATTTCTCTAAAAAAAAAAAATCCAAAAATATATTTTCAAATTAATTTTAACAAACTGCATAGAATTCTAACATTTTAAACAATTAATCATTTCCATTTCTGATTTCTGTAGGTAATTATGAGTATTATATACATTTCAACGATTTTCAATAACACCTCGCGGTTAGTTTCATCTTTTTTTTGTATTTCTATTTATTTTTTAAATAATGACTTTAATTCTCTAAATTCCACACTTATGTACATAAATATAAAATCTCAACTAAATATAGTTGAATAGACTCATTAACTTGTCCGTCTTAGTCTTTCACACAAAAATTCCATTGCAAAAAAAAAAGACAAAAATTTCAAACTAACGAAATATTCCGCTAATTAATCTCTAGTCGAATGCGAATGACCTAAACATAGTGTCTAGTCGCTAAACAGCTGCTATATTGTTGCTAATTAGTTTCTATTTTTTTTTTTTATAAACAAAAATTCTTTTGAGTCACAATATTGCTATTATTTGGTATAATATACCTAACCTATGTAGTGCAATTGTCAAAATTCTTATTTAGTTGTCAGTTGGTTTCAACAAATTATGACCAAAAAGGAATTAATATATATATCAAGACAGGGAGAGAGATATAAGGCACCTGCTTATAGTTACATAGGAATGGCCGAGTATCATGATGGCTTTAGCACAAAAGTCGTGCTTCATTTTCAATCCAATTAAAATTAAAAAGAAAAAATGCGAACGTTATGCCATTTTCGACATATGTACATTGTACATACCTATATATCGATAAAGATTGCAACTTCGCAGGGGAAGATTTTTTTTTATATATTTATATGTACATATGACTATAGTTTTACTGAAAAAATAAATCGATCTTGGTGTTTAAAAGTTAGAGGCTTTTGTAACTTTTGTGATTTATTTTTATAATGAGAGCCTTGACTTTACTGAGAATGACATTTGCCGCAAATAACTAATTGGAGAAATAAATAGCTTAAACAAGTCTAAATGAGAAAAAGAAAAATATCGAACGTATTATTATATAGAAACCCTGGATGTACATAGATATAAAAAATCCATGCCTTAAATGTTGTTAACTTCTTATAAAGCAACCTTCCTATAAAGTAGTTTTCTGACGGAAATTAAGTTAGTTTTTTTTTTGTTCGACTTATGTATTTATTTCAATAAATTGTGAAATAAATTAAATTTTTAACTCAAGACATTCCACCAAGAAAGTGTTGCTACCATCAGAAGCAGTGATGAATTAAAAAGTCGATGAACATGCAAATATGTGCCATGAATCACTTAAGTCGACCTTGTAGGTCTTGTTTATAAGTAAATGTATGTAGGTATGTGACTTGTTTTTTTTTTTTTTTTTTTTTTTTTTTTGATAAATGAAAGTTCCTAAACTTATTATGTATGCCTATCAAGTGGATTTTATGGATCTGATTGGATTGTGAAGATAATTTTTTTTATATTTTATCAAAATCGACTAAGCTAGAGCAATATAAACAGAACTGAAATAAAAATAGGTATTTAAAATATTTTTCGTTTAAAAAGTAATAATAATACTGGTTATATTGATGTGTAAAATTCTAGATGTGCATACAAATTAGATCAAATAAAATTATAGTAAATTTTAAAATAGGATGTTAAATGGGCGATTTATACACACACGCGTTGACTCAGGTTGCAGTTATAGCCAAACTTAAGTAAGTTGATGGAAAATTATTATTATATTTAAATTGAGTGGTATGCATATGAATAAAACAGAGCATTTACTCAAAACTCAACTTTACCGAGTAGGTGCTCCATTTGGTATGAAATACAGAAGACACTTATAGAGATGCCTAATGATTAATAGGGTTTTATGAGTAAAACGGAGCATGTGCTCAGAGCATATACTCAATATAAAAAGCTGAGCAGGTGCTATGATAATTCTAGTATTAAATAATTTTATTCATAAAAAATGGAGAAAATTCTAGAAAAAGATTAGTACTTGGCAAGTGTTCTACTTTATTTAAAAAAGTTGGTCTCGCAATTCTGTCTGTCTGTCCTTTCGGCTGTAGCCTAAACGGGTGGGTCGATTTTCTTTAAACTTGGTACCTAGCGGTTTTTGGGCATTCCCTCCACAAAATTGATTCTTTTTTTAAGACTAAAAATAACGGTACTCAGAAACGTTCCCAAAAGTTTTTTTTTTTAATTCAGTAATTTTTTTTACAAAAATGCTGCCATTTTATAAAAAAAATGTTCAGAAAAGTGGTTTTAAATGTTCCTATATAGAACAATTTTTTTGATTTTTGATTTGCTCAGAAACGGTTTTACTGATTTTGAATTTTTTTTAGAACTTAATAATTCGAAAACGACTAGACCGATTTTTATTAAACTTAGCACCCAGCAGTTTTTTGACATTATCTAGCATTTTTTAAATACAATTTTTTCTTATAACCAAAAATAACGGTACCTTCCATACAAAGGTTTAAAAACCGGTATTGAAAATCTCATTTTTCTCAAAATACACTCCTACGGTTTTGATTAAAATTTTTGTGTAAATTAATAACAGAACGTTCTACCATATTTTTGGAGACAAAAATGTATCTATCGGTTAAAATTGGTACCTCTCATAGAACCATTTTTTGGGTTTTTGACTATTTCATTATCTGTTGAACCAATTTTAATGAATTTTACACCAAAAGCTTCTAATAGGTTTGAATTACATTGCATATTAAAATTTTCAAAATATAAAATTTTTTGAAAATTCGATATTTCGAAAATGGGTAGGTAGATGATTTTTTCCAAAATTTATTAATAAACTCCGCATAAATAAGTACTAAAAATTAGCGTACCATTTTTTTTTTCTTAAAAATACATATATTCAAAATTTTATATATACAAAATTGATTTTTTTAAAAACCGCTCAAACGATTTTCGATTCAGTGGATTAAAATGCAAAAATAATACAGCAAAATTAGAAAAAAAAACAAAAACATTTCGACGCTTTTTGATAAAGTTGCCTTTTTTCGATTTATTTCTTAATATTAAAAAAAAAAATATTAAACTAATATGTTACGTTCTTGAATTTTGAAATATTCATTTTCAAATTGATTGGTATTTTAGGAAAAAAAACTTAAACTTACCATAACTGTTTACTTGCAGACAGATGATAACTATTATTCCAAATGTGATGAGTAATTGATTAATACTGTTAATCCTAAATGAATGTAACGAAGACACTGATGGGCCCCTAGAATGGGGCGATGCTGAGACACTCATTTTATTTTATATATATTTTTTTTATTTTTTCACTTTTATATTTTATTTATATTTTTGAATAAATTTTTTATTAAGTTTTTATTTTTATTAAACGCATTTCACTGAACTGAAGAATATTTATATGATTATTTATTTAATCGATATTTTGAAACATATTTATTCTGTGGAACAAAAACTATAAATTAATAACATGCTCGAATGTAACGATATAATACAAAATAAACATTAAACATTGTTTTTTTTTAAACAATTATTATTATTCGTATTAAATAATAATTATTATTAATATTATTTTGTTTCTTTGATTTCTATCAACGACCGTTTAACAATGTCATGTTTTTATTTTTTCAAAGGTGTTTATGTGAGGTGGCAAGTATTTAAGCGATTTTATTCCATTTTGCTTACACTCAAAAGTAAAAAACTGTTCTCGACCAGAAAACCACTATACATTCTATCCTATGGATAACTAAAATCGGCAAAGCTCAAGACTTAAATTTTAGATACCACTTGTAAGAAGATCGAGAAAAGCTTTGATTATTCAATAACATGAACTGACTACGAGGAAAAAGCAGTCTCGATTTAGTCTCGGGAATCGGGATACAGTGAATATACTACGTCCAAAGCATCCTAGATGGGATCAAGATCGTATATTTTTTGTACTGAAATTTACTGCGAGAGTCTCGGTGGTCTAATTTGATTTTTCCAATATAAATTATGTATTTATTGGGCGACAAGAAAGTACATATCAAAAGGGTTTTTTTTTTTAAATAGGGACATAACAATTTTGTATTTTAATACGAACACACTTTTAAACATTTTTGATAATCTGTCAATGTCATTACGTAGTCAAAAGAACAACTAAGAACAATTTAAACTCTAATCCAGGATGTTTCAACTTATTTCAGAAGAGTTCTTGTTTACTGAAAATACTTGAATATTTTACAATTTTGTATCTTCAAGGCTTTAAACATAAATCCGGTCAGACTTCAATGGCAACTAGTGCAAATCATGATCCATTTTAATATTCATAAAAATGTATTATGCAATATTCTATTAGATGAAGTTATAATAATATATAAAGATAGAAACGTTAACAAATCATATTCATGGTCTTTTAAAAGAATACATCCCAATAAATATTAACCTCTAACATTTTTTTAAAACATACACATTGATGATTGAAAATACATAGTTTGGTTTCAAATTTACCTAAATTCTGTACATATTTAAAAAAATACCTCATTTAAAAGTTCTCTTACCAAACTTTATAATTTGATATTTAAAAATATTATTATCTTTTTTTAATGTTTCTAAGATCCATAGTTATTAATTTTTAAAACTTTTATATAAATCTCTAAGTTTTATTTCTAAAAATATATCTCTAGTTAAAAAATTCTTACCACATTCACTTTAATTTTATTTTTATTTAATAAAAACTTAAGAACCTATTTTAAAGTATTCTAAATTTTAGGGGTATTTTATACAGAAATAGAAAAAAATGGAATTTACAAAATTTTCAATTTCTATTCCTAAATAGATGAGTAAGCAATTAATGCTTTTAAATTAGTTTGTCGCCAACAAATTAAAGAATTAATTTTTATTTTATTTAAAAAACAAAAGATGTGAATATTTTTTATTTTATCGTTTATTCCTCTATACGATTAATATCAGCAGATTTGATAGTTAATAGAACTAAGAAAAGTGACAAATCTCTCATTCTCTCTCTCTGCAAATTTCACTTTTTCAAGGAAAAGTCCCACTCGGATTGCAAAATGAAAAAAAAAAATTAAAAAAAACTCACCACCAACGCCATTCTCAATATGTTTATATTTCTGAACTCAATAAATAACAAGATTAACATCAAACTTTTGCATAAAAATAAATAAAAATTCGATACCTATATAATATATAATATATAATATACCTATCTAATCTAGTAAAATAAAATTAAAATCTCTTACTTTCTATTTCTAGACGAACTCAACATTATATAGTTATACCCAGT
Organism: Epistrophe eligans; assembly: GCA_951394125.1. Classification (NCBI taxonomy): domain Eukaryota; kingdom Metazoa; phylum Arthropoda; class Insecta; order Diptera; family Syrphidae; genus Epistrophe; species Epistrophe eligans. The sequence continues at coordinate 108,734,910 of OX596028.1, forward strand.
TCTCTCACGACTAACTTTACTGATTTTTTTTTTCATCTGTTTTCAGTTTCCAACGCGTGAAGCGCGTCGTCTTGCGAATGTTAAATAAATTGACGGTTTGTGATTGTAACTTTGTATACTGGTTGGTTACTGATGCCGGAGTCCAGAGCTATACAGCCAATGCCAGACTATAGGCTACCAGACCAGTTTCGGTTTCAAGCTATACGATTCGAGAAGTTGTGGTGGCTACTTTCTTGAATTTTTCTTATTTATTATTTTTTTATTATTATCTTCTTGCATGTCCAGAAGCATGATCCGGTAGGCTAGTTATAGTTAAGTCTCAGAGTCGATTTTTATATTTATATTCGAACAACATTTTTTCATGTTTCAAAAAAAAAAAAAAAAAAAAAAAAAAAAAAAAGTAGGTAGCTTGGTGATAAATCATCACATATAGAAACATTGATTTTATTAATTGAACTTTAACCATAATTTAAAATAGCGACAAACAAATAAATAAACACTTGAAAACATCAAAAACTTGAATTCGAATGTGAGCATCAATTTTTCATAAAAAATAATGTTTTGTTTTTATTTTTTTTTTTATTTAAATAGAAAGAATCACGTGAGTTGTGTTTTTTTTTTGTGTGTACCACTTGGGAGGATAGCACCGAATAAAAGATGAATTCAAGATAAATACTTAGCGTGATTAACATATTTGAGCATCAAATTGGAATTAAGATAAATTTGCATAATACAAAAAAATAAATTCAACCGGCAGATTTATAATATATGTACAATAATATATACATATTATATTCGTCTTCTTTATGGTTGATGGCTTTTTGTTGTTTTTTTGTTTATTTTTAATTTATTCTTGGAGTTCAAATCGAGTTCTATCTTTGTTTAATAATCTTTCAAATAAAACAAATACGTTGACTTAAAGGAGTTGAAATGTTTTTTGATTAATTGTTCGTATGCCATATATTGAAGAGTAATTTAATAATTTATTAAGTATCAACATAGCCATAGCCAGTTTCAGTTCTAAATGCTCTAACATGTTTGAATCCCATAATTGTCGTATTCATATAACTTTAGCATAAGTAAATATGACCATAAAAGGCCAAACTTCAAAAAAAAATTATTTCGACAAAGCTGAATTTTTAGAGAGAGCTTAACTTTTATGTCAAAAGCATTCCCTAAAATTTGAGGAAGGCTAACATTTTTTGGATCAGAAGCATTTGTCAAAATTGTGGGTCCTTATTATAGGAAATGCTTAACTTCATGTGTTAAATAATAAGGTTCTTCACCAAAATTAATCTTTTTCGGAGTTTTTTTCAAAGTGAAAGTCTAATTCGAAATTGGAGACAGCAAGCTAGAGATCGTGAAAGCTAGCGGAGTCTATTACTTGAGGCCCAGGAGTACCCCCCGCCAACTAAAATAAAATAAGTAAAGCAATTCTAACCTTGCCTGGACGCTAAAGCTCAAATGTTTTTTTAGATCAATTTTCAAAAACGTACGACCTTCGATTGCACAAACATTCTTATCCAAACAATATTTTAATGTTAATTTTTTTTTTTTTAATTGGGTAGATGGAAATATTTTGAGAACCAGACCCCGTAAAAGATTTTTGATTACACGTACTAATAATGTTTGAAAAGATGTATCTTAAGATGGTTTTGGAAACATCTCGGAATAAATCACTTTTTGGGCAAAATTAGCAAAAAGGTTAGTCGATTATTTTTTCCAAAAGTCGATAAAATTTTATTTCTCAAGATGTGCTGAAATTTTTACATTAGCAGAAAGGTCTATGAATTTCTAATTCAATCGCTATGCAAACGATTTATTTGAACAATTTTAATTAATTTGGTTCGAAAAAAGGTAATATCTGCACTTTGGATAAAAAAAAAATTCGAGAACTAGAGCCTTAGAAATTAACAAAGATTTTTGAAATTTTTAAACACTTACGAGTCTCGATTGCAGAAATATCGGCATCCAAAGAAGTTTTTGAAATTTTATCGAAATAGCTTGTATGTATGTGCGTATACAGTTTTTAAAGCCCACTTAAGAGCCGCAGTTGCGGAAATATAATACAATTTTTATGAACTTTGAATTGAATTTTAAATTTCCAGAACCAGACATCGTAGAATGTTTTTGGTTTTTAAATGTACATAGGTAAAAGATATAAATATATTTTTAAACATATTTAATAAAAAAAAAGAAATACAGCAGTCGTGTAACAATCAGTGCAACCGAAAAGTTGGTAGATTAACATTTATGGAGTTTTGACAGAAGAAAGTGATTCAAAAAAACTTAGGAAAAAAAGTGTGAGTGCCGGGACTTACGGTTAAGATATGTAAACATTAAATTAAATATTCAAGTGCTGGTTTTACATCACAGAATGCGACGAGTTCGAACTGTCAACCAAATTTCAACCCAAACTCAACTCGATATTTCGATTTAGTTTGAAGTACGAACGAACGTACCCAATATTGAACGTATCCAATTTACATCAACTTATTGTAACGTGTAATGTGTCACAAAAATTTCCAAGTTTTTAGTTAACCCTACCGCCGCGCCGGCATATATGTTTACATACCCAAAGAATTGATATGTTTTTAGTTAGAAGTTTAAGACCCATATTCTCAAGGGAAAAATGTCCCGCATATTCCAAGCGGTAAATTTTTGTATGTAAACTTTAAAATAAGAATAATTTTTGACGGTATCTTCTAACTGTTGTTGTGTAAATGAATTATTAATGGATATAAATTATATGTACTTCTTTAAAGTCTAGACAGTGAAAATGCAGATATACATTATGTACCCACATAAAGTTAATATTGCATGCTAACAAATAATAATCTACAATTTTAAATATACATAATACAATATTCATTTTTTTCTTTCATATATGAATTTATATTCTGATGTTTTACAAATATTTTTCTTCTCAACATTCACTTTATGAATATTGCTATGCATATCAATTTATTTTAATATTTAATTAAGTAAAAAATTATACACTTATTCCATAAAAATCTTTGTGATATAATGGAGGTAACTATGAATCTATACAGACGATGAATTAAACAAATTCACTTGCAAAAGTCTATTGAACAAGTTGTTAACTTCGCATGAAACTTTCAAATGAAGCCAAATCTTAAGTTATGTTTGCTAGGAGTAAACTAATTACGTTATTTTTTTTTTTCATTATTCAAAAAAAACAAAAATGACGATCGAAATTCATTAAAACTCACTGTGACGCAAATATATTTTTTGTTGTTTCTTATTTTAATTTAATTTAATGAAGTAAACAAGTAAGTAAAGTTATGCGGGCCAACGCAATGGCCACCAAACTTTATGAATGATTAAAATACTTATTCACGTTTACACTGCAAGTCACTTGATTAATAGATATTTTTTTAGTTAACAGCTTCACTGATATAAATATTACCTCGTTTAAAGTTGAAATATATTATTAAATATTGAAATGTTCAAAAATGTATATCAAAAAAATTAGTCATATTTTTTTAACAACCAAAGAATTGATTTCATGCTTTTGAACAGTTTTCTCCAATAAAATACAAGTTATTGTTAAAAATAAAATTTGGTTAAATACCATTTTCAAAATTCCAAGTCAGTTAAAATATCATTGCATAGAATCGAATAGATTCAGCAAGATTGTAGATTCATATATTAATTTTAATAGAAATATCGGTGTCGTAATAACTTTTTTCTTGGAAAATAATCTTTTGGAAGCTTATTATACAAAAGTATATTTTTTCGTTTAAATATTTCAACAAAATAAAAACGCCAAACAAAATTCAACCCTAATCACGTGATACAGAATGTATGCATTTATCTGCATTTAGTTAGTGTTGAGTTACCAAAATTACTATGCACCTTTCGATAAATGTTAAAACATTTGAATCTACTGAAATTTTTCTTTGATTTCAGTGATAAATTTTAGAAAATAGTAGCGTTTGCGCTTCCCGAGATTCATTGGCTTAATTCTTTATAGATTCCGCTGACAGTCAATTAATTTTATGCATCTTTCATGGGTTAAGTCCGATATCCCGCTTTTATAATCCCGCTTTTTTAGGTACAATCCTTTTTTTTTTAATCCCGCTTATTATAATTTTGTTTTTTAATATTCCGCTTTTTTTCTATTTTTAAAAATTGTGAGCGAAGACAAATTTGTATTTGTATAAAATCAAAAACATCCCGGCGTATTTTATTTTAGACGGTATTTAAAAAAGCGGGATTATAATACATAAATAGGTACCTACATCGGGATTTAAAAAAAGAAGAAAATAGTATCTATGTAGGTATTTTAGTAGAGTGGATTTAAAAAAAAAACTTTTCGAGATTTTTGAAAAACAGAGTTTTAAAAACCGGGATTCCAATACCCTCTCTTTAAATATATATTGTTTTTTTAATATACCTATGTATGTAGGTATATGGTTTAAAAAGAGCATTAATTTATCATTTAACACTAGTCTTAATTCTTCTAACTCGAAAATTGTCGAAGCTATTAATTTTTCATTCGGTTTAATTAAAAAAATTACCTAAATATGTACCTGCCCATAAAAATTTAAGAAATTAAATATTTTCCTAACTTTAATATTAATTGTCTTTTAATGAATATGATTCTCGACTCTTTAGAACAAGACTTAGGTTTGAAAATTCTAAAATAAAGATAACTACGACTTTAAAAAACATTAAATTTAAGAGAGACCTAAAATGTCCACAATTTTAAGTTCTATCCCAAAAAAAAACAAATTTATCCCAATAAAACAAATAAGAGGATCACATGAATATCAAACAAGCATAAAAATACAAAAGAAAAATTGTATTTATCTCTTCTATAAAAATAGATTTTCGAAATTTTCATTGAAAAAAAAAAAAATCCAAAACATAATTTTTGTCCCACATTTCCCACGTGTGAATAATATTTTTTCCTCCATAAAAATTTTAAATACAATACCCAGCCAGATACCTATTAAAATTTTCTCTCCTTCCTTCAATGTTGGAAAACTTTCACAAACAAAAAATACATAAATAAATTAATCACCCGCGCACTTTCAAACGCATTCGCAAGAATTTTCAAAATAATAAAAAAAAAAAAACAAAATTAGTTACAAACTTGTGTTGTTTTTTTTTTTTATTGTCGTTGATTCCAAGTTCCAACATGAATTCTTGAGGTTACCACGCTCTCTCTTGCACCACTCTCACAGATACATCTTTGAAAATTGAAATATTGTGACGAAAATAAAAAAAAAATCATTTGACCGAGATTTGAAGAAGAAAAGAAAGAAAAAAACACAGAAACAACAACTAAAGAGCCACGCAAAGAACCGCTCGTTATGTATGCGGTGTAATGGAAAAAAAATATGTAGTTTCTTTTTTTTCAAATTTTACTTCTATCTTAACTTTTAAGCAAAAAAAAAAACTATAAAAATACATTAATCACATAATCCGCGGATGTAAGACGTCTTCTTTTTTATTATTTTATTTTTAATTGCAGCAATTAGATTTTGGTTTCTTTTTGTATTGGAGAACAAAAGAAGACGACGAGTTCCAAAAAGAAGATGATAGAACCAGAAAAAAACCGAAAGAAAAGTTGAATAACTGTGAAGACCTGACGAAGACGCGACGTTCAATTTAAATTTATCTTCGTTTTCTTTTCTTTTAACCGGGCGGTACGAATGTGATGCAAATTTAATACCGTTACACACTTTTCACTCGGCAAATGTGATTTCGAAAATTTTCATAAAAAAAAAAAATAAATACACATTCTCAATCACACTCTACCTCTGTCACTCTTCACACCCGAAACCCGTCAAAATCGCACGTTTAAATTTAACACTTTTTTCTACTAACCGTTTATTGAACCACTACCGATGACTGCCAACTGATCACTGATCGTTTTCTCTGCAGCAACTTGCCTTCTAGTCTCCTTAAAACCACCTTCCATCTCCGATGGCAATGGAACTGGAATTGAATTTCTTCCTCTTAAAGAGACATTCTCTCTGGTGGCTGGTATACATTAATGTTTTCTTATGCTTGGCAGAGAGCTTAACTCTGTAACCGCATCACTACTCTAAGCTCCAAACAGTCAGTCATAATCATCACCGGCTTAGTTGGTTAAAAAAACCGTTCTTGGGTCGGGCCCTTTAATCTTGCAGCTGAGATTCAGCTCTGAGTTTGAATACAAACAAATAAAATCCCACCTGTTTGACAGCTGAGTTGTCTTTGTCAGTAGTGCGGTTTCTTTTGGAGGTGTGTAAACCCACTATACATACATGGTAACAGTTCATTGGAATAATAATGAGACGAACAGAAGAAGCATAATGATGATAATGATGGGTGCAAGGCAGAATTGAAAAACAAAAAAACGAAAAATACTTGTCGGAAAACTCAATCAATCACTTTGTAGGAATGTATGTATGAGCAATATTATTATAATTATTTTGTGTGCAAATTTTCTTTCTCTTTTTATGATTTTTAACAGCTGATCGGTAAGATGAACGAACGGTGTGGTGAATGGTGATGTATTGTTTTTATTTTATTTGTTTATTATTTATTTTCTGTCTGAAAGATTTTGTTGTTCTTGGTGAATCAAAGAGCGATATTAAGTTTAGTGTTACCAGAGTTGTAAATTTATCTTATAAGAAAATTTGGTATGTGTGCAAATTTAATTAAAACGAATTACTTATTAGGTATACATATAGATACAACATATATGTGATTCTGAACTTTTTGAGTTGAGATTTACTAAAAAGTTAAAGTTTTTAGTCCAACTTTAATTAATCGTTATAATTAGATATGCAAAATGTTTTGTTTAAAAACAAACTTCAGATAGGTAGGTATAAATAAAAAAAAAATACAAATATTCCACATACGCCCTGTAATACATTCTCATGCTCAACTTTCCTCTACCGCAGCACGAATTTTCACACGCAGTTTTTTTTTATTTGATAGATATGCCCAAATAAATAATATTAAGCGCAATTTTAGGGCGAGGAAAAATGTATTTCTATTTTTAATTAATTTTCAAAGTTTAACTTTTTCACATAAAAAACACACAATAATGGCTCTGTTCCACATGTTTTTTCTTATTTTTTTTTGACAGTTCTTTCTTTTTTTGTAATCATTTCAGTGATGCCAGATATACTTTCTTTTGGGGATTTTATTAAAAATTGTTCCTTTTCTTTGTTTTTTTAAGGAAATTTTACCTAAATTTATGGGAAATTTGGGAAATTTTTCTATTCTCACTTTTTAATGTTTATTATAAATGCAAAGAAAATTTTCATATACCTACCCAACCTCGAACCCATCCCAAATCCTATAGCGTGGCTACGCAGGAGGGTTGCATATCTCTCTCTTTTTGCGTTGTAATACTCATTAAAAAAACTTGACGTAGGCGTGTACAGTGAATCAAAAACAAAAAAAAATAGGGTTAAATCCGAAAATGAAAACATTATTTTTATGATTTAACGGTGTTTTCTCGCCCTAATATTTTTAACCTGTTCTATTGAGACCCCCACCTAACTGTAAGAAAAAAATCAAAAATATACGCGTGCCGCGATAATGGGAAGTCGCCCCCATTCCTAATAAATATTTTATTTCAATGGTAATACATTTTTTGTTCAAACATCACTACAGATAACATAAATGACTTGAACGCACGCTCCTGCTCTTTTTTACGTTCAGATGCTGTTACTATAGTTTTTTGAAAAAGGTTATATATCTCAGAAATGACCTCAACGATTTTCATAAAAATTTATGTGGGCACTATTTCTAGTAGAAATTATCTACGTTTTTGCAAGAAATATAACAAAAACTGTTGTTAATGTTACCTGAAAAGAATCTTTTTTTTTTAACTTTCTCATTAACGACTCATATCCGATTTAAATCAAAATTTGTATACAGCAGGTTCTTGCAAGTCAAACTAAACTGTTTTTTTTTTTTTTTATTTTTGATTTAGGTTTTTTTTCAAATAACATGTAAATTTTTTAAGAATTTAAGAAAAATCTTATTTATCTCCAAAAAAAGTTCAACAGATTTTGAATTAAAAAAAAATATTAGTACCATTTTTTTCATTTGCGCATTTACCAAAAATGGTTTCACTGATTTTGATAAATTTTTTGTATGATAAATGTTTTTTGTAAAGTTTAAACATTATTGTAGGTAGGTATAGGCAGATATTAAAATTTTCAAAAAATATATTTTCGGGTTTAAAAAAAAAATAATACAAAAATTCATTTTAAAAACTCTGTTTGTTTCTCCAAAATACCCCCATCGATTTTAATTAAGATGTATTTGTATGTAAATATAAGTACAATTTAACAATAACAAATTTTATATTTAGGTACCCATTTAAAAAAAAAAAACTCATCATAGAAAAGTTTATTTAATTTTTTAGTTTCTTATTATCTGGTAAATAGATTTAAATTAAATTTTTTATTTACAGGTTTATAATAATTTTAATTAACATTGCATACCAAAATGTTGAAAAAAAAAAATATTTTCTGAATTTTTGAAAAGTCCATATTTCAAACATTGAATTTTCAAATATCTTTAATATATACTTAAAATTGGCCAACGATTTTTTTGTTAAAAGTTTTAATTATTAAATATTTTATATAAGTATAAAAAAATATTTTTTTTTTTTTAAATCTAAATTATTTTTTTTATTTTGTTTGCATACACAAAAAACGTTTAAAGGCTGCATGTAGGAGATTTCTACTACAATGATCTTATCAATCTTGTAAATATAGATTCAAATATTCTCAAACGCTTTTTATGAAGCTTGAAGTGGTTTAAGGAATAGTGAAAATAGTGGTGGTTTTACAATGGACCAAATCATGGTCGAAATGTGTAAAGATTTCCTGCTGGCAGCCAAGCAAAATAACCCATTACAATTTTTGTTCGAATTCTCTTGCAATCCTTATATACCTCTCCTGATGTGTAGCCAACAACTAGCTTTCATATATCATTAAACCAGTTATTTTATTTTTATCATCATCTCAATTGTTTCAATTTTCAGAACAACCTCCATTTATTTTCCACAAAGCAATAATGTCAATTACCCCAATCTTGCCCATTATTCATTTTGTTACCTAACCAAGTGAATTCAAGTGAGAGAGATAGAGCTTCTTATCGTATACCTTATACTGCCACATTATAAGATATATCTTCTTCAAGGTTTTCTACAAGCAGTAATTGCAACTTTAAAAAAAAAAAAAAAAAAAAAACAGAACATTCACCAAAAATCTCAAAGTGAACTTATAATAGTTTAACCATCTTATGCCAATTATTCCAGATTTCATGGTTTTGTATTTATACTTTATAAAGACAGTTACTCCATACCAAATATTTGCAGCTTATATATTCTTCACCTAAATAAAACCCAAAGTGTTGCATCCAACACCACAAATCCAAGTTCCAAAATACACATAAGATAGCTCAAAATTGAATTTAAAGAATTTGCAAAACTATTTACAAACAGTATATACAAATGCACTCGAGAAATGATCATCGATCGATCAGAGCGAGTGCAGCGTGCTTTTCCAGATCGAATTACCATCTTTTTTGGCTAAAACAACTTTGCAATTTTTGTATTACAAACATTTCCAAAAAAACATGGTGCGATCGAATGAACCACAGAGTTGTTGTACTATTTTGATTTCTTGTTTGGTTAACCATTTTGTATTTGAGTGCGTGCATTTACACATAACACACGTAAATATATACATATAGTTGAGTTAAATGCATTTTACATGAAAATTAATGACATCACGTATTTGATGTTCTTGGTTTTTTTCTTGTGTTTTTGTTTAATTTGGTGCAACTTCATGATCGATATCCAACTGTGATCAGTGTGTTTATACAGCAAGGTGTGGAAATAAAAGTCTGCTTCGGAAATATCAAACAGCTGTGTTGTTCCATTTTTGGCATTGGACTATGATATAGATAATTCCCAGAAGATCTGTGTCAGAAACATGTTAACTTCATAGAACATATTATTATTATAGTCTGATGGTTGTCATCGATCGTCGAGTATAGTTGTTTTAAAGGCGCACTGCCAAAGAAGTTGTAGTTTTGATATATAAACGCGACGTGTGCCACCAGGTTGACATTTGTTTATATAAGTACTCAATTACAAGCTTATATTTAAATTTATGAATTACTTAATAAAAAAAAAAAAAACTAAAAAATTCCCACGGGAATATAAATATAAGGTTGAGTAAATTTGAGCGATAGAAAGTTTAATTATTTTTAATAGGCATTTTTTTGTGAGGTTTCAAGAACATATTAGATTTTTTTTTTTGCATTTTTTTACTTTTGCTTTATATAAAAAAAATAGATAGCGGGTCCGCCCAGCTTTGCACGTAATTTTTCGTCAATTTTAGCATTTTACAAAAAGAAAACAAAATTTAATCGGGCTTAAAACAAAACTTTACAAAGAATTTTTGGCAGACTCCAATAATTTTTTCTAAAAATGAAGCAGTCTAAGAGCGTAATGCCAGCTGTTGGCGATCCCATTTTGCTAAGGAACAGAATTAGCCATCTATTGGCGATCCCATTTTTGTAAGGGATAGAATTATCTGATTTTCAATTCTGTAAAGTTTGTCATTCCTTAATATTTTGTCCTTGCCATAAAAAAATGGAATTTTCATATATCACAACCATTCACACCTGAAAGTATGCAATTTTGGGGTTTTCACGATTGTATGGCTTTTGTGGTCAAAATAATTAATCTGGTTCTAGACAAATCCAAAAAAAAAATCATCATGCAAATCAGACGATATTCAGTCGAGATATGCGCGGACAAACAAAAAAATTAATTATTTTTTTTTATACAAATTTGATACATTTAGACTAGCTGGTCCGACCTGTTTTTCATAAATTTTTCCGTTAATTTTAGAATCATAAAAAGTGAAAATAAAATGACTATCGTCTTCAAACTACCTCAATACAATGATTTTTTCCCTGCTTCAATAATTTTATATACACAAATGAACGAGTCAGAGACTGGTAACGCCATCTGTTGACGATACCATTTTTAAAAGGGACAGAATTAGCCAATTTTCAATTTCGTAATATTTGTCATTCCCTGGAATTTTCTTTTTTCCATAAAAATGGAATTTTCAGATATCCCCACCATTAACACCTGAAACTATGCAATTTCGGTTTGTTTTTTTTTACGCTTTTCTGACATTTATGATCAACATTTAAATTTTTCGACTAGGTAGTATAGTAATTTATCTAATTCAACATGAATCCAACAATAAAATGTTCATACAAATCGGATGATGTTCAGCCGAATTATGCGAGTTCAAACAAAACAACAAATTCATTTTTAAAATTTATTTAGAAGATCATGGTTCTAGAGGTTCTAAGGTTTATGGTTTATGGCTCAGGACTACCAACAATATTTTAAATTGAAGGTAAAAGTGTATTGATTAATTGATATAATGAGGTAACATTTTCTAACAACCGACCATTCAGTGTTCGATTTTTTTTTTCACATTAAGACTCCACAAACAAAAGAGCTGTGCTCCGAACTTTCAATTTTACACCATTTTCATTGATGCTAAATTTTATCAATTTACCATTTATGGATATATGTACATATAGCAATTTTAACTTTACACCTTCACTGTCATTGATAAATTTATATCATTTGTTTTTTGTTTTGTTTCTATCACGATTATGTTGTAATAAATAACACAAAAAATGATTCGTTATGAATTGGGTGCAAGTGTTAAATTCAAATCACGAGTCGTCGTCCATACAACTAGTCATTCAATTTGACCGCGAACAAGAGAAGTGTTTATTCTCACAGTTCAAATTATTTAAATCGTTATGTATTATTTCGTTATAGTTTTCATCGATGGGTAATAAATTATGGATTAAGTTTTATTTGCGTTGAAGATTTTTATTTTTGCAAAAAAAAAAAATCAAATTAATCGTGATGTGAATTTTGTTTTGAACGGTGGTGGCGGCGGCGGTATGGTGTGGCGTCATCAATGAAACGATGGATTCACTGATGTGAAAGAGCATATTATTTAACTTTTTGTTTTTCATCTCTTTGTGAATAATATAGCATTGAGCTATATGCTTTTACTATTTGTGTTTTCATATATCGTCTGGTATTCTATTGCCAGACCTCCTGCGTGACATTCCAGCCCACTAAATATTACGCCACAGGGTACCACAAACATGATTATTACCAACAAACAATAATACTAACGCATTTATGCCATAAATTGAATTAAATTGCAGTTGTTGGTATAAATCAATTAAAAATAATACCAAAGCATTAAGCAATAATGTGTAAGAGATAAACAAGTTATATTCTTCATTAATGCATAAGAATTATTATAACTGTCATAATATTATAGAATGATATTAAAAGAATCCAAATCTAAACATAAATATGTATAAACTCTAGAGCACAAGCACTTAGTAGTTATTAACCAAGTCAGCATCATCAAACCCACTGCCACGCTTTCATCATTCATTATTTTATTTTTTTAATGAAACGACAATCTAAAGTAATATACCTGCATATTTCCCAATGTATGTAAGAGTACATATATCTTTACTTATAAATGCTAATGTTTATCCAACCATCATCAGGTGGCAAAGTGGTCTGAACTCATCGCTAATGTATATTGCAGCCGAGAACACTGTCGAACTGCGATATAGAAAGAACTAATTGCCCATCGCATCGACCAGATGTTAATTTCAATTGCATAAATTATTTTAATAATAAAATTGTATAGATAATTATTTATCCATCTAGATGTAATCTCTGTTGCTATACAATCATGAACACAAAAATCATCACACCTCACACCCCGAACTAAGTAAAGTATAGTTGCCATTTATAAGCAAAAAAAAAAAACAAACCTTTGATAGAAGCGTGTTTGTTTCTAAGTGTTGAATCCCAAGAATTGATCATAATTAAATTGGACATTACAGAACTTAAATAGACAAGAAGGTGGGTTTTTATGTTCATATATTTGAATGTTTAATAATTATATAGGAATTAAGATGCTTTTTAAAATTATTTTAATTTATTTAATATGCTTATATTATACCTTAAGTACATCATGGAATAATTAATTTTAAAATTAATTACACAAAGATTATGCTAACTGCAATAAAAGATAAATAATTTGTTTAGTTTAAAACTTGTTCTAGATTTAATGACAAAAATAAAAATTGAAAGTTGTATGGGTGTAGCTTTTTTTTTCTAATTTGAATGCAAGTGAGTTAAACTGCATTTTTAGAGGATGAATTCATTAGGGAAAGAGTCAATCAACCTAAACCACTCAGCTTATCGTTATGACAGCAAAATAAAAGTTGATTAATATTTAATATTCAAGAACAAATTAAATAATTAATTTTCTGTACAAATTTAAAATTTTCCTAAAAAAGAAAATGCTATATAAGAAAAATATCTTAAGGGAAGTACTCTATACCATGCGAATAAAATATAATGCAAGAAATATTATGCGAAAAAAATTGCCATTCGAGAAATATATCAGCCAAAAAAAATTAGAAGGTGAGAAATATATATCAAGCAAGAAAAATATCATGCTAGAAAAATTCACATGAGAAATATATCATGTGAAAAAAATATCATGCGTATAAAAAAAAATCTCATGCGAGAAATCATTCGAAAAATCAAGCAAAAAAATATCATACTAGAAAAATTTCACACAAGAAATATATCATGTGAAAAAAATATCATGTGAGAAATATAGCATACGAAAAAATATCATGCGTATAAAAAAATTTCATGCTCGAATGATAAAATCCAGCAAAAAAATATTAAGCAAAAAAAATATCATGCTAGAAAAATTTCACGCGAAAAATGTATCATGTGAAAAAAATATCATGCGAGAAGAATACCACGTGAAAAAATATAATGCAAGAAAAATATCACATACAAAAAAATATTATGCGAGAAAAATACCCCGCGAGATAAATAGCACGATATACTTCTTCCGTGATATATTTCTAGAATTATTTTTTATTCGCGTGATATATGATATATTTAGTCCCATGGTATTTTTCAAGTTAGAAATGTAAGAAAAATATCATTCGAGAAAAATATCATGAAAAAAATATTATGGGAGAAATATATCATACCAATCAAATATCATGCCAGACAAATATCATCCGAGAAAATACATCATGCGAAAATATAGCATACGAGAAACATAAAATATGGGATATATGTATGTATACGTAGATATCATTCGAAAAAAAAAAATATCATGAGAAAAAAATGTTACGCGAGAAATATATCATGCGAGAAGAATACCACGAAAAATATCAATCGAAAGGAATATTATGCGAGAAAAATACCATGCGAGATAAATACAATGCGAGATAAATAGCACAATATACTTCTTGCATCATACTTTTCTCGCATGAAATATTCCTCGCGTGATATTTTTTTCACATGATATATTTTTAGAATTATAATTTTTTTTCATCATATATTTTTCACATGATAATATTTCTCCCATGTTATTTTTCAAATTAGAAATTAAAAAAAAAAAATTAAAATATGTTTCTCTTCAATATTTTTGCTTATAATATATTTTGAACCCACAAATTTACACAAAATTCAATACTTGTCAATCCTAAGTCCAAGTCCAAGACCAAAAATATGTAATCATAACAAATATTTTATGAGTATCTATTTTTTTTCAAAATGAACATGCCAGCTTATTAATTATATTGACTACTGTCCGTCACAGTTCGATAGTATATTATGGCATGGACCATTACAAGAGCTACATATTTATGTCGCAATTGAATGTAAATTAAGCTGTTTTTTCCAGATTAAAAATAATAAACCAAACCAACCATATTATCGAAGATATTAAAATTTATAAAAGATTGGTTGCAGGTGCAGCTAGTATTTAATTTAAAATCAACAACAAACTAAATGAAGCTTGAACAGAAAAAAAATACATAAATAGATTCTTTAAATCATCAAAAATAATATTGTGGTTATTATAAATCAAAAAAATTGTGGTCTTTTCAAACCAAATTGAGTATGACCATTAAGTATTTATTTATTTATGGTTGCAGTAAAAATAAAAAATACTCAAATGGTTTACCTAGTTGATAGGTGATGAGCCTTAAATTTTATTTTTTTTTTTCAAGACATCAAAAATTTAAAATTCATTCAAATATAAAAGACACAAAAATACACTGCGTAATTTTATTTTTAGTTTATTATATTTGATGTTTCTTGTTCGACTTATTTTGCCCATTTTTGGCTTAAATGGTTAGTAAATTGATATAATCATCATCTATGTCCAATGCTTTATTTGGGGTATAATGAAGTTGCCATTGCAAATGTATAATGCACACAAGAAATGCAGACATAAATCGATTCAATTTTTTTAATATTGAAGTAATCAGATCAATGAATCTTTACGCAGTTGCAATTTTGAATGCGTGTTTTGAAAGCTTAATTCAATGCGGTAGTGATAGGTATAAAGAATGCAATGGCATATTGTGATGGTTAATGATCCTTGCAATAGAGCTTATTTGTTAAGTAAATATTGTACATGGCTGTTTGAGTATTCTTACATCAAATTGCACAATTGGAATAAATAAATACCAATTATATCCGATCGTTGCAAGAAAATGTAAAAAGATTTGCGAACTGATGATTTTTTTTATGAATGCAGCAGATGAAAAATAGAATGGTGAAAATGTTCTTGTTTTAAGACCACGAATAATGAGAGGTATATATTATTCGAATCAATTTCAGATCTCACACTTCACACTCCACACTTCGCACTTCAAACTTCACACTCCGCAATTCGTAATCCACACTTCGCATTGAACATTTCAAATTTTGCACTTGAAACTTCTTACTTGACACCTCGGATTTCACATTTTGCACTTTGCACTACACACTTCGCTCTCCAAACTTTGTATTTCATATAACTTAATTTGCGATCCACACTTCGCACTTCGCATTCCAAACTTCACACTTCGCAATTCGTAATCTACACCTCGCACTTCACATTTTACATTTTGGACTCGACGCTTCGCACTGGAAAGTTCGCACTCGACACTTCGTAATCGACACTACCCACTCCACACTTCACTCTCCAAACTTCGCATTACATATTCCTTATGTTGCACTTCGCACTCTAAAATTCACACTCCGCAATTCGTAATTCGCACTTCGAACTCGATACTACTTGTAAGTTGCACCTCGCATTTCACATTGTGCACTTTGCACTCCACACTTCGCACTGGACAGTTCGCACTCGACAATACCAACTAAACATTTCGCTCTCCAAACTTCGCATTTCACATTCCTCATTTTGCAATCAACACTTCGTAGCATCCACACCTCGCACTTCGCAATCCACACTTCGCACTCCGCCATCCAAAAAATGTTTAGTCCAGTTCATTTTTCATTTCATAGGTGATGCGACCAACTAAGCTTAAAAGTTTTATTTTTTTTTAACGAATCCTTAATTTGACTTTAAGTACCTTTATCTCTGTAAAAATCATAAGTTAAACAATTTATTCAATTGAATTATGAAAAATCTGCTTTTTAGCATACACGTGTATTTAAATCGTGAGATTATATTTTTCTCATTAAATTCTACAAGTCCTTAAATAATATTATTAAAAAAAAAACAACTCTATTTAATAGTCATCTTAATTTCTTAGATAATCTTTAGTAAGTGTTGCATTTACACGATCAATAAATTTATCAAAAACAACAACGAACCTAAATCAGTTCAGACTGAGTCGTGACAGTGTTACTCCTTCAAAACAAAAATGAAATATTAAGAAGCATCAAAATGCTTGCGCATTGCATGTCATACAAGTTAAAGTTAGTTGATCCCATTAAACATTCTCGACCCCATAAAAAAAAAAAATCTCATTCGCAATCCCTTTTTTTTTAACTCAGTTATTTTTTTTTCAAGAGAGCCGCAACAGCACATCTGTGTTTGATAAAAATCTGATTTTCGCGATAAATTGAATTGCGATTCCGAGACTTAAACAAAAAAATGTCTACAAGTCATCTCATCATTCAGTCACGATTTCTTACTCTCGTGTCTAAAATGAAAAAAATAAAAAAAAAAACACTTAAAAAATGTAGTTAGTAGGTATGATGTCTGTCCGTTTTAAAATACGTACACACGCCAACGCCGCTGATGGTGTGCATCACGTACCTAACCTATCTCGTCTTGACACACAACAAACACCTGTTGTAACGCATTTCACTTACATAGCTGTTGCAAACTCAAGTCCACACTCACACCTGTCAATTGAATTATTGAAGAGTCATATATTGAACAGATTTGGACAGAACGCACTTGTGTCCAAATTTGGAACAAGAAAAAGAATGTACCTTACCTACCTCTGAACAATCATCATCATCATCGTCATTATCACCATTGTGGAAAAAACGATTGATGATGTTTAGACTTAGAGGTTTAAACTTCTTGTTAAATTCTTAGACTTAAATTGATTTATGGTCGAACAACAGTGGAGACTTATTTTATTCTAAACAAGATTAACAACTATAACCTAACAGTTTCGAGGGTATTTGCATTGAAATTAAGAGAAGTTAAGGTAAATAATTATGCAACTTTGTATTCGGATTTAGACATTTAATGAAGATTGAAGTCAATAATTTAGAACTGCATTGCAATTTTTTTTGAATGGAATAGAATAAAAGTTATGATTACATAATTGAATTAATTTGTGGATTTGAAAACCACTTTTAACTGTATCTACTTTTGGATTGGGTCATTGGGTGATAATTTCAGTTCTTTAATCATTTAATTTTTCCTTAATGCGAATGCCTTCAAATAATAAATTTAAAAAAAATAGAGACCAAATTAAATTAAAAAGCCTAGCCTAGGAATTTTGACAAAAAATGGCCAAACTTCAAAAAAATTGCGATAAATATTCGTTTTGCGTCAAAGAAATTCCATTAAAAAGGTTTAAAGATTTTGGTTGAAGCGGTGTGAAATTTGTAATTAAATTAAAAACTATCAGTTTTTTTAAATAAAAATATAGTTTTTTGAAAATAACTCAAAAATTATTAATTTTTTGGAAGAGATTTCAAGGCACAAATTGTAGTTTATAAAACTCTGGATAAAAAAGATTCTTGCAATTTTTTCGTAAGAGCAAGGAGATTTTTAGGTAAGCGTGGATAAAACGTGATACTATCTTTTTTAATACATGACCCACTTATTATATTTGAGTCAGAATTCCACAATTCTCATATTTTCAAAAAAAAATAATATCAAACAAAATATGTATTAGTTTTTAAAAATTATTTTTTGTCACTTAAAACATTTTCTTTAAAAAAGTAATTTTTAGAAAAAGATTTCTCTGAAAAATATTTGTGATTTGCTTGATTTCTATTAAAATGATAAAATTTAAATTTTTTAAAAAGTCAGTTTTTCAAATGCAAAATATGAATTTTTTAAAATCACTTCTTCACTTTTAAAAATTTTCACTTTTGAAAAGAAATTTGAACTTTTAAAAATTATATTTTGATAAAAGTTGATCAAAAATAATGATTTCAATAAAGTTTTCTTTAAAATCTAATTTTCAAAAATTAAATTCGTAAAAATTGTTTTTCAAAAAAAAAAAATTGTAATTCATATGACTTCTTTTAAAATTAAAAAAAATGCATTTTTCAAAAAGAAATCAGTTTATTAACAAAATACGAATTTTTCAAAATTACCTAATGACATTTATTGAATTTTTCAAAATAACTTTTTCACATTTAAAAAATTAAATTGAAAAAAAAATACATTTCAAAAAAATGTTTTTTAAAAAAAATGTTCTTTAGGCCTTATTTTTGTTTAAATAATAAAATATCCATTTTTCAAAAAGACATTTCAGTTTTTCAAAAAATAAATATAAATTTTTCAAAATTACTGTTTCACAATTATATTTATTTATTCTAAAAATAATTTTAAAACAATTTCAAAAGAAATTTAAAATTTTCAAAATTACAATGAAAAAATTTATAATGTTATCTTAAAAAAATTATTTTAAACAAATTAATTTCGGAATTTAAGAAAAAAAAATGTAAAGTTTATAATTTAAACAAAATGCAGGCGATTTTTTGCAGCCAGTCTTTACTTCATTGAATACAATTAACATGATTTTATTTTATAAAATTTTTAAAAATTAATTTTGCATTAGTGGGCAATTTTGCTTTATCGATTTTATACCACTGGTATTTAACTTCTCTCCAATTTCAATCAATCCACGAATAACAACTGCAAGAAGTCGCCTTATTAAAAAAAAAAATACATGTTTCAATAGAAATTAAATGTATGATTTTCTTTTCTGTACGTTCAACCTAAATTATTAATTATTATGAGCGGTTTTCTTTGCATTTTCTTTTTAATAACTTTAGGTACTCGTAATAGTAACATTAGGTTCTCGAATATCTGGAGTTGTATAGAATTTTCAAAATAAATTTTAACCTATTAATAATAATATCATCCACCAATTCACAGTGAATTATTGTGAAAATATAATATCAAATTCCTAACGAGTAGTGAGTACCTACTCATCATCAAATTGGAACAATAATTCGATAATCGCGACCGGCACCTCCGCCGCCGCGCCGCCGTCACTTTACACATAAATAATCCACCAACCTAACCTATACCCCCTGGTTAACTCAGACAGAAACTCAGTGTCAGTGGACTGATTTTACTTTTTTCTATGTACATACTTTTTTCCCACCACATGCGCTGTGAATAGAAAAACGAGACTTGGACTCATATTATTTTTTTTTCGTTAACTCAACTCATTCAGAAATAGAACAGCTTATTAAAAGACCATTTTCAACAAATGTAAATCTTTTGGATTCCAATATTATAAATTCTAAAAATAATTCTATAGTTGATTATTTGATGGTAAGTATATTTAGGTGATTATCTATGATTTTGTAATAATATTTATGACGTATCAACAAGTTTCTACTCAATTGATAATAATTTGACACCACTTTATTCATCATCCCAATAGCCGTGATCGTCTAGTGGTTAGGACCCCACGTTGTGGCCGTGGTAACCCAGGTTCGAATCCTGGTCACGGCAATGTCTCAAACACATTGTCACGGAGGGGTGATTTTTTTTTTTTTTTTTTTAATAAAATCTTCTCTCACTGTACGTTGTTTTTTGTTTTTTGTTTTTTTTTTTAACCAGACACGTATCAATTTGAAGTTAAGTAGTGTTAAATCAAATAAAATTCACCACGGAATGCTTCAATTAAAAATTATATTTGTTGCTACCTATTAAAGATGTATGTTTATTGTTTAAGAGATGTCATGCATTATTCAAGATTGATTTAATTTATTTAGAATATTGTTTGAATTATTTATAAAACCATCAAAACACGTCCTGCGTAACAATGGAAATACCTAACTGAACCACAAGTTCACAAAAATATTAAAAAAGTGTCTTAGTTCTATTTTTAACATTCAAATAAAGAAAAACAAACGTTTTTGTGATCCTAAAAATTTAAGAACTACATATTTACTCCTGAAGATAAAGAAAATATATGACTTATATTCACAAAAGGCTTCATTATACCTAGTTCTATAATTTCGATATATGTATCTCATTTAAAACATTTTTATAAAAATTTCACTATGGCAATCATTATTTTGACAAAAATGTCATTGGAAATGTTTCAATCAAAAAATTGAAAGGAGTCGAATCATCTAACACAGACAGAAAACTCAGCGACAATCACCTATATATATGTACAACACCTTTGATGTTACAATCAGAGATTATGAATTATAAAGATTTGTAAGCTCGGCTATCATTCTTGCAGGAAAATGAGATTTCAGAGATCTCAACAATCTCAGTTACATGAACAGGATTCCTTAGCAAAATTTCTCAGTTTTGCTGTCAAAACTCTGAAGAAAAAAAATCTTGGATTCGCTTGCTAACCTTTTGAGTGAGAAAAATCTCTGAGATCTAATTTTTTTTAACGCGCCAAATCTTAGCCGATCCTACCCCTAATTTGACTTTTGTTTAATCATAAACATAAACAAAATATATAAAATTAAATATGTATACAAATGTGAAGAGAATTTTCATTTTCACAAATACCGAGAAGAAACTAAAATAAATTTTCTCAAATTTCACTTACCTTTAATCCAAAAACAGTAAATATCCAATATGTAATTTTAAGATTCACAACAAAACAACCGGTGTACTTATTTAATTTTTAAAAAAATACCGAAGAATTTACTTTCAATTTCCATTGCGCACACGAAATTTAGCAGACTACTGATGCCTGAGCCTGATTCACAATGCGACGAGGAAAAGGAAACGAGACGAAGACGAGAGCGTGGCGTGAAACGCTGTCATCTTTTTTCTCTTTATAAAATCGTTCCCAAATTCACAATGCGACGAGTTTCTTCAAGAGTTTTTTTTTTTTTTTTTTGACAACGTTAAGTTTAACTTTTGTTTGCTTGCAGTGTGGTGTGCGAAAAATAGTTTTTAGTTAAACAAAATATTTTGGAGACAATAATAAGAAAAGAAAATAACAAGTCGCAAATGAAAACACTTTTGATGTTCCTTCTTTTTTTGATTTTTATATTTTTAATTGTATTAATTAAAAACTAAAAGATGCGCTATCCAGTTTAGGAGTTTAGTGGTCTTCTGTGTCTATGTTTTCTTTCTCTGTCTACAACTTGTCAAATAAGGAAAATCGTCACCTTGTCCCGTCTTTTTTTCAATTTTTCGAACTCTTGGCGTAACGTGACGACGTTTCCTCGTCGCTTTGTGAAACTCCCCGACATCCGCGGTGGTGTTTTTATGGGCTCTTTTCAATTTTATCACAAAAAATAAATTGCATACTTATTGGCGGAATTTTTATCAATCCTAAAATGAAGCAACTTTAATATATTTGGCCGTTTATTATCATCAAATTCAAATACTTTATTAACAGATATTAAGTAATACAATTATTTACATACATATAGCAATAGCTATTGGATAATAATATTTATTTTATTAACTAAATTTTTATATACATAATATTCTTAGTATGATTTTTATAATAATCACAGGAAGTACACTTTAGATATCTGCTTTTAATTTATCCAATTTCTGATGATGTTTTATCTGGTAACGTTCTTAATTGTTTTTCAATGCCATGAACTTTCATTCGATATAGAAAAAAATCATATAAATACATGTCCTTTGAGGATAAATAATGAAATGATATCGCATAATCAGAACAACAAAAAGGCCCCTGAAATTTAAAAAAAAAAGATAGACATCGGGAATTTGCGACGCAATCACATAACAAAATTGACATTTCCATTGAGGAAAAATAAATCTTCGATTCGCTTGCTCAGTTCCCAAAACTGTCAATTTCTATACCAATTTTAGTCCAAAGTTCTGTTAAACTTTGTTTAAAAAATATAATTGGACTAAAAGTGGAAAAAAATTGGAAGTTTTTGGAAGTAAACGAACAGATCTTGTATTATTATTTTTTTATTCTTACCGTTTGTATGGGCTCTATACTTCTATTAAATAACCATCCAGGTAATAAATTTAATGCATCTGGTTGTAGATAATCCTGAAGTGGCATAGGATGAAATCTTTGGGTATAATCAACTGGATCCATTGAATTTCCTGGTAAAACACCAACATTTGTTAGACATTTTCCAATTTCAAAATCTTCCGATGAAGGCTGTGCACTTAAACACAATGTTTCATTGTCAAATGAATCAACTATAAAACGATGAAGTGCCTCTTTGCTTAGGACATATCCACCTCCACCAGACATGTAAACCTTTAAATTAGGAAATAGAAATTATTTAAAGAGATACATAATTACAAAAAAATAATAATAAAAAATACTAACCATAAATTATTATTTGAGTAAATTTAAACTAAACATAATAACGTTAAGAAAAAAGAATAAGTACAGAGATTTCGCTCCGTCAAAAATTGAGCAAGCGCATCTTAAATTATTTCCTCAGCATTTTGACAGAAAGCTTTAATATGTTTGTTGGGTGGTCACAGCAACTTCTTGCTACAGTTAACTACTTGTCAAAAATGTCTATTAGATTTTACAGCATATTTTGCTTTACTTCGTACGACGTCGTAATTTTTCTTTGAAATCTTTTTCATGTAACTGAGATCTCCGAGATCTGATTTTACTGAACATGTCTAATGAAAGCAGAGTGCCACGTAGCTATTAAAAAAAATCAAAAAGGATCCAAAGAATATTTTTGAATCAGCAAAAAGAAATGACACAAAATTAATTTACTGACCAATTAACTAAGGGCCAGTTTTTCAGAATTTGAGTTAACTCCGAGCTAAGCCAGAGTTAGTTAATCTTGCAAATAAGATAGATTAGATTTAAGAACTAATAAATTGAACCCAAGTTAACCGAGAAGTATTAGTAGTGTAAGGAAAGTGCTTCATTATGAAATTGTGCTTTCACTATCGAAACAAAGTGTCGCCCTTTCTATTTCAATAGTGTTTTGACACACGGCTGCTGTCAGAAATATATATTCAATTAATCCAGATTAACTCACAAAATTTGATGATTTAACTGGGACTGAAATACATTTTTCAGAAGTTAAGTCAGGTTTCACTTTCGAAACAGAAAAAACAGGAAAAACATACGCTGAGACTGCTTTTAGACGACTGAAATTTTTAACAGCGTTTCTCTTTTGAGTTTCTCTCGGATTGCAGCATCCATTTAAACGCTGCAAATTTTAATAGCTGCAATTTTTGTTAAATGAGAAGGAAATATCTCTTCAAATTCTTTTATCCACTTATGTGTCAAACAATAGGAAAAAAACACAAAGAAGAAGGAGCGATAACTCTGCAATTATTTCAACCTCTGCAACTTTGTTTACCCCAGCCGTCGCATACGTCCCCCGCCTACGTGCTTAAAAATCGCAGGGGGTAATTGCAGCGTTTAAAAGCAGTCTAAGCGAATAACGCTGTGACTCCATTGGCAATATCTTAAAGCATTTTCAATTTCAATGACAATTTATTGTGCGTGGGTATTTAACTGAAAGGTAATTTCAGTTGTCAAGTTGTCGGTATATACGCATTTATAAAAATGGCAAGCACTATCAAATGTTTTTTTGCTCTTTATTATTCACTTAACAAGAGCAGCATTGCCAAAAAAAAGTCGTGTTCCACATTTAAAAAAAAACCGTGCCATATGAAAAAAAATCCAAACTCTCATATACAAAAATTTGATTAAAATTTGAAGTTAAGTATTTACAAGAAAAATTAAAGACAATAAATTTTGTCTATTCGTGTATTGTCAAAAAGTATGAGTTTCTGCTAAAGTCATTCAAAATGGCGAAGAAACCATTTTGTTTGAAAAAAGTGAAACGTCAAAATGTATTGCCTCAAGGTGATGGAAATTAATAATAGCACAAAAAAGACATCTCTTTCTCTCCATAAAGTAGGAGTGAAATAAAAAACAGAGACGTCAAAAAAGTCGGAAGTTAAAGTCCAATGTGAACAGCGTCTTGTTTACACCGGACTTGTAACACCACCTTACAAATATAAGAACTTAACAAACTATAATTTTTTTATAAACGAATATTATGGAAAATCATCGTTCAAGCTAAACCAAATATGAGCCCTGTGATCTTCCACAAAAATATTGTTTTGACTTTATGCAACCATCAGGGTCCGGTTAAGGCTTCATTCACCAAGTCTCGCCTTATCCACCACGACCGGCTATCTGATGTCATGTTTTAACATTAATAATATTACCTATAGTTCTAGTTTAACAACAACTGATTTTTAGATTAAATCGGAAGTAAAGCCGTTTAAGCCGCAAATTTATATTCTTTTATAAATCCCGAAGACTAGATTTTTTTTTCATTCATTATCTAAGAACTATACTATTTTAACTGAACTATAGTTCGACCTTGACTTTGACAAGTTTTGATTTCTTAGAATCAATTTAATATTTTAATTTAAAAACAAAAAAAAATATTTTGGTATCAAACCAAATGCGATAAAACAGCAATTTAGCATAAAATTATGTAAAAACGCACAAATAAAATGGCAGATAAAAATTTATAAATATAAGACTCTCTTAATTATTCACAACTTTTATATCTAATGTAATTCATATGAAATCAGGTAGATAATATGATATCCAGTTTTCTTTTGTATAGTGTCCAACCATTTAAATTTAATTATGACAAAGCATAAACATATTTTAACACCAACTTGCTAATTTTTACTTAAAAGACTTTTTTAATTTCCTGCAAAAAAAATATGACAGAATTTGTAATCATACTTCACACACTCTAAATTTATTTATTGGTTTTATTGATATTTTAATGTATAAATACCAATTACCAATATTTCTTCGCTGGTTGCAGATTAAAAAAAAAAAAAATAAATAATAAAATTAACGTTAACGTGATGTGATGTGCGCAGCGGTGGCGGCATCAGTAGCATCTCTTTTTATTTTTATTTCAGCAATGCGCATTTACTCTTCATTTCTTTGCATAATAATTTTTTTTTATTTTATTTTTTTTTTTATTTGTAAGTCTAAATATGTACTTTGGTTTGGCATTTTTAAATGTCAACTGCATGGTGTTTGCCTTTTTGTCAATAATAAAATAAGTTTGGTTATTTGTGGTTTGTGACTATAAGGGAATCGCATTACTTGACCTTGACTAAAAAAAAAAATACAGCAAAAATAAAAATCAATAAAATTACTTGCAAAATGTTTAAGTGCATAAATATTTTAATTCATTAAAAATAAAAGAAATAAAGTAAACATCTTTATGGCACAGATGACTGTTTTTTTTTAATTTTTTTTTTATTTAATTTATTAAACCTTTTTTATTTTTAATTGGTGATTTCATTATAATTAAAATTTAATTATTAATGTTAATTATTAAATTTTATTCATTTAAAATCCATCAGATAAATAAAATCAGGAACGGTTTGGTCAAACTAGTTTCTAAAAAAAAAAAAAAAAAAACAAAAAAAAAAAAACAAAAAAAAAAAAACAAACAAACAAAAATGCGATTTTATATATTTTGTGTTTTAAGAAAAATACTGCCTATGTCATTATTAATTTAAATAAACTCGAACTATAAGGATGTTTATGTAGGTACCTATACATATACAGGATTGATTAATAATTATTCCTTTTTCGTGATTCAACTGGATTGATTAATAGTATAACTAAATATACCTATATAGATAAAATATTTTGCAAAAATAGATAACTTGACTTAAGTGATAAAAACTAAACCTACATTAAGATATCAAAAAAATTATAAATCCTGTTCTAAGAATCTAGAAATAAGTAATTCAAATAGTTTTTATTGATCATGTCTTATTGGATGAATTTTGAAAATAAATTTATAGGTGTTATAAATAAATTTTCGATCATTAATAATACATACATACATAAACTGTTTAAAAGAAGACTATACAATATACATAGCAAATTTAAATATTTATTCTTCGAATTTTAAGATTTTTAGGCCTTGTTTTCCAGTTTTCTGAATTAAATAGAATTTGCAAATTCTGAATTTAAATTTAAAGCATCTCATATCACCCAATGGTTATATTTTAATTTAATAAATTTTTGCTTAAATCAGCTAATAACTAAAAGTTACCTCTAAGGAGAGCTTTACCGCAAAATCTAAAACATGAGAGAAAATACAATGTTTGTTTGGCTGAATTTTAAGTTTCTCGAAACTAGATTTATTAGGGAAGTAGGTAATGGACAAAATACGAAAAAAAATTCATTTCAATCTTTTTCATATAAATTATTAGAATTGATTAAAAATCATGTTTCAGAAATTAACTTCAGTTTAGCTTAAAAAATTATAATCTGGAACTTTGAGTTCTTTATAAGTCTGCCGAGACTTTTGTAATCTAAGGTATTTTAGTGACATCTGCTATATCAGATTGTAACTAAGTGGCATCTGCTATCTCAGACTGTAATTAAGTGACATCTGCTACCACAGACTGTAATTGACTGTAACATCCGTATTTTAGTGAGATCTGCTATCTCGAATTGTAACTAAGTGACATCTGCTATCCCAGACTGTTATTAAGTGACATCTGCTACCACAGACTGTAATTGACTGTAACGTACGTATTTTAGTGAGATCTGCTATCTCAGACAGTAATTGCTACTTGCTACATTTGCTACTACAGACTGTAATTGACTGTAACGTCCGTATTTTAGTGAGATCTGCTATCTCAGGCTGTAATTAAGTGACATTTGCTGCCACAGACTGTAATTGACTGTAACGCCTGTATTTTAGTGACATCTGCTATCTCAGACTGTAATTAAGTGACTTTTGTTATCGCAAACAGGTAGTCACTAGACTTCCATATTTGACTTCCATAAGTGACATTTGTTGTCACAGACTATAATTTAGTGGATAGTCAACTTGCCTTAAATAATATTTCTAATATAAGAAACTGTTATTATGAATTAATTTCCATCACAATTTATAAATGATAAACCCGGTTTTATGACTAGGTTATCTATATTTGTCAAAAATAACATTTTTGATAATTAAATAAATTTTTTATAATTTGAATGTTTCTTTTAAAAATCTTGTTAAATATATTTTAAAATTTGAATAATATAGGAGGTACCTACATACATATGTGTGTATAATATAAACGACAATGTGAAACCAAAGATATTTTACTTTGTTTCATTTTTTTTAAATGTCAAACAAATATGTTGACATTGTATATGGTCTATTAATTTGCATAAATATTTTATAAACTATATAATCATTATCATTTTTTAATCACTTCACTTTTAATTTAGAAAAAAGAACAATATCTTTGAATTAGTAAACCTAATATCAACAATAAGCTCTTTTATGCAACATACACAAGCAAATACATACTTTCATATTCAAACTTCAATTTCCCTATGTAACTTTAACAAACAAATAAAAAAAAAAAAAAGCCGAAAGAAAAATTATGCACTTTAAAGTAAAAAAAATAACTGATGGCACATTGATTCACGACCTGCTAATAAATCAGAGACTTTATTCAAAAAGTTAAAAATACAAAAAAAAAAAACTCCTATTTGCACACAACACTATAATACTTGACACTCTGTTGAATATTCAAATACATCTTTCATCTCAACATAAACTCATCGAAAGGTGAGGATGATTTAAGGAAAAAAATTTGAATAATCCAACAAAACAAAAGAAAATACAAAAAAAAAAAAAAACACTCAACAAGTAAAGATGCACGACAGTTATAGATAGTACCTGAACTAAGTATACCTATATAATAAGCTCTTATATTCCAACTTAAGCTCTATAATCAACTCACATTGTCATCGTACATGAATTTATGTCCAAAAAAGATAGGTTTTTTTGCATCGTATCCATAGAGCAAATATCTAAGATTTTCCATCACAATGTATCTTAAAATATTCCAGAGAGAAAAAAAAAAGGTCAACGAAAAATCCAGACGACAAAATTTCATCCACCACCACCATCACCCCTTTCCCTCCCCTCCTATATTTCAAGTCAGTCAGAGGCTTTTCCACTTACGTGTCATCATCTGCCTTAAGAAACCATTCGCCTTCGTGCAACAAATTTTTATAAACATAACTAAATGCCTCTCGTGTTTTTGTCCACAAATTATCATGACTATCCTCAACGCCAATATTAACTGCACCCAAATCCTGGTCGTCTTGGTTACTTATGAAGATCAATCGGTTGCAACGTTTGCCCCAAGTTGCCTTCAGATGTGTCGCCTGTTCGCGATTGTCGGCATATGTGAGTACTATACAAACTATCCGAACTTCTTGAAATAAATCCGTATACGATTTGGCGATAGCCCTCGAACTCGATGATGATAATGATGACGATGATGATGATGACCCATAAGATGAACCCTCTCCTGATGTTGTTATAACCAGGGTAGTTGGTCTTTCACTGAGTATCTCTGTAACTGAAGTTCCATAAGACAAAAGCGTGACAAATGCCATGGCAAAGCCAAAAGCAAAACCGAATAAAGCTGCTAGACGAACCCTCAGGCTTGACACTGTCTTGAGACAAAGAGAAATAAGATATCACCGAGTTTTTTTTTATATAGGTATATTTTTAATCCATTTTTTTAGAAGCTAATCACCTTCGCCGCCGCTGCGACGCCTACTCAAAAGTACGTCCGAACTCATCACCGATTTGTGTTAAACTAATCGATGTTCAAGCACAAAAAAAAAAAGTGTGGCTCTCTTGCTTCAGGCGCTGCTTGATTGGAGTTTATCCAATCCATTGACACTACCAGATGGCTTTGGGGATTTTTTTTCGTTGTGTTGACAATAGAATATAATATGTGCGACATGTGACAAAAGGGAACCGTAACCGCGAAAGACTTGGTCTACCCGTACCGGTGACCGGTTACAATATTTAAATAAAAAAGTAATTTGAATAACTAGACAGAGAATAATAGTCGGGCGTTAGCTAAAATAATGTGTATATAGAATCTAACTCCATATGTTTATACTTAACGACTTCCCATGGCAGGAGCTTAAAAAGAGATAAAATTCCAGTCGTATACATTTATGGATGAATTGATCAGTCATAGTTATTTATTGATAAAACGGAAATGAAACAGGCTTTCCTGTGTTTTCTTCTCCGTCGTCGTGATGCCGCCGTCGTCGTTGGTGTGAAGATTGAATTATTAATATAATATTGTTTTTTAAAATTATTAACTTTATCGAAATTCATTATGATGTTAATCGCAAAATCTGAAAAGCTACTCATGCAGCAATCAGATTACCTTAGACCCATTTTCTCCGATAAGCTCGTAAGTTCCTTGAAATGATGAAACATGTAGCACATTAAAATTTGTCGAATTTCAATTAATTAATAAAAATAATTTGTTGGTAAGAAAATAAGGCATTCGTAGAAATTTATTTCAAACATTTTTGCTTAAGAAAATTTTTGCATAGTATTTTATTTAGTAGCTAAAAGTTGCACTTCCACAAAGAATTAAGAAAATCATGCAAGGAAATGTTGACAACTCAATTTCTAAGACTCCTTAAATTCTCCATTGTTAGATTTTTTATCTATTTTTAGTCAGAAATGCAACAAAAATTCAACAACATGCTAAAAAGAATTAATAAAAGACAAATGGCGGTCGAGATATTTTCTTTTTGAATTTATTTACCTATTCAGTTGTGCAAAAACTACAAAAATTTCCAACACAAATGTTTCTTTTATCTCTCTTTAACCAACTCGACTCCAGGCGATGGGTTTCATTGGCATTTCGGACAGTGAGGAAATTGTCAGCAATTGTCAGATGTTTTCAATGAAAATATCTGACAATGACCAATGAGTCTGACAATGTCCTAATCGTCTGACAATGATAAAAATTATGTGTTCAGACGATTGTAAGATACCTGACAATTTTTTGTCAGATTGTCGTCTGACAATTACCTGAAAATGACGTTTCTGACAATATTGTCAGACAAAGTTGTGTGTTCAGACGATTGTAAGACATTTGGGACAGTTTTTTCACTGACAGATTTGACAATATTGTATTTTTTTTACGCCACCGGTAATTTTAAGGATATTTTAACTTTGTTCAAATGAAAAGGAATCATCTCTCCACACTCTTTATTCAGCTTATGTCTCGTATACAATAAAAAAAAACTCAAAGAAGAAAGAACAATAACTCTATAAAAATTCATCAACCTCAGCTATTTTGTTCAACACAGCCACCACATATTATGTACATACTTCCCATTGCTATCGATAGTTTATATGGAAATGTCAAAATGGTTGTGATCATCGAATAAAACAGAATTTAATTTGTTTGTTTTGAATTCAGTGAGTTGAAAAAAATGTCTAGGTACATATATGTTTTTATTGAATAATTTTCTATGAGTTTTTTTTTTTTTAAAGTTGTATGACTAATAAGTTTTTCTTTTGCATGCCTTGCCAATAGCCACAAAGCTGAAAGGGTATAGTGTGGGCATTTTGTGACAGTGATGTTTTTTTTTTTTATCTGGACTTGCAAAAAAAAAAACAAACACGTCTAATATTTCGGTGGGGAGACATTTTTAAAAAGTGAATTTTGTTTTTACTATTTTTTTTCTAGTTGATAAATATTTGAAATATATAAAAAGTCATAGATTGTGTAAAAAAAATCGGACAAACCTTAATGATCGAGATATGAACGTTTCAAAGTCGAAACAGGAAAGTATAGACATTTAAAATAAGGTATAGATTAACAGCGTATTTCTCCCCTTTTAAGAAGTCACAACTTCACAAGCCACAAGCTCTTATGGCAATTCCTTGCTTTAATTCGATATCATAACAACGAAACTCACAACAGCAAATGTGAAGTTTGTAGTGTCATTTTTGGAACAGCTGATTATTAAAAACAATTTTATTTTAAACTTTAAAAATGCAAGTTCACATAATGGTTTTAGCAATAAAGCGAGTAAATAAATTTATTTACTTTTTTAAAATCGAAATGGAAAATTTTTATAAAAATACTAATTTGTGGAATATTGCGTTTACTAAATCTTAGGCCAGACGCACACTTGCGACTTTTAGTTTCGCAACAGTTTGATTTCTAAAATCTCGGGTTCCAATATCTTAATCATAAAATTAATATCATATACCTAATGTAAAAACTGTACAAAAAAAAAAATGTATGCTTTTATCACACACAAAATGCAACAAAGGCGCTTCAAAATTATAGAAAAGTAAAAACGTTCGGTTTTCCGATTGGTTTTTTTCGAAAACGATAATTTTTATAAAAAAAAAAATATGAACATGTTTTTTGTAAGAAATTTTCTAAGCTACAAATAAGTCCTTTAACCCCCGTAAAATCGTTAGCGGCGCTGATATTGATTGACAGTTTCTTAAGAACACGATGAGAAAGATTTATACCAAAATCCATCTTTCCGGCAATTTTTTCGGAGTCTTTAATTCGAAAAAGGAAACTTAGAACTTTGAAATGAATTCAAATAAATAATAAATTAATTAATTTATCTTCATGCCATGTGTATTTCATTGATTCTCCGCTAGAATTCGCTTCAGAGAAACTTAATGATTTTTAAAATGCACTCTCATTTAAAAAAAATAAATAAAAAATTGAAAATAAAATAATTAAATCTAAAAATTCAAATTGCCCGTTTAGTTAATCAAATTTCAAGAAAATTCGTTCACCCGTTAAGGCCATAGTTCGATCGACGCGACGCACGTACAGAAAAAAATATCAGTTTTTTTTTCATCCGATAATTCAATGATAATCTGAGGTTTACGTAAATATTTATATTTATAATTCGTTTTTATTGAATTAAAATTGTATCGACTTGTATTTTTCTCTTAAATATAAATATTCTATCCATCATTATTAATTCATCACCAATGACCCAGAGCCTTAATTAAGCTTAAAAAAGTGTGCGAATCTACTCAATCATTATAAGCCTGTTGTCATTTAAATCAAATTTACCTTTTTTCTATTTTTTTAAATAAATTCATATCTCACACTAATTAAATCATATTCGTTAGACATAAACAAGCTTTTAAATTTTAAGAACTTCATATAAAAATATCAATAAAAAAAAATAAAAAAAAAAAATATCACCAAAATTAAAACTAAACATAACCTTGACCTTTTAATTTTGAATTTTGTGTCTATTATTTTTTCCAAAACTCTATACATATTTGCAAACATAAACAAAAAAAACTTTTGCTGATAATATTTCCGATAAAATTTCAAATCATATTAGATCAAAATATTCTGCATACCTTACCTATAAAATAATGTTATAATATAATTTCTCAGACATAATAAACTTTTAAATTAAAGCATTTATCATCTCTAATTGAAAATTTCACGCTGTTGGTGGAATTAATGACAAACTAAAAATTGTTGAATATAAATTAATTAAGTTGTCATTAACTGTTTTTTTTTTTTTTGTATTTATTTATTTTTAATCGTATTTGGAATTTCCTCGTTTAAAGCCGGTCTTGATTTTACTTAGGGCCACACCTCGGGTTTATAATAAAAAAAATATATTGGCATAGCTTTGGTTAAACATAAATTTAGCATAATAAACTTTACTTAAAGAAAATAAAATTCACGACTTGATCGCACCAACTTGCTCTATATCACTTGTCGAACGTGTCTTATCACTGTGTGATTTCTACTTATTCTTCCAAAATCTGTCCCAAATGGAACACAAGATTTGAATTATTGCCGCCATATGTGTATAGTAAAGTGTTGGCAATCATTAAAAAAAAAAAAAAACTATTTGACAGCTGTCAGTTTAGGATTATTTAAAATGGCCGTCGCACTTTCATTATTTTTGTAATATTGTTAAACACGTGTCGTCGTCGTTCTTTCGTGTAATGCTCCATTTTTACTAACCCTAAACTGGCATCTGTCAAATTGTTTTTTTTAGGGTTGCCAACACTTTATACTTCACAAATTGCGGCAAATTAAAATCTTGCGTAAATCTTGGAGACCCTTTATAAGGAAGCACTTAAAATAATGCTTTGCAGCAAACTTAAAGCCAATTTGTCAACCAGTTTGGGCTCTAGATCAGCCAAGACCCAGGTAAACTGACCAATGCGATGCAACAAATAGAATGGCGAAAACCTTTTTATCTAATTTTTTATTATTTTTTTTTGAATTTCTTTTCACACGAAACCAATACTTGCCCCATAGAGCAAGTAGGTTTCTTTAAAAACAACACTTTTTTTAATATGAATTATTTATAAAAAATTTATTTTTTTTTAATTTAATAAATTCGACTTAAAATAATAAAACAATATGAGTTATACATATATAGGTGTGATGTCGCGATGTAAACAAAAAACAAAATTATGAAAAATATCAAT
The DNA here is from genome assembly GCA_951394125.1 of Epistrophe eligans. Lineage (NCBI taxonomy): Eukaryota > Metazoa > Arthropoda > Insecta > Diptera > Syrphidae > Epistrophe > Epistrophe eligans. The sequence goes on from OX596028.1 coordinate 108,768,829, forward strand.
ACAAAAAATGTGCCAATCAATGATATGAAGCTGAGCCCTTGGAATGTGCATGATGAGCATCATAGCCCAAAGGTTCACGATGAACAACAGCATTAAAACCATTATGGTCATCAGCTGTATAGACAACGGTCCTCTTAAAGCCATCAGCATCGATCAAACTATATTGACCATGAACGGCATCACCATCACGGGCTTCTGTTTGGCTTTTAATATCTCCAGTATGTTCATCATGGACGCCATAGTTGAAATCATATTTAGGAGGTGCATAATAGTCGACTTGATGATGAGAATCGTGTGGAATTTCATATTCTCCAGCTGCAACAGTGGCGATAATGCAAAGTGCTACAACAATCTTGTGAAAAAAAAAAATGGTTAAGCTTTGCCAAAAAAAGGATCAATTCTCACAAGTCCTTACCTTGAGGGACATTTTTAAAAGTGTTGTTTTTTTCTTAACTTTTTCTTGTGTAGATCAACTATCTGTTAAGATGGCTAAGATTTGACTGTATCATTTGAGTGCATTACACTGTTTATTTATAAAGAAAGTTCAAGTGTAAGAGTTCCCCCAAAAAAACTTAAAGGTCTTGCCTTCCAACAAAATAATCAACAAAAAAAAAAAAAACAAAAATATGTAGCTTTCAATTTCATTTTGACAGCCAGACAGGGGAAAATCTATTTCAAAAGGTATTTATTCAAAGTATCTATAAGACATCAAAAATAATAAAAAAAAGAAACAAAAACTGGTAAGTTACAAAGATACATTGTACCTATAACATATCACGGGACAATCAGCCCGTCGTCGGTCGTAGTCGTCTCGTCGCCGCCGCGCCGTCGTCGTTGGAGGTTTCGTCACCCATGATGCTCATTGAAGAGCAATTGTTCAATTGTTTTTTTTTGTTGTACCTACATTTTTTGTCTAGTTTTACGCTCGTTAACGGTCAATAGATAAATTTGAGTAAATTAAAATTTTCAATTATTCATTTTTTAAAGTGATTACATCAGAATGAAGTAATCAAAAATAAAAAAATTGTAGAAAATAAAAAAATAGGAAAATACTAAACAAAACATTTAAAAAAAAAAGTTGGTAAGCCATAAAGCTGCCATTATCTTTTTTATATTGTTTTTTTTTTTTTTTACGATGAATGCGGAAAGTGGAACAATATGTAAGAGTTTCATATAAGCCCGATATAACACCACATCACACGCATGCGTGTCTTTGAAATTGTTGGGATTAAGAGGTCTCTTTAGAGGTATATTGTAAGTCGATGATGATGGTAAATATATATGGGTTAAGGTTGAATAGATTAAAACATAGACACACTCCATGTCATTTGATTTGATTTAAGTTTTGTTTTTTTTTTTTTTTTTTATAAAATTAATTGGATTTGGAATAATTGATTATTTATTCACATAATTTATGTTTACTTTTTGAGATTATTTTTTTTAATTGTTGACCATAATCATGAAAAAAACTCCAACTCATTTTCGGGAGAAATTGCGGTAAAATTTGAATTTGAAAAAATTCTAACAAAGGTAAACTTTCGCGAAGAGCTTTGTCGTTTTGACGTCTTAAGCTTATTCTTGAAAGTACTCTGAATTTAAACACTCTGATTTTGTAGAGTGAAAGGTGCAAAATTCAAATTTCTTGTAAATATTTCGAAATGTATCAGATATTTTAAATATTTAAATATTCTAAAAAAAATTTCGTAAAAGCAAAATATTTTGCTTCTTCTTTTCTTCCAAAAAGGTCAAGACATATAAAAATTAAAGATTTTTACCAAAATTCAGTTTTGTTATATAATACTGCATACAAAATATGTACGAATTATTTTTTTACATATATAAACCAAAAAAAAAAAAACAAATCTAAGAAAAAAATCGATTTTTTAATGACTTTTGACTTAAACATTAGCAGCCGTATTTATAAGATTTTTGTCTACTTAGACACTGTCTTACTGTTTTCAAATTGGTGAAAATTTGCTTCATTTAATAAAAATAAATATCACATTATTTACGGTTAAGACAATTTTCTCTTGTGTCTAAGTTAGGCAGCTGTAATACAACAATAAACAAGGTTTTTGAACACATTTTTCAAAGTTGGACAGTTTTCTTAAGTTAGTCAACGTTTATAAATAACACCGTAGTACTGCAAAATTAAAAAAAAAAAACGAGGTATTTTTGTTATAAATAACTAAAAAATTTAATTATTTTATCAAAACAATTTTGACTGGTATTTGAAGTTTTTTTAACATCGATGACAAATTCGAGCCGATTAATTTTAATATGAACAATTTTTTTAGGGGTTGACAGTTTTTTTTTTATTAAATACATTACATATTCTTTTATTTTTTTATTTATTTTTATTTCATTTATTTTAGCAGCGCTCAGCATTTCTAGAAATGAATTACTTTATTCAACATGTATATAAGTGTGTAGCTGCTGGTACAGATACCTGCATTCTTGATATCTATAAAAACATCACCAAAAAAAAGATTCATTAGTGAAAACGACTTCAATCAAGTTACCCAGAGTGTTTGTAGTTAGGTTAGTGATTGATGTGATGTTCATTTTATATTGGTACTTCAAGGAAGTTATTTTTAATTTAGGTATGCTTTGCACATCAACATTTATAAATACGGTCGAGTCGACTGACCAAAGAGGAATCAAAAAAAATTAATTTGGTTTATAACTATTCAGTAGTAATTGGTATTCTCCTCAAAGTAGGCAATACAATTATCATGATTTAACGTATTACAGTAGCGGCCATCAAATAACATAAACCATTGATAAAAAATAATATAAACAAAAAAAAATATGGTCTGTTGTTTTATTTATGTTGCAATTTTAAAAGTCTATTATAGGTGACTAATGCATCTGAGCTCACTGCTTTACCTTAATAAAATTTTGATAAAAGAAAAAGTTCTTAAATATTTTTTCAATCGAAAAAAAAAATTATAAGGTGCATTTATAAAAAAATTTTTGCTTCAATTACAAACTTAAATAGTAGGGTAAATGGTCTAAAATGACATATCTACAAAAGTTTGATCAATATATCTCCGCAATAAAAAAAAAAAAAAAACACTTCAAACATGCTTATGATTTTTAATGTAGGTATTAATTTTAAAAAATTGCTCAGAAACCATAACTTAGTAAAAAGGCTTTAAATACCACATCTTAAAAATCAGTTCGGTAAAATAACACATCGTATCTAGTATTTATTTTTCCAAAAGTAAACCAATAATCGTTTGAACTTTAAATTCATCAAAATCATTCTACAATGCAAAATTTATTTCATTAAAAATTCAACAAAAATTTAACAAAAATTCAACAAAACATCCTTTAAAAAAGTAATTTATTAAAAATAATAATTAAGTTTAAAATAAAAAAAAAATTATTAATTAGTGAACATTTTAATCAAAAAGTGTTAAAAATAAAAATTTAACAAACTTGTAACTTTTTTGGAGATTTGATTAAAAAAATTAAAAATTTGCTAGTAAGAAACTACAAAATTACTACAAAAAATTAACCTAGATATTTATTCTTGATAACAACAAATTCCAAGGTAAACTTTCGAGCATCGATTACGTTTCCAATTATAAAAGGAGGGAAACCATCCCAGGGATATTTTTACCTACATGATTTTATAAATCAGTAATTAAAAATATGTTTTTTTTTTTAGATTAGTTCATTCCGCCCACTTTCACGCCCTTTTTTGATAAAGTAATGAATACCATCGAACTTAAATAAATTTTTTTAAACACTTTTTTGGTGACCCTAGTTGGGCGTACAATTTTTAAATTCAATAAATTGTTTTAAGAACTTATTTTTAATTAAATTATTGCAAATTGTAGAATGTTTAAAAAAAAAAATCTTGTGCGTAACTTAAAAACTTTATTGCTATTTTGGCTAATGAGGAAAGTAAGTCAAACTATATTAAACAAAAATCACCCAAAAATTTTAATAAATCAAACATCAATATACCCACAAAATTATGTGATATACCGTTAATTAAAGCGTCTCCGACTTGACACCACGCCTTGTCATCACACCGGCCGGTCGGACACCCATACATTCATATATACGCGCAAATTATTGTGCTTACTTAAATTCCTACATATTTATGTGACTATTTTTTCTATTATATAACAAAGCAAATCAAAAGCTGTCCAAGTTCAGGTTTTAGTGTCTGGGATTAAAAAAAATCAATATATCTAACTATACTGTCTCTAATTAAAAATGTATAATAATTACTGTCTCATTATTATTATTATTAAAACAATGATATTCCATCCAATTGAACTTATGACTGATTTCTTCTTTAAATGCAACACAAGAAAATTATAAAAAAAGGTTAGAAAATAACTATGTATACCTATGCACCTACAATTTACATAGATACCCATATCCGCCTTTAGTGTATATTAAACTCCACCTTACCTATACTATTTAGAGAAATTCCATAAAATGTATTTAAAACACCTTCTTTCTCTCCTAATACATATCATCGTGACTAGAATTTTAAATTTGACGCAAAATAAAGAAACCCAGCACCATTAGGTAACGTATATAGCTTTTGTCATTTCAACCAACCTGCTATATGTATAATCCTCTAAAATGATCAATTAAACTAGACTGCTTCTATCGACAACAACAACAACCAAAAAATCCTATCATACATGTTTTTAATTTATTTAATTAAACTTTCGCTAATATCATTGACAAAAAAAAATATACAAAAAAATATAAATTGAGTGTCTATATTAAATTGAGTTAAATTTTAATTGTCACTCTCGCTTTTTAAACAAAAAAAAAAATGCTCTTTGAACCACAAAAACAAAAAAAAAAACTCTCAAAAGAATCTTTGCCAACAATAAAACATACAAAAAAATATAAACAATAAAAAAACCCTCAATCTCTCGGTACCCGGCTTAAGCAAGCCCAAGCAATGATCATGAAGAAGATACACACACAAAGTATCTCAGTCTCAGTATCTCTTTGAGTGTTCAGCGGGAATGTTTGTTCAATAATAAATTCGAGAAAAGAGTGTTTAATTATTTTTTTTTTTTTCGGTTGCAATCGTAAAGTTTATACACAACGCAACGTTCGTTCGTTCGAGGGTTTGAGATACCAGTTTGTGGGTTATAAAAATTTACATGTTTGTTGTTGTGGGTTCATAAAATTACCGCCCGATCGCTACTATACCATCGATCATGCTTATATGGTATTGTGCGGTGGTGCTGCCGCGACAATCACGGTGGTGACGATGATGAGTCAAGCTTGAGTGATCTTCAGTGTTTTACTAGCTTTACTACTTGACAGTAATTGTTTTGGTCAATCGGATCGCGAAAAAGGTGTTAGATATACATATCTACCTAGATATATTGTTATATTTCAAGGCTTTAAACTCGAAGCCAATATGTATACAAAAGTATGCCATAACTAAACTAGGCTTAATTTAGTAAAAGATACTTTGAGTGTTTTTTTTTTTTCAATTGAGTGCTACACATGTTTTAAATTAATGTGTTTATTGATATTTTTATTTTGATTGTATTTTATATCATTTCGATCTCTTCAATGTCATTCGTGTATCTATGTGTCTGTATATACCTAAGAGGTCTATAAAAAAAAAACAACAACAACACCATGAAAACCCTGATAGTTTTCATGTTTGGCATGATTCTGGGCTTTTGCCTGTCACAATTATTGCACATGACATCGTGGACAGCAAATTTTTGTGATGATGATTCACTAGATATTATAGCATTACGAAGAAGGAATTTACGTGCACGGTATGAAGAGGATGAAGATGACTTAACTGAAATCGTGTCCAATAACCTGGTAGTGATGGTGGATCATGCTGGAATTCCATCACATAAGACCATCACCAACAAAAATAAAAACAACAACAACAACAATAACATCAGCAATTCCTCCATCACACAAAATATCTCACTTGCTACACGATTGTACAATGAGACACGAGTTTTATGTTGGATATTAACAGGACCGGCTAACCATATGAAGAGGGCAATTCACATAAAAAAGACCTGGGGATCAAGATGTAATAAGTTGTTGTTCATGAGTTCGGCTGAAGACGAAGAACTGGGAACGATCAAGTTACCTGTTGGTGAGGGTAGAAAAAATTTGTGGTTCAAGACGCGAGAGGCATTCAAGTACATTTGGGATCATCATCGGAATGATGCGGATTGGTTTCTCAAGGCCGATGATGATACGTGAGTATACCTATATGGAAGCTGATGGAGTTTATTTTTTGTCGTGACTATAAAAAAAAAAAAAAAAACTATAAAATGGGTAGAGCAGGTTATGTAGTGTGATGAAGGTGTGCATGTTTTGTTTGATGACGAAGGGGGTTTAGCTATACCTACTGAGAGAGTTTTGTAATTTTTGTTGATTGAATAAATTGATTTTGAGGATGGGCGGCTTTCTTTTTGGTGAAGTATAGGTATTTGAATTAAATTTAGGAGGTTTATTTAAATGATTATTATTAAATGAGTATGTTCCTAGGGTAAGCTGAAATTTTGTCACCTAATCAGGATGAATTTAAATAAAAGAGCTTATCTTAAGATGGTTATAATTTTTGTTTATCAATTTTCATTTGGGTTAAGGGGTTTACTATGGAGAATTTCTTAAAATAAAATAGCGAGTTTTATTTGTCATATAAAACTTATAAATATAATTTATTATTTTCGAAAAAGTGTAGAGATCTTCAATTTACTAAAATTATGATTTTTTGAAATTATTATCAGATTGTTCAGATTTTTTTAATAGGGAGTTTTATTTGCCATATCAAACTCTTAAATATCATTTTCGAAAAGGTGTAGAGATCTTCAATTTTTTGAAAATATGATTTTTTGAAATTTTTATCAGACTGAATTTTCTTTGTTGCTGAGATCTCCAATTTACTGAAAATATGATTTTATTTTTTTGAAATTTGTATCAGATCTTTTTTATAATTGGGTTTAATTTGTATATCAAACTCATATAAAGCTCATTTTCGAAAAAGGGTAAAGATCTTCTATTTATTGAAAACATGATTTCAATACTCATGAAGATCAGTTTTTGAAAAAGTGTAGAGATCTTCAATTTACTGGGACTTTTTGAAACTTTTATCAGATTTTTCAGATTTTTTTTTTAAAGCAAATTTTATTTGTCGCATAAAACTCATAAAGACCATTTTTGAAAAAGTGTAGAGATCTCCAATTTACTGAAATATATGAGTTATGGAAAATTCTATCTGATTGTTCTAACCTGTAGACATGGTTTTCACTATTTTGTTTTTGAAGACGCATACAATTTTGTAGATTTAACAATCAAAAACCAATCTCTCCATACTGAGAATTAATCAGTTTCTCTTTTCCAAATTTTATTTTGTGGATTATGGTTCTTCTTAATATTTTCTGTAATTTATTCAAAACTTTGCACTCAATTTTTTTTTTTTTCAAAAAAAAATTTAGGTACATTCCTCATTAGTTAAAATTTTGATTTTGTTTTGATAATTAAAAAATATTTTTCTATGCTATTTGCGCCATTTGTAGTTTGATTTTGTAAAATATTAAACTTCATCAATTAAAAGACAGTAAACTTCGTGGATTTTCCGACTTTTTCAATATCTCTCCAAAGGGCAAAAATTACCGCCATATTTTTAAATTGGTAATTTTTAAGGTTTTTGCGTTGAGTTTTTTAAGTTTATGTTTTTTTTTAAATTATTTAAAAACTTTGGATTATATGTACATAGGTATATATATATGTACATATGTATACATAAAAATAATTTTCGAACAGTGTAGATATTTCTGATATGTAAATATATTAAAATTTTAATTTTTTTTAAAAACTTACCAGATTGTCTTTTTTCCTTTTTTGGTAGAAAAATATTTAATTTTGTAGATTTTCCGACTGATCCAGTATATCTCTCCAAAGTGTAAAATTAGCTGCCCCAGTTTTAAAAAAGTGTTTTTTTTATTGTTTGCATTGATTCTTTGTGATTATGAGTGTTTTTTTAAAAAAAGGTATTGAATAAGTGTAGACATTTTTCATTTAGATATTAGAATTTCAACCTTTTGACAAAAGTTATCAGATTGACAATTTTTGTTTTTTGGTTGAGAAATATTAAATTTTGTGGATTTAAGAAATAAAAACCTCTATATCTCCAAAGTGTAAATTTAAGACAACAGATTTTGTAATTATCTATGTGTAGTTATTCAAAATTTATTATAATTTTAAACTTTCATTTTGAAGGTTGCTTTGTCACCTTTCTTTTAAATAAAAACCAAAAAGGAAAGGAAAAAGGAAAGGCCAATCACAAAACTTTGAAGAATTTCTTCTCAATTTTTTTAAATTTTAACTTTTTTTTAACTAAAAAAAGTTGTACTATGCACGTTATTAAATTATAAAATTTCTTGGATTTAAGGATCAACGAAATTATTTTTCCACAGTGGTTAACACAAAGTTAACCTATTTTTTTTTATTAAAATTTGGGTATTGTGCTGAATTTCGGCACCGTGCTTATGAGGTAATTTAAAGAATTGTATCGATATTCTCTATTTTTTTAAATTTTTATTTTTTGAAAATAATAACTACTTGTGCTGGGCTGTGTATTTTACTTACATTTGTGTTTTGTAAAATATTCACTTTTGTTGATTTTGATTAGAATAGCAAAATTTGTGTGGTAGAAGATTGAATTTTTTTACATTTATTCAATTTTTTGCAGGTTAAAGTAGATTTTTCTTGAAAATAGTAGAAGGTTTTATAATACCTTTTTTTATTTATTTCACTTTTTTCATAAAACATTAGGTAATCAATTTTATAACTTTAACACAATCTCCTAAGTAAGATGATGAAAACTAAATTATTTTACTGACACTTTTCTAAAACGAGTTTTATTTTTAGCAATCACTGATTTTGTTTACAGAAACACAAACTTTAAACTAAAATTTTGAAGAACAAGAAAAAAATTGTCTAAAAAATATTAAAACAGCGCAAAAGTACATATACGAAACCCGAATTCACACAAATTTACAGAATACTGCGCACGAGTCACGACACGTTTGGTTTTCGTTTATTTACTCTTATAATACTGACATTAAGCTGAACTGTAAATTTTTTGTGCAAAGAAATTTCTTGACAAGAAATTCTTGTACAAAAAATTAAAGATAGGAGAAATGTTTTACTCTCTCGCAAGTATTCTCTTTTGTTTGAGTTTTTTTTTTCAGAAAGAGAATGAAATTAGACTGTAAGTGAAATTCACATAAATGCACAGAAAATTAAAGAGTTTCAAATTAAAGGAACGCACCTATCTAATATCAAATTTTTATATTAGAAATAGAAACAAATTTTTTTTCTAATTTGTCTTCTAATTTCTTGGTGTATTGATTTAGAATCTAAATTTTCTTTCCAGGTATGTTATAGCTGAAAATCTCCGAGCTTTTCTCTATCCTTATTCAACAGATTCTCCTGTGTATTTTGGATGTAAATTCAAACCTCATGTTAGACAGGTAAGCTGTAAACTATAAACCGTTTTTTAAATTTTTTATGACCTCTGAAACAACGACCTTAAATATTTTTTTACTGTCTAATTTTTCTTTTATATTTCTTAAGGGCTACATGTCAGGTGGTGCTGGTTATGTCCTGAGCCGTGAAGCCTTACGTCGATTTGCTGAATTAGCCTATCCGAATAAAACAATATGTCGTCAAAACCATCACGGTGGCTCTGAAGACATGGAAATGGGTTATTGTTTACAAAATGTAGGCGTTGTAGCCGGAGATTCTCGAGATGAAGAAAAACGTGGAAGATTCTTTCCATCTGGACCACAATCACATATAATTGCCAGAGATAAAAGTCATTGGTATTGGAGATATATATTTTATGCAACTGATGATGTAAGTTTCATAATTTTTTTTTTAAAGGAATAATAATTTAATATTTTTTTTTTGCCAGGGTCTAAATTGTTGCTCGGATCATGCGATCTCATTCCATTATGTGCATCCGGATACATTTTATATGTTAGACTATCTAATATATCATTTAAGACCCTTTGGAGTGTCTTATGAAATTGACAAATTGGTAGCTAAACATCAGGATATGAATAAATTTCTCGATAAATGGCGAAATGAAACTTCCGAAAATAATTTATAAGAAAAATTAATTTGAAAAAAAAAAAAAATAATAATAATGGTGATTTAAAGAAAAAAAAAATAATATTATATTGTAAGGATTTCAAAGACTTTAGCTTTAAGTAAATAAAAATGTAACAGTACGCTTATATTGGAACTATTAGACAGAATTTGAAATATATTATTTTGTAAGATATGAAATTGTTAAATATGTTGTTAAATACATCAAGTGCATTTAAATTTCCGTTTTCTTATTTTCTGTTAGGAAGTCTTTAAATGCTGAAATTTAAAAGTCTAAAACTATTCAAGTTCTACTCTTAGATCGTAACGTATACAGTGCAGGAGAAGGTGTTGGACTGAAAACACTCAAAAAGTACTTAATTGCTAAAGTTGATTGAATACGTTAGTTATGTAACTGCAAAGTTATGAATAATAAGATTGACTACTGACTTTAGAAGGTAGGTTTAAGATACTATAAGGTCACAGTTTTAACTATTATTCAAAGGATAAGAAGATAAAACGGAAGCTAAGGTAGTTAATTCACTGATGGAATCTTTACAATTTAAATTTTTAAACATTTCGAGATAAGAATCGAAAAAATAATCAAACAAAATCATTGGATGGGAGCAACCCGTAGATAAAATGTGCTTCCATCACTTCACAACTGAGACGAAAGCTGCGCATTTGTCAACAGGTGATGGACTAACTTGTGTTCTACACAAATTTCAATTATATTTTTGAATCAATGCAAAAACTTAACTCTATTCTGCTAAATTATAACCTATGAAATTTTCCTTGAATAAAATTAAGCCTTTTGTTATAAATATTATAAAAACAAACTCATTCATGTTATAGTTGAATTCACAGACATATTTCATTATTTAATTAAATTCTAAATTATTTAATATTCATTTTATAAAATATTGTGGCATTTGTATTTTAAATAAAAATAATTTTACTTATAATTATAACTAAACAACTTTTTTTGCTTATGTACATATGTAGGTACATACTTAAAATTAAAACTATTTCATAATTTCTATTTTTTTTTTAATTACTTTTGTTTGAATAATTTTATTTCATTTATTCTTTGGTATACAGAACTTTACAAGAACCTTATTTATTTAATTATCTAGTTTTTTTTAATTTATTAACATATTTTAAAACAAATCTTTATTATATAACAAATTACAAAAGCAAAAATACAAGAGTGCAAAAATGTACAGTCAAACTTAAAATCTAAATTTATTTTAAAATTTTTATAATCTTGTTAAAAATATTTTTTTTATAAAATGGCAAACTAATGGGAATACATATATTTTAAATAATTATAATTTTTTTAATTTAAGGAAAAATGTATATGTATGTAGGTAGATTTACATTTAGGTAAGTAGATATTGAAGGACTTTTTTTTTTAATTTTTCATTCACAAATATATTTAATTAAAAAATGAGGTAAAATTTATAATTTGTCTGACAAAAAAATTTAAGAATTATGACTTATTTATCGAAGATTCTAGGAATATTTAATTAAAATTTATATTACACACATACTTATTTATGTTTTCAATATAATTTTCTTTTTTCTTTTTTTTTTAGTTCAAGTCTTTTATTTTGTTTAAGTCGTTTGAATAATATTATATTTTTATTTATGATTTACAGAAAGATGTCTTTAAGGTTTCTTTGTTTTTGTTTTTTTGTTTACTAAGTGAACACATGATAGTGATCGTCTTTGCAATGCTTTTGTGGGCTCTAGTTATAGTTTTTTATTAAACTTTATTTTCTGTATTTGTGGTTTGAATTTTAGATTTAGGTTTTGAAGTTACTAGACCTAGATATTCTTCCTTTGAGATCTTTGGTGGTAGAACATCATGGTTAAAAACTATACCAAACGGTCGAAGATGGTATATTAGATAATCGAGGACGTACATTTGATTTGGTGAGACATAATGAAAGGATACGGCATTGTCCGAACAACAGTCGAGGCCCTGAAAAAAAGGAGTTATAAAGTACAAATATTTATATTAATATTACTCTAGGATGATGATTTCATTCTATCATTCTTTTGCTATAAAATTTATGTTTAAAACTAACCTCATCAGTGTCATAAAAAATATACTTCCAATACCAGAAAGTTTTATCTACATGTCCCGGTATCAAATGATGCTCTGGTACAAAGGGGAAGAATTTCCCCCGTCCATTTGTGTCTCGTGAATCTCCAGCAAAAACACCAATATTCTCCATACATTTACCCATTTCAACATCTTCAGCACCTTCATTATCAGCTCTGCACAGTTTGGGTTCTCTTAGAGCTTTCTCCACAAATAGCCGTAGAGCTTCTTTGCTTAAAACATAACCAGCTCCACCTGACATATAACCCTTGAAGAAAAATGAGATAAATATATTTATTTGTTTTTAAAGAAAGTTGTCTCACAAGATAATATACACAAAAATAAAACCAACCTGCTTAACATATGGCTTAAATTTACAACCAAAGTATATTGGATCATCTGGGGAATAAGGATACAGCATATGCCGTAAATTCTCAACAATCACATAGGTATCATCATCGGCTTTCATAAACCAATCAGCTTCATCATAATGATTCTCATAGACATACTTAAATGCCTCTTTAGTTTTAGCCCAAAGATTATTACGTCCTTCACCAACTGGCAGACCAACAGCTCCTAGCTCTGGATCATCCTTCGAGCTCATAAACACAACTTTATTACATCGATTGCCCCATGTTCGCAGGACATGTTTTGCTTTCTTTTGATGATTATCTGGTTGGGTCATTACCCAGCATAGAACTCGCACTTCATTGTATAATTGATTGGCTATCGAATTGTTCTCATTGGAATGTGTATGCGATCCTATTTCACCTTCTGGACCAGCTTCTTCGATTAAATCATGACTATTATGTGGATCATTGATATTGCCAATAACATGTCCAACATATGGCATCCACTCTGGACGTTGCGGTGTGGATAAAAGGAATAATTCAGCAAAACAGAAGCCAACAACAAGGCCAACTATTAGGCAGACTAGAGATCGACGGTTGGTAAGTGTTCGATAGCCTGAAAGAGATGCAAATACATATTTTTATTAAATAAAACAAAAAGATACACAAAAAAAACTTCCTTACCATCAGTCGCTGGCCTTCCAAGGATTCGATAATCTCCGTTTGCAGTCATATTGATGATTGGAGATCTTTAACGTTTTTAAATTTGTTTGAATTATACTTTATGAGTTTCTTGTTTTTTTATATTTTTATTGGGAAGGAGTTTAATGGAGTTTTCTTGCTACAGGTAAATTTTTTTTTTTACTTTTAATGTTCTTCGGTTAGTTACATTGCTTCTTTTTGTAAGTAGGCACGTTCTTTGGTGTTATGGTTTCTGGAAGAAGAGAAATAAAGAAAAAAAAATTAAAAGCAGTTCAACAATTTTCAAGTTTATAAGCCTCAATGAGACATATATTAATTTTTATAAATAAATGTTAATGAATAATTATTTAAATAATGCACTTATAATATTTTTTTTAATTTTTACTTACATAGATACTATGTACACTGGACATATATGTATATATGGCAAGTTATTGATTCTTATGAAAAATCAAACTCAAGATTTTGACTAAACTTGACAATACAATGATAGCGAAGTAAAAAAAAGTGGATCTCGCAATTCTGTCCGTCTGTCTGTCTGTTCATTCGGCTATAGCCTAAAAAGATGAGGCGGTTTTCTTTAAACTTGGTACCTAACGTTTTATTGGGAAAGGACCATGGGCATTTTGGGCCCACTTTCAACATTGCTCAACAGTAATGAAACTTATGTCATATGAAAGCGTATGGAGAGCACTTTATTTCATTCTATGGCAGCTAAATTGAAATCGAGCGCAAAAATGGTGTTTTGGCGCATTTTATAAAAAAAGTATTGAAAATGCAAAAAAAAATATTTAAAAAAAATGGCAACACTTACTAAAAAGTGTTTCACCTTTTCTGAAAGCTAGAAGTCTGTTCTTTCATTTTATTTTTAAATCAACTTATTTGTATAAATAGTTTTCGAAAAAATTACTTTCAAACTCAAAAATGTTGAAAAACAAAACATTGAATACTGATTTGTACACAATTTTAAATACTAAGTTCTAAATTGGCTTTTAGTATTCACCGCCTCTATTAATTCTGCATTGAAAACTGAAAACCAGATGGTGTTATCTCATCTAGTTTTTGAGAAAATTGAAAATTACTAAAACTTGCTCCTTTTTTATAAGAATTTTTAAGTATTTATTTTGGTATTTACGTGAACTTTTCGTGAGGTTAACGAATTTTGTAAATGTTCATTTAGGAATGGATAATATATCCAGGGAAAGCATGCTTCAAAGGAACTTGTTTTTACCAAAAATGATATATGGTAATGAAGAAAACACAAATGCTATAGTAATATGTGATGGAACATAATATGTTTATACACAGAAAAGTAGTAACTTTCTTTTTCAGCGTTTGACCTATAGCCATCACAAGTTTCAACATCTATTGAAACCGTTCTTAATGGTACGCGGTGATGGTTATATTATAGACGTTTTTGGTCCATACGCTGCACCAACAAGCGATGCCACAATTATGACTAGCTTATGCGCTGACGAACACAATAATTTCCATTGATGGATGTTTCATCGAAACGATGTATTCATTTTAGATAGGGGTTTTAGGGATAGTGTTGTAGATCTCCAGTCATTAGGATATGAAACACGTATTCCTCCAACAAAGAATAGAAACGAGACTCAATTGACGACCGAAGCTAAGCTAACGATGCAAAATTAGCGACAATATGTCATTGGGTTTTGGAAGCGGTGAAAGGCAAGTTTAAAAATAGATTTAAACTATTACGCCAAGATTATTATATTAATAAAGCATTGCCACATTATGTTCGTTGATTTTATAATTGCTGCTTCTCTCATAAATGCTTTTTATGGAGTAGCCACTAATCACCGACTTAGTCATGATATTTGGAATGTTATAAATGAGAAATTCACCTTGCCGAATCTTTTATTTAATAATGTTACGCATGAAAAACCTAAACAGGCAAAGGGTGGCGTTCATAAGGATGGAAGCCAACCTGCCTCATTTAGAAGATTTTCCCCAACTTACTACCGACGATATTATTATGATTTCCTTGGGCTCTTATCAAGTGAAACTTGGCAGGTCATACGCTAGTGAAAACTTAAGGGATGGTGATGTTTACACGATAGAGGTATAACGTGAAAACAATTTAATGGACTTGGGACAATGTAGTATTGAGCAAAATAATGTATGGCTACTTAGGGGACGTGTGCAGTCACGACACGTTAGATCGCGGATATATTATACTTATATTCTAATTGACAGTGACCAAGTAGGCAAAGACGCCATTACACAATATTACTGCACATGTCTTACGGGTAGACGCACCATCGGAAGTTGTGCTCATGTCATATCTATAATATGGTACTTGTGACTAGGTAAACATGGGGAAGGCTTTCATCGACCAGCCTTGCAATTAGATGATATCATAATAGTTACATTTTAAAGTCTGACCAAAGCCACCGCGCAATATTGTGGCTTAATGTAATGGATGAACTTTAATCATATTATGTCATTATTGAATTATTTTTTTAAGTAATTAATTAACATTAACAACATCTAATGATGTAATGTAAAATAAAAACTAACAAAAATAACTTGTTTTTTATTTGTAAATATGTAATTTTAATCATATCAAACAAAAAAAGAAACAAGATCAACAAAAACAACATAAACGTTTTGTTTCTTAAACACAAAATTACAGCTATCGGGAACGATACATATTTTTCTGTTCCGTATTTGTATTTTGTGTTGCTTTATTCACCATTTTGGCCCTTGATATAGGTACCTACACCCCAAGAGCATTCATATGACATAGATTTCATCACTGTTCTTAGGCCTAGTTTCACAGTCTGAACAAGTTGCATTTAAGTGGCCAATATTGAATGCTTGAGTGCCACTTAATCAGGTAAGTGTGGGCTGTAAAACTAGGCCTTAATCTATTCATTATTCGTTAACCTCACGAAAAGTTCACGTAAATACCAAAATAAATACTTAAAAATTCTTATAAAAAAGGAGCAAGTTTTAGTAATTTTCAATTTTCTCAAAAACTAGATGAGATAACACCATCTGGTTTTCAGTTTTCAATGCAGAATTAATAGAGGCGGTGAATACTAAAAGCCAATTTAGAACTTAGTATTTAAAATTGTGTACAAATCAGTATTCAATGTTTTGTTTTTCAACATTTTTGAGTTTGAAAGTAATTTTTTCGAAAACTATTTATACAAATAAGTTGATTTAAAAATAAAATGAAAGAACAGACTTCTAGCTTTCAGAAAAGGTGAAACACTTTTTAGTAAGTGTTGCCATTTTTTTTAAATATTTTTTTTTGCATTTTCAATACTTTTTTTATAAAATGCGCCAAAACACCATTTTTGCGCTCGATTTCAATTTAGCTGCCATAGAATGAAATAAAGTGCTCTCCATACGCTTTCATATGACATAAGTTTCATTACTGTTGAGCAATGTTGAAAGTGGGCCCAAACTCCATACAAAATTGCCCATGGTCCTTTGTTCTTTAAAAATTTTTTTTTGACTAAAGGTAACGCCACCTGGTGTACAATTTTTTTTTTTTTAGCAATTCATAAAAATCTTATTTTCTCGTTTTTCTTTGAAAAAAAATCAGTAATTTTTAATACACATTTTTGTAAAAAAAAATCCAAAAAATGGTTATTAAGGGCACCTCTCATAGAACCATTTTTTTTAAATTCCTTTTATTATATTTTTAAAAAATTTTAAAAGTACATTTTTGAAAATATTTTTTTTTATTTTGATTTAAAAAAATCAAAATACGTTTATTTTTTCAAAACTTAATAATTTCAAAACGACTCAGTAGATTTTTATCAAATTTTGCACCCAGCAGTGTTTTTTAACATTATCTACCATATTTTAACCAAAAAATATTTGTTTCACAATAAATAACGGTACCTATCATACAAGTGATTAAAAACCGTGAAAGAAAATCTTATTTTTCTCAAAAACGACTTCTGCGATTTTGATTATTTGTTTTTTTTTGTGAGCTTATATCAGTACGATCTATCATATTATTGGAACACATTTTTGATTAATCCATTATTAGCGGAACCATATTTTCATTTCCGATTTTCGATAATCTTATTATTTGGTTTAAATGATTTTAAATTAAAATTTTAATACCTACATGAACTCCTATAATTATTAAATAATATTGCACATCAACATTTTGAAAAAAAAAAAAAAATAAATACATTGTGGATTTAAAAAACAAAAAATTCAAAATTATTTTTTGAAAATTCGATATTTTAAATACGGGTGAGTGATTTTTTTGAAAATTTGATATTTTAAAAACGGGTGGGTGATTTTTTCGAAATTAAATGTTTGAATCAACATTTTAAAATACTAAAAATTAGTGTACTAAAATTTTATATACACCTACATAAATTATTTAAAACAAAAACGCTTCATCGATTTTTAAATTTTTTTTCTCATACCTAAATTAAGATTTTTAAATAAAAACAGCGTTTGCGTCAAAAAAAATTTAATTAGTATTTAAATAAAAATATTATAAGAATTTAGTTAAAATAAATAATAATTCCTTTTTCGTGACCTTTTTATTTTAAAATAGTTGGATCCTAATTTTGTGGGATTCGTCTATATCCAAATATAATTACCAAGAAAGAAAGACCTGAAGCCCACAAAATTAGGATTCAACTATGTTAAAATAAATATCTAGATATGTAGGTATGTGTCAACGTGTCATTCTTAGCATATAATTTAATTATATCAAAAATTGTCAACTGAATACGTACTTATGTATGAATGTATCGTTATCACCCCTATCCTGCTATATTTGAAGCTTTTTTTTTTACGGAAGTGTATTATGTACATATACATATAACATTTATGCCTTATTTTTTTTTTTTTTGATTTTTTCATTATAAATATTTTTCAAATACATATATTTATCACTAATTACATTTTGATAAATTCTATTTTGATATCAACGTATAACCGTGGTTTTGTTGATTTTGAAACATTTTTTTCTCGGAAATAGCTGAATTCCGGTCTGTACATACATAGAAAAGAAATGTTATAACGTAAAAAATTAAACTTAGTAAATAACCGTACATAAATCAACTGAATCTGGCAACGTGTCAACAATACAAATAATTGAGCTAATTCCAGAAACAATTATTTAGCAGCTGGTGACGAATAAAAAACACTCATATACAAAAGGCTGCAATATATTTTCGACTTAATTAAGAGTTAAAAAAAAATTACCTCATATTTGAACAAAAATTGAAATAAATTACACAAGTCTTAGAATTCACTTTGTCAAAAAATAAAATTTAATAAAACAAACGTTTTCAAATTCAAATGTTTACACAACTTTTAGCAAGTTAAAAAATAACTGCAATCGTATAATAGTTCTGCGCAATCTTTTTTTTTTATTTGCTTAATTGGTTGGCGGTTTTATGACACAAAAATCACTGAATTTATTTGTGAAACAAAAAATAAATACTTGATAGGAACAGGAACACCTATAGTATGTTCTTAGAGATCCCGAGACAAACTGATCACCGTTAACTTTATTTAATACACTTTTGGCCCGAATTGATTTTTTGGGTTCATTTTTTTGTATAAATTTTAAATCAATTTACCATACATACATAATTTTTGTTTTTCTATTTGAATAAATTCTAGTTTTTATTCATTTATGTAAAAATTCTTTACAAAATTGAATAAGAACTTGAATTTATTTATAGCTCAAGAGAACGTTAAATTTTGTATCTTAAATGCATTATGTAAATTTATTACCAAAGATGCGACTTATATAATATGTTCTTATAGAACCCCAGACTATAACTAATCAACATTTTAACTTTTTTGTAATAAAATCTTAGCCCTTATAATCATCCTGAATTGATTTTTCGGGTTCATTTCCAGTTTTTATTCATTTATGTAAAAAAATCTTTACATAAATGAATAAAATCTGTAATTTATTCATAGCTCAAGAGGACGTTCAACTTTTTATCATAGATGCAATATGTAAATTTATTTTTCAAAGACACAACGTGTCCCTTATAACTTACATTCCGTTCAATCGCCTACGCGAGCCTGCGACTATTTATAACAAATAAAATAAATAAATTCGATATGAGGCTGAAGCCCTTAATAAAAGATATCAAAAAATTTTACCTGATTGTGAAGTTTAACAATTGATAACAACCATAAATTTAAAATATTTATTATTTTGTTTGTTTATGTTTATTTCTTTTTGTCAACTTTTTGTTTCAAGATTAATATAAGGTATCCGTGGCAGTTGTGAAGAACCAAGATATAGGTAGGCGAATATCGAATATAGGTACTGACAATTTTTACAAAGGTTTTATGACACAAAAATCACTGAACTTATTTGTAAAACAAAATAAATGATAAAGAAGCACCTTTTGTATGAATCCCGAGACTAACTGATCATAATATCACCGTTAACTTTCTGTAATAAACTCGCTTGTCTCTTAATAATCAACCTGAATTAATTTTTCTGGTTCATTTATTTTTTTTTTTGTTTTTGAATTAAATTTACATAGAAACATAAATATTTTTTAATTCTTTATATAAATAAATAAGAACTTGAATTAATTCATAACTCTCAAGAGGACGTTAAACTTTTTATCATTAACATATAGGTTGATATATAAAATTTTTTAATTTATTATCAAAGACGCAATGTGTCCGTTATAGCTTACATTCTGTTCAATCACCTACGCGAGCCTGTGACTAATAAATAAAATAATTAAATTCGATATAATGTATGTATAAAAAAAAACCAAAAGCTTTTAATTAAAGATATCAAGAAATTTGAACCCTTAGATACTGATTGCGAAGTTTAAAAATTGATAACAACCATACGTTTTTTTTTTTTTTGTTTATTTATCATTTTTTGTCCGTTTTTTTATTTTTATTTATTAATATAGGGTATTCGCGTGGCAATTGTGAAGAACCATTATAATAAGTTGGTAGCTCCAAAAGATCAGTTTCGGTTCTAGTTTTATATGGAAACAAAATGTTGATAAAATTTTCAATCCTAGAGCTTTAAGATATTTACTATTCGAACAAAATAATATAGATCTGGCCTACATACATATATGTATATAAAAAAATAATAATAGAAAAAGTAGACTCTTAAGATAATACTAGTGTTGAAAAATATTTACACAAGTGATTCGACAATCAGACGACACCTAAGCAATATTTTGTTTTTATACAAAATAATATGGAGCGTTTAATTAAAAAAAACAGCCGTGCAGGGGACATGGTTGTTAATGAAATAATGCGTTAGATTATCATGTCACTTTTAAAAATCTAGAACAAATAATTAAAATACGTTTCACAATGCAACACATTTAGAAACAGCTTAAAAAGAGCTTTATATAATGTACTTCCATCACCGATAAAAATGTAAACATCTATTACAATTTTATGGGATCTATAAAGCATATCACTTTTTTAAGTTAGAGTGTTTTCCGGGGGAGGGGGGAGGAGGAGAGTTGTCACGGGTTAGGTAAGGTTAGTTCTCAACAAAGCACCCTGTACAGATGCTGAATTCACAATTGAAAAAAAAAAAAAAAAAAAAAAACTTAGAATTAAAACATTTGCGTACTCTTACTACTGACTATGATATTGGTTTTCTCTTTTTTTTTAATAAATTATATTAGTTTTATCATAATAATGCTGGAAACTATCAAAAATGTTCTATTGATAAATTATGGCAACAATACAAAATTTCATTTTTAATTTTTTCGCATTCAAAGAAGTATTCAGAAAATAACGTAGCCCGTGGGGTAATGGTCCGTTGAACTCTTACGCCGCCGAAGGTCTTGGGTTCGATTCCCAGCCTATGCCACCTAAAAAACAGAAATATTTTTCAAGGGTTACTGCCTCTTGCGAGGAATTGACAAATCCTCCAAGAGTATCTCTTGTCATGAAATAGTGCTTCTCACCCTAGCCGTTAGGATTCGGAAGAAAATTGTAGGTCCCCTCTATTCCTGCCAATAACACGCACACATAAATGGTTGAGGGTTGTAAGTCACTATAGGCCCTGGTTCTATACGAGCTGTCGCGTCAAGCTATTTATTTTTTTATTTTATTTGACAATGACGAATTTTCTTAAAATAAGGCATGGAAAAATAATAATAAATCAAGTCATTACTAGTCAACTGATGATTCGTTAAATCATGAGAATGAAAACCCCATTTGTGTCGTTTTGGGCTTTTTTCATGAAATCACTGCTGAGAACAACAAAAACCCTGCCTAACCCTAAAAAAAAAAAAATACAAAAAAGAGTAATTGAAATTATAATTAAATGAAGCTATTTGCAATAAAATACATGCCAAAGATTGGCTTAATTTTTTTCAATAAATTAAATAAAAAATTCTTTCAAAAGTTTGCTTTTTTCAGAGTTTTTGTGTTCCTTTTTTATTTATAATTTTTTATGAGTTTTGTTGTTTTTTTTTCTTCTTTGTCTATCGAAAACCTCGATTTAAGAAATAAAAGATGACCACTTTAGCATCATATCGTCGTCGTTCTATGAAAACTCCCTAAGTCCATTTCATTAAAAACTGATAGACCTTTCATAAATACGGCATAGTTAACAGAATATCAAGATTTAAGTTTTGTAAAACGTACCCAACTCTTGATTACGTTTAGTCTAAATACAAAATTTCTTAAACTCAAAAATGTTCAAGTTCTTGTCAGTAAAATTCCTTCACAAAGGCAAATGTTAGAAAATTTACAAAAATGGACTTAGGGAGTTTTAATAGAACGACGCCGATATTATGCAGATATGTTGTCAAATTTCTTGGAATTTGAAACTTGGTCCTAAAGATTTTTTTTTTTTTATTTTTATTCATTGTGCTATTTCGAGATTAGGTTTGATATTAAGTAATTTGAATCTTATTGTGATGGTTATTTATTTGAATAAGACGAAAGCATTTTAATTAAGAAATGTTTGTCTATAATTTATAATTTTATAATTTTAATTATATGCCTGTAAGACCTCCTTTTCCGATTATTTTTTATTATTATTTTTTTTTTTTTAATTTAAAAGTTTGAAATTTGCAAGGTGATCTTTAAGAAATCACCCAGTATCAAAATGGCTCCTTAATTTGTTTTCACTGATTTGTAGTTATAAACTAGTTTTATAAAACAAACTTAATTAGAATCGTTCCCTTTTATTTTAATACAGGTACAAGTAAAAGAGATCGGTTGAAAAAAAATCATGCACTAAAATATCTTTTTAAAGGATCTGTGGAAAGGTGTAAAACCTTTCTAAATTTACCCATAAAAATGAAAAAAATGTTTTCAAACATTTAAGGCAACTCACACGATTTTTTTTTTTTTAATTTGTTTCACGATTTTTATATAAATTTCAATTATCTATACTTCTTCACGTTTTCAAATCACAAAAGATACTAAAAATTTTATCAATAAAATGAGACGAGAAAATTATTTTTGAGAAAGTTGTTATAAGAACACCAGACATACAGTTTATAAAAAAAAAAAAAAAAAAACTGTCACAATTTGTTGGTAAACATTAGAGCAAAATAAAACCTTTTAAAATTCTATAGAAACAGAACATCTTGATATAATGTTGTAATTTGCTATCTTAAATAAAAAAATAAAAAGCTGCGACCTACTACTATACAATATACAGAACAAGTCTATTAGGTGCACGGAATATATACATATGTATATGCGGTATAAATGATAAGAGTAATGAACTACATTATCTATTTTTCCTACACCTCACCTGTTAAGGTTGTATTTGATCAAGATTGATGAGTTGGGTAATGAGCAAACTAAAAACGGTGGGTTTTGTTCATTGCGAAAGGTGAGAGAATTTTTTTTTTTTTTTTTATTTCGAAATGATGAAAGCAGTTTTTTTTTTTTGTTTCTGAAACTTCAGAATCTTTTAAGAAGTGTTGTAATTTCTGCTTATTTAAGGTAGGTAACCTAGGTACTTAAACAAATATTTAATTCAGTTTTATAGTTCTGCATATGTATATAGCAGATTTTATTTGTTAAAGTTTTGAAATTGTAGGAAAATGTCAATAAGATAAAGTTAAAAATTCGAATAGGCGTGTTTTTTATAAAAGGATCGCAATTTGAATTCTGGTATTTTGTGTACCTGATAAGCATCCATGGTTTTTTTTAAATATCATTAATAATTTTAAATAGTCCGAGTAGTATGCATGAATAATAATAAAAAAAATGGTGAATGTAGTTGTAATATTCACCCTATATTTTATGATTATTCATGCATACTGCAAATACAACTACGACTTTTAATTCCATATCATTGTATAGTTGAGTTAAATATTAAAAAAAAAATAGAAATATATTATGATTAAAATTGTTTTGACAAAAAAACGTGTTGTATACACTATCTGATTTCTTTAACAAATCTTAATTTATGATAAAAAAAAATTAAATATTAAAAAAATAATAAATTTTTATAAATTTTCATATAAAATTTTATAAATATTTTTAAGGAAAAAATTAGCACACAAAAAAGTTAGTATTAATTAATGTAGAGTTAAAAATTATATTTCGAAAAAAATCATCTACTCGTTTTTGAAATATCGAATTTATGAAAAAAAACTAATTAGGAAAATCTTTTAAGAAATTTGAATTTCTTGTAAATTTTAATATGCATCGCATTAGTTTTAATAATAGTGCATTGTGAAAATTTTCAAAAAAATTTTAACTTTTCAAAATTATTTTTTTTTTAAATTATATATTTCATTAAAGGATAATGTGATTTGCGCAAAATTTTAAACGATTTAGTACGATGTTAAACCCTTTTTTAGTATGATAAAATGGCTTTAACATCGTACTAAATCGTTTAAAATTTTGCGCCATTTTTTTTATTAACGTACCATTTTTTTTCCTTAAAAATGTTTACAAAACGTGATTCAAATCGATTAAACAGATAACAAGATAGTTGAAAATAAATACAGGAAATTGTTCTATTAACCTACTGTTAATAAAGGGTGTTTTTTTTTAGAGGTATAGAACTTTGAGATGGAATAAAACAAAGATGATTTTTTTAAATTGACATGAAATTTACTTTATTCGAAAGATAATCTTCTGTCATTATAATTTAAATATGATTTCTGGCATATGACCGCCACGGCTGGCTCGGACGTAGTCTAATCTGGAGATCCAATTTTCGATGATTTTTCCAATATTTGTGGCCGTATATCGGCAATAACGCGGCGAATGTTGTTCCTCCAAGTGGTCAATCGTTTCTGGCCTATCGGCGTAGACTAGCGACTTCACATATTCCTACAGAAAATAGTCAAGCGGCGTTAAATCGCATAATCTTGGAGGCCAATACAAGGGTCCGTAACGTGAAACTATGCGGTCACCAAACGTTTCCTTCAATAAATTAATTGTGGCACGAGCTGTGTGACATGTTGCGCCGTCTTGTTAAAACCAAAACTCCTGCACATCATGGTTGTTCAATTGATGAATGAAAAAGTCAGTAATCATGTCTCTATAGCGGTCACCATTGACTGTAACGTTCTGGCCAGCATCGTTTTTAAAGAAGTACGAACCAATAAGGCACACCAAACAGTCAGATTTGGAATCGTGTAAAGTGATTTGCGATAAGTGAGAGTCACTTAAACCAATTCAGTCTGCGTAAGATGATATCACATTTGATAGCTAAAGAGCTATCACAACAAAAATGTGATTGTCATTTTCCAACAAATTTGACGTTTCTGCCGCAGTACGACCAGAGTTACCACCAGCCTACAAAAATTGTACAACTTCTTCAGACTTCTTTTTTAGAACTATTTATACAAATAGAAATAAGCATTTCTGTGACCAAAAAAGTTTACTGCATTCAAGAAGATGAAGAAAATATAAGAATTTTATCGCAAAGACGTCATTTCCGTTCTATAATTTCGATATCTTATTAAAAATATTTCAAAAATTCACTATGGCAATCATGCTTTTGACAAAGGTGATGGGAAAGTATTCAACTGAATTTAATTGAGGTGAATCACCTTACCAAGACGGAAATCTCTATAGCAATCACACGTGAATTTGGTTGAGGTGAAAATCACTTATCACCTTAGCCGATTCCACCCCAGTTTTTGTGGCAGTTTTGTTTATTGACGTATCCATTCAATTAAAAGTCAGCTTCATCGCTAAACAAAATTCGTTTATGAAAATTGAGATCAACGGCAATCTTGTTTTGGGCCCATTCACCGAATCTACGCCTTACTCAGTCTATTCATGTTGAAATGCCAAACCAAATTAAAAATAAATCACTTGACAGCTGACAAAATGGCCGCCTGTTAAAATAGTGTTGCCAACTTAAAGTCTATACCTCTAAAAAAAAACACCCTTAATTGCTAAATGTAAAAAAACTAGCCATTTGTCCGTTCGGCTGATGAGTCGATTTTATTTAACTTGATACCTAAAGCTTTTTGAGGTTTCCTTTGACACGTTTTTTTCTAAGACAAACACTAACAATACCTTTATTTGGAAATTAATAAAAATCTCTTTATTTATTTTTTTTTTTTTTTCATAAAAGTTCCCACTTTTTTTCAGTTATTTTAAAAAGACGACCATTTTCTAAAAAAATTACGAAAAATTT
This sequence comes from Epistrophe eligans, assembly GCA_951394125.1. Taxonomy (NCBI): domain Eukaryota; kingdom Metazoa; phylum Arthropoda; class Insecta; order Diptera; family Syrphidae; genus Epistrophe; species Epistrophe eligans. The sequence goes on from OX596028.1 coordinate 108,794,726, forward strand.
AATGAAACCATTTTTGTATTTTCTTTTTTTTTCGGAAGCGGTTCAACTGATTTTGATCATTTTTTGGAGAATGTTTACAAAAATTTTATATTTTTTTATGTTTAAAAAAAGTTTCAAAATTCATAATTTGAAAACTAATCAGTCGATTTTTATTAAACTTGGAACAAAACGTTTGCAGATCTGCTGATTTTAAACAAAAAATATTCTTAGGACCAAAACCTACCACATAAGTGTTTAAAAACCATAAAAAAAATCTTTTTTCTCCCAAACTTTTTTCTCAAAACCGACTCCTACGATTTTGATTTAAAATTTTTTTACCGAAAAATTGCAGTATCTAGACACATATATATATTTTTGACCCACAAGAGCCAGTTCTTTATCAAATCACCCGAAGCTCTGTATAAAATTCTAAAAATTCAAAAAGACAAAAATGGTAAATTCAAAACCATTCTTTCATTAATAGTCTTATGTATGTACCTATATCGTATTGACTTCATGACCTTCTCTATGTACATAATGTACATAATGCAAAAGATAATTAATAAAATGCATCTAACTAACTATGTATTATCAAGAAAAAAAAACAGAATAATTTTCACTCACCAACCAATTTATAATCGTTTTAAATTCCAGCCCGTCATATTAATAATAATTGTATCACACATTTTGCTGTTTGTTCTTCCATTCATCTGCTGCATTAAACTTTGACGATGTTTTTTTTATTATTATTGTTGTTGTCTTTACAATTTCCACTCAAGTCCAGCTCAAGTATGAGTGCATTTGTTATTTTCCTTTCTGATGAACATGCACTTTTACTTTATTTTCATTTTCACTATATTCTTCTGTTTTTTTGTTTTCATTTTATTTTGCACAAGTTTGATTTTGGTTGTTGTTGATTATATTATGTATTTTGCTTGTGTCTTCCGATTTATTCACCCCCACTGCATGCCGGCACTTTAATAATAAAAAAAAAAAAACCTTTAACGAATGATTGATCAATGAGTGTCAAATGGAATGGAGTGACAAAAAGAAAGGATATCAACTAAAAACAACAAAAACTTAATTAATTCACTTGATTAACTTATAAAAATTAACAATGTACAGGCTGAGCGAGGGATTGTTATCAAGTTGGAAAATTTAATTCAAATTCAAGAAACCACATTGCCACCATAAAAGCTTTCGACCGACAATTGATAATGAAATGATTATAAAGGAAAACCTCAAAACTTTTTTTTATATATAAACAAAATAATTTAAATCTTCTAAAACAATTTGTTTAAAATATGGATGGATTATTTAATATCAACTGATATCGCTCAAATGACAAGAACCACTAAAACCGAACTGCAGCAGCTGTATAGTGGATCACATTGCAACGAGACAGAGAAAGAGAGAGAGGCAGAGAATGAGAATTTAATATGTATGTTATGGAAGTTTGTGTTGCTATTTTTGTTGTTTTTATTTTTAAGTTTTTTTTTTTTTTTTGAAATTTAAAGAAGAGCCAACATTCTATCTTGCATTTTGCATCATGTCATGTGCTCTGCTACCGTAGTTCCACGTTCTTTGCCCAGTGATGTGTGGTTTTGTTCTTTGGGCTTGGCTTTAGAGCAAAACTAGTACCTAAAAAAATCACTAGCGCTAACGCCTAATAATGTTAAGAATTTCATGGGTAAAAGAATTCTGCTATTCACTTATCATTCAGACTTAAAATATAAATATAACAAAAAAAAAACGCTGATAAGTGGTAAAGAGGTTTGTGGAATTATGGTCATATCTACCGTTCCCATGCATTATAAATAGAGAATCAAAGTATGAAAAAAAGGCTTCAAGGCCTTGATAACGCTTTTCGCTAGTGTATGTATACTTTTTATCAATTTTTTCTATGATTTTCTTACTTCCTGGGACATATTATAACAGTACTTATATATACAAGTACAAGAGCTTGGTACTTTATACATTCAAAGTTTGTAGAGATGGGTACTTTTTATAGAAACTTGATTTATTTACAAATTAATATACATATGCATATGTATGTAATTCTTTTGCAAGACTTTTTTAAGATGTTAAGAAGTTACACCAGGCCAAACAATAGACCATTGACCATCTTTAATGAGATATACACATGCCAGATGTTTTTTGAAGGATCCTTGAATCTTCCATAAGTATCTATAAATGTGTAAACCAGCTAAGTCCACTTTGACAAATTTTATACAGTAGAACCACAAAAATCATAATATTATAAATATTGAAATAGGAGCCCATAAGTAAATATTTTTAAAAACTAATTTCATGATTTTTTTTTTTGTCTTTCGACTTAGAGTTTGAGATTAGAAGCTGCTAATTAAATTAAAAATTAAAAATTTTCCTAAATAAAAATACAAACACATTGTTCTCTCGTGTAATGCTCCATTTTTACTAACATTAACTGTCAGCTGTCAATTTTTTTGTTTAGGGTTGCCAACATTTTACTACACAAATGATGGGGAAATTTAATTTTGAGTATATTTTGGGACATCCTTTAGATTTAGAATACACAAAAATCGATAGACAAACTATGAGAAAATAAAATCATTCAAGATTCAAATGTTAAGCATTTCTTTATGATTTATTAAGATAAGTATTTTTTTTATTAAAAATATAACAGCAAAAACATTCGACCCTATGGTACACTTTAATTACATATTTTTTGTTTCATTTTAAGTAAGGTACTCCTTTATAAAATCACTTGCCTTATCCACAATTTGTCCCCCTATATTCTATCTATTCTTCAATCTGACGCTTTTGTGATTCAGTTCAATGATTGGAATTCATACATTTGCAAGTAAAGTGCTTAGTCAGGTGCGAACTATATATATGTACCTACATCAGGGACAGGTACAACAAACTTTTTATAATTACTGCGTATGGACTATACAATTTATGACATTTTTTTGCTCATTTCGACAAATTTTGTTCTTGATTTATTTTTTTTTTTTTAAGAAAAAGAGGGGGAACTTTTTTTAAGAGCTTTGTTGCAATCACTACTGAATAAAATAATGTTGCATGGACAAGTGCAATATACATAATAATGATCAAACGTTATTTAGATATCAAACTGATGGCTTTGAAAATCATCAAACCGTAAAAAATTTTTTTTTTTTGAAGACAAAACTAATTTTGAAGTAGGTACCTATTTACTTATCAGGTTTATGGTAAATTGAACAATTAACAGGATTTTGTACTCATTTTTAACTTAAAAAGAGGAATTTTAGGTTATAATCGGATATATGCATCAAGCACGCATTAGGTAGGTACTTGCATATTTTTTATTCATTTTTTTTGCTAAAATGGGTTTTTCGCTAAGGTAACAGATATTTATTAACATGTTGTACCTATATTTTATTTTTAGTTTAAGTTAAAAAAAAATTGATGGATAATTCGACATTCTACCTACACAGTACACTGCTGTACAAAATTAAAGGTACAACAAATTTTTTACTTATTTTAGGGTTCTTTAAAGTTCTGTATTCCTGTTTAAAAATTGTCTAATCGAGATGAAGCATAAATGCTTTTATAATTACTTTCTTCATTTAAGGTCAGATATCTAACCAAATCCTTGATTAAAATGGACCAAAAAAAAAAATACCAAAATTAAAGATGAATAAGCACTAAACTGATTTCAAAATAACGGTACCACTACCTACTTTTTAAAAAAATGAGAAAACAAATCTCAAAATTTAAAAAACTTTAGAATGCTTTTGCTTCATCTCAATTAGACTATTTTTAATAGATATACAGATTTTCGAAAACAAAAAAAAGTTTTAAAAAAATTCACTAAATTTTAAATAAATAGCCTGATGTTAAGGTATTAGCATATATTACTTCTTTTACTACAATTTTTTTACTTTAAAGCTCTTTACTAAATAAAATGTTCTTAGTTCTAAACATTTTTTAAAAAGTATCATACTAAATCTATTTTCTTAATAAAATTCAGCTGAACACGACTACAATAGTGACAGTTCGTACAAACAAGGAAGCAAACATATTATTTTTACATTTTTATCTGTCAAAGTGACATTTGGAGTTAGTATAGTACTAAAGAGTTAAAATAGACATTTGGTGATTTTAACTTTAATAAAATGCTAAAAAAAATAGCACGATGGTAACTCCTTAAAAATTTTGCGCCATTCTATTTGTTAATTGTCTTTTGTTCCTTAAATTTTTAAGTAGACAGTAAAACGACACGGCTTTAGAAGCGGCACTTGAAAAATTCTAATGCCTCACTTCTGAACTGAAGGAAAAAATGTTAAATTAAAAATCAATTTTTTACAAATTAGATTTTCCTATAGTCCTAGCATACATTTGATGATAGATAATATTGACTTTGTTGTATGTGGATAGCCACACAAAACGTTGTGTTACCCTAAACTGAATTACATTTGCTTACCCTGCTCATGAATAAGATAAAACTGATTCATAAACACAACTAAAAAAACTTTTAACTAATGTTTAAATAACTTTAGTAAAATATCATAAATATCAAAGCAGACAGTACCTAAGTTTATCGATTTAATTAATTTTTTAGTATTTTTATTTTCACTATAATCACTTATTTATCACTTCAATAATGCAAATTCAGATTGCTTATTAGAATTATATATTTTTAATGCCGCAGAGATGAACTCATTAATATGATGAACACATAATAATATGGGTAAGGTATATATATATACTTAAAACGTGATCAGTTCATTAATTCAATTTTATACGATTTTGTATTTAAATCAGTTATCGATGGACTGCACTAGATAAGAGGTTCAAGAAATAAATTGATTATTATTATTATAAAATATATTAATATTAAAAAAACATATTAGTTTTTATAGCAAATTTTTTTATGTCAAAAAACTTCTATTTGGATAAAACGAAGAGGACACGAAAAATTCTTACATAAATTATTAAAATTAAAAAAGTACTGTTAAAAAATATGGCCTTATATGGTGTTTCGGTCAACGGCATAGATCCATGATTTATGACTTCTTCATTTCACGATTGATAATAGCATGATTATGGAAGAGAAATATTTCCAGAAGGATGGCGTTGGAACAATATTGATTCGATAAAACCATAATTTTGCAGTTGTAGTGAACATTATGTCCGAAGTTGTCTTTAAAAATTAATTTCAGAATACTCTACGTGGAACAAATAATAATTATTTGAATGAATATTTTTTTTCCAGAACAGAAAATAATTAATAAAATTGTAAACACATAATTAAGAGCAAACTTACGATATAGCCGCGGATTTGAACGATGATGCGTCATACAATTATAATTATTTGCATAGCAATTACAACAGCTCATTATTATTTACAAAAAAAAATGTGACGTCCAGCTGAGACAATAAACCTTTTTTTTAAGTTATTTTTACTTTATCAAAATGAAAAGGTACCTGTTTTAAAGTTAAATGCGTTGATAATATAGTACAATGAACTTCAACTGAAAAAGGAGGGTGTATGTATCACCATGGCTGGACTTTCATTTTCATTTTAAATTTAATTTATCGATTCTTTTCTTTGTTTTGTATTTTATAGAAATTAAACCTTAAATTTTGTTGGTCAACACGTTAAGATCCAGTTTCACAGACAGATGAAGCACTGAAGAAGAAGAAGAAGGCACACTTACCCGAATCAAAAAAAAAATGAAGAAATTGCGAGATCAGTTAAGATCCAGTGTCTACGTTCTGCAACTCTCGCATCGATAAAATTTGTCGAGAAACGATAAAAAATGGAACAAAACCCATACGATTTGTTTCTCGACTTATTTTATCGATGCCAGAGTAACAGAACGTAGGCGCAGGTCCTACTAAATTTAAAATTCTCAACCATTTCCCGTGTGTTTATTGTCAGCCAGCAGGAATGGAATATTAAATAAAATAAATAAAATAGCACTTATATTTCTCATATTAGCATCTTGAGTGCCATTTAATCAGACTGTCAAACTAAAGCTAATTACAGACGATCAGATCTGCCGGTGAAAAGACTATCCCAAATGTCTTACAATCGTCTGAACACACAATTTTGTCTGACAATATTGTCAGAAACGTCATTATCAGGTAATTGTCAGACGACAATCTGACAAAAAATTGTCAGGTATCTTACAATTGTCTGAACATACAATTTTTATCATTGTCAGACGATTAAGACATTGTCAGACTCATTGGTCATTGTCAGATGTTTTCATTGCTTTTGCTCATGTAAATCAATGTAAATTGTAAATTGAAAAAAAAAAAAAAACTCAATAAAGCTTACTACTACTACTACTACTACTACTACTACTTTTGCTCGGCCACCATTTGTTTTTTATTAATTCTTTTTAGCATGTTGTTAAATTTTTGTCGCATTTCAATGAAAAACGGAAATTCACCAATTCTTAAAGAACCCGATAATGAAATGGAGCAACCATCGATCACAGAAGAAAAAGATTCTTTATTAAATGCAAAGGAAATTGATCGGAATTCTGCAGAACCTCCCCCTTATGATGCCTCCCCCAAAAGATGTAGACAATCAATCAATTTTTTGTATAGATCTGCCAACCGTTTGAACAGAAAATTTTCCGAAAATTGTCAGACAAGAGCTGACAATCAAATTGTCAGACTTTGGGATGAAATCTACCAACCGTGTGAACGGACAATTTTTCATTGTAAGAAATATGTCAATTGTCAGCTATTGTCAGACCATTGACAGTTCTGACAATATTGTAAGATCTGACAATCGTCTGTACTTAGCTTAAGTCTAGCCTAGAGTGCTATAATATAGGTAACTTCAATGGCACTTTATTTCGGTAAGTTTAAAACCATGCCTTTGAAGTTAACACAATTATCCCATTAAAAGTATGAAATTTAATTGACAAACCAAGAACTACAAAAATGTAGGTATAGTAACTCATACAAAATTTACAAATGAACTATATTAAACAACAACCTATTAACAGAGATATGAAAAACTATTTTAATTGACATTTCTTGAATTTGACAACACAATTTATCTTATCAGCTTAAATAACAAAATATCACATGGCAATGTCATACCTAGTATTTTTTAAAATCTTGATGATATTTTTCTGTTATTCCTTGCTCTTATGCCAAATGTGTGTTCCTTTGGGAATTGCAAACTACTTTTTAGTACTTCTCAGTAGATGATGAATGGAACGCTTAATTTTGCCAAAAGAAGAATCTAACCTCAATGTAGATGTAATTTTTTATTATTTGTATTTGTATTTTATTTTAGATTAGATAAACATCAACAACAAACAATAATTTACTATGTAATTTCATTTTACTGATGATGGTGTCGCTTTTTTGCGTGGATTAATTTTATTGTTTTATTATTGAAGTACTTTGACCGCAGAGTAAAAGTAGTTGACTGCAGCCAGAAGTACTTGGCAGTACATGATGCTGCAGCCCAAAAGGAACACGCTTAGTATAAGATTTTATTAAGACAACTTTGTTTTCATTTATTTTGTACTTTATTGTACTAAACTTTTTCTTCAACACCCACTTAAATAATTAAACGGCTGTCTCCATCAATATCAAACCCCTCAAATTGAAACTATTCCAAACAAATATCTTATTGTATCAAAACCTACGCAAACTCTTCACTATAAATTCAATTAGGTTGATACGTTGAATGTTTTCATAATATTTGAATGTGTACGTCAGATTGTGTTTAACTTTTTAACCACAGAGAATCAATTATGTATTACCGATCTTTGAAGTTTTAAAATGATAAAAAAAAGTTATCACTTATGATTATTGATTTCACAGCGATTTTTCACTTCATTACAAAAACAACAGAGAATGAATAAAGCTCAAAATAAATTTATTTTGACAATTCATGGCGGCTATATAAGGTCTGTTTCATTACTGTTAGGAAAAAAGTTTGCGTTCGAGCTTTTTGATGTTGTGTTGTAATTTTTGACCCAAAATAAAAAGTAAGACTGCTTTTAAACGCTGCAATTACCCTCTGCGATTTTTAAGCACGTAGGCGGGGGACGTATGTGGTGGCCGGGGTAAACAAAGTTGCAGAGGTTAAAATAATTGCAGAGTTATCGCCCTTTCTTCTTTGTGCTTTTTATCTATTGTTTGACACATACATAAGTGGAGTAAAGAGTGTGAAGATATACTACATATTTTTTTCTCATCTAACAAAAATTTCATCTATTAAAATGGATGTTGCAATCCGAAAGAAACTCAAAAGAGAAACACCGTTAAAAATTGCAGTCGTCTAAAAGTAGTCTAAGAAAATGCATTTTGGATGTTTCTGATTTGTTTCTGGGTAAACGTTACATTTCACAACAGAAATTATCAGTAATTTGACAAGCAAAAAAGTCAAAAGTTCTGGCATTTTGGTGCCAGAAAAAAGTAAAGAAACGCATTTTGGGCAGATTTGGTAGATATAGAACGGAATCCCGCGGGCGAGAAAAAGAAAAAGACCTAAAAGGTTCGGGCAGATTTTGACAGTTCATGGCGGCTAGGTATATATATTTTTATCTGTTGTTAACTTTTTTTTGTTTTATTTTTTAGATAACTCAGACAAATCACTGTGGTACGTTACAGCATCGAGCAACATGTGTTCAGGATAAAACTTTATTATCAAAAGGGGCTGAAAAAATTTGCCGGATTTTGGGGTGATAAGAGATTCGGTCCTTGCTTCCAGTCTCGACAGGAACACGACTCGAAAAACCAGTGAGGAATCTGTCAGCGGTTAGCAGGAATAGGTCAAGTGGATCAGTACTGACACAGGTAAGTGGTATCATGTTTTATTATACGCTTAGCTTCCGTAAAAAAAATGTGTGAAGGTCGTCAATGTCAACCTTCACCTTCCAAATAATAACTTTAAGGATGTCTTTTACGCTTTTCACCATTCGCTCCTGAAATCCGCCCACCAAGACACTAAAATGCCAGATGATTCCTCGATTGCTATTAAAGATTTCTCTTAGATAGTTAGACTTTTTTTGAAGGGTTTCCTTAAGTCACAGGCCAATGTCAATAAGCCACAAACGACCTTAATCAAAGTCAACATTAAGCCATGTCGTTGCTCAAATTCAGCTTGATCTATGCTTCAGATTCATCGAAAATTGAGCCTTTCGGATGCGACTATTTAAACATTGTCATATTCTACACAAAATTTCATTGATAGGCCTTTTTCCTATCTACCCTTTGTAGTATACCTCTTATGTGAGGTAGGTATAGAGATACTACGGTTGGTTACCTTTGTAACATGGGTTTTTGACTTAAGTAGGTAGATAACTATTTATATTTGCATTCCCTGTAAACTCATTAACCTTAAAGTATCTGTACCTATAGCCAACATAATGCACATATACCTACCTATCCTACCATCTGTCATTTATAAGAATAAATTATAATAATAAAGGGCAAAAACTCAACCGATTTTGTAATTAAATATTATGAATAGGTAGGTATAGAACCTAACTAAAAAACATGCAGTTTTTCATGTTCAATTGATCATAAAGTCACAATATCTTCCTACTTACATCCTCTAATAGTTTCAGGCACCTCTATGTACTTGAATAACTTTTTTGACACAAACAAAAGAAGTACAAAAAACACACTTTATAAAGACCACAACAACCACGACCCATAAATTGATTTTAATCACTCTATTATAAATAAATACACAGAATAAAATCCAATGATTCTATCATCCGCCCTATAAATGTGTACTCACATATGACAATCACTCTTGTTAATTCAAATAATTTACACAATTTAACCGACCGGACAAGACGACAAAAAAATTTAATTTGCAAAATCGTAATTAAACTCAGGAAAGGAATATAAAATATTTTGTCGGCGGCGCTGAGCGGTGTGTGAATTATGAGACAATTTATTGTTATCTCCTTAAAAAAAATATGTAGGTACATATATGTACATATGCAGATACCTACCTAGCCATAACAAAAATTAAAATATTTTTTTTTTTTTTAAACATGACGTGAAAAAATAAATGCAAATATAGGTAGCAAACATCTGTCATTCGAATTTGTATAGGTGGTATGTATTGGTAGGTATTTTTACTGTTTATATAATTATTTTTTTGAGAATAAGGGAAGAGATCCAAAAAAGATATTTATTTTTACACATTTTAACGAAACAACACAAAAGAGAATTATTGAAATTTAAACAAATATAAATTTCCCGACACTTTTCAAGAGAGTTTAAAATACTATTTGTATCTTGAAGATACAAATTGTATCTTTATTTATTTATATTTTTATAAACTTCAAACCGGCGCGGCGAGGTGTTGCGATTGCGAGCGATTGTCGAGTCGTGCCTTATCCATTTCAATTGGATTTTTCAGAGAGGGTGTAAAATTGTGAATAATCGATAAGAACGGATAAGATATTTTAACACATTTTTACACCGCAAATTGAATATTTTATTTTAATAATCCATTTCTTACAAATAACACAAAAATATTTTTTTTTTTAAATAGGTAGGTAGGTACCTAATCAGGATTTAAAAACTGCATCAACAAATATTCATTCTTTAAGAAAAGGAATACTTTTTCTTCATCCCAACAAATAAAAAACCGACTAAAGAAATCGTTATCGTTACAAACCACACACGAGACTAACCGATTGAATTCAACTGCACAGAGAGTTTTTTTTTAAGTCCAAAATCCGAATGTAGAATATTTTTTTAATCAGCTACGCTAGAGCTAGAACTATTGGTTTAAAGTGAGATAATAATATTTCCTTGTGGTGGCCGTTTTGGTCATTTTAATTCATAATTTTATATAATTCATAATATAGGTATATCAAATATAAAATACACATTACACACCAACCGCACGTTATTTTACCCGGGGACGCATACTCAGAGACAGTGTAGTACTGTTACTGTAACTGTAGTTTCTGTTTCTGTTTGTATCTGATGAAGATTCATTTGACATAAAGGGAATGCAGAAAAATATACCAAATATGCGACAGTACAACAAAAACTACCCCTGTCCTGTATGAAAAAGATATAGAGCAAAAGAAAAAAGTAAGAAGAAGAACCAATTCTGCGCAGAATAAAAACACAGATGCATTCCATTTACATAGATACAAACCAATACTCATCACATCGCTCGCATGTTTGTGTGTCAACTATTTTATTAACTGTCAAAAAGAGCAGCAGCTGGTTGGCGCAACATGATGGTGCTGGTGCCTGAATTTAACCTAAAACACAATTTTAGGTTTTCTTCTGACAGTACACTTTAGGTTTGTTATTCTTCTGTTTTTTGTTTTGATTCATCTCATCTTCTATTTTATTAAAAACATCAGGGTTGTTATGTGAGATTTAAATTTTTTTTGTGAATTTTTTAAGCAACACAAAAATTATCTGCCGTACAAAAAATTTACAATAAAAATCATTAAGTACATTTAATGCAATAAAATATTATTTACATTAATTGGTATGTAAGACGGCTATTATACGGTGTGTTTTGAGCTTAATGCGGGATATACCACGTCAAAATCTCTTCAAGCATGGGAGAGTGTATTAGTGAAAATGTCACACGTATAGGTTGTGTGTATGCTTGAAGCAAAATCAAAACTTTTTGATTAATGAGAAGGAAATATCTCTTCACACTCTTTACTCCGCTTATTTCTCAAACAATAGGAAAAAGCACAAAGAAGAAAGAGCGATAACTCTGAAATTATTTCAAACTCTGCAACTTTGTCTACCCCGGCCACCGCATATGTCCCCCGCCTACGTGCTTAAAAATCCCAGAGGGTAATTACAGCGTTTAAAAGCAGTCATAGCTGACAAGATCACCTTTAGGGGGGGTTAACATTCAACAACGTGTGGACCCGAGTCAGAGTCTTTTTGGTAGTGTTCACATTCAACGACTGTCTAACGACTTAATTTGAAAATAAATCTTCAAAGAGTAAAAATGGCGCGAATTTCATTATTTGAACCAATATTAACGCATTAATTTCATTTGTTTCCACTCTCATTTTATTATTTTACTTTCATTCAACCTATTCTCTTTTAATCTGGCAAAAAAAAACAATAGAAAGAAGATGTAAAATTAAATTTTACATTTTATATTCCGGTCGTTCGACAAAGCAAATTACCAAAAAAGTCGAGACCCACGGCTTAGATGTGTAAACATCAAATTAAATATAGTGCTAGTTTAACATCACGGAACGGGACGAGTTCGAACTGTAAACCAAATTTTAACCAAAACTCAACTCGATCTTTCGATTAAGTTTGAAGTAAGAACGAACGTATTGAACATTTCCAATCTACATCAACGTATCGTAACGTGTAAGATCACAACGTAATGTGTCACTGAATTTCCACGTTTTTATTTTACCCTATCACCGAAATAGATGTTTATACATCAAAAAATTGAACTACAGAGCTAGCTAGATTGACGGCTGTTCGACTGGTGTTCACATTACAAAAATCTAACGACACGGCAAATGTCCTTGAATATGAACTCCCCTTTTCACACGCGAAAATAATTTGCCAGAGGTGTTTTTTTTTTCAATTTTAGAAAGAAATGGATATTTAGTGAATTAAAATTTTATATTATCAAAAGTAATAAACTTTTGAAGTTGGTCCACCATTTCTATACTGACGTACGTTTGACAACTAAAATTGCTTGACAATCCAATGATATGTTCTGTAAATCTCGCGTTTAAAAATAAAAAAAAAACTCATATGATTTGTTTCAATATTCATCGTTTCTCAACTAATTTTATCGATGCATTTTATCGATGCGAAATTTACAGAACGAAGTCACAGGCAATCATTGCGATTAAAATTGGCATATTGGCTAAGAAGTATTTAGTGATGACATTACTGAAAAAAATTGACATTTCTTTCCGTCTACATTAGATGATTCAACTTTATTCAACTCTCTTCATTGATATCACCCCAAATGTCAATCTCAGTGTCAAAGTCAACTGATAGGTAGGTTTTGAATTTGCTGTTGTGTGTACATTCGTGATGCTAAAAAATTAAATTTCGTAATTTTACGATTCCTGTTGCACCGCATCGTAAACACTACTCACGAATTAATTTGTTGCATTAGCTAAAAAGTATTTATCACATACTCGATTTAAGTGAGTAGAAAATTAATTTCTGAAAAAATAAAAAAAAAAAAAACTTGGAGATGCCGGGGATCGAACCCGGGGCCTTTCACATGCAAAGCGAACGCTCTACCACTGAGCTACATCCCCTTCATAATTTCCGTAGGTCAAATAACTGCTATTTGACTCAGTAACATTTTTAAAATCTTAGGCTGTGTGTCAATTGTGTTTAAAATTTTAGTTGAATTCGATCCTTTGGATTAATTTTTTTTTCGTGTCCACATAAAGCGTGAATAAAATTTAATGCACATACGAACGTATCTAAATGTCACATTGAATAAAAAAAAATCCATATAGGTATGTATATAAGAAAGTAAGTTAATTAATAAGATAAAGTATTTATAGGTAGGAAGGTACATATAAGGTTTGTATTAAAATTTTGTCGATGTTACGCATGTTTCGCGTTTGTTTTTTCCCTTTCGCACGAGGAAACAAGTTGCTGTAGATTTTTTGACATTTTCATTTAATTTTCAATTCCCACCAACCACAAACCGTTCATTCTCCTTATACTTGGTGTCCTTCTGATATTTGCTGGAAACTCAGTTTCCTTGCGTGAAAAAGTCTTTGGGAGAACTTTGTCGGTGGTCAACGATTTAATGAGACTTTTTTGACATTCCACTTCACGTTAACGAAGCAATTTCAATATGAACGTGGTGGTCGGGGTAGTCGAAATTGTAAAAATTGCTTTAAGACCACTGCGTTTTTTAAGCTTTATTTCTCTGTTGATTTTCTTTCGGTTGCAAGGATGTTTTTAAACACTGAAATTTTAAATAAAAAGGAACATCTCTCCACAATCTTTACTCCACTTAATGTCTCAAGCAATTAGAAAAAGCTTGAAGAAGAAAGAGCGATAACTCTGCAATTATTTCAACCTCTGCAACTTTGTTCACCCCGGCCACCGCATACGACCCCCGCCTACGTGCTTAAAAATCACAGGGGACAAAGTAATCAGAGGAATGTGAAAAAATATCATCCAATCGTTCACCAGGGAGCTTTCGTTCATTCCAATTACTTCGTGCTCTTCTCACCTGAAAACATGATAGTTGCTGTTGCTGGCAATTCGCTGTTTTCTTGTGTAAAAAAGGGCAGATCTCTTATGATTTTATTTCCTCTTGTTATAAAAGGTATGGTACAAGAAATTTTAGAAGAATAAAAAAAAATTTAAAAAAACGTCAAAAAATCTGCGGCAACTTGTTTTTCTTTTCAATTCATCCATCTACCAGGCGAACTTTGCTTAATCAAGAGAAGTATAATTATATAGTAAAGTAAAACGTTTGGAGCTGGCTTATTTTCATTTGTATAAAATGATGTTTCATTTTTGCGTTTATAATTGAATGTACCTTTAACAAAATCGTAATTTTCTTTAAAGTCTTTATGTAAAATTTGAAAAAAGAATCTCAAAATATAGCCTCTTAGTTCCTTGAAATAGAGAACTCTGCAATTAATTTAAATTCGAACATTTTTTACGCATCCAACAACAAATCTTGTCTACCCTAATCAACACCATAAATAATAATAACTACATACTCACATATGTACATTGTACATACTTCTCTCGTGGCTTAAATCACAAGAAGAAATTGCATCATTTAAATGCATCCAAACACTTTTAAATCCACACTACAATTAATATCTATTGCCTACCTACAGGCGGCCACAATCTATGTAATACATTTTTGTAGTAGTTTAGTTTCTTTCAGTTCGTCAAGTGAGTTTTCGTGTTCGGTTCGTTTCGCGATCGCTCCGGTAAAAAAATATTAAATTTGCTTTAAAGTTGCTAAAGTGTTGTTTTTAAAATATTAGATTATTATTTTTAATTTCTATTAACGTTTTTTGAAGAAGATTGTTTTCGATGTGTCCAATTGCTTCGATTTTGTTCTTAAATTGCGTCAGTTTCTGGTGGCTTTTTGCAAAAATAAGAATGTCGGTTGTGTAGGTATGTAGTTGAATTGTGGTTTTAGAAAAAGTAAATATTTACCATTTTTCGTCCTTGTTTAAATAAAAAAGAAAACAAAATGATCTTTAAATTGTGCTGGAGCATTTAGCGTTTATATACTTTTATTTTAATTTTTGTTTCTTTCTCGGATTTCTTTCGTGTTCATTCATGTTTTTTTTTTTTTTTCTTAATGTGCTATTCAAAACTTCGAATTCAAAGGTTTTTGTTTTGCAAATGATACCTACCTAAAATAACGGTACGTCGATGAAATCGGTCGATTGAGTGTTTTTTTTTTTTGAAAATTTCTTGATGAACGTCGCGGTCAAGTTTTTTATTCTGAAACATACCAACATTTATATGGTCTCAAAATTTAGAGATGAAATTGGAAGAACGAGGTATGTGGATAGTTTTAAAGTAAGTCCCCTTTCATACGAGGAAACTGAGTTTCCAACAACTTTAATTTTTTAGATGAGCAGGACACCAAGTAAGGGGACTGAACGGTCTATGATTGGTGGAAATTGAAAATTATAAGAAAACCTCAAAAAATCTCCAGCAAATTTTGTCCTCCTGTGAAAGTGGACCAAGTGATTAAACCTACTTACGCTGATTTGTATACTAACATAGATAGAAATCAAAATCTTAGCAATTCTCTCGTCAACTCCAGAGATTATGAATTATAAAAATTGGAAAGCTCGGTTGTCATTCTGGTTTGCCTACAAGCTGGCGGACGATGGTGAGTTCATATTTTTGCACATGTGTCCATGTTTTAACGCACACTAGTCCAAAAATTAGAACTCACCACCACCGGACAAATTGTTTTTGCAATTCACATCTATTCATCGACACGAGATGAAATTACAAAAACAACAATGTAAACAAATGGGTTTTGGAGGGTGGAACTTACGAAAGATTCCTATCTTTATAATTCATAATCTCTGGTCAACTCGCTAGCTACACGCTCTACAAGCATGGCTTAAATTTTTCGGAGCCAGTTGAGAAGCGAGTGTGGCAAATACATTTAGGAATTTGACAGCCAATAAATGAGGCCAAAAAGTTTTCTTTAAAATATTTTTATTTACACTCAAACCAGTAATTTATTTGAAAAAAAAAAAACTGAAATTGTCAAACAATTTCTGTCTAAAGTAAATTTTTCTTTCCTCTCAGAAAGTATTACGAATGTGCGTTCCTTTACTTAAAAACTCTTTGATTTTCTTTCCAAAACTACACATTATATTTTTATATGAACTTTGCCAGACTTTTGTGTAGTTTTGGACAGAAAATCGACAAGTTTCAAAGTAAAGGAACGCACCTATTATTTGTGAAATAAGTCCCTATAGACTTTTTTTACATTAAAAAAAAATGATCTTCATTATTTTTTTTTAATTTTCTTATATTTTTTAGGAATTAAATTTTTGTACGTGAAAAAATAACCACAGTACCGATGGACACAATAGTAGGTCATTTGCAGGTTGACCGAAGTTTTAAAAAAATAATTTAATGGTAAGTGATTTTTTGTGTTATTTATAAAAAAACCAAGACTCACTTAAATTCGTTACCAATTTAACAAAATATTTTGTACAACTTTTTCGGAGTTCAACATTTGTTTGAGGGAATAGCTATAACCAAACTCTAATAAAATTCGTGGAGAGTTTCATTAAAATTCGTAGAAAATTTTTATAAAACTCGCTAAAAGTTTTACAAAGGAATAGGAAAAGGTGCGGAATCATACAACTTGTTAGAGTTCTGAGGTTATCTAGTAGACATATGGGAATACAAAGATTTTTTTTTTTTTTGAAAATTCGTGGAAAGTTTCGTTAAAATTTTTAAAATATTCATCACCTCTGCCATTTTTAGGTCGCTTCCTCTCTTTATCACAATTTTGTATTTTTTGGAAAATTTGTTTGTGAATACTTCCATGACTTACCATTTCAATACAAGTACGTAAAACATTTATAAAACCTTAATAAAATAAAAATCGTTTTTCCACTAAATTATTCAAATTTTCTTTATTGTTTTTTTTATAATCTCTAATATAAAATCGACAAAACCTTGGAGTGATATTCACTTTATTATCCATAATTGTGTTTATTTTTCTTTTTTTTTTTACAAAAAATAAAAATATTTACATTATAAAAATATTTATATTTTTATCTAAAAACATTTATTAATTATTTTTTTTCCTTTAACCAGTCCATACATTCAATCACTTTTATTGCTTACTTACGCTTCAAATATTATAGTTTAACAATTTTCTATAATAAACAGGGTTTATAAGAAAACAAAAATAGTACACTAATATATTTATTTTGTTATATAGGATTATTTCACTCTTTAGATAAAAAATAGATTTAAAATGGAAGAATATGTATTTATAGCTAGTGTAGTTATTTTTTTTCAATTTAAATTTTCTGTAGGTTGCTACTAAACATTTTCAATAAAATTTTATTTTTTTAATAATTTTTTTTAATTAATGAAAACTTTAAGTTTCTTATTTTATATTTTAATTTTTTTTTTTTGTTAAAGAATTATTTTGTGTTTAATTTAGTATTTTTAAGTAACTTCGATATCATTTTGATATGCGCTGGTTTTTATTTTTTTTTAACATAATATAGTTTAAAAAATCCAAAATTTGTTTATACAATAAATAATAGGTAATTGATTTTATAAGTTTAGTTATTTTTAGTCTTTAAAGTTACTTGTCTACCGTAAAATAAAAAACATTTTTGTTGGTAATTATTATTTGTGTGTTTTAAAAATACCTAAACTTAAAGTCAATTTAGATAAGTACCTATATAATTTTTTCTTATTCCTGTTTGCCTGAAACATAAGTGCAGACAATTTGCATACGAATTGCATATTTCTAGGAAGTTACACATTGTTTTGTTCTTTCGTAAAATGCAAGTGTAAGAGTTTCAGAAAACACAGTACTGTGCAACTACATTACTTTTTCATGCTTTTAAAATTTTATCTTTATCAGATTTATTCTTGCAGAAGGTTCAGAATAATTACATGCAGTGCTGTGTGCTCCTGTTATACGTGTGCATTGCATACTTTCAAAAACTTCAAGTGCACAATATCTGCAGGCCCTGCAACATTTTTGCAGCCGCATAAGTTTGTATACTTGTAGTTGCGCATGTGTATAATTTTGTATACATTATGCAAAATACAACTCTGATTTTTTTAAATAGTGATCCAGCATGCTTGCATACTTTTAAACATGTTGCATTTTTTTAAAGGTGCAGAATATTTGCATGCACTGAATGCATTATCTAGTCCTTCTCTCCATGCAGCTCTGCAAGCAGTGAGTCTTTTCACATACATATATATTTTGTATTTTATCTAAAATCTGCATGCAAAACTCTTAAAATGCTACTCTTTTTAGACAAAAATGTCTTATCAACATCTGAGGGTAAACAATTTTTTGACGTATTAACTGTGAACTGCAACCGGGACGAACCAAACTCCGCGATTAAGCTATACGACTAGGCTATACAGCTATCCTAAATTTATCACATAGTTAAGTACCTTTGACCTGTTTTGGCATTAACAGCTAGATAGCTTTGTTTTTCAAAGGGATTACAACAAGAAAAAGCAATCCAGATAGCTTTTCTGGTAACCGATTGTGACTAAAGATACTCGGGCATGTTAATGACTTATCGAAAATGCTTGAATTTCTTTAAAATTGTTGAATCAAACAACACACCCCGCTGTCAGTGCAAAACAATCTACATTACCGACTCCGACATCCATGGTTCAAGTAATGAATATTTTAAAACAACTGAAATGAGTGGTATATAAATTTTCATTTCTAAGATTTCAACACTTTTAACCACCTTTACTTCCGTGGCTGGATTATTTTACATGTTATCGATAATTTCAGTTTTATTGTTGTCTATCGAGAGAAATTTTAGTGGGCTGTTGAATTTGGAATTTTTGTGCGAGAGTACCCAGTACTCCCGAGAGCTTGGACTTTATTTACTTTTCTATTTTTTGTTCTTAAGGTTCAAAATCTGAAGAAAAACATATTTCCCATAATTGCTTTTAATTAAAATTGATAACATTAAAGAGCTGCACCTTCAAATATAATAAAAGAGACTGAAAAACAAGTAGAATCTTGAGGTTTAAATACCTTAAGCATGTTAGTCAAAGATTAGCTCCAGAACTCCTTCATATTTTTTTTTTTAGTAAAGATTAACCCTTTTCAGCTTTCAGTTATCACCATGACAGGTACATTTTAAGTAGGTTCTCTAGATAATAAATCCTCGTGAGAACTGTGAAAGTCACTCTTGAAAAAGTTCAGACCCATTCTTTTTTTATTGAAAAAAATAGGTGACTAATCAAATTAATTTCTGTGTCAAGGACAGAAAAATTCAAATTAATGATTTTCAACGATTTTCTTCCCAAATATTAAAAAGTTATTTTTGAAAAATCAAAATGTCAAAAAAAAATTAATAAATAACCTCATGACAGACATTCCAACAAACAACCGATATAATTAACAATAATATATAATTATTCCTTTCCTTATTATTTTTATACAAAAATAAATTTTTATGTACTTCCCCATCAGGTTCTTCGTCTCACAACATTTTTTTTGTTTTGTTTTTGTTTCCCTATCTATTTCAAAAAGTCTTATTTTTGTATCTTATAATTGGTAATTACTATAAAAATGAACAACTCAAAATAAGTACCAATACTGCAATGGGAAATATTGCATAAATTTCCATTCTCGGATGACAAGTTGAGGTTAATATGGTTATGTCATCTTCTTCATGTTCAATACCATCACGTGTTGGTACTTCCACAACTACAATTTCATTTGAGAGAAAAGTTATAGGAAACGTACAATTAGTACTATTCACACATCCATTGGAATTATCAGTTGAATTTGAGTACTGGAAAGTTGGTTTGTAAATGTCAAAAATTGCATGAATATCATTTCGAACTAAATCATTGTCACTGTAGAAAATGTAATAGTAATAGCCATCTTCTGTAATTTCATGTTTAGACATCATTCGATGTGATCCAGTTTCGAGAAAATGAACACTCGAACACATAGCCGAAGGTGGAAATCCTTCGGCAAGGAGAATATTTCCATTGTAACAGTCGAATAAACTGTTTTCGAAACTCGATATCGAATTTGATTCATTTTCGCTGAAATTTAGAGCATTTCCACCATGGATGTATTTTTGATCGTAGACATGATCACGCTTCTGCCGGGGTTTATATAATTGATCGTAGACTTGTTGCTTCTTTTGTTCGTATTTAATTTTATGACGTTTTTGAAATTCTTCTTCGTGATGACGTCGAGAACGTGGTGATCTTGTGACTTGCTCTTCAGATTCTGTATAAGCAATTTCATCAGTCTTATTTCTAGTTGGTTTTCTCAATTGTCTGCTCCTTGATCTCGTAGTTGTAAAATGAGCAGGTCTTGTGGTGGTTGTCGCGGTGGTGGTGGTAGTTTGTACATCATCATCATCAGTAATTTCACCTCCATGATTTTCCATCTCATCCAAATTCGGACTAGAAATATTTCGAATTTCCAAAGTATCTTCGAAAAATACTCTAACTTGTTCATGGCCATGTGCTAAATTAGTTCCGACTTTATTCTTATTGTGTTCCATGACTCCACAGGTTTTTAAAATTTTCTCACCACGTACAACTAGAATTCTCGAACCATCATAACGTGAACAAAATCTTAGATAAACCTTAGCTCCTTTAAGGAGATAGAAACCCCAATATTCAAGTGTATCATCTGGCAGAGTCATGGATTTTTTCAATCGAATATGCTTACGATTTGTTGAAATTTCTGGTTTACTATGCAATTGAAAAGCATTGAAATGTGTGTCCATGCGAAGTGTATGCTTCTGACAGAAGATCGATGAAATACCATCACGAATTTCAATGATATCCGATTCAGCAACTGGATATTGAACATCGGCAAAGACAGATTTTCTTAGATAGAGTGGAATTATGATGAGAATTGTTGGGAGGATGACAATGAGAATGCAGAAAACTATCACACGTTTGACGCCATGCATTTTATGCGTTTCTGAAATTAAAAAAAAATCATTAAAAACTTGAGAAATTTGTTAACGTCGAAATTATGAACAGAAATCACCCAACCCCCCCCCCCTCCTTCCACCCCTGTAAAAACAAATAATAAATAATAATAAAAGAGTACAAATGAGCGATCTGTCACCCACACAAATTTTTTTCGAATCATCAAAATATGAGAGATTTAAAAAAATAAAAAAAATATATGTTTTTTATAACTGTCGTAAATTTGTGGTAAAATTGTCGTAAAGAAAAATAAATTATATTACTTGTTTAACCTCCCAAAAGGGGGTACAATGAATTCAAAACAGAAAAAAGAATATTAAAATAACTGTCGTAAATTTTTTAATTTTACAATAATTTTACGACAAGTTAACGACTTTTATTAACACTTTTATTTTTCCCTTTTATGCTACTTTTCACTTTTTTGTGAGGTAAAACGGAACAATTTGTAAAGCGTGACGATTTGTTTTCTTTTACGGTAATTTTACTACAAAATTACGACAGTTATTCACACATTCATTTTATTGTTCCAAATTTTACCCGTTTTTTTGGGGGATAAAACAAGAGCGACTTTTTCTTTTCTTTACGACAATTTTACTACAATTTTTCGACGAATTTACGACATTTATTTAGGTATATATTCCTTTTTCTGTTTTGAGTTTATTTTATATTTTACAATTGCGACAATTTTATGTCTTTAACGAAAAATTTACGACACATTTATGACAAATTTACGACAAATTTATGACAAATTTACGACAAATTTATGACAAATTTACGACAAATTTATGACAAATTTACGACAAATTTGTGACAAATTTACGATAAATTTACGACAAATTTATGACAAATTTACGACAAATTTATGACAAATTTACGACAAGTATATGACAATTTTACGACAAATTTATGACAAATTTACGACAAATTTATGATAAATTTACGACAAATTTATGACAAATTTATGACAAATTTACGACAAATTTATGACAAATTTACGACAAATTTATGACAAATTTACGAAAAATTAATGACAAATTTACGACAAATTAATGACAAAATTACGACAAATTTATGACAAATTTATGACAAATTTACGACAAATTCACGACAGTAAATCCAATTATTAGAATGGTTCTCAGTGACTTCTGTGGCTAATACTAGAATATTTTGTGCAAATATTTTCATTTCTATGTCAAGGTCTAACATAAATATAAAACAACCTTATAGTTAACACCAGTCATCCATTATATTTAATGAGAACTGATAAATGACTGTCCTATTATAATTGACAATTTTATAAGATAAAATTAAGTGTAGTTGTGTTATTTAGAACTAAACAGTTATCAGTCATTAAATACGATGCGATTGGATGGCCTACTTAAGGTTATCTGACTTTTTTTCTAAAACAAGGTTTCCTCGTCCACATAAGTATGTATGTACATATCTAAGGATTTTTTTTAGCAAAATTTAAATCAATCAATCTGTTCCTGATTCACATAAAAACATTATTGCAAAATTTTAAACGATTTAGTACGATGTTAAAGCCATTTTGTCATAGTAAAAATGCTTTAACATCGTACTGAATGGTTTAAAATTTTGCGCTATTGTTTTTAATTAAAATATGACACCCTATTTATATTTGATACACGACCATAAAGTAAAAAAAAAAAAAAAACTGCCATTAAAATAACAACAATTAATTCAAATTATATCGTTTACATCATTTTCTTCAATTTTATTTGTTACCTTCAAAATAGTAATCCGTGGCTTGCATGTTGAGAATTTTAAATTAATCCCACTTATTCAAATATTTAATTAAATTAAACGATATCACTTTCAAATATTAGTTCGACATAAAAAAAAAACTTTAACTAGCGACACAAAACTTAAAAAAAAAATGTAGATCTTTGTCCAGACAAATCAAAATAAGTCTTAGCAACAAATTAAGAACTTTCCAACTACAAAATTATTATAAATAATCTATCATAATAATTATTGATAACACTTGAAGTATATATTTTATATGTCGAGTGCTATATCACTGAATTAAAATTTAAAAAAAATAATAATATATTGATTAACACACTGAATGTATTTTTGATTCCATGTTTAAATTGTACTTTGAGATAAAAAATGTTTTAATCATTTTTAAATAGCCAGACAGTTTAGGCTATACTACAGCTGATTGTTGTTTTGATTACTAAATACGAATAGTAACTACCAATGAGCCCAAGATCGCGTGAACAATTTTGAAGTTTTTAGTCTTACTCTTCAAAAACCTAGCCATATACTTAAGCTTATCGATTTTATATCATTTTAATTTAAGTATGTGATATCAAAGCCGGTAATATAATTTGCAAATAAATAATTTAAACACATGAACCTCACTATACTCAGGAGGGAGAACTAATAAAAGAAAATATTTAATCTATCTTAAATGTTTTTGAAAGATCGAATCTGCAGAACAAGAGAAGACTTAAAGAGAGTAGAAGTTGTTTTTTTGTTTGTTTTGATCATTTCAATGTTGCCACTTTATTGCAATTTGCAAGTAAATCAATTAATTTTCAACAGAAACAATAATTTTTTCTTTAACCACAACTATGTGGGGGAGTGATGTCTATAATTTGATTTATAGCACAATTTTCGTGAACCTAAAATTTATCTGGTCAATGAAAACATTACAACAAAGCTGAAGGAAGGCTAAAGCAGGCTTTTTTGCCAGATCATTAATACAAATATGCATATGTAAAATTACTTTTACCCCCCTTTAACAGAATCCGATAAATGGGATTCGCAGAGAATTTGACTCGATTTGAAATTTCGCTAATAGGAAACACCGAAAAAAATGTTCACTATGGTGTATACGTACTTTTTTCTTATATTTTTTTTATTTTGATATATTTTTTGATATTCTAAATTTTTAAGACTTTCCTTGAATTGGAACTTTTCTTATGTTTACCCTAATTAATATCATCCTAAATAAGGTTAAAATTTATATAATAAATCTTTCTTGACCTAAAACAATGACGTATTACATTTTTTGTTTTGGAATCCACCTAACACCACGCCCACTTTTCTTATCTTTTGTTTTTATACAGAATGTTTAAATTTTGTAATTAATATCTTTTTAGCCAAAAGCATGAAGGATGAAATATGTAATTTTTTTTTAAGTCCGCCTACTGTTACGCCCACTTTTTTTATTTGAATTTTTTTGTTCTTACATATTGTCGTAAATATATAATTTTTTGTTGAAAGTTAAAATTTCAGTTTGAAAAATGTTCAATAGGTGGCGCTGTGAAGTGTCGCAGGGTTCAGTTAATATAAATTGAAAAAAAATACATTTATTTAAATTCTATTCTAAAATTTTATCAATTTTATATTTTAACTTAATTTTTTATTTTTAAAAGTGGCAGCTCTGATCATTGTTTGCTCTATTTCCTCATGATACTACTACTTTTATATTTATACTCATAATGGTATAGAAAGATCAGAACCCTGTTTGATTAAAACGGAAGAAACAATGAAGTGAATTTAAATAGGCAGACACATAAAAAAATGTGTTTTCGAATCGATTTGTATTTAAACGATCTAATTAATTTGGTAACTTTATAAATAAATAGGTAATCAATACTCATATTTAAATATTTTAATTTAAGTAAACATGTTTTTGGTATAAGGAACATACAAATTTAGGAGTTAAACGAATCAAGTTAATGGTAATCAAAATAAAATCATCGTAGGTTAGGTTGAAGTGGCTGTCGGCGAAGAAAATATCATCGTAAGACAATCTTTATTTTACGGGATGAGAATCGTAGAGATGCATTATCTTCTATTTTATAACCAACTTTAAGTTGAAGATGCGAACAGAAAGATTAGAATTTTTTTAACAGAATATTTAAAATAAAATTAAATTGTTAAAAATAAATACTGAAAATATTTAAATCTTGTTTCTAAATAAATTTAAAATTAAAGTTGAAAGCACGATGAAATTAGTTAAATTGTTTTTGCTTGCAATTTGTCATCGGAAACGTTTTGTTATTTTTAAGGAAAGTCCTGTCAAGTTATCCGATACATAAATTTTAGCGCATAATAAAAACTCCAGGGGAAAGAAATTCAAAATTTTGACCAACATTATTGAGATATAAATCCTCAAAATAATAAGTGCGTTCCTTAACTTTGAAACTCTTGGGTTTTCTGCTCAAAACTACAAAAATATCTGTAAAAGTTCATATTTCAACTTAAGTTAGACATTTCTAACAGGCCTTAAATCTAGAGTAACAGCTTATTTACATAAAATTTTTTTAAATAAAAAAATACACGTGTAAAAAAGCTAAATTTGTACAATACAAAATACATTGTTACCCTGTATAATTATCATAGTATAGTAATCAGTTCAAAAGGTGCTCTCTTTGTTATCAAAATTAACTACTATCTACACAAGTGTGAAAAAATATAGCCATATTATTATTAATATTTGAATCAATATTTACCTTAAAAACTATCTCAAATATATACAAATAACTTAACAGAACACAAGAGTAAGCTTTAAAAGCTTAAAAAACTAAGAAATCTATATTGGTTATGGTTTTCCTAAGTATATTTACTTGTAACGCAATGCGAACTTAAGTTTGTTTAGACATTAGTGGCACTCATTGCAAATGAACTCATCAAAAGTAAATACGGTTGACGAGTATAATATTGTTAAATAAAGTTGTCATTTATGTTGGGTTTCTTTAAATTTTAAAAATTTATTTTTTTGGCATAAATTTAAGGGAATTATTTAAAAAAATAAAATAAAATTGCAATTAACAAATCTAGCTATTAGAAATCGAAATTTCAAGCTTTTAATAAAATAGAACTTAACTTAAGGCTTCTCTTGGTTTTGGAATTGAATTTAACTCCATAATAAATAACTTTAAGAAAGTAACAAACAATTGCATTTCATTTGAATTTTATTTTATTTTAATAACAAAAATTGGGACAGTAAAAACAAGCCAAAAAAAGCCAAACCTGTACAAACGAATCTATCTGTAGAACTGTATTAACAGATTTTTTGAGTGAACCAAACTGATATTTTTTGTCCCAAATTTTTTTAAATAATAAATAAATAAATAATAATTTGTCCCAAATGTTTTTAAATACATAATTAATTAAAAGTAGAAAATTTAAAAAAACTGAAAATAAGAAAAATCATAAAAACAAATATTGAAATGATTTCATTTTTTTTTCAAAAATTTAGTAAATTAAAAAAAAATTTACAAACAATTTGGGACATGTAAAAACAATTAAAAAAGACAAACTTGTTCAAACTTTTATCTATAGAACTGTATTTTATGATTATTTGATCTATGTATCATTATGTATGCATGTATATCAAGTGAAACAAACTAGGTTTTTTTGGTCCTAATTTTTTTTTTTTTAAATAATTAATAAAAAATAAAAGCAAATTTAAAAAACTAACACCATGAAAAATCATTATAAAAAAATGTACAAAAGATTTCACTACTTTGGAAATTTTATAATTTTATATAAAAAAAAAATTAGGACATGTTAAAACATAACAAAAAAAAAATACAAACCTGAAGGAAAAGAAAATGAAAAAAAAACTAAAATCTGAAAAATCGTTAAAACAAATGTTGAAACGATTTCATTTTGTTTTTATTATTATTATTATATATATATACATATACATATGTATATTATTATATTATTTATTAATCAAAACATGAATGTACAGACAAGTCTTAAAATTTAGTAAATTTGAAATAAATTTGGGACATGTAAAAATAATGCAAAAAAAACAAACAAACGATTATCTATATCAAATATATATACATATACATATATGTATGTATATCAAATGAGACAAACTCGATTTTTTGTCCCAAATTTTTTTTTTGGAATGGAAATAGAAATAAAAAAAATTTAAAACCAAACACCATGAAAAATCATTATAAAAATTTTACAACCAATTTTATTTTTTTTTAAATTATTTAAAATAAAAAAAAAATGGGACATGTAAAAATTAAACAAAAAAAGACAAACGTATTCAAACGTTTATTTATAGAATTAAATTAGCTGATTTTTTAAAGTTTGAATGGACCGAAACTCCGTTTTATTGTCCCAAATTTGTTTAAAATCTTAGTACATAAAAATGACTTAGTTTTTTTTCTGTACGTGCATAACTCATGAAATTAATGAAAATCAACCGATTAACAAATATGTACATGGGGATTTTTTTTTGTTAGATTTGAATTGAACCAGGTAAAGACACTACGGGGCCAAATTGGAAATTTCGACAGGAAAATCGTAAAAACACGAAATTGCATACTTTCATGGGTTAATGGTTTCAATGTCTGAAAATTCCATTTTGTATAGGAAGGTGAAGATATTAATTCTATAAAATGACAAACACTAAGGAATTGACAAGCAGCTATTTTTGTCCCTCACAAAAATTAGATTGCCAAAAGATGACGTTACGCTCTAATACTGCTACATTCTTGTATAAAAATTATTAAAGAATGCCGTTGTTAAGGGACCCATACATTTTTTTCCATATGATAGTAGTTTGTGATAAAAACAAATATATTTCTGTTTGATAATAAAAAGTTAAAATTATAATAAATTAAATTTAAAAAAATTAGTGGCGCACCAACTGTTGAAAAACCAGAGCCTATAAATTATAACATCTTTAATTCATTTCCGAAGTTCCCGTTCGCATTTTTAGTTCTTTCTGAAAAAAGATGCAAATTTTATTGCAGAAAAAGTCTAAAACAAACTTATCTTATGTCAACAATAATTTGACAATCTATTTTTATCTTTAAGATAAAACTAAATAAATATGCAGGTACTGTCAAATTATTTTGGCTAACATTTGTATTATCTTATCTTCGTATTAACATGTCAAAACAAAAATTAATAAGAATATTAACAATATATTAGTGTTGTTTATGTTCAAACATTTAACAATGTACTTCCTTATATTTTTTGTTTATTTTATGAGCGTTATTAAAAAATTAAAAATTAATATTGAGATTGTTGAAGATTACTAGAAATATTCATGTCCGTCATATTAGCATTACCACTTCGTAATTTTAAGGTACTAATAATTTGAATTATTATCGTGAATTTGTCTTGAAAGAAAAATAATGTTCACGATTGTTTTTTTTTTTTAACCCTGGCAATGCTAACTAATAATTAAGCGTTACAAGAAATTATTAAAAAAACGAAAGCGAAATTTTTTTGTTTTACTACAATTTTGCGACAATTTTACTACAATTTTACTATAATTTTACGACAATTTTACGACAATTTTACTACAATTTTACTACAATTTCACGACAATTTTACTACAATTTAACTAAAATTTTACAACAATTTTACTACAATTTTACGACAGATTTACTACAGTTTTACGACGATTTTATGACATTTTTTCGAAAAAATTTACTACAATTTTAATACAATTTTTCGATAATTTTAGTACAATTTAACGACAATTTTATTACAATTTTACGACAGTAATTTATGCTTTTCTTTTTCTGTTATGAGTTAATTGTAACCTATTTTAAGAGATCGTAATGCTATTACTATGGGTTAATTAAAAAGAAATGTCAAAAAAAAAAACAAAAAGGAGCCTTAACAATTTAAATATTTTTGTTTTCAATCAATCCAGCCCTGATCACCTATATTTAATTCACAATTTAGGCCAAACTTGTATTCCCATCAGGTAAATACCTTCTATCCTACCTACCATTCCTATGTTTACATTTTAATATTTTCATCAATTTTATTTTAATACAACAAACAACTATTTATACGTTATCGAAAAAAACGTGTTTTTCTATATCATTCTTTAGAAAATCTAATTTGCCTCTCAATGTGAACTTTTGAAATTTAATATAGCTAACGAGGCATAAAATAAACAAAGGCATATTTTAGACAAAACCAAAAAAAAAAACATATAATATTATAGAAAACTCGATGAAGCAAAAGAAAAGAAAAAAACAACAAAAATAACACCAACAAATAAAGCGGAAGGTCATTCATTCATTTTACAAAATTTTTCACACATTAGCACTCATATTGTATGTGACGATGGATGGATGGCGTAGGTAGGTAGTCATCATTATTGTAGCGTAGCACGAAATTTGTTTATTTCATGGGATTTTTATTAAAATTATATTGTTATTATTTAAACAAGTTGTTTTTACTCATTATATAGGTTTCCTTATTTCGCTGTTTGAAACAATGTCACAGATGCATGTTGTGTATAAAATTCAAATAAAAAAAAGTCATTGATATTTAAAAGAATGCAAATAAAAATAAAGGGTGACCAGAATTGCTTTGAATATTTTTGTACGCAATATTGTTAAAACTTTTAGAATCTTCTGTATAAAATATTAAATTAAATCGGTAATGGAAAAGTATGAATATGAAGAGTGGGCCATTCGAAAAAATTGTATCTAGAATTTA
Source organism: Epistrophe eligans (assembly GCA_951394125.1). Lineage (NCBI taxonomy): Eukaryota > Metazoa > Arthropoda > Insecta > Diptera > Syrphidae > Epistrophe > Epistrophe eligans. The sequence goes on from OX596028.1 coordinate 108,824,348, forward strand.
ACCTTAAACTTTTAAAATTGCCATCCATCTTGAATTAAAAGTTTTTTTTTAGTTTTTTTTGCAAATAAAAATCGTATTTTTAAGTTTTTACATAAAAAATTGGGTTCTACGATAATTTTTAAAATATGATATTTTTTCATTTCTTAGTGTTGCCATCCATCTTGAATTAAAAGTTTTTTTTTTGCAAATAAAAACCGTGTTTTTAAATTTTTACAAAAAAAATTGAAATATAGACTAATAAGGATAACCAATAAAAAAAGATTAGATACCATTTTTTTCTAGTCAAATATTTTTTCTGGGTTGGGTTCGATATCGGTTTTTTATAACCTCGCTTTTATAAAAATTCACTCAAGAAATATTAAAAAAAAAACAAAAAATAATATATTGGCAATTTTTGTCACTCCATCGAAACTGCATGATTGTTTTTAATTTGTTTGTGACGAGATAAGAAGCAAACGTGTATTTTATTTTTCAGTGCCTAATCTTTTTAAATTAAAAGCTAATTTAAAAAAAATAAAAAAATTTTAACAAACAAAAAAATACGCCAAAAATGTATAAGATGTAAACCTCAACTAAACGCTTTCCGTCTCTCCTATATCGTTTGCATTTATGACGAATTTTTACCAATGTTGTCATTCATATGTACCTACATATGTCGCTTGCAATAACTTAAATTTTTCCTTTTTATTTCTATCGGATTTCCGATTATTTTTGTTATCAATTTTTTATATTTAATTGTTATATCGACATTAGTCAAAAATTAACACGTGAAAACGTGGTAGCAACCGAAAGTATCGTAAAAAAGGTAGCTTATATTCTCTCGTTTTGACAAACATATGACCAATTTATTGATAAAAAACAATACATTCCCAAATATACACGTCATTGAACATCCCCACAGTAAATAGACCCTTAGACTTGACTAGAGCTATACAAATTACAAAGATACAAAAATGCAATAAAAAAAAAATGATCAAGAGATAAACCTAATTACGTTTTTAAAAAAACAAAAATTGATTTTCGTCAAAGCAACCGAGATTATCCTTCAGCCTTTTTGTCATCAGGATTGCTGTAGGTATACCTTGTAAAAAAACTCAATTTTTATGCTTCGGTCTAATAGTTCAAAAAATAAACCGACAGACTTTTGACCCGTCTTCAACAAAACAAGATTCTAAAGATTCTGTGATCGTTAATATGTACAGAACTCTTGAAAAATTAGTTTATCAAAACCATCCAGACTTAACATCCTTATTTCTCAAATATTCGAAAAATAAATCACTTCTTTTTTTTCGACTAAAAAAAGTCCTTTTGAATTAAGGACATCTGGTCACACTAATCCACACCATCCTTCCTTCAACCATATAAAGAAAAAAAATACCAAAACCTGCAATGCCATCATCCATCGAAACAATTTAACAAGCAATAATATGAAACTTATGACACTTACCTACTCTACTTTTTGTTTGTTTTGACGGATGTGGATCTAATGAGATTTTCTCTTGCACTTTTTGATTGACATAGGAACATAGATTTTATTGTTGTTGTTTTGTTGCACTTGAACAAAAGGATTGACAGAGCCGCCACCACCGCCGTGCCGTGGTGGTTCTATAGTGCAATAATTTAATTAGAAAATTAATTAGATTTCAAGACAATGTTGTCGGTGTTTTTTTTTTTGTTAATATTATTTTGTTGTTGTTATTATTGTTGCGCCACGTAATTTTTCATTTCATTGCATTTCCTAGAAATTATGTTAACTTAACTGCACCGCTAGTAGCACCAAACTTGAACTTGTCACTTTCACACAAAATTTTCTCAAAAAAAAAAACAAGAAACAATTCATTTAAAAAATTTTATTTGTGCACTAAATTTCGTACGATTTCGATTTCTCAATGCATTCATTTTTTCCTGTTAACCTATTTTTTTTGTTTGATTTAACACAAAAAACTAAATTTATTCTATAATTTTTGATAAGAAAACTAAACACACAACAATTCCGTACAAAATCACTATTCGTTCAGTCATGCACCGCTCGCTGGTGATGTGTGTGTTGAAATGTAATGTGGGGAATAATTTTGTTATAAATATTTTTATTTTGGTTTTTCTTTTCTTTTCGTGTTTTTTTTTTTTTGTTAAATTCAGACAGAGAAACTAATTGTGGGTGGAAAAAAAAGAAGACAAAAACATAAAACATAACTAGATAGAAAAAGAAGAAGATGATGAAGTGTTAAATGTCAAAATCAGCTGGTTTTAAACAAAAATGGTAGAACATGCGTATTAAATGGCAGTGCAACTGCAGTGGTAAGTTTGTGTCTAGATTTTTATTTGAGGTATTGTCAATTCATGTGGATGGAAAAGGGATATTTTATGATACTGTCGATGGTCGTGATAATAGTCAGAGGGGAAATTTGAATTGGTTTGGGTATTGGATAAATAAATTGAGGTGAAATTGTATGTTCAAATTAAAACGGTTAGTTTTCAAAAGTTCAACCAGGGGAATTAATATCAAAAAAAGGAACCGAGAAGAAGAGTAAAATTACAAAAACAGTTTTGGTTAATCTTCTATTTTTTATTTATTTTTTTTTATTTGAATTTATTAAAAAATTTAATAAAATAATTAATAAAATCATCTTCTATATAAAAGGTGGCGTTTTTACCGGCTGCGCACCCTGGGGCAAAAAACTCCTAAAGCTGGCAGAAAATAAATTTATGAATCATGTTGTCTAACTTTGTTTTCAAAACTTATAAATTATTTCATATCATATTTTTTTTTTAAAGTGGGCGTTTTTAGAGGCCCTGTTTATAGTTTGATTCAAAAATATATTTACATGGAAACGTCTTAAGAATGTTCATGCAAATTTTCAAGTCCCTAGGTTTAATAGTTGATTTAATATCAGATTTAACGCCATTCTGCCCCACTGTGCTGCCGCAAAAGTTGTTACCGGTTGGAAATGGCGGCAAACGTTAATTCCACTTCGACATTTGTGAGGTAAACAGATACAAAATACAAATCAACAAGATATGAATCACAGATACTCCTTAAGATAACTGACACGCATTTGCCGCCATTTGCAACTGGTGTCAAATTTTGCGGCGGGTGACAATATTGTACCACCTTGTATATAGAAATGAATGTTTTTCTATATATGAATCTTATATGGACGCCAAAACTACTGAATCAATTTCGCTGAAATTATTGCTATTAGCAGCGAAATGATTCGGAAGTGATTTAAGTAAAATCCGCCCACTGTCACACCCACTTTTGTCATATTTTAGTTTAATCATAATTAAACATAATTGAAGAATACAAATTTTGTAATTAACTTCTCTTCAATCTAAAGCATGATCATGTGTTGTTTGTCCCGCCCACAACCACGCCCATTTTTCTTATATTACAATTTTATTCTTATTAGAACGTCCTTGAAAAACAAACAATTTTATATAAAATTAGTCTTTAGCCATAAATCTTGACATTATGAAGATTTTTTTATGAAAATCCGCCTACGAACACGCCCACTTTTCTTATAAATATCTAAGATAATAAATTTAACAATTAAAATCTCTTGAATCTAAAGCAAGCATAGCATGTATATTTTTTTTTTAAGTTTGCCCACTGACACACCCATTTTTTTTTTAAATGTACATAGGTACACAAAGTTTTTTTTAAAAGTTGAAATTTAATAATTTGAATAGTAAACTTGAAGCAATAAAATTAACAAAATTTTTATCCAACTAAAAAGTTGGCAAAAATCTGTCTGAAACAATGAATTTTGATTTTAGGGTTCTCGAAAAGTGGAGATTTAAGTTTAAATTTTCGATTTCACAAATCAGATCAATTACATTAACTTCCAATGGGAAGTTAAAAATTTAAAGGTTATTTTTTTTTGTTTGAGATTAATCATTGTTTGTTTAATTTGTTTAAAATATTTTCTTTTTGATAAATAATGATAAACACACGTTTATCTAATCTCAAATTAATTCAGTGTTTAATAAATATATCTTGTACGTTAAGTACTACGTACCTAATTGTTTAATATGGTTTATCATTTATAATGTATATATAATTAGACTAATAATTTTTTTTTGTTAAAAAGAGAATCCATGTCAATATGATATTTAAATAGAAATAATGCACAAATTATTGTTTGACGTTTTTGTGAGATTAAAATAAGAACAACAATGACAATTTAGATAAAGAATCTTAGAAAATAATATAATAATAGTTAACTAAATATTGCAACACAAATTAGTGACGTATTTAGATTTCGTGCTGCTTGCCTCCCTATTCCCCACTATCACATTTTCGAATCTAAAATATGTAAATAGCTAGGCTAAGTAAGTTTCTATTTTAAAACCCATCAAATTAAGCGAAAGAGAAATTTTGATTAGATCCAAAAATAACGGAATCTTCATCTAAATACAACCACAACATACAAACATACGTAACAACCGAACCGTCTCTAAAGGATTTTTGTGTGTACTGTTGTCTGCGTTTTGGTAACAAAAAATACCCAAAACTGTTATTTTCTGACTTAACCAGTTTCGATTAAAAATTTTTTAAAGATGACATAATTACTTAAAAAAATTGGTAGCGTGAGAGCTCGCGCAGAATAAAAAGGACTTCCTCACTTTTAACTCTCAATTGTTCACTTGTTTAGTAGGAATGGAGGCAACCAAAAATTTTCTGTCGAATCCGAATGACCTGACTTTTCCGTTACTTAAAGTGCAGAGGTTCTCTCTTTAGCCGTACGCCACCACGAATGTGGAATTCCTTATCCAAATCTATTTTTCCTTCCCATTTCAATATCAAATAATGTACCTTAGAAAAATTACGGTCGTCGTTATTTCGCAAGCACAATAATCCCCTTTTTCTGAAATACTCACACTGTGTTGAAACATAGATAACAGTTAAATGGTAGTAAAACCTCAATTGCGGGTCAATTATTAAGAAAAAAAATATTAAATATGTAAACAAAACAAAAACAAAAGCATATACTAAATACATTAACTAGCCACGTTGCTGTCAATATTGTTTTTTTTTTTCATATCTTGTATTTTCAGACATCAAAAACAAAAATATTTAAATTCATCGAAAGGAAAATAAATAATCAATTGCACATCCTACAATTTTGTTACCCTTGTGTAAACCCAATCACCTCATACGTATGTAAATAAACATACATAGCTCTGATAGAAATTAACATTCATACAAAAAACATGTAAAAGAGAATTTACAAAAAAAAACGATAATATATTCATGTTGAATTTAAAAATCACGTCTAGGTTACAAAAAGGTTACGAATAGGTTAGGTATAGGTTATCATTCGACCAACGACGTTGCGACAATGCACTTTGAATGTATTCGTACATTTAATTGACTGAAATAAATATCTTTTAAAGTGATTGAACTTATTTTTCAATGATAGCTGGTATTTTTTAAGAAGAAATTAAAGTGTTTTTTTTTATTTTTGTACGAAAAAAATGATTTCTATTTTAGATACAGCAGACAGAAAACTTTGTTGGAGCCTAAAAAAGTATCCTTAAATTGCACCACAGGTTTTCTAATTTTGTGGTAAAATTAAAAGTTTTGTCAACTTCCCCGAAAATGAAATTTTTATGAAATTTTTCACAAATATTGCACGAAATTAGTGATGAAATAATTTGTATTTTTTTTTTTATAATTAGCACACACTCAAAGGGTTTTGAATACCTTTAATATGCCAGAAACAGTGTGAGCATTAGGAAAAAAAAGAAGGGTTGGAAAGGAAATGTCGGTGTACATTGGTTTTGAATTCTTGAACACTGCAATGGCAGGAAAAGACAGAGTGTATGCAGTATTTTGCACTACAATTTTGTTTGACATTTTTTGTCGAATAAAACTCGTAATTTTCGAGACATTTATGGATAAATTGTCTTGTCGCTAATTTGTCGTACATTTTTGCTGATTTCGCTGCTTTTTTTTACAACAAACCCATAATAACGCAAATTTGAAAGGCAAGTTAGCATTGATGTTCCTGAAAAAGGGTTAAAATGATCTGAAAGCTGAAAAATGAATGTGTAAATTTGTCGTAAAATTTTCATGAAAAAAAAAAACTGTCGCACTAGTTTTTTTTTTACAAATAATCCTTTTTAACAAAAAGGAGGAATATAAACTTAGAACTGAGAAAGGATGTTTAAATACATGTCGTAAAATTGTCGTAAATTTTTTGCGGTTTTGATGTTTTTTTTTTTTTACAAATATCCCCTGGTAAAGGTAACTTGACAGTCAAATTAACATTGCCACCCCGAAAAAGGGGTAAAATGAACTCTAAACAAGAAAAGTAATGTGTAAATAACTGTCGTAAATTTGTCGTAAAATTGTCACGGAAGAAAAGAACTGTCGCACTTGTTGTTTTTTTACAAAAAACCTCTTTTGACAAAAAGGGGGTGAAATAAGCTTAGAACTGAGAAAAGAATGTGTAAATAAGTGTCGTAAAATTATTGTAAATTTTTCGTGGTTTTGATGGTTCTTTTTTAACAAATATCGCCTGGTAAAGCTAATTTGACAGTCCAACTAGCATAACCGCTCCTCAAAAAGATGTAAAATGAATTCAAAACAGAAAAATAAATGTATAAATATAACTGTCGTAAATTTGTCTTGAAAGAAAAAAAAAACTGTCGCACTTATTTTTTTTTTTACAAATAACCCCATTTAACTAAAAGGGGTAAAATGAACTCAAAACTAAAAAATTAATGTGTAAATAACTATTGTAAATATGTCGTAAAATTTCCATGAAAGAAAATAAATGTTGGAGTTTGCTTCTTTTTTTTTACAAACAATCTACCTTGATGTTTAGTCAGCATTATCACCCCAAAAAAAAAGGAAAAATGAATTTAAAACAGAAAAATAACTGTCGTAAATTTGTCGTAAAATAATTGTAAAAGAAAAATTAACTCGAATTTTTTTTTATTCAAAAAAATCTTTACCTTAATCCAGGACTATCCATTTAGTAGTAGTATTGTGTACCATTAAGCCGTTACCTCAATTTTTTGTATTTTCTCATCTTCTGTCAAACCCATTTAAATTATTCTTCATTTTTTAGATTTTTGTAAAAAATTTTTAAAATAATTTTGTTTATTTAATTTGATTTTTTCCCATTTTTTTTTTTTAATTTTTATTTTTAATTTGTAACTGCACATGAATTAATACTTGAAATTGGATTACGAAAATTAGTTAACGTATAGCAAGTGTCTCTAAACAAATTTTTGAAGTCCCAACCGAGTGAGGTTAAAATGAGAAAAACTTAAAGATATTTTTTTTTATGAAATTTCATAAGCTTTTGCTTTTATCCTAAATATTTTTTTTTTTATTTTTTGTGAACTTTCACTTTTCATAAATTTCTATGGAACATTAGTCTTTCGGGATATCATGAAATTTCAAGTTACTGAAAGGCCTGTTGAACATATCCCAAGATGTTCTCTACCTTCTAAATAAATTCAAGCTGTGTTTTGGGGGTCAAGGCATCACTTGAATTGGTGAGAAATATTCCATTAAACCGCTATCCACACTTACCAATTTGATGAATGTCAGGCATCGAAACATAGTAATCCGCCAAATGATAATGCCTATATCCTAAACGGTTATTAATTCTTGGAACTTTTTTCTCCACCATGATTACAATTTTTTTTATTAAATTCTACTAGCTCAAAATTATATTAAAAAAAAATTATTCACACATCTAATCACAACAAATTCACAAACCAAACTGATCCTTTTGGTCATCAAAATAGAAGTAAAACAACAATTGAAATTTAAATAAATAAAAAAAAAAAAAAACATAAATAAATAAAAGTTAACAATATAATTATTATATAGCTACTACTATATAACTGATAATGTATGATGTTGATAAGAAGACATGGTTTGATTATGATAACTCTCTCTCTCAGTCCTAGTGTGATAGATTATACTCGTTATTTTTTATATATATGTAGTTACAAAAGATAATTTCATCAAGCTTGATGATGAAGGGAAGAACAAAAATGTCTGCTGTCCTCTGTTAGTCTTATCGTGCATGTTATGTTGTCTGCTTGATTGGATTGGAGTCATCTTTGTTGACAACAACAAGAATATATATTTAAACATGCGAAAATCATATTTGTATAGAGGTACTTGACAATTGATATTGGCTTAATCTGTAAGTAGCTAGTTTCTCTATTTTTTTTATCAGATTAATATAAAACAAAATTACGTTTTTTTTTTCTGGGTTGATTCGATAAGATTTTAAATATTTATAATCTTAACTTTTAGTTATAACAAAAGTGAAATTACCTTAAAACTATAGAGAAATAAAGTTATTTATAGGTTTTTGGGGATTTGTTCAGGGACAATACTTAATTCAGCTTTTGCTAGCATTAGGGCTAAAAAAGATTAATATCAAAATCTCTTGCCTCGAGATTATATATCGAATGTCTAAATTCTTGGGCCTTAATTAAATCGCAATTCTTTGAAAAAAGGATGCTTCTTTTGTGAAGTGATTCAATTCTGACTTCTGATCTTTGTAATAAATCATTCATTTAGAGGGACTTTTTTCCAAAGAAAAAAAGATCAATTTTATCAATTTTATCAATTTCGAAAAAAAAATTGCGAAGACGTATCAATATTAGTTCTTTGTTATTCCCACAAAGCTAGATTTTTGTGGAGAGATTTGCTTTGACGTTCTAGGTACATTGTTAAAAGTACCCCAAAATTTCTAAATTTGAACGACTTACTGATTTTAGTTCTGCAAGGTGAAAGAGGAAAAATTCAGTTTCGTTTGAATATATTTTAAGTGTTTCCAAAATAATGTCAAGTCAAAAATTTTCACTTCTGTATAAATTTTTACATAAACATATTTAAGCTCTTTTTTGTAAGAGCAATAGTTTTTTGAGAAAATAGTGCGTTAAAGTTAAAAAAATATCAATTCTTTCTTTTGATGTTCTTTCTGGGAGCATTTTCGTCGGTTTTCTCAAAATCCATTGCTCTTACGAAAAAAAAATTGATAACATTTTTTGTGTGTAGAATTTTACTAGTTTATAAAAAAATGTTTTTTTGGTTTTCTTAATTTTTTTTTGGTCTAAAAAAATTACAATTTTTTTATAATTCTTTGAACTCAGTTTTATTTAAAATAAAATAAAATTAAATAATTAATTGGTTATAAATAAAATAAAACATTAAATTTCAATAGTATTAAAACAAATATAATAAAACATTCTTTTATTTTTTTTATTTATTTAATACTTATCAGAATTAACAAAGTGTAAACTATTTCAATAAATATTTTTTTTTTAACAATGTTTATAGTTAAATAAAAATATATAATAATTATTTATGCGATAAATTTCTGTTTACATACTAAACAAAAAAAAATATATTTGTATAAAAATAAATACACAGTGTATAAATATTTTAAACTAATTTTTGTGATCTAAATTTGTTGATTAAGCACTAAATGAGTTTTGGGAAAATATTTTTGTTTTTTGTAAAAAAGCTGAAATTTTTATTTTTTTTCTATTACATTTATTCATAAAAATATACTTCTATTTAAATTTTAATTAACTCCTACATCATTATATATTTAATATCTTTTTAATTAACATCAGCTTTAATTTACTTAAATTTAGGTAATTAAAAAAATGGTCTTGGCACATTGCCATTAATTAATAAATTATAAATTGCATCTCCAATTTATTCTTAATTTTGCAATTTTATTTATTTTCTTAATTTAATTCAAAACTTATAATTTATAGTAAAATTAATAAAAAAAAAAACTTATTATTACAAAAAAATTCTTACTCTATTAAATTATGATGAATAATTGTTTTTAAAGCTTTATTTTTAAATTTAAATAATTTAAATTAATTTGTTTAAAAAAGAAAACCCGAAACCCAATCCCATGAAAAATTCTCATTCACAAAATGAATGTTTGTGTGTTCGTCTTCTTTGCGTTTGCACATTGTTAGTCAGACTAATTTGAATAACGAAAGGCGAAAATTATATTTTCAAGAAAAAATAAACTTTTCTTTGAAGAAAAACACATTTTTTTTAAAGATCTTACGACTTTTCACCAAATTTAAAGGCAGCTCTATTATTATCTTTTGTTGTAGGTAATAAAAATCAAAAAAATAAATAATGTTTGGATTTTAAATACACTACATCAATATTATACTTTTTTGAAAATTTAATATTTTTTAAAGAGGTTAGTAATATATTTTTAAATTTAATTTTGTAGCATAAAATAATATTAAGTGAAAAATGCCATTCTTTATGTTTTCAACTATTGCAAAATCTTTTTAATACAACATTAAAATTTTATTTAATTGGCTCTGAAGTCTTAAAACCCCATATGTGGGATTTTCGAAGAAAAAAAACTATGCCTTATTTAAAATTATATTTATTTTTTCGTTAATTAAATAAGTTTTTGCCGATTTTTACTCAGTTATTAAAACTTTTTCACTGTAACCCATTAGAGGATGTTAGCACTTCATTTGTGGGATGTACAAAAATTGAATATACCACCTGAAAGGTCAATGATTGGTCCCAAAATACGAGTATGTTTGAGTTATTTGTTAAAGTTTTTTTTCGCAACTCATTTGTGGGATATTCGAAAAAATTCAGTTAGTGTCAGCGATAACTAAGTCATACGCGATTTTTAATCATTTTAAAAGTGTTTTACAATGTCACTTATTAGATGATGGTAATACCTCGTTTGTGGGATATTCAAAAATTTAGTATCTATGCCATCTTTAATTTGTCAATAACCATCAGTTGTTGACGAGATGTGTTATGCATTTTTTTTTTCGAATATCCCACACATGGGTTGTAAGATTTTTTAAGTTATTTTAAAATTTTAAGTGCCTAAAATAGGTAGGTAGTTTTAACATTTTTTTAAGGTCACCCATAAAGGGATATTAGCTCGCTTCATTTGTGGGATATTTAAATAATTAATATATCATCTGAATGGTAAACAATTGCTCATAAAAGGTCACTGATTTTAAGTAATTGTCCAGCCAAAGGCGACTTTTGATACATTTTGAACGTGTTTTTTTTCAATAATGGGATATTCAAAAATGGTAAGCTATTTCTACCCTCTGTAATTGTTTACAAAAGGTTAGTTTGTTTCAGTTATTGGTCAGCCATTGGCGATTTCTAATGATTTTTTTGTTTTTTTTTTTAGATATTCCTTTTTTTCGAATATCCCACATAAAGGGTTTTAATACCCTGACGCCTTTTAAACTCTTGTAGTTTAAGTAAAAAAGTACCCAAAAGTATTAAATACATATCTAAAGTATAATAATTACATCATAAAGAAAATTAATTTAAATTAAATAAAGGTACGAACGGATTTTATCTACAACAGATCATTAAAAGATTTAAAATTGTCTTAAACTTAATTTCTTAGAAATCATTCATTCATCATCTAAATTTATTTTTGCGCTTAATCTATATACCTTACTTCATATTTTCAATTATTAATAAAAAAAATCATACCTAAATTAATTTCTACATATACGAATCCACCGGATGTCTTTCGGCTTCCTCCAACATATGCCTAAAATCCATAGGTTTTCCAGCATTTCCATTCATTCCAGTCTTAGCCCCCACATGATGATGATTCATAGTATTATTCACATTATTACTATTGACATTATTATTCTTCAAATGACCATTCATCATGCTAACATGATGGCTTATCGTTGGCACAGCTCCTGGGACATTATTTTCCAAATCATTAAGAATTGCATCGGTTTGTTCGGAGACATTCCGCATTGTTGTTGTATGAGGTCGATTATTTAAATCATTCATATTTTGATTTGGATTAACTGTCAATTTCTGAATGTGATTTCGAATGATTTTTTCAAATTCACGTTGTACTGACGGACTATCGGTGTCACCATCAACCTTTTTAAATGAAAAAAATCGTTTATCAATGAGAAACTTGTCTAAAGTTTTGAAACTTACAATGATCAATCGATTGTTATTGTCCATGGATTTTAGCATTGGTAATGTTTGTTCCCGAAATAGTTCTAAACGCCTTCGAAATGATGAAACCGTATCATCAACTCGACCTCGTCCTAGCTGAAGTTTTGAACAATCTAACAGCACCACTGGTGGATGAACTTTGTACTAAAAATATATTTAAAAAATAGTCTTTTTTTTAAGTAACAGTATTTTAATAAAGCGGTTTCTAACCTTAGTTTCGAAATAAGAAACTTGTTGCAAGTTTCTTGGATATCCATCGATGATTATTCCCTTCCTATCCATCAGCTGTCGAATGTTTATATCTAGCAGAGCATTGAGATTCTTCTCAGGGACCATTTCACCAGCAGTTAAAGCCTCTTTTATGGCATAGCTTTCGGTATTGGCCCTTGGTGCTGAGTCGGTGATAGTTCGAAGAATTCGTCCGATACTTTTGGATACATAAAAAACGTAAGGCATTATATTAGAAATAGTGGAAGTTCGTCAAACGATTCATTTAGCAACAAAAAAGTTAAAGATAGTTGGAATATGAGGCTTGGAAACATTTGAATTTATCAGTCAAATCTCTCAGGAAGCTTTTAACAAAAAAATATATATTTTAAAACTAAAAGCTTGTCTACCTGATATGTCCCCATCCAGGATTCAGTCCTACCGCCTTCAAACAGAGACTCGCCTTATTACTTCCTGGTCCGCCAATTACCCAAATAACAGGTGGTGGTGTCCTTTCTCCGACATGATTCACAGCTGCAATTGCATTCGAAATATTCTGTCCCATCAATGCTACTGGATCGACTCCTGATTGAGGAGAAACAACCACCCGCTCACGAAGACGACCACCAACACCACCGCCACCACCAATTTGATGATAATCGACCTCAACATCTTGAATGTTATTTGTAAAAGCTGCAGACGAACGTTGACGCACTGCAGGCTCTGTAATATTCTTCTCTTGACTAGGAGCAGTTTCAACACTAACTATACTGCCGGGTATATCATTCATCCCTCTGCCCATACCTGTAACTCCATTTAGAATGGCTTCTTGATTCTCTAAGGCACTTAAGATGTCTAATATGGCGGTCCGAAAGTCTTTATAAACTTCCGTTGGCGCACGTTCGCCATTTACCTGTTTTTGAACAATTGAAATAAAAAATAGAAGAATTTTTCGTTTTTTTTTTTTTCTGTTCCTCCTCTCGGGGTTTGGTTGTTTTTTTTTTTTTTGTTTTTATGAAAATTTTGATGAAATTTAAATTGATGAAAATTTTGAAAATTTGAAATTAGGAAAAAACAAAAAACTTACCGCTAATAACATATCACTTTGATCGAAATAATCTGCAACGGGCATAACATTTTTAAAAAAGTTTTCTAATTCCATTTTGGCGAGAGAGAGAACTACATGACCTAATTTAGCTCCATAATCGATTTGTTTTTGTAAAACAGATTGACGCCACGATATTAATATAACACCATTGACAATTTGTATCTGAAATAAAAATCATAGATATATTGATTATTTTCATTTGCTTTTTTTTATAAAAATGATGAAATAATAATATTAAAAAAAAAATAATTTGACACAGGCTTTGTTTCACATACATATAACAAAATCCTGAGGTTGTATCTCAGAGTGAATAGATAGGGGACGGAAGATATTGAACTTGAACATTAAATTTAAGTGAACTTTAATAAAATGGATAGATGCTAATTTTTATGTGTAAAAAATGTAAAAAAAGGAGAAAAAAATAAGAAAAAAAATGGCACAATATTTTTTGAGTATTTATTTATTCATCAGTTAAAAATACAATTTAAAAAATAAATCACATACCTACATTTTAGTACTATCGAATTTTCAAAAAAAAAAAAAAAATTCTGTTTAATGGTTTTTATTTTTTTAAACACTTTTATGGAAGGGACCTACCATTAATCTCGGAATTAAAAATATAATTTGTTAAGAATCTAATAAATAATGTTGAAAAAAACCTTTTCCAAATTTAGTATAAATTGACAAGTCGTTTTCGAAAATATTGAATTTCAAAAACAAAAATAGTTTTTTTTTTTTATTTTTTTACACAATTTTTTTTATAATTTTGTTACACAAAATTTTTTTTTAATTTTCAAAATATCGTTTTCAAAAAAAAAAAAATTGTTTTGTTTTTTAAAATAAGTTTTTTTATCCATTTTTATAAAACTTGGCACCAAACGGTTTTTAACATTATATTATTTTTATTTTTAACAAAAATTACAAATTTTAGATAAATAACGGTATCTCCCATAGAACCATTTCGTTGGTTAACGATTATCTCATTATATATTTAATCGCTTTTTTATTTAATTTTTTATACAAGAACTTCTAACAAGTTTAAATAATATTGCATATTGAAGTTTTCAAAAATAACAAACTTTTGATTTTTAATACAATTTTGAAAATATATTTTTTTTTAATTCGATGCCTCTAAAATGGTTATCTAGTTAATTTTTGTCAAAACTAATTTTTTAAATGAGGTATCAATTTTTTTTTCTCAAAATATTTTGCACAATTTTATAAACAAAAAAATGTATTTAAAAAAAAAACTATTTTTAAAATTTTTAGTCCTAAATTTAAATTTTTAAAGAAATCATGGTGTACATCGCGTTGGTATCAAATTAATTACAGAAGTTTTTTAATTGATTTGATTGATTTTAAAAATAAGAGCAAGTTCGTACGTCCCAGTCGTGTATATTTTTAACATTAGAAATGTTTAAACGGAGGCATACAATATAAAAAAATCAACAAAATATGAAACGCCTAGTAGACAAAGGGGGCGAAACGTGAGGGGAATAAACAAAATAAACAAAATCAACAAAATAAAAAAAATAAACAAACTAAACAAAATAAACAAAATTATTTTGTTCATGCTTTGTTGTTACTAGTTTGAGGAAACAGAAAACGAAGAAGATGATAAAACGGACAGAAAAAAAGGAGAAATGTTCGTAGGAAAAAAATGGGAATGTTTTTGATGATGATTTTTGCGAAATCCGAAAAATATCCGATTTGCGTTTACTTAAATGCTTATATCTTTCGATCCAATTATCCGATTTTCAATATTAAGGTATATAATTAAAGAAAAAATGACTGGCGTGTTAGAGCAAAAAATTTTCAAAATCATTCAAAATTTTATACTAAAAACATGAAAATAAATATCGGACAAATAATTTAATTCAACGAGGAAGTTGATTAAAAAAAAAAGCATTAAAATACTTTCAACCACCAATTGGCGAAAGGAATATAGTGTTCTAAAGCCAGCGGCGGCGGAGTTTGTGCAATAAAAAACCACAATCGTGGCAAATTTGCTTCGCGTCGGAAAAAAAATGCTAAATGTTCATATGTACCTACCTAAATTTGTAGTCGGTATAATAATTGTAAAGATACATTGTGTTTGGTTTGGCTTGCTTATAACTTCGGTTCTAATAATCCGTTCATTAAGGTCTTAAAATTTAGCTAGAATATCGGACTACATTTTTTGTATTATATCATTGCACAGTCACATAAAACTATATATGAAAAACCTTATTAAATTGCGTATTTAATAGAAACAAAAATTTAATACAAAACAATAATTTTTTAAACCACATGTATTTGACCCTTTTTAGGAAAGTTATGATGTTGGTACCTAATGTTCAGAAAAGTTGCTCAACATTTAAATTTGACATTCAATGTACCTACATACATAAATACATAAAGCTTTTTTCATTTCTAATGTTCCTCAACTATGCTGGAATGGCAAATCGGGTAAATTTTTTAATTAGTGGAGTCTTTTTTGAGAAAAATAATATTTTTCAAAAATGCTTAAAAATAAAATGGCAGTAACAGTTATTTTAGTTTTTTTTAAGAATTGATAAAAATGGTAATTGGAAAAAGAAAAAATGAGAAATAAAAAATGTACGCTTTTGGGGCCAAGTTAATACAACTAGACACAGCTTAGGGTGACCACGGTAAAATGATCGAGTTATCATGCCAATATACCATATTCCTAATTAAAAGGAAGGTTGGGACTTTTTAGAGGTTTTTGTCAAATAATTTTTTTATAGCTTTTTGAAAATTTTGAGAAATTTCCGATCTGTCAAATTTTGTCAAATTGAACTTAATAGACTAAAAACCACTAAAGAAGTCTGATGATCGGCATGTAAGCTTATAAAAACTTGGTGGTATACTTCACCCAAGTAATTGTTGTTTCAATCAAAAATTTTAATTTTAAACTTATGGTGCGAAAGCTTTGCTTTGTGTGTATGTGTAATAGCCCATGGCGTTATAATTAGTGCGTACGACTGTTACTCCGCGCCGAAGGGCTTAGGTTCAATCGCCGTGTACATATGCTACCTAAAAGCAAAAATGTTTTTTACGGGTTACTCACTCGTGCGAGGAATTGAAAAATTTTCCAAGAGTATTTCTTGTCATGAAAAAGTGGTTCTCACTTTAGCCGTTCAAATTCGGCAGAAAATTGTAGGTCCCCTACATTCCTGACAATATTACGCACACAGGAATGGTTGAGAGTTATAAGTCACTAGGCCCTACACGAGCTGTTGCGCCACCCAACAGAAAATCTGTGGAATCTGTGATTCCCCGTCCCCAGCTTCAAGCCACGGCATACCAGGACTAATGTGCTTTCTGAGCCCCGTTGCTTGAGTTTGCCATTAAAAATTATTGATTTTTGTGTTCTAAAATTTGACACACCAATGCAGAAAATATTTCGTTACATCATTTGGAAAATCGTGAAAATCGTGAAAATCCGAAATTGCATACTTCCAGGGATGGATAGTGACGATATCTGGAAATTCGATTTTGTATGAGAAGGAGAAAATATTATTTGTTGAATATTATTAAATCAACCATGTTAAGACACCACAGAGCCAAAAATTCATAATTTAGACCGGAAAAGCTGGAAAATCGTGAAAAACTTGAAATTGCATACTCCCAGGGGTTGATATCTTAAAATGTCATAATGTGTGGGAAGAAGAAAATATTGAGTTTTAGGAATGACAAATACTATGAAATGGACAAAGGGCTAAATTTTTCTCTCACCAAAATTGTTTCGCTAACAGATGGCGTTACGTTCTCAAACTGTTACATTTCTGTATACAAATTATCTATAAATTTTATTTTCATTTTTTGGAATGCTTAAATTGATGATAAATTTTGTGCAAGGCTGGGCTGACCATCAGCTAATTAATTTATATAATTTGTATATCCATCAAAAATGAATTCATAAATGATAGAATATTTGATGCCTTAAATATGTATTCTAAATTTTTAACCTAATTTCTTCAAACTTAGTCTTACGCACGCTATAACAAATAAAATATCCTCAATATTTCTACACTAATCTACTATAACAACTTCCAAAAGATGTTTGTCTTATATTTCAAACACAAATAATACCTTTTGAAAAGGACATTTATAATAAAATAATATTGTTTGTATTCTGAATAAATATGCAGGTACACACTCCTTGATCCTTGAAGTTCAATTTAAATAAACAATGACGTCAAATCATATGTTGCGTGTTCTACTTAATTAGATCCAGAATAGTCTGGGTACATACATATGTATTTATTGTTAGTATACTCATCGGGCTATATAATTAACCAATTTAAGTCTTTAAAAATTCCAAGACCGTATAGCTATAGTATACTATACCTATGTATTCCCCCCCCAAACAAACTTACATATGTACATACTTTTAGGTGTGTAACTTGTTTTTAAATTCTCTCTAAGGATCTGATTCGAAATCAGAATATCCTTTTGCCAGAAAATTCAATCAAAACAAACCTGAATTGATTTCCAAATAAAAAGAGAACTATGTAAGTATAGAGGAAGAGGTAGTTAATTTAACCAAGTAAAAATAAAAAGAAAACAAACTGAAAGTAAAATAAAATAAAATAAATGAAAAAAGAAACAAAAATAAAATAATCAATAAAAAGGACTTCCTGCCTGTCCCCATTTTCTACTTTGTATATGTTCTTATTTTTCCCGCAGGCTTTTTAAACAAACCAAAAGCGAATGTAACACAAAAACACACAAAAATAAAAAACAAAACAAAAATCAAGTCCTTGATGTAAGTTTAATAGCGCCGTTGTACACATAGTGTCCTTTAAAATTGCCCAAACGCGGCCGACGACGACGCCGCCGCCAAGTGTTGCACCTCTCCTCACCCCCATGACCAGCCCTCCAAAAAGGAAAAATATTCGTCCTTGACAAAATTGGCTGCTGCTGTAGCTGGTGATTGTGATGGTGGGAAAGTGGGATGCGTATGTATGTCCCTATATATATAATTTCTTTTTGAATTATTGAGTATTCTCAATTGACGTGCCCCACAATAGTACCTACTCGTATTACATTTTTCAAAATGTTTTTATATAACTGTTAGGTGAGTACCTCTAGGGTGTGTTGAGATATCTGTGTCAATACATTTTAACACACAGAACTTTCAATTCAACCCAAATAAGCTCAAGATTATGTGTGCACATCCCTTTTGATGGTGCCGCTTTGTGTTTGAGGTTCCTTGTTCTATCTTACCAAGTCCTATTATACGATATAGTTAGGTTAATAATAATTCAAATACGCGTTTATTTAACCCAATTACTTGTTGTTAATTTAATTGTTGCTCATGACAGCTAGTGGTGTATAATTGAACATAACTAGACCGTGTTATAAATGAAAAATAAAGCTTGATTGGTCAATATAGAAAGGTACGTGGCCTCTTTCTCTCTCTCTCTCTCTTTATATGGAACTATCTGTCAAGGACATTGTCTGCGTTCAAGAGCATTATTTTGTTCCATTTCATATGATTGCTTCAAATCAAATTGCGTGTCATAATAATTAATGTGTTCAAGGACCTTTGGGGGGTTTTTGATATTTTTTTAATTTTTTATTATTTTTTTTTTTGGTAATTTTTATTTTTAATATAAATTCATAATATATACTTACTTTTTCTGAATATTCAACAACATCACGCATTGAACGTGGATATCCAGAAATTAAATATGCTTTGGCAGCTGGAGCCATTTTCATTTCTAACATAAGTACTTCGGTAACAGTTTTTGATGATAATTGTGCAAAATCTTGCATATCTTTTGAAAGAATTAATAAAAAGTATTTATATTAATCATTCAATTTAATTATAATATTAAACAAAAAATAAATCCTTACCATTACCCATCGCATACTGTTGCAGAAGATCCATCATATTTATATGTATGACACCTCGACGTTCCTGCATAAAAGTGTCACAATGTGTTACTTTGCCACTACCTGGGCCTCCTAAAATTACAGATAAATAGGAAGAATTAAAAAAAATTTTACATAATGGAATTTTTTTTAAGGATTTTTGAAAAAAAAACTAACCTAAAACAAATATCACTGGAACCTTTGGTGGATCGAATTTTATTTTGCCAGCATTTTCCATATCGGATAATGGGGCATTCATTGCCGAACCACTGGCACTGTTTAATGTATTGCGAGGATTTGTTCGTTTCCAAGCTGCATCGTTGGCGGTTTCGTTTGTGTCCTGTGCCGCGCTGGCATCTGTAAGATAATTTATTCAATCTTAGGTATTTTTTTTTTTTTTTTTTTGAAATATACAACAATTCAGCAATAGGTAACTAGCTGATCCACCCGGCTTCTCACGGAGATTTTCATCAATTTTAGCATTTTAAAAAGGACAACTAACTCAACAACTTTCTCAATACAATGAATTTTTTTTTGCAGGCTTCAATAATTTTCTATACATAAATAGAGCAGTCTGAGAGCATAACCCCATTCATTGGCGATATCATTTTAGTGAGAGACAAAATTAGCAGATTGTCAATTTTATAGGGTTTGTCATTTCTTAGGACCAATATTTGCTTTTTCGCCTTACACAAAAAAATGCAATTTTCCAATATCGCCATCATTAACCCCTAAAAGTATGTAATTTCCGGTTTTCACTATTTTTCGACGATTCAAAAAACGAGACTTTGTAAAGACAAATTGGTTGCCGCATTTTTTTTGAAAATCGAATAATTTTAACGACGCGGCGCTGCATTGGTGTTGTTGTTGCTCAAAGCATTTAAAAATGTCTTTACTTGGCATTTCTGACTTCTTTTTATCGTAACTTTATTGCTTCCGTATATAAAAAAAATAAATAAATGACATATTCGTTAAGAAAAATTTACTGCAGGCTTTTTTTTGTATTCAAAGCATTTTTATACGACTTGGGAATCTGATCAAAATATGATACTCAATTTATTTGTAAAGCTTAGAGTCATATTTGTATTTAAATGATGATATTTAAATATTAATTTTAAACACAGCGGTAACCTTAGTCAGGAACACTTAAAATTATATCATCGCTGTCGAAAAAGAAATATCTGTATATTTAAGAGATTTTTAATGAATTTACCAATGAAACGGACAAAAAAAGAGGAAAATCTCAAACCATCAGAAATCGTAATAAAAATTACTTTCTTTTAAATATTATTTAAATAAATCATAGGGACGAAAATTAACATGCCCGTCAAGTAAGCATTGCCACTTTCAAATTTTTAGATTCTAATAATTTAATTAATTGTCATAAATTTGTTGTAAATTTTTCTTGAGAGAAAAAATACTGTCGCGTTTTTTTTTTAAATCTCCTCTGGTTCACAAACGGTAAAATGAACTTTAAACAGAAAAAAAATGCGTTAATAATTGTTGTAATTTTTTTATTCTTTTTTTATGAAGTTTAAACAAATTAGATACCTTCCAAAAAAAAAATACTTAAAAAAAATATCTGTCGTAATTCTGGATTCATCGATGCATTGCAATCTTAAGATTTTTTGGAATAACCAACAAAATCACATTTTTTTTATCTACCATTATTTTACAACATATTTACGACTGTTGTTTATATATTGCTTTTTTTCAGTTCATTTTACTCCTGCTTGAGAGGAAAAGTATTCGCAAAAGATTTGTTCTTTCTTTTTTTTTTGCGACAATTGTACCTACGATATATTTACGACAATTATTTAAATATTTTTTTCTACTGTTTTGAGTTCATTTTACCTTTTTTTGATTGGTTGGTAATGAGTTTTTTTTTAAATGAAACAAATTTAAGACAATTAATCCATTTACAAAAATTTTAAAAATTTTAAAATGGTAATGCTTAACTTGACGAACTTAAAAAAAACACGAAATCAAAAACCTAACTAAATGAATCATTTTCCTATTCGCTTACAGAATTAATACAAAATGAATTTATATAAAATATCTTCAACTTGCTATTTTTAACATTTAAATGTTTATATCTTCAGTTGCATAGTATGAATTTTGAACACATATTTTAAATTTTGATAACTTAGGCGAATGCAAATGGTTAAGACTTTAAAGTAATTACGTACATAAATAAAAATAAATTATTTGATGTCTCACTTAAATTTGAGCCTATTGCAGTGACTGACTTTTTGCAATTTTTGACACTTCTTGTTTTCTGTCGCGCCATTTTTTAATGGCAAACAAATATATTTAGGTATATTCTTTAATGCAAAGTCAAACATTTGCTACCAAATCAATAACATCGTTAAAAAAAAATATAATTGCATTTGATTCATTAATTAACTTGCGACAAATGCATCGTCAGAAAAAATTTAACAAATTTTAGTATTTTTTGCGTCGCGATTTCTTGGTATTAGGTTCGACTGAATATTCGAGCGATCGAAATTGCAAGTGTGTTCAAACTTTTTTTTAATGACAAATACATAAATAATAAAAAATCGCAACGTCAGAAAATGGCAAGTGCGTTAAAAAATCGTGCGACGGAAAACCACAAGTTCGTGCCTGGCAAATATATTTGTTGCGATTGTGACCTTTTTATTCGCAACTTTAGAAAATCGCATGTGTGCTTTAAAGTCGTGTGACGGAAATACATAAGTACGTGCTTGGAAAATGATCGCAAGTGCGTTCAAAAATCGCGCGACAGAAAATCACAACACTTGCATGGCAATTATTTGTTGCATTAATTATTTTTTAATCCCAACGTCAGAAAATCGCAAGCAGGTTCCTTAGCTTAAAATTTTACTTCAGCACCGACAATCTTAAACTTCCAAGTTTTATCAACTATTTTTGTTGAAGTTCTACTCTATCGTTAGCAACTTAAATAAGTTAAAGGATTAACAATATTTTTTCGCCCACACAATTTGCAAACGAAAAATAATATGAGTTTTCATTGGTTCAAGAAGAAAAAAAAAAATTATTAAATATGGCCCCCCTAATGTTAGTTCACACATTTGTTTCATTAAAAATAATTTCTGTTTGACATTCAAAATGGTTCTTTTATCATTCGGTTCATGTAAAAAAATATAGTAGGCATGTTTATTTTTTCATACGCAAATTGGAGTAAAAACTCTGTAATTCAAATTATATGCTTCAAAGTGTAAATAAACAAATTGCAAAAAAGTGAGTCATTTACAAATCGTTACAAGGAAATTAAATAAAAAAAACTAAAACTAAAGAAAAATAATAATAAATGGTTTTAAATGATTT
The DNA here is from genome assembly GCA_951394125.1 of Epistrophe eligans. NCBI lineage: Eukaryota > Metazoa > Arthropoda > Insecta > Diptera > Syrphidae > Epistrophe > Epistrophe eligans. The sequence goes on from OX596028.1 coordinate 108,846,874, forward strand.
CTACGACCTCAACAGGTGCACCAATAACCACAACAATAAAACTATTAACCTCATGTATTTATATACCCCGCAGTCAGAAAATTACACTACATCGTCAACAATTCTCAAAAGAAAAACAAAATTTCCACAATTTCCTCGTCATATAAAAAATATCCTGTTTCACATTTGTAATAATAAGCAAAACTTTCACAACAACCACACCAACAAAAAAATTAAGTTGAACAAAACAAAAACAAAACAAACTCCAATTCAACCTCCTTTTTAATCCAAAACAATATCGGTCGGTAGGTATCGACAAAGGTGAACTCAATTGTTAAAGCTTTATAACACGTGCACTTTTTCGAACTTTTGTATCAATGTAAATGTTAAATATGCACTAGTTTGAGTGTGTGAATGAAGAAATATATAGTCTACTAAACAGTAAATACTGCTAGACTGCCTCAATAAAAAAAAAATAAAAATAAAAAAAAAACATCACAAAATCCCAAAAAACTTCACACTAAGAAAGAAAAAAAACAATAGTTTTTGTATTGATTTTCTAGAAAATCATGTGGTGTGGTGGGTGTTTTTTTCGAATATCGACTCGTTCATTTACTTTTTCAAATGTTCATTGCCCCGCTCACCGCATTTGCAAACATACACAGCAACTTCTTGTTCACATGGCTATATATTATATAGGTAGTGAAGCAGTTATCCTTTCTGCATACATTTTTATATTCGAGTCTTGTAAGTCCAGTCGACGACAACGACGACGAGTGTATAGGTACTGTAGGTATAGAGAAATCCTTGAACCCCATACTCTCTCAGAATTTATATATATTATAATGATTTCACGGTGTGTAAAAGGTGGGTGACTTTTTATTTTGAACAATTACTTTCTTATACCAACCAACCTTCGATTGTGACATTGAGGTGACAGAAGGCTCAATCAATGGGCGGCAAAAAAGGATAATATCTGAGATTTCATACTCCATCGAGTGTACACACTGTATACAAAATAAAGGACATAGCATAGTTATTTTTTTTTTTGTGTTTGGTAATTTTTATAACGGGTCAATGAGTTTTATTGAACCTAATATAAAGAAAACTTGTGTTCATCATCATGACCATCATCATCGTAGGTAAATTTAATATGAAAAAAAAGTTAAGAAACTATAAAGCTAATAATAGAATAAAATAATATTTTCAAAAATACCTATTTTAGATGCTTTTCACGCCTTTTTTTGGGGATCTTTATTTAAGTTATGATTAACGCCCACGTCTGCTGCGCTTTTTTTCCATCATGCTCTCAAAAACAAATGTTTTGAAACAAAATCTATTTTTATCAATTTGATTTACTTCTTGCACATCTTCTCTTGGGGATTTTGTCATTTATTAGGTTTTAGTTTGGGATTTTGGGTTTCTGGGGTTTTGTTTTTGGGATTATGGCTTTTTTCAAGGCCGTATGGACACATCATAAATAGGATATTAAATTTTTTTCCGTTAAACCATGAGAGTATCTCACTTATGGGACATTCAAAATATTAGTACCTATGCCGTCATCTGAAATGTGAAGTCATAAAACGTTAGTTGATTTCATTAAGTTTAAGTTAGTCAGCAAAGGCGATTTTAAATGAATTTTTAAAATTTTTTTTTTTGAAACTCGTAGAGATTGTTAGCACCACATTATCTGGGATATTCAAAAAAAAGTATACAATCTCAATGTGATAGAAATCGATCAGCCATAAGCAATAAGGGATATTCGAAAAATTAGTATGTAATATGAAAGGGCTCTAATTGATCACAGTGATTGGCTAGTCATATGCAACTTTTAATGATTTTTTGAACATTTTCACGAGTTCATCCATTAGAGGATTTAAGTACTTCATTTGTGGGATATTCGAAAAATTTGTTTTTCATCTGGAAGAGTACAAATTGGCCAGCCTTATTCGATTTTTAATGCTTTTTTAAAGTTTTAACATTAGAAATGTTTAAACGGAGGCATACAATATAAAAAAATCAACAGAATTTCAAAAATATGAAACGCCTAGTAGACAAAGGGGGCGAAACGTGAGGGGAATAAAAAAAATAAACAAAATCAACAAAATTATTTCATTCATGCTTTGTTGTTATTAGTTTGAGGAAACAGAAAACGAAGAAGATGATAAAACGGACAGAAAAAAAAGGAGAAATGTTCGTAGGAAAAAAAAGTGGGTATGTTTTTGATGATGATTTTTGCGAAATCCGAAAAATACCCGATTTGCGTTTACTTAAATGCTTATATCTTTCGACCCAATTATCCGATTTTCAATATTAAAGTATATAATTAAAGGAAAAATGACTGGCGTGTTAGAGCAAAAAAATTTCAAAATCATTCAAAATTTTATACTAAAAACATGAAAATAAATATCGGACAAATAATTTAATTCAATGAGGAAGTTGATAAAAAAAAAGCATTAAAATACTTTCAACCACCAATTGGCGAAAGGAATATAGTATTCTAAAGCCGGCGGCGACGGAGTTTGTGCAATAAAAAACCACAATCGTGGCAAATTTGCTTCGCGTCGGAAAAAAAATGCTAAATGTTCATATGTACCTAAATTTGTAGTCGGTATAATAATTGTAAAGATACATTGTATTTGGTTTGGCTTGCTTATAACTTCGGTTCTAATAATCCGTTCATTAAGGTCTTAAAATTTAGGTAGAATATCGGACTACATTTTTTGTATTATATCATTGCACAGTCACATAAAACTATATATGAAAAACCTTATTAAATTGCGTATTTAATAGAAACAAAAATTTAATACAAAATAATAATTTTTTAAACCACATGTATTTGACCCTTTTTAGGAAAGTTATGATGTTGGTACCTAATGTTCAGAAAAGTTGCTCAACATTTAAATTTGACATTCAATGTACCTACATACATAAATACATAAAGCTTTTTTCATTTCTAATGTTCCTCAACTATGCTGGAATGGCAAATCGGGTAAATTTTTTTCAAGTTCACACATTAGAGGTGTTAGTACGCGTTTGTGGGATATTCGAAAAATTGGTATGCCATAGGCGATGAAGTTAATACCTTATTTGTGGGATATTCAAAAAATTATTTCTAAAAGGGTACTAATTGGTCGGCCTTAGGCGAATTTATTTTTTTTTTTTTTCAAATTCACCCATTATAGGATGTTAGAATTTCATTTGTGGGATATTCAAAAAAATTATAAAGAAAGATCACTTATTGTTCTTAAAAGGTAAAACGTTTTTAGTTATTTTTAAAGCCATAGGCGATTTTTGAAGATTTAAAAAATATGTTGTTTAAGGTCAAATAGGATGCTAACCTCATTTATGGGATATTAAAACAAAACAACATTTATAGGATATTCAAAAAAAAAATTTATTTAAAAAAAATAGGTCATATGAAAGGTTATTTTAAAATCTGCAAGATTTGTAAATCGTTTCTTGAAAAAACATTCATATTGTGCTTTGTTTTAGTACCACACAACTATCATATATACAAAAAACACTTTGATTTATTAATACTGTATAAGTTCATGTTCTATGTTTATTTTTCTCATTATTTTTGTTGTCTATTTAATATTTCTACGATGATTTAATCCTATTTAACTTATTAAAAAATGTCACCTCTTTAAAGCCATTTTATCAGCATATAATTTATTTTAATGTTACTTTGTGTTGTTAGCCATTTAAACTTGTGAATATAGGATTAAAACTACACTCTAATACTTTTTCTATTTTTTAAGAGATCACAAACCATTAATTATCCGATAGTTTAATGGGTTTATTAATCGCGCGCCGTTGACAGAAGCCGCAGTGGGAATTCAATTTGATTTGCCATCACTCTGTGTTTTTTTTTAATAATTATATTGTGACACGTAACATTTTGCTCAAATAGGCAAAGCAGTGTTTTAAGAAATTATTATCAATAAAATTAATGTTAATTTCTGTTTAATTAGATATAGATTTATATTTATTATTAGATTTAAATTTAAGGAAGTGTATTGTATGTAAAATGGTTTTTAAAAGGTTAATTATAATTTTTATTTAATTTAATTTATTTTAGGTATTTAAAAACAATTTTTTTATATTTTTTTTTTCTGCATTAAAAAGTTAAAAATTAATTGAGAATTTAATAAAAATATACTTTTAACTTTTGGGAAAATTATTAGGATTATTATATATTAAGAAGAAAACAAATATTACAATTCACAATAAGAGTACACTTTTAAAAGTCTGTGAAAAGTTAACAGTCATAAGTTACAAAATTGTATTTAAATAAGATCGATAAATAAATTTAAAAAGAGAATGAACTACTCACTTTAAATATGTAAGTTTTCCGAAAAGTGAAGTTTTCAGGACGTATGTATGTCAAGTTTGTAAAATAATAAAAAAAAGAAATTACGAAATTAAAGTTCTTTTATTATTAATTAGTTGAAGAAAGAACCAAATTCTAATTTTTACTTGCGATATAGATATGTACAATGTACATATGTATATGTAGGTACTGATATATGGCAAGTTATGGATTCGCAAAAAATAAATCGAACTTGAGTTTTTCATCAAAGTTGACATTACGTTGATAGCGAGGTCGAAAAAGGTGGGTCTCGCAATTCTCAAAATTTTATATATAAAAAATTAATTTAAAAAAAAACGATCCAACGATTTAAATTTTTTTTTTCTCATAAATTGAGATTTGTGCAAGAAATCGGATGGCGTACATTGCGTTGGTGTCAAAACAGTTTCAGAATTTATTTAATCAATTTATTTCTAATTATATTGATAGTTTTAAATTTCACAATATGTAGTCCTAACTTGACAAACATGTTTTCAGGAATTATTAAAGAAAACCCATTTTATAAGTTCAGAAGGATTAAATTTTATGTTACTTAAAAAGCAGAATGCGATATCTTAGCAAAATCAATTTTTATCAAAGAGCACGAAAGTGCCCAGCCAAGTTCTGGCACTACACAGTACACACTTTACAGGAACAAACTAAGTCGATTTTCGACCCCCCTTTAATTTAAAAAAATCACAAAATTTCAACCCTTTAGCATAAGTGGTCCTGAGATATAAGACGTCAAAAATCGCAAAAACCGTAACTGACGGCGACTGAACTGACAGACCATCAAAATTATTGAGGACTTCCCGACACCGCAAAATCTTATAATTTCGCACAGCAGCGGTTTGTCTTGTGGTGCATACAAAGGAAAAAATCGATAATTTGAGATTTTAAATTCTGTATCTAATTTGAATCAAATTGATCCAACCATTTATAGGCTTTGGCACAAATTACAGGGGACGCGACGCAGAGAACGATTGACGTTAAGGGGAAAACCACTTTTTTTCGATTTTTCCATCAACTTAGTTTTCAGTTTCATTAAAATTTCGAAAATTTTTGTTTGAACGTAAACAATATGTAAATGTGAGCATTGAGCAAGTGAAAATTATCTCTGAAGGGTTTTGGAACGTCATTGTTTTTCAAAAGGATTCAGTTCGATTTCAAGTCTCCGCAGCTAGGCTCTATAAAAAAATTATATTACTTATATTACACAGCTTATACATATTACCACCGTTTTCGAATTTTTTTTTTTTTTTTTTTTTTTTTTTTTTTATTTGTGTAAATACAAGTGGGCGAGTGACCTAAGCAACATTGGCGTAAGTGTGTAAGTCCCGGCAGTTTGGTATAGATCAGATTAGCCGTATAAAACTAATGATTGTGAAACGTATTCAAGGAGTGAGGTAAACACTTACGTTTATACAAGAAAGGAAAAACTTTAACATCAAAAAGACCATTATATCGTGAAAATTAAGGCATTCGAAATTTCTAGAATTAAAAACAAACCCAATCGTAATGACACCTAAACAAAAGAAAATAAATTAAATATGAACTCGTGTTAGGTAGGTAGGTCTAGGTAAAGTCTGAACTCTTAACACAAATGGGTATATAACATTAATTAAGAATTCATTCAGCTGTCTTAATAATTCTATTTTTATTAATTAATTAAATCACAAAATACCAACAGCTGCTATAATATCCTGCAACCAAAAAGATAAAATCAAAAAAATGCCCCCCCACAGCAGAGCCCTCATCACACGATTCATATACCCTTTTGCGATGATAATAATAATATTTATATTTATACATTTATTTGCTTACCTGTGTCTAAACAAATACCCATTATCCATTCGGTGGCCAATGTTACAAAAAAAAACTTTTTTTTATAAAAAAAAAACCTTTTTTTTTTTCCTGCAAACCTTTTGAAAGAAAAAGGTCTTTAATAATCCATTTGATGGTGGTAATCAAGGTTTTTATTCATTTTATTTTTTTTTTCTTAATAGTTTCACTATTTTTCACTTTTTTTTTCATTAAATTGTATTTTTTTTATTTTGAAAACTATATCTATATGGTAAATTTCTTATAACTTTTAAAAGAATATATTATCACAGCACAAATTAAATATTTTGAAATAGAAATTTCTATTTCACTTAAAATTGTATCTAGATACAAATTAAATACATATAAATTATAAAATTTTTTTAAAAGATAACGGCGGAAAGAAACGCGTAAAATCTGTCACAAATTCCGAATTCAACTAAAACCCTAACCCGATGACAAAGAATAAATTCTACTTACCAATATTGTACTGTATGTAGTTGCGGGTAGATATTGGTTAAAAAAAAGCTAAAGCTGGTCGTAGGTATAACGTTGGTCGTTTTTTTACCGATAAATAATTAATGCATTATAGCAGTTATATCCTTTTGAATTCCACATATACACAGAATATTTTTGTTGTTGTTGTTGTTTTTTTTTTTTTTTATTATTTCCCTCTCTCTGATTGTAATGTTGTCTATATTTTATCAACGTACATAATACACTGGAATGCACATCCGTTTGGATTTGTATTTTTATATTGTTGTTGTTGTTTTTTGTCTGTATTTGTCAATAATGATTTAAAGATACTCAAGTTGAGACACGTACATACCTAAGTTTTAGTTTAAGTGTATTATAGTAAATTGTCCTTTTTATATACATATATGTATATACAAAAAAAAAAAAAACATTTTATTTTATTTCCTCCTCGCTGCTTGTTGATGTCCTGACCGCGAAATTAAAATTGTGTGTATAGGTTGATTAAAACAAAAAGTGTAAATGTGTAACTCATGTATAGTATAGGTGAGTGTTAGGTATGTAAAATAGTCGTACCTATAGAAGGATAATTGGACATGGATGTTATTCTGTTGACAAACTAACAATAGAGCTAGAAGAATTGAAGTGACAAAAACATGATGACGAAGACAGTAGTTGTAAATGTGGGGCACCAGTAATGAAGTGTTTTTCAAAGCTTATGTATGGATGGTAAGCTTATTAAGTGTTAATCAACTCCAAAAAAAAAGGCTATAATCGACTCAATTTAAAGAAATAACGTTATTCAAATTGTCAAAAAACCATTGACCATCCTTCATCCTTCAATATTAACCACTAATATAATCCTAGATTTGGCTGAAGAAATATTTATATCTTAAATTTTGTTCGCATTTAATTAAGAACGTTTGTTTGAAAATTATAATACAAAACTTAGCGAAGATTCAAATTGCAGTCTTGCAGAAGTTTTTATGTTTTTATTATTATTTTCAACCACATCTCACAGCGCCACCTAGCCAACATTTTTTAGACTATACAATTTTAACTTTCAAAGAAAATTTCATATGTAGAAAGCGAAAAATTCAAATATAAGAAAAGTGGGTGTGGCAGTAGGCAAATTTACAACAGAAAAAAAAAACATTGTTTTGACTCAAGAGAGATTTTTTATAAATTTTGAGCCCTTTAAGGACGTTATACAATGATACAATTCTAATATAAAAAATGGGCGTGGTAGTGGGTGGAACAAATAACACGTCATGTTTAAAATTGAAGAGAGCTTATAATTACAAAATTTTAATGTTCAATAAGAAGAAAAGTAAATTATTATATAAGTGGGCGTGTCAATGAGCGGATTTTACTCAAACCACTTTCTAAATCATCGCGCGAAATAAACTAATAGGAATAAAAATTTTAAATTTCAATAAAATTTGTTCAGCAGTTTCCGAATCTATGAGCTTCACACAGTCAAACATAAATTTTTATAAATATTGATAAATGATAAATTTTCATTAGGTACAGTTAAATTATGTAAAACTTCTAAATACAACCAAAGACCACAAAAAATAGTGAGTATAGGTACCTGCTACATAATTTTATTTGAATACATTTTTGTTTGTGCACCAGATGTTCGTTTTAACGAATAGAGAACAGTGAGTAGTGTGTATTTGTAACTTTTTAACAGTTATATAACTGACTGAGCATACAGGTATACAATGCACAATGTACATATGTTCTTGTTCTTTGTCAAAAGCAAGAAATGGCACCTTAGAAGCTCCTTCGTATACTTATTTGCGTTTTTATTTTTTATTCACTTTTCATTAATATATTTGAAATTAGCCATTTTGGGGGTAGCTGCTACATGGCATATATTTTTCATTTCGCAATTTCATTTTTTGCAATTTAGTCATTTTGATATTGATATTTTGGGAAGTTTTTATTTCGATATAGATTTTTTTCGCATAGTAATCATTTCGCAAAATTTCACATTTTAATTTTTATCGCTCATTTCATTACTTCGCATTACCTATATTAATTCGGTTATTTTTACATCGCATTTATCTTTTTTTCACATTATATTAGATACTTCTTTAATTATTTTACTACTTTTTTTATTGTTATATTGAATATTAATAATTTCGCATTTCATTATTTTGTAGGTAAAGTATTATTTAGCTTTTAAATTTAAATAATTAAATGCGCAATTTATTACAAAAATCCAAGCTGTCGAAATGATCATGTCGCAATTTCTTATTTCTGCATTTAGTCATTTCGCATTTAAAAAATTAAACAAAATTAACTCTTTTTAGATTTGCGATTTCTTGGTATCATGTGCTATTATTTATATTGAAATTCATGTTTTCCATTTTTTGCGACTGATAAATCACGCCATTGAAATAAGCAAGTAGTAGATATTTTCCAAACAACTTCTCTCTAGACCGAATTTTGTATTTTTTTTAAATAAAATCTTAAAATCTTAGTCTTAAAATCTAAATCTAAAGAAAAAGAATAACAAAAAATAGAAGGTGTAGATAGCTGTCGTAAATGTGAAGTAAAATTGTGGTAAAAGAAAAAACAATTGACGCTCTTGTCAAAATTAGCATTTTTAACTCCCAAAAAGAGATAATATGAGTTTAAGGCAGGAAAAGGAATGTGTCGTTAATTTGTAGTAAAATTGTCGTGAAAGAAAAAAAATTATCGCACTTGTTCAAATTAGTATTATCACCTCCCAAAAGAAGTAGGTACAATGAATTCAAAGCTTAAAAATGAATGTGTAAATAATTGTCGTAAATTTCTAGTAAATTTGTCGCAAAAAAAAATTAAAGCGCCTGTTTAGATTAGCGTTATCACCTCCCAAAAAGTGATAAAATGAATTCCAAGCAGAAAAATGTATAAATAACTGTCGTCAATTTGTAGTAAAATTATCTTAAAATAAAAAAATGTTCGCTTTTGTTTAAATAGGCATTGTCACCTCCCAAAAAGAGGTAAAATCAATTCAAAGCTGAAAAAAAAGTGTTATAAATTTGTAGTAAAATTTTCGTAAGTAAAAAAATGTCCGTACTTGTTTAAATTAGCATTATCACCTCCCAAAAAGAAGTAAAATGAATTCAAAGCTGAAAAATGAATGCGTAAATAATTGTCGTAAATTTGTAGTAAAATTGTCCCGCTTATTTTTTTTTTAAATAACATCCCCCCCTCGACAAATTTTAAGAAAAAATCACATTCATTCAAATTGATTTTTAAGTGGTAATGCTAACTTGACAGTATGATGTACTATGAACAATTGAACGTACAATGAAGGTATAGTTGTTTTTTTTTTTAAACGAAATTTCGTAGATTGTATAATTAATTTATTTTCGAAGCGAAAGGTTTATATTATCGAGTCTTAGAGAATTTTATTGATTTTTAGTCTAATTTTTTGAATTTTCAAACTTAATTTTTAATTCAACCCGATTCCGGTAAATGAAGCTCCTACTCCTTTTTGCATAATATAATTTATTCATATCATGGTGAAAACAATTTAACTCATACATTCACTTCCTTTTAGTTTCTAGCGATTTGATATGGCTGATGATGATGATGATGACAGTACACAATACAGCGTCATGGTATGGTTAGTATACATCTGCATATCTATAAAAAAAAAATGTAACAAAGTATCTTTGCATATTCAATGAAAAAATTGACCGCCAAAAGTTGAGGTCTGTCTAAATCTAAATATGTATCTAGATATAGGCAAATGCAAAGCAAATATCATGAGCAAATTTTATTCAAAGCCGACTAAAGCTCCTTTATATTATTTTGCTGTTGCTTTTGCTGCTGCTGATGCGATAGCCTATCTATAACAACGAGAAATCCTCGCATTCAATTGCATGCATTTAAACCTATAAAAGGACACTATGAATAAATCAAGTACAAAAAGTTTTTTTTTTTTTTTTTGAGTGTGTGTGGATAAAATTTTGTATGAAGAGAAATACATTCAAGTGCAAATGTCCTTATAATTTTCTATGTATGTATGTATGTTGATGCAAAGCTTTCTTTCTTTTTTTTTCTTTTCTTTTCATTTTCAGTTCAATCGGTTTTATGTTTGTTTCTTTTACAGTCCAAAAGTTGGTGTATTAGTTCTTTTTTATTTTATCTTTTTTTTGTTTTAATTTATTCAATGTCCTTGAGCTTGGGTTGGTCGTGTATACATAAAATAAGGATAAACAAACACGCATCCTATAACCAAACACTATCACATAGACATAAGGATAAAAGGATATACCATTAAATTGAATGAATTTTTGAATGAATAGTATTTTCAGTTTTTTTTAATGGCTTACACAAATATCTATATAGATAGATAGGCATAGCTTTTTTGGCACGAAAGAATATGGTATAATGATTGACTTCGTCATCGTGGCACTTTAAAATTATTATTATCATTGAATTGGCTCGTTTTTTTTTTCGTTGCACTGATTGAGATATTTTATGGTGTAATAAATTAAAGTGAACCATAAAATTTGCAATATTTATTATGTTTTGAGTGCTTGTTTAAAAGGTTTTTGTAGTATAAAGTTGTCCTGTGGGAGATTTTGAAAAATGATGGTATAGTTACATATCTAATTTTTGGTACAAAAGTTTTTTCTTATTCAAATTTAGATAGTATATTCATATGGGAAATGTAATATTAGGATAATTTCTGTTATGAGAACACTTGGGAGTTAAATTTACTCCCCTTATAAGGTCCTTTTAAATTTATGAGAATTATAATGAGATTTAAAAGATAGGAACATTTATAAGATTAGGATATAACGGAAAATGATTGATAGTTTTTATGTGATTATGAAAATATAGGGTTCACAAGATTTTCAAGGTCAAAATGGTTAAAAGACAAAAAAAGTTTTGGAAAAAAAAATTGTTTATACTTAAAAAAGAATCTGATAATGATCGAGTTGTTTCCCGTTAAATAGCAACTCCAGTACTAAATTGGTGGTAGACCCAGAGCCTAGTGATCTACAACTCTTAATCATTCCTGTGTGCTTGTTATTGGCAGGAATAAAGGGGACCTACAATTTTCCGTTAAATCCGAACCGCTTCGGTGAAAAGCACACTTTTATAACAAGATATACTCTCAGAGGATTTTTATCATTTCCTCGCAAGGGGTAGTAACTCGTGAATAAAACATTCCTGTGTTCCTTTTTTTACCACGCCCCTTTATGTGATACACCTTTTTCACCAATTCCATTTTAGGTATAACCTCTTATAAAATCAAGCCTGTTTTAGCCACGACCTTCATTGTATACATCCTAATTTGACCATGTCCTTTTTGGCTAAGACCCTTTTAGAACAAACCCCGACGCCTCCTTAATAAGCCCTTTTTAGGACATCGGATACTTTGACTAAAGTTTTTTTCTTTAACATAAAAATGTATAAAAATGTTTGTTTAAGATGTTTTATAATTAACATTGATTAAAAGGTGTATTAATTTTCTCTTGTGCTCTGAAAACCGAAACTTTTTCCAAGGCTCTGTAAAAAAAAAACCTGCCCCCAATGCCATGGGTGAATTATTGGCCTTAGTAAGTTTAGCTTATGTTATATTTAAATTTAAAAATTCTGTAGTCCTTGTTTCTAATATTACCGTTATATCCTTGAATCTTTCTCATTATACCATATACCTAAATTTCCTTTAAAAATCGACAGAAAACCTTTGACCTCATTTTTTTCTTTTTGAAATCCCCTCGAAATGAATAACTTATTACAAAATTCAATTAAATAATACACCTTATGTCGTTTGTTCGATAAAGGTACTCAAATATACCTTCCCAACACGAATTTTGTATTTTCCAATTGCTCCTTTTTCAACAAATATATACATAAAACTTTTCACTTAAAACATCTGCTCATTGTGTCATATCATCATATAATGGAAAGAAAAACCCATTATCGATGACAGCCACGTGTGTAGTTTTATATAAATGTGTGTTAAGAATGTGGGCCATTTATTTATTTTAATATACATACATATGTATATAAGTAGGTATTAGATATATTGAAAGCCTTGAAATCTAGCTATAACCCCATATTAAGGACTAACATTATATAGAACCCATCTCCATAGACCACACAATAATTTAGAATGGATATACACCTTTTTTCCAGTAATTAACAACCCACAAAATGCTACAAGTAAATATAAAAAACTGTCTAACTTTTGATTAGAGCAAACCCCCCATCCTCCCCTTTCCACTCACCCATTAATCCAACTCTCGTTTATATAAACACCATTTTTGCCCTGTACCGATAGCAAGCTTGGTTCTCTGAATTTTTGAATTTTCAATTTAAAAAATGAAAACTTATTTTCAAATATTGATTGGTGATGAGAATTGACTGACTGACAGCCACACCAAAATTTCATTAAACATCAGGTCCCACATACAACTTTCTCAATATGTTTTCTTTTTAAGAAAAGGAAACAGTGGGACGGGTCGTATTGAAAAATTAAAAGTTAAAAAAAAATAATTCAGAAATTGAGTAAAGGAACCAATTCTCCAAGCAAGATCCTCCAAGTAAAAACTTTAAAAAGTTACAAAATGTTATCCTTGAAAAATTGAAATCCTGTGAAATCGATTTAAACAAAAAATAGAAATTTATTTTCGGTCTTGCTAATTCATTTCTACATAAAATACAATATTGTATCTTTTCGTTTTAAACACATTAAATTATTTTTTTTTTTTAAACTGGGCGTGCCAGTGGGCGTAACTACCTAATAATTAGCTTATTAAACCGTACCTAGGTGTCATTGGCGTTAAAACATATTTAACATTAAGTATTTATTCTATTTCTTTTTTCAATTTTCCAATTTTATTTCAATTTTTAAGCAATTCATTCCCACTGTAGAGTACATCATGGAAAAGCAAACTATACAGACAACACGAAAGCAGACATTAAAATGACATTTATTTGTGAACAGGTGTAATTACTTTCAGAATTCACAAAAAAAAAAAAAAACCGACACACTTGGTAGATAGACAGGGCTTGACTATCTCATATAAAGTTCATAAATTTTCCAATCGAAATTGAATAGTTTAAACATTTTTAACTTAAAAAAAAAAAAACCTCCACATTCATATTGTGGGCAGACACAGTCCTTCTATTTCCCACATGATAAAACTAATAAAATTTTAAAGGCTACTACCATCACTGCCGACGCCGCCGCCGCGCCGCCTCCGCTGTCCGCACCGAACCCGTCGTCGTTGTCAGAATTTTCGTTGATGATGAAGAGTGTCGTCTTGTGTTGTATACGAACATCCTTGAAAGTTAGTTTTGTTTAATTTATTGATGTAACACGATACGTATACGAAGGGCTACCTATTTGGGGTAAGGGTTCTTGACTCTCCGCAGCAAAGTCATAATTGCATATTTAATTATAGTAGCTTTATCTACATATGCACATATGTATGTATATAGAAAACTTTTGTTTTATACTGTTGGTGTTGGGTTGAATATTGTTGATTGTTTAATTAGACAAAAGAGAAAAATAGAGCATATTTTTTAAGGCTTGCATAAAATGTTTAAGTATGTCGAAAGTAAAATTTTTGTAGGACTTTGTTTCATTAAAATTCGAGTTTCTTCTTCTTTTTTTTTAATTTGTTACGTTTAATTAAAAAAAAACATAGAAAATATAGAAACTATTGAAAACATAGAAATGATTTTATGACCAATTTCATTGTGCAATAAACATTGTAATACAGCAAGACTTAATCCCTTTTTCGAGGCGATGATTTGCTAACTTTATATGAATTTACCAACAAAAAACATAGAAAACATCGCCTGATAGTATTTAAAATGTAACTAACTACTTAAAGAAAAGCTAACTGGTAATAAATTATGAAGTAGTTAACAGTTTTTGAAGGGATACTTAGCTAACTTGATATCAAATTAACAAAGCAGACAAAAAACGTAGAAAACATAGAACTACAAATTTGAAACTAGGCAAATTATCCACCTAACCACTTTTCTTTCGATAAATGTCCCTTCGTAAACTTGCCCCCCATTTAAGCAGTGACGGCAAGTTTCAAAAATACAACGGTAACACTAAATACATAATATAATGCTAATTTCAAAGCCAAAAACCAACCAACTTAAGAGTTTTTATACGACTAAGCACTTTTTTAATTGGACTTGCTTTAATTCAACAGGTCGTCTCAAGTCAATTTTTTTTAATTCAACAGGTCGTCTAAAGTCATTTTTTTTTAATGAATATTTTTTGAAAAATTGATTTTCAAACTTAAAATTTTTCTAAGCAAAAATAAGCTTATTTATAATTTTGATATTTTTTTGTGGTTTGTATATACAGGATATCCCAAATTAATATTTAAAACTGTCAATATTAGACAATCTTACCGAAATGGCTTTTTGAAATTACCCCCCGAAATTGTTTTAGAAAAACTGCCATACATTTTTCTGGACACATTTTTTTTATATCAAAATTTAAAAGGGAAATTGCACCAAAAAGTCAAAAACTACCCCAAATTGGCTTTACAAAAAAAAGAATCATTTACTCGAAACATCAAATTAAAAATAAAATAATTTTGAAACATTTTTAAAAATAAAAAAAATCGTTGTTTTTTTTGAAATTTTGATATGCAATACATATTATTAGAAGCTCTTGTAGAAAAAGTTTAACATGAAATTTATTTCTGTGAAATAGTTAAATTGTACTAATAAATATTAATACACTGAAATTCTTTTAGAAAGATCGTAGGAGCCATTTTCAAGAAACATTTGATTTTCTTAAACGGTTTCAAACAATTGGTATGGAACGTACTGCTAATTTTGACTGAATAATTTTCTATAATGAAAATATTATAGATTAAATAAAAAACCACTTGGTGCAATGTTTAATACAAATCTACCAAATTCGAATTATTAAAAAAAATTATTTATTTTAAATCAAAAAGATTTAAAGACAAAAAAAAATCGAAAATTTTGGTATACAATACTTTTTGGACTTATTAAAACATTTTTAATAAAAAAAAATTTTATCATTGAGAAAAATGATTTTGAGAAAATCGAAAATAAAAAAAAAAATGGTTCTATGGGAGGTTCTATTTATAAACATTTTCCAGAATTTTTTCACCATAAATGTAAATAAATTACAGATTTTATTTTTAAATTGTTGGTCCAAACAAAAATGAAAAATAAAATTCCTTGGAATGCCTTAAAAATGCTAGGCAGCGGAACCAAGTTTATAGAAAATCGACCCACCCGTTTAGCCTGCAGCCGAACGTCAAGTCCGTCAATTACATACATATGTCCGTCAAGTTAGAATTACCACTTAAACATTTTAAGATTCTAATAATTGGATTACCTATCGTGAATCTGTCGTAAATTCGTCGTAAACTAAATTCTTGTAAAATAAACCAAAACGTCGCAATCGCTTTAAATCCCAAAGAAGGAAAAAATGAATTTAAAATAGAGAAAGGAATGTGTAAATAACTGTCGTAAATTTGTCGTAAATTTGTCGTAAATTTAGCGTAAAAGAAATAAAATCGTCGCTCTTGTTTTTTGTTTAATAATCTATGGTAATGCTATAACTTGACTGTCAAGTTAACATTTCCACCCCTCAAAAAGGTAAAATTGACTCAAAACAGAAAAATAAAACATAAATAGGTACCTGTCGTAAATTTGTTGTAAAATTGATTAATTAAAAAAATGCTTGTAATTTTTTTTACTTCCAAAAAAAAATTTAACATTAAATTATTGAATGAATCCAGCATTACCACCGCTTGAATTGGCAATATTTCTTTCTTTAGAGTTTTTTTTTGTAATTTGTATTTTTCGATAATCCATTTAAAAAATTATTTTAAGGTGTTTTTTTTCATAATTAGGGAATTTTTTTTTTAAAGTGCGTGAAAAATTATTTTTTGACACATATTATTTAAGGGCGTCGAGTGACTGTTTAAATAAAATTCCTTGCCAAAAAAATACTTAGTAAATTAAATATAGCAAATCGAAGCTGTGGAAGTGCTGAATTAATTTAAAGTTTCAGTTTTAAGTTTGGAATAAAAAATAAACAATTTCAACAACTTTTTTGCATTTATTTTACGAAAAGTATTAACACAGTCAATATTTGTTGTACCTTTTTTGAGGGGTGCAAATTTTAACGTGACTGTCAAAAGTTACCGTTACCAGGGACTATTTAAAAAAAAAAAAAAAAACTAGCACCACAATTTTGTTTTTCTTTTACTACAAATTTACGGCAGATTCACGATAATCAATCCATTTATTAGAATCTTAAAATTTTGATGTGGTAATGCTTACTCGACCGACATTATTAAGAAATGAAAATCGTTTGAGTGCTGCACTATCGGCCCTGATCAATTTCAGTATCTCTTTTAAAATATACATGAGTTTCTAATAATAATATTTTATTGTTGATCGTCAAGTACTTGTTGCATAAAATGTCCATGTTCGATCCGCATTTCATGCATGTTTAAAATTTCTCATTAGCCTTTTTATAACCTCTTCAAACATTTGAATTTATGAATTTTAATATTTAATGCAACTGAAGCTAATTGAATATTCAATACAACTGAAAGTGTCCCTATACAAATAAAACAAAAAAAATCTGCAACAAATGCTTGTGTTGCATTAATTCAGCATACAAAAAGTTTTAATTTTATGAATAGCCAGCTCGCCTGTATCTCTAACCCAATTTCGTTGCTATAAACAAACAAACCTTTGTATAATTCTTTCTGCAAGGGTTACCATTAATACATTTCAATTGAAAATTTAAAACAAACAAATATTTTATAATATAATATTCACAATTTTTTTAATTCATTTTATTCTAGTAAATCGAAAAAAAAAATTCATACTTTAAACTCTAGACTGACCTTTAAAAAAAAAAAAAAAAAAACAGAAAAAAAAAATTCGCTCTATACATAGTAAATTTGTATACTTATAAAAATCACAATAATGATAATAATATTAATCCATGTATATTTAAATAATTTTCAATTATGAAGAAAATACTAGCTACACATTCATTCATATCCATCAAAAAAATGAATTAATTAAAAAATAATATTTACAATGTTTTTCTTAATTTTTTTTGACTTCATTTTGATATTTTTTTTTGTTACACAACTTCGACTTAAAATTAAAAACTTAAAAAATACTGTTTAGCATTTAATAATTCATATCTATATACGACTATATAACACTATTTATATCCCCTATCGACTTTTTCACTTATTGTTGAAAATCCTTGATTCTCATAGCCAGTATAATTACCCAGGGCCATTGATATACCCGATGGTGAATGTTGAATTCCTTTGGTATCGATGGCTATTGAATTACCATCAAATGTGTTTGTTGTTGTTGTAGGATTGAATACAGCTGGTGAATAAATGCGACGGTAAATGAATGTTCGAACTTTGTACACCATAAACATGACAATGTATATGAAACATGTTAACAAGAGGACTCCGATGCAAGTGATAAGAGCACCTTGGGTGTTTCGCCAATCGAGGACATTGTAGATAAATGGGTTACCATGTCTGGAAAATAAATTTAATTTATTTTAAAATTAGATTATGTTGAATTATTATAACACAAACAATATAATTTCAATGAGACATTTTTAAGATGAAAATTTGGAAATGTCATTTTCGGAGTGCTTCTATAGAAAATAGAAAAACCGATTAAAAAGTCTGAGTTGTCAATACCAAAATGAGTTATTTAAATATTCGATTTTAAAATTTTTGCACATAATTCAAGAGATTCAGTAATTTAACTTTCTTTCTTTTTGTAAAAAACGCCAAAAATTAGTTCCTATAAAATTTGAACTTTTCAGACTTTTCAGGCAATTTTTATCCAGAATTGCAGTAATGTAACTTACTTTTGCCTTTTTTTTTTTGGAAATAAACCCCACAAATTTGTTCCTAAAAAAAATAGTTCCTACAAAATTTTTCTACAATCTCAGGTTTTTATCCAGAATTTCAGTAATTTAACTTTTGGCATTTTTTTTTTGTTTGGTAAAAAACGCCAAATATTAGTTCCTACAAAATTCTGACTTTTCTGAATTTTTTTTTTTGAAATTCTGGGTTTCATCCAGAATTTAGGTTATTTAACTTTCGCCATTTTTTTTTATGGTAAAAAAACCCCAAAAATTAATTCCTACAAAATTCTGAATTTTCGGACTTTTCTGGCAATTTTTTCTAGAATTTTCGGTTTTTATCCAGAATTTCAGAAATTTAACTTTCGCCAATTTTTTTTTTTGGTTAAAAAACGCCAAAAATTAGTTCTTACAAAATTCTGACTTATCAGACTCTTCTGGCAATTTTTCTAGAATTCTTAGTTTGTATCCAGAATTTCAATGATTTAAGTTTTGTCAACTATTTTTTTTTGGAAAATAAAGGCCAAAAATTTGTTCATAAAAAATTTTTGACTTTTCTATCAATTTTTCTAGAATTTCTGGCCTTTTTTATAAAATTTTTGAATTTTCTTCCAAAATTGTTCAAATTCTTTAAGCTGAAATGCGAAATCCTAAGAATTTGGGAATTTTGTTGAAAGAAAACCTTTAAAGATGGTCAAAACTGTAAATCTTTTATAAAATTGGACACTTTTTGGGGTCAAGTTAACACAGCTTATAAATATTGAATTATATTCTTGGTTTAAATATGTATATGAGAATTCAGTTATGTCTAAAAATATTGTTAGTTCATGTCCAAAATAAATGTGTTCTTTTGGTTTGTGCAAAAAAAAAGAACGGTATTTCCTAAAAATATGCAATAATTTCTAAGAACAGATCGTGGTCTAAGGTAACCTTTTTTTTAAAAAAAAAAAAACTGAATAATGTTTTTTGTCAAATTAGTAATTTCAAACGTGATTTTTTTTTTTTTTTTTTGAATGTTCTTATTATAGTTTTAGAATAAAAAGAACTCTTCACAACACTATTGTACTCTGTTAATGAACAAATTGATACTTACTGATCAACACCACCAGCAGCATAATAAACATAAGAAAATATTGCAAATATTGATCCAAATGTAAACGGCAGGAAAATATGTAGCAATCGAATTGGATAAGCAACAATTAATAAATCCAAAAACATGAAAAATGAATTACATGCATGACTGAGAATATTCGATACAGTTAAAGGTACTTCAGCTAAAAAAAAATAAAAAAAAAATAATTTAGCATAAAAAAAGACAAAGAATGTATCTATCTCAAAAAAAAAACTTACGTCCATATAAAAGACTCCAATAAACAATTGTAATAGCAATAGATACAACTAAAGTTGTAATATGCATACCCCAATATATTTTAAATGGACATGTTAATGATTGCATGTTTAATAGTTTGTCTGAGAAAATTAAAAAAGAAAAATATTTATTGTCTTATTTATCAAACATATTTAATTTTTTTTTATCTTACCCTCATATTCAGGATGAAAATGATAAATGCTAACTAAAATTGCACCCAATAAATTAGTAAACATACACATTAATATACCCCAATTTGTTAGGAAAATAAAAAAATGTATTCCAGCACCACCAAAAATTGCCGATTCAATAACTACACCTAGAAAGAATAATCCAATTATCCAACGGTATATTAGGTAAATGATGCTTTTCGATCGATTTTGCCACTAAAAAGATATAAGAGTAAAAAATTGTGTTGATTAAAATTTAATTTAAAATTAAAATTTAACTTAATTTATATGGCTACAAAAATACAACAATTTCCTTGGCTAAACAAAAAACACATTATGGTAGTCAAGTCTGAAGCCAATAAGCAGAAAAAACGTTTAACTCTCGATTCTCTTAGGTTCAGTTCATGTTTGGATGGATAGGAATTATGCGAGTAACATACAGATCAACAATAGGCGTGTTTTATTGGAAAAGCTATCCGTTGTATAGCTTGATTTTGCATGCATTAAAAATACAACAACGACACTAGGATTATGGCGGATAAAAGCTAAAGTAGAATCCTGTAGTAGAATACTGTAGAGTGTGGGTGGATATTTTTAAATTTCAAATTATTCTGACGGGTGTGACAGGTGAACAATAGCATTATGTGAAATATAAAAATCATAGTACTACCGATGCGTTGTTTTTTAGAATTTCTTACTGTATGTATAGCTTCCGAAAAAAATCACGCCTAATACAGCACCGTGTTGCACATATGCATGCATTAAAACTTACGAAAAATTGTAATTTAAAATAAATTGATTAAATAACTTCTGAAATTTGTTTGACTGCAACGCGATGCACAGTATTTGATTTGTTCAATAAATCGTAATTTATGAGAAAAAAAAAAATAAAAATCGCTGAGCCGTTTTTTTTTTTTTTTAATAATTTTTATATACATAATATGTACCTATTAAAATTTAAGACCTTTTTTAAGAACAAACACTTTTCGGTATTTATTAATTCTGAGTTAAAAATGAATTTTAAAAAAATCATCTACCCATTTGAGACCTATGTATAAAAAAATTAGTTTAAATCGGTTAAACTGATAATGAGATGGTCTCAAACAAAAAATCGTTCTGTGATAAGTAGGTACCATTAATTTTGGTTTCAAGAATTATTTTGCTGAAAATCTGCTACATAATGATAGGAAACAGCTGGGGCTAAAAAATCAATAAAAATCGATTGAGCCGTTTTCTAAATTTTGAGTTAAAAAAAAAAGAAAATTTGAAACATCTATCAAAAATCCAAATAAGTTCGAAATTTAAGTAAGTAATACTATTTTTACTTCTCAAAACATTCTCCATAAAATTTTAACAAAATCAGTTGAACAGTTTTCGAGAAAAGCGAAAATTTAAAAAAAGTATTCAGTGGGAGATACCATTTTTCGGAATTTTTTTTCAGCAAAAAGTAGCCTATACCTACATTAAATAATTTTGCATTTAAAAATAAAGTCAAAAAAAAAATCTTCAAAACAGTCAGCTAAATCGTTTTCGATAAAATCGAAAATCAAAAAAATGGTTCTATGTCAGTTGCTTATTTATTTAATAACCATTTTTCGGATTTTTTTTTTGTTTTAAAATTTAAACAATATGTTGTGAGAAAAATAAGATTTTCATCATATCTACCGTTATTTTTTGTCCTAAAGAATACATTTTTAATCTATCAAAGAAATGCTTCAAAAACGCTTGGTATCAAGTTTAATGATAATCGACTTATCATTAATATTAGCTGAATACACAGACAGACGAAAAGAATTACGACACCCTACACTTTCGTCTTCCACATCATTGTAATCTTGTTGAATCGTGTTTGATTTTTTTAAGTCAATTACATTTTTTTTTATGTCAATTAAAATTTTGTTTGTGCTACCAAGACGGTTTAATTTTTTAATTGTTTAGTTTTTAAATTGATCTCATGAAATGTATTTTTAAAAATCCTTATGCCCACTAAGGAGTCAAATTTTAATATTTAAAAATATCACGAAAAATAAAATAATAAAAAAAACTTTACATTCGAAAATTACTTACTTGTGACTTAACAAAATCATCTGCTGGTGTGTGATTAAATCCACATCTGTCGCGATGGAATTCCTTTGCAATTGGTCGTGCTAGTTGTTTAATTTTTGTCATTTTTTTTTGCTTTTTGTTTTACCTTCGTCTTAAAATACTTTTTGGCTGATAAGGTCTTCGTTTTTAATAAAGTTACCAATCTCACTCAGGCTTGTAGATATTTACGATTTAAGTTTCTAAAAAAAAGTGAAAACAAAAGTCAATAAAATAATTTAAATTTTATTTAAAGACTTTTTAATTATTTCTTTTCTGGTCAAAATATAGTTTTTTTTTATAAATCGAATAGAATGACCCAAAAATAAATTAAACCAAATAAAATCTTTAGTTTTACGAGCTTAGAAATTTGTTTGTTTGAATTATATTTCCATATGAACATTATCTTTTTTATTTGCATATTTTATCACGATTCACGAAGCATACAACTTTGCCTAGAAATGAACTCATTAAAAAACTATAATTCAAGTTATAAGGTTTATCTTGGTATCAACAACATATTCGCTGATTTTCCATTGGTTTTCAGAAGTCGGTAAATTAAAAAATGAATTTTTCAATGATGAATTTTTTCATTTAGTTATAACTAGCCTCTTAGAACTTAATAGAACCCATTATCATAGCACACCTATACCGGCATCCCCTGTAATTAAAGTTTGTTCTGCTGGGAGTAACTAATTAAAAATGTAGATATAAGATTCAGATGCAATATAAAAAAAAAAGTGATTATATCTCGTAATAATTAGCCCACGACACGACTGTTATATTAGATTGCGTGTGCGGTGAAATATTGTTTTTTTTTTTTTTTTTTTAGTTCGTTGTTAAGTTTAGGAAATATCTTCATTTCAGTGAATAAAATGAAGATTTTTATAATTTTTCTACCCCACACTAAAATTAGCACTCCTCTCATTTGCTTGTACGTTAAAATTACAAAGGTTGGTAAGTAAAGGAAGTTGCATCAGAAAATCATTGAATGTTAAAAATTGTTAAATAATAATTATTGCTTTGTATATTGCTATTGCATGTTGTAGATATCTAATAGATATTGATAGTTGGAGGTTTTGGTTCATTTTTTTTTTTTAAAGATTAAGTTAGTCTTTTATTATATTTAATTGTGGAATAATAAAAATACCAGTTAGTTTGAAATTGTATAAAATTGAAAAAAGAAATTACACTCTTTTACCAAAAAAAAAACTATACAAAACAAAAAAAACTTCTTCCCCCCGTGACAATGCTTTGATACATTGCCGTGACCAGGATTCGAACCTGGGTTACCACGGCCACAACGTGGGGTCCTAACCACTAGACGATCACGGCTATTGGGGAATTGAAAAATCAGGTGGTCAATGGAAATAATCAGACGGTCATTTTAATTTTAATTAAATAATATATGAATGTTACAAGCAAAGAAGAGAAAATCAGAAACAAGCAAAAAGAAAGACGTCAAAAAGAATTATCGAAACTTTGACCCAAAGGGCTACATAGATATTTTTTTGTCTTCTCATTTGCGCACTCATTAAATTTGATTTGAAAAGACTAAAGCCGCCATGTAGATTTAATAGCAGACATACAAAAATACATAATTAATGTGTCTTTTCTTGGTCTGCTTTTTTGTTCATAAAAAAAAAAGAAATATTGCCCATTTATTTTGTAATTTAATAAATTTACTTTCAATCTGAATTTAATATAAATTAAAACACTCATACGCCATAGTGTGTAAAAGTTATTTTATTTTATTTAATAAAAAGTGATAAAGTGGCTGACTTATATCAGAAAATAAATAAACCATCGAAAAATTCATATTTAGTAAATTTGTATTAGGAAATTAAATGTCCCTTATATTTACTTGAAAATTTCCCAAAAATATTTTAATGAAATTGGGGTAGAACAAATTCGACGCATTTGTCATGTCATAGGTGAGTTATATTGATTAAAATAATATATATATAGTCTAGTAATGCTTTTGATGCTGATGGTGAGACATTTTTGAAGTTGGTTACATTTATTGTCTTTGAACTTAAAAAGAAATAATATTGCATTCATTTTGACTGAAAACTTTTTAAAAATAAAAATGTATATACATAATTCATTTAAAAAAATCTGTTGTTTTGACATCAACTTAATATACACTATTGGTCTTATTTATAAACGTTGTCTAACTTTAGACAACTGTCCAACTTTGGAAAATGTGTTCAAAAACCTTGTTTATTCTTGTCTTATAGCTGCCCAACTTAGACATAAGAGTAGATTGTCTTAACCGAGAATAATGTGATATTTATTTTTTTTAAATAAAGCATATTTTCACCAATTTGAAAATAGTTAGACAGTGTCTAAGTAGGCAAAAATCTAATAAATACGACTGTATATGAATTTTTTGTTTAAAAAAAAAACTCAATAATTAAAAAAAAAAAATTAAAAATGAAAATTTTTTTTAAAAAATTGGTACTAAAGTTTTTAGTATTTATTAAAGTAGAGTTAAAAAAATTTAATTTTTAAAAGTTATGAACCCATTTTTGATTCGAAAAATTATTTCGATTTTTTTTTTTTAATCTAAATTTTATATATTTTTTTGAAAATTTTAATATGTAATATTAATAAGACTTATTAAAAACTATTTTATAAAAATTCAAAATCAAAATCGTAATAGTCGTTTTTGAGGAAAATAAGATATTCTTTAATGGTTATTAATCTTTCAAAAAAAATGAAATATTGAAAAAAAAAATTTAAATATTTTGTACATATGTATATGTACAAAACTTTTAAAACTTTTTAAAAAATCCAAAATAAAAAATTATTCTATTAGAAGTACAATTATAAACCATTTTTATTACAAACGTTAGCCAAGATGTAAAAAAATTTACTGAATTAAAAAAAAAATACTAAATTTAAAAAATATCAAATTTAAAAAAAATCACAGAATTTAAAAAAATATACTATATATGTACATATATATATACTATAGGATATCATTCTGTTTTTCTAACAAATAGGTAGGAATAATTTGTCATTTCTTGTAAATATGTACTATTCTTCTACTCATCGCCTCCGATTCAATAAACTTATAAGGTACATATAATTATTTTTTTTCTTGTATTTTTTCAGCATTTGTAGGGTTTGATTTTACAAATTTATGTATGTGTATCTAAATTACAAGGAAAGATTTGGCTTATCTAATGATTGTGAAAAAAAAAATGAATTTTTTTTGTTAATGTTAATTACATGTTGACAAAATAACAGTTCTCAATAAAAAACTCTCTTCAGTTGAAAATGACAGGAATACTTTTTGGCAGTTTTTTATCTCTTCCAATTCATTTTCACACTTTCCCACAATTCTATCCGTTTTTTTTTTTTTGTTTATGACTTCTTTCTCACCGCTGAAAGCTTTTTTAAGCTTTTAAAAGTTTTTAGTTATTTTGAATTTGCCTAGCATTTGTAGGGTTTAACTAATTAACCAACCACTGATTCATTTTTAATCTGAACGATTTGTTTCCATTTCGTAACTCTAGTAACTGTTTTTTTTTTCGTATGCGCAGTGCATGTTATTATAACTATTTTCAGTTATGTTTTCAAATTGAATATCTACACAAGTGTTTTCACATCACCCCGATAGCCGTGATCGTCTAGTGGTTAGGACCCCACGTTGTGGCCGTGGTAACCCAGGTTCGAATCCTGGTCACGGCAATGTATCAAAGCATTGTCACGGAGGGGTGGTTTTTTTTTTTTTTAATTTTTTAGCAAATATAGGAATTTTCAAATCTTCATAATTAATGTGAATGTTTGAATTACCAGCTGGATTAACCAGTTTCGTTTCAATATCAAATGCGACAAATGTCATTAATTACTGCCAAAGCATAGTAAAGTACAAAAATTGTTATTTAAAACGTCTGACTATTCCCTAAGTCAAAATATTGTGTAATAGAATTATTAATGTTAAAAAGTGCCTGACAGAAATAATTTTTTTTGTACATTGCAAAATGAAACAAATTTACAGTCAGTCAATGCGTGATGTGCGACCGACGACGTGCGTGTCAAGAAACAATAATTGCAATGCAACTTTACAGCAACTTTACGCGACTTATAGCTTAATGTTTATTGACCCTGAACTTGGTTGCTTTTGAAATAATAATAATTGTTATGTTTTGAATTTTTGGTCTTGTTTTTTTAATGGTTTTTTTTTTTTTTTTTTTTTAATTGTTGTCTGACTTAGCGAAACTAATGCATATGAGACCATGAAAGCAGTTAACACTCTCTTAACAGTTGTAGGTATAGACAGTTTGTAAAACATTTAAAATTTAAATGAGAGAGTGAAACTTTTTTTTTTTTGGTAATAATTTTTTTTATTTTGAAAATAAATTTAACTGTTTAAAGGTGACTTCTGATCATTTCAAAGAAAAACAAAAAAAAAGGCATCCATTATTTTTTAATAAATTCATAAATGAGTCTTTTTGTAGAGTTAAAATGTTTAAGTTGTTTACTTTTATAACCACCAACCAATTCGAAAGTGGTTTTCGTCAATTAATAATTTTGATATGTTTTTTTTTTTTTTTTATTTTTGGGTATGAATGAGTTTTACGTGATTTTTTTACAAGGTTAATAAGGAGTATAACGATACGACCGTTACAGAGGTTATTTACATCAATTTGTTTTTGTTTTTTTAATGTCTGTAACCAAGATTAGCAGTGTTGTTTTTTGGAGGAAACAGTTAAAGAATTAAAAATACATATACATACATCCATAAAATATTTCACGAGTTCTCTTTTGTTGAATGTACTTAAAATATTTAAAAAAAAACATGATATTCCTTATTCAGATAACTTAAACAATTTAAATAAAATTAACAAACTGAGTCATTCGAACTTTGATCTTGTGGTTAAAAGTTTAAATGTAAACATATACATTGAAGATTTATGGTGAAAGTTTAGGTAATAATGTAATGATATGATATTGTCAACTATTAAATGTGAAGAAAAGTTAAAAATATACCAAAAAATATGGATTTTTTTCTTTGATTAAAAAAAAAAAAATTCTCCTCTAAGGAATCACATAAATATGCTCTAATATGTCAAATTGCAAATTCGTCTATCTTGATGTTTACAAGTGCGAGCCAGGTGAGAATTTGTTAAGTGACAAATTGACAATTACCTACTGTCAAATTTCTGACCCATAAATAATTTGATAATTTTCTAGCATTAAGCCAGTTCACGTTTCTGAGATCTTACTGAACAAAATTCGGTCAGATTTACTGAGAAGAAGGAGAAGTCTGGAATAAAGAAGTCTCTATCTCTTTACTGAAAATTAATCAACTGCGACAAAAAATAATTGAGCAAGCGAATCCGAAAAATATCATTCTCAGCTTTTTGGTAGCAAAAGTGAGGAATCTTCATGAGGAATTACTGAGGATTACAGTGAGCTTGAGAAACCTGAACTGGCTAATTGTCAGAAAATATGCTACTTATAGTTTTCATTGGATCATAAAAAAACTTATTATAACAATGATTTAGCAAGAATTTTCCGATAATTGTCATGAATTCTGGGACAATTATTTGTCAGTATTTTAGTTGACAATTATAACAATATTGTCAAAAAAAATAATATCGAATAAAAAAACAAAAATAATAAAAAAAATCAAGTATAAAATCAAATTTTTAAAAAAATATGGCCTAATTGTCAATTTTTTGTTTTGGTCAAGTGTTAGCAATGAAGTGACAAGTTTGCTAAAATTAAAATGTGAGGTTAAGAAAAATCTGTATAAATTTATCAATGACAAATTTTTCATTATTTGACAATGTCAAAATTATTTAACTTTGTCACCTGTCAATATTTTTGAACTGAAAAAGTGCAAAAAATTGAATAATTGTCACCTGTCACACCTGTCAATATGAAGAATTTTTTGTATAATACAAATTTTATATTTTACTGAAAATACATCAGCCTAGTAGAAGACTTAGCTTTTTAATAGAAGACTTGTTGTTTCAATTGATTGATTTAAAATAACTCTTAACGGTCTTAAGACCTTAAAAGTTGGAGCAACTTGGAATCTATCTTGTGACGAATATTTAGTGTGAACCATAATCACCAAGACCAGAATTCCTAATCATTAAAGTTGGAAGTTGTATTTATTCCAAAATTCTGTTTTCTAAATTCTTTAAATGATTAAAGAACAAATTTATTATTTATGTAAGAAGAGAATTTTTACAAACATTTTGGAATTCAGAATATAGAAATTATTTAGGTGAAATACGTTTTTTTTAGATTTGAAATGAGATATTATCCAAATGTACACACATTTTTTTTCCTATTAATAATGTGCTTATTAACAGGAGAGGGAGAGAGAGAGACCACAAAACGCGTCGAGTTCGAACTGTCATCCAAATTTCAACCCAAACTCAACTCGACCTTTTGATTTAGTTTGAGCTACGAAGGAATGTATCCAATTTAGTTTAAGGTAAGGTACCCAATATTGAACTTATCCAATATACATCAACGTATCGTAAGGTGTAATAGCACAACGTAATGTGCTACGGAATTTTTCACGTTTTTAGGTTAACCTACTGCCGGCATAGATGTTTACACATCAAAGGTTATTTTTGAAGATTAAAGGGAGGTATATTGCAATTTGTTTAAATTTTTAATATCTTGTCTTGGATCAAAAATATGTAGTAAAATTCAAATAATCGATGGGTAAATAATTTGAAACTAGTTTTGTTGCAGATTAAACTCGGAAATGTGGAAATTCTAGAATTTACCGTTAAAACTTTAAATTTTTCAGCAACATTTAGTAAAACTAAAAAAAAACTAAAAAAAAAAAAAAAAAAACATTACGAACTTTTACCAATGTTGCTGAAAAAAATTTAAGTTTTAAAGGAAAACTCCAAATTTTCACATTTCTTGATTTAACAGTGACATTATTATGTATTTTATAGAAATAACAATTTTCTTATTTTTTCTACCAATTATAAGAAGTTACTTGAAAGATATGATAATGTTGTATCACGGATGGACTGAAAATCGATCAAATATCAGAATATGTGAACTATTCACCTATACATATGTACATATGTAGATATATATTTAAAATCGAAAAATAAAAAAATAGAAAATACAAAATTTTATATGTTTCCATTAATGAACGTTAAAAAATTAAAAGCCTTTGTTTTGCTTCAAAATAAATTATTTAAAATTAAAAAAAAATAAATAAAAATGAATAATTTTATTTTTACCAAGATCCAAGGTCGCCCATTTCTTCTCATTTTTTTTATCTATTCATTATTGAGTATTCTAAGTAGTTTCTATATCGATTACCTAATGCATCTGATAATTTGTCAATTGAATACTAATTATTTTTATTCTTATACATATTTTAAACTATGAGTACATTAATTGGAAGGTCACAACACTTACTTTCAAAAATGCTAATAAATTAAGAGAATAAAGATTTATTTTACTTTTTCAATTATTCCTTTCAAAATATATATTAGGTTGGTATACGTTTGTATGTACATTAGGATGGTCCTTACTTTGAGTATTTATTTTTTAATATGCTCCCAGAGGTTCAAAGTGTTCTAATTGTTTAGTATTCAGTAGTTAGTATTCGTTATAATATTTTATTAAATTCAGATTATGTACGTTCATTTGATTTGTTTAAAAATATTAACATACAAAATTTATAAAAATCACATATGTACTTGAATTTTAAACAAAACCCCACTTGGTATTATTCATGATGTAACAACACATAATTTAAACAAATAATCACTATCATTGAACACACCTTAAAATTCTTTTTAAATTAAATTTTAAAATTATTTTCAAATATCAACTTGCATTTCTATTACTTCGACTGGTAGTCCCAAAGCTTCGGATGATTCTGTTCTAATTTAAACTTTTGCATCCTATCGTACTTAAATTTGATTAAAAACATTACTAAAGAAATTAATTATTTTATAAGAAACTCCTAGATAGAACAATCGTTTTTTTTTAAATGAACAGAAATTAAAAAAAAATTAAAACAATATGATAATAAATGATTTAAATAAATTATTGGACAGATTTATTGTTTTATGTTTTGATTTTTCGATAAATTTTGTTATATGTTCATTAAAGAGGTTTATATTTTAAATTCAATTATTATTTTCTTTTTTCTTTTAATCAATATTATACGATTATAATAATGGAGCCCTCCCAGCAAGTATACGATAAATATTGAAATAATAATAAATGCCTTTATCGGTAATTTTTACAATTTAATCATAAATAACTCACGTATGATTCTTTAAGAATTTGATGTCTTAAAAAGTTTATTATTTATTTGCACATAGAGGTGGGGTGGTTTAAATTTTTATAATACAAAATAAACCAAGGAACAAAAAAGAAATTAAAAAAAAAAAAAAAAACAGAAAACGAAAAACAAAAACATAAGAAGATATGATTGTTGGTACTTACAGACAGACTGTCGGTATTTTTTCACTACACGATTTTTAGTATAAATATGTATAATATATCAAATTAGATGCAATCCATTTGTTAAAGCTTTATAAAGAAGTTATTAGGACTGTTTAAAAATTTTAAAGTCTTAAAAGAACATAAACGCAAAACAAACTCGTTTATTTTTTTACCGAGACGTGGAGGTATTCGTTTTCTTTGGTTTTCAATTTAATTCAATTCAAGTTAATTTAATTCAATTCAGTTCAGATAAAAATCTTCAATTTAAGTATTGACAAAAATACGAACCCAAAAAACACAAAAAAATTAATATAGATATAATTTTAAATAAAAATTATTTTAAGTTAAGTATATTTTAAGATATTTGCAATAAATTTAAAAATTCTTAAATAAAAATATTATTATTACTATTATTAATTCCCGGTCACTGTGTCATATATTTCGTAGAAGGGTTGCTATCAAACTCAATTTTGTATCTAACTTGCAATGTTTTATATACAAAAGTTCAATCTTCATTCGAGCATTTTCATAAAAAAAAAACTAGTGTCGATGTCATTATTTGAAGATTCGGAAATCCCATTCCCATATAAGTAAGTAGGTTGAATAAAATAATTGTGAAATGAAATGATAATAATTATAATTCTTGGATTCTTAATCTAATGTTAACATAAATGACTCAGTATAAAATCACTGTTCTGATATTTACATAAAATAACATTCATGTACATTCATTTCCAGTTATAATAATTATTATAATGGGTGATTTTTTAAGAGGTTTAGAACTTTAAAAAAAAAAAAAAACACAAAAAATTCGAAAAAATGAATGAAATATTTATTTGAATCGATAGTTTGAACCTTGCAATTTAATGTTTAAAGATAATTTCATGCAAATGTTGACCGCGGCTGCGTCTCAGGTAGCCCATCCGCTGAGTCCAATTTTGGCATACTCTTTCACACATATCGGCCGGTATCTCACGAATGAATGCATGGATGTTGGCTTCCAGTGCGTCAATCGAAGCGGGCTTGTCCCTATAGACATTAGCCTTGACATACCCCCACAAAAAATAATCTAATGGTGTCAAATCGCACGATCTAGGCGCCCAATTGACCGGCCCGAAACGTGAAATTAACTGTTCACCAAACTCGCCTCGCAATTGCGCCATTGTTTCGCGTGCTGTGTGGCATGTGGCACCGTCTTGTTGAAACCACATATCATGCAAGTCAAGAACTTCCATTTCGGGCAAAAAAAAGTTTGTTATCATCGCTCGGTACCGTTCACCATTGACAGTAAAGCTGCGATTCGCATCATCTTTGAAGAAATATGGCCCAATAATGCCGCCGGCCCATAAACCGCACCAAACAGTGGCTTTTTCGGGATGCATTGGTAGCTGTTGCAATGCTTCTGGCTGATCTTCACTCCAAATGCGGCAATTTTGCTTATTTACGTACCCATTCAACCAAAAATGAGCCTCATCGCTGAACACAATTTTTCGATAAAAAAGCGGATCCTCGGCCAGCTTTCCGAGCACGAATTTTGATAGTAAAATTCAATAATTTGCAAGCGTTGTTCATTTGTAAGACGATCCATGGTTAAATTGCAAACCAAACTGAAGCTGTTTGACAGTGACACAAGGTACTAAACACACGTCAGCTGTCAAAACCAGTGTTGCCAAAACCAAACCAGCTAAAAAATCACCCGTTATACTCGTCTCTACTGTCAATCTATGCTGTGTAGGTATGAACGTCATATAAAATCCAATTTAATCTGGTGTATCCCCGAATTTCTTTGCAATTACGCGTCATTATTAAATAAAAGTCATATCTGATCAGTGATTACTCATATATAATTTAAATTAATGAATGTGATGGGTTTTTTCTCAGCAAAAAATTATATTTAGTAAACAAGAAATAGACTAAACTTAAAAGCTAGAAAATTTTGTATTATTTTTAATTGATAGTTTGTTTTTAGATTCTGGTTCATTTGGTTTTTACCATGAAACGTATTGCGATATTGTATTTTGGTGAAAGTTTATAGCAATTCAGCAAAATTGAATTTGTCCTAAGGGCTAGTGGTATATAACCCGTGAGTTACAACAAAAGTCCCATACAATATAGGGAAAAATAAAAAAAATGTACCTGGTCAATTATATGTACTATAAAAAAAACTCAAAATTCTGCGGAAGGAAGAAAGGACTCAGGAAGTGAGTCTCTAAACAAAAACCAAGATTCTGGTTTATCTATGTATCAAAAAATCTATTTTTAAATCACATCACATGTTTGTATTTTAATACATTTGAGTTGGTACATTAAGCTAACTCACTTTCACAAACAATCTCATTCACTCAAACTACCTACTTTCTAATAGGTGCCTTATCCAACTCTAGTCCAAGGGAGTAAATATATTTTTAAAAATTGTCACATTGTACCATTTTTTTTAATAATCAACTGAATTACAAGCTTCTTTGATATTCAAGTTTTATTCAAACTGAAACAGGTGATAAGCCAGGTCATGACCCTTCTGTAACAAATCATAACCGTTTTCGATTAACGGCTATTTTTTTAAATTTCGAAAAACTCCTACCCTGTGCATAATCGATTTTTGTTTTTTTTTTGTTTAATTTTTGCTTTAGAATATTTCATAATACATAGTAAGGTAACTCGAGAAGTTGCAAAAAGTGGGTCTCGCAATTCTGTCTGTCTGTACTTTTGGCTGAAGCCTAAACGGCTGGGTCGATTTTCTTTAAACTTGGTACCTAGCGTTTTTGGGGCATTCCACCACACGTTTTTGCATTTTTTTTTAAAGACTAAAAACAACGGTACCTGCCGTAAAATTTTTTTAAGCAAAATGAAATGAAAATATTATTTTTCTCAAAAACGTGCCCACAACTTTTTTTTTTTAAATCTAGTTGTTTTTTTTTACAAAACGGCTACCATTTAAAAAATTTGCGAAAAATGGTTATAAATGCTACTTCCCATAGAAGATTTTCGATTTTCTTAAAAATGGTTCAACTGAATTTGATCAATTTTCTTATAGAGAATTCAAAAGTTAAAAAAGAATTGCATACCAAAATTTTCATTTTTTGTTTTTATTTTTAAGAAAAGTTTCAAAATTTTTTTGAGAACTTAATTATGTAATTCGAAAACGACTTGGTCGATTTTTATTAAACTTGGCATCCAGCAGTTTTTTGATATTATCTAGCAGATTATTTTAAATACAAATTATTCTTATAGCCAAAAATAACTGTACCTCCCATACAAATATTATAAAACTGGTATGGAAAATCTTTTTCTTTTATTTAAAAAAAAAAATATTTTTTTTAAAAAAAACCGCCCCAACAATTTTTCAAATCTTTTTCTCATAAATTGAGATTTGTGTAAGAATGAGGTACATTGCGTTGGTGTCAAAACAGTTTCAGAAGTTGTTTAATTTATTTGTTCAATTTATTTCTAATTACATATATTGATTTTTTAACAATTTTTCAGTCTAAAGTGTAAGTAACATGCATACTTTAAAATCACAGTGTGTCCGCACATAAAAGCAAGTTTGTGCGACCCAGTTGTGCATTTAATTTGATTTCTTGTTGCATTTGTCCCTAAATTAATAGATAGGTAATATGACACTTAGATCAAATCCATTTTATTACTTCAATATTTAAGAGAGCATCCTGAAAACATCTTTCGACTGAGTACTGATTTCTATTTTTATAAATGTTTTTCAACTTTCTTAAAAAGTTTAAAACTTACCAAAACTAGTCTTAGATCGAAAATTTTAACAATTTGAACTCAATCAGATAGGAATCTAAAACAATTAAAAATATTTTTTTTTTGAAATAACAGCTTGTTTAAAATTTGGATTTTTTATTTTAACTGCTGGTTCAATTTTTGTTTACTTAACTTACAAAAAATGATCCTCTCATGTACTTGTACAAGCACACAGTGATAAAGTCTTGAAAAATGTCCTGTCTTGTTATTCCTCAATTTCCAAATTTGACTTACTCGCATCATAAAACCTTTTTCGGAAGTGTAAAATTATATGTCCATAGTTTGGTTTCTGTACTCGAAAATTATTTTTGAGGTGTATAATCTTTTTTAAATACATAAATCAGATGAAAAGTCATATATATGTAAGTTCAATCTTATCATAAGAACTGATTACAGACTGAATTTCAATAAATTTTAATAAAACATTTTAATCAAATTTTGAAGAATATTTACGATTAGTCTTTAGATTTGGAATCAATTTTTGATTTTAGTTTACTATTGAAAATTTAAATACATAATATGTAGATATTTATGTTAATTTATTATAAGAACATTGTTTGAATTTTAAAGATCTCTATATTTATTTTTTAATTTATAACCCAATGTCATTAAGACTTTGATTAATGATGTATAAAATAACTGGGTGCTCATCACGTGAAACGAAAACGTTTGGACGATAATGTTTCTACCATTGCTATTTCTATATTATATGTATAGGTATGTAGGTAAGAAAACAGATATCGGTAAATGGCATTGTTCGATCGTCTGGTCTGAGATGTTTTTTTTTTAAATTAAGTCAATAAAATCCCTTACATTCAAACTTTGATTCAATTCAATTCAATTCAATTCAATTCAATTCAATTCAATTCAATTCAATTCAATTCAATTCAATTCAATTCAATTCAATTCAATTCAATTCAATTCAATTCAATTCAATTCAATTCAATTCAATTCAATTCAATTCAATTCAATTCAATTCAATTCAATTCAATTCAATTCAATTCAATTCAATTCAATTCAATTCAATTCAATTCAATTCAATTCAATTCAATTCAATTCAATTAAATTTAATTCAATTCAATTCAATTCAATTCAATTCAATGTAATTCAATTCAATTCAATGTAATTCAATTCAATTCAATTCAATACAATTCAATTCAATTCAATTAAATTTAATTCAATTCAATTCAATTCAATTCAATTCAATTCAATTCAATTCAATTCAATTCAATTCAATTCAATTCAATTCAATTCAATTCAATTCAATTCAATTCAATTCAATTCAATTCAATTCAATTCAATTCAATTCAATTCAATTCAATTCAATTCAATTCAATTCAATTCAATTCAATTCAATTCAATTCAATTCAATTCAATTCAATTCAATTCAATTCAATTCAATTCAATTCAATTCAATTCAATTCAATTCAATTCAATTCAATTCAATTCAATTCAATTCAATTCAATTCAATTCAATTCAATTCAATTCAATTCAATTAAATTTAATTCAATTCAATTCAATTCAATTCAATTCAATGTAATTCAATTCAATTCAATGTAATTCAATTCAATTCAATTCAATACAATTCAATTCAATTCAATTCAATTAAATTTAATTCAATTCAATTCAATTCAATTCAATTCAATTCAATTCAATTCAATTCAATTCAATTCAATTCAATTCAATTCAATTCAATTCAATTCAATTCAATTCAATTCAATTCAATTCAATTCAATTCAATTCAATTCAATTCAATTCAATTCAATTCAATTCAATTCAATTCAATTCAATTCAATTCAATTCAATTCAATTCAATTCAATTCAATTCAATTCAATTCAATTCAATTCAATTCAATTCAATTCAATTCAATTCAATTCAATTCAATTCAATTCAATTCAATTCAATTCAATTCAATGTAATTCAATT
The DNA here is from genome assembly GCA_951394125.1 of Epistrophe eligans. Lineage (NCBI taxonomy): Eukaryota > Metazoa > Arthropoda > Insecta > Diptera > Syrphidae > Epistrophe > Epistrophe eligans. Next base: position 108,883,172 of record OX596028.1, read on the forward strand.
CAATTCAATGTAATTCAATTCAATTCAATTCAATTCAATTTCAAATTCAATCGTTAATACATTTTTATTTTGTATCTGCAATTTTTTTTTCCAAAATGAAGTATTTCTTTTCTCTTCATATTTGTGTATTAACGTTTGTAAGTGATTTAATCAAAATGGTTATATGTTTGCATTTATGTAAATAAAGTTGTCAAAATAACCAAGAAGTTAACAAAAAAATATGCCATTAATATGAACTTATTTATAGTTGCACATTCATACTTAACCACTTGGTTTAAGGCATCCAGATAAATTAATTGTGATTTAATTACTTTTAAGCTTTGAATGTTGTACTGTAAGACTATCAAGGCAATATTTAACTGCATTTAACTCAAACCATTAAAATATAACTTAAAGCTAAATTCCAACTTTTTGTATACATTTTTGAACTGGTCTAACTGTATTAACAAGATAGATATAGAAACAGAATTATGAAAACCATCAAAGTCCACATCAAATAGTCATTACCTAGTTTCGCAAGTTGCAAGTTTGTGTAAAATTTTGCTTCACGAGTATTTCCACAGACTTACAAATCTTGCATAACTGTATGACGCGGCTTTGGCTATACGTAAATCAAAACTAGTTTTTTCCCATAAGTCTTAGCTGCAAGAAAATAGAAAAATTAAAATAATTACAAACCAGTCTTCTGATGTAAAACAATACATATTACTTTTATACAAAATTATAATTTTTAAATATTTTTTTTAAATTTTATTCTCAATCAAGGATATGAAATAAAATATTCACTTAATATTCAATCTCTCTATGCTCATTGCACTTTTATGTGAGATTTATTGTTATTTCAAATGCAAAGTTATAGTGAATTCTGATTTATTCTTAAAAGATGATAAATGAATATTCTTGTATTTGCATCCACGTGAAATAAAAAAAAAAATACAGAAACAGGAACAACAATCAATTTTATCTTTATTCAATGGTTATGGTTGGTATATAATATATGTATTTATAAACAAAATAAACATGTGCTTTCAGAATATCGCAGAAAATTATATTAAATTGTCTAGCGTAATTAGCGTGGGTCATTTAAGGCCAATAAAAAAAAACTATAAGCAAATCAAGACGCTCTTTTGTAATTTAATTTTTATAAACAACAACAATAACAACAACAAAACACCGACAACAATTTATGTCAGCTGCATTGTTTTTATAGTTTGATGTTTTTTATTGTTGCCCCTTCTCACCCCGGAAAATGAAATTTATTGTAATAAGTGCAATCTAATAATAATGAAACATTCAAAAAGGCAATTTTATGCAGGTAATAAACTAGGTAAAGCTTTGTTATCATTCTATTGGCATTATTGCTATGTGAATTACATACATGGACTTTATTTGTACTGTGAGTAGAAAGTTGCATGATAGAAAGTAAATTAATGGATATTAACTAAACCATATTAATTTTAATCATTTATGTTTTTTTAACATTTTTATTTAAAGTTAAAATTTCTTTCTTAAATAAAAATGATTCATCTCATAAGTTAAATAATAAAATTCATATGCTCAAAAAATAAACATTTTATTTGTCTAAAAAAATCAAAAAAAAAAAACAATATGTACAAATAACTTGCTTGCTTCGATATTTGGAACACAATGACAACAAAAACAATTTTTTTCTATTTGCTTAAAAGATATAATTCAAATTTTGTTTTTCGTGTATGAATTATTATCTTTATTTTTTAAAGGTTACTCTGATATCATTTTGACACCAGAAATGTGTTTTTTTTTTGTCAAATTGAAATTAAAAAAAAAATTAAAGCAAACTTTAATTGAAGGCCGATTTGGTTCTTTTTCAAGAAAAACACACCTTTTAGTCATTGTTTCTTCAAGTGTTTTGCATAAAATCCAACAAAACCCTAGGTTGTGAACGTTGAGTGGAATTTAAAAATAAAGTATGGTCCGGGAATTATACCTTTGTACATATTTCCCCCAGTTAAGGAAAATGGGAAATGGGCAAAAATTGTACAAAATTAAATGTTTCTTTATAAAGCAGAACTTCCTCTTGTCCCCCTCAAAAGACAAATATGTATACACTCATCGACTGAGTCAATTCTTATTTAAGAACCATTTAAGAACCGATGTCACTTTACCAGTGATATGACCAAAATAAGTAGGTTGTTAATGTCCTCCAATTTTCGATAAAATACAGTGTATTCTCTCATAACCGGACACAGACGAAAACCGGGAATTTGTCCGAAAATTTCGGAAAAATGGTTATAAATGGTACATTACTCCCATAGAACCATTTTTTTGATTTTCAATTTTCTCAAAAATGATTCAACTGAATTTGATCAATTTTTTTTTATGGAGAATTTTCCAAAATGTTTAAAAAGTATTACATACAAAAATTTTCCATTTTTTTTTTCTTTTTAAATTTCAATTTTTTTTTTTTTTGAGAACTTAATAGTTCAAAAACGACTCGGTCGATTTTTATTAAACTTGGCATACAGTAGTTTTTTGACATTATCTAGCAGATTTTAAATACAAATTATTCTTATAGCCATAAATAACGGTACCTCCCATCCAGATGTTATAAAACCGGTATGGAAAATCTCATTTTTCTCAAAAATGACTCCTACGATTTTGAAAATTATCTATCGTCTAAAAATGGAAACATTTTTTTGGTTTTCGACCATCCAATTATCTGTTCAAGCAATTTCTGTTCAAACATTCCACGGAAATCCAGACCATACCTACCTACAATTTTACGAACAAAATCTTTTATCAAAATCATATTGACATAAATAAACTATTTCAGGTTGAATGCGGAAGCTACTGTTATTACATTAAATCCTCCAAGTTAAGTTTGAAGAATATTGATTCAGTGCTTTCGGCTGTATGTCGAAATACACCAAGGTAGACATTTTTTGGGACCAATTAATTAATTTGCGGAATTAAAAGTAAAATATTAGAAACTTTCAAGGAGTGCTTTGGTTCAATACATCTTGATTTTTCCGGGTGAAATGTGCTAAGTTTATTTTTTTTTTTTTACAAATTACTCTAAAAATAACCTGAAACGCAGTTTTCTTCGAATCACTTTTGTAATTATACACAGAAAATTTTGAAAAATTAAAAAAAAAAAAAATCGAAGTCGATGTTTGACAGTTTTAGTTGAGCTACTCGTCAAATTTTTCATCTAAGGAAGCTTTAGCACTTTTCCTAAAGCAGGTATACCTATAGAGCAAAAATTATTTTTGACATCTAAAATTTTTAAAAAGATTAAAAAGCTTAGATTTGTTCCAAAATTTCTCAGTAACATACATTTTCGTCCTCTCGAAGTCCATGTACACAAATTACAAATTAACCATGAAGCTCAATTTCTCAATTTTGATAATGTCATTGAACTAAATATATTTTCAAGCAAACACCCTGTATAATATTTACCATCATCGCACTTAGCGGAAATGTTTATATTAAGTCACCCAAGAAAAAATAATGTTTACACTTTTAACACACAAAAGAAGTAACAAGGTCAGTTAACGACTGTTAATTACGTTTCATTCAAACACTACCTATACGCATTGGATTTGACATAGAAAATGAAAATAAAAATTCCCAACACGTTTTCAAAAAAAAATAAATAAAATATATATATAAATAAAATAATGTGAAGAACATACTTACCAAAATTATCGTTCAGTAAACCGCTTTGAATACTCAATCAATTTATAATCAAACCAAAAAGGTTAACAAATCACATCAGACGACCGTCTCGGCTCTTGAACACAAGCAACACATATTGGCAAAAATAGCTATGTATGTAGGTACTCAACTCAACTCATTTAATTTAATGATAAAGATGTCTGATGTCTCTTTAATTTTTTTGTTTTATATCAAACTAATAAAAATTATTAATTATATTATTTGTTGCACTTTTATTCAGGGGAAGTGAATAAACAACAAACAAACTCAAAGGACAAAATATAAAATCACTCTTCACCTCGTGCAAATTCAACTCTGTCTTAAACGTCAAAAAGTAGCACTCAAAAAAACAACAACTACAAAATTAAATGAAATTTTTGGCCCAAAATTTGGGTCAAAAGTACAATTTTTTTTTTAATAATTGAAAAACCGACGAAGCCAAGCCGTCAAGGCCTATTGCCGTCTGCAATGACTTAAAAATAAAATAACAAACGTGCACGCTTAAAAATCCACTCAAGACGAACGCTCGTAATATGTATACATGATCGCTGGCTATCTTTTGTCTGGATGGCTTAGACCGTCATCATCCATATAAATGACAGCTTTAATGACCGAACTGTTGGAAATTGTGTCTTAGACTAACAAGTGATACTCAGCCATACGAGCTAGGTTCTGTTTTTTTGTTTTACCTTTAGTTCAAAATACCTGTTTTCTGAGTTCATTTTGCATAAAAGAAGATTTTTCTGTAGCGCGAGTGAAACTAAGTAAAAAATTACTCAAACAAATATTTTGTCTCAATTTTGAGTGAGAATTAACCATTGGATTGTTTTTTTGTTGTTTTTTTTGTTAAAGTTTTGATTTGTTTACATTTTATTTTTTTTTTTATTTGTTTATATTGTTTTTTATCCAACTTGTTAAGGTTGAGAGTCATTCAGGTGTGATTAGTGATGTTATTTGACTTGTTTTTTTTTTATCTTTTTTCTGTTGGATAGATTGTGATAAGAAAAATATAGTTAATATGAGTGTCAGCTTTTCTGTGTTAGTAGTAAAAAAAAAATTATTATTTGCGAATAGTTGGAAAAAAGATAAAAGGAATTACAGGTATGGTACGACATTTCCACTAATAGTTAAGCTTAAGTTGACATAACCTACTCCATCGTCATGTTCTCATTCTCGCTGATAAAATAGTGAGTGGCAGTTGTAAAATGCCTAAAAGTATGCATTTTTGTATGTATTTGAAATGTTTTCCTTTGGAAAATTTGAACATTTTCCTTTGATTGCAAAAAAAAAAAATTTAGATAAACTAGTAAGTCATTTAGTTCAGAAACGTCTTGAACGATTTTGATAAAAAATTGTGTGTGTATTATTGTAGTCTGCATTTTGGTGAAAAAAATTACTTGAAACTGTAAATTTACCGACTGTACGCCCTTTTTAACCGCTTTTTTTTGTTTGTTTTTCGACTTTCTCGTTAACAACACAACTGATTTCGATCAGTATTGCATTATAAAGAATGTCCCAAAATTAACGTAGGATTTGACTCCATGTTTAATTTGTACAGCTGACAGTTTAGGGTTCGTAAAAATGAAGCATTACACGAGAGAAAAAACGACTTTTCATTGTTGAACAATAATTGAAAAATAAGCGAAATTTGGCGGCGACAGTTTGTATTGAAAAATAAATATTATTCTAATTTTCGTGGAGCTTCTGTAAAACAATTGTTTTTTTTTTTTTATCGGTTAAGCAATTCATTTTATAAAAAAAAGTTTAAATTTTTTTGATAATTTTTTTTAAGTAGATTTTTTTTTAAAGTGTTAAAAGTAAAAAAAAAAAATTGAATTTATAAAAGAGATTCAACTTTTTTCTATCTTAATAATTCAACAACGACTACGTCGATTTTTATTTAACTTGTCGACCAGAAGTTTTTTAATAATTTTAATACAAAACTGGCTGTTTTAACTATTTTAACTTAAAATAACGTGTTCTCGAAAACGGTTTCCACGATTTTTAAATTTTTTGTGTATGCCGGCGGCGGCGGTAGGGTAAACTAAAAACGTGGACATTTCTGTAGGACATTACATTGTGCTGTTACACGTTACGGTACGTTGATGTACATACATATATTGGTTACGATCCTTTGTAGCTCAAACTTAATCGAAAGGTCGAGTTGATTTTGAATTGAAATTTGGTTGACAACTCGCCGCGTTCTGTGATGTAAAACCAGCACTTGAATATTTAATTTGATGTTAACACATCTTAACACATTAATAAATATTTTTAGTCACCTTAATTTGATTTCACAAAATAAAAGTAAACGTTAACAAATTAATTTAAAACAATACACAATTATTACAAAGAAATTATTTTGTGAAATCAAATTAAGGTGACTAAAAATATTTATTAATTTGTTATCGGATTTCATGCGGTTCAACAAAAAATTTGATTTAACATCTTAACACATCTCGGCACTCACTTTCTTTGTTTCTTATCTAATCTAATACTAGTACGATCTATAACATATTTTTGTAACAGATTATTGTAACGGTATTTCTCATAGAATCATTTTTTTGTTTTTCAACTACCTCATTATCAACAGATTTCAATGAAATAAAAATACAAGAGCATCTAATGAGTTTCTATCATATACAAATTTTTAAAAACAACGAACTTTGGATTAAAAAAAAATCGAAATAATTTTTTGAAAATCGATACAAATGATTTTTTTAGTTTTATTTTTTTTTTTAAATAATTTTTCTTTAAAAAAAATATAAACAAAGTGCTATATTCAAAATAGCTTTCAACGGCCTTTAGTCCACAACAATTTAGGCGTTTCGTCCCGTTTCGTTAGGCGATCTCACTTGGACTCATCAGTTGACTAGTGAGGACCTTGTCAATACGCAATTTTTGTTAAGTTCAGTTTATCTAACATAGATTTCATGACGAATATCTAGAAAACTAGAATTCCTAGTCATTAAATTGGAAGTTTTTTTGTTTTTGTTTTTTGCCCAGGGCCTGGCATTGTTTATATGAGTTTTTTTTTAATAATACAAATTCTATATACCTACTACTGAAATACATCAGCCGAGTAGAAGACTTAGCACTATTTAATTGGACTTGTTGAATTATTGATTCAAAATAGCTTTTAACTATATTATTTTTTTATATTTTAGCTATATTGTTTTCTTTTTGTGAAATTTGCAGGCAAAAATTGATAATTTTTCTTTAGTTAAAATGTGGATGTTTTTAATAACGCAATATCAATAAGGATTTAATACCGGCAATTTGCTGTTTAGAGTCAAACGCGATTTAATTTTTTTTTGGTTTCTGCAAAAAATGTTTCAGTCATAATATAACTATTATATCTAATATATGTACAATCGATATTTTCGATTTCAAATTAACAAATTCTTAGCAATTATAAACATATTTTTTCCGCATTTCGATCATAATTATATTATCTAGAAATGTATATCTTTTTATTGGATTTTTTTTTTTAATACTTTGTGGAGGCAATGTTTTTATATTTTTTGTTTGCTATTTTATCTTAAGACAACAAAGATTGTGTTTTTGTTATAATTTTCGAATGACTATATTTTTATAATTTTTGTTTCTGGATTTATCTCGCAGTGCATTAAAAATAATATTAAATGGCATAGGTACCTATAAAGAATAATCATAATATTTTTAATAGGTAGGTAATTCATAATATTAAAGGTATAATATCTAGGTAAACATTGAAAAACTGCAATTTAAACTGAAAACGTGTAGAAATAATAAATAAAATAATTTATCGGCTAAATATAGAAGCGAATTAGCAATATGCATATGTACACTTAGCCACTTGTACAAAAATGAGCACAACTAACGAAGGTATATAAGATATTAAGAAAATTCTTCTGCTTTAAATTCATATTTATAAGAAATTCTCAAATTTGTCATGAGAGCTATTCAAAGAATAAATATTTTTTATCCAGAGAACTAAATTTAACAAAAATTACGTATTGACAAAGTTCAAACTATGTCAACTGATGATTCCAGGGGCCTGTAACACAAAACTACAAGTCTACCTAGAGGTTAGGTATTCAAGTAAAAATCCACTTTAAGTTTATGTTACGTTTAATAAGTGTAGATAATTTCTATAAAACAGAACAATCCATTACAATAATATTTTAGGCATTTATTTAACATGTAAATGCCCGCGCCTACAACTTTTTTATACTTAACATTTGCCTTATTTTATTATACCTTATGATCGATATATATTATCCTCTTAAATAAAAACAATACAAATGACAGTAACAACAGCGACTAAATAGGCATTTACCAGTAAAAGATTAAAAACAAAATTTGATTTAAAAAATTGTTCAAAATCAACATAAATATGGAAAAAAAATTGTTTAAACATTTCGAAAAATTTCTTTAAAATTCGAATTTATGAGAAAAAAATTAAAAATTCGTTGGATCGGATTCTAAAAAAAAAAAAAAAAAAAAATTAAAAAAAAAATAAAAATCCAATTTTTATAAACTAATAAAGTCGTTTAACAGTGAGATATTCGAAAATTCTGTGAGAGATACCAACAGTTTATAATTTCTTAATTTAAAATTATTTTATTATTTTAATATTATAAAAAATAATCCAAATCCTAAAAGTCGTTTTAGAGAAAAATAAGATTTTTCTTAACGATTTTTAAACACTCGTATGATAGATACCATTATTTTTGGTTACCTGTGAGAAAAATTTTTATAAAAAATCTTATAATGTTAAAAAACCTTTTGGTCCAAAGTTTCAGCTAAGTCGACCAAGTCGTTTTCGAAATATATTTTTTTTTAAATTCCAAAAATAAAATTGAAAAAAAACTAGATATTAAAACTTTTCAAAATATTCCTACAAAAATTTGATTAAAATCAGTGAGACCGTTGCCGCGAGAATTATCAAAATCGAGGTTCGGAAAAAAATCCGAAAAAATGTTTTATAAATAAGGTTCCTCCCATGAACCTCGATTTTGACTTTTTTTTCAAAGAGAATGGGAATGTTTTTGAGAAAAATAAGATTTTTGTTATTTTTGGTACCTACTACAAAATAAATGGAAGAATGCCGAAAAAACGTTAGGTACCAAGTTTAAAGAAAATCAATAAATCCATTAAGACTGTAGCCGAACGGACTGACAGAATAGAATTTTTAATAACAAAACTAAAATCTTATAATACAGATGCAGAATAATATAGCCGTGTTTTTTTTTTAATTCCAAATCCGAATAAAATTGAAACCGGAGTGGATCTAAGCAAGAACAACAACTTAAATCAAAATAATTTTCGATTATAGTCCCAAAAAAAAAACTGTTTTACCGCAACGAATTATCACCAATTTATCGATATTTTGTATTGAAATGTAAAAATATCGAACAATATCGTTGATGGCATACCGTGATAGTGATGGGCTTTTTTGCTCTGATGAATTTGGTAAGTCCTGATATCGTTTTATTTTTTTTTTTTTTCAATTCTATTTCAAATTGCATAAAAACACGTCTACTAAACATAAGATTCAGTCAATCTAATTGCTCTATACCTAGAACAAGAGTATAGGTTTCGTGCACAAAATAAATTTCAAGGTTGTAATCAAAAAAATTAACACAACGAAAAATTCCGAAAAAGTAGGTTTCGTGATACTGTCAGTTTGCTTGTGCGTTCATGCGTCCGCGCGTCCATTGTAATTTGAGCTAGAACCTAAACGGGTTGGCCGATTTGCTTCAATTTTTTTTACAGATTTTATGTGATTTTCCTAGAAACGAAATTCGAATTTTCATTTTACCAACTATTTCGTTTTTTTTTTTTAAATTTTCTTAGAAACGGCTTTAACGATTTTGAATCAACTTCATACCCTTAATAAAATATAGTTTTGAGGTTTTTTTTTGTTGAGAAAGTTGACTTATTTTTTAGTTACTGAAATATAACATCCTAATGACTTGACTAATTTTTGTAATTTTACAAACTAAAGATTCTTAATATTTCAAACAATATTGCATTTAAAAATTTGAAAAATTATTTTTTTGAATCAAAAACAAAATTAACCAACATTTTTTTTTTTTTTTTATTTTTGACTATATATTTTTTAGTTAAAGTTATCATTATAATTTATTGAATCATTCTTCTTTAACACTTAGCTACATCAAAGATGTTAACCACAAAAGCAAATAAGTGTGATCAAGTCGTGCATATTTTTTCTATTTATTTTAAAAATTTTTCATTAACAAATTCTTAGACTTTTATTTAATTATGCTATTATTTATGAAGACTTATTCAGTGACTGGTAATGGTTTTCTATAGCTATATTTAATCAATCTATCTATGCATAGGTGTTATAGAGCTCATTCTCTGTCATATTTACCATAAGTTTTTCTTGAATTTGTAGAATTGCAGTGTAATACTCACCTATAGACAAGGCACCTAAATTAACAATCAATAATATTGCAAAGGCAAAGGCACTGATAAAAGGTTAAAAACCTATTTCTTAAGACACATGAACTGTTATAACAACATTATACCTTCTCAGACTTTTGTACTTCTTAACTCAAAGAATTTTCCCAAACAACTAGCTTCCCCAGTCTTTTTGTGATACTTTTCACATTCGCCTTCTTCCTTCACAGTTCGAAATTGCAATATTTTGTATCGATATGTAATTAAAAATTTATTATGTGATTTCCCATCTGTCTCTCCAGTTGGACATTTAAATTGTTCTTTAATTGTTAATATATATATATTTTATCTTATATTAACACTGTAAATGGCATTTTTTTTTCTTTTATGTATTCACATAAAATAAATGATGTTTATGTTTTTTTTTTAAAACATTTAACATTAAATTTATAGAAATGTAGATGTATTTATGTTGATACTTAAAAATTATAAATTATTGAGTATACATTTTCTCTCTTAAATAAATCTTATTCATAATGATATAATTATTTTTTTTTTAATAAATCAAAGGAACTCAAAGTAAAACAAAATAGAATCTTAAACTAAATCACTTGAATGTGTTTTAAGGAAGCCTTGAAGTTTCTTATGCAAAAATAATTTTATATGATAGCCAGCAAATGTAAGAATTGTACAAATACAATATAAAATAAAGACTCCACCGAATGTTGTCATACCAATTATTGGTTTTGTCCAGTCTAAAATTGGATAAATGAAGTGATTTCCGCATCTGAAATAAAAAAAACAAATGTAAATAAAAAATTATTTGCACTTATCAGTAAGTAAGTGTGTGATTTTTAGTATATCTAATTTCTGAAGAAATGAGTCACCAGTTTTAAAATAAGAAAAAAAAAATTATATTGGTCTTTCCTAAAATTTTTAGAATGAATCACTTGATATGCTTGCATACTTACATATGTATATACAGAGCTGTTCAGAAATAATTGTCAATCATATTTTATTTTTAGATTTTTGTGCGATATCAAAATAAGCGTTTCTAATTTTTGATTTGATTTTTTTTTTAATTTTGGAATTCAGGGAAAAAATTTCAAACAATATTATTGATTGATTACGATAAATTTCAGTTTTTCGAAATTATACAATTTTAATGTTCGAATTACTTGGTTTTTAAGAACTATAATTCTTTGACGTTAGTTAGCTTAAAAATTAGATAAAAAGGCTTACCTAAGTTAGAAATTGTATAATTTTTCAAAAACTACGTTTAGAACTTTGAGAAGATAATAGCGGGCATTTTCAAAAACGTCATTTGCGTCAAAAATGCAATTACAAGATGTTCTTGAACGCAAACTGCACTTTTGCAATTTGTTCGAAAATCCAAAACGAATTTTTTATTCAAAAGCATTTTTTTCGATAACGCAGTTTGCTAAAGTCATATGTGTTCGATAAAATCGTTTTTGCAAATCTGCAGAAAAAAAATTGAGTTGAGTTCGTATGTAAACGTCAAATGCGTTCGCAAATAAATTTACACTGACTTCGATCAAATAGATTTTGTGCAAACAGGACGACATGCATATTTTTTACGAAATCAATATCTCCGTCAAAAATTCACAATCATTTGACAATTAAATTGACGTTGATTTGACGTTTCCGAAAACGACCATCATATAGTTCAGTTGTTCTAGATCTGATACAGTGCACAGTGCCCCTACAGTATTGTCAGAACTATTAGTAAACAATATAAATCTGTATCTTAAAATTCTGTCTCACAATAGTGACAGAAACGTCACTTTATAGCCATTGTCATCAGAAGGCCATCTGGCAATGAAAATGTCAGGTATCTGTCAATATTCTAAACACATGCTGTTTTTATTTTCCAGAATGACATTTAGAACATTGTCAATTGCATTTGAAACTGTCAGATGTCGTCAATTATATGCATCTTATAATTTCTGACAATTTGTTTTTTGCTGTTTTCTTTCTGAAATACACAATAATTACACTAACTACAGCAAATTATATTTATTATTTATTTTTATTTTTAAACAAGTTCCAAGAATTTTCCATTTTAATTCTGCAACTATTTCCTGTTGGAGACAGTTGGAAGAAACTTAACGCGCAGCTGTCAAAAATTCTTTACTTATATATCTTTATGTCACATCGACGTTAATTGCGTTAATTTTTTCGATGAGTTAATAGAAATGGATAATATGTCAATTAAAAATTCGCTGATTTCGAATAAATCGGAGAAAAAATGCTTCCCAAAGGATACCCCGATAGCGCAGAAAAATAATAAAAATGTATCTTGTGGTCGAACGAATAAATTTAGTTTATTGGCCTGCTATTAAATTCGTGTTTTTTTTTTTTTTTTTAAGATTGGAATAGAAATTCAATTTGTGTTTTGTATCAAATTTTTCATAAAAAAAAAACAGCAAATTCTGACGAATAATTTTAGCACTGATACAGCGCAAGAATTTTAGAAATAAATTTCTGCAGAAAAATTTGTATCGCCAGGTTAATGATAAAACTCAATTTAAATTTAAAAAAAATCGAAACAACTCATAACCAAGAATTTGATAAACATTTAGCAGTAATATTTGCATCGGATGACGTTAAAGCTTTTGATAACGTAATATTTAAGATCTTCGTGATTATTACTGGAAATAGCGCACCGCGGCGAACGTTGTATACATTTTGCTCCATTTGTGTTTATAGCAATATTTTAGCAATGCCAATTTCAATGGCAGTGCCATTTATTGCCTGGATGGCAATTGCCAGGTAATTTCAGTTGTCAATAATGTCAGTATAAAAATATCGTCCGCTGTCAAATGTTGTTTTGCTCTTTAAAATCACTATTTTTGGTAATTTTAATTCATTAAATTTGTCATATTTTCAACTCAATTTTTAAAACGAAGCAAAACTCATTCGAAATCATTTTGAAAAAGATGAAACGTCAAAATGTATTGCTTCAATAATATTGCCTTTCATATACCGAGCGCAATATTGACATTTCAGTTACCAAAGCTTCTCCGTTAGCAATGTTCAAGGCAATGACAAAGAGTCAAGGAAATTATGTCATCAAGTATTGAGAGAGCCGTTAGCCGGTTATTAACCCAACCCTTAACTGTTAGCTGTCAAATTTTTTCTTAAGCGTTGCCAACGTTTTACTACACAAATGGTGATAAAATTAAAATTTTGTGTACATTTTGGGATACCCTTTATAAAGCAACGATTAGATGACTATTTTACGTAAAAATAATGACAAATTCTTTTCCAAAGTGTATAATTGTCACTGCGTTCACGAGTACGTTGACAATGAGGTCGACAAAAATGATTATTTTATGTAATGGTTTGTCAATGCAGTTTTAACGAAATTTGACAGTTTATAGCATCACTTATTTTGACGTAATTCCGACTTCTATTGATTAGACAAACAAAACGTTTAGCAGTAATTAAAACAAAACACATAAATCTATGCAAGTTGAAGGATAGAAATAGAAATCTTTAAATTACAAAATTTAAAATTTATTAAAGAAGTGTGTTTTTAAAATAATGAAAAAAATTGATTCTGTTGTATTTAATTGAAAAAGAAAAAAATACATATGTCAAAGAAAAACGTCAAAAAAAAATCCAGACGTCAAAAGAATAGAGATTTTTTTCCTCAGAGTTTTGACAGCAAAACTGAGAAATTTTGCTGAGGAGTCATGTTCATGTAACTGAGATTTCCGAGATATCTTTTTCCTGAACATGCCTAATGTAAACAGTGTCAACGTTTCCTGCGTTGACACAGTCTACTTTGACAGTAGGTATAAGTTAGGTATATATTGACGATATTTTTTGTTAATTCAACGATCATTTATCGTTGTCCATCTAACCATTGACATTTGATTAGTGTCTCTTTTGCAGCATCTAAAAAAATAATTTGACCCATTTTATAGCCACCGGACAGCTGTGTTTTTCTTTACAATTATTTTGTTTCAAAAAGAGTCATCATGAGCAATGAGCATGACATACAAGTTATCCGTCAAAAGCAGACATTTAATTTCGGTTTTTTTTTTTCGATACACAATATAAAAATCAGCAATAAAACACACGAAACACCAAAGTGTGGTTCCGGCTTTGCATTCTTCACACCATGTTTTACAGCACGTGTTCTCATTATCTATCCTAATAAATGACACACTTGCTGTAAAGTTTGAAAGTGTGTATAAATTCTGAATGACATTTTATCACACAATTTAGCTCACAAAAATTTGATCCAATGAATGACATATGAGCATAAGAATGTCTCACTAAAATCGAGATAATGTTTAACATATTTTACGCAACTTCGCGCCATTTAACAGAATGTTATGCATTATGTTCATGCATGACTAACATTTAAAAAAAAAATCCAACCAGCTTATAAGTGAAACAGTATTAAGATGCGATCGATTTAAATTAAAACTAGTAAAACAAAAAAATTGACATTCACAACACATGTTAAATTTTAAAATGTCAAATTTTCTGACACTCCTATTCATTCTCATTTATTTAGAAGATATTTATACTTACTCATCCAAGCCTCCCAAATGATAATAGATCACCGTACAAAAGCAATAAAATATAGGAAACATCATTGTGTAAAAACTATGCAATATTCGCACCGGAAATCCAACAACAATAAAATCAGCCACCATAAATATTGAATTGAATGTGTGTGTTGTGAAGCTTATCGCTGGATATCTGTTAGGTTTTTCTACACAAAAACAAAAATAAAATAAAATATAAAACATGGAATATAAATTATTTAAAAAAAAAGAAGTTCTTAAAACTCACTTTGTTTTCCATAAATAAATGCCCAATACATTGTTGTTACAACCAATGCCAAATGTAATGTTATACAATGAATTAACCAATAGAATTTCAATAATTTCGGTGTTGTTGATTCAAAGGATTTATCAACAATTTCTCCTGGCATATTACCAATATTAAAATACCATTGTGTGACTACTAATGCAGCTATAACATTTGTTAGAACACACAATGTTAGACCCCAATTCGTTAAATATATAAACATTTTGCCACCGAAGAATTGCATTGCTATACAAACAGCAAATAATCCAACAAAAAATAATGCCAGAATCCATCGGAAGATGAGGTATGGTAAACTTTTTGCTCCTTTTTGCCACTGTAATATGAAATAAGAAATTATATAAATTAAGAAAATTGTTTGAATATTTGTAATTTTGTAAAGTTTTTTATTTTGATAAAAGACTCAAAGGGATACTTTTTTTTTAATTTATAAAATTTGCTTGTTTATCGATATACGATTTTTATCGGATTATTCAAAATTCAAGATATACATATATCTTAAGCTAATGGTAAAAATATTGTTATCAGCTGTATTTATAAGGGATTTCAACAACAAGGAATCTGAAGCCTTTGGATAATAAATTAAGTATTTAAAGAGCTCAACTTTTTGATCGATTTTTGTCGCATCGTTCAATGACATCCATAATAAGGGCCATGTAGACTTTTTATTTTAAATGAAATTGAATATTCTAAATATAAATATAAATTATAAATAACACCCTGTATAAGTAAAAGCACCTTACAGTTTTAAATCATTATTTCCTATGTAATATACATCTATACCCTGATACTTATAAAGCGAACAAAAACCATGTAAATACTTTGTTAAATTATTTATCAATTACTTGAAACTAAATTGATATTGTTTGTAAACCTGTTTTAGAAGAAAAATAAAATCACAATAATAAGAAAACAATACAAATGTAGATACAAACGAGAGTTCAATGATTTAACAACGTCCGTCTTTACTCTTAGTATCTTTAAAAGCAATTTAATTGAGTTGTTTGGTTCCTATTGTTCGTATACGCTACGCATATTTGAATTGTTAAGAAAAAAAGAAAAAAAAAAAAACACAAAAGATTATTACAAATCTAGTTTTAAAATTACAAAAAAATTACAATGATTGAAAAATTTTTTAAAAATATTTATTCTGGATTTATACGATTTACAAACAGCCATTAAATTTAAGTTATTTCTTTTGTTTTATGGTAAAAAGAAACAATATTGCAAAATGCCAGACAATATGGCGACCTGTCAGTTGTGTTAATCGATTTCCAGATCAGACAAGAGCAGTAATAGAGAAAAAAACTTACCACTTGTTAGCAACAAAACAAATCTGGCCAACGCTGGATCTGAAGCGCTCTAAGCAATTGATATCTTTAAGCAGATTGCACATTAGCTCCGTAATAGATGTCATAAGCGGACACCTTCTAATAGGTAGGCACGCCAGACGACTAGGCGTATACTCAAATGATTTCTGCAGAAGCTGCATGGATAAGGAAGAGGAAGAAATAATTTCTCACCTTCTTTGTACCTGTTGTCCTGCTCTGTCACAGAGACGTAGAGACTCCATTTGAGAGACTTCTTACTACAACGATACGAGTGATCTAGCAAATAGTTCTATAGTAAATCTTGCAAGCTGCATAAGGAGCTGAAAATGGTTTAATGAGTAAGGAAAAGCTTTCCTAGTTCCATGTGGTATCACAATGGGCCAATAATTTGTCTAAGTGTGTCAATTCTCCCCCGACAGCCACTTCTACCTAAAAAATTATTCTTTAAATTTTTTTTGACTCATCTATTGAAATAAGTAGGCAAGTGATTATCGTTTTGTTTAAATGATTTTCAAAAGCGCAAAAGTTCAAATTTCTTATTATATTGAATGTCAAGTTAATTATCTTTTGGTTTATAAGAGGGCATTATATTTACAATTGTATGTTTTTTTTTTTGTTTGTTCTTAGTAATTTAATAACTGGATCCTCTTATTTGGAGCACAAAAAAAAAAAACAAATACCTACAAAATTTGATACGAAAATTAAAATTCTTAATATTAATTATGGCGGCATACCGGTATAAATTTACGATAAATTTTGGAATCAGTCAACAATTTAGAAAATTATAAACCACTTATCATTTGAGGTTTTCGAATTTGATTTTGATTTCTTTTGTGAACTCTCGAAATACACTTGAATCTTGAAAAATATACAAATTATACTGTACATAATTTAGGTACTATTATGGCAAGGTATGGATTCGTAAAAAAAATCAGAATCGAGTTTTTGATAGTTTGATCAAAAACTCGATTCTGATTTTTTTTATTACGATGATATCGGAGTCGAAAAAAGTGCGTATCACAATTCTATATTTTTTCGTATACATATGTATACTTTGATACCTACCATAGATCCATTTTTGGTTTTCAATTTAAATTTTTGTATAGTGTTTCTTAAATTTTTAAAGTTTTGTGTTTGAACATTTTAATTTTTTCTTTTGGATTAAAAAAAAAAAATATAATTTATTTTTTTTGTTTTAAGACATATGTAATAATCCGAATATCTACGATTTAATCGACTTTTGTTAAATTTGTCACTTGGCAGTTTTTTTTAACATTATTTAGCAGATTTTAAAGAAAAATTGTTCCTATAACAAAAAAAATAACGGTACATACCTTCCTACCATAAAATTGTTTTTAAAAACTTTTAAGGAAAATTTTATTTTTCTTGAAAACTGCTTTTACAATTTTGATTAATTTTTTTTAGTGAGCTAATAAGCCAATTTGTGATGTACCTTAGGGATCCAGGTTTTATTAAATAGTAAAATTAATGCTACAACTTTTTTTCTTAAAAATATCAGAAAAAATTGTATTTTTTATTAAAAATTAATTTTTTTAAAAAAACGTTGCAATGATTAAAAAAAAATTCACGGGTATTTTATTTATTTATTTCTTACCCTCTAAGCCTCTGGTAAAAAAAAATCAAAATTTTATTTTTCAAAATAGAGACCACCTTAAGGTAGGTATGTATATAATAATGTAATAATTCTTTTTACTCTCATCTCCATCTTCAGATAATTCAATCTATTAGATTCTTCCAATGTAAAAATTATTATACATAGTATTATTATAATTATTTACAAAATAAACTCGAAATCTAATTGATGTGATGTGATAAAAAAGAAATTGAGTTTCTAGTTTATCAAGATAATTAAAAGCATATAAAAATAAAAAAACGTTGTTGGGTTCAAAATACGTCGTTTCAAGGTTAAATGGCCTTTTAAATAAATAATTACGTACAAGTAATTTATTAGATTAGCTATAACTATTTTTAATTCTTAAAATAAATTAATAAAATAATGTTGACGTTTTACAGGCATTCATTTCGCCTTTTTACTTGCTTTATAGATAGATAGACAAAATTACGAGATGAAATATCCCGAAATCAACCGTGCTTTCCTTTGTTGAGGAGAAGAGTTGGTCGGGGAGAATAAAAGACTTTTTATTTAATTGTATTTTTTATTTTATTATTGACAAATAGGGCCCGCTGTATCAATGCTTATGGTTGCGACCTTTCTTTGTGTTTTATTCTAGTTATCCTACCTTGTTGTTCATACGTCGTGGTTCGTTCCGTCAGTTTGTGCGTTTCTGCGTTCATGTGTTTCTGCGTTCTGTGTCCACTGTAATTTGACCCAAAACTTAAATGGGTGGACTGATTTGATTTAAATTTGGTACATAACATATTTAGGGTATTCTCTAGCCATAGAAGAAAAAATTATGAATTTTATTAAATCATCTCAAACTCAATTCTCAATTTCGCTCCTTTTTCTTTAATTATCTCGAAAACGGCTTTAACGATTTTGATTAAAGTTCATTAATGTTCGTCGGTTTTAAATAAACAAATTCGCACAATGAAATATATTTTAAATAATTTTTGAGAAAGATTCATTCAGGTATATATTTTTAATGACCAAACCAATTTTGTTATAATTTTGCAATCTGGTGTTGTAAATATTTAAAAACCAAAAATATTAAACTTAAGAATTTAAAAATATTTTTTTTTAAACCAATCGTCAAAAGCCCATCAAGCAATCATTGAAAAAAAAAGACAGATACTTTATTTTCTTCAGTTCAGTATGTGTCGAAATTCCGTTTCCGAAATTCTGTATTTCAAAATTTTGTAAAATATAAAAGAAAAATATAATAATGAAAATAAATGCACACTTTTTTTCATTATCTCCACAATTTTCCTTTTATAATTTACAGAATTTTAAAATAAAAAATTTTAAAGTTCAGAACACAATAAAATATCTGGGAGTGCCAATTAGCAATTGAGCTACAAAAGTCAATTCTTTATCGATAGTAGTAATTTTATGTTAAACGGTAGACTTAATTTCTTATATCTTAACTTAGCTATCCCAGGGTAAGAATGTTCGTTTGCTATTTAATTTTAATTTATTTTTAAAGTTCAGTTAACAAAATAATCCCCTATAGTCTTAATTATATTATATAGTTTTTAAATACTCGCGGTACGCACTGATCTTCATCGTCATCGTGAAAGTATAGTCGTAGATGCTAAGCTCAATGACCGTATTAATTAAATCAATTATACAAAAACCCATAAAAAAAGATCATTCGATGATAGTTCAGTGATCAAAAGATGATTCACTATATCTATATTATCTATCTTAAACAATTTATAAGCTTATAACTAAGACATCAACAATTAAGTAATTTATGAATGCGTCAAAGAAATAATAAACTTTTGGAAATAATCATACCTAGGGGGGCATTAATATATTTATCTATAGATATGCTTTAAACTATTAACCTATTTCTAAATATATTTCTCTTTTTTCTTTTTTTTTTTGCTGTCAATATAAATACAATAAAATTTAATTTGATGAAATTATATGACCTAAGTTTTAGCTTACAAAATAAACAAAAATAAATGAGATTAAATAAATGAGAGCTCAGCAATATTCTTGTTTTTTTTTTTAATTTAAAAAAAAAACACAATTTCAATAAAATATAATTTAATATAATAGAAAATAAAAATTGTCTATTTTATTAAATTATATTGCGGTGTTTTTTTAATTCTAAAAATCTTATCTTAATAATTTTGTTTATTATTTCATTTTATTTTGTAAACAAAAAATCGATCGTCATCAAAAAATCAAAAAGCTATTTTAATTTGAATGTAACTTTCTTTTTTATATGCGATTGATACGAGATACTCGTAGATTAAATGAAGAGATAGTTTTAGTTTCGTAATAAATAAAACTGGAAAATTTCAATAAAACTCTAACGTCACGATTAAATCTTTGGGTGAATTTCTTAAAATTTATACATTTTGTTAAAGTAACTTAGTTTTTGTAGTTGAAAGTTTAATCAAGAAAAAGGAAAAGGTGTTTATTTAATGAGTCAGAATTTCATATTTAATACAATGAAACATGAGTAATGGGAAATTCTTCAAAACTTTTCACGTTGATTAAAAAAAAAATAACTGCATAATATGAACACATGAATAAAATACTCGTCTTGGTCACACGAAATTGTTCTTTTTGGTAAGAAAAATTTAAGTAAAGATATATTTTAATTTATGGTAATGATTCAATAGTGCAATAATACTGTAATACGAATGTGAAATAAGTGAAGTGAATTGTCAAAAGTTTTATTTATTTTTTTTTTTTTTGTTTTTAAAAAAAAATATTTGGTAAATTTTTGAATGCAAAATTATTTTAGTTACTTGAAAATTCTGGAACGCAAAATTATAACAAAATAGATCTAGCCAATGACGAGATATTTGGGAATAACCCATAAATAAGGCAATGTTTTCTAAAAATTAACGTAAGAAGAATATATTTATTTTATCCACTATGAGATTTTTTTGGAAACAAACTTGAACCGTAGTATTACTCTGAATTTGGTACAAACAAGGTAGGAAGTTTAATCAAAATCGTTGAAGTCGTTTTCGAGAAAATTTATTAAAAAAATAGTAATTGCTGTATGACAACTTCCGTTTGAATTTTTCCTCTACACTTGGACACCCACGTACAAACAGACGAAAAAACAAAAAGACCGACGTTATTTGTCAGCAACAGATTTCTGTTACATCTGAATGGTTATGATAAAGACATTTTAAGAAAAGAGCTACTCTAAGAGTATTTGTCACTTCAGTATCCTCTGGTAGGTAGCTACTGGTGAAATTGAAAAAAAAAATACTCTGACGATGCGAATCAAATAATATCATACAAAAAGACACAATGAAATCATAAGCGAACAAAAAATTCTGTTCTTTTTTGTTCGGCAGTACCTGAAGAGCAAAATTAATAATTTTGGCAGATTTTTTGGTAAAGTCTCCACTTTTTTTCGCAGCTCAGAATTAATTACACAGGCCGTTATTTGCATACGGAAAAATCATATTTTGTTTGTTCGTGGTTTTCTTGTCGTTTTTTTTTTTTTTATTACAAAGTGTGTTGTTTTTTGCAATACGTGAAACTCTCCCTAGATGTTCCGTTCGTATTTTTACAAGTATTTCGTTGCCTTGTTGGAGATCACAGAAAAAAATGTGTTTGGCATCAGAAGCATATAAAGCATAGTACGCTGCTGATGCAAAACAAAAAATCCCATACAAAAATGACACAGCGAAATTATAAACGAAAATATTTGTTCTGCTTTTTGTTTTTAAATACTTACGCTGCTCAATGAGCGAAACTGATAGTTACATAATTATCCACATAAGTGACACTTTCATTGGGTATTTTTATGCAGTGGTTTCCGTTAGCATTTTGCTATCGCTCTAACAAACAAAATTTCATTAACTTTTCATCTGATAAAACTCTCCATTAACATTTTTCCGAAATCTTTTCGTTGTCGATTTGGAGACTACAGAAAATGTTCGTTTCGCTTCAGCTGTGTAATAGGCTTAAGGCCTTAGCCTGTAGGTATATTGCATACCTTCTAATAATAGGAAAAACATATTTTTCCTTAAAAAAAAAAACAATTTTAAATAATATAAATCGATTTTATGTACTTTTGGAGACTTTTTCTATCATTTGTTTCCAAAAACCTATAATGCATATATATTGTACCTGCCATAGAATTGAAAATTAAATTCTTCCTAAAAGTGGGAAAGTTCTTAGATTAACTGAGTTTTCATTGACTCAATGGAAAATTCATTTGTTGAATGAAACTCTTCATATACAATACATATGTATTAAAATGTACGTTATTTAACAATGTCTGAATGAAAGTTCATTCACACACTTTTTCCCATAACTATGTACGACGTTATTTTTAAGATACAAGTATTTACAAATTCATTGTATGTATAGCTGCTGTAGCGATGTTTGGTGCGACAAATGCGAGTTTCTCAATCCTGTTTATTCAGATATTTTTTTCATTTTTAAAAAAAGGAAACCCTGTTTTCACATTCAATCGCTTCTCATATGGCATAGCTTCTCGCATAACTATACGCGTAGACTTAAGTTAGAAATAATCGCTTCAATCGCAGCAAAAAAATAGAACATATTACTTTCAATGCAAATGATACAAAAAATTGCACGCTTAAAAGACTGATTTTTTTTTTATTTTTCGTCGCGACGGTGAAAAGTTCGCAAGTTAAAATAAATCAAATCCAATTTTAATAAATTTATGCACACAATTGCGATTTAAATTTCTAAAAAATCTTAGTCACAACAAGATGTAATGCACACACTTATGTTTCTTTAATCGCACTATTTTTTTTTTAGTCGCAAAAAATTGGGAGAAAAATCGCAGCGATTGCAAAAATTAAACAAGTTCTATTTTCTTGACTATGTTTTTGTTTTAAGTTGCAAAATTAAATAAATTATTTATCAAATGAAATTTCAAGCACTTGCGATTTCTTGCGACTAAATATATGTATAGTCGCTCGATCGCGAAACGTTGCTATATTTAATTATAGCAAATGTGTGCATTCTCATTAAAAGATGTATGTATGTGTTGTATTTGTTTGCGATAAAAAAAAACGCACGATATTTTGATAGCCACAAGTGCGTGCATATTATAGCAATAATTTTTTACGATCGCGATTTTTAAATCGCAACGACTGAAAATCTCAAATCGTTGATAGCTTCGATAAACCTTCCAAAACCTTCTATAGGTTAAAAACAATTTATAAATTATAATTTTTACCCCGAGCGAAAAATGTTCTAGTTACGCCATCCTCTATATCTATCATCTTACCCACCCCTAAGCCCATTGGATGGATTGGATGGATGGCAACAAACGCCCTTGGTTTCAATCGAGAAGTTGCAAATTTTTAAAATTAAAAATTTAACCACAAAAGAACAAGCCATATGTTTATTTATGTATTTAGCATGATTCTTATATCTTTTTTGCCGGCACATGTACTAGTACGAGTATAAATTTAATTTTTTTTTTTTCAAATTTCAGATTTTTTATGTCAATAGAAATATAATTAAGAAAATATAAACAAAATTAGTAAGGTATCCAGATTTTGTCTCAAGACATCAGAAGAGGTTTTTTTTAAATTTGTTTAGTCAGGTCTTACCTATTTATAAGTCTACAATGCTCAGGGTCATCTAATATAACTGTATCCGAAGTACGCGAATATTTTAAATACCTATATCTAAATAATTCGAATTCCTCTTCACTTTGTATTTACACAATAATGAATAACATATTATACCGGAAGAGCGAGTCGCATACAAAATTGGAATAAAATATTATCTTCTCTTCACATCTACCTTTCCTAAATAATTTAATATTTTTATCAATCAATGCGTAGAGATATTACATTTTCCTGGATTATAGTTAATTATTTTACTTATCAGTGCCTGAGGTTTAACAACACAATGTAAGAGGGGTTATCAACACACACAAAAAAAACACCTCTATCTACTTTTATTGCAAATAATAAATAATACTACATTTTGATTTCGACGCTTTCAAAGTCAATCACAAATCAAACAAAAAAAAAAAAAAAACCGAAGATACTCCCCTTGGTGTTACATAAAAAAAAATCAACTACCTATTCATTTTTCGATCTATTATCACATTTAAAACACTCAAAGTCGTTTTTATTGATTCACATTGTTTTTTTTTTTTTTTAATTTTTTGTTTAATAAATTTTTGTATTACTTTTGTTAACTTGCCTTTGATTTAACAAAATCCTCTGGATTTGTGTGTTCAAATCCAAAATTCTTCCATGTAATTTCTTTGATAATACATTTTGCACATTTTTTGAAAATTTTCATTTTTCTTGTGTGATTTTGTTTTTTTGAATTTTTTTGAAACAAAATTTGTTCTTTAACTTCGAGTTGGTAATTTTTTTTTCTATACCTCTAGCAGCTCACAGTCTTTTCATACACTCTATTACCGCACAACAACCGGCCGCGGTGTGACGACAAATTTATATGTATCTACGTATATGTGAAGTATGAATTTAGTTTCTCAAATTGAAAAAAAAAAAACACAAAACACAAAACAAAAAAAAAGATATACAGAAAATATAGAATTAGCAATGCTTTGAAAAAGTGTTCCGCTGCGAGCAGTAAAAATAGTTGCTGCTGCTCTCGAGATTCATCCGAAACAAATGATTGCAAGCGACCGAATGCGGTGTTTCTTACTACTATTTTGCCAGCTTTCAGAACATGTGGCCGGCTGGTTGTGTATCTTTCGTGCGCCTCGTCGCACCAAATTTATAATAATAATAATAAAAAAAATAATAAAATAATAATAAAAACCATTTTAGCAGACGGGTAATTGATCTGTTTAACACTTCAAGCCGTCAGAATTAACCTAACAAAAATTTAAAGGAAATGAAAATAAAAAATGATTTAATTAAATTTATATGCTTATAGAAGCGAAATGGCCTTGATAAGGGGCCAAATTTTTTCGCAAGCTATTTTAACATTTATTTTAAAAAAATATTTGAGCCCCCTAAAGAAACAACAAGAATAACACAAATTGACGTTTGACCATCGCAAAGTGGAAAAAGCTGAGACACGTCCCTGAACTGTCAAAAAAGTGTGAGAAATTGGCATAGTGCCGAAATTAGTATTTAATTTTTGAACTCTGTGACTCGCCGCCGCCGCCACCGCCACCGCCACCGGCACCGGCTGATATGAGAGAACAGAGAATCCACCAGGTCTGCCGACTTCAGCGAAATCGAAAAAAGAGGCATCATGTGGGGCATTTTTATTTCCTCCATACAACACTGCCGCGTTAAATACCATCATGCCTGAGTGCATATTTTTGTCTGAATCTGAATTGTGGCAATATCTGAAGAGCGCAGTGTTAGGTTAAGTGATGGTCGTCTTGTATTGTTATGTCATATAAACGTCACAAGTCTGGGAATGCACTTTTTTTTTGCTGGCTTTCGCACAACCTTATAATCAAAGAAGTCTCTATACATATAACGAGATGACTATTTTATGTTTGAAAACCAACTACGGGAAAGCATTTATGTGAGAAGATGCAATACTTCGAGAGTGAGAGTAATAAATACATATATATAAATTATGTCTCATGCGGGATACTTGATGGTTAGTTAGCAAGACTAATTTACATTTTCATTAATAAAAGTTCATTCTGTTCTTCTGATATCACTTTGGTTTGGAGTTTTTTTTTTTGTTTGTTGTTTTCGTTTTATAGGAATGAATATTTTATTTTATATAAATGAGAGGGCATTTGAGTGCGAATTTTTTTGATTTATTGATTTGGAGTGCAATTACTTGCGTGAGGTTAAAAGTCAATAATCACAGTGTCGTGTGATTTATGCACTTTAAAATTGTCAGAATTGAAAGTGAAAATTCTTGAAAGAAAAATATTTTAAAAGGAATAAAAATGCTTTGTAGGTTAGGTATAGGTTTAGTTTTTTTTTTAAATTAAGATGCAAGTCTGATATGGGAAAGTGTAATTATACCTTCGATAAATTTATGATTGTGATTAAGGGAATAGTAACTTTTGTTGTTAAGAAGTTGAGAAAAAACTTCCTTAGAAAAATAAAATAAAAAATTGGGGATTTGTAAAAATTCTTAAATTCTGTTTTAAGATATTGACAAATTGACTGTCAAAAATATGAGGTCGTTACAGCAAATGTGCCTGAATGTTTTTTTTTTTTCTTTAATTCAATTTAGTTTGTTATCCGTAAAATAAAATGTTCTCCATGGCTCCATGATCTTAGTACCTTATATATGGGATATTCGCGCAAAAAAAGGATATTCCCATAAAAAGCATGTAATTGGCCAGCCATAGATTATTTTTAATGAATTTTTAAAGTTTTGCTTTAAGGTCATTAAAGAAAAACTGAAGAATTTCTAGCAAAAATAAAATGTAACAAAGAATTTCTGAAGAATTTTTAGCACTTTTATAAATTATTTTTTGGCTTTTCTTCTGGTTCCAAAGTAGTTTTTACCTATATTTTCGAAAAAAAAATTGTATTTATTAATTGCGCACTGGGTTCTTAGTACCTCATATATGGGATATTCGCAAAAAAAAAAAGACATTCACATCAGAAGCATGTAATTGATCAGCCATAGATTTTTGTAATGAATTTTTAATGTTTTTTTAAGATCATTAAAATTTTTTTTTATTTATTACGAATTATTTGAATTCTTTTTATTTATAAATTTAATTTTTGGCTTTTCTTTAGGTTTCTGAGCGGTTTTTTATTTTTTTCGAAAAAAAAAAGTTTGTATTTATTCTGATTCATATGTGGGATATTCGCAAAATTATGCTGCCATCTTAAACCATGTAATTAGTCAGCCATAGATTTTCTATGAATTTTTTAATCCTAAAAAGTTTTAAAAGATTTTTAAGTGATTAGGGATTTTTAACAACTTATTTCTCAACTATACTTTTAGCATTTTGTCCACTTTATTGAGCGTTTTATATTTATTTATTAGAAATTATATATTTCGTCGTAATTAATTGCTTTTAGGAATAGAATCTAAGCATTTCATATGTGGGATATTCGATTAAATGTGGGATATTTGAATAGATGTGGGATATTCCAATACGTGTGGGATACTCGAAAAAAAATAATGATATCTTAAACCATGTAATTAATCAGCCATACGTTTTTTTTATGAATTCTTAAATCTTAAAAAGTTTTCAAAGATTTTTAAGTCATAATGGATTTTTAACAACTCATTTGTTCATTACACATTTACCATTTTTTCCACTTTCTTGAGCATTTTATCGGATACAAAATTAAATGTAGATATATCTAATTTTAATTAATTGCATAACGGAATAGAATCTTAGCATTTCATATGTGGGATATTCGAATAAATGTGGGATATTCGAATAAATGTAAGATTTTCAAATAAATGAATAAATGTAAAATATTCGAAAATATGTGGGATATTGGAATAAATGTGGGATATTGGCAAAAAAACAATAGCAACTTGAAAGACAGTAATTGATCTTAAAAAGTCAACTGGTTTCAGCTTTGACAAACCCATATAACCAAAAATGAGTCTCATTGCTGAAAACAGAACCATTATTTTGGAACCAAATTTCTAAAAATTATTAAAGTTATTGAAATGTGTAGGTCCCAGCCAAAAAAATTTAAAGGCTACTATACAAAATGACACTGACAGTTTTTAATCTGACAATTGGTTTGACACATGCAAAACTTTCTAAAGTTAGTACCTACTTGGCTTAAAAAAAAATACCCCTTATATAAGTTACGTTGGAAGAGCTTGGCTTCCAAAGATCTTCAACTTTTTTCCTTGAACTCTGATCCAGGAAGTCGAAATTTGTTATTCTAATTTTTAATTAAATATTACTCATAGTTGCTACTGTTTCCGACAGGCTCACATAAGTTGGTATACAACACAAACTTGTATGGAAATTGCAATCTCTTATCTTCAAAATAGAGCTATGCGGGCTTAATAGTATACAAATATGATCAATGAGTTAAAAAAAATGAAATAAAACATCAACCGATCGAAAATATAAATAAGTAGATATGAATAAAAATTTGTTCTACTTGATTTACCAAAAGACACACGCCTTCATTAGTCATTTTGTTATCACATCACAAACAAAATTTATGACAATTTTTATTCTTTTATTTTTTTTTTTTTGTTTCGAAAGCCAAAACACCCGGTCTCATAAATATTGCGAGCGTCATAAAGATTCCAAGCTGATAACAAATTGTTTCTTACTCATTTTGCAAAACTAGTTAGGTACATATATTAGTCTCAACTTGAGAAATCATATCGCAATCTCTTTATGTAGGTACTTGTACGTACATGTACATATACATGGCGCTCTCTTACAGGATAAGAGTTTCTCCAATAAATATCAACAAAGATAAAAACACAATTAAAAAAAAAAAAAAATTCAAAGCAATAGAATTTTCTACAAAATATTTATAAGACTCTTTTATATTTTCAGGGCCATCTCTTATCATCACTGCCATAATAAGACAGCTTCTATGTCCGATAACAGCAACGATATGAACAAAATCGAGCTATATCACTGGGGTATATGGAATTGGACAGCTGTGCCGAAAGACTCATTTCGATACCACCTGCTGATAATGTTGGCATTATAGAACCAACCATTCGATTAAACGGTATCGACACAATGAGACAAACGGGATGTTGGCCAAAATTTACGGAAACAATTATCGAACAATCTCAAGTGCAGAATTTCCGACTGAATCATTATCCCGTTGAGGATTTTTATAAATCTCAAGTAAGTAACAATTATTCTCTCTTCTTCCTGATTTTCTGTAAAGTATTCATTTTTTTTTAAATTTCGAAAATATAGTGGCAATCCGGAGATAGATCTTTTTGGTTTCTTTTATATCGTTGGTGTGTTGCTGGATTTTATCTTGCCGCTGGATTGGCTACTGCAATTACATTTTTCGATAATGCAAGGTTTTTCATCTATTTAACTGACTGGGGTTTTATCTTGTGCATGATTGCAACTACTTATGGAGCTGTTCTTTCAACTCTATGGCATTTCGACAGAGGTTTATTTTAATTTTTAAAAGCTGCTCATAGCCATAAAGGCAGGATTTAATAAATTTTTAATTATTTGCAGTGGATGCAGTGGAACAAGGTTGGAGTGTTAAAATATTTTGGATGCTACATTGGTCTGCCTTGGTACTTGCAACAGTAATTACTTTAATGTTTTGGACGTTACTACTACCAGGTTAGTGTAAAATTTCAACAAAAAAAAACAAAAAGTGAAAAAACGATATGGTTAATATCAGTCAAGAGATTATCGTGAGGGTTTAAATGACTGATTTATCGCAAGTTTATTTTCAGCAATAATTAGAGTTTTGTCTATGTGTCTTATCTTAATCTAATGACAGTGACTTTGTATTAATATTTTATTCTAAAGGCAAGTGTATATGGCATTTGTTGAAAGTTTGATTTTAAAAATATTCAAACTTAAATTAATGTTGTCCTTTCCGAGTTCCTAGACTTAATTCTTATAAAGTTGTGTGAACTTTGCTTAAAATCTTCTTCAGAATTATCCAATTTCTCAAATTACCATTTTAAATAAACCTTCGTTTTGATTTTTGATCAAAACAAAATTTAAATAGTAAAAATAAAATTTAGAGGAGCTTCAAACATTTGAGCACGTTAAGCCATAAATTGCATTTTCGTGAGGGACAAAAGTTAGCCGATTGTCAATCCCGTAGTGTGTTTTATTTTTTAGAATCAATTTTTTTCCTTCCGATAGAAAATAGAATTTTAAGATATCGCCTCCATCCACCCCTGGAAGTATGCAATTTAGGGTTAGTACAATTTTCCGACTTTTTAAATTTTCTAATTTTCGGTTCCGTAGTGTTTTTACCTTTTTTTTAATAAGAATCCAACAAAAAAAATCCCATGCAAATAGGATGATTTTCAATCAAGTTATGTGCGCACAAACAAAGAACCATTTCGTAATAATACTTATATTTAAATGAATCCACACCCTAATTTTAATCGAAATTTCAATTTATTATAGTTTTTTCTTTATAAAAGTATGCGTCCTTGCAGGGCAAAGCCCTCAGCCACACACAGATCCATTTGTTGAATTTTAACGATAAAAATTATTTCCCGTGACAATTCTTGGCAAAAATTAATAAAATGTGGCACACTTAATTATTTTAAGACACTGAATTAATTCTGGAGGTACCTACTGCCGACATGGGGCTTCACATAATTAAGGTCAGCATTTGGATCGAAATTTCAAAATTCTTAAAAAATTTACCAGTGCTTTATTTTAGTTAAATTAATATTAAATGTATAAATTATTTACATGTTAACAATGCAGAAATGTATAGATACCAAAATTTAGGAGTCGTTTTTTTGAGAAAAATGCATTTGTATGGAAGGTACCGTCATTTTTGGCTTTAAGAATAAAATCTGCTATATAATAAGTCAAAAAACTGTTGTTTAAAAAAAATCGACCAATTCGTGTTCAAATTTTTAAGATTCTCAAAAAAAAATTCGAAACTTTTTTAAAAATCAAAAAAAAAAATGTTTGAAAATGTTAGTATGCAATACTTTTTAAACTTTTTGAAAAATTCTCTATACAAAAATTGATAAAATTCAATAATTGTAATATTTTTGAGAAAATCAAAAAAAATTTCAATGAGAGGTACCATTTATAACCATTTTTCGGATTTTTTTTTTAAAGTTGTGGGCACGTTTTTGAGAAAAATAAAATTTTCATTTTTTGCTAAAAAAAAAAATTGTACGGCAGCTACCGTCATTTTTGATTTTTTTTAAATGAAAAAAAAAAACGTGGGGGAATGCCCAAAAAACGCTAGGTACCCAGTTTAAAGAAAATCGATCCACCCGTTCAGACTACAGCCAATAGGGCTGACAGTCAGAATTGCGAG
The DNA here is from genome assembly GCA_951394125.1 of Epistrophe eligans. NCBI lineage: Eukaryota > Metazoa > Arthropoda > Insecta > Diptera > Syrphidae > Epistrophe > Epistrophe eligans. Next base: position 108,914,005 of record OX596028.1, read on the forward strand.
ACCCAGTTTTTTCGAATTCGCTATCATAGTAATGTCAACTTTGATCAAAATCTCGAATTCGATTTTTTTACGAAACTATACTTCCCACATTATAGAACCTTTATATCGCAAGTAAAAATTGTTAAAAATTAGTCAAAACGTTTTTGGGAAAATCGAAAATCAAAACAATTTTTCTAGTAGGTGGCAATAAAGAATTAATTTTTGAAATATTTTTTTTTGTCACCAAAAGGTAGCCTTTACCTATTAAAATTAACTGATTTTTTTAAGGAAAAATCTGTGGAGCCATTTTTAAGAAAAATAAGATATGTATATACTATATATGTATATATATGGCAGGTAGGTATCGTTATTATTGATCTTATAAAAAATTCTAAAAACGTGTCGGGGGAATGACCAAATAAAAAAAAAACATCAACTTAACTCTACAGGCAGACGGAAAGAATTGTAAGGCTATTATATAAATCAAAATTGATTAAAATCTCTTTTTACGAATCCTTAAGGGTAGGTTACACGTTACACGTTTTGATACGTTGATATACATACATATATTGGATACGTTCCATATTGGGTACGTTCCTTCATACCTCAAACTAAATTGGCTATGTTCCTTCCCATCTACCTCAAACTAAATCGAAAGGTCGAGTTGAATTTGGGTTGAAATATGGTTGACAGTTTGAACTCACCACGTTCTGTGATGTAAAACCTGCACTTGAATATTTAATTTGATGTTTACACATCTTTACCGTGAGTTCCGGCACTCACACTTTTTTCTGATTTTCCACATTCTTGTTAACGGCTTAAACGATTTCGATCAATATTTGAATACAATTTAAAAAAAAAATATATTTTTTTTCTGTTTTGTTTTATTTAAATTATATGTAGGTATACAAAATTAATTATTGTAAAGAAAATAGTTCTAACAATTTTAGAATATTTTTTTTTTTTTTGCTAATTCATAATTTTTAAAAAATTCAATTTGTTTATTTTGAACTCAAAACACATTAAGAAGTTTTTCTAACAATTAAATAATTTAGTCTTGCATTTAAAATTTTTGAATTTTGGTTAAATAAATAAATGTTTGCTGCCGTTTCCGAAAGCCAGACATACAATAATTATACAAAACAAACTTATATATGGAAATCAATATTTGTTTGCAATCTCTTATCGTTAAATTGTGTATAGCTATGGGCTTAATGCTGCAATAATATGATCAATGAGTTAAAAAAAAATTAAAACACAAAAATACAACACCTAGTTGATCAAAAACATAAGTTTATTTTCGCCTTCATTTTAGTAATTTTGTTATCAGCACCAAAATTTATGACAATTTTTATTGTTTTATTTTAAATTATTATTTTGAAAGCTAAAACAGCCCACAGGCTTATAAAATCACAAATCTTAGGATACACCACCATGACTATGATATATTAATATTTTTATTATAAGAACTTTTGTAATAAACCTTGTCTTTTTGTCCGTCCGGAGTACCTACATTTAGTTGGATATTTCTACAATTGTTTGAAAATATAAATATTTTCTTAAAACCTTTCTTTCGGAGGCCATGGATCTTCCGTAAGCATTTTAAAAGCCCAAGCTGGTACCAACAGACTCCCTTCCTTCCCTCCTTGAAAAAAATCCTGGAGGCGTCTATGGTAAGCCTCATTATCATAAGATAATCGAAGTGATAACAAATCATTTCTAATTCATTTTGTAACACTAGTTATATTTATAGTCTCGACTCTGTTATCAAGTAAGAAATTTCACCCTCTTAACTTCATGCCAGGTAGTTACTGTCGCTGTTTTTAAGGATAAGAGTTTTTCTGATAAAAATGAAGCAATAATAAAAAAAAAAATAATAACACAGCTTCTCTATCCAATATCAAAAAAAAAAAAATATGAACAAAAAGAGCAATATCGCTGGTTATGAAATTGGTCGATTATGCCAAAAAAAAACTGATTTAAAAACCATAGCAGCTTATAATAATATTGGCATTATAAACTCGACCATTCGATTAAACGGTATATTATTCGGTTAATAATGAGACAACCGGGATGTTGGTCAAAATTTAAAAAAACAATTATCGAACAATTTCAAGTACAAAATATTCGTCTGGGTCATTATCCCGTTGAGGATTTTTATAAATCTCAAGTAATTTAAGATTTTCTTTTCGTTCTTTTGCCTAAATTATAAATTTGTGTTTTTTTTTTTTGTTGAAAATAGTGGCAATCCGGAGATAGATCTTTTTGGTTTCTTTTATATCGTTGGTGTGTTGCTGGATTTTATGTTGCCGCTGGATTGGCTACAGCAATTACATATTTCGATAATGCAAGATATTTTATCCAATTGACTAACTGGGGGTTTATTTTGTGCATGATTGCAACTACTTATGGAGCTGTTTTGGCAACACTATGGCACTTCGACAAAGGTTTATTTTATTTTATTTATTTTTTTTTAAAGTTGCATAGCCAAATTTAGTAGGAGTTGACACATTTTTAAATATTTACAGTTGATACAGTGGAACAGGGTTTGGGTTATAAAATATTTTGGATGTTACATTGGTCTGCCTTAGTACTGTCAACAGTTATCACTTTGATGTTTTGGACGTTACTATTACCAGGTTAGTGTTGAATTTAAAAAAAAAAAACGTGAAAAAACAAAATCAGTCAAGACATTATAACGAGGATTTATAGAATAATTGACTTATCTCAGAATTTGAGCAATTGAGACAATTTTTTTGTATGTGCTAATACATTTTATTTTTCTAAATTTTAAGACGTTTTCGACAAAAATAAATAAATCAGACGAATTTCTCAGTTTATTTCCAAGTTGGATCTTTCTTTTGTTTTTATTGAACTCTGCCGTAGGTATTCTAAGTATTAGTCTAAATTTTGTTATTCAGAAAATATAAACTACTAATTAACAAAATAATACGGACTAAAAATATAAGCTGTCTTATTCAACTGCCCGACCTTCGAGAGTGACTTGTGATTTTGCCCCCAACAATTTATTAAATTAAAATGCATTGTTATACTTTGGACTTTTTAGATTATTATAATTTATAATTTATGGCCAATTTGCAATAATTTGATTAACCTTAATACCATTTAATTTTTTTTTTAAATAATAAATAATCAAGTGATGATAATTATTAGTTAGATAATTAATTTTATTATTTACGTTTACTTACCGGTATTTCTTCTTAAAATTCAAAATTGTGATTGAAATGATATGACTTCTAAGTTTTTCCCCCGAAATTATTTAGATACAAAAAATAGATTATTGTTATCAATAAACACAAAGAACAACAAAAAAAAACTACCAATAGTCTAAGAGGTAAAGTACAGATGCTTAGTTTTCTTCAAATTCTTATTTTTAATAGTTTTACAGTTTTGTTGTTGTCGTTTTTTTTTCTATATTTAACCAGCCAGGCGAACCACGCTTCGCATGGAATTTTTCATTAATTTTAGCATTTTAAAAAGTGAAATTAAAAATTATTTAGAGGACACCCTTAACAATGAATTTTTTGGCACGCTTGAATAATTTTGTATACAAAAATGTAACAACTAAAAGTGTAACGCCATCTGTTGGCTATTCAATTTTCTCGAGGGACAAAATTAGTCGATTGTCAATTCTGTAGTGTTTTTCATTCTTACAGCCGTGTTCTACATTTCACTTTCATTCGAAATAGAATTGAAATCAATTTAAATTAGAAATGTATGTGAAATGTAGAACCAGGCTGTTAGTCTCCTTTCTCAGGAAACTGAGTTTTCATATTTAAACCACTGCTTTTGATTTTTTGATATGAGAAGGTTAAAATTCAGTATTTTTATAAATATGTACATACATACCTACTTCGAAAACTATTGATTTTTTTCTAAAACCAAACAATCAGTAATTTTTTTTACAAAAATGCTACTTTTTTATAGAAAACAAATTCGGAAAATGGTTAACGGTAACTCCCATACAAATGTTTAAATTTTGATTTAAATTTATGTGTGACCTTATATCAGCACGATCTACCATAATATTGAGAAAAAATGTACATATCTATCGTTTAAAAATGGTTCCTCTCATAGAATCAATTTTTGAGTTTTCGACTATCTCATTATCTGTTGAACCAATTTTAATGAAATTTTTTACACAAAAGCTACTTATAAGTTTGAAAAATATTGCATATAAAAACTTTCAAAAAATCAAATTTTAGTTTTTTAAAGAAATTTCAAAATAATTTTTTTGAAAATTCGATACATATTTTGAAAACGGGTGTATGATTTTTTTTCAAAAGTAATTTTTAAACTCTGCATAAATAATTACTAAAATTTTATATTATATTCAAAATTTTATATTTAAAAAATATTTTTTTTAAAAAACCGCTCCAACGATTTTTAATTTTTTTTTTTTATTTTTTTTTAAATTAAAAATGTGTGTAAAAAATCAGATGGTGTACATTGCGTTAGTGTCAAATCAATTTCTGATATTTTCTTAACCAATTTATTTCTATTTTTATTGATTTTTTAACATTTTTTCAATCTAAATTGTAAATTCCATGCATATGTAGTACATATGTGCGAAGTGCAAGACAGCACGGTGCTATATTATGTTTTATATTTATGTACACCATAATACTATTTTTGGCAGGTGGCATAAAATATACGCTACAATAATTAATAATTAATTAATTTATCTGATGAAAAGTTTTTAAAACCACAGTGTGATCGCACATAAGAGAAAATTCGTGCGACCCAGTCGTGCATTTTATTTTGTGTGGAATTGCAAAAGCTACATTCTTTTAAAAAAATAGATATTTACAAAATTGTACTTCCTCAAAGCTCTACACTAAAATTTATCTTTTTTTTTTTAACCTCTGCTATTCTGGAGCTGTTGGATTGTTGGTTGCGAACTAAGCCCTTGCATTGAAATGGCGATATTGACATTGAGCCTTTAGGAATTCAAAAAAAAAAAACTAAATTTTACCCAGTTTTTTTTTTTAAACTGCTTTAAACCCTTTCCATCTAAAAACAATTTTTTATAAAAATATACAAAAAATATTGCTTTTACCTCCCGTACTATAAATCCACTGAAAGTTCCTACACAATCAATTTTTCTAATTATACAGGAAAACACTTATGTCATGTATCAATACATATGTTTATTTTGGCAATTTAAAAAATTGTATCTAAAAATGAATCTTGTTTCATATTTTTTTTTTTTAATTTGCTTATTGTCACACCAAACCTCACGTGAGCGGCATAAGCTTATATAGGTACCTATGCTATTTACCCTGGTTTCTAGAAATAGAAATCATTTTTAAGATAATTTATGAAATAATATTATTTATAAATTTGCTGCAAGTATTTATGCTTTCATGTCATGTAGATTATATTCATTAAACAAATAAAATTTATGATTTTTCATTAGAAATTCTTATCTTGAACAAAAAATAAAAAAAAAAATAAATAAAATAAAATAATTAAAATGTTAAGTATTTCAAGATATTAATGATTATTATTTAATGAATTTTTCGTATTCGCAATCAGTAAAATCAATTAAAAAAAATCACGATTAACTGAGTGACGCAAAAACACTAAACAAAATTTAAATGTATTTTTGTTCGACTAAAAACTAAACAACAAAAAAAGAAAACAATAATTATTAAATTTTTTAATATGGATATCGTCAGTCAAACTGGTATAGACATGTGTTTACTGGAGAGCATTGAAACAACAACATACTATACTTGAAGGGCTTGCTTAAGTTTATTCTCAGTTAAACCAGAGTTTGTTAATTCTAGAAATAAATTATACACGAGATAACTTGACAAGCAGTTTTTCAGCAGTTTTTTTAACCTCAGTTGTCAAACATTTATCGAAATCAAAGTGTAACACTCTATAGAAATGCACTTTCACTATCGATACAGAGATCGCGACAATGTACAGCACTAATAAAAAGGGTGATTTCCATAGTGTCGCCCTCTTTATTTTAGTAGTTGCAAAAACAGAAATCTGTCAGAAAATATATATTTAATTAATCCAGATTTTTCGGCATCTAAATTGACTAAAAAAAAAAAAAACAAATGAAGCCTAGCTGTTAAGCTCTCCTAAAATATTAAACTCAATATTAAATTTCATCAAGCAAGTTTAATAATTGATTGTTATCATTATACTAACTGAACCATACCACGTTTCTCAGCGCCACCTATTGAAGATTAATCAAATTACAAAATTTCAACTTTCTAAGAAAACTATGGCAAATTCCTTAAACGCAAATTTGCAAAGGAAATGCAAAAAGCTAATTATTTTTTTACATTTGCATTTGCGCAAGAAAACAAAAATCTACTACATTTTGGGATAATCTGCTTGGCAGGGATGTTTACGTTTGTATTTTAAAACTGTCTGCTTAGCATTAATTTTGTCCAAGTTTTGCCTTTAGGAATTCGGCCTATGTGTATAAGGATAAAAACTCAAATATAAAAGGAGTGGGTGTGGCAGTAGGCGGACTTTTCAAAAAAAAAAACTAAACACATGTCATGCTTTATGTTCAAGAGATTTTAATTACAAAATTTGAACTTTATGAGAATCTAAAGTAAGGAAGAATCTCTGATATAAGAAAACTGACCACGCCCACTTTTCTTATATCAGAGAAGGCAGATTTCAAAAAAAAAAAAACTACACATGACATGGTTTTGGCTCAAGAAAGATTTATTTCTTAATTTTTAGCCTTCTGAGTACGATATTATTAGGTTAACATTTTATTATTACAAAAGTATAGGCGTGGTAGTGGGTGGGACAAATATCATATGTTATGCATATAATTGAAAATAAATTAACTACAAAATTTTAACGTTCTGAGGACGTTCAATCAGGACAAAATGACTATAATGATAAATAAAAGTGGGCGTGGCAGTGGGCGAGTTTTATTAAAACTTCTTTATGAACTATCTCACTGGCTAGTTAACACAAACTTTTAATATTTCAGCGAAATTGGTTAGGTGGTCTATAACTCTCATCAAGACCAACATTAATTTTTACGATTTTGTATTTAACGAATTCTAAAAATATTTCTATTTTGTTTACAATTTTATTATAGCTGACCCATCTATAGCTGGAAATCCTTACAATATTCTTCAACATGCAGCAAATTCATTTGTAATGTTAATAGATCATTTTGTAGTAGCATTTCCCTCACGCATATTACATTTTGTCTATCCTTTGGCAATTGGTATTGTCTACTTGTTATTTTCATTGGTCTATTATTTTTGCGGAGGAACTGGAGCGTAAGTTAATTTATTTTTAATAATTTATAAATGTAAACTAATTAATCGATTTTATTTGTTTTTTTTTTCAGAAATGGAGTTTCATTTATCTATCCAATTCTTGATTGGGGAGAATCTCCATTAATAGCCTGTCTATCAGTTGTTATTGCTGTAATTTGTTGCTTTATATTTTCATTTATATTATTTTGGCTTTACAAGCTAAGAGTTTATTTGTGTGAAAAATTTGCAAATACTCAAAAACCTCATACGATACATTACTAAAAAAAATTGTCTTTCACTTTTCAATGTTTATATAGTTTTTAGTTTAGATAAATTTTAATAATTTTAAATAAATTTTAATTTTTTTTTAATAAAGAAGAGTTGTTATTTTTTTGTTTAAGAAGTTTTTAACTTTTTTGTTAATATGGATCTAAAGGTAAGTAAGCTCCAAAAACATCAAATATTAAATAAATATTTAAAAACATTGATATTTCAGCTTGTGCATTGTCAATCGAAGAAATATAATTTTTCCACAAACTTTTCTTTGAAATAAAAAAACAATTATCGATTTTTTGATCTTAAATTATATTTTTATTTTATTTTTATATTAATTCAAAATTTACTTTGGTTGTTGTTTATTTTTTGTTTTTGTTTTTTTTTTGTTGTTAAATGTTTCCTTAAATTATTATTTAATATAATTATATATAATTCTAATTTTAATTATTTGTGTGTAACTTTTTTTAAAGGATTTTGAATTTATGTTTTTTGAGCATAAAAATTTGATGCATTTTTGTAATATATATAAGTATATATTTTTTTTATATTTATTACTTTTTTTTAACTAATTTTGATCTTTTTTTATTTTTTCTTGTTTTTTTTTAAAGTTCTATACATGACTATACAATCTATTTTCAATAAATATTTATTAATTTGTAATTTTTTTTTCTTAAAAACATTTTTTTTGCTTATGAGAATTTCTATAAATAATGTTTTTTATTGAATATAAATTAAATTTATACTGCAAGATCAATTGTTTTAGTTTGTTACATACTGTTTTTTCTTCATTTAAGTTTTTTTTTTTTGTTTTATGGAATCTATACAAAAATAGTTTATTTTTTCATGGTCTTAATATAACACTTTGACAATCTATATAAATTAATTAATACACATACAATTTTATTTTTGTAATAATTTTTCTTATTTTTGTTTTTTTTAAACTTAACAGTTTTTTATTTTTTTTTAAATAAAATTTAAATTACAAAAACAAAATTTGAAACTCAATCTTTTTACAAAATATTTTTTTTTATAACTTTTTTGTTTCTTCTTTTTAAAAGCTGTATGTATGTTTTCCATATTTAAATAGTTACCTACATTACTAATCTATATAATTTGCTTAAAGCAATCCCTTTGTCAATCAAGTGTTTATTTTTCTATTATTTATTTTTTTTTTTCAAATTCATTCATTCTATTTTTTCACTTTTATTTTCTCAGATTAAAATCTGATAGTTGTCCTTTAATCAGTTTGGAGTTTTAAATAAAATAATTTTTTTTACATCCAGATCATCAATAATTAACTTATAAACTCACATTTTATTTTATGTAAAACTTTGCATGAGACGGCACCATACGCACGAACTAGAAAAAAACATTTTTCCAAATTGTGGAAATTATTATAAAAGAACATGCCTGACCAGATCAATAAAGCTTTTTCTTAAAAAAAATAAACTGAACTATTATTTCCTGTAAATGAATCACCCATTATCTTAAAAAGCAAAGACGATCAAAGCGATAAAGAAAAAAATCCTTCCCTTTCTCATCCCATACACAACCTTGTAAAAATCCATAAATTTCTCACTCACACAATAAAAAAAAGTCTTGCTGCATGCGAGAATATTTTATTGAAACTGGCGCATCAATGGATTTTAAGTGGAATCTAACCATCTCTTTTTGGCGCTAATAAAATCTATCAGGCACACTATGTATGCGTTGGTATATGAAGTTAATTTTCAAGTCCAAAGTAAAATACAAGCCCTCCCCGATAATGCTCTCTATATGATCGATCACTCAAAAAGAAAGAAAAAAAAAATTTATTTTCATGTCTCACGCCATAGGAAAAAAAAGCATCGATTTTGTTTAAACTTCAACAAATTTTTTCCTGAAATACCAGGCAATCATAAATAGTAGAAACAGCCATAAATTGCACTCAATCTCATTATTCATACAAATAAGTTGTGTCTGAATTGGTTGAGTGTAGAAAATAAAAACAAAAACAGCAAAAGATGAAATAACGCCTAAATATCTGCAACACAAAAATACGATCAATGTGTTGTCAACAAGAGTGTGCAAAATAAATTAAGAGACAAAATCGAAAAAAAAAAAAAATTATTTTTTGTTCTTGTCCAAAATAAACCAAAACAAGCTGACGATTTATTCCCTCATATGATCGATACTGAAAAAAGAAGACACGTTCTCGCATCAAAATAATATCGATTTTGTTTTAAATTTCAACAAAATTTTGCCTGAAATACCAGGCGATCATAAATAGTAGAAACCTGCACACAACAAAACGAAAAAGAAACTTCGCCTAAAAGTCTGCAACATAAATTGTGATCAAGTAGAGTTTTTACACTCTGCAAAATAAATTATGGGACAATAGATTTGCAAACAAAAATATTATACCCCTTGACATTTTGGGTGCGAAAAGCAACTTACCAGGTATGAAGTGTCAATAAAGCAATGTGCAAATAAATTGCTTTCGTATAAAATGTGTTCCATTGGCTTTGAATCAGCTGAGGAAATTGAAATAAAACACTTAAACTAAATGTTGTTCACTTTTCTATTTTGCAGAGTGTTAACGAATACACCGATAACACATGCTTTTATACATACATTCATGCATAGGAGATCGATTATTGTTTGTTTTGATTTCTCGTCATGGTATGTATGGCTTTTGGCGGGCTTTCTTTGAGTTTTTCTATGAGTGAGGTTGAGTGGAATAATTATTTTGGTATGTATAATATGTATTTCTTTTGTGAATGGTCTTGTAGTGAGTAACCTTTCTATAATTTCTGTTGGCCTGGTGTATCAGGAAAAAAGTTTTTGCCTCTCTTAAGTTTTGTGGTACCCCAAATTAATTAATTTTGGTGGGTTTGCACTTACTTTAAAGAAGGCAGGAAAAAAATGCTTATCTATTTCTAGAGGGGTTTGTTTTTTGCTTATTGTTTTTTTTTTTTTTTTTTTCATATGGTCTGTTAAATTAAGGTTTATCGCCCACTCTGCAAAAACATGTCGTTGGGGAAATAAAAGAAGAGGAAAAAACTGCAAATGAAGAAAGTTTATTTATATTTAATTCGCTTGGAAATCGAAGCGCATTATTTGGCCACTTTTTTTTATTGAACTACATTTTATTTGTTAAAAATAATAATGTTTTCGTTTAAGTCAAATTAAAAAAATAAATAAATGCCAATCTGTCTCGTATGAAAACTCTTTTGGTGGCATGTTTCAAAAGGTTTGCGTAATTCAATCAAATGGAGAACATACATACATATACATACCACCTAGGTAATTGGAAAATAAATATTCCTAGACCTACTGACCTTGCTGCTTTAATTTAATCATTTGCAACTTTAGATAACTAAAGAGGTAGGAATTTTATAAATTGGCATTTTTTCTTGGGTATTTGATTTTGGATCAACATTTGTTATAAGTGCCTTGACCTTTGTTTTTTATACTTTTTAACCTTCAGGGGGATGTACAATAAATATATCTACCTACGCATAATTTTTCATGTTGATAGTCTTGATAGGAGGAAATGGCAAGCTAATTTGAATAGTTTTATTAATAATTTGTTTGTTAAATATTAGACATGTTCATTCCTCAGCCGATGAAAGTAGGAAGTTATGATTATTAAATTGGACAAATCGTGGAATACCACGGAAACAAATGGATTGTATTTTCTTTAACTGGACTTTCTGTTCGTATAAACAAATTAATGAATAAAATCAAAAATTAAAAATCTTCACCAAACGGATATCGATGTACATATGTATATACAATACATAGATCAAAATTAGTATTATAATTATAATAAAAGGTGCCTTCTGTTTGCTTACCACTTAAATATTTTTTTTTGAAAATCAAACAATAAAATCAGTATTGTTTTTGTATTTTTTTTACAATTTCATTCATTTAAAAAAAATGTTTTTAAAATTAATTTTATCACTTAATCACTTTATTATTTGTAAAATTTTCTTAAAATAATAATAAAATCCTTAACAGAACACCCTAAAGACAGTTTTGTTAATATTTCCTTTTTCTTCACGCAATAAAGTTATATAATAATAATAATAAATTGTTATTACATATTTATTTAATTTTTTTATTCATCGAAATCTTAAAAAATTATAATACATAATTAATAATTAGGAACAATGAATACGTGCGGCTTACGAGGTATTATATATATAATTTTTTTCTTATATAGTTCTTAAAATTTTTTTTTAATTTTTTGCATTCATTCTATTTTATTTTATTTTTTTTTTTCTTATCATTTGTAAAAATCAATCCATTCCATTCCATTTACAACATTTATAAAGCTCATTCTTAATTTTTGTTTGTTTGTTTTATGTTTTTTTTATAATAATAATAATATAAAACCAATCTATATTTTCTATTTTGTTTTTTTCTTCTTCTTTTGGTTTTTGTTAAATTTATAATTATTGTTCTATAGAGAGGTACTGGTACTTTAGAACTTGTTTTATCATTTTTTTTTCATTTCCTTGTTTTCTATTTTGTATCTTTATTTTCGATTTAATTTTCTATTCAAGTTTCATAATAAATATTAACAAAAAAAATATTAAAATTATAAAATTAAGATTAAAAAACAAATAAAATACATATGAACAAAATAATTTTTAATTTTTTAAGGAAAACTTTACTTTGAGTTATATGCTGATATGTGTGTCTAACAACCTACAAACTGGGAATGTGGTGAAATATTTAATAATATATTTAAATAAAATTAATACTTTATTTTTTTTATTTTTATTTTGACAAAAAAAATACTTATAGTGTTTTTAAAATTAATATTTGGTATAATGTTTATTATTTCTTTAAATTCTATCAATCAACAATACATTCTCTGAATTTTCATCTATTTTTTTTGTGTATTTTTTGTTATGCTAATTTTCTGTCTATTTTATTTATTTTTTTTTTGTTGTAAGAACTATAATACTTGTTTAATTAAGCATTTTACAAAAAAAAAGGAATTTTTCTTAGTTTTTTTTTTTTTTTTTTTTTTTTTTTGAAATTTACATTTTATTTAAAGAAACAATCTAGTCGACATAATAATGTTTTTTTTTTTTAATTTTTTTGTCAGTCTATGATTTTTTTTTTATAACAAAACTATGTTTTTCCTCTAATTTTGTTTTTATTTTAATATTTTTTTTTTGCTTTTTCTGTGAGTAATGTATAACTTATTTAAATGAACTTTCTGTTTGTTTCTTTTTTAAATATTTGTATTTATATATTTTTTTCTATAACATTTCGTGCAAACAATTTTTTTTTCTCGTGTTATATTAGAAATTTGGTAGTGTTGTTTTTTTTTTTGTTACACATTTTGATTATAATGGTTTTGTATGTGTTTATTTTTCGGATTGATTTAAAAAAAATATAAATTAAAGTATAAATATTTTTATGTAAATATTTCTGGAATATAGTGCTTTTTTCAGTTTTTTTTTTTTTTATAAAAATGTGTAACTAAAATGTATTGAATTTTTGTTTCAACAAAAAAATTAATAATATTATCTAAATCCAACTGTTGCCTTCTTTTTAATCCCAATATACTTTTTAAGGAAATTTTTATTATAATTAATTTTTTGTTTGTTAAAATTTTAAATTAAAATGTAAAAAATGTATATATATGTGTATAAATATTTTTTTTGTTAAATTTATCAATTAAAATAAATGCAAAAAAATAAATACATTTTTACAGGGGTTTATTTGAATTTAAAATTAATAAATAATACTTGAAAAATTAAATTAAAAAAAATCAAATGGAGCAAGATTAAGAGAAGTCTGATGTTTAGTTAAATTAAAATTTAAAATTATATCATATTTTTACAAAATTAATTTTAATAAAATATATTTTGCAAAAACATATTTGCAAAATTTTTAATTTAAGAAAAATAAAAAAAGAAACCCCTTGTGGTTTTGTTTAACTTTTTTTTTTTTAAATTTTAAATTACATTTTGTTTTAAAAGCTTGCAAAATTACTTAAAGCAGACATTTATATAACATTTTGTTTTTTTTTTCTTTATAAAGCTTTGTATTTTTTTCTATAATTATAGTAGCACTCTTAGGTTTTCTTCTATATGGAAACCTTCTTCTATTGACCTATTCTGGATCAACTGATTATTTCATCTCTTTTATGTTTTTAAACTCTTAAGCGTAAATTAGGATAAGAGCAACTAAAAACTATTTATTAAAAAAAAAAAAAAAAAAAAACTTGACACAATATCTACATAAATGGAACTAGTGGTTACAAATGTTTTTTTGAAGCATTATTCCTTTAATAAGGGTTTTCTAAAACTTCAGTTGAAGGAGATAGAAGATATAACTGGCATCATGATCATTGTTTGGTGCCAGTAATTTTTTTAGAATTCAGGAATGACATTATCAAACTAAACGCTTATGTCAATTCGGCAACATTTTTGTCTTATGAAGCAAATGGCACTGTTTGCTGCTAGCTTATAAACTTTTATTTGAGATTTTTTTTTTTTTAAATCAACTTAGATTATGATCTTTTCCTGCTGTCAGTTATTTTTCAGAATTTAGGAATGACATTATTAAACATAGCTTTTTCGTCAATTTGGCAATTTTTTTTTTATTCGAAGACAAATGTCACTGTTTTCTGCCAGTTTATAGAATTTTTAAATCAACTGGCATTATGGGAATTTATAGTGCCAGTTCTTTTTTTAAGAATTCTGAAATGACAATATTTAACATAGATTTTTCGTCGATTTGGCAAATTTGTTTTTATTCGAAGACAAAAGTCACTGTTTTCTGCCAGTTTATAGAATTTTTAATCAACTGGCACCATGATAATTTTTACTGTCAGTGTTTTTTTTTTTTAAATTCAGAAAAATGGCATTATATCTTTCGACAATTAGACATTTCTTTTTGTAATAAAGCAAATGACAATGTCAGTATTATGCTGCCAGTTCATATTTTGAAAATTGTATAATATGATTGGTAAATTTAGTTAGGCATGTTTGTCAAGAGAAATGTTTTGACAAAATCATATTTTGGCACTATTCCCTTTGATATTTCGTCAGACCTAATATGCCAAATAAATTTCAAACATTTGCAACCAAGTCGATTAAACTTTAAAACCCCATTCTTGCATAAAAAAGGACTTTTGCAAAAAAAAAAATAAATAATTAAACAAAACACAAATCACAACAAATTTGTTCCCATCTCAAAAATTAAAAAAAAATAAAATAAATCATTTACTAACTAATTGTCATTCTAAATAATGAACAAACTACACTAATTATTTCAACATTGTTTCTAAGAAACGCCAATGTTTTTTTTTTTTGTGTTTGTGTTTCCAATACATTTTTACATCGAAAAAATTTCTTCAATATAATGAAATAGATTTTAATATAGTTAATTTTTAGTTTTTTTTTTTTTGTTTTGTATAGTAGGTAATAGTAGTACTTATCTTGGTTTTTCTTCTTCTTTTTTTTTTGAAGCAGCATTAAAATATCCTTCACTAAATAGCTTAACCTAAAAAAGCACAATCCTTGTTTTATTTTTCTTCTTACTCTCGAAAGTAACTAAATATTGAAACATTTTAAAACCAAACCAAACCTACTACATAAATTATTCAAAAATCATTCAAACCTGCCCTTTGGTTGATGCTGCTGCCGCTGCTCCTGCTCCTGTTTGTGATGCTGCCTCCTTTTCCTTCTCCTCCTCGATAGTCCGCCGCTGCCGACGACGCTGCCTACTTTACATTTTATATTCTAGGATCTTGTTGGGATTCAGAAATTGTTCACGTTGTCCGGCCTCTAGAGCCGATACCGTTCGGCTCAATGAGGACATTTTATTTTTATTGTTATTGTCCTGGTTATAGCTTGAATACTGATACTGTTGTAATGGTGGAAGCTGCTGTTGTTGTGGCTGCTGCTGCTGCTGGTGCTGATGCACCTGCTGCTGTTGTTGTTGTTGCTGCTGTTGTGGCGGTGGGTGATGGTGCTGCTGGTGGTGTTGTTGATGGTATTGATGTTGCTGCTGTTGGGATTCCTGAATAAATTGCTGACTACATTCATGGACAATCCTACTGCCGGTATCCTCGTTAAGACCTTCACCCATATCACCATCACGATTATGGGACTCACGTATGCAGAGTTTCGTGAAAAGCCATATTCGACACCGGTAAAGCAAATAACAGCCAAAATGTACGACAAATACAAAGAGTACAGCGCACACGGTCACAACAATAGCCTTGCCCGGTTTTGTCCAATCCAATAGGGGATAGATGGCTGTTTGATTTTTTCTGCAAAAAAAAAAAAATATAAAAAATAAAAACAAGGACATGAAAATAAAGAACAAGGATAATGTCAATTTTTACATCTCAGTTGTTCGAGTTTTGTTTTTTGTTTTTTTTTGTGTTTTACTCTCTACCCACCTATCTGTGCCACCTGCCAAGAAGTAGATACCTGTGAAGATGGCATACGACAAACCAATGCCCATTGTCCAATAGGCATGCGACAATTTAATTGGATGTCCAACGATGGCCAAATCGGTTAACATTATCACAGAGTTGAATACATGTACCATGATGTTGAGGGCGTCAATTCGATGGATTTCTGTAGAAAAGAGAGAGAGAAAAAGAGAAATTGGATGGTTTATTTTTTTAAGAAATTATAATGAAACATGGGAATTTTTATATGGGAACAACTGGAGTTAAGGGAAATTTAATTTGAAGGTTTCTTTTTTTCAAAAGAATTATTATGCAGGTGAAATAATGATGTCAAAGTTGGACAGTACGAGTATACTCTTGTCAATTTTAGTCGTGATTTCATTATAAAAAAGATTTTATGTTTCACATTTTCGGTGATCCCTTTGGGGAATGGAAGTGGTAAAAGAAGATACTTTGACAGTTTTTATGCAACACAATAATTGATCAGTTTCTTAGGATACTGAGTTTTAATTTACCAAATTTCAGTATTTTTCGGCAAGGGGTAGGGTCCATGATTTTCTTTTTTGAAATCTACACAGTAACTATTGTTCAGATTTTAACATTGATGGAAAGGTCTGTTATTTTTTTTTTCAGCTCTCTAAACTGCAAGAGGATATTTTTGCACATTTCCCATAACTTCCACCCCCTCAAAAAAACAAAAACAAAAAAACCAAAATTTCAATATCAATTCAATATCATTCCAAAAGAATGAATCTTTATATTTAATGATAAAAGAAATATTTTAATTTCAAGATTTCATCAATGGGAGAATTTTTTGTATACAAAAAACCAATTTTTCTTAAATGACGCCCAATGCAAAAACAACAAGCCTCGAATATGAATCCACGACGTCGAGTTTTTTAGTGTAAAATAATGCCATTCTATAGAATGCGAAATGCAAAACAATTAGCCAATGCCTTTTCCGAATATAAAATCTGACCTTAAAAACAATAAATGAAAACAGATCTAAACCAGCTGCAATCAATTTTGTGATACACAGAAAAAAAAAACTAAAGCTGGATAGACCATTTCACATTCGTGTAGTGCGGCCAAAGAAAAGAATATCAATTTCTGGGTTTAATTTCAATCTGGCATTTAACAAAAAAAAAATGGCACTTAATTGGTGACACTTGGTGGCATGAAATCTAACTCAAATTTTGGGCTTTATTTCACTTTTAGAACAGAAAGGCAAATAGTTTTGTTTTGATTAAATGGGAGATTTTGATATGCAAGGATTATAATTTGCGTGATTTCTGTTGAAATAAGAAACATTTTTTGTAGCGTGATGTAATGCGAATTTGCTAAAAGCGAGATTTTGTAATTATGAAATTATGAAAAACTGAATTATTAATATGCGATTGTAATTGAAAAGCTGAATTATTAATTTGCGAGATTTTATTTTTCGAAAAAAATGCAAGATTTCGTTTATGTATGTAATTATAAAGATTTATAAAGACCATGCTTATATAATATGCGAGTTTATGAAAAGCAGGATTTTATAAATGCGAGATTTCGTAATATCGAATATTTCATAATGCGAGATTTTATTTTGCGAGACAGCCAACCCTGATAAGGGCCCTGTAGCAAATCATCTTTAACCTGCTGTTAAGCTGGGTTAAAAGCGGAACTTTGCAAATATAAAATCCTGCTTTTCATAATCACACAGTTACAAAATTCTGCTCCTTAAAATTTCAAAATTGCAAAATCTTCAAACTAAAAGTTTTTTAACACTTTTAACTAAGATTCAGACAGACACATATTTATGTCAACATTTTTCTTTAAAAAAAGTATGGGAGAGTAATTTGCGAAATATTTGGGTGCGAAAATGCGAAATTGCAGCACTTTTAACTTAGATTCTGACACATATTTATGTAAACTTTTTTCTTGAACAAAGGCATGCGAGTGTAATTTGCGAGATTTTTTAGGTGCAAAAATGCGAAATTGCTAGAAGCGGGATTTTCTAATTGTGAGATTATGAAAAACAGGATCACTAATTTGCGAAATTTCGTTTTTCTTGATAAAAAAAAATTGCGAGATTTCATTATTTCAAGGTTTTTATTTGTGGGATAAAGTAGCTATACTTTCTAAACTTCTCTAATAAGTGTTTCATATAGGAAGTTATTCGAAATATTTTCGCCGATTATGGAGGACATCTTGGTTCTAGAGTAAAAGGACGACATTGACGTCAAGGTCCGAAGCCTTGATGAGGCTATAATTATGTATAATTCTGGTGCAAGTAGGACTTACACTGACATTCAAAAAGTTAATTTTTTCCAACATTTGTAGGTAAATAAGTTTTTTTTTTTTAATTGCTCAAAGAAATTATTTGTTATTTACCGAGCCTTTAACAATTTGAATTCAGAAAAAAAAATAAGTGAAATCATATAAATGACAGCTCTTCGTAGAAGTTGATTAAATACGTTTAAGTCTTTTATTGAGATTAAAAAATACAGTTGAAAATAAAAAAATAAATAAACCAAAAAATTCCTCTGCGGCTGTTTTTGGACGTATGTACATATGTATATCGTACAAACGTATACAAAATACACCTACCACGGTAGGTACATATGTACATGTACATACATCCGAACTCAAAACCTCAACATACATTATTGTACAAATACCTGATTGTGATTCATTAAAATAAAAAAAAATATTTGTTTAATGGAATTTTCGCAATAATCCCAACTTTTACATCATCATACATATCAACGCACAAGCTGGAAAATTGTTTTTCCTTCCCTTCTCCACCCTCTCTCTACACTCAACTTATACCTCATACACTCTTTATGTTGCGGATGACGTTAATTCGATGTCAAACTCGCGAACCCTGACATTTATTAATCAACCTTAACATTTAATCGTATTTATTACTGTCGTCCCTGCACCAGCTTGTACCTTAAAGTAAGGTAGGTTACCTACCTATCAAAAGGGAAAACAGGATTTTCCAAACAATCTACAATCTGTAATGGCAATGTCAATTTAACTGTTACAACAACTTACCAGGATTATGCACCAACAGCCAATAACACATTGTTATGATAAAAGAGTAAACAGTCGCCACGGTGTACATCACCCAGTAGAGATGATGGAGACGACTCTTCTTTGCCTGCCGCACAATCTCGAAGTCTTCCCGTTCCACCATCATTCCTTGTGTGACAATCCACGCACCCAGCCAGGCCTGTATGGTGCATGCCAACAGCCCCCAATGGGTTAAGTAGATCCACCATTTGGCGTAATGGTGTTCGAACTGTTCCTCCGTCCGGCCAATGTCGAGGAGGGAGCATACCAGTGCAGCAAGGCAGGTGATCGCCGTTATCCAACGATAGAATAGATAAACAATGCGAACTTGAGTATTACGCTGCCACTGTGGGGGTTGTGGAGAGAGGGTGAAAGTGGGTGGATGGTAATGGTTGGTGGTTGTCAAGTTCCGTACACACACAAAGTGTTCCATTCGTTGTAAGTGCGGTTTCAAACGAGGTTTTGTGGTCATGGTCGAGAGGATTCCAAAAGAGACGACGAAGGACGAACGATGAACGATGCAACGACAACGACGACGACGGTAACGGAGAACATGAAATAAAAAAAGAAAGAAAGAAAAAGTTTTTTAATTAAAATATTTTGTGTAGACATAGGCACTGCCATTTTAAGATGGACATCATGGACGACAGTATCAATGGCCATAAAATGTGGCATGAAGGTTCTTTCTCTTCTTATTCGATGGGGTGGTTCAATTCGGTCCACGACGGCAACGATGGCGACAAGTTCTATTTGTTTTTTTTTTTTTTTTTGTCTATTTTTTTTATCGTCCTCGTTGTCGCCTGACACGTGACACGAGTAAATGCTTTACGGAATTGAGTTTAATGAGGTTTCTATGTTGCATTGAGTGTTGCAATTGGCAGAAGTTCAAACTAATTTGGGTTAAGCAAAATGGTTGACTTGACACAAGTACAAAAACAAAAAAGGTGACAATTTGACCGGAGAGAAATTCAAATAAGTATCTACCTAAGGAGGTTAAATCGTTTAAGTTGTAAAAACAGACACCTATGGTTGGTCTATATTTTTGGATGAAATGTACAAACTTGTTTTTTTTTTGATAAAATTGTTGTTGAGAGTGTTAGTAGATAATTTACATCTGTACAAATTAAATACAAAATAAAAATTGAGATAGAAATATATTGAATCCTTTTATAAAGTTATATCCTTGTCATTCAAAGGGGTTTTTAATTTTTTTCCATTATAGTAGATGCCCTAAACATTTGGACATGGGAATCCAATTAAAGCCGTTGAATTAGCTTAACAAACTTCTGGATTTTAGTTTTTTTAAAGACTTGGTTAATGACACGTTTCGCCTCAACAGAGTGCCGTTTCCATATGCATACACAGAAAGTGAAGAAATTAATCTAGAACTGTGTGTGGTACGAGCGAATAGGTCACTGCGCTTTTTTGAGACCTATACTGCTTTACTGAAATACTCTTAAATTCTTTTACTAAGCCACATGAAAGGAAATGTGTTATTTAATTTTCTAACCAACCTTGACTCTGTCAGCAACATTTCTAACCAACTTTGACTCTGACAGTCGTATTTATTAGATTTTTGTCTGCTTAGACACTGTCTAACTGCTTCATTTAATAAAAATAAATATCCATTATTCGCAGTTAAGACAATCTACTCTTGTGTCTAAGTTAGGCAGCTATAAGACAACAATAAACAAGGTTTTTGAACACATTTTCCAAAGATGGATAGTTGTCTAAAGTTAGACAACGTTTATAAATAAGACCATGAATGTTTTAATCTAAAATTCTATTCTGTTCTGAAATGAATGAAATTTATGTGATATATGTAGGTATTTTGAAAAATAATTTTTTCGTTAAAAGTGAGGATTTTTAAAACTTGAGTTTTGCTTTCCTTTTCCTATCTACTAGGGAAATTTTTGATTTACTCCACTTTTTTTAAAAAAATCTGCTTCGAAAATCTACTACCGAAGTTCTAACGGTGATTCTGATAGCGCTTCCCAAAAGCTAGTTCAAATGACTGAAAGGAAAAATAGAAAGTCAGTCATTTAAAGCAATCGTAGCCAGCCAGTGGTACCACTTCACTTCAATTGAAGTCCAACTACTTCTTTTTTTTTCAAAATTTTAAAAATCTTTTTCTTACTTCGCACAATCACCAAAACATTGAAATATACTTCATTTTAAAACCTACTTCGATTTTAGAAAAAGGACCAATCAACTTCCTTTCTTTATTTCACTTTAGTATGTAACCCCCGAATTTCAATATAAATTTTTTTTTTTTTCGAAAATTTGTATTTAAAGTTAAATTTTTGAAAAAACAAAAATAAGAAAACCTGGTTAAACAAAAACAAACAGATTTTTTTTAGGAAATAGTTTAAATATAAAAGCTGTTGTAATATTCTAATAATTCTTTGCTGATGTATTTATAAGGAACTTAGGTATAGTTAGTTAGATTTAGCTTCCTTCACAACAAATTTCAAAAGAAGACTGGCAATTCGAGTATATATATTTCTACAAGCGGCGTAATAGCGTAATGTTTAGTGCGTTGGACTGTTACGCCAAGGTTAAGGGTTCGATTCCCAGCCTATGCTACCTACATAAAAACAGAAATGTTTTTCACGGGTTACTGCCTCTTGCGAAAAATCGACAAATCCTCCAAGAGTATCTCTTGTCATGAAAAAGTGCTTCTCACCCTAGCCGTTCGGATTCGGCAGAAAATTGTAGGTCCCCTCTATTCCTGTCAATAACACATACACAGGAATGGTTGACAGTTGTAAGTCATTAGGCCCTGGTTCTACACGAGCTGTCGCGTCGACCAATTAATTTTGTTGGTGATACCAAAAAATTGGTACTCGTACCAGTATTGCCAAAGTAGCACGATCGTGGTTTTTGACACAAAAATCTCATAGTGGCACGGTGGCACAAAAAAAAATCAACTTGGTACGCTCTTCTCATTTTCATTTTTTACTTGGAAAAAAACAAATTTTAAATAACTTTTTGGAAAATCGTTTCAAATGGAGTGAACAAAATGGAAGAAACTCTTATTTTTTAATAATACCTACACAAATTATTTCTAATAATTGTTTTTCCATTTCACCCAACAATTGAATTATATTTTAATTTTAATATTATAACTTTCGTTTTTTCATGTGACACGAAAATTGTTTTTTTTTTCGGCGCCACGCTGATTTGAACCAGCCAGCAGAAAAGTTAAATCAACTGGAACATGCAGTACCAAACTCGAACCAAGTTTGTTCGTACAAGTCGGCCTTAATGACCAATTTTTTTTTATCTAAGGAATTTGATTAAAAATCAAATATTGATGCATATGGTATCATTGAGGCAGGCGTTTCCGAAGCGGCACGATCGTGCTTCTTAACACGATAATTTTATCGTGGCACGAAAAAATTCAATATGACATGCTCTTCTTTTTTCCATTTATTATAATTCAAATAAACCGAATTGTGAAGAAATTTAAAAAAAATTGATGTAATTGAAGTAAAAATTGGCATTTTTTGATAATTTGTACACGAAAAGAGCAAATTATTTCTTCGAATTTTTCGTTGTATTTCATACAATTGAATTAGTTTTGTTTTTAGAATAAGAAATTGAGTTTTTTTCATATGGGACGAAAATGGAACAAAATGTTGGGCTACAAGTACAACGCTCTGGTTGAGGCTCTAGCTAAATGTTCGATAGATAAATGTGCAAAAAAAAAATTTAAAGACTTTCTTGTAAGAAATTCTGAGAACGTAACCCCTCAGGTCAAGGTCAGACATCCATACATTTTTTTGAAACTACTTGAAGTGTGACATCAATTTTTTCTTTTATTTATGAAAAAAAATTTATCGCGTTAAGGGATTCAAGCAATAAAAAAATCATAATAAATTCGTCCAAGTTTTTCCAAAGATTGAGAACTTTCGCCTGCGGAAAGGGGGGTATCATTTACCATTTTTCTAATTATTACAAATTATCGTGAAATTAAACCATAATCGAGTATAGATTTTATCTTCGATCTTTATAAGAATTGAAAATGTTTTCAATTATTTTATTAACTTTCAATCGAGGTCACCTATAAAATTGTAAAGAGTTTTTTTTTTAATACTTTCGATCAACACTTTAAAACAAAGTTTGATTTAAGTAAATTCACAAAAATAATCATACCCGATTGGCGAATATTCTGAATAACATAAGGATATCCCCCATCTCCCCCTCCGGTCCTCATCACCCTCTATAGCCAACACAAACTTTATAAATGTTTTCATGTTGCCAACTAGGTGCTAATGGCCTTCAATTCATTTTAAGTTACAAGAGTTTTCTATACAGAAGAGCTTTCCATTTGACTTTTGACACATATAAAGAGGTAAGTTGTAACACACATTATTTATCCTATAGGTGTACATGTACACTTACTTGGTTTTGTATCAAATATAGAAATTGTATAGTTTTTCCATTTGAACTTAATGGCATCCATTGAATATATCAAAAGGCAGCCATTCAACTAAATAACTTTTACCGTTTGAAAGCTCTTTAACTTGGCTTTCAATATTTTTCAACATTCATATTCACACACATATACATTTACATGCATGCACACACAAACTCTCATTTACCTTGACCTAAAGTCTTTGGAAACATATTTGTGTTTATTTTTATTTTTTTTGTTGTTGTATTTTATATTTTACCAACATAGAACTTGAGTGCATGTTAGTTTTTCTGTTTTGAATGTTTTTTTAAGAAATCATATATTTTTTGTTCCTCAAGAACGCACTTAAATCTTGTAGACTCATATATTAGAATAGGACATAAACAAAGAATTAAACAAAAATCTTTTCAAAAGAAGCACACTACTTCTTCTGTTTAACATCCTCTTTTAGAAGCAGGATAGAGCAGTACAACTCAGTCTCAATGGCAATTTGTGTACGACATAATATTTGGCTTAACATTTTTATTTTTTTTTTGCTTATATGGAGAACTTAAAAAGTGGGTGACCTGACCTGACTTAGTTTACTAGCCAACAACACTATATTCTCTCTCGTACATCATCCCAACAACAGTTAGTTAGGAAAACAAAAATAAAGAAATCCTTTTATCCATCATAACAATTGTTATGTCATTGTTTGTCAAGGTTAATTGGACAAATGTAGGTTTTTCAAGAACATCATGTCATCTGTGATGCGGTGGTGCAGTGTCCTGTTATTACTGAATAAAGTCTTTAAAAAAAAAAAATTGCATTGAGTTTTGGTTTGTACAAGAGTACAAGAGTACTTGACAGTTGTGCAACAGTCAACTTTGTAAAATTGAAAATGAAAAAAAAAATCATCTTGTTCCGCACTGGTTGAGGTCAATTAGCGTATAGGGTCGTGCATACCAACACCCCACACCATATACATATGTATTTACAAACATACTTCACCTAACATAAAGTTGAAAGCAACTAAAGGTACCCTACCTAAGGAATGTATCACATATATAGGTACCATAAAAAGAGTATGACAGTATTTGCATATATATATGTATGGTACCTAACTTACCTATTTCGATTTGCATATTTTTGAGTGCAGTTAGTGAAGTAAGAACTTGCGAGGGAAAACTAAGAGCTCTTGAAATTAATTAAAGGATTTTGTTGAGAAGGCCGATTCTTAGAAATAGAAATAATTCTAAACAATGAAGCTTCAAGAGCTTTAGGAAGTTTCTGTTATTTGTTTTTAGCTCAATGTTAAGATCAAATAACGGACTTTTAACAACAACAAAAACTTCTCGTCATAAGTACTTAAAGTGACATTTAACTAACCTATGAATGGAACAACAAAAATAAACCCAGGCTTGGGTGAAGCTTGAGAATATAAGAATTCATAGATTTAGATTTATAAATTAAGTGTATAGAAGGATTAAATTAATTAATGGGGCTGCATAGTATATTTTTACTAAAAATCCATTTGTTCATGGAAAATTTTTCTCGCTTTTGAATTTTGTACATCGTTTTCAAGTATTAAAGTAAGTTAGATAGGTCCAAAAAATTTAAGTGGAAAATTGTATGTGCATGAAGTTAGCAGCGTCATTTTTGATTTTTGTAAAAATCAATTGTGCTGCGAATGCGATGTGCTGTATTTAAAAAAAAAATCGTACTAAGAGTATGCTTTTTAGAGGCACCGCCATTTTCGATTTAAAAAAAAAAAAAGTTGTGTTGTATTGTGCTCAACTTGTGCCGTAAATATTTTTCTTAAATTCGAATAATTTTTTTTGCAAAATTGCTATTTTCAAAAAAATCAAGGTTGTGCTGTATAATGCTCAAGAAAATGATACTAAGAACCGAAGAGATAAAAAAAATTCGCATATTTGCAACTTTAACGACTGAACGCAAATGTTGCGAAGCGCCTCAGCCTGTAGTTAGCACAGCCATTTTCGATTTTCAAAAAAAAACATTTGCGTTGTATTGTGTTCAACTTGTGCCGGCATGTGTCGTAAATATTTTTTTAATTTTACAAATAAATTTTTTTGCAAAATTGCGATTTTCAAAAAAAACAAGGTTGTGCTGTATAATGCTCAAAAAATGATACTAAGAACCGCGAAGAGATAACAAAATATTCGCATATTTGCAGCTAAAAAAATGGCTTTCTCTAAAAATCATACGCTTAGATCGATTTTTTTTTTAAATACAGCACATTGCAGCACAAGTTGGGCACATCGCAGCACAACCGTTTTTTTTTTTACAAAAATCAAAAATGGCGGCGCTAATTCACGCACATGAAAATTGTTAATGTGTATAGCTAATATTTATTTTTCAAGTTGTTACAAATTTTTTTTTTTTTTCTTTTTACTCAGTACTAACTTCAGATAATTATATCATTCTGTTAAACAAATTGTCAGATTGCAAATTGTCAATTTTATTTATTTTTAGTTTTTTAACTTTGACATTCATATACATATGTACATATATGCTTCAAAAAAGTTTAGAAATTTTGCCGAAATTTCGATCAATGGTGTCAACATAAAATTGTTTTCAGTGTCATTAAGCAAAATTGTCGCAATTGGAACGAAGATAGTTAACATAAGATTATCAAAATGGCGCACGCTGCACAGTGATGCCTTTTGTGTGGCAGAGTGGAAAAAAAATCAGTTTAATTTGAAGTGTTTTACGGATTTTAATGAAATTTGGCACAAATGTTTAGATTACTCATATACATTTTTGATCAAAATGTGGTTAAGTAAAAATGATAAGAAAAAATTTAATTGGCATTTTTCTTAAATTTGAGGGTTGTAGGTAGGAATTAATTCATTGATTCAACGAATTTAGTCGTTAAATCAACGAATTTAGTTCATTAATCGACCTAATACCAGTACTTAGTGTTGCCGATGTGGCATGGTTGTATTTTTTGGCCCAAAAAAAAACTAGTATGGCAAGCTTTCCTTATTCCTATTATTCCTCCTATTATTTTGATTGAAATAAAGCGAATTTTGACGAAATTTGGTAAACATTTCTCCATAATAGCGTACAAATTGTTAAAAACATCTTTTTATTGATATGTAAAAATGTATGCCGGCGGCGGAAGGGTAAACTAAAAACGTGGAAATTTCTGTAGCACATTACTTTGTGCTGATTGACAACACACGAATTGAGCAAATTATGTCATAATATAAATATTATTTTTTTTAATAAAAGAATTTGGGTTTTGAATTCATATATATGACGGTTTTTTTTAGAAAATGTGGTACGGTAATTTATTTTTGGGTGGCAACGCTGTTCAATTATTAAATCAATTATTAAAATGCATTTAATTTTTTTTTTTAATAAAGAAAACATAAAATTTAAAATGTGACTTGTGAGACGCCTTGTTACCACTAAAATAATATTTGTATTCATTCATTTATTTACATATTTTTTTTTGGAGGAATGAAAAATGAACTAAAACACCGGAACGAAACGCCAAAATGTATGTGGACTAAAGGGCGTTAAAAACTATTTGGAATCTAAAACAAACAAGATTTGATTTTTATTTCGTCATTTTTTTTAAACCCATCTTGAGTATTAAGTATTTTTTGGAAAAATTTATCATTTTTTTTATCTTACTTGAAATCAAAAATTGAATAAAACACTTTAATTTAAATTACCTACAAATTAAGGTGTGGACACACTTTGTTGAGAATTACTCAATTATGTAACATTTCTAAAGAATATTAGAATAATGACGCCACAGATGGAAATTATTTTATTCCACCAAAACCTAAACAATGCATTTCCTTTCATGTACGTATATCTTAAAAACCATTTCATATTTACAAAAAAAATATTTGTATGATTTCAGGATTCATGGCTTCATTTTGATAATTTTACATCAAATTTCCATAGAATTACCATTATCTATTGTTCAATTTCCTTGAAATTTTTACTAAACAAACACTATTCCAATATTCATTTCTTGTAAACAAAAATATTCCAAAAACATGTAAATTGATATGTAGATATCTGAAGAGAAATACGAGAAAAGGGTATATTTTCAATTTGACTAAAAATAATTTAAGTTCAAATATCCCAAGAGAAATCATCATTGTTGTCGATTTTGCGTATTGCTGCATCCGGTCAAGCGATTGTGTGTGTGTGTGTCCATGGAGACTAAAAGTCGAATATTGGCTCAATCAATTTTGATTCTGTACATAAAATTTCCCACAAAAACCTTACTACACCCATTAGCTTTGAATTGGAGAGAGAGTCGAAGAAAATTTGGAACGAGAATGAAGGAAGAATTTAGAAGAATTTTAGTAGTCATGGAAAATAGAGTTTTTTTCATATTTTTGTGTGAATTTGTTTTTTCTGATTGATTTACCATTGAACCCCCTTAAACATACACAGTTTTATTAAAAATTAAAAATTCCGAGAAGAAATAAACGGTGTAAAAATATATTCCTAGATTTTAGCTTAGACAATGTTTGTTTTGAATATGAAAATGAAAATTATTCATATCGATAATAACATTCATATGATAGAATTCAAACGTTTTCTACCGAGGTCAAAAATTCTAAGAAGCTGACCATAATGTTGGGAATTCGATGTATTAATATGATTGTAATGAAAATGATACCTCTTGTATCCGTTTGACGAAATTTCTGATATATAAACAAAGGTAACATGAATCAATTTGTGCATTAATTGCAATAAAAAAATCTGTTCTAACGTCAATTTGATTTTTTACATAATCTCCCTCCCGCTGTCATTTATTTTCCGAGAACTAGATTCAAATAATCTGAACGGACCTATTTCATTATGTGTAATGTAAATTTTATGTTCGAATTTTCGAACTTGCTTTTGCAGTGAAAATTTTTTACTAATACCGATTTTAAGAAATTGATATTTTCATTATCTGTCATGTCATGAATTATAAGTTCGAATTTTCGAACTTGTTTTGCAATGAATATTTTTTATTAATACCGATGTAAAGAAATTGCTAAATTCATTATCTGTCATGTAAATTTTAAGTTCGAATTTTCGAACTTGCTTTGCATCGAACATTTTTTTATTTATACCGATATTAAGAAATTGCTATTTTCATTATCTGTCATATAAATTCTAAGTTCGAATTTTCGAACTTGCCATTGCAATGAACTTTTTAATTAATACCGATATTAAGAAATCGCTAATTTCATTATGTGTCATGTAAATTCTAAGTTCGAATTTATGTCGAAAAATCTGTACAGCTTTGTTTAAACATATTCTAACAAAATTCCTAAAATTTGAACCATTTGATTTTTACAAAGCAAACCTTAGTTTTTGTTAATATCTCATAAAAATTAAATTTTATTTCATAAACTATCGATTTTTTCGAAGAATAAAAAATCTTATCATCGAAAAAAATTAAGTTAGACTCAAAAATATCTTTATCGTTATTAATTAACAACTCTACCTGCCAGACTATAAAATTCCCTTATCCAAAAGAAATTTTAAAATACCCAACAAAACTGTAAAAAAAAAAAAACATCAAAACTATATTTAAATATAACTCACCTGACACAAATAGAAATTGTGCCGATGCACATGCTCCGATGAGAATTCTGGAAAACAACTATTCCACAATTTACTGACCATCATTCTATTTGTTGGTGGACACTTTGATGTTGTATCTGTATCTTCTTCTTCTCCTCCTCCTCCTGCTCCTCGGGGTAGTTCAGAATCCGCCCCGTTGCTACTACGATAGATTTTACCAATAATTGCTGTTGTTGTTGGTGATGTTGATTTGCCAGTTCCAGTTCCAGTACTGGCTGATGTTTGATAATCGATTCCAGGAGTACTGTGTAATTTACAGCGACTACTGCTAACTGCAGAAGTGTTTGTTGTTTTTGTAATGCCACAGCAGCTTGTTCCGCCAATGCCGATGCCAATACCGCTGCCGATGCCAATGCCGCCACCGCCAACAATAAAATCACCTCCAACACCGGAAACACCACTAACACCCACCACACTTTCAGTGCTAACACTCACCGCACTATTATAGTGTCCGGTGCAGGCCGATATACTGTTAAGCGTACCGACACTATGATGTGTGTCAGTACGCTCTGTTGCTCGGGAAATTATACTCTGGCCACTGCTCGGCTCTGGGCATACGTACAGCGAATAAGCCAATTTGATGTGATTTGATATTTATACTATGTGCTTGCCAAGCAAGGACTTCTTTGACAATTTTCGTGAAGACCTGAAAGGACAACAAAAAAACAAACAAAGAGAGAAAGTGTTAGATACATTTTTTATCATAGCAAATACTGTTGGTTTTATATAAAAAGTTATTAAGTTGGAAAACATGGCAAAGTTAGTTTACACAAGAACTGGAACACAAAAGAACATCTGCTTTGGGCACAATGTGTAATAAAGGTGTAGCTAAACCGATTCAAATAAATTTGTTTCGCAGACTTTATGTTAGAAACTTTCCTCTGTTAATTTCTTGGACATTTATATCATCAAAAGGTACTGCATCGACAATCGTACCAATAATAAATGACCATATTAAACCATTGTTTAAGATTAAAAATAAATAATCTCACACAAGTCGCTACATTCTTATCAATTTCAATAAAAATGGACCCTCATTTGCAAAATCAAAAAAAAAAAAAAAAAAACAATATGTAGCTCGAAGGTGAAATTTAGGTGAAATTCGAATAAGTCATTAAAAAACAAAAAAAGAGTCAAAATAACAGGTGCAAGCGAACTTGAACAATAATACCCGTCCAGTGCAAGGGAACTTGTCGATAATGACGACGACGCTCTTTCTCATTTTTATCAGCGAAAGATTGCAAACTTTGATAAAAAAAAATTCTTCAAATTTGGCAATCATATTAAAGCGGCGCACAAAAAACTTAAGATTAATATTTTTGTTTCTATTTTCAGACCAAACAAATATTATATTGTTATAATCTATGAATGAGTTGGTAATTTTGTTATTATCTTGATTTAGATTTTTTGGAACTTGCAGACTTTTTGAGAACTTAAATAAAATGAAAAAAGTTGCCAACTTGGTGAAATTAAATTAGATTAATTAAGTGTAATACAGAAATTAACGTTTCAAACAAAATGAATCAATAAAATGTAAAAGAGAAATACTTGAAATTATTTTTCGACATTGATAATATTGGAATTCACAGTTTCGCATTTTCGCAAATTATTATTAATTTCATTTGACTTAAGATTTCATTCAATACCAACAAACAAAAAAAAATGTTTATAATAAATTGGTCGGCGCGACAGCTCGTGTAGAACCAGAGCCTAGTGACTTACAACTCTCAACCATTCCTGTGTGCATGTTATTGGCAGAAATAGATGGGACCTACAATTTTCTGCCGAATCTGAACGGCTAGGGTGAGAAGCACTTTTTCATGACGAGAGATACTCTTGGAGGATTTGTCAATTCCTCGCAAAAGGCAGTAACCCGTGAAAAACATTTCTATTTTTTTTTTAGGTGGCATAGGCTGGGAATCGAACCCAAGACCTTCGGCGTAACAGCACAACGCATTTTGCCCAAAAAAGTGATTTTTTCTTTTTGTAGATTTATATTTATTTGTTTGACATCAAAAGTATACAGCCCCGGTTTAATTAATTCTTATTGAAAAGAAATTTAAAAAAAGAAAAGATAATCCCCTCCTCCTGCAACACCAACTTTAGTGCAACAATTCCTCATTAATTGCTCAATACTTAAATAAACAAAAGCTACGAGTATATGCGAGTTAAAGGATGATAAAATATATGTGTATATACATACATAGTTGTAGAACTTTATAAATACCCATAGTCAACATCCTTCCTGCAACCTTCCCACCCAATGCGCGCCATTCAAGCGTAATTTTATTTTCTGTGTTTGTATAGATGTTCTTGTTTTTGTTGTTTTTGTTGTTGTTGTCGCCCATTGTGTCTCATCATCAGCATCAGACAAACAGACAAACTTTGATCATTGTACGTGAGACGACATCACTTATAATATGGATGAGCGACTTATTTCAGGGACTTAAAGCAGCCCAGATTCCTATATATCTACACCCTGAAGCCAGCTACTAATGGGTGCTATCTCACATAGTCTCAGTTCAGTTGATGAGCGCAAGAGGCAGGATCTTTCCACTTCTCTGCCATGTTTTTTTTTTTTTTTTTTTTTTTTTTTTTGTAAAACAAAATATTGACAAACTGAATAATTAACAGGAAACGCAATGAAAATGCATACCGACCGAGTAACAGAAACACAACGGTATGTCAGTTGATGTGTTTTTGAATCTCGCTCTGAAGTAGAATACGGGAGATGACAGGACACCGACACAACAACTGGAGAATGAGAAGTAGAAGAGTAAGAGTATTCGCACCGGAAGGGATGTCGGAAATGCTTGTGCTCCACAACAACGACGACGATGGCTGTTTTGAGTGGTTTACACAGAATTATTACAATGTATTTGTACATAATAAGTGTATAAGTGTTTTGTTGATATATATGTATAGGATATGAGTTGGGTATGTTTTGTTAATATCATACCACTTATAATGCAGAGAGAGAGAGAGATTTAACATTAACCCACCTGCCTTTATTGGATGCAGGTAAAGTGAATGTTTTTTATTTATTGTTTGTATATTTAATGGCTCCTCCAGTTACGGATTTTCCCCCTTTTTATTGATGAAAGATGCCCTTAAAAGAAACAAAATCAAGAACTTAACGACAGGGATGTTCAGAAATACTTGGAAGAAAGACCCTCAGTTCTGGAAACACAAAAGGCTAAGGATTAATTACAAATAAACTTTTGCAAACATTTGTTAAAATACTTGCTTCAATAAAGGTATAGGTAATTTTCCTAGGTTCCCCAGAATTCTTAAAAAAAAGGTTTCTATTTGCAGAATCAATTTTTTAGAAAAAAAAGGTAAGGACCTCATACTCTCAATTTAATAAAAATAGTGTAAAGTCGTCTATGGAAATAATGCAGGAAGTGAATAGTGTTAACACTACTATTTAGGTTTGTTAGTCGGAATATTAATATTTTTTTATAAACACCCTTAGAATTTAGAAATTAAATATATGTTTAAAATAATTTAATAAACAATTTTAAGAAATTCTTATTGTTATTTTTTTGTTGATAGATTTTGTAAAGTTATAGTGTAAAATAAATTTAATAATTTAAGTATAATTACATAATTAAAAAGATGATATTCATTTGCTGAACTTTTATAGAAAATAAAATTCATGGTAAAATTTGGTAAGGAAATTTCTTAGAAAAAATTATTGTCGGACTATTTTTTACGTGTTTCTTTTCAAAAGATATCTTCAGTATTTCATAAAATAAAATACTATAAATTTGAAGCAGGGCTTTCGATTTGTAGGGTGAAAGGGGGAAATTAGGTTTTTTTGTAAATTTCTTGAAAACCATCAGTTTTTTTTGGAATAAATTTAAGGATAAAATTATCTTGTGAAAGAAATTCTACACAAAAAAATATCACAAAGTTTTTAATAACCTATTAAATATACAGGGTGATTCACATAAGGTGTGACAAAAAGCAAGGTCGAGTCAAGAAAAAAATGGTATGGGAGTAGAGGGGTCTATTCGCCCCCATTTATAGCTGGGACAGGCAATTTTCTAAAAAATTGAATTAAAATAGGAAAACAAGTTATACGGTAGCATTTACAATGTCATCCTATAACTTTTTGTAAAGTCAGAAATCTCTTCTTTTATTTTGTTTTTAAATAAAATTGTTTTAGTATACAGTTTTGGAAAAAAAAAATCAAACTCAAGACTTTTTCTAAAATTTTACGTTATTTAGTACCTACTGTTTTTGTTTTCCAAATTTCATTAATTTTAAGTGAAAAACAAAAAAAAAGCGGGGATGCTTTAAATGTCTTTTAGTTTTTGAGAAAATTCATTTCCCAATTTTCGAAATATTTATTTTAATTTTTTTTTTTATTATTTTTTTTTTAATACCTAAATCAATGTTTTTTTTAAACAATTTTTTTTTTTGTAAATCAAATTTTGTTTTGTAAATCAAAATTTTTGTTTTTTAAAGCCTAGTGTACAGTTCCCCCTCAAAAAAAAAAATACATGTACTTCTTATGGGAGTGATTTTATCGGAAAAAATTAGTTTGACGTTTAAAGTTGAACTGTTGTTTGTTTCACCACAAACATTTTTCTTGCGGAAAAAAATTATTTTTTTCACCACCATTCTTTTTTTCGTTGAAAAGACTGACTAGGCTTAAATCAATTTTTTTTTTTTAAATCAAACATTTTTTTTTTAAATCAATTTTTTTTTTTTAAATCAAAAAAAAATTTAATAAAAATTTTCAAAATCAAAATTATTTTTTTCGAAATCAAATTTTTTTTAAATCAATTTTTTTTTAATCAATTTTTTTTTAATAAATTTTTTTTTTAATCAAAAATTAAATTTTCGAAAATTTTTAAATACAATATTGTTTAAATTTATTAGGGAGCTATTTGGTAAAAAATTTCATTAAAATCGGTTTAATTGATAATGAGATATTCGAAAACAATAAAACTGGTTCCATCACAGATACCATTATTAATCAATACAATTTTTTTTTCAATAATATGGTGTAGATCGTACTGATATTAGCTCAAATACAAAATTTAATCAAAATCGTAGGAGTCATTTTCGAGAAAAATAAGATTTTCCTTACCAGTGTTAAAAAACACTTGTATGGAAGGTAGGTACCATTATTTTTGGTTATAAAAATTATAAAAATAGTTTTTGTTGAATAATCAGTTGGGAAAATCGAAAATCAAAAAAATGGTAGCCTTTTTGTAAAAAAAAATTACAGAATTCTTTTTTTTTCAAAGCTGTGGGCAAGTTTTTGAGAAAAATAAGATTTTCATAGTTTGGTAAAATATTTGTTGTTATTTTTAGTTTAAAAAATAAAATTAAAAAAAACGTGTCGGGGGAACTGCTAGGTACCAATTTAAAAAAAAAAAAATAAACGACTCACCAATTTAGGTTGCAGCCGAAAGAACAGATAGGACAGACGGACAGAATTGCGAGTCATTTTTTCGACTTTGCCATCATTGTAATGATTAAAATCTCGATTTCGATTTTTTTTAAGAATTCATAACTTGCCACATATGTAATACCTACCAAATTATGCAAACAAATAAAATTTAAAAATGGATTACCGAGTTTTAGAAATTTCTATTTCTCTAGGAAAATGGATTACCGAGTTTTAGAAATTTCTCTATAAATGGCAATTCTATCTTCACCTACAATACAAACACAAATATATTGTCGTCATTGAAAACACGCTTAGTCTATTTCTCTAAAAACAGAGATACTTCTCACAAAAATATGCCTTACCTAGCCGAACATAAAAATTATTTTTTTTTAAAAGCTGTCAAAATTCTTTGCGTTCCAGTCTTATTCTTTAAATTCAAACATTTTCAAATTGTTGTCAGCAAAAAAAATTCAAAACAAGTTTAAATATCTCAAAACAAATCAAATAGATATTACGGAATTTTCCAGTGAACGATGACAATATGTATATATGAGGAGTCAAGTTTATGAAGAATTACTATACAAATAAAATATCTAAACTTTTGTATACCTACAGAAAAGTGTAAGAACTTTCATTTCGTATTGTTTCTAGTGTCTATTTGTTCACACATCGATTTTTTTTTTTTTAATTTTATTTTACACGCAACCAATATTTTTCATTTTGAATAAAAGAAAACTAATCAGCTGCAAAATCAGGTTAACAAAACGAATATGGGTAATTATGCTTTTTTTCTTTTCATTAATTGAACCTAAATAAAATGTAAATCAAACGTGTAAGTTAATACATATGTATGTCATGAGAATTTTTCTAGCTCGTTTTTTTTTTGTATGTTTTGAATTGAGGTTAGTTTATAATTATTACATGTCATTTAAATTGGCTCAATTTTTGTAGTTATTTTAAGAAATCCATTCGCTTTAAGTTATGTTGTAAATTATCGAAGCTTTTCTTTTAAATCATTTAATAAAATGCATGTTATAATCATGGCAAGAGCACATAATTATTTTAAAACATATCGTAGGTTCAAAAAAAAGAAGATTGTATTGCATTTCTCGATGTAGTGTAAAATATTAATGATATACCTTTCAGAAATAAAACCCCAAGTGAAATCTAGATTTATTTTCTTTTGTTCGATTTTTGATTTCTGTTGTTGTTCCCCTCGTCACAAAAATATTAGGTACCAAATTTTTTGTAAGATTTTTAAATTTTAATAAAATAATGAATAAGGGTATTTATACAATGGCGTTAAGTCATTGTAAACATTGTAAACTGCGTAAACCTGTCAAATTTATATAACCATTTGACGGTTTTACCAGTTTACCACGTTTACGAGGATCTTACGACGTTGCATGAATACCCCTAATATAAAATTAAAATGAAATAATTGGAAATAAATTGATTAAATTGATTGATTAAAAATTGATTTGACACAAAAGCGATGCAAACCATCTGATCTGATCTCTTAAATTAATCTTTATTTATAATTTTAGAAATGGAATTAAAAAATTAAATTAAAAAAATCATCAAACCGTTTTTGGAATATGGAATTTTCAAAAAAATAAATTGAAATTATTTTTTAAAGACAGAAAAATTATTTTTTTTTGAAAATTTTAATAATCAATATCTTTTAGAGTTTTAAACTTTTTAGATGCATCATTATAAACAAATTAATTTTTCTATCGTTTTAGCCGATAGTAGATAAGGTAGTGCAAATAAAGTATTCTAGGTGAGGTACTTTTAACAACGATTTACTTATTTCAGCACCAGGAAATTTTTGTGAAAATCATAGGAGCGGTTTTGCTTATAAAATCATTTTTTTAGCTAAATCTACTAGATTCCGTTTCCAAAGTTTAAAATAATCTATTAATTTGTTTTCGAAATCTTGATTTTTCTTACAACATTTCATACAAATTAGTTGTATCGTCTTCGAGAAAAAAAAACAATAAAAAAAAGGTTCTATGTGGGAGGTGCCATTATACATACCTATAGAGCATTTTTGAACATAGAATAGAAAGGGTGTTTTTTTTGGAAAAAGATTTTTTTTTCATTACGACTAAAAAAATTGTGTGGTAAATACCGCAATTTTTTGGTTCTAAGAAAAAATAAAAAAAAACCTAGAGCAGGAAAAAAACGATGGTTTCATACCAAATTTAAAGAAAATCGACCAATCCGTTTAGGCTTTAAATACCGCCAAACGGATAGAATTTGTGAGTCCCATACAGTGGTGTGATATCAAAACCTACAATATTATATTCTATAAACACAAATAAATAAAACTTCTTTTGGCGATCATATTTTTCCTTAAAAAAATAAAGCAGCAAATCTTCAAAAATTCCTTTTTTGATTACCTTTAAAAAATAAGGCGCCCCCCTAAAGTGTAGGTAGGTATATCATTGAAAAATGAATGTCTTATCATTTCATGCCTTCTTTGCTTCCGACCGAAAATGCCGCCTCCACCACGCCGCCGCTGCCGCCACTATGCCGAGGTCATATATTCATTCTAAGTGCTTTTTGAATTCCAGAAAAAATCTCCATTCTAAGTCAAACCTTATATAAATATTATCTGCAATGTGTGTGTATTTAAGGAGGTAAAACCACATTTTATGTCTTTCTGTGTTTTTTTTTTGTTTAAAGAAAAAAAAAAAATCAATTTTTCCAAATGTCTGGGGTGGTACTTGAATATTGATGTCGATTTTTATGTGTTGTTTTTTGCTTAAGTAGACAATAAAAAAAATTAAAGCATCTCCATTTTGTTGAAATTCTTCTTATTTTTTTCTTCTACTAGGTGTGTAGGTACTTGAATTTTTCAAGGAAAATATTTCATGATTTTTTTTCTTTTTCTTCATCGTTTTGTTTAAAAGATATAGCTTGTTTTTTGAGTGGGACCATTTTAACACAAAACAGCTATCAAAATAACAGGGTTTCTATTCTATACCCATCATCAACCACACCACCACCAAGGCGGCGGCGTTGCCATATACCCCTCAGAAGCTTTATTATATTATTATTTATCTCTGCCATATCAACCTAAAACGATATTCAAGGATATGAGGGAAATTATTTTAATTTATTCTCAACAACAGCGCATCCTTGTTGTGTCTGTTCGTTCGTTTATCTTCTTATTTTTCTATTACTCGACATGGTATAGCACAGAAAAACACAACACCACGATAACCCCCACCACGAAAATCTCCCATTGTCATATTATCACATAAAATTGTTATAGCAACAGGAGGAGCTAAACACTAACACACCAGCATAAGCATAAGCATCAGCATCAGCATCAGAATCCAGCAGAGCATCACCATCAAAACAGAGTCAGAGCCAGAGCTGCTCCATTCAAAGTGTCAACTTTGACAGATGTTGGTATTTAATTTCAAACCATCCTTGCTTTTAGTGGGAGTGCATGTTTTTGTGTGTGCTTTTTTATGCATGTGGATGTCTTTATTTATTTTTTTTTTGTTTTTCAAAAACAAAAAGAAAGAGAAAAAAATGGAAATTTTAATTTTTTTTTCTGACAGAAAATTACCAAAAAAAAAAAAATAACAACAACCATGGTAAATGTTTACTCCATTTTGGTTGAAAAATAATGCATTTTCTCAGGGAAATCTCATTAAGTTAAATGTTTTTAGAAGAATAAAACTTTTAACCAATTCCTTGCATATACATATGTACCACTATCAAATTATAATTTAATGAGTTGCATTACAATAATTATAAATACATATGTATATGATGTCCTGTGGAAAATGATTCACTCAAAAAAAAAAAAAATACAAAAAGTTACTCATACGACTGAGTGGATGATGATTATTTTAGTGTAAAAATGTTGAGAGAAAAAAAAAGATGAAAACTTAACTACTTTCTCTTTAAAAGCACTTAGCAAGATTAAATAAGGAGAATATCTTTAAAAGTACTTCAAGGTAGAAAAGGTAATTCAATCAGAATATCAATTCATTTTTATTCGAAGGGGAGAAGGGACCAAGAGGAGAAAAAAAATCAAGGAAAAACTAAATGTATGTATTTCAAGAAATCATTGTTTGAAAAAAAAAAAGAGTTCAAAAACAGTTCATTTGCTAGAAATGAAGGACAATTTAAAAAAAAAAAATGACATTTGAGAAAGTTTTTCAGATAAATTTTATTTGATAAGAAAGGAAAAGTATTTTGAAGTTTTGGTTTAATGTAAAATGAATGAGAAAGATCCCAAAATAAGAAACGAATAAATAAAGTAATATCGCTTCGGATGGAAACATTTGGAGAATTAGACCTCATAGGAGCTTTTGGTTTATAGAATGCGGATGAAATTTGAAAAAAAAAAAAACAATAAATAAATGGTAGAACCACACCAAGTATAGTTGTTCTCCTAGACTGTAAAGTTTTAGTCACTCAAATGTGCGCGATGTTGTAAGTGGGCATGAAGGGAGGGGACCTACAATTTTCTCCCGAATCCGAATGGCGGAGATGAGAGGCTTTTTTTCATGACAAGTGATATTTTTTTTAAGGATTTGTGACTTCACCGCAAGGCGTAGTACCCCTGAAACAAATGTTGTTCTTGAGTTTTTTTTTTGTTCTATGGTTTCTATATTCGTTTTAAGCCAAAAAATTCGAGGTTTTGAAAAAAACTTCAGAAATATATCAAGAAGTAGTATTGAAAATTATAAATAAATACTTAATAACTACAATTTTGAATAAAAAAAATATATTATCTATAAGTTTTTTCCAAATTTTATCCTCAAAATTTTGAGTTCGAAATTTTTTAAAAAATATTTTAAAAATTTGAATGTTAGTTTAAAAAAAAAAAAATATTTTCAAACTCAAATTTTTGAAAATAAAATACAAACAAAAAACTGAATTAAGAAATTAGTTTCTGGCTAGTGTTGCCGTTGTTTTTTTTATATTTTAGGTAATCTTTTTTTTAATTTGCCCCTTTCACCTAAATAGTTGAACACATAAAGTGGCCAAATATCTTAAAATGATTTTCATATAATGTACCAACAATGAAAAAAAACCTTTTGATGTTTTTTATCAAAAAAATGGACAGTTTTTTAACTAAGCCGCTCCACTATCTGCGTGTCTAATGCGCCTAATATATTGCATTTAAAAATGTTTAAATATTTTTTTTTTTGTAAAAAAAATATAATATTCAGTTTCAAAGTTTTGGACTTTTCTTTTAGTTTTTAATTTAATCGAAAATTTAATTCAATTCACACACGACCTTAAATCACAAGATGCAAGTTCGTGTAGGTATATTAAATTTTTGTTTAAGGTGAAATTGGATGGGATTCGATTACCCAGACACTGCGACAGTGGGTATATTCTTACAGTATATTTGCCAGAGAAATTTGGTCTAAACTCAAGTAAAAATCTCTAAATAATGGCGGCTCAAAGTTAAAATATTTAAAATATTAGAAATTGAAAATCTGAACTTGAAAAAGAAAAAATTCTCTAAGCTGCCTAAAAATGCAATAAAATGGTTACATTCCGCAAAAACAGGTTTTTCTATTTTCATTTCTCAT
Source organism: Epistrophe eligans (assembly GCA_951394125.1). Lineage (NCBI taxonomy): Eukaryota > Metazoa > Arthropoda > Insecta > Diptera > Syrphidae > Epistrophe > Epistrophe eligans. The sequence continues at coordinate 108,954,038 of OX596028.1, forward strand.
TCCATTTAATGTCGCGCCTAAAAATTTCATCAAAATCGGTAAAATGATGGTTGAGGTTTTATGGAATTTTTTCCGCTCTCGCACACAAAGTGCACGTCTGTGTTGTTTGGTTTGACAGTTCAATACACATTACTATTTGCTATTACGCTACAGGTACTATGAAAATAAACGTATGCATAATTTTAATGTACCACTTAACTAAAGGATCACTTAGTAAGTCAAGAATTCGTCAACAAAAAAGGTTTAGGGCAGTTTTATTCACACTCCCTTAAAAAATGGATTTTTTAGTTTAAACTAAATCATTAATAAAAATGACAGGAACGCTAATTGAGAGTGAATAAAACACTTTATCAGCGCTAAATTTTGTTGAAAAATTCTATTAAAAGACGCTCCATTAAATCAAATTTAGGGATAAAATGAAAGCTCATCAAAATAATGTAAAAAAAAATCTCACCAAATCAAAATGAAAAATAAAATAATTTGAATTTAAAAATTCCATTAAAATCGAGTTGTTAAACTAATGGCCAGTGAATAAAAAGAAGTGTTTTCTTAAAGATACCATTAGCTTAAAAGCGAATTTTAGTTAAAACTACAAAATTCCAATTTTTAATGGAGTGTGAATAAAATGGCCTTTAGGAATTTTTATCGACATTTTAGCTTACACACAAAAAATGCCTATAATTTTGAAAAATGCTATATGACTTAGCCTTTAAAAGATAGCAAAAGAAAGCAATCTAAATGATTATTGAAATAAAAATGTGTGAGTGTCGGGACTGACGGTTAAGATGTGTAAACATAAACGTGCCAGATTTAGGGTTACATATCTTACCGTGTACGTGTGAAAAGTAACGTATTGCACATAACATATTACACGTAACGTATTACCCGTAACGTGTCACACGTTTTAAATTTACCCTACCGCCAGCATAGATGTTTAGACATCAAAAATATAATTGTCTAACGAAAGTCTTATTTTTCAATGAAAATATTCAAATCATTTCAGGCAATTAAAAGACAATTTACTCATAAAAGACTGATTCACTTTTTCAAACTTTAATTAATTGCAAACTTCTGCATCCTTTTATAATAATTATTATTAGTGTCCGACCGAAGCTTCGGCTTCGGCCTTCGGCTTCGGCCGAATTCGGCCAAAAAAACAACATTCGGCCAAACCTTCGGCTTCGGCATTTTAGGCCGAAGTTTTGGCCGAAGCCGAAGAATCTGTTTATTATATCGAGCATCGTACTAGGCGCCGGAAAAAATTTCAATTTTTGAAATTTTTGAATAACGAAGAAAAGATTGCAATCTTTTCTTCGGTAGGTATTCAAAAATTTCAAAACACATGTGTGCCATCATACAAATTATTACTAAAAATATTTCTTTTTTCTTTATAATTACTAATTATTTATTAGTTATTTTTATTTAATTTGTCTTATGTTTTTTAAGTAATAAATTTTAATAAAAATAATATTTTTATCCAACTGGAAAGGAGAATTCTTGACTTTTTTCAACCTTAGGCTTCGGCTTCGGCTTCGGCCGAAGATTTTCTTTCAGCCTAATAATTCGGCTTCGGCTTCGGCTTCGGCTGAAAATCGACCTTCGGTCGGACACTAATTATTATACTAATTAAAACTATTTTTTCTACCTTGCTATTTTATGTAGTTTTTTTTGTATTTATTTCTTTTGGGTCAACAAATTTGCATTCTCTCATTAAACGTCTAAAGACATAGTTCAAAACTTAACAAAAAAAAAAAAAAAACACACACCAGTTAGGCTAGTTTAGGTATAACTCATTTTAATTACATCCTCCCAACCTTAACCTGGTTTCTCATTTAAAGATACACATATACAATACGTTCACCAGGAATAAAGAAGAACAAAAACTAAACAAAAAATGAACTGTTTTGCAAGGGATCATCAGCAAATACAAAAAAAAAAACTATACACCAACAACAAAAATCATGACAAAAAGTAATAATGAATGTCATCCTTTTTGTATGTGACAGAACCTAGATCCTTCCTATGGAGAAGTTCTTTTGGCAGGAAGGCACAATAAAAGGCAGGCTTTTAATGTGCGCTTTACAAAAAAAAAAAATACAACAAAAAAAGGACAAAAAAATAAAAAAGAGACGCCTATCTCGAAATTATTATGAAGAATACAAAAAGAAATTTATGTAAACATTTCTCATGAAGAAGAAAGCCGAGGAATGCTGTGCTATTCACTGTACAGTGCAGTGCAGAGCTCACGGTGCAAAATTCTGTCATGCAACAAATTTGCATTGTGTTGCCATCTTGCCAAGTATTTAAAATTCAACACAAAAAAAAAAAAATATACACAATTGCCGGAAGCATATATATAAATTCCGGTAGAATCCTGCCACCATTTTGTAAAATGACTTCCGTTTAAGTATGTTTATAAACATCAATGATAAAGAGATACGATATACATAAAAGAGACAAACAAAAAACGGGGAGCAAAGGGTTTACAAACGAGGATGCATAATTATTATATTTTGAATTTATATAAATTCTCCTCTCAAATTTTGTTGCAAAAGCAGAAGCAGAAAAAGGTACGTTTCACAAGTTTTGTATTGTTTTGAGATTTTTTCGAGGAAAAGCCTCTTGATGATATATGAGTTTGATATGAGTTATTCCATTAAAATGTTAAAGTTCTTGAGACCTGCAATTAATATGGGAAATGTATCATTCTTGGTAACAAAAAGAAAAACAGTAAATATTATACGATCCGGTCTTGGTTAGAGGCAGGTACTGTTTCCATAGAAAATTAAAAGTTTGAAAACAGAGTTTTGAAATGCAAACATTTAAAAATGAATTTCCACGTATTCTAATTTTTACCATTCGCTAATTGATAGGTAGGTTTAGGTAGGAATTTGTAGGTAGGTTGAAAGGTCAAGATAGAAGTATTATGTAGGTAGTTGTAGTTAGTTGCGAATTGATGGGTAAGTAGAAATGTAGATAGCACAGAAATGGTAACCCAGAAGAGTAGGAGGAGTTTTCGCTCAATAGTTTAATTTGTATCGAGTCATTTTTAAATCAATAATATCACTGAATAAATGCTAGCAACATTTTCGGAGGTAATAAAAAATACCACAGGTAATCAATGAAATTTCGCCTAATGTAGAGATTCCACCTTTAAAAAAAAAATAAAATGCATGACTGGCTCGCACGACTGCTCTTATGTGAGATCACACTATGGTTTTAAAGATTGAATAGTTTAGATCTATTCATCTGATTTTAAAAGAAATAAATTAATTATGGGAGTCTACATTTTGCCAAAAACGTTGTTTAGCTTAAGGTAATATTATGGAGTACATAAATATGAAGAATATATCACCGTGTTGCACATAGGCATGGAACTTAGACTTTAGACTGAAAAATTGTTAAAAAATCAATATAATTAGAAATAAATTGATTAAACAACTTCTGAAACTGTTTTGACACCAACATCATCCGATTTCTTACAAAAAATCTCAATTTATGAGAAAACAAAATTAAAAATCGTTGGAGTGGTTTTTTAAAAAAAAAAATATTTTTATATATAAAATTTTTATACATAAAATTTTTATATATAAAATTTTTATATATAAAATTAATGCGAAGTTTAAAAATTTATTTTGAAAAAAAATCATCAACATGTTTTTGAGAAAAATAAGATTTTCATAATTTGGTTAAAAAAATTGGTACAGCAGGAACCGCTTTGTTCTTAAAATAATGAACAAAAAACGCGCTCTTCAGCGCATCAAAATGTGATAGCACTATATTAAACAAACTAATTTGGTTGATTTTTACTCTCACTTATCGACTCCACCCCAATTTTCGGGTGGGTCTATAATAGCAGATATGATTGTTTATCGTTTATTTATATAATTTGCGTATTTTACAGATTTAAAAAAGCATTCCACAAATTGAATCATATAAAATTACTTTTGTAGAAATAAATCAATAATTTTGGTGTAACTCAGGGGAGTCTTTTTGGTCCATTTTTATTTTCATTTTTATTTGTTTTCTTTGTTAATAATTTTCCTTCTAATTTAGAAAATCCAGTTCAATTTATTTATGTCGGTGACATGAAAATATTTCAAACAATATACCTAAACTCCATAAAAGATTGCAAACCGCTGCAAGATACATATGCAAAGATTTTGGGAAAGCTTGTTATTAAATATCGAAAAATTGTAAAATAAAAGTGTTTGACAAGCAAATATAGAATTTACATGTTGAATCCATCAAAATTATAAATAATTATTTTTAAAGACCTGGAGAACATTTTAGGTTCAAAGAATTCATTTAGTAGCTGATCATTAGAGATGCGTTTTATTGAGAATTGTAGAGGAAGCGCAGTAAACAATAACAAAACCATTGGTGACTTATTTATAGACACTCTCTTGGTTTTTTTTTTGTATTTAACAAGTGAAATTTTTATTGAGCTAGCTATAATAATTTCCAATAAAACATGCCTTGTAATTATTCGCTCAAGAGTTTCGGGATCCATATGTAATTTAACTCTTTATGTTTCATATTTCAGTCATAGTTTGGTTCCCAATAAATATTTGGTTCACATAATAAAAATAAAGGTTCATGGGATTTTGTCCATGTTTTTTTTTTTTTATTCCATAGTCAGACAGAAATTCAGCTTCTATAGTTTTTTCCTTCCTTAACTTTCACCCCCCACCCTTCTCTACCAAAATTAAAGCCCAGTCAAGGGTTAATTGAACATACCTTGCCAAAAAGTGACTTGTAGCCTCTGCATTATAGGATATATTTTTTTATTATACCTTTCGATGTTAAGTAGGTTAAACATAAATTATAAATACGTAGATACAAATAAAAAAAATTGTTCAAAACGTGCAATAAATTAAATTTAATATTCGAATAAATAAAATTCCTAAAACCGTGAAATTCGAAGTGAAATTGTTTACCAAGTCATTTTTAAAATTGACAAAAAGTATGTCAATTAATATTTAAACCGAAAATTAAAGTATGTCAAAACATAAACCCCTACAACCGCACAATTCAATAATAATTGCGAAAAGAAAGCCCCCATTCTAAAGCAAAGCAAAGAAAACAAAAACTCTAAAATTAAGTGTCACTGCCAGAAATTGCTTATAAGACATTTTGGCGCACTTCGTTTGAATTTAAGTATTAAGGCAAACAAAATAACCAACTCAAAAAAAAAGAAATGAAATTACTATAAAATGTGTCCGGAATGCACAGCATAACCATCAGTTACCACAAGTTCTTCGTGCTTTGTACATTAACTACTTCACACACTTCATCATGAAATTCTTCACTGCTTTAATCGCATTCGCTGCTGTTGTCTGCGTTGTATTGGCCGATAAAATGGAAAAGAAGGACGGTATGGTGTCATCCAGCTATGGCGGTGGTGCTCCAAGCTATGGTGGTGGTGCACCAGCATCATACTCAGCTCCACCATGCCCCAAGAACTACCTATTCAGCTGTCAACCAAGTGTAGCCCCAGTTCCATGTGCTGCTGGTGGTGGATATGCTGGAGCATACTCTGAACAAGTTCCACAATATCTTTTGCCACAAAACGCTTATTATCAGCATTACAATCAACAATACTGAAGACTTTCGACACTACTCCGAGCTGGACTTTGTTAGCTGTTTATTTTTGGCTTATATCAAAATAAAAAAGCTTAATGATTTTAAATGGAAAAAAAAATTGCATTTTTGTTATTTTTATTAATTTGTGGTTGATTTTTTGCTACCGGTTTTGACAAATTTTTTCTCTAAAATTTGAAATATAAATAGTGTGGTTTTTATTTGATTTTAATCATGAATGTGCTTGAAATAAATGCTTTTTTTTTTTTTAACTTTCCAACGAGTAACAAGGACCTCTGGAATAATGCGGTATCAGTAGAATTAGGAATTCAAGTCTGTCGAAAAAATGAATAACACTTTTCTTCCTACAAGTTATTGTTAGAATTGACCATTCAAGTCAGGCTTTCTTAAATGTATGTATGAATTGAACTGTAAAAAAAAAAAAAAAAATTTTGTTATTTTTGGCTGTATCAGTCAGCCAGGTTCTATAATTCATTTTCACTCGAAATGAAATTAAAGTCATTCTAATTTCAATTTCGAATGAAATGATGAATTAGGAATTCGACCATTGTTCTTTCCTAAAATGATGCCAGAAATTCTGTTTAGGTAAATATTGAGCGTCATCGTAAGATGAAATGCACAATTTTGAATTAAACCGCCCCACTACATAGAAAAGTAAAACACTTAACTCTTCCGATTGGTTTATTTCGAAAACAGTTATTTCTATGAAAAAAGTTTATGAATGTTTTTTTGTAGGAAATTTTCTAAGCTACAAATTAGCCCTTGACTTTTGTTCTGTACAACAAACCATTCGGGAGTTATTCCTGAAAAACCATTTTGGGCCCTTTTAATCTCCCATAAAATTGTTAGCGATGCTCATATCGATTGGAACATTTTGACCGTTTCTTGAGAACGCCATGACGAGGATATATACAAAAATTTTGTAAGAACCAAAAATAAAGGTATATAGAACCATATAATTTTTAGCGTTTTTAAAAAATCTTATTTTTCTTAAATTGACTCCATAAATGATGTTTGTAAACAAAATTTCAATAAATTTTAATTGTTAATGAAGAAAAAATCCAGAAAATGATTATTGATGGCACTTTCTTTGGAACCATTTTTTTTTATATTCCCTTCATTAAATAAAGGTACAACTGATTTTGAAAAAAAAATCATAGAGAAAGTTTTGAAAAATTTAAGTTGGATTCCAAACCAAAATTTTCGATTTTTTTTTTTTTTTGATTTTTTAAAAAGGTTTAATTTTTTTTTTTTCGAACTAAATAATGCGAACACGCTTTTTGAATTGTATTTAACTTAGCACTAAGCTGTTTTTTTTTTTTATATTTTTAATAAAAATTCTTAAAGTCAAAATTAGCAGTACCTTGAACCTACTATAAAACTGTTTAAAAAAATCGTTTAAGAAAATTTTATTTTTCTCAAAATTGGCTTCTATGATTTTAAATAGAGCTCAAATGGTAATTAAAACCAACAATATTATGGAAACTGCCACTAAAAAGATATCAATTTTAAAGCATGACAGAAACAACTTGAGTTCCCTAATAAATAAACATACATCAATTTTTTATATTCCAATCCAAAAAAGAGTCATTAATTGTATTGGCCCATTTGTATGTATTGAATTAATTCAATATTTCAACAGTTTTTGCCTAAAATTCTCAATTTTACCAACTGACGATATAAATAGCGATTTTTTTGACGATTTCTTTGATACAAGGGGCGAGTTATAGGTATCATTAGAATTTTTGTTTTTAAGTTTTGAGCAAATTTAAAGGGATTATTTTGATGCCAATGTAAAGCTGATGACTTAAATATTAATTTTTGCCAACAAATTTTGGACAAAACTTCGACATGAAACGAATTTCATTATTTCCATAATTGAACTACCTTACCACATTGATCATTTAAATTTTAGAAATAACTTTATGTTTTAAGTTGCGGCAAGAAATAATAATTTTATTTATATTGGCATCAAAATAATCACTGATTTCACTTTTTAAATTAACAATTAAAATTCTCAATGATTAATTTCAATGAAAGCTAAAACTGGCATCTAAAACTTAAAATAAGAATAAAAGTAAATTTTCTTCTTAAACAGAAAAAAAATGGTTACTAACAATTTTTGTACATCTTAGGTGGACCCCCATAACGAAGCTTAAATCATAAAAAAATATTCAAGTCTAAAAATAAAACAAACAAAAAATATACCCATTGAGAATTTGGCTGTGAACCAATTTTAAGTCAGATTTGAGCAATTACACACCGGGCTTGTGTTGTGACAAAACAACAACAACAACAAAATAATTGCCAAAACAAAAATGATTCTTAAGCACAAAAATGAGTGCAGTTAACTTAAATTGCTTATTATGATTTTCAACAAGTGTTAAAGTCAAACAAAAGAACAAATTACTATAAAATGTGTCCGGAATGCACAGCATAACCATCAGTTACCACAAGTTCTTCGTGCTTTGTACATTAACTACTTCACACACTTCATCATGAAATTCTTCACTGCTTTAATCGCATTCGCTGCTGTTGTCTGCGTTGTATTGGCCGATAAAATGGACAAGAAGGACGGTATGGTGTCATCTAGCTATGGCGGTGGTGCTCCAAGCTATGGTGGTGGTGCTCCAGCATCATACTCAGCTCCACCATGCCCCAAGAACTACCTATTCAGCTGTCAACCAAGTGTAGCCCCAGTTCCATGTGCTGCTGGTGGTGGATATGCTGGAGCTTACTCTCACCAGATTCCACAATACCTTCCATACCCACAATACGCTCCACAAAACTGAAGACAATACGGCAGCGGCGACATGGCATGATTTTGGATAAAATATTATTATACGTACGAGCTGGACTTTTGTTAACTGTTTGCTTTAGCTTTATTGTTATAAAATAAAAACGCTTAATGATTTGAATGGAAACAAAAAATTCAGTTTTTCTTTTTTTGTGTGGTTTTCTTTCTCTAGTTTGCAAAGATTATCCTCTTAAGATTTAAATAGCGAAAATAATTGTGGTTTGTTTGACTTTACTTTCAATTATTTAAGGAATCCTCAAATCGTTCAAGTTTGATTTATTGATAAAAACAAAAATTTAATGAAAACAGGTTGTTACTTAACTTCAATTTAAAATGGCTACTTGGCTTCTTCCCCTACCCCCCGCCCCTGGCGTTGACTATATTGATTCTAGATCAATATTTGAATTTATTTTAATGCAAAAGTCTTATTGAAATTTTAATCTTTTGCAGTCCAATTGGAATAACGTGGAAGCCAAACAATTTGCACAGTTGAATGATTTATATTAAATTTTAATTCAATAACTTTTAATCTTTGCATTTAGAATATTCAATTTGTGCACTTTTAATATTATGTACAAAAATATTTTTTGAAAAATTTTCTGATTTTTTTAAAGAATTTTAAATATAATGAATTTAAAATTATGAAATTCACGCAAAATTAGTTGAAAACTATTTAAGCAACCAATTTGTGTACATTTTGAAAAACATCGGTCTGTAGATCGAATACCAGGATCTTCCACCTTAAAAAAAAAACAAAAGACAAACGAAATTGAGCCTTTTGCCTCTAACGAGATAATGAAAGATTCTCTAAGAATCAAGCCGTTTAAATTTAGAAAAAAAAATCACGGTCTTCGAATTCGAGATTTTGATCAAACTTGACATCACGATGATAGCGAAGTTGAAAAAAGCTGGTCTTGCAATTCTGTCACCTGACTATCTGGTCTGTTTGTCCTGTTTTTTCAGCTATACCCTTAACGGCTGCATCAATTTTCTTTAAACTTGGTACCTAGGGTTTTTTGGGCAAACGTTTTTTAATTTTTTTTTTTTTAAACCAAAAATAGACCAAATTTTTTTTTTATAAAAAAATCTTTTGGAATCTTATGTATTGTATACCTACCTAAATTTTGCAATTTTTTTTTTTTGTTGGATTTAAAAAAAAAGTTTAAATTTTTTTTTAAACTTAATATGATTTAATTCGAAAACGGCTTGTTCGATTTTTATGAATTTTGGCATTTAGTCGTTTTTTAACATTATCTACAAGATTTTAAATAAAAATTTTTATTATGACCAAAAATCACGGTACCTCCCATACAAGCGTTTAGAAACCGGTATAGAAAATCTCGTTTTTCTCAAAACAGCTCCTACGATTTTGATAAAAAATTGTATGTGAACTAAGTTGTAGAATGATCTATCATATTATTGGAAAAAAAAACTATCTATCGATTAAAAATGGTATCTCTCTTAGAACCATTTTTTTTTATTTTCAACTATCTTATTATCTGTTGAAGTGATGTTAATGACATTTTTTACACAAGGGCTTCTTATAAGTTTAAATAATATTGCATATAAAAATTAAAAAAAAAATGGATATTGAAAAAGCATACAAAATTATTTTTTGAGAATTTGATATTTCGAATATGGGTGGATGATTTTTTTTTTTTTTTTTCAAAATTAATTTTTAAAATCAGCATTTATAAATTATAAAAAATGGCGCAATCATTTTTTTCTTAAAAATGTTATCAACGCTCGAACTTGGGGTTTGATCTTGGGGTTTAAAAGAAACAACAACATAAAATGATGTTGTTAGTGTTGTCGTTCTTTTTTGGAATTTTTTTTTTTTTTTTTTGTATTTTTAAGTATTTTTTTTTCTTTTAATTGGACTGTGTGCCTAAACGGCGGAAGAAGATATTGCTCCTAGAGATTTTTTATGGTTTTGACCCAATTTACACACTCTAGTGTTTTGATGTATCTTAATACCCAAATCGCCCTGGATTTATAAGGTTAAACTCTAAAAGTAGTGAAAAACTAAACAGCAATAATTTTAATAACATAATGTTCAATTAAACCCTTTACCAGATTAATATATAAGTTAAATTATAAAGCTGCTTTTGAACAAACCAGGTAAATAATCTTATCTCAAAAACCTGCCCATTGAAATTGTGATTTTCGAGTCAGCGGGGTCAAATATGCACAAAAAAAAATAGTCCCAGCTGGGCATAAAAGTTTTTCAATTAAAATTAAACAATGACCAGGCACCACTGAAAAAGGAGTCTGATGATCGGCCTGGCAGTCGTGAAATATCTATAACTCCAGCCTATATATATCTTGGTAGTAGTAGAAAAATTCAATTTTGAAGAATAGAATTTTGAAAAAAAGAACATAATTTTGGTATACAGAATTTTGCATTAAAAGAATTTTGAAGTAGAAAATTTTGGCCATAAAGATTTCTCTTAAGAATTTCAAAAATAATCGTCAGTTAAGATTTGCTTTCAAAAAACAGAAGATTTAAAAAAAAATAATATTAGGCCAAGTTAAATTTTAAAAAAATCACGTGAATCGATAGTTTCGATTGAATCGTGTAGCAGATTAGTGCTGAATAATATTATTTTTAGTTGAGATACATTCCTCATCGGCAGCATTCAAAGTCTCCAACATAACATCAGTTTTTATCTATGTTGTACAATTTACGTCAAAACTTTCATATAGCTGAGCAATTAAGAATTTTTGTTTAGCTGAGTTTCAAATGCTAAACATTTTATGGCTTTGATGAACATCAATTCCACTATTATTTAAAGAATTAAAAACCTTCCTAGCGCTATTCTAATTTAGTAAGATCATCATCTCTATAGCTGGTAGACATATGGAAAGGGCGTGATGTATATTTTATTTATCTTTATTCTGTTTATTGCAAAGAACTTATGTATATTAAAGAGTGCCAACACAGTTAGCTTCAATGTGATGTAATTTGTTTTGAACTAAATAACATATGAGTAATATCAAGAAAGGGATTTCTGCAAATATAAACATAATAATCATATCCAATTGCGACACAAAACTCTTTCTTAAGCAAAAAAAAAAAAAAAATGAGTGCATTTCATATTAAAATAAAATTATGCTTATGAGACAAATTGGCCCATTGCACCGGGTGTTTAAAGACAGAAATTTACGCACAAGAACACAAAACAAAAGTATAAAATGGTTTCACATTACACAGCTAAGCTATCAGTTATCAAAAGTTCTTCGTGCTTTGTACACTAACTAAATCAACAATTTCCACAATGAAATTCTTTGCTGCTTTAATCGCTTTCGCTGCTGTTGCCTGCGTTGCTTTGGCCGATAAGACCGACAAGAAGGAAGGTATGGTATCATCTAGCTATGGTGGTGGTGCTCCTGCATCATACTCAGCTCCACCATGCCCAAAGAACTACCTCTTCAGCTGTCAACCAAATTTGGCTCCAGTTCCATGTGCTCCTGGTGGTGGATATGCTGGTGCTTACTCCGAACAAGTTGCACAATATCTTCCATATCCATACCCATACGCACAATACGCTCCACAAAACTAAAGAAGACAATATTATACGACCAAGGCGATGCAATGACAACTACAACGACGATGACGACGACAACAACAACAACAACGACTGCAGCTTTAGCAATTGGACATTATTTCGAGCTCTGGACTTTATTTGCAACTATTTATTTTGGCTTTATTTTTATAAAATAAAAATAAAAATGGTTAATAATGATTTTGAATAACGAAATTACTGTTTTTTTCTTTTTTCTTTCTTTTTTGGTGAATTAGTTTTCGGGAAAAAGATGGATTTTTGAATAGTTTTCTGAATTTTGAGTTTTCTTATGTTTTTTTTTTTTTGTGTTGTAAGACTTTTGCTTTTGAAACTTCTTCTCTACCTAAAATATTAAAGATAGTTTGGTTTTTCCTACTTTGACTAAAATATCTGATCGAAAAAGTCGGATATGGATCCCTTATATGAAGCCTAAATCTTGAGTTCTATTGGTCTGATATTCAAAGTTGAGTTCTTAAAATAGAGATGTCAAATTTTTACTTCTGATATTGATAACTACTGTAAGGCACGTTTTGGGTTCGTAAAAAAATCGAACTCGAGATTTTAATTAAATATGAATTATGATAGAGAACCCGAATAAAATGGTCTGTCTGAATTTCTGCTAGAACCTCGACCTACAGCCTAAACTATTGAGGCTATTTTTTCAAACTTGGAACTTAAGATTTTAAGGTGATTCTATAGATCTGACAAAACAAAACTTTATCTATTTTTTAATTTGTTCTCTTATTTTGTTTCCAATTTGAAAAAATTACAGTTTTGAAAAACACAATAACTATCTAATTTTGAAATTTAAAAAAAAAAAAACAAAAAAAAAAATAATCTCAGTTTTTTTTTCAAAATAAACAAAAAATGGAAAGAAAAATTAAGAAAAAAAAACAGGGTTCGTAAAATATCGCTCGCGAATCATAAAATACGGATCTTTATCATTCTTTATCGATCCATAAAAAAAATAGTTCGCGAACGATAAAATTATCGATCGATAAAATTATCGATCGCTCACGAACGAACTAAATCCATTTTTTTCTGTATCTCTCGTTCGTGAGAGATCGGAAAAATAAAGTTCAGGTAGAATATGGTTCGCTCGCAATAAGGATCCGAAAAGATCCCTAAAAAGAATCATTCGTCATCAAGTATCCATTCAGTGCGGATGTGAAGTGATTTATTTTTTAAATGATTTTTGTTGAAATGGGGAAAGTAAAAACATTTGAGTTAGATAAATATGTTTCTTGTAATGAAGAAGTAGGTGACGAATCAACTTGTTTAATTTATGAAAAAAAAAAAAAAATTGAAAGGAAAAGTGACAGGAAATATAGAAAGGCACTATACAACAATACATAGTGTTAATATTAATGATTCGGGGGTTAATGAACAACCATCAGGAACTGGAAGTGTGTAAGTTCAAGAAGGAACAAGTAAATCGGTCTTACTTGACATGAAGAAGAGTGATTTTTAAATGTTGTGTGGGATTAGTTACGATAAAAAATATCCCTATTTACTGCAAAATATGATATTTATATAAAATCTAAAATGACATTTTTTTCTTATTCCAACGGTTCGCGAATGGATCTTCAATAGTTCGTACGTGATAAATTCGCGAACGAACCATATTTTACAGATCGCAACAGATATGATTCGTTCGCGAACACAAAATAATTTATGTAAGTTTTTTCTTTATAAAAAAATATTTTTCGGCGTTGTCAAAAAAATTAACGGATGGTCAGTAATTTTCAAAAACTGTGGTCTCTTCGTAAGAATTAATTGTTAATTAAATTTAAAAACTCGATTTTCAGAGCCAGTGTTCTTTTAAAATTTTTCAAAATCGATTTTTGCTAACTGTTTGTGGTCAAAAAAAAATTAATGGGTGGTCAAAAATGGTCATTGATTAGTCATCTTTTACCCAAAAAAAATGGAAATGTTTTGGGGCCAAGTTAATAACACAGTGGGTCCCACGATTGAAAATTGATCATTTTGTTTACTTCCTTCCGATATCTATGTCAACTGTAACATTTCGGCTATATTTTTGTATCTTCCTAAAAAATTCAATTAAAAATACAATAAATGTTTGCTTTTGCAGCAAAAATATGAGGTAAATTATTTTATTATATAGCAATGCAAATTTCAACACATTTTGCTTTACACTTGATTAAAAAAAATCAATTGAACTTGAACTATGTTTCATTTATATGGAAATAATATTCACGATGCATAATTTTCTTAAGAATTCTGGTGTTTGGAATTTAAACTAACTAAGTAAATAAATTAACTAAATACAATTCTCTGAAACTGCATATTTGAAACTATTTATTTACTCAGAAGTGATTTTCTCAGTTGAATAGAAATTCACTAAAACTGTTACTTAATATAATTATTTCGATAAAGAGCTTTTAAATAAATTTTCCTAATAAGACAAACTCTTCTATGTTACCATAAATAACCAGAAATCATAGATATGTACATATGTATATGTGTGTAGAAATTATTAAAGAGGACTTAATGAAGAATTAATTTTCTCCCTGAAATTCCAATTAAATCTTTCCACAAGAAATATACATACATATATACATTTTCCCTAAGAAAACTCAGAACTTTACAGATTTCTGGTTTGGAAAATTCTTCACTTGGAAAAAAAACAACAACAAAAAAATTAATAATCATTTTCTATATCAGCATAGCATAGGTATAAGGTACCTTTAACCTAACTTTTGCGTATTTTATGAACACACAGTTAATTCCAACAGAGTTCATCATATTTTCAACTTCAATGAACTCTACAAACCTACCTACAAACTTATTTCACCCAGAAGAAAAACAACACCTCCTCTCTCAAAAAAAAAAAGGACGAAACCAAAAAAAAATTGAAAGCAGAATTTATCCCTGAGCTTAATTCTGCTCGTTGTAACAGTTTTACGCAAAAACACCCACCTAATGGATTCGAAAAAAAAAAAAACAAAAAAAAAAAACAAAAATATATTTCATCTCTCTAAGGACATTAGAATCCCTGGCAATAATATATTCTAACACACGTATTCCTTACAAAAATATAAACGAAGCAAAAAAAAAAATCTGAAAAAAAAACAAAAACAACAACAACAACCAGCAAAAGTGTTGAGTTCTCTTCTAAAGTTGATAGGTACCTTATACCTACCAGTGCTTGGAGAGAAGTAAAAAAAAAGAAAAAAAAAGGTAAATTTTGTTAGCATATCCTTGAGATTACAAATATCCTTATCAGGAAACAAGAGTAATTTTTTATTTCCTTTCATTCTTGTGCTTTCAGGCAAAAAATAGCATTGATCCTTGAGGGAGGTGTGTGTGTGTGTGTGTGTATGATTGTATGTTTTTTCTATGAAAATAATACCTCCTCTCGATCTCTTCCTGCATCTCGTCCTATATACAAGAATTAAAATGAGGGAGAATTTTGAAGGAATAAAAAAAAAATAAGGAAATCGCATCAAATTGATTGAGTTTCAAGATAAACGATATACATACATACGTAGTTACAATAAAATAGAATATAAAAAAAAAATATCTCCAAAAAGTATTTCATGCATTTTTCCTTGAAACGTTTTAGGTACTCAAAAAAAAAATATCCTTGAAGTAGGTATGTACTTTTCTAAGGAAAAAGCAAAGTAAAAAAAAAATGCATTGAGTGTTGCAACATTGTTGTATGAAAAATATTTTTGCAAAAGGCACATTTGACATAAAAGCAACACAAATAAACATAAATATAGATATGTCCTTATTTTGATGCTTTTTCTGATTTTTTTCTCTCTTTCGTTAAAAGGATATGATTTTAATGATTTTGTTGTCAATTCTTTTTACTGAAGGAAATTGAATTTTTCAAGGGAAGTATAGGTAAGCTCCAAGCTTTAGAATAAGAAAATTTATAATTTTCCAGAAATATATATAATATATACAAAATTTTTATTTTTCCATTCAAATATCAGCACTTGAGATAGATAAATAGATATTAGTGAAGTTTTTTTTTCTAATTCCAAAGAAAGGTCATTCAAAATACTTGACCTTTATATCATCAGAAGATCCAATAATGGGTTTTTTTTTTCTTGTTGAAGTGGCACAAAACATTTTGAAAATTTGTTATAACTTTCTTTGAATTTAAATAGGCACTTATGTTTTACATTAAAATATAAACAAGGGGCTTATATTTATTTAAAAAAAAAAAAAACAAATTCTTTGATCTATAAAGTTGGAATTAAATTAAATGATAAATTATTGCTGCAGTACTTTTGAAATAAAAAGAAAATATTTTTTTTTTTTGTGAAAAGAAATAAAATGCAGGACTGGATCGCAGGAACTTGCTCACTTGGGATTCGAGTGAGTGAGAATTTTAAAGATTTTTTATTAAACATTTACACAAACAAATAAATATTTAACAATAATAATTAATAAATTAGAGATAATGGAATGGATAATGGATCCGAAAAGTAAAAATTTCGATTGGAAAAGTAAAAAAAAAAAGTTAAAATTCGAAATTGCATACTTTCAGGGGTTGATGGTGGCGATAGCTGAAAATTCCATTTTACATGAGAAGGAACAAATATTGAATCTAAGGAATGACAAACACTAGGGACTTGGCAATCGGCAAATTTTGTCTCTCACAAATATGGGATCGTCACCAGATGGCGTTAAACTCTCAGGCAGCTAGGCAGAAGGTTGTTTGGAGAGCCGCTCCCCTATAAATTTTATTTTAACTTTTTTTAAATGCTAGAATTGATTAAAAAAAATTCCAAGCCAAGACGGGCGGACCAGCTAGTTTTTTTTTTGTATAAAAATTTTGTAAACTTTTTTAAGGAAAAATATTGGTACTCCAATTGTTAGTAGATATAAATATGTACGGAATTCAAACTTAAATATTGCAAAAAATCATCGACCAGTTTTTAAAATACCGAATTTTCAAAATATTTTGAAAAAATTTGTTTTTTTTTTTTTTTTAAATTTTGGTATGAAATAAAATATAAACTTATTGGATGCTTTGTATAAAAAAAATTAATCAAAATCAAGCGATTCGTTTTAGAGAAAAATAAGTTTTTGCTGAACCATTTTTTTTAACACTTGTATGATAGGTACCGTTATTTTTGGTTAAAAGAATACAATTTGTTAAAAAACGCCTGGTGCCGGGGTTAATAAAAATCAACTAAGTCTTTTTCGAATTATTAGGTTTTCATAATTGAAACTTTTTTTAAAGATAAAAAAAAATAATATACAATTTTGGTATAAAATACTATCAAAATTTTTTAAAACTTTCCTTATAAAAAATTGATTAAATCATCTAGGTTCTTTAAATAATTTTTTTTTTTTTTTTCAAATAATTTTGTTCAATAAAAAATATTTTGTCAATACATTTTTTTAAATTCAAATTTTTTTAAATAGAATATTTAAAAAAAAAACTTTTTTAAATATTAATTTTTGTTAAATAATGTTTTTTTTTTCTTAATACATTTTTTTAAATATGTACAATTTTTTAGTGTAAATACGCTTTTTTACATACAAATTTTATTTAAAAAAAATGTATTTTTAAATAAATTTTTTTTAAAAAAAATATAAAAAATAAAAAAAAATAAAAAATAATAACGTTTTTTCTTTAAATACAAATTCTTTTTTTTTTCAATAAATTTTTTTTAATACACTTTTTGTTTTAAACTTGTTATGCAAAATTATTTCAAATTAAAAGGACTACTACTTTTGACGAGAAAGTCGAAAAAATAAATTAAAAAAAAAAAACATTCTTTGGCAAGAAACGTTAATAACAGTTTTTGAATTTTGTGTCTACAAAAATGCAAATCATGGTGCAGTGAAATAAAGCCCGCGCAAATAAAACCCGTGGGTTCTATTACCAAAATAAAAAGGGGCGGGCTTTTTTACTTTTCTGAGGTGCCAATAAGACCCACCACAAAAAAGCATTAAGACCCGCGGGAGTCATTGCCTTTCTGAATTGTCATTAAGACACAGTTTTAATGTGTGATTCGATAGTTCATATATGTACGCACTTTACTTTAATTTTATACTATTGGCCAAGAAAACTGTTGACATTGGCGCCTGCCTTACGACTGAATGTAACCTAAGCGAAGCAACGGAATTGATTGAGCGGGACAGAAAACCCAAGGAGGGAGTTTAAGTCCTTGGAAGGTACTATTATCCAGAAAAACTGTTGACAAAGTCCAAAATATTTGTTTAATCTAATGAAAGTATTAAAAAGGAGTTAAAGCCCACAGTTTTTATTTCCATTTCAAAAAGGAAAAGAAGCCCACGGATGTTATTTCCTTTTATTTTGGGAAATAAGACCGACAAGCTTTATTTCCTTGGGGGTTATTGCAATGTACCGCAAATCATACCTACCCTACAATTACACACACACAATATTTTTTCGAAATAGTTGGAGCCATTTCCGATATAAATAACCTCTTTCTTAACGGTTGTAGTCTGATAAAGTGGCTAAAATGATTTTCTTTAATGGCCATCTTCATCAATGAATAAAAATCAAATAAAATAAAATTAAATTACCACCATTTAAAATTTAAGAGATACTATTTTTCCAAATTATAGTTCCCAACGATAAACGAGTCGAGTCTCTATCTTCATTTAAAATATGATTTGCAAAATAATTTGTTCATCTTTTGCTTTTGCTGTCCATAGCCTACATTCCAAGTTATCTTGTTTAGTTTTTTTTTTTTTTTCACTATAACCAAAACCACTTATCACATCGGGACTTTTCGGTTGCCTTAATGAAATTTCATTGAATTTTAAAAGCTTCATCAATCTGGTTTTATCTACACCAACCGTCCATCCATCACCTCACCTCACCCATCATACCTGATTTGTCTATATAATTCGAGTCGAAATTTGATATTATACCTACATACCTATCTATCTATATCCTCTCTGTTTAATTTCTTTGAAATAAAATCACTTAACACTTCATTAGTCTGCCAAAACGAAAATGTCCTCCATGGCCATCAAATTGTCACCATAAATTAAGTACCATTATAAATCTTGTCACTTTAGTGCCGCAGCGCATAATGTCCCTCTTTATTCGTAGATATGTATATACAGGAGAGTAAAGCTAGTTGTTGTACATATATGTATGTATATGTAGCTATCGCAAATATGTACAGAAAATGCAAGAACCATTTTAAATCCTGCCGCTATTCCAAATATGTACATATACGCGCTTCGCTTCTGCTTCTGCTGTTACTGCTACTGCTTTAGCTCATACCAATGTTTGTGCACAATATTTACGCTTCCTTGTTACAAATGTGTGGTCGCTAACTAATAGGTACATACATATACATATCTATATATTTATGTACATAGTTAGAAATCGAGGGGTTTTTAGACTTTTGGCCTTTTCAGAGTGTATGTGTGGTTTGTTGTGTTGTTGTGCACATATACATAATATAAGCAATAATACAACCTCTATTCATTATACCAAACTAGACAGAAAGTGCCAAAATAGAACATCCTGCAATTGCCAAGCCAAGTCCTTTGGCATTGTAGCTTTTCATTAATTTATAAAATGAAAACTAGTTTTTCGCATTAAATTCATTTGAAAAAGCCGCGTTAATGGGGCGCAAAAATGGTAGATTTACATTAACTCGTGGCATAAAAGGTGGCAATAATCTATTAGTTAGACAATGTCCTACGATATGAACGATATACATATACAAATACATTCTTAAACACCACCTAACTTCGATGATAACCCTTTTTTTTGTTTTTCCTTTTAATTAGCTCTATCGCGATATTTTCTAACTTCTGACTTGTAATGGAACGAAATCAGGGTCGAATTTACTACGAACAATACTATAACAGTCGTATTTATTAGATTTTTGTCTACTTAGACACTGTCTAACTATTTTAAAATTAGTGGAAATATGCTTTATTTAATAAAAATAAATGTCACATTATTCACGGTAAGGGCAATCTACTCTTGTGTCTATTTTAGGCAGCTATAAGACAACAATAAACTAGTTTTTTGAACACCTCTGCCAAAGTTGAACAGTTGTCTAAGGTTAGACAGTTGTCTAAAATTAGACAACGTTTATAAATAAGACCATAAATGTTTAAAAGCACAAGTTTTTCTCGTATATTTAGGTCAGTGTTCTTGTACTACGAATTTTTGTGATTTTGTGGATTTGAATCCAGGGCCGATTACGACAAAGTAAAAATGTGCACGTTGTAGTTAAGATAGTTTACTAAATAATGTTTAAGATAAGATGAATTGGTAATTACTCTGAATATAGCTATAATATTATAACGCGGCAAGGGGCAAAGGGGTTTGGCAAAATACTCTATCAAATAGATAATTAATAATTTCTAAGTAAAAATCATGTTTCACAGAGGCCCTTTACTCTTCTATTTTAGCCCTGTAAAAAAAAAACTCCCTCTTTTTTACATTTCCATACACAGGCATTTTTAGTTAGAATAATAGATCGGAACTGTGAATTTGGATTTTAGTGGGTATTTTTGTATAGTTTAGTTGTGTACAAATACTTTTATGTTATAGAAAAAGAGAACCGTGGTAGTCGACGAAGGAAGGACTGAAAAACAACAACATTGGGCTTACAGACGATAGTTTTGAATGCTATAAATTTGTTGTAATTGTTTTTTTTTTTTTATTGCACACTTGAGAAAAAAATGCAACAAAAGTTGATACAAAATTGTATATACATTAAATAGACCTCGAATAATAAATTAAAAAAAAGAGTAATAGGACAAAACAACAGAGACTTGAGTTCATGTTTTATTTTCCACTTTTATTAGCAAAATAGAGGGATAAAGTTTGGTATTTCTTTTTTTTTTTAATTTTTTTGCTTGTGTACATTGCTACAGTGAATGAAAGGATCAATAAAATAGTTGAAACCAGCTTCATAAAACGAAAACAAAAAATTTAAGTTTCAATTTTTGTACAACTACCATTCAGAAAAAAATGTCATCCTCTTTGAGGATTTTTTATTTCTATAAAGTATTTGTATTTTTGTATGAATATTTCAAAAAAAATATTTTCGATTTTGACTTTTCTCAAAAAGCTTGGAGAGGAAATTATCTAAGAAAGTGAATTAAAACGGAAGAAAATATTAAAACACAACGGCAACACTTTTGTAAAGCCAGAAATTTCTTCTTTTGTTTTCTTTTTAAGTAAAGTTGTTTTAGTGAAGAGTTTTGAAAAATTAATTTTCAACTCGAAATTTTGAAAAAAAATGTGAAAAAATGAAAAAGAATGAAAAAAAATTAAAAAAAAGAAAAATAATGAAAAAAACATTTTAAAAATGAACAAAAATTTAAAACAATGAAAAAAATGCAAAACATTAAAAAAAAAGAGAAATAGTGAAAATAATTAAAAAAAAAAATTAAAAAAATGAAGAAAAATGAAAAAAAAATGAAGAAAAATGAAAAAAAAATAAAAATTATGAAAAAGTTGAAAAAAATATTTAAAAAAAAAAATGAAAAAATTGAAAAAAATGAAAACAAAAATTTCAAACAAATTCTTGAGAAAACTAAAAAAAAACAAAAATGAGTTTCGTTTAATTTGGCTTCAATCTGTTGTTTAAGTTGCTTTGAAGATCCTTTTTCAATAAAAAAAAATAATAGGTAAATAGATTAAGTTATTTTCAATTTTCTCAAACACAAGAAGACATTTTAGCATCCGGTTTTCAGTGTTTGACTAAAAATTAATAAGAGCATTTAATTTTGAGAACAAAAATAGTAGGTACTTAATTACGTAAAATTGAAAAAAAGAAAACATTTAAATATCTGGTTTTTAGCGTTTGACTAAAAACTATTGTACATTAAAAAAAAAAAAAAAAAAACAATTAATATCTAAGGTAAAATTTTGAACGAACATTTTTTTCAAAACTTCAAGTTTGAAATTAATTTTTCAAAAATTATTCACTATAATTTAAAAATTACGTTAAAGAATGGATTTCTGACTTTCAAAAAAAAGCATACCAACGGCGCGCTTCGCCCATTTTACGGTCGCCATAATCGTCCTATCGAGTACACTATTCGCAGTGAGGTGAATAAATTTAAGTTCATTGGTTTAGTAAACGAACAACCAACACCCATACAACGACAAAACACAAGATCTGCCGGAAACATCGCTGCTGAGAGTGTGCAGGGCTCTGAAGCAGTCGGAAACTGACCTAATTTTCATCGAAAAATCATCTTCAGCGAATGGATGAATAGGTACGTCAACAAACAAAATTGTCGAATTTGGGACGATACCAATCCACATGAGACCCAAGAGCGTCAAATGCATCCCGAAAAAGTCACTGTTTGGTGCGAATTTTGGGCTTGCGGTGTCATCGGTCCATATTTCTTCGAGAACGACGTTAGCCAGGCCACCGAAATCGTACGATTTGACCCCGTTAGACTTTTTCTTGTAAGGGTTTCTGAAGTCGTAGGTCTATGTCAAACAAGCCACAAACCACAGCGGCCCTCAAAGCCAACATTACCCATGCCAATGGCCAAATTCAGCCTGATTTATGCGCCAGAATTATGGATATTTTGGATGCGCACTACTCAAAGAAGTCAAGGCTTACATTTAAACTATGTTATATTTCTCAAACGAATACAAAATTTCGAAAATTTTCATTTTACATGTTTAAATCTAAAAATAAGAAGGACTTAATGAAAGATCCTTTATAAGTCATTAAGTGACAAATTGACATGACAACCGTATAGCATTAATTTTATATACATAAATATGTTCAATATTAATTTCCAAAACACCTTCAAATTCACAATCCAATATACTTAAATAACCAAAAAGTATACCATGATTTAGGATACAACTTATTTCCAAGCTCATGATGGTTGACTGGGCTTCTAATAAATTAACACCATCAAAGCACAATTTTTATCCTCAAATCTTCAGTTCCCTAAAGTCGTCAGTACTCGTATTTGGATTACTGAATTGAATTCAACCTACGCACTTTGTATATCAAAAAAAAAAATTCATAAATTATATTTTAGATATGACCTTGAACTTTTCTTTGAATTTTTGCAAATGTCATAGAATTTTATTTTTATTTCAAAATCAATTTCTGAAAGAAAATCATTTCTTATTTTTTTTTTGTTTATAAAAAAGTCTTTTCCACAAAATCCAACTGCAACGCAAGATTGGTTAAAAACAACAGAGAAGAGAGAGAACGAAGAGAGAGAGAGCTAAAAATGCTCTGCGTGCAACCAAATGAATCTAATTATTCTTCCTGGGTTTCTATAATATACATAATTGCAGAAGACTCCTTTAGCTGGCTATTTGTCCAAACAAACAAATCTCGGTGTATCTACCTACCTACCAAATCTATAGACATACATTTGAGATTCAATTTAGTTCATTCGCATTCATCTCTTTAGCTGAATGCAGCATAAATAATCTATTTTTTTGGCATCTTTTTAAATCCAACCAAACACAGAGAAAGAGTTATAACAATGGCAACGACAACAACGGCTACGGTGGTAGATGTCTTCAGCGATGTTAGAAGCCTTTTTCTTTAAAGTTGTCTATATAAAAGCCTTCAGGACGACGACTATTCATATTTTTTTTTTTTCATTTCACCCAATAAAAGTTGATGTTTCTCTAAGTCTCTCTGGCACTGGTTCTTAAAGGATTTCGCTTCGTCATAGTTCCACAAGGAAGGAAGAAAGAGTGTACATACATACATATATCCTCCTATAACTAAATCCACATTTTTATTTATATCGAAATGCAAATGATTTGTATACTCGTATATATGTACATCGTCCTTTGCAGGCGCAGATGGCAATTTATTTGCATATGTTATTTAATATTATTCATGTTTGGCTCACTGCACCCAATCATAATAATAAATAATAATCCTTCCTCGATATGGGTAAGGGGGGGAGGGGGTGGGGGGATCACATCCTCCCTCGCACCTATGCTCTGTCCTTCAAACCAATTTGTTGTCGCCACCATCACCATATCGTTACCGTAGTCGTAGATATTGGCATCGTTAAATGAAATATACTTTTGCAAAACTCCCCAACAACTATAAAGACATATCTACCACATCAAAAAAAAAAAAAAAGAAAAAATAATAAGAAAGATGCAAAAAGATGTGAATATCTGTGGCGGCGGCGGTGGTATCTTGAAAGATACACAATCAGTTACCTACACTTTTTGGAATCCTTGCGACATGCAAAGTGCATGCCGTTACTTTCTTCAGATGTGACCCTGCTATTGATGTGGGTCCTTCTTCTTCTTCTTCTCCGTCTCCATATTTTCCTCCATTTTCTTCTTTTACTTTGGCTTGTTATAAATGTTCATCCTCTGCTCGATGTCCTTGACATTATACGAGGGGCTATACACGTGAATTGGGGTGCGAGGTCGACAAAGACGTATAGGTACATTAAAAATGGCTGTTCCACGTATAGACCAAGTTAGGTATATACTCGACTCGTACATGAAGAACATTTTAAGTTAAAATTTATAAATGTGTTTATTACAACAATATGATGACAACACTCTCTATCTCATCCCATTCCTTTCACAGGATAATGCTATTAAATCTAATCTTCCTTTTCCTTCCGAGGATTTAATTTTTTTTTTGCTCCTCGAAATGTCCTTTTACTGGCTTATGTTTCATATTATTACAGCATTGTTGGCATTGAATATACAAAATTGTTACAAAATCTATATAAGGCTAAGAGTGAGAGAAAGTCCTTATACCACACACACACACACACACACACACAGAGGATTCTGTAGAGGTGGCTGGAATGTCATAATTTATGGAGCTTTTCTAATTACCATAACAACTAATCCAATTGCACCTCTAATGCATTAAGTATATCTAAGTTTATTATATGCCAAGCTTCTGTTCTTTCTACATTTATATATCTTTATATGAAAACGAGCCAAAACAACTATAAGTATATTGTGACATTAAGGATGCATAAGGATATAAAAACCTAAGAATTTATAAAATGGAAGAAGTATAAAATCTCTTACTTAATTTTGCCAATTCAGGCCTAAAATATATATGTATATATATAAATATATATGCATGAGAAAGATCTTATACTCCTTAACCACACACACACACACAAGACGACCGACACTGTGGCAAGGCAATGCTTTTAACTACCAACTTCTGTCGTTGAAGGTTATTGGTTGTGTGTTTTATTATAAGACTATTATATAAGCTCCCTACAGGCAAATGGAGGGATTTTCTATATAAAAGGGCGATTTATTATACAGTATGTGGGGGAGAAGGGATGGTTCTGGAAGAAAATTAGATTTCTTTAAAAAACAAAAAATGATTCAATAAAAAACAAGAACAAACAAAAGAAAAAAAAGAATACACAATCGAAAACAAAAGATCAACATTTAAAATAAAAAAATATGAAAATAGACCCATTAGAAATTTTCGGAAGTAGCATTCAAAATAGTCTCTTAAGATAAGGGTATCGATTTAAAGAGAAGTCCTTAAAAATTCTTACAACACGAACTTATCTATGGGAAGAGGGAGACTTCAATGTTCTTTTTGTATGTTTGGATATTAGATATGATATATTTTGCCCGTTACATATGTATGTCTAGCATGATATTTTTCTACTATGATTTATTTCGCGAATATTTTTCTCGCATGATTTTTTTCGCATGACATTTTTCGAATGATATTTTTCTTGCATTATATATTTCACGCATAAATATTTCTCTCACATGGTTTAGTTTTCGCATGTTCGCATGTACAATATTTTTCGCATATTTTTCTCACATTCTTTTTTATTGCATGCTATTTTTTGCACCATATATTTTTCGCATGCTATTTTTGCGACATTATATATTTTTCGCATATTTTTGGTGCATGCTATTTTTCTCGCATGACATTTTTCAGTAAACCTACTATTTTTCTCGCATTAGTTATACCTAGCATAATAAATATACATATTTTTTTGTATATTTTTTAGCATGACATTTTTTCGCGTACTATTTTTCTTACAATATTTATTTTTCGCATATTTTTCTCGCGCGAAATATTTTTCGTTTATTATGTTTTTTTTTTTTTATCCAAAATTATTTTTTTGCGAAAAATGTCTCGTATATTATTTCTCTCGCTAATATTGTTCGCGCATTATATTTTTATCACGTCATATTTTTCTCGCATGTTTTTTTTCTCGCATTTTTTATTTCTGAGATTAAATATTTTTCGATATTTTTTTCTAGTGTGCTATTTTTTTCAAAATATACCATATATGTATCTTTCGCATAATTTTGTCGCATGACATTTTTTCGCATGCTATTTATCTCGCATAATATATTTTTCGCATAGTTTTCTGGCATGGTGTTATTTTCGCATTATATATTTCTCACATATTTTTTCGCATGCGATTTTTCTCGCATTACATTTTTTCGATTGTTATTTTTCCCGTATTATATATTTTTCGCATATTTTTCTCACATACTATTTTTATCGCATTTTATTTTTTTCGCATTACAATTTTTTGGCATAATATATTTTTCGCATGCTATTTCCTCGCATTATTTATTTCTTGTATGATATTTTTCTCACAATATGTATAGAGTAAAGTCGGGTAATGTGGAGTAGGTGGTTAATGTGGACCCCTTCATTTCTCTGCTTCCTGAGATAGTGAGAGATCTGTTATTGCTCATATACGATAGTTCTCTTAAACAGAGAGGGAAATCTTTCATTGCCACGTGTTCAAGAGCTGTTGATTTTGCGTAGTGCCATGATTCTTGTTTTGATGTGTGGTCGATGTAATTTTTTGCTCCGCGTTAAATGTTTATACCGAAAAAATTAAAGGCTTAATTTTAAAAAGTGTTTCTTATTCGCGTTTCTAATATATTGTTTTATATAAACATAAGGCAAGTTTTACTGTTTTGCTTTATTTTTATATAAATAAATTAGATTTTTTACTTTATATACCTGTCGGCTAATGTGGAGTAGGCACAGGCGGGTAAAGTGGAGTAGTGCTCCAAATTAGCCACCTGTTTTTGTAGAGGTCTAATCTTATGCAAACTTTTATAGATTCATCTAAAAATGCCGAAAAAGAGAATTCGAGTTTAAAGTGGGACCTCGCTGCGATGGAAAAGGCACTTGTTGCCATCAAAAATAAAGAAATGGGTGTGAAGTTATCTAACCTTAATTATTTATTAAAAGGACTGTTTTTTGTTTGTTTATTGTTTATTTCAATAAATATTTAAAGTTAATTGAAGTCCCTAAAGCCTTCAACGTTTATCTAGAAATAATATCTACATTTATTTATTTTTATTTTAAAGTAAAATTTAAGTTTGTTTTAATTAAATATTAATTAACATAAGTAATGTTAAAAAAGACTGTATTGTTTTACGTTAATGTTTAGTAAACTGAAGTTAAATAAACGTTAGGCGTTTATTTATTTAAAGAAATGTGACTTTTATTTATTTTTTCATTAAATTTGAATCTATAGAAATAAAAGATACATTAATTATAGAATTTTATATTTGTATTTATTTAAATAGGTTGTGCCGAAAAACATAAAAGTTATGTATTGCAATAGAAATTGAATTGTTTTATATTATTTTAAATAATAATGTAACTAATTCATTCAAGAAATAGGAACAATCTATACCAATTTCAATTTCTGGTAATGTGGAGCACTACTCCACATTACCCGCACTATGGGGCCCACATTACCCGCCACTTTTGCAAAAGGTCAGTTTTGCACTACTATTAAACTTTTGCAAATACTTAATTCATTTGAGGAAAATTAAGCACAAGGGTTAGTAAATGCTGTTGCCAATGTTTCAATGAACGATAATGCCTTTTTAACCTCTTCAAAAAAAACTATAGTTTAAAAAATATAGCCGAAAATAATAAGGGTACTCCACATTACCCGACTTTACTCTACATATATTGCTTGCACAATCCTTGTCTGACATGGTATTTTTTCGCATTCTTGTATGATTTTTT
Source organism: Epistrophe eligans (assembly GCA_951394125.1). Taxonomy (NCBI): domain Eukaryota; kingdom Metazoa; phylum Arthropoda; class Insecta; order Diptera; family Syrphidae; genus Epistrophe; species Epistrophe eligans. The sequence continues at coordinate 108,981,976 of OX596028.1, forward strand.
TTTTCGGCTATTTTTCTTGCATGCTATTTTTTTGCGTAGTATTCCGCTCTCTCTCAGATTATTTATTTCCCGTATGATATATTTTTAGCATATTTTTCTCGCATGATATATTTTTGGCATATTTGTGTCGCATATTATTTTTGTGGCATATTTTTCTCGTATGACATTCTTCACGTACTATTTTTCGCATGATATTTTTGTCGCATACATATATTTCTCGCATTAAATATTTTTCACAAATTTTTTCTCGCATGCTATTTTTCTGGCATTAAATATTTTTTCGCATATTTATCTCGCATGCTATTTTTCTCGCATTATATATTTTCCCCATATTTTTGTCGCACGCTATTTTTCGCGCATTATATATTTTCCCCATTTTTTTGTCGCACGTTATTTTTCTCGCATTATATATTTTTCGCATATTTGTGTCGCATGCAGTTTTTTCGCATCATATATTTTTCACGCACGATATTTTTCTTGCATTCATTTCTCGTTCGATATACTTTTTTTAATATTTTTCTCGCATGACATTTTTTCGCCATATATTTTTCTTGCATGATATATTTCTCGCATAATATTTTACTCGCATCATACATTTCTCGCATAATATATCGTCGCATGCTATTTTTCTCACATCATTATATATTTTTCACTTATTTTTGCATATTTTTCTCGCAAGATATTTTTCTCACATGATATATTTTTTTATATTTTTCTTGCATCATAATTTTGTCGTATGATATGCATACATTATGTATTTCTCGAAAATCTGCTGCATCCAGGTGCATGTCCATTTACGGAACCTAGAGGCAGCTTCCTAAGAACCGGAAAGGTTGTTTGGTTAAGGCCGTGGTCCATCTTGAACCGTAGACATCACCTAAAGTAAAGTAAAAGTATGAACTAGCGCAACAAGCAATATATTCCCCTGTTCCTACATATATTTGTGAAAATTCACTATACCTACCTATACTACATATGTATATCAACTTCAAAAAACTTGTAACCAAGACTGTGTATAGAAGTTTTCCTATTTCGCATGCATATCAGAATTCTTTTTCAATTTATTTATATACTTAGGTTAACTTTTTGAATGAATTTGCACATTTTTTTACGAACTCAAGAAAGAAATTCACATACCCTCACACACACCCACAGAAATAAAGATCCTTTTCAAGCTTGCCAATGTAACATTAGGAATTCGATTGACGTAAGAAAAAATTCCAATGACGATGAAAACGACATCGACAACGACACATCTTCAAATAATGGTGAGAAAAAAAAATGACTTCCTCGTCGTCATCGTATCGGAATTGTCGTCGGTCGATATTGGTACGTATATATTCGCTTTTACAAGTCCATATATCCAACATTTGCAAAAACGTTTCATCTTTTCCAAGAAAAAAACACAGATATGTAAAATTCTGATTTAAATGTAACAAAATGTTACCATGTAGCCATAATATACCCACCTAGATATATGTATGTAATGTATACTTATGGTATATATAGTGTAAAATGGTTATTGATACCGATAACGAGGGTTTCGTTAGAAGAACTTAAGTGGGCGTTTAACAGATCACAATGGTTGGTCGCATCAGAGAGACAGAAAACCAGAACCAAAACCAAAACCAGAAAAATGAAAACCTACGATATCTTCTAGGCTAGGCCAAATAAGTTGAAAGAGTGAAAATCAAAAGATATATAGCTAGACGGAATAACCCTTAGCGGGGCAACACTTTTCACAAATTCATGTCTTAATGTGGGTGTTTTATGGTCTACCGGAAAAAGGATGTGTGTCTTCGTTTCGTTGCTCGTCGTCGTCGTTGAAAGTTCACATAATATATCACGGTGGTGTGGGAAAATGGAATGAAACCATAATAAATTAATTTTTAGGTGGATAAACTATTAAATTTATGTAGAAATGGATGTATGTATACCAAGAAAACTCTATAAAGGATATGGGAATATATTTCAAAGACTTAATTATTCATTTTAACTACGAGTGTTATATAGATACGAATTGAAATGCAAATATGGCAATTAGTTTAGTAGTCTTTTGCTTTGGCAGGTATTTTTTTTATTGAAAATTTATTTTTTAATTTATTTTATTACGATTTTTTGAAGAATTTGATATTGATGAATATTTGGAAATTAAATTGTAATTGACCCAATTTATGTTGTATTTCACTGTATCAGCATGGGGGTATATAAATCCCAGTTTTTTAAATCCCGTTTTTCAAAAATCCCGGTTTAAAATCCCGTCTACCGTTTGTTTAATTCTGTCTTTTAAAGTTCCGGTTTTTCTTAATCCCAATGTATTATAATGCCGCTTTTTTAAAATTGTCCGATTTCCGGAATTAGAAGAGACGAGATTATAAAAAGCGGGATTAAAAAAAAACGGGATTAAAAAACAGGATTATAAAAAACGGGATTTGAAAAGCGGGATTTAAAAAAAATATTAATACCTATTTTTGTAAATCCCGTAAATCCCGCTTAAATCCCGGTGGATATCGAACCCAACCTTATAAATTAAATAATCCAGTAATATAATCCAGTTTTTTATAGTCTCGCAATTACGAAATCCCTATGTTTAAAATCTCGCACCCAAAAATATCCACCGAAATCTCGTAAATTAATATCTCGCAATACAAAATATTTCATTACGAAATCTCGCAATTATAACAACCCGCTTTTTATAATCTCAAAACTTATTCAAAATCCTACTTTTTTTATAGTCTTTAAATTAAATTAATTCAATTTCGCACTCTTTTGCCTAGAAAACAAAATATCGCAAATTAATAATCCATCTTTTAACAATCTCGCATTTACGTATCTCGTACCCAAACATATCACAAATATCAACCCAAATCTAGCAAAACAAATTCTCGAAACTATAAATTCATGCTTTTGATAATCTCGTAAATTATACAAAAACGTACTTTTTATAATCCTAACATGCCATTAATAAAATTTACTCTTTTTTTTTAAATAAATCTCGAAAAACCAAATCCCGCAAATTAATAATCGAAGTTTTCATCATTGCGAAATAATAAAATACCGCTTTTGTTATTTCGCATATACATATGTACATCTCGCACCGAAAATTTCGCAACTATCACCAAAAATTTATATTGTGAAATATCGCCTTACGAAAAAAGTTGCAATAAAATCCTGCTTTTTATATTTTTTTTTAATGAACAAATATTCGAGGTTTAAGTTAGCGGTTTGTTTTTTTTTATTTGCGAGATTTAAAAAAAATCGGAATTCTGTAATTGTAATATTTTCTAATGCGAAGTTTTAATTAGCAGCCAACTCGGTTAACAGCAGATTGAAGATGATTTACTTAAGAGCCCTTCTTATCAGGATTGGGTGTTCGAAATAAAACAAACTAAAATCTCGCATTATGAAATATCGCATTACAAAATCTCCCACTTTTATTATTTGTTTTTCATAATCTTGCAAAATTTATAATCCTAAAAGTATAAACATATAAACAAAAATTTGGATTTTTTTTTAAATTTTGAAAAATGAAATTGAACAAAAATTTTGGATTTTTTTTTTAATTTCGAAAAACGAATTATCGCAAATTAATAATTCATTTTTTTTCACGATTTCACAATTACAAAATCAGGCTTTTAAATCTTGCACCCAAAATATTAACCAAAAACTCTCAAACTAAAATTTCGCAATTATGAAAACCTGATTTTCGCATTTTTTTTTATTTTGAAAAAAAAAAAAACAAATTTTGCATATTAATAATGCAACTTTTCATAATTTCACAATTGGAAAATTCAGCTTTTAACAATTTCGCAATGTTATATCAACATTTTTAATGCGACGACGCGACGTTTTAATTTACGAGATTTCGGTTGATAACTGCGAAGTTTTTCGTTAAAAAGCGTGATTGTTTTAATTGCGAAATTATGAAAAGCTTGTTTTTTTTTTAAATGCGACATTATGAAAAGCGTGATTTTTTTTAAATTGCAAAATTATGAAAACCTGGTTTCTATTAATTTGCGAGAAACTACAAAGTTATCGAACGGACCAAAAATGCTGTCCTTGCCACTGTCTGGTTGATGTACAGAATTAATTCCAGTTGGCTTTCCTTTGGAACTAATATTATAAAAATAGTTATAATGGAAAGATCGTCGCAACATTTATTGGAGTAAATAAATAGTTAGAAAGACCTTTCATTTTTAATAATTAACCCTGCAAAGAATATTATTATTAATTACAGAACTTTCATAAGCTCCACAACTCCGAACCAGTAGTTTCAAAAAGTCAAATAAATTTATATATAGTATATATATATTTTTTTTTTTTTTGTAATCAGAGAAATGACTTTTACTCAGTGAACAACAACTGAAAAAAACATGTCGCGGCAGCGTTAATCATCATCATTATTATCATCATCACAATGGAATGGATGGATATCCTCATTTTTAAAAGAATACGTACATTACTCTGTCTGATATTTTACTCTCGCATCCCTTTTTTTTTCATTTTTATATATATGAGACATATTTACATACATTTTCATTAAAAAAATAAAAAAATTACCCTCTTCAGCTCCAATTCCATCAGAGCCCTTGTAAATATAAATATTAAAGTCTATATGCATAAATACTTGGTATATTATAACATCAAGGTTTCGAAGGGATTAAATCGACCTTGATATAGCTTCCTTTGCGCTCCATTTTGCACACACACACATACATACACCAGCGCCATGCCAGTTGTGGTTTGTCCAGCTATATGCTGCTATGTATGTGATTACAAAATGAAAATTGAATAAAAATTGCAGCATTTATCACCGAAACTAAATATATGTTCGCTAGCACTCACTTAGGCACTTCAACTGTCAACTACGGACGACGACAACGACAGCGACTACGACGCTTTACAATTAATTTCCCACAGAGAACAAATTTCATGACAGCTGACACACTCCAGCACCACAAAAGCAGAACAGCATATAACAGAAACCTTTCAGGACCAGCAGAGCTTGCTAGCTGTATATGAAATGGTTAGCTGGCTAGATGGTTAGTTGATTGATGGTGACTTGACGAGCATCATCAGAGGAAGGAAACCGCACATCACCATCGCGCGAGCTGGCAACATTTATATACATAGACCACGATATTTATGTTAAATCCATCCACACATGCACCTATTCGCGTTAAACCACATATAAAAGTCACAAGGACCTTTTTCCGTTATAAATGTACTCTCCTCGGCACCCACTCCTGAGACTCATCCACCTGAACCAGGACAGCGGACTAATATTATGACACAATGTGCATTACCATTGCTCTATGTCTCTAGCCAGGTAACATCAGGAATGACACACAAGATGAATCCGTTTTCTGGCTTCCGGCGACGCGCGGCATAAGCGGTTGATGAAGCAGCGCGGCAGCGACGGCGGTAGCCAGAGGATCGGGAAATGAATGCTTTGCTGATTAACAATGTAGAGCCATGACTGTTATTATGAACATACTCATTCTATACAGGGTGTTCTTTTTATTTTTTTGTCATTTTTTTGTTAATGAAATCAATGGCACAACAGAGATGAGGAAAATGGTTTTTCTTACTTTCTCCTTTCCCCACTTCTTATTTCATTTCATTTCCTTTCCTTTTTTTTATTTTTATTATTATTTCAGGTGACATTGCTGCCATTGTGAATCATAACGCTTATAACCTGTGTGTTAAGTCAGGAACTACAATGGAAAAGCACATACCTATACTTATACTTACACATATGTATGTAGTATGTATAAAGAATGTAGGTAGATAGAGCATATACGGGTATTCACATCACCCAACTCAGTCAGCAGACTCGACTCTTACCTCCTACGTTCTACATTAATTTTCGTGCACACAAAATTTTGACATTTTGCCAAAAAAATGTCCTCAAAGAGGCAAAAAGCACACAAAAAAAAAAATTGCAATTTAATGTGTGCTCATACTAATACTCCTTTTTCACCTAATTCTTTTTTTTCTTCTTAATGTATTTTTTTACGACCATAGGAAATATGGTTCGTAATCGTAACTTATACAGTATGTTATGAAAAAGTATTTTGATTTATTTTTCTTTGTTCTTAATTAAAAGTTCTTAAATAAAGTTGAGTAATGTTTTTGTTTTTTTTTTTATATTAAATTTAATGTTTTATTTTAAATTTTACAAAAATATTTTTTATAGATTTCACTCATTTAGACTAACATTTGTGTCTTTAAAAATTACTTCCGTTTTGCTTGATAAAAAAAAAGCATGATTAATTTAGTGAAACCCCCAAATAATTTGTATAAATAGTTAAAAATGGAGTCTCATAATTTTTATTTAAAGCTAGATTAACCACAATTTGCAGTGCCATCTGCTGACCATTTGTTAAAATACAAAATAGTTTTTAAGAAAACTCTATTGTACTAGGAAAAAACTAAAATTGTCGTGGCAGTAGGTGGACTCTAAAAATGCACATGTAATTTTTTTAGTTAGGGATTAAAATTTAAAAATCCCATAGTAAAAGTGGGCGTGGTAGTAGGCAAGTTTCCAAAAACAAAAATTACACATGCAGAAAAAGCAGACTTTTTCGAGGAAAAAAATATAAGATTTTTTCATATCTGGAAAGAGGTTTTACATAAATATTTTAATGAACATCTATCTATTTTTATACCCGAAAATATTGGTTTTAACGGGAAATTTGTAGTTGAAGTCATAACGAGGTTCTGTGGAGGTTATTTCGATGTTATTTATTGATTTCGTTCTAATAGATAGTATTCCTTAAAAAAAAGATTATATCGAGGTTATCTCGAGGTTATGTCGAGATTATATCGGGGTTACGTCGAAGTAATGTCGAGGTTATAAAGAGGTTATATAAAGATTATTTCGAGGTTATATTTTGGTTATGTTGATGTTACATCGAAGTTATCTCCACGTTTCGTCGAGGTTATGTTGAGGTTATTTCGAGCTACCTAGAGGTTATGTCAATGTTATGTCAAGTTTATGCCAAGGTTATATCGAGGTTATGTCGAGGTTATCCCGAAGTTATCTTGAGGTTATATCGATGTTATACTGAGGTTATGTCGGGGTTATCTCGAGGTTATGTCAAGGTCATGTCGAGGTTATATCGAGGTTATGTCGAGGGTTTGTCAAGGTTATGTCGAGGTTATGTCGAGGTTATGTCGAGATTATGTCGAGGCTACTTCGAAGTTAAGTCGATGTTATGTCAAGGTTCTGCAGAGGTTATATCGAGGGTATGTCGAGGATATCTCGAAGTTATCTCGAGGATACATCGATATTATACTGAGGTTTTGTCGAGGTTATCGCGGGGTTATACTAAGGTTATGTCGAGGTTATGTCAAGGTTATATTGAGGTCATATCGTATATCGTGTTTTTTTGACAGATGCTGCATAGCGTTGTACCTATAGACATCAATCTCAATCAAGACTAATAATCTCATTTTGTACCTTCCCAGGACATCAATGCAATCTTGTTAATACCACTGTTTATTCTATAACTTTACTCACAAGAGTTCTGTTTACTGGATCAAACAATATTTTTTTGTTCCTTATGTTTTCTAAAAAAATTTACAAACACTGCCAAATATTTATAGTCAAGTTTGCTGCACGTTAGATGCCGTGTATCGTGTTGGTGTCGTTGTCGATCTCGTTGTCATATAAAGGTACAGGTGCAAGTTTAATATAAGTGTAAAACTTACCACCCCATTTTGCCATGTACAACCATGCGATGTATGTACATATGTATATTATCAAAAAAAAAACAATATTTCTATAAGCAAGCTTATTCAAGCGCAACGTCAGTCATCACAGCTGAATGGTTTCAATTTGAAAACTATGCAAATCGAGAGGTGGTGTGTGTGTGTGTGTGTGTGTGTGTACTACATGCAGAGGGCAGCACCAGCAATATGAATGAGTCCTTCACCGTAGAATCGCTTCGCTCTAGATTCAAATTCAATGCTTTTCCTATATATTATATCGTAGTTACCTACGGCAAGGCGCCTCAATATATAGATAGACTTTGTATGGAACTTAAAGAGGGGGGTGATTTGGGGCGATCTTATAGTCTAAGAATTTTCGAAATTCGAAATTTCTGAAACAGAAAAATTAAATGACAATTTTTCTTTTGAAAAGAAGAAAAATACTTTTCGATTTGATTTTAAAAAAAATTACCAGCGGAAAATGCCTTAACGTAATTTTATCCTAATTTTACAAACTTTCTTAATACAAGATCAAACTGTTTGATTATTAAGGCCTGTAACTTTTCTAAATTCGAAAAAAATCAAAAACAGTGTAAACGCAAAAAATATGCTAAATTTATTTACCTATATTTTTTGTTTATAAATTTTTTTCATAAAGCTCATAGGAGCTGAGATATTTCTAAAACCCTAAAATTAAAAAAATGGCTGTCATATTTTTTTTAATTATATGGTGAATTGTATTCCAAGCCTTTCATTGGTTCAAGAATCAGGAATCTGCACTGATATAAAGATTTTATTTCATTTGTAACCTTCCCTCTCGGACTATGTATTCAGCCACCAACAACAAAACACTCTTTTCTTCACAGCCACCGAACCCGCTCGTAAATTTCTATACATGCATGAGAATTGTTTCACTTTTATAAACAATAGAAAAAGACACACAAAATTCTCGTGAATTTTCCCAGAATCCTTTCCGGTTCAACTGGCTTCTGAATTTTCTCATCCTTCGTGCGTCGCTGCCATCGGGCCATCGGGCCGCCGCGCCGCCGCCACCACCGACAATCGTATAGTTATTGTGTGTTGGAAGTCCATTTGTATATTTAAATATATTTATATATTTTTGTATACGTATCTACTTATACCCAAGTGATTTTCATTTTATGATTACGATAATATTTTGGGAGATTATGAAAGTCGTATTCCTGTTTAAAAAGCCACTGTTGTGCCACTGGGAGTTAAAAAAAAAAAAACGAAAAAGGATGTGAATTTGCAAAATGCGATAAGAGTAGATTTGGCTTTTTATACAAATTGAGTGGGTGTGTGTATTTATATATGGTTATGGTTAGATGATCCCCTCTAGCGAGGGTGAAGGTGAAAGTGCTGCATTTTTGGCACCAATTTGTTTTCAAAAAAAAATAAAAATTGAATTGTGTGTGGCAGTGGCTTGAAAACAAATGAGAAACCAAATGTGGACATTTAAGTGAAAGGGATCATAGTTATGATTGCACCACAACACTCTAGGGGATATTTTAAAGGACCCCATAGACGGTCAAATTATTTTGTATTATAATTTTGATTGCACAGTTGGATTAGTTATTTAGACAAAGCAGTGCATCTAAATTGAAATTTGATGTTAAAAGGCCTTGATACTTAGCATTTACTTTTGATAAGCAATTTGAAGGTCTATATTATAATCTAGAGGTATATTGCAACCCAGCTACAATGTTCGTCTGATATGGATAAAATATAATTATGTATTATGAACAAATATTTGTATTGAATGAACATGTGGGAAATAGTAAATGCCCTAAATAAATATTCAGATTGTGAAGGAATTTCAGAGCCATCTTTACAATTTTATTTAAAAAAACACATCTCAAGCTTATAGAAAAATTAGAATTTCAGTTCAAAAAAAATTCTGACAGTTTCTATTTCCCTAAATTTGGGCAGGGCCTTTGATTTTGTGAATTAAAAATTTGAAAAATTTAATTTTTTCAAAACTTCTTCGAAAACTATTAGTTTTTTGGAAAAAATTCAAATAAAAAATTAAAGCTGATAAAATACTACAAAAAATTAGATATTCTAAGGTTCCAGCTTAAAAAAAAAAAACGAATCCAAAAAAAACAACAACAACTTACATTTTTAAAGTTATTTACATAAAACTGAATCTATCCGCCTTTCACCCCTCTAAAAAATTAAGTCTTTGTTCAAATTTAAGGCATGCTTTTTAGGAAATGGTTATGAGAAAAAAAAGTAAACCTCTGTACTAAAATTAAAATTTGTTCGAATTTTTACGAAAATTTACCTTAAATTTGTTGGGATTTCTACAACTTTTTTTAATAAAAAAAAGCATATGTTAGAAATTTTATTTTTATAAACCATATTTTTTTTATAATTGGATCAAAATTTGTCCACAAGGTTATAATCACAAGATCTAATAAAAACGGTCGTGCGAAAAAAAATACTTATATCTATTGTGTTTTTTTGATAAATTTTATAATTAAGAAAATTACTTTTTTATTTAAAAAATATTTTTTTTATTTACACTTATTTGTTAAATTCAAAGTTTTCGTAATTTTAAAAAATCTTTATCAAAAACTATAAAATATAAAACCATTTGGCCTTTGGCTTAAATTTGAAAAGACCTATTCAATGGTCTAAGATTCATTTTAGTTGAAATTCCAAAATACGTATGCAGTTTTGACAAAAAATCTGAATGTTTTTTTTTACAATTCTGTTTTTTTTTATATTTTTGATCATTAGTATTGTTTAAAAAAAATTGTTCAAAAATAAAATAAATGCACAGATCTATCCGGGCACGTTTTTTTTAAAGGAAAACTTTTATTTAAATCAAAATTTCAAAAATTAACCGAATTCTTTAAAATTTATCGATTTAAAAAAAAATTATCAATTTTTTTTAAATTAATCAAATTTTTAAAACTAACCAAGTTTTTTTTAAATTAATTCAGTTTTTTTTAATTAATCGAATTTTTAAAATTAATCGAATTTTTTTAAAATGAATCGAATTTTTAAAAATTAATCGAATTTTTAAAAATTAATCGAATTTTTTAAAATTAGTCAATTTTTCAAAAATTAATCCAATTTTTAAAAATTAATGGAATTTTTAAAATTAATCGAATTTTTAAAAATTAGTCGAATTTTTAAAATATAATCGAATTTTTAAAAATTCGAATAATCGAATCGATTATGTACCTTAGTATTTAAATAAAATATTTGATCGTGTATGGAGTCCTTAACATATTTTTTGTATAGAAAGTTATTAGAAAAAAATTGTTATCCTTATCCTTATTTCTATTTTTGTGGTATAATTTAATTTTTTATTTTATTTAGCTTTTGTTATACGATTCTAACATATTCAAATATTTTTGCTTGGTTTTTTGGTTTTTCTGCCATCATACAGATTATTGTCATTGGTTTTTTTTTTGTGGTCAAACAGAATGTGGTTTGCAAAATGTTATTTTAAATTTCATTGTGTCGAATTGTAATTCGCAGGGTAAAATATATTTATTGATGTTTTATATTTATAATGCAATGAATTTTAATTCGAATCAATTTTATTTATGTTGGGAGAAAAAATTAATGTGAATTAATATTTTATTAGAATTAATGGTTAAGTGACAAATTTAAAATAGTCATCTCTTTGTTGTGTTTTTTTTTTTTTTTGTTTAAATGACACAGACATATTTTTTTTTAGAATCACAGTGACATGTTTTGAGTTATGTAATAGCTTTTTCAAACGTCATATTTATGAATGATTAAATATTTTTTTTAAATTTAAGTTGGACTTTAAAAGAAAAAAGTTACAATTGTAAATACAGTTTCTTTTCAACGTTTTGTTTTGGGGCAAAGTTTTTTTGTGTAGGTACCAAAAAAGTTCTATAATTTTAAGTAAAATTAGACTAAATTCTTTGAGCATAAAAATTAAGATTCAAAAAATTCCTCTAAGTGTATGTAAAATTACTTTAGAATTAGAAAAGAGATTTTGGAACATCAAAATCCCAAAAACTCAAAATCCCAAAAACTCAAAATTCCAAAAACTCAAAACCCCAAAAACTCAACATTCCAAAAACTCAAAATCCCATAAATTCAAAATCTCAAAAAATCAAAATCCCAAAAACTAAAAATCCCAAAACTAAAAATCCCAAAAACTCAAAATCCCAAAAACTCGAAATTCCAAAAACTGGAAATCTAAAAAAAGTAAAAAAAAAAAATACCCAAAATCCAGAAAATTAGACCAAAAAATCACTTTTTTTATAAAATTACTGCCCCTTGGAAATTTGTGTTAAACAATTTCCAATCAGAAACGAATTTACCAAGATCGTTCCAGTAAAGAATTTTAAGTTAGTAAATTCTTAAAAACCTCGACAATGCAAATAGCATTAACCATAATTGATCAAAATGTTGAAATGTATTTAATTCATAAATTCAAAATATTTTTGTATTTAAATTCTAACATTTGAACAAAAAAAAAAATTAATCTTCTGTATGCTTAATTTACTTATAAATTCATTTAGGATTTAATAATTTTTTTTGTCAAATTAGTCTCTTTAATGATTAATGAATTTTTTAATGAAAATTTAACATTTGTTGAATAAATAAGTACAACAACAAAAAAATACCTCCATTTACATTCCACAAATCTGCAAAGATGATTTATCATTATAAATATAAGAAGCTTATACAACAATCCATAAAATCTAACCTTAAAGGTTGCCCCCAAAGGTAAACATAAACAAAACATCCTACCTATCAAAAGCAAAAACAGAATCAGAACTTTTCTGGTATATTTCTTTGAAGGACGTCAATTTAGACATAACTCCTTCAACTTATTTATCATCCCTCTGAGGTATCATCATCAGAGGAACAAGATAAGGTATAGGTTAGATTTATATCTCATTTGCTTATATCTACAAAAATTCCACCTATATTGACCCCTTCCAGATATTATATATAGCTTTCTCTTAAATCAGATAAGCACTAATCTGAATGTGCAACAAAAAAGCCAGAAACCATACCTTTCGAGCTATGTAGGAAGGTAGATAAGGCCCACATAAAAACCAGCCAACCTTTCATGGTGTTTTTGCGCTGTGGTGTATAGCTTGCTATTTATTGTTTGAAAATAAAATTATTTTTATTTTCAAATTTATGTACACACAATTCTCATTGCAAAAATGTCTGGTTAAATAAAATTTAATAAAATAAAAAAAAAAAAAAAAAACATAATGTGCGCTGCTATCTCTCTCAAAATGAAACTGGGGGCTTTTAGCCTATGGCTGATAATATGGCCTGGCTTCTCTGCGGAACCTGTGGGACTTGAGGTAATAATAAATATTTCATTGTTATCGACAAAAACCAGCTGAGAGGTCATTATTAAAATAAGCTTTGTTTTTATCAGTAACCTGCAATAAAATAATTATTATTTAAATTAAAAAAATATTTATCACAAAGCAATTTTCCCCACGATTTATTTAATTTTTTTGGAAAACAAAATCAAGGTTTTTTTTTTTTTAATTCTGAATAAATTACGTACGATAAGGGATTGCTCATGTATGGATTCAGAAGAGTTATGCATAGATTATAATATGCCCGCAGCAAAAAACAGAGTGTTAATGGGTACAAATTTGGTATGTTTACCTGAACAAAATCCATTAACAGGTCCAAAAAGGCCTTACGTAGCCTCCAAGAAAATTTTCAATCAGGAGGCAATAGAGACTACCTCCCAAAGAATCTAAGATCTTGCTCAGAAATCATTTCACAAAGTATTGAAACATATGTAACTTCGAAACACGCGGTATAAAAATTCACTGCCTCTGCAGTATACCTATGTTTCTAATAATATGCTATACTAAATTCCATCGAGTTCAAAATTTTTAAAAAAATCTTCTGTTTCAGTCCGAGAATGTTTTTGTGAAGTTTGGTCAAAATCGGTAGAGTAGTTTGCCAACAAAGCGCAGCAATTCAAGTGGGGTACTCAAAAATTTAGCTCTGCTTGTTTGTATGTCCGTGATAAACTCAGAAACTACAGGCACCACTATAACAATTATTGTTTTTGTTTAAAAGGTTATACTTAAAGGATGGTTTTAGGGCCAACAATTTTCCAACGTAGGCTTTTTATAGGGTAAAATTGGATAAAATAAAAAAATGGTATCTGATAAAAAAAAATGTTTTGTATTTGAAATGTTATGCCTACTTAGAACATGGCTTAACGACATAATTTTTTCAAAATTTAGTTATTTACAGGGTGAAATGGGGAAAAATGGAGAAAAATGGTACATTTTTTATTTTTAAAAATCCATTCTTCAAAATTCAATTATTAATTGGGTGTAATGAAGTCTTAAATTTGTTACTTAAGGTACATAAAAGATGTTAACAGAATAGACTAAAGTTGGCTTTAGACTTTTAGGGTTAGATATTTTTCAATTAAGTACATTAAGTACATTAAAAGGGAAAAATGGGATAAAAACAAAAACAAGGTATCCGATCAAAAAAAAAGTTATGTTTTATTTCCACTAACACGATTAATTTATAGTTGAATATTTTTCAAAACTTATTTATTTATAGGGTAAAATGGAGGAAAATGATATTTAAATTCGATTTTCAAAATTCAAATTAAATTAATGGCTTAAGGGCTTATTATTTTTTTCATAATTTAGCGAATTATAGGGTGAAATGGGGTTAAGAAAATATTTTTTGTATGTATTTTAAAGATCTTCTGAAGATAGTTAGTTCTATGTTACATATTAAGTTATTTATAGGGTAAAATGGGGTAATATAGGCAACATGGTGCTGTATTTTCCATTTTCATATCTATACTCAAATATTTGTAGTCGGTTCCATAAAATAAAGACTCCCTCAACTAACTTATTTCTGTTAAATTCAAATAAATAGTTTTATAATCAAGCTTTAAAACCATAGTGCCACCCTACAAAAGAGCTAGTATTTGCGACCCAATCGTATACATTTAACTTCTAAGACAAAAAAATATTCATTCACCAACATCCATAAGGTTTTTTTTTTAACTAATATTCTTAAAATACTCGTGTATGTTATTGATGATAAATAACTCGGTGGCAAAAAACATATAAATCCCTCCTCTTAATTAAAATAATTCATTCACATATAAAATTTATGAAATGAAAGTTTTTGAATAGATCTCTTTGACTGGATCTTAACTTTCAAGCTTTTGACTTCTTCAAATCCAGCCACCACACCACATTAACCGCATATCAGAAGTTTTTTTTTTTTTAAATATTCACAACAACTTAAGACTTTCTCCTTTGAATCTAATTCACATATAAGATGTATGTAGAATTTTTAAGTGAATAGAAGATAACTTGTGAGCTTGATGTCTGACACTAACTATATACCACTCCATGAATTTAACTCTTGCAAAGAACTTAAAAGATGTGAAGTGTGTACGTTGCCGTCGCCACCGCCACCACCGACGTCGAGTACTCACCCTCTTTTCACTTCTATATTTAACCCTAAAGCATACCTATAAACCATGCCCCTATTTCCATTTTGTATATAGAGTACCGCAGCAGTTTTGAAATCCTTTTGCTGGTAAAGTCGTATGAAGGTGATGGTATATGCACATATGTACTTGTACATGTTTGAAAAATAGGAACATCAGGTCTTGATGTGTGCCTTGTCTTGTTTCCCTCTTCTGGATATCAACGAGTATACATCGTCAGGACTAAAACTTCTAAGCAACATATACAGCTAGATACTCAAGCCACCACTATCAGACTGCAAACTGAACTGAAAACTCACATCAGTGAGTGTGTTGTGCTTTTTAATTAAATTTTATTTCTATGATCCTGATCTGGGATACCTTTAGTTAAGCTGCTGCAGGTGATGGCATATCTCTTACATGCCACTGCACACTCACTCACTCATTCACCCAATCATGGCGAGCATTGCATCAGAGCCTTGAAGTATACACACACTGAATGGCAGCACATCCAAACCTTATCTATGGGGAGTCATAGTTTTTTTTCTTCTTGTTTTATTTCCAGGGAAAGTTGGGTCAAAAAAAAAAAAGAAGAGAAAAGAAAAGCAAAAATAAAAAAAAAGAAACAACACCAAAAGCATACTGCAGCTATAAAATGCATGCATCCGTGAGATAAATATATTCTGCTTTTGGAAAATTTTACCATGAGAACCGGACAGACACTGTTAACGGGGCTCAACAATGGTATGATGATGATGATGGTATTGGTTCTTTGCTTTGCTTTGATTATGGGAAAAGATGTCGGTCCATTTGGTGTGTTCTGAACTATGGCAACGATGGATGCAGCATCTATCAGGCTTTGAAAGAATGTTTTTATTTATTTACATTTTTTGTTGTTGTGGTTGTTTTTGTTTAGCATGCTGTTCTTATTAATTGAAGAGACGGAAGTAGGTGTTGTGGTTTTAATAGGAATTTTTTTTTCTTGTGGTGTTGATATAAATTTTGTATTTTTTTTTTTTATTTTTTTTTGTAACTTGCTCTTCGAAAGGACAAGCATGATGTAAGAATATGACTATGATGGACATTATTAGCCTAGACGTTATGTTAAATATGTGCGGTGCAAAATTCGACAGAAAAAAGAACGAAGAAGAAGAAAAGACCATCACCAACAGAATTCCGGGGTTTGGCAACCGAAAAAGAAAAACTTTTTTTTAGATTCGGTTAACCGGATTTTTTAGATATTTTTTGTCCCAGTTCAAATCTCAATTTCGAACCACAGTTTGCTTGCGTCACATTTCTCAGAGCAAATATTTTAGTCTATCCCTAGGGACTCTGCGACAGCACCAGAAGGCTGGGTATTGAATTTGAGCCCCTTCCAGCTGAAGCACACACATTTTTTTTTTTATAAATTTGCAGCCTTCTAAAATTTTAATATGTATAAGAAAAATGGGCGTGGAAGTGGGCGGAGCAAATAATACATGTCACAAGTTGAAGATAGTTTTAATTTTAACAAATTTGTATGAAATTAAAAATGTTCCTTATAGCAGCGATATAGCAGCGATATGGTTCAAAAAGTAGTTTGATTAAAATCCGCCCACTACCACGCCTACTTTTATCATAATCTATATAGTTTTCAGCTTATTGAACGTCCTAACAACTTTTGGAAAAAATTAAAATATGATAAAAGTGTGCTGGCTGTGTAGAGTTTTCTCAAACCACTCGCTGCTATAAGGAAATATTTTTTTTTAATTTCATCGAATTTGGTTCCATAATTTTCGATTCTTTATAAGCCTCAAATTTTAAATTAATTTGTATGACGCATGTAAGAAAAATAAGATAAAATAGCGGAGCCCAGTGAATGTTGTTTTTTCTTACTATATAAAAATTATGCGTTTTAAAAAAATATCATTTAAAACTAAAAAAGTGGTAATCCTGCATGCCTTCCTAGATAAGCTTTTAAAAAAATACGATAAAAAGGTTTTTTCTCAGAATAAATTTTATTTTTCCTACTATCCAATTGCGACTACGAATGGAAAAAAATAAATAAATTATAAAAAATGTGGGTGTAGCAGTGGTCGGGTTTTAAAAACAAATTATACATGTAAATGATTTATTTTCAAGAGAGGTTATTAAGAATATTTCAGCTTTCTATAAAGATCTCCAATAAATAGAAAAATCAGATATCTATATGAAAAGTGGGCGTGGTAGTAGGTGGATTTTCAAAAATACCATACACATGTCAAAATGTATGTTCAAAAGCAAATAAGGACTTTAAATAAGCAGACGATAAGAAATTAAGAAACGAGTGGGCGTGGAAGTGAGATTGAAAGTGGGCGTGAAAGTGTACATGAAAATCGGTGTGAAAGTGGGCATGGAAGTGGCCGGGTTTAAATGAAAATTATTTATAAACCCTTTCGCCTCTAAATAGGAACAAACTCTGAAATTTTCAGTGAATTCGATTCAGCCAGCGTCTAACAAAAATACACAAGTTGGCAAACTGCATAATCACTTTTTCACAAAATAAATTCACTGAACGAAATACTGAACACTGTCTGAAAATTTGAGCGCAGTCAGTTTGGAGGTTTTATAGTCAATATTAATTATACCTTCATTAATTTTTTTTTAAAACAAGAAAAATATTTTTGCCAATTTTAAAAATTGTGTCCTCATTAATTTTTGTTTTCTTTTTTGTAAATTTTTATAAAGATAAAAAATTTACTCCTTAAAAATTAAAAGAAATTTAGTTATGTTTTTTTTACAGATATTTACATACATATTTATGTACAATTGTACATACTCTCGTTATTTTAATGTCACCCAAAAATTATTTCAAATTAATCTATGTATTTAACATTACTTTGGTTTAATATTTTTTTTAACTCTTACCTTTTTTAGCTGCTTGCAAAATCTGTAAAAAAAAAAAAGAATATAATGGTTAATTTTTATTTTATTTGATTTAGTGATAGATATGTAGCAAAAGTAAAAAAAATACATATCAAAATATTTGTGTTATAAATACAAACCAATTAAAATTCTATAACAAAAATGAACAATATGTTTATTTAATTATGTTTTATTTTATCTTAATGGGTTTAAAATAACTCCAAAGTTTCAGTTATTATATTAGAACATAAATTTAAAAAGCTCTACCAAAGAGAGCAATTATTTTAAAATCAGGGTTTGAATTTTATTCATTTTAAATATTAATATTTTTTTTTATTTGAATAAATATCGCTTCATAAAATAAATAACAAAAAAACAGGCAATAATTTAAAATATAAAAGCTTTTTTTTATCAATTTGTAATTTATGTATGCACATTGAAATGTTTTTTTGCATTAAATTGAAATAATAACTCGTGGTCTATAAAATGTGTATTTATTTTTTCTATATATTAAATTAAATGATTTTTAAATACCCTAATAAAAGTTTAAAGCAATTATATTAACAAAAAAAAAAAACCCGAATGCTAAATTTGTATATAAATAATGGAGGTTTATAAAAATAATTTGAACGAGAAAATGTCCACTTTTTTTTTGTTCCATTTTAATAAATTAAACAATTACACATAAATCGTAGGTTATAAATTAAAACAATGTGAAAACATAATCAAAGTGAGATATTAATTTATATAGCACTAATGGCTTTTAACAAAAATTAGCCTTCAAAATTAATTTTAAAAAATAAAATAAATTTCATCGTATGTGCTTGTTTAAGGTTAGTTCATTGGGCTATGCAATAAGATATGTCACCAAATCAATTGAATTTAATTTGATGCGTGAGAAAAAAGTAATTTTATTTTTGTATAAAAATTACACTTCGATTGGATGTGTAAACACGATTTTAGTGAAAAGGTTAATCTAGGGAAAAATCTGGATATTAAAATACATCGCACGCTATTTTTTCTTGTTAATCAAGCCTATAAATAAATATATGAATGGAAAATTTTGGAGATCTAAAAAAAATAATTATTTTAATACCAAAGGTATGTAGGTACTTCTCCTGCACCCCTATTTACCTAATTAATATTATTTCGCTTCCTTAGAGTAGGAGAGAAGAGGTTAATAGATAATCTGTTGACGCTCAATCATGAATAAAAATAATTTTTGAAAACTCTCTATCTTTTTTGTTTAGAACTAAAAAGAATTAGTTTTATTAAAAAAAAATTAAAAATTTCCGGCTGAACAATTTTTTCCTCTATATTTTGTCTCTTCAATGAATTTTTTTGAACCACGATGGTCCTTCGAGACAGATGCTTAGTCAGCTTTAAACAAATAAATTTGAAGAATGGATGATGGGAGCTATTATAATAATATGTGAGAAGCAGTCAAAAAAATAAGCTATTAGGTGTAAAACTTTTGTCTATCTTTGGCACCTTCAGTGCTTGAAAATAACCGTGGAATCGAAAAAATAAAATACATACATAAATATGACAACACCATCTTTTGAATTAAAAATAATAAAATTCGGTAGACAATAAATAAGGTGGATAAATAGAATTCAGAGAAAAAATTCAAAAAAGTACGTATACGCCCAAGTGAACGACACAATTCTGCTCGTTAGATTGACATGTGCACGTAAAAAAAAAATCAAACTCGAGATTTTGATCAAACTTAACATTACGATGATACAGCGAAGTCAAGTCTATTTGTTTGTGTGTCCGCCTTCAGCCTGGATGGGTAGATTTTCTTTAAACTTGGTGTCAGCATTTTTCGGGTATTCAATTAATAAAAAAATTTTATTTTTCTTAAAAACGTACCCACAACTTTTCTTTATTAAAAATTCAGTAAATTAATAGACTAGCTTTTTGTAAAAAAAAATTATTGTAAAAATGGTTTTTAATGGCACCTGCGATAGAACTATTTTTTTTTACCTTCGATTTTCTTAAAAAAGGTTCAACTCAATTTAATCAATTATTTTTTAAGAGAATGTTTCAAAAAGCTTGAAACGTATATTGTGTACCAAAATATGCAAAAATATTGTTTTGAATTTTTTTTTTTTTAAACTTAGTAATTCGATTTAGTCGATTTTTATCAAACTTGGAACCCAACTGTTTAAACATTATCTAGCAGATTTTAAACGAAAATTATTTTTATAACCAAATACATCGGTATCTACCGAACAAGTGTTTAAAAATCGGTAAGGAAAGCCTTTTTTCTCGAAAACGAATTCTACAATTTTTGATTAAAATTTGTATGGAACCATTTCTATCTATCTCATTATCTGTTAAAGCGATTTTATTTATTTTTTTTTTAAATTAATAATATCAAAATTTTCAAAACAACAAATTTGGATATTTAAAAAAAAAAACTTCCAAAATAGTTTGTTTTTTTTTTTAAATGGGTAGATGATTTTTTCGAAATTAATTAATAAATACCATAAAACGGCGTACTATATATTTTTTTCACTAAAGAATATTTACAAAATTTTAGTTACTTATGTATGTATATACAAAATTATTTTTTTTTTTAAAACTGCTTCGACGATTTTTAAATTTTATTTTAATAAATTAAGATTTATTAAAGAAATATGAAAGGTGTTGGGGTATAAATAGTTTCAGAAGTTGTTTAAGAATTTTGCTGACTTAAAAACAAAGAAGAACATTCCAAGAAGCCAAAAAAAAGCATTTATTAAAAAAAAAAAGATTGAAATACTAGTATCACTAGATACAAATCAGCAAGGAATGTCCCTAAAAAATTATGAATAGAAGCTAAAAATAAAAATTCATCGTTTTTGCGAAAGAACTCGTGAAATCTAATTTAAAAACTACATCACAAGGTTTTAAATAAATTCGACTCCCTTGAAGTGAATAAATAAAATTAAAAAGAAATAGAAATAACGAACATCTGATAACACTCATAATCAACTTAAAAAATCTTCAGTGAATTTTCATCTTTTAAAGTTCTGCAGATATAAAGACAACACCCAAAGCGTTATACAAAATTTTATAAGATAAAAACATTATCTTCGCAACCAAAAAAAAAAAAAAACTGATTGTATCCACCAAAAATTCATACAAAACCCCCTTTAAGAACATCATCAGGGCCCTTGTTTCTTTAACTTAATTTAAAATCTTTCTCAATTTGCAATATGGAGGGTTGATTCTTTATACAAATCTACAAAACAAAAAAATTAAAAATAATAAAAAAAAAAACTTTCAACCACCCTATGGTACTCGTATAATGCTCGCAAAAAATAAAATCCAACAAATATACCCAAACCCATAAAAAAATCATTGAAGCAAAAATTCTACAAAAACCAACAACTGCGGCGCCATATTTTTTTTTTTTGTATTTTTTTTCAAAATAAAAATTAAAACAAAAAATAAAAAAAAATAATAAAAGTAAATATTATTTATCCCTTAGCAAATATCAACACTGAATGAAATTTAATGGAGCAAATCCTCAAATAAATACCAACAGACATTTTTAACCAACTCCTTTAGCTTTCAATATATGGATATATCAGCAAGAGCCAGCCAGCCAGCGCGAAAGAGTATCGACGAGCTCTGGTTTGGTTAGTTTTGTGTGTTTTCATTGAAATTGATTTTCTGCAATATTTCTACTATACTGTTTCATTTATTGCAAAAAAAAAAAAAATTAAAAAGGTCCTTGAAAGTTGAAAGTATATATCCTTGTGTTTTGTATACTTTTTGCTGCTGCTGCTGGTTCAGCTACTGATGCTGTGATGTGTTGAGAATTTTTCCAAGATTTTTTTTTAAATTTTTCTTTCAATATTTTCTTTTATTTCTACGTTGTGTGTGCCTCAAGAACTTAAGCGACTCCTTCAATTCATATATGTATATCTTTTATTTTATTTTTTTTTTTAAAAAGTCCTTCATTTCACTCACATGTCTGTATCCATTTTCCACATGACACTTGACAAAAAAAAAAAAAAAACCATTCAGATAAATATTTTGAAAATGGGTGAAAAAAATTGAAACAAATACAAAAAAAAAAAAAAAGAAACTTAAAACAAAATTGTTATCCTTTAAAAATTGCAAACAGCAAAGAAAGCATAAAAAATATAAAATCAAAATAATCAAACAGGACCAAGAACAACGCAGAGCAAGACGAAGGATGGATACCGAGAATGGCATGATGGCATTCACAAAAAAGAAGATTCATGCTTCTTTTCTCCAAAAAAAAAAAAAAAACAAAACTTTTTCTTCAATGCAGCGTGGAAATAATATACGCCTCCTTTTGGATAACACAAAAAAAAAGGAAAAAAAAATTGTACAAGTTGGTCTTGTTTCAAACTTGACCTTACCGCATTTTGCAAAGAAACATTGATAACAGACACAAAGAGGAGGTTCCATCGTTCTACATTTATTTTGATTTTTTTTTCTTTCTTTGAAGAAGAAGAGGAAGAAGCTTTTATTCTTTTTTTTCTTCTGTCGCTGTCGCATATCCTGCCACAGCACAGGAGCATCATCATCATCAGAGATTGTATATTTTCTTCTATGACACAAATTCAAGATAAAATGCGTGTGTCCTTTTAAAGTTGCCACATTAGTCTTTTTGGGTTTCTTGCCACATCAGCAAATAAAATTCTGTGTGTCTGTCAGAAATTGATTTTCTTTTTTTTTATTTTGTACAAGTACGAATATCTTTATTTTATTTCAATCAAAAATTCCTGTTTTTTTTTTTTGTATTTCGGTTGAACGTACGGTTGGTTGGTTGAAGAGCAGAAAGCTGTTCGTCGCTTCAGGTAAAAAGATTGTGATTCAATGAAGGATGAAAAAACAATGAAAACCAACCAAGTAACAATTACAAAAATAACAACAACAGCCACAAATAAAAAAAGGATGCATCATGAGAGATATCCGGAGTGAAAGAAATTGATTTCAATTTAAAGTGAATTGATTGATAAGAGAATATAAATTTATATAAATAAAGATGTACATGTTCCCACGGAAAGAGACTGATGGTGTAGAAGATGAGTTGCATAGTTGATGGTAATGATGAACGGCGCGGCGACGGCGGTGGGGTATGGGTAAATGGGATGCAATTTACAGAGCTATAGGTGTAGTAGAACAACTTACTCTATAAAGCTACTCAAATTGATTTTCCCTTCGTTCTTACACGCTGGCCGACTCTATGGTCCTTAAATTTTATATACATATATGTATATCAGAGAGAGAAAGGTCCGTCCTCTCACACACACATATACATATGTATGTAAATAGGTAACCATACAGAGTTAAACGTTGAATATCCGGTATTGAAGGAAGCTTTTTATACTGCTAAATATCCTTATCTTCAAGTATAGTGTAGATATGGGTGAAGCCTTGTGCATGGTGGTAAGATACAGCTACCATATATGTATGTGCTAAACGAACCGTTGGTATTCAAAATGTTTTTGAAGAGTTTAAAAAAATATATTTTACTATTTTTCTATTGAAATTTATATTCGTATGAAAATTAAATGAGCTCTAAATTTTGGTGGCGTTTAAGTTATATACATATGTATGTATGTTTTTACATATGTACATATGTATGTGCAATTTACCACATCTAACGAGTATTTCAATTCTTTTGTTTGATTTTTTTTTTTTAAATAGAATTTTTTATTCCATCGAGTAGGAATAGATTGAATTTAATTGATGATTTATTAATGAGGTTATGCTTGAGTATAAGCATTTTTATCAAGAATGTACTTGTCTTTTATTTATTTAAGCTGTGAATTCTATAAATTTTGAATGAAAATTTTTTGAAATAGTAGTTCAGGGCAATGTTATTAGAATATTTTAGTTTTCTAAAATTTGAGTTTTTCATTATTTAATTTATTTACAATCCCTTAAACATAAGCACATGACACTGCCACACCCACTTTTCTTAAAATATAAGTTCTGTGTACCTGTTAAATAGATAAAACAGTCAATTTCTTAGGGTAGAACTTTTACTATAGGGCGGTAACCAAGGGCCAGATTTCGGGTAAAATGTCGTACCGTGTACGCGTCACACGTTACGTATGAAACTTAACGTATTAAGGGTAACGTGTTGAACGTTACGTCTCAAACGTAACATATTAAACGGAACATATTAAACGTTACGTATTAAACAATACAAATTAAATGTTACGTATTAAACGTTACGTATTAAACGTTACGTATTTAACGTTACGTATTAACGTTACGTATTTAACGTTACGTATTTAACGTTACGTATTTAACGTTACATATTAAAATTAGTTTACCCTGACATACATAGATGTCGTTTGTTTTTTTTTAAGAAAATAACCCTAATTTTTGAATGACGACTGATTTTTAAGAATGTTGAAAATATTCTTTTTTTAACTTAAAAAAAAAATATCAAATAAAAACCCCATTTTATTATATTACAAATGTTTTGTTTTTTAATATGAAGGTGGATCAATTTAAAATTAACCAAAAAATGATTTTGGCAATGATTGATTGAAAGTATGAAATTCAATATCAGGAAGTTAAACCCATTGGAAGATAGTCCATTAAAATGTTACATTGATTTTGCATTTAGTAGAGGACAAGGATTTTTTCTTTAAATGTTTAAGGTGCATAAGTGTGCGTCTACGAGATTAAAGCACTTTTTCTGAAATTTGCGAAATTGTCCCTGGATGTGGAATGTATACAAGAAATACTGTTGTACAGTTTTTATGTATTCATAAATTCATAATAAATATAAAATAAATAAATGAAATTATTATAATAATGTGCCTATCATTAAATGTTATATATTTTAATTTTAAATCTTAAAACAAATTTGGTAATTATTTAAAATTAATTTGTCACGCATTTCGGAATTTTCCCCAGCCGATTTACTGCTCTGGAAAGAATGAAACTGAGGTCAAAAGACCAAGAATTTGGTTTCTTTTTGAACGTACTTCGATATACGTATAGGTTAGGTACTATAATGGCAAGTTATGGATTCGTAAGAAAAATTGAACTCAAGATTTTGATCAAAGTTGACATAACGATGATAGCAAAGTCAAAAAAGTGGGTCTCGCAATTCTGTCTGTCTGCCTGTCTTGTCCTTTCGGCTGCAGCCTAAACGTGTGGGTCGATTTTCTTTAAATTTAGAACCTATCGGTTTTTGGGCATTCTCCCCACATGTTTTTTTTCCATATTTTTTTTTTTTTGAAGACCAAAAATAACGGTACCTGCCGAAGAAATTTTTTTTTAACAAATTATGATAATCTTATTTCTCTCAAAAACTTGCCCACAACTTAAAAAAAAAAAATCAGTAATTTTTTTTACAAAAAGGCTACCATTTTATTAATTTTTTTTTTTCGGAAAAGTGGTTATAAGTAGTACCTCCCATAGAACCATTTTTTTGATTTTAGATTTTTTCAAAAAGGACTCAACTGACTGACCAATTTTTTTATAGAAAATCTTTCAATAAGTTTTAAAAGTTTTGTATACGAAAATTTTCAATTTTTTTGTTTTTGGATTAAAAAAAAAAGTTGAAATTTTTTTTTTGAAAATTTAAAAATGGTAGTAATAAATTTAAATAATATTGCATATCAAAATTTTCGCAAAAAAAAAACAAATTCTCGATTTTTAAGAAAATTTTCAAAACAATTGTTTGAAAATTCGATAGGTATTTCGAAAATAGGTAGATGTTTTTTTTTTCAAAATAAAGTTGTAAACTTCGCATTAATAAATACTAAAAATTGGCTTATCAATTTGTTTTCTTAAAAATGTTTTCAAAATTTTATATATATAATATAAATATAAAAATAAAAAAATATAAAAAATTATTTTCTTAAAAAACCGCTCCAACGATTTAAAATTTTTTTCTATCATAATTTGAGATTTGTTTAAGAAATCGGATGGTGTACATTGCGTTGGTGTCAAAACAGTTTCAGAATTGTTTAATTAATTTATTTTTTTATTATCATGTATGTATGTATATACTTTAAAACCACATTGTGATCGCAGAGCAAGTTCGTGCGACTCAGTCGTGCATTTAACTTCTTCTAGAGTTTCCTAAGACTGCAAGCAAGCAGACTAGGTTATTGAAGGGAGCCCAAGGTACACAGCTAAACATTTATATGCCTAGTTTCGACATAGTCTTCATTTATTTGGGGGTGTGTCAACGAATCTAACTTAATCAAACTATCTTATCAAAAAACGTCGCGTTATGGGGATAATTAAGGTCGATGAGCCAACCAACCAACCAATAATAATAATAAACGAGGTACCCAAAATACAAATTTAAAATTATAAAACTAAAAATTAATATAATAAAAATTAAAACAATAAAAATTAACTTATCATTGAAATTAACTTAAAATAAATAAACTGAAAAAAAAATAGATTTTTCGGTTCAAGTATCAAAATTCAACAGCTACACTGTCCTTTTATGTTTCAAGGTTTTCGGGGAAGGGATATTTCCAAACAAAAAACTCATAATCTTCTCCCAGGAAACAGAACCAAATTTGCATTAACAAAAAAAAAAAAAAAAAAAAAAAACTTTCCTTTGAACCTTAATTGGAAAAAAAAATTAAAAGGCTTGCTATCCTATGCTCCCGTGAATTTTGTTCGTGTGTAAAAACTTAGTTTGATATTTGAAGTGAATCGGGTCCTTCCTCAAAAAAAATATTCCAAAATCTTATTTCTATAGGTAGGTATTGTAAAATTAAATTTAATACTCTTTGTAACCAATGGCAACACTTTCTCAAGTTCAAATCCCAACACAGATAGGCAATTATATGAAACAACACTATATCAACGACCTACAACGACGAAGATGACGACGACGCAAAAAGGCTAAAAACAATAATATTGAAACAGTCCCCCAAACTAACACATATTTAATTGTATTTCACCAGAATAAAGGTACTTTACTCTCAGGAATCTTCTCAATTCAGAAACACCCAAATCTGTATAGATAGAGTAGTGGAAAGTGGAGTATTGCTGTAGATCTCAGAGAGAAAGAGAAAGAGAGAAAGAGAGAGAGAGCTTGGCGTCACCGGCTGAACCACACCAACAACAACAACAACAGAAAATGAGAGCGACAGAAGCTCCTAAAACTATACTCCAAATGAGAGTAGCAGAATTCCACAATAGAAAAAAAGAACAAATTTCAAGGTTAACCTACTCCTAAATGCACACACAATTTCCTGAGTATAAAAAGCGGTGGTCCTTGTTTGTCCTGGCCTAGCCTGGCCTGGCGCACAAGGCACATCAACATCATCACTTCGTCAAAGATATACCTACATATCTATGTGTACATGTGCAGCGAGCAGTATAGCAGAGATATAGGACAATACGTACACACTAAGCACCAAGAAGGATACGTTAAAGTGGATATACAACTTTTGTTTTTGATATTTTTCCTCTCATCATCATCGGTTAAGTTTTTTTTTGTTGTTGGCAAAGCAAAAGCGCTTTTTATTTCTTTATACACTTACATATCTACATATATATTGTATTTTTTTTTTTTCATTTAAATTGTAAAGGATTTCTTTTTTTGTTTATTTTGTTTGTGCTGTTGTTAGGCGACACAATTCAATGCGAAAGGACGCTCTTTGACTTAGACAAGTGAATTTTTGTTCTCCGGGTATACAATGTTTTTTTTTTTTTAGATAAACACTTTTTTGTACGTCCTCATCGTCGTCGTATGGGTCACAGAATTCAGCGAAAACGAGGGTTGTCGTCTTCGATAGAGATGGCATATCATATAGAATAGGATATCCCTAATAGCAGCAGTGAGTGGCATGAGTAAATATTGGCTGGACAGGATTTCTCTATTTTTCCATTTTGCACAGATTTATAAATTTTTACTTTGGGGATATTTTTTTCTTTTTTGGTTTTGGTTTTCTATGAAAGTTTTTAATGAATAGATAGATATTATATCTTATATACACACATAGACAAGTGTCTGTGAAAAATAAATTGCTTACTTTACTTTGACAGGAGGTAGAGGCATCAGCAAGGAGAAAAAGAGAGTGAGAGTCAAACTATATAGAAAGAAAAAAAAACTATAAAAGTCTAAAATTGTTTTATTGATTGGAAGAGTTTACTTTTACTTTGGTGGCGACGCTAGTTTGGCTGCGAAAATGTAAAATGAAAAAAAAAATAATATTACTTCGAAGGATAAATGGGGATCTAACCGCAAATGAGGTAAAGGATACAAAAAAAAAAAAAAAACACTCGAAAGATAGATCCTTTCTAAGAGCCGCAAGAAAACATTTTCCCGCAAAATATAGGTAGCAGAATGAAAAATCACTTCATCGAGGTAAGAAAATATTTAATTGCTTTGTTTGAGAGGATTTTTTTTTCTGTTGTCTAGCGAGACAAAGAATTTTAGAATCTTAAAGGAGAGAAATATAAACAATAACAAAATAAGACAATTTAACCAGAAAAATTAAAATGCTCGACTTGGTCGAACGAACTAGCTCTTATGTACGATCACACTTTGGTTTTAAAATCTGAATTGTTTAGATCTATTCATTTGATTAAAAAGAAATAAATTAGTTATGAGAGCCTATAATTTACTTCTGAGATTGTTTTGACACCAACGCAATATACACCATCCGATTTCGATATCTTACACAAATGTCAAAAAATGTTATGAGAAAAAAATTTAAAAATAATTGGAGCGTTTTTTTAAAATAATTTTTTTTTTAAATACAATTTTTTATATATAAAATATTTTTAAACATTTTTAAGCAAAAAATTAGTAGATACTCAATTTTTTTAGTATTTATTAATGAGAAATTTAAAAATTTATTTTGAAAAAGAATCATATATCTATTTTCGAAATATCGAATTTTCAGAAAATAATTTTGAAAATTTTTTAAAAATTCCAAACTTTGTTTTTTTTTATTTTTTGAAAACCATGATTATAATCAAATTTATTAAGCTCTTGTGTAAAAAAGTTTCATTAAAATCGGTTCCATAGATAATGAGATAATCGAAAACTAAAAAATAGTTTTATGAGAGATACCATTTTTAATCGATAAATACATTTTTTTCCAATAAAGCTTTTTTTGAAAAAAATGATATTTTCCTTCCCAGTTTTTAAACACTTGACTAAGTCGATTATTATAAAGAAAATTCCTTAGTGGTTAATTTTCAGCGAAGGTGCAACTTCTCATTGAAAGGGGTCAGACAAAATTCCATAACTCTTCAGAATGGTACAAGTAACTAAGTTATATAGGTACCTATAAGTCATGACAGCAAAGCCTTATTTACTTCTCATTTTTTTCTTTTTTTTCTTTTTTTTTTTTTTTTCTTTTGAGAAGTGGAGAACTTCAAATTGGCAACACTGTTTTCTGTGACAGCTGATTTCACAGTTCTTGTATGTTTTAAGGTTATTTTTATTTGGCAATTTATCATAAATAGACTCACGCCACCGCACGCAGGAGCAACATTTGCAAATTGTTCAAATTTATTTTGAAAAACATGGTTCAATTCCGAATTGAACCAACGAACTTGTTCTTGTGGTTAACAAAAAAGTCAAAAGAATTAAAAATTCAATTTTTTGCTTGATATACAAATTTGTAGGTACCAAAAACAATAACCAACAAAAAGGCCATATGGATGTAAAATGTTGTATTAGCTACCCTACTGGTAGCTTACATACATACATATGTAAATATAATATAATAATAAATGTATACACTTCAATAATGGATTATCCAATGAATATACAACTATTATTGTTTATGAATTTTTAAATAATTATTTAAGATGCATTTCATAGAAACTCTGTAGAAACTTTTCAATAACATTGTTTCCAAAAATTTAAATGAATGTGCAACGTATGAAAATTGAAACTTGTTAAATATTTCAATGGCAAGAACTTATCAAAGGTTGTGCTAGAAGTAAAGCACTTTCTAATCGGATTAAAACAATTAACTTCTCAGTATTTAACCACCCTTTGGATTTTATTTGGATAGTTTTTGAAAACAAAAAAAAAAAACCTTACATGCATACAAGCATAGATATAGATATTTAGGTGTAGTTTACAAATACTTATGCAATAAAGTTTCCTATAAAGTAATTTTAATGAATTCGTGTAACCAGAATTTCCTGTAAAGTAATTTTAATGGAGACGTGTAACCGGAATTCAAGTATTAAAACTAATTTTTAGAGTAGAAGCCTCATTATGTATTTTTGTTTTTTTAATTTGTTTATTTTTTTTTTTAATTTGTTTATTTTTTTTTTTAACTTGTTTATTTTTTTTTTTAATTTGATGTCATGTCAGAGAAAATAGAAATTTCACACTAGAAACAATTATTTTTATTATGTTCATTAATTGATTGGGATTATTTATCAAGATAAGCCATAAGGTAATAGATTATTGTAAAAACTACTCTATAATTATTTATTATTTAAAAAATTAAGAAAGTTCAATATTACCATTCCTTTTAATGGACAACAACACGTGTTCATGTGATGTTATTAAATGATTGTCTCTTTGACCTGATTATTATATACATCTACCTATATTATTAAATAAAATTAATAATAATACAAAATTACATAATTAAATTAAATATTTAAGTTAATAAAAAATAGTAAAGCTTCTTTGTGGGTTGTAAAACAAAAACAAAAAAAAAAGAGAACACAAAAATTATAAATAAAATTGTTAAATTGTACGATAGCTAATTAATTTGTTACAATTTATCAGTAGAAATCCTATAGATACTATATTTTCTATCTTTAAATCTAATCCCCTTTAATTATTTTGGGTATCACAATGGGCCAAAAATTGGCCACAATTGCCCAACAATTGGCCTAAGTGTGTCGGTTCTCCGCCGACAGCCACTTCAACCTAACCTATATTATTTTAGATATTCAAATTTTACTTATTGGCTCAAAGAACTGAGGAAATAAATTTAATGCCTTATAAGGCAGTTCTCTTATTTCATTTCAGTATGTGTATGAATAAGAATATTTTAATTGTTCAAAAATAAAGAAATTAGATTTTTAACAATATAGTTCAGTCAATAAAGCATTTGACTTGGAAAAATCGTCGCAAAGCTGGATTTTGGTATGTAGCCTCCGCATGGCGTTCTTAACAAACTGACAAAAGTCCCTATCGATATGAAGAGTTAAGGGTTTTACTCTTCTATGCAGTGGGGCGGTTCAATTCAAAAATTTTGTATTTTGTGATAAAAGAATATTTCTTCTTTTAATAGTTGATACATTATATAAACATGATTTTAAGATATTTGCCCACTCTATATGTCCGCCCGTTTGGGTAGGACGGTCAAATTAAAAAAAAAAATAATTATAAAATAGAAAATGAATATAAAAACACAACGGCAACTCTTATACTATTATGTTATAGCTTTTTTAAAGTCAGTAGGGTAGAGCGGGGATAGTTGGACCAAGCGAATTACTCAGAAACCGAAAGTAGGCACTTCAAGAACATGATCAAACACAAACAAAACGTGTTCTGTTATCAGCACGTGCCATACCCGTTTCAGTTGCATTATGTCCACAGAAGGGAAACCGCTCACAGTTTTATCTTTTTTGGGGGCAAAAGTAAAAAAAACGTTTTAGATAGTTTTTTTATTTTCCTAGTGAAAAAACCAGAATTAAGGACTGAGGTAAGGTTTTTTTATAAGTGAATATATTGTTTTTTTTTTCATTTATTGTGAGTTTAATTGAACAGTTTTAAGTTCTTTTATATTTATGACGAAATATGTTCATCAAACCATGTGTGGGGTCAGTTGGACCAGGAGGTTCTTTATGGATATTGTTTTTCCAC
Organism: Epistrophe eligans; assembly: GCA_951394125.1. Classification (NCBI taxonomy): domain Eukaryota; kingdom Metazoa; phylum Arthropoda; class Insecta; order Diptera; family Syrphidae; genus Epistrophe; species Epistrophe eligans. Next base: position 109,013,871 of record OX596028.1, read on the forward strand.
TTTTCAGGGCTTGGTCCAACTAACCGCTCACACTGGCCCAACTTGCCCCGCTATAGGGCCTAGTTGTATCACTTGGACTTGAACCATTTAAGGCATTATTATATTCTGCAGTTAAATATTTTCAATTTTTTAAAAGCCGTCCGTTATTTCTTCTGATTCCAGCTTCATAGTTGTACTATGAAAAGTTTCATATTTATCAGCCTTCAGGTAAAAAGTGGTTCAACTAACCCCGCTCTACCCTTAAGGTTTATTTTAATAATCGGAGAGGTATAAATTATATATCAATGAAAAGATTTTCTCCAATAGATGTAAAAAAAAAATCATACATGTAAAGTGGATGGTTTAAGGATGATTTTTTTTTGATATTTTGATATTATGAGTATAGATGGTCCAATTTCGACAGTTGGACGAACACACAATAAAATCATTCTTAAAATACAAAACAGCTTGAGTAACCACTTTTAAGTTCAAAAAGCTATTTCTTCAACAACAACAAAAAAACACTTAAAAGTTCATTCGAGTACAGTAAGGTACATATTCATTAAATACTTTACAAATGCCAGTTGCAGTAAGTTTTTATTTTAAAACTATCCCCTTATTATACTGTGTTTTACATGAAATTAAAATGAAAATCTTAGTTCTAAGAGTTTGATCCTTAACAATCGTGTAGATTAGGTTAGGTATATGTACCTACTAAGAAACACTTTTCAAGTATTTAATGAAACTACTTAAGCTCAAGTCGAATAACAAGCATTATATTAACGTCACTTGTACTTTTCTTTTCAAGCAGGGGTATGGATAGGTTAGGTTAGATTTCGTGAGAATTTCACTTGAAAAATGTAATGAAAGCTATTAAAATTGTTTAACTATTTAAACTATATTACTCAACACATCTAATAAAAAGTCCTTTGGTTGAAAAAAAAGAAGAAAAAAAATAAATAAATAAATAAATGCAGAAAAATGTTATTCTGAAAGACTATAATTTTCTATATGAGTGTGAAGTGAAGCATAATCCTCTTACACACTTTACACACACTTTTATCATAAAAAAAAAAAAAATAAATAAAAAAAAAATAATCGCACAATCCACCCCGGTTCAGGATTTCAACGAAATGTGCTACTTGTCAGTTTTCCGCGTAATTTATTTTTGTGTTTTTTTTTTGTTTTACAAAAAGAAACAAATAGAAAAAACATATTAAAAAGCTTTATACGATATTTTGGTATGTATAAATATAAAAACACCCACAATTTATGGCACGTGCGGCAAAAGACAAGTTATTTTTTTTATTATTATTATTTTTTTTTTTGTTATACGTTCATCCACATTTAAACTTGGTTTTGAAAAATTATAAATTTTCCACCAAAATGCACAGTAAATTATTATTCCATTCCACTGGCTAAAAATTAATACATGTATAATCTAATATCTCCTTGAATATTTAAATAGGTGTATCTAATCTAAAAAAAAAAAAAAAATAAATCAACAAACAATCAACATCGTTTGATTAAGTTCAGTTTTTTTTTCTTCTTTCTTGGACTATGCGATCTGATGATAACATTGCGAATAAAAAATTGCGATCTTAGTAAATTTTCACCATGCTCGTATTTCTGGTTTTCTGTCGTGGGATTATTCAAATGAAAAAATTATAGCAAGATCGGTCAAGGATTATTTAACAAATTAATGAATGGAATCATATCAAGTCTTTAACGAATAAATTTGATTTTTTTGGTTAACAGTTATAATTTAGCAACATTCAACCAAAAAACGTTAATAAAGTGAAAAGTACTAACAAAAATGATTTTTTTCTTTTTTTATTTTTTTTTTTGAAAAAAAAAAATTATTTTCAAAATTTTTAAATGCAATATTGTTCGAACTATTTAGAAGCGACATATTGCGAAATTATAACAAAATTGGTCAAGTAATTGAAATGTTATAAGTGAATAAGTCAATTTTCTCAAAAAAACGTCAAAATTCTATTTCTGTATTTTTCTGAAATTTTGGCAAAACCTAAAATGCAGTTATCTTACAATCAAAAATATTAGATCCATTTTCGATAAAATTTGAAAATGCTTAAATTGTCGTAATGGCTGCTACCCGTTTTAAATGATCTAAAACAAAAGTTCGAATTTTCCTTCTAGAGAAACATCACGAAACCCACTTTTTCGGACTTCCCCCTAATCGTAGTATTAATTTTGATTACAACCTCGATTTTTTGTACACGAAACTAAACTTGCTTTATAGAGCAAGTAATAAGTAGGAAGATGAGTTTTAAAAATTTATAAAAGTTCCCAAATAAAAAAAAAATTCCTCGAAATGAATTTTAAAAAAATTAATTAAAAAAAAAAAAAAATTAATTAAAAAAAAAATTAATAAAAAAAATTTAATTAAAATAAAAATTAATTTAAAAAAAAAAATTAAAAAACCTGATTAAAAAAATTTCTTAAAAAATGTGACCTAATCAAGTCACCCCGTGTGTATATTCATTAAAATCCCTTTCCTATTTATTTGTTTTTTACTCTTCCATTCTTAAACACAAAAAAGAAAAAAAAAAAATTGCCAGAATTATCCTCTCAACTTTCTCACTTTTTTTATGGATTTTTGGGAAAAGAAAAAAAAACACATAATTCTTAGAGTTTTATAATTTATGAATGCATATTTTATAACTGGACACAAAAAAACGGCCAAAATACTGAAAAGGAAAAACGGACGAACGAACGACGAATGAAGCATGATGTACCTACCTATAGTTAGTAAGTAGAGAGAGAGGTGAATAAGAACACGAAAGCCATATGACGTTCGAGGCAAATATATAATATCTCTGTGTATAAATTTAATATTCATTATTTTCAGTCCCAAAAAAAAAAAAAAAACTTCCAAAATTTTTAGCACAGCTAAGTTAAAGGTGTATATATAGTGAAGGTATAGGTAAGTTATATTGGTGGTGTAAAAAAAGTCGTTACATTGCATGAGAGTGTATGCAAATTTATATTATATACAAATATAATAATACAGGAGGAATTAAAGTTTGATCGATAAAATGTTGCTTCTACTTCCATACTAATTTTTCTTTCGTGAAAATGTTGAAGTTGAGTATAAATTTCTGAAATATTGATAGAACTTAAGCTATAGGTATAATTTTCTTCATAATTCCGAACTTTACATTTTAATTTAGGTAAAATAAAAATTAAGACATCATTTTTAAAAATTATTAACCTTATTACGATTGTCAATTTTATCATTGATTAACCGAAAATTGATAAAAATTGAAATATTAAAGAAAAAAAAACTCATAAAACTATTTTCTGATAATTATGAACTTTCTTTAAATTTTCAAATCAGCCGAAGCGTAACAAAGATATGCATCATGTTTTCTTCTAATTTTTTCCGAGTACAGAACGGTTGTCATGTGCAAAAAAAATCAATTTATATACGATCATACTTTGTCTTGTTAGACCAGCCTTCAATGATGTAGGCCAATCACTCCAAAAATAGAATGTATGTAAATATAGTATTTAATTTGTCTACTTATGGCAGTGCTTCAAAATAATCAAATTTGACGTACAAGCTCTAATAATAATTAAGAACATAAATCACATTCCACCAGTTTATACCAATCAGCTACAAATTTAAAAATTGAACATAACTGACATTCAAGTCTACTGATCCCAATGTAATGCTGTTAGACCATTAAAAGCAATCAAAAGACTTGCAATTCTTAAAAATAAACAATATAAATCCTGCTGGGCAAGTTTATACCAATTAGCAAAAAATTCACAAAAGTTGGCATCATGTTCTCGTTTACTTTGCTTGAGATCGCGGTGCTTGACATTTGAAAATTATCAATTTTTACAATAATTCTTTTCTGGTTAAGTTAATATATTTTTAGACCAGTCTCAACAAATCATCCTATAAATTAAAAAAAAATATATTAACTGTTTAATTCTTGATTCCCAAAGTTGCAAGCTTCAATAGCTAAAAATTCATTAGTTAACCAAACATATTCGCTAGTTTATACCAATCAGTCGATAAATAACAAAAATCTGCGTAGTGTTTTTGAATACTTTTCGCGTGATCGCTAGGATTGATATATGAAAAATTCATACGAATAGCCCTACTGATTAAAAGTTTCATTTTTTTTAATAGTTTATACCAATCAGTCTATAAATAACAATGAAACGTATAACAAGTTTACGTCTACTATTCACAAGTTATTACCTGTGGGAAATTGAATGTGCATAATCAAAAAATACGTGAAAACTTTGATGATTAACAAAATGAATCTCATTCTAGCAATTTATACCAATCAGTCCATAAATTCAACAAAAATATGTAATATTTAATTCTTCGATTTCTAGAAAATGTTCTACTTAATATTTGAAAATTATCAAATAATACTAAATAGCTTCAATAGTTACGTATTTAATTAATTTCATGTTAAACAAGTTTATACCAATCAACCTATAAATACCAAAAATCTGTTTTTATATATTTTTCTAGAGATCAAGGCACTTGATGTGTGAAAATAATATTTAATTCTTCGATTTCTAGAAAATGTTCTACTTAATATTTGAAAATTATCAAATAATACTAAATAGCTTCAATAGTTACGTATTTAATTAATTTCATGTTAAACAAGTTTATACCAATCAACCTATAAATACCAAAAATCTGTTTTTATATATTTTTCTAGAGATCAAGGCACTTGATGTGTGAAAATAATAGTTTTATTTAATTCTTCGATTTCTAGAAAATGTTCTACTTAATATTTGAAAATTATCAAATAATACTAAATAGCTTCAATAGTTACGTATTTAATTAATTTCATGTTAAACAAGTTTATACCAATCAACCTATAAATACCAAAAATCTGTTTTTATATATTTTTCTAGAGATCAAGGCACTTGATGTGTGAAAATAATAGTTTTATACGATTAAGAATTTTTAACCTTTTTATATATGTATGTATGTACTTTATACCAATCATCAAAATGTGTTGTTTTTCGTCTAATACTCCAAAGTATCATCATAAATCAAATAATGAGTCAAAGCTTCGTTATGAAGAAAATAAATCTTATTCTTTCAGTTTATATCAATCAGCCGATAAATAAAACAAAATTTGTGTGACTTTTTCCTCTACTGATCACAAATTAACAAATAATACGTGCAAGTTTAAATAATCAAAATTATGAATATTATGCAGTTTATACCAATTAATTAATAAATAAAACAAAATGTATGTTACTCATCGCTTCTACTGATGACAAGGTAATTCCGCTAGACATTTAAAGACTTCCATACTTACAAGCTTTTATTATTTGAGTTTTGTTAGACCAGTTTATACCAATCAATCAATAATTTTCAAAAATATATAAAATGTCCGCTTGACATGTTAATATAATCAAATCATAAAATAGTATTTATTTTCAAGTCTTGCAAGTAATTTTTTTGTAGGAATATGTTTATACCAGTCAAGCCTACATAGTGAATATTAGGTACACATGAATTTTTTTTTTATTGTTTTTGTTGTACAAATTTGAGTAATGCAAATTTTGACTTTGACTAGGAAATTCAGGTGAAAAATTCTGATAAAATTTCTTAAAATTAATTTATTAAATCTCAAGTCCCAAAGTAAATACTCTTCGACATAAGCACAAGTTGCACTAAGTTTTATTTTTTTTTTTTTGTATGAAGTCTGACAGTACCTATAACACAAAGATTGATTTGTATAGTTTTCTATGTATACCTACCATAAATTTTACTACTATGAAATGTATGTATATAGATATATGGGTATATTGGAATGGAAAACCCTCATCAAAGAGCCAAACGGATAAAAGATCCAAATCAATCTATTGTTAGAAAATCTACATTTCTTTAGTATACATTCCTTATAATGTGTTTGTGATGTTTTGTGTTATATTATTTGTGTCCACCATCACATTTTGTGTGATTCATTCATCCAAGTAACCAATTGTAATCACTTAAGTGTGGTTAATCTTTGTATTTTATTGTGCGTGAGATAATAGCAGATGTAGGTAGATTCACAAAGATTCATATACACACATATCCGTAATGTGCACAACCACCCCTTAAAATAACTCCCCCCCATCTCTCTTACTTTGAATTCAATGTACGTAACGTATACACACAGAGACAGAAACAGAAAATGCCAATCCTCGATACAAACGAAATTAAATGCACGACTGGGTCGCACGTTAGAGCTCCTTTAATGGCTCGCTTATGGTTACCTTGGGGGTGCTGAGATTTCAGAAATTCATTTAAATAGGAAATGAGGTAAATTCTCTTTTCTTTTTTTTTTGAGAATTAAATTTAAAGGCTAAAATCTCGACGTAAAAAGTTTAAACGTCGAACTATACGAACTGGCTTTGACAACATTTTAGGAACTCAAATTTGTGAATCCCTATTTATGCGAAACACTCGCAAAAAAGAATGCAAATAAGAAATCTCTTGTGTAAAAAAAAAAAAAAAATATCCTTAAAATGCCAACTATTTTTTCGCCCTTATAGCATCACAACCCTTATCGCCGATCAAAAGAATTACACAATTATACCTACACACAAAATTTCGGCCAAGGATTAAATGGAGAGAAAAATGCAGGAGCAGGATGGATGTGTGGCGTGTGATATGCAAACCATATCTAAATACATATATCTAGAATTTAATTGAAAGGATAATAGATTGGATTTTAAGCTCAGAAGCTGTAAGCTATGATGACGATGACGACGACGACACTGAGCACACAACACGAATAATTTTGAATAACATCAAAAAAGAGAAAAGAGTGAAAATGCAAATATTGACACAGATGCTTTAATGGATATACCTAACATACATATGAGTTTAAACTTTATGTGTGGGTGAATTTTAATTTTTCTCGGAATACTTTATTGTACAAAAGAATAAAAGAACCTATCAAAGGATAAAGAGGGGGCCAACTTTTAATCTGATGATGATGATAATGATGTTGATGGGTTGAAAAGATAAACGGTTGGTATATACATATATGACAAATTATTGTTGTTGTTTGTTTAAATAAAGATTTTAAACAAATAAAACCAATGAGATATGTCACAAAGCAATTGAAAATAATCGACTATCTCTTAAAATATTTGAAGTTGACACATTTAATATATTAAAGTCATCTGCAAATAACAGGACATCATCAAAAAAAAAATAACCACAATCAATTCATCATTTCACCTTAAAAGAAATAATGATTTTAAATGTAAAATATTTCTCAGATTTTCTCAAATAAAACAAACATATTATTATACTCGTATCATGACCTTTAAAGTCAAATTGACAATAAATTGATTTTAATCAATTTAATTTAATGCAATTCAATATGAATCTGATTATCCTTGATTTGAATGCCTTCACCAACACTCAATACAATAATTCTCAATTCGTCGATATTCTTCAATTCAATTCGATCAAAGTGAAATGTTGTCAATTCTGTCAAGACCAGCGTAATCATTCAAACGAAATGGAAAACTGATTTAATTTGGATTGATCCAAAAGTCAATTCTTTGTTGAAGTCGAACGAAATATGGTTTATATTTTAATAATAATTTGAAGCAAAAGAAAATTATTTAATGTGAAATCTGCACCGCATTACATGTGAATCTAATTTACTTGATTTTTAACTATTTTTGGGGTATTGGAATCAAATTTTTTCCACAATAAATAATGCTAAGGTGAAACAGGGTTAACACAAAAAGTAGTACATATTCGATAAAAAAAAACAACATAGGGTAAATTGGAGTAAACCCAAAAAATGGTATCCTATTTAAAATTGTTTTGTTTTGTTGTATTAATTTTATATTTCGACAATAAACGTCTAGTATCACTAATGAATAAAATATTTTTCAATATTAAGCTACATATTATTAATAAGGTGAACTGGGGTAAAAATTTCATGTTTTTTTGTAATCTTTTAAAAAGCAAGCAATATTAAAAACTATTGTAACGTTTGAAACGTTAAATAATAAGAGGTTGCCCTTTGAGAACAACTATACATACATATGTATAAATAGGGTGAAATGGGGTTAACCAAAAAAAATCCGATTTTAAAAATCCTGTGTTTGAAAAGTTATAAAAGGGTTCCAAAATTAACGTATGATTTAAATTTCCAGCCATAAGTGCGGTAAGATGTTGCCATAGAAAAAAAAAAAAAAGACATATTGACAGCTGACTGTTGACAGCTGACAGTTGACAGTTGAGGGTTATAAAAAATGAAGCGCTACATGAAAGAACAAGGCATTTTAATTGTTAAGCAATAGTTTAAAAAAAAATAATGAAAGTTTGGCGGTGATTTTTCGAATAAAATCATTTTCAGCGATGAGGCTAATTTTTATCTTGATGGCTTCGTTGCATTTTGGGGCTAAGAAAATACACGAGCGATTGTTGAGAAACAAATGCAACATCCACAACGTGTCACTGTTTGGATACGCATTTTTAAAATTGAGCGGTGTATTATCGATATTCAACCAAATTTATGCGGAACGGTCATGATTCAGCAAAAGGTCGTCCCTCATCTCACGAACTGACGTACATAAGTGCTTTTTTATTATCTTGGGAAAACGTATATTTTAGCTTTAGTCCTTTCTTCAACTATTAAATCGATCATTAAATTTAAAAATAGAAATCCTATGATTTAGAAAACAATAAGGAAAAAACATTTTTAACAACGACCAAAATCTTTAAGAAGCGTTTTTGTAAAATGTGAAAAAAAAACAGTTACGTCAGTTCGTGAGATGTCTGTTAAGTTAAGTTGTACTAAGTAATTATCGTGGATTTTTCGTGAAAGTAAAAGAAAATTGTGGCGTTTTTTTTTTAAATAACTCCTTGACCATCAAGTTAGCATTACCACCCATCAAAAAAAAATTACAAAAATAAAACGGAGTACGTCATTAAACGTCGTTGTTGAAAAAAAATGATCGTATTTTTTTTTTTTTTTTTTCAAAAAAATATTTAAAATTGCATTGCATTTAAGAATCCAGCTTTGATTGGCTATATGTTTTTACTAAAAGATTTTTTGATGTGGAATTTGTTTAAACAATGTCGCTCGATTTCCTTACATAACTTGTGTCAAAAAATAATTTGTCATAACTCTTTTTGTCAAAAAAAAATCACCTAAATATAACAAAATACCCTTTGGAAGGAAACAAAAGGTCCAACAAAATTTTACAAAATTACGTTATTTTATCAAAGTTAATTTTTTTATGTGTTTTAAAGGATATTCATCATCAACTTATTTTAACACAATCCAGCAAGGCAGCTTAAAGCTGATAAAATATTCGTGTCTTTTTCGGTAGAATATCGATGATACTTTATATACTTATCGACTATTTTACAACATTTCCTAAGCAGCCAGATATGCCCAAGACGATGGGGCCTAAAATCACCCAGATACCTAAAAGCTGTCAAAATGTTCTTTTATCAAACATAATTTATATATTATTTCTTTCGACAACTATTTAACCATATTTCTCATGCAGCCAGACACCTACACAGTGGGGTCTATAGAGGTTTATAGGATCCACTTGCCTTTGATAGAATGACCAAGGTCTGATGGATATGGGAATTCGGTCTATTTGGGCTGCAAAATTTTTAGCAAAAAAAGTTTGTATTTCAATGAGTTTATACAGGGTGTTTGGTATAAGGTGCACCAAAAAGCTAGAGCGAATTTGTTGGGTCAAGACAAGAAAAAAATCGTATGAGAGGGGGCATATATTTCCCCCCGATTTAGGCGGGAGGGGAAATTTTCTAAAAAATTGACTTAAAACAGAAAAAAAAAAAACTTAAAAACAACGGTAAAACTTACAATGCTATACCTTTTTAGAAAGCCAGAAATCAAATCTCTTCTTTAATTTCCATTTTAAATTAAGTTATATTAGTGAATAGTTTTTGAAAAATTAATTTTATAACTTGAAATTTTGAAAAAAAAAATTGAAACCAATTTTTTTATGTAACTAAGCATAATTTTTGTTTACAAAATTCAATGCTCTTATTAGTTTTCAATAAAAAACAGAAAAGCGGATGTTAAAATATATCTTAGTTTTTGAGAAATTAAAAAAAAATGGAGAGTACTTGTTTCCAAGAAAAACAAATTTTTTTTGGTTTTCCTAAGTTTGATCTGCTCAGGTCAATCGATCGAATTATCCCTTTTTTCTTTTTTTATTGCATACCATCCGGTTTTTAGCAAATAATAAAAAAATATAAAAAAAAAATTAAAAAAAAATAAATAAAAAAAAATAAATAAAAAAAAATAAATAAATTAAAAAAATAAAAACAAATAATAAAAAGTACTTTTCATTTGTTTTTAATTTCTCAAAAACTAAATATGTATACAGAAATTTTAATATTACAAAAAAATGTAACCTATCCTTTAGGCTTTTATTTGTGGTATAGAGGATGTTTTGTCAGAAAATGCATAAATCATAATAACGCAAAAGTCTTCACATTGGGCGCCATTCTTTAATGGATTGTTTTTAATAAAAAGCTGCAAAGTCTGTAAAAGTGGTGAAACCCTTAATTTTTTTTTCAATTCAGTAATTTTATAAATACATATTTTTTTCCTTCTAAGGACATAGGTAATTCTAGACACCGTTTTAGATTCTTGATTATTTTAAAAGCTTTCAAAAAATGTCTTTAAAACCAAATAAATCACACACAACTTAATATTTTTTTCAAAGAATTTAATTAAATATTTAGAATTATGGACTTTGCCCATGTTCATTTCACATAAATGATTTCCTAATTGGGCGCCATTTAAGGAAAAAAAAACAGCGTTTTTTGTTTAGCTTTATTTCCAGTTAAGAAGTAATTTTTCATAAGATTTGTAAAATATAATAATATAAATGTCTTCACATTGGGCGCCATTTTTTTATTATTCAACTTATTGTTTTAACTGTTCGTGGACGAATGGAGGAAATCAAATTAACTTTCTTGCGCTATGTAGGTCATGGTAAGGTTTCTTTTTGTCTTCTTTTAACACTACGTATCTTTTCTTAAAGAAGTAAAAATACTAAATACTAAATACCTACCTTTATGTTATGAACACTCCGAACCTAAATGTATCTACTATTAGCATTTTGTGCTAAAACCTCATGAATTACACAAATTAGATACCAACCTAACTATCTTGGACAAAAAAAAAAAAACAAAAAAAACATATTCCTCACCTCATAGATAATTCAAAGGGACAACCTCTTAACAAAATATTCATGATGTTAATGTCAATTGACAATAACATTAAATATAACTACTCAAAAGATCAAGTATATAGAAGGTATCTCATACATACTTCTTCTATCTTCTCATTCTCATCCAAAAAGTCAAATTCCTTATGGGAGTTAAGAGCGATAAGATGGAAAATGGTATGTAATGAATCTAAATCTTATTCGCATGACTGACGTTAGTTTAATTATGACGTCAGTAGTGGAGAAAACCAAACCCATTATAGCACAAGCAAACACAACCCGAAGGGAATCTCATTCCTTTTCTCTGATCCAGATTAGGTATATGGGTTAGGTACATACATAGGTAGGTTAGGTATGTAATTCGAAGAATCGTCCGTCACCAAAAACCAACACCACCACAATACTGTTTTCTTTTCATTCTTATTTTTGCAATTCGCAATTCTCCAACGACAACATACAATATTAATTTTTTTGTTGTTGTTGTTTTATCAAGGAAATATCCTGATAGTTAAGGCAATTTATTCTTACCCAACTCTCCCTAATAAAAATACATACATCCCTTTAACAAAAAGCAAACACACAGAGTAGAGAGCATATAATGATAGTGTGTACCAACGCAACGTTTTCATTTTTGGTCATCACAATATCCTGATGTTTATAGGTTCATATAAATATCCTGAATTTGATCCTTATACAGATATATTAATTCATTACACATATATGTAGGTACCTACGAAGGTATATATGTATATGTATAAATGACAGCAAAATATCCTTACAAAAATAAATAAATAAACAAAAACAGAAAAAAAGGGAATAAGTAGAAAGTACTAGGGTCAAATTTGCATTGTTAATATATTTATCAGCACCTGGTAGATGACAGCTGCAATTTACCTGTAGTTACTTATGCCCATTATGTAGATAAAAAAAAATGTGTGTCTTTTTTTTTTCATTACGTAAAAAAAAACCAGCAATTATATTTTATGCATTTATGCAACTTGATTACGAATCTTTTGATAAGCCTCAGGATACAATAAATGGAAAACAAGGACATGCCACGTGGCAAAAAATAAAAAAAAATACCTACCTACCTACCTAACCTATACCTTTAGCAATTTAAGGATAAAAGGGATTTTAAACGATTGAAAATGAGGGGAATTTCAAAATATCATACAATGTCCTTAAAATTAAAAATTAATCCTTATACTCACTCGTTCACTTAATAAATAATTCATTTGATTTCAAAAGCAGCAATACAAGACAAAAAAAATAAACCTCAAGTTGTCTATAAAAACAAAAATTCCTCTCAAATTAAAAAAAAAAAAAAAATCATCTTTCTTTAATTTAACAGTAAAATATAAAAGGATATCATTACTACCGCACAAGAAGTTCTGTATAGAAAAATTATTTTGTAAAACTTCAGCATCAGCATTTTATTCATTGGCAACATTGAAAAATCTCTTCCTCTTTTCTTATGTCCTTAATGGAGGATATTTTTTTTGTTTTTGGTTGCTGTATCTTTCCAAACACACACACTCATATACACAGAGAGACACACAATCCCGTTAACCATGAACATTAAAATTAAATTACCCAAATAAATTATTTATAATCTCATAAAATAAAAAAAAAATAAAAAGAAGCCACACAAGTATAAAAAAAAAAAGAATTAATCGCAAGGATTTGTTACGATGGGAATGAAAAAAAAACAATCAGAATCTCCCTTAATACTGGGTAATTTCAGCTAAAAAGAGCAGTGAAGTGTTCAATTTTTTTTATAAAATTTTAATTTAAAAAAAAAATTAAAATATCCTTTTTTCTTGTTAGCAAGATAGACAGACAGGCACATCAGACACTTGACTTTAAAATTATGTGTATGTTTGATTTTATTTGTTTTTTTTTTTCTTATTATTTTTGCTTTTTGAAAATTCAAGGACAACGCGGCAAAGAAGAATTTACCTTGAAGGACTTTCAAAAAAAACTCCTGAGTGGGTGTGCATCATCTTTTAAGAAATTAAAAAAGAGAACTTTCTAAAGAGAAGAATTTCAAAAAAAAACTAAACTAAACTTTCCCGTCGAATTTATACAAATAAGTAAATTTGATCGAGAAAAAGGATGAAAGGAAAAATAGGAAAAAAAACTCACCTTTTCTTAAGGACAAGCTGTGTGAGAGTAAGTAGTATTTTTGGTATTCCTAAAAGGTAATTACAGCTCACGAAGATTGCTTTCAATTGTGTGATTAAGATGATCAATAATAGTGGTGCAGGTTTTCTTAAGACACCATACCCTTGAGAATATTAATTTATCTCTTAAAAAAAAAAAACAAAAAACACTTTAAATATCTATAAAAGATTCTATAGATACGTTAAAAACTTTTTAAAGATACTTTTGTATCTTATTTTTATTTGAGGGGTTATTTATTTTTTTTTTCTTCAAACTTTTTGTGATGTCGCGTGTTCTCTTTTTGGGTTTAAGTAATTATATTATTTTCACAATCACACTTACACCACACGTTTGATTAATTTTAATTAATTATTATAGTAGAGCGAAAGCAAAAAAAGATACAATATCTATCATCAGAAAAATAGATATAAGAATTGATGATTATATTTTTTTTTCTTCTCAAGAAAGATGCAATTATGTCGAGATTCTTGGAAAATTGAATGAATATGAGAAAATTAAAAAAATATGTAAATTGAAAAGAAATTGTTAAAAAAGAAAGAAAATTATTCTGCATCAAAGATATAGATATACGAGTACAACCACTTCGAAGATACTTTTTGTATCTTTTTCTTATTTTTCTTCTTTTTTTTGCACTTATTGCCGGCTTTATAGATACTATGCTTCGATGGGGATTTAACCTTCAGAATGAGATTATTTTTTTTTTTTTGTATTTAATTTGTTTTGTTGTTGGTTTGTGTTTTACTTGACACACTCATTGGGAATTTATGTTATTTTTTTTTTGCAGAACTTAAAAGTGAGAGAAGTTCCTTTTTTTTTGGTGAACCATAAATTAGTTGAGGATGATAATGATGATGATGGTGATGGTGAAGATGATGATAATGATGACCAAACCAGCTGGCCCTGGAGGAGATGGTTTCAAAAATATTTCGAATTAAATATACAAAAATTTAACGTACACCAAATTGAGGGATTTTTGTTGATGTTTCTTTTTTTACCACAAAAATATCCTTTTTTTTTTGTCAAGGATATGTATCTTAACACACAACCCAATTGGAAAGGGATAGAAAAAAAAATTAAAACAAAAACTATTTTATATTTATTAATTTTTTTTTTTTTTGAACACCACACAACACCGGAGCGCACCTTAGAAGTACGTGTTTGTATGAGAAGTATCTTTGAGGTTCTGTTCTGGCAGCGTCCGTTCGAGATACTAAATGGAAGTTTTATTTTTTTTTTTCTGGACGATGATAGATATTTTTTTTTCCAATTTCGTGTTCAAGTCGGGTTGTTGGATTTGTTTTTTTTTTTTTTTTCTTTTTTCGTATTCGTTTTAAGGTTTTATTTTTTTTTTTAGTTTGAAAAGTTATTTTATTTGTATAATTCCGAGATGAGATATTTTTTTTATGTTGCAGTGATGTTGCACTGATATACACAATTAAAGTGAAGAGTATAGTTATTTTATACCATCACCAATAATATCAGCCAGCCAGCGAGCGAGAAGAAGGTGATATAATAAAGCCCAAAAAATATATACACATCAGTAGAGGCTTCGGTTAGGTTTGGATTTTGTAATAGCTTCTTGTTTTCCTGAGATGGTGTGGTGATTTGGTTTTGTTTTTTGTTATTTTTGGGGAAGGGTGCATTTTCGTGATTCTCTTTGGCTTTCATTCTCTCTCTCTTTCTCACTCTGTGTCAAACTCTCTCTTCCCCCTCTCCCTAGGATTAAAATAGAGCGCGCAGGTTTGAACTTTCAAGCTTAATATCTAGAATCCCGTCAATATCTAACCAACCTATACCACCCAAAACCTATAGGATAGTATGTTGAGAAATTCTAGAATTTAGGAAGTTTTCTTCTCGGAGAAATCAATTGTTTGACATTTTTTTTTTTTCACTTAATCCCTTTCTATATTTGTAAAGCTTTTTTTACGATACTCTCTTTGAAAGCTCGGATGTATGATTATTAAATTTTATATTGAATGAAATATTGTTTATGTGTAGACGTATAGAGAGAGAACAGGGATAGGTTTTTGCGCTTTTTTTCTGCTGCTCCTGCTAGATGCTGTACCCTGTAGATACTCTATCTTGTTTAACATCTCAGAGAGAAGTTGTCATCTTAGAATATATATTTCTATATAGGGGTAGCCCTTTTTTCTTTTCCAAGAAGAAGAAGCTTGCTTTTGGTCGGAAATATGACGTCGATGGTGGATAGCCTTTTATTTTGTTGAGGTATAATTGAAAAATGAGCAAGGTTAGGGACGTGCAAGGAATAAAAAAAAAGAAAAAAAAAACAGGAGCTTTTTTTTATGCCGGTAAATGGCTACCTACCTAGCTAAGGTACCATGGGAAAATGTGAAGAAAAAAAAATAAACAATTTACTTTTGGTAATTTAATATATGTACTTACTAATGGTAATAGAATGATATCTGTTTTTTTTGTATGCCGTTGAAATATTTGAAGGTAGGTAGATATACAAGTATTATTTATAAGGGAAAGTGATTTTTGTTTTATTTGATAATTTAGAATTTTTTTTAAAAGAAATCGATTAAGGATACAACAAAAAAAAAAAGTATAGATAAACCGGGAAATTGAACTTTTTATAAAGATGGAATTTTTTGTTCTATTTTCATTTTTCATTTTTCCTAAAGTTTTATTGACCTTAAATTTACATAAATTCACCCAGATACAAGAAATATTTTGAAAACACTTATACACTCCTCAACTACATAAAGCTTATGGTTGCGACTTAAAAATTTAGGGATATTTAAGAGAAGTTCAAATCCTACCTTCATACTATTTATGAGTTTTATTTAATCAAAATGTAAAGAATTGTCTTTCATGTCTGTCAAGTTAGCCAATAATCACTTAAACATTTTAAATACCAAAAAATCGAATAATTGTAAGTGATTTGTTGTAAATTTGTCAAAGAGGGGTTAAATGAACTCAAAACATAAAATGTCATTTGTCTTAAAAATGTCATAAGAAAAAAATTTAACGAAGATTTTAAATTACTCCTGGAAATGTTAATTTGACAGTCGAATTAGCATTACATCCCCTCAAAACATAAAATGGAATGAGTAAATAACAGTCGTAAATTTGTCGTAAAAAAAAAATTGCCACCCTCGTTTTTTTTAAATAACCCCTGGTAATGCTTATTTATCAGTCAAATTGGCATCATCACCCACCAAAATTATACTAAAAAAAAGTAATATGTAAGTTAAATGTCGTGTATTTCTCGTAAAATTGTCGTAAACAAAATTGTGTCCTTTGTTTTTTTTTTAAATAACGCCTGGTAATAGTAATTTGACAGTCAAGTGGACAAATTAACATTAGGTACCACCCACAAAAAGTGTCGTAAATTTGTTGTAAAAGGAAAAAATTGCCGCCCTTGTTTTGGTTTAGATAATCCCTGATAATGCTTATTTGACAGTTAAGCTGGCATTATCACTCCCGAAATAAACTCAAAATATGGAGTAAGTATGCGATCAAATTTCATGTATTTGTCGTAAATTTGTCGTAAATGAAAAAAAATGCTCCCATTGTTTTTGTTCAATAACCCCTGGTAATGGTAATTTGACCGTCAAGTAAGCATTTTCACGCCCAAAAAACAGTAAAGTGAACTCAAAACATGAAAAGGATAGGAATGAGCAAATAACTGTCGTAAATTTGTCGTAAAAGAAAACATTTTGTCGCCTTTGTGATAAAAAAAAACCGATACATATTTAAGAAAAAAAATTGTTTTGCAAATTTTATTTATTAATCTGGAGCCAAAAATTCTCAAAACTTGAAACTTTCCAATTAATCAAAATTATCGCTAAATAAAAGATTTTAATAATTTTTTTGTTAAAAAAATCACCCTTTATTTTGAAAATGAAAAAGATACACATACATACATAATTTAAAAATGACCTTAATCAAAATTAGTCGTCTTAAGCAACTAGCAATTGATTCTTCAACAAAGCCCTAATGTATTCATTTCCCATTGAATTTAAATTCGCTTTTAAAAATTTTTAATGGTGGCTTTAAATTTAATGGAGACAACATTTTAATGATATTCTAAAGTCTTCTTATTTTGATTGACGACTTTAATTTTAATGCAAACAAATGTTAAATAAATAAGTGCTTACTAGGTCTTTGTTGTGCTTTTTAAATTACATATCCACTCTTATTTCGATTGACAATTTATCAATTGATAGTTGATAAATATTGAAATTTGGCATATGAAAGATCAATTTTATAAAAAATAAAACTGATCGACTTTATCAATTTTCTTATAATTTACAACTTCACTTCTCGACCATTCAAAATTTTTTTTTTCTATTAATGGGCAAATTTTGAGAATCATAACGTTATTTCATATAAATTGACAGATGTCAATTTTATTTACAATTTTGTCGCATTTATTTGTCAATTTTTCACTCGGTAAAATATTGACAGGTGACAATTAATTGTCAGTTAAAAACAATTTTGCCGGTGTCAGAATATAATAAATGTCATTCTCAAATTTTGATAATTTTGTTTTTGTAAGATTTTGACCTGAACTAATTTGCCAGTCACAATTGTCAACTAGATATTGACAAATAAGTAAATTACTAATATTGTTTGTCTCATAAAAAAATTGACAATACAAATTAGTCAGAGAATTGATGACAACTCTCGAAAAACAATTCTACGAAATTGTTAAACTATTTTTGCATAAAAAATTTGACAATTATTGTGAGCTTATCACTATATAAATTGTCACCTGTCACATTTGTCATTTTTTATGAAGCGGAGCCCAGAAATGACTCATTCACCGTGACACCGCATTTTATCTTAAAATTTTCACATAGTTTAGAACGTAATGAGCATCAATCCGGATTTGCCTTGATGAACTCCTAATCTACATACAATTCGTGGCTCGGTAACAATGTACTTAATCATAAATAAAAATCAACCACCATTTTCATAACAAATAATTACCAGGAGCGTAACTGGTCTAATTGCCGTGAATCTGATACTAAAATTTTATCAGATGTTAATTTTCAATGATAACTTTAATGACAACACTGTCCCCAAGCTTTTCTCTACAGCAATTATTTTAAAACCCTACAATTTTCAAAACTACAATATACAAGAAATGATAAAATGATAATAATATTATATTTTTTTTAAATTTATTTCACACCTTCAATTAGGTTCTGCTTGTTTCTATATTTTTATTCGCCTTCCACACAATATAAACAGTCTCCATTTAGCATGATACTCTGCAATTTTCCAAACCATCTGCTTCCCTTATTTTTCAACACAAGAACAAAAACAAAATTAAAAAAAAAAAACAAGAAAATATTATAACACATTTCCAAACGAATTAATTTGAGTGAATCTCACCCGAGTGGCTTTGATGGGCCCTGGGGATCGTTCGGTCGGTCGGTGGGTTGGTTTGGTTCCAGCTGTGTAATAGATTCATAAGCGTTGCTTTAAGAAAATAAAATAGTCACCCGAGTGGACGTGAACATCGACGTGAACATGGATGTAGAACATACAAAAAAAAAGTAAAATTCAAGTCAATAAGTCGTTCAACTAATTGATTGATTTAATTAAACGCTTTTTAGCCCCCGACAATTATTCTGACGACAACTAACGTCGTCGTTTTCGTTGTCGAGCGTTCGCCTTCAAAGATGTTTTCAATCAATTTCCCACTATTACCCTCAGATTGTATTCCACCTCATGTCTCGTCATCAACCCATCAGAAGAAAGACCGTCCTTCTTGAATCGTTTATCGCATGCGATTGTGTCACTTTAAGATTTATAATTTATCTTTTAAACACAACTAACTGTACGTTTAAAAGGGGGGGGGGGTTGCCGCCCGCCGCACCACCACTTTACATTTTTGCAAGGGATGATGGTTTCGTTCAATCTTTTCCATTTAAAGCAGCCAAACGAGACTTATTGGTGCGCGATAATGATGATGATGATGAAGATGTAGGCTACCTTCACTACATACACCAGATGTAAATTAAAATTTACATTTGCTAACCTTTTACCAAAAGTGATGGATTGAGGAAGTACGAGTAAGATACCTACGTTTTATAATGTGACCTATCAGCCCTCGTGCGGTTAAGGCACCATACGATGCGAATAGACGAACAGTGGGAAGAAAATATCAGCGAGAATAAATGTATCTACAAATAGATGGGGTTGAGGTTGAGCTTAAAATTGAAATAGAGAAATATGGAGGCAGAGGCAGTAGCAGTAGCAGCATCATATTGTGTGTGGATGGAAGCAGTTGTGTCGAAGCTTCAAGGTATTTAGTATATGGAGTGGAGATAGAGAAACATGTAGGAGAAAGCGTTGATTGGCATTTTTACTTCTTTTTTTTTTATTATTATTGGCCATGGCAATGTTGGTGATGAATTTTGTCATGATAATGAAGATGACAATCAAATTAAAACAGGAGCGCAGCAGAATTGGGAAAGATTGCTTTTGTAGAAAGATGTTCATATGTAGATACAGAAAGAACCACAGGGAACTTAAGGAGTTAGTATTAAGCCTAACCGAAAATACAAATTGAAGTTTCGAATTGAAATTGAATTAAAATTGTATTAAAATTGAATTGAAATTAAATTGAATTGAAATTAAATTGAATTGAAATTAAATTGAATTGAAATTAAACTAAAATTGAATTAAAATTGAATTGAAATTAAATTGAAAAAGAATTAAATTGAAATTAGTGCTAGTTGTTTTTTTTATATGATCTAATGGGTGATTTTTTAAGAGGTTTAGAACTTTAAAAAAATAAAAAACACAAAAAATTCGAAAAATGAATGAAATATTTATTTGAATCGATAGTTTGAACCTTGCAATTTAATGTTTAAAGATAATTTCATGCAAATGTTGACCGCGGCTGCGTCTCAGGTAGCCCATCCGCTGAGTCCAATTTTGGCATACTCTTTCACACATATCGGCCGGTATCTCACGAATGAATGCATGGATGTTGGCTTCCAGTGCGTCAATCGAAGCGGGCTTGTCCCTATAGACATTAGCCTTGACATACCCCCACAAAAAATAATCTAATGGTGTCAAATCGCACGATCTAGGCGGCCAATTGACCGGCCCGAAACGTGAAATTAACTGTTCACCAAACTCGCCTCGCAATTGCGCCATTGTTTCGCGTACTGTGTGGCATGTGGCACCGTCTTGTTGAAACCACATATCATGCAATGTCAAGAACTTCCATTTCGGGCAAAAAAAAGTTTGATATCATCGCTCGGTAGCGTTCACCATTGACAGTAACGCTGCGATTCGCATCATCTTTGAAGAAATATGGCCCAATAATGCCGCCGGCCCATAAACCGCACCAAACAGTGGCTTTTTCGGGATGCATTGGTAGCTGTTGCAATGCTTCTGGCTGATCTTCACTCCAAATGCGGCAATTTTGCTTATTTACGTACCCATTCAACCAAAAATGAGCCGACCATAAAATGGAAGCAGCGAGCGATGAACATTTCGAACCGA
This sequence comes from Epistrophe eligans, assembly GCA_951394125.1. NCBI lineage: Eukaryota > Metazoa > Arthropoda > Insecta > Diptera > Syrphidae > Epistrophe > Epistrophe eligans. The sequence goes on from OX596028.1 coordinate 109,034,775, forward strand.
GCACGAATTTTGATAGTAAAATTCAATAATTTGCAAGCGTTGTTCATTTGTAAGACGATCCATGGTTAAATTGCAAACCAAACTGATGCTGTTTGACAGTGACACAAGGTACTAAACACACGTCAGCTGTCAAAACCAGTGTTGCCAAAACCAAACCAGCTAAAAAATCACCCGTTACAATTTATTTCATTAATTTCATTTAATGTCTAGAAAAGATTTAGTCAAATTTTAGAAATGGGATTTTAGGTTGTCTAGATTCTAAACTTTATGGATTTTGTGTTTTCGAGATGGTGGGCTTACGTGATTCTGGGGTGGAATCGGCTAACGCGATAGTTGATAGTTGATAATCAAAATCGACAATTTTGCTCCATGTAAGGTGATTATCAAATCGACAATCGTTTTTTGTACTGATATTAAGCAACAGCTTTTTAGGTGTCGTTTTCATACATTTATGTCATTTTCATAAAAAGTTTGATGCGGTCGGCTTAAAATTGGTTGGTTTTTTAATAATACAATTAATTAAAACCAACACAATAACAAAAATGCAAAAATGACATTTAATTCTTGACTGAATTGTAAGTTATGCCAAAGAACAAACAATTTTTGGCGAACGATTTACACAGAGCAACGAATAGTTGATAATCAAAACCGACAATCAAAAAAGCGACAATCAACTATCGCCTTACGCGATTCCACCCCTGGTATTTCTGGATTTTAGGTCTTTCGGGATTTATGGGTTTTGGGATTTTAGTTTTTCTAAATTTTAGAATTTTGAATTATCTGAAATTTTGATTTTCTGAATTCTGGACTTAACAGTTTTTTGGATTTCGAGATGTCAACTTTTCTTGATTTTGGAGTTTTGGGATTTTTAGTTTTCGGGATTTTAAGTTTTTCGTATTCTGGAATTGATACATTTTGGGTTCTGAGTTTTCTAAATTTTTTGAATTCTAGACTTTATGGATTTTAGGTTTTCGGGATTTTAAGTTTTCTAGATTTTAGGTTTTTGGTTTTCTGGATTTTGGAATTTATGAATTTTGAGTTTTCAGGGTTCTGGATTTTTCTTGACTTTGATCTTTTGAGACTTTGGATTCCATGAATTTTGAAATTTTTGAATTTTGGTTTTTAGGAATTTGCTGAATTTTAAGTTTTCTGGATTCTGGAATTTATACATTTTGGAATTTCGAGATTTCAAGTTTTATAGATTTTGGGATTTTGTAGTTTTCTGGGTTTTAAGTTTTCCGCATTCTGGAATTTACACATTTTGGGTTTTCGGGATTCTGAGTTTTCTAGATTTTCTGAATTCTAGACTTTATAGATTTTGGATTTTTGGGATTTTAGTTTTTCTGTATTTTTCTGGATTTTGGATTTTCGGGATTCCGGATTTTCTAGACTTTAACCTTTTGGGATTTTGGGGTTTTTTTAAGAATTTTGGAATTTCTAAATTTTCAGTTTGGTAAGTTTTAAGTTTTCTGAATTCTCGGCTTTAAAAATTTTGGGCTATGTTTTTCCCAAAATCTATTGACCTTAGGCAAAAAAAGTGTTAAAATCTTTTTTGTGTAGAATTACATAAGCTACAATTTTTTCTTTGACATTCCCTTCAAAAAATTATTATTTTCAAGCAATTTAAAAAAAAAAAAATATACCTGTTCCAAATTTTTGGTACTTTTTAAGGAAATGTTAAAATAAAATAAATCCATTTTTTATTATAATAAGGGTTTCAATGAAATATTCAATTGCATTCCTCTTCTTAAACAGTTCTAACTTCAGATGTACTGTAATTTATACAGAGATTCTTCTTAAGCCGTACTACACGAATGTGGTACTTCATTTTCATATGACAGTTGATTTGCTGCCAATTTGTCAGCGTCACCATAAAAATGTGCATTCATGCAGCTGACGCTAATGTACATATGTACATTACATTATACATAAGTGAATGGAGAGGTACCTAGATATGTACATATGTATTATACAAAATACGAGTAGCTATCTTTCTGTACATCGATTGACAACAATCTTCACAATCAATTAGAAGTGCGTGGCGTGATTATATACACAAATTGACGTTGAGGCGATTTGAAATGCAAATAAACCAAAAAAGCAGAGCCAGAGTTCGGACATCTGGTGATTGAGACATGCTGGTGGTGGTCTCACTTAAAGTATATTACGTATTCGGATTGATTGGTCATATGCATATAAAATCATCATGAAATAATGGGATGTAGTTGGTTTTCTTTTGTTTTTTTTTTTTTGTTTGAAGAGGCAGGCGCCGTAGTTGGCGTGCGCGTGGCTCAATAAGGTGGAATTTCTAATTGCTTTATTTTTTATTTGTTTTTTTTTTTTTTAAGAATACTCGCATGTTTCATGTCGGTGTCGGTGTCGGGTCAATTGAAAGTGAACCCATAGCCTTGTTATGTGACAAATTTGAAAAGTGCGTGTATTAGATTCTAATATACAAAAATAAGCACCACATATACATATTTACATACTCAAATACCACTCAAATACCACTCAAAGTATCCACACTCTTGTTACCATCAAAAGACTTTAGAGAGAGGGGTACGTTCTATATGTCAGTACATAATTGAAAACAATACAATTTTGCAAGAATTTCGTTTCCGTGTACATACATATTGCCAAAAAAAAAAATAATACAAAAAATAATGAGTAATGAATAATAAAGTCTTAAGTCACGCTATTGTGTGCATTCAAGCAGTTTATCCATAATAATTGCCAAATGGCAATTTTCGTTTGATATTTTTCCACATATGTGGGTTTATAATTTTTTTTTTGTTTTGTTGACGAATTAAATAGTTTATTTATTTTTTTTTTGTTTTTAGCCATTACGAAAAAGGAAAGTTTAAATTTTGAAACAATTAATAATACGTTTAAAAACAAAACAATCATTATATGCGGAGGTTTTGATGAAGTTATTGCATGATTGTGCTTTAAATGACTGTAATTATGTTTTAAATTGTCAACATTTAATTTGGGACAGTTTATAGTTCGATATACCCAGAGCCGCAAGAATTTTTTGTAATTTAACTTATTGGCAATTATAAATTGCATGTGATGAACTGAAAATGGTGCCGTGACATAAGACATTTTTTTTTAAATGGATAAAAATGGGGATTCAAATAATTTTTTATTTTTTTCCCAAAAAAATGATATTACGAATTATCGAATTTTCAAAAAATATTTAAGAATTTTTTTTTTTTAAATCCGGTATTTTTATTTTTGCAAAATTGTATATGCAATATTATTTGAACTTATTAAAAGCTCTTGCATAAAAAATTTAAATAACATCGATTAAACAGAAGTAGTTGAAAATCAAAAAAATCTAAATCACACACGCACTGGATAACACATGCACGTGCGTTAATTCGTGCGTCCGTAAGCAGTAGCTCGTGCGAGCGTGTGTGCGTTAACTCGTGCATGCGTTAGCTCGTGCAAGCGTTAGCTCGTGCATGCGTTAGCTCGTGCATGCGTTAGCTCGTGCATGCGTTAGCTTATGCGTTAGCTAATGCGTGCGTTAGCTTATGCATGCGTTAGCTTATGCGTGCATTAGCTAATGCGTGCGTTAGCTTATGCGTGCATAAGCTTATGCGTGCATAAGCTTATGCGTGCGTTAGCTTATGCGTGCGTTAGTTCGTGCATGCGTTAGCTGGTACATACGTTAGCTCGGCATGCGTTAGCTCGTGCACAATAAAAATAATCAATTTTTACTGCGTCAATATATTAAAAACCAATTTTCATCTAAAATTTTAAAAAAATTACATAAAAGCCCTTTGTCCTAAATATATTCATATTCCATCTATGACCTATTTGTCAATAATGGTTCGTTTAATTAGTACCTATCTTATGTACGTATCAATAATTTCTAAACGATAATACAATTTTTCACTTCTGACCTACTGTGACCCCAAAAGCATCACAAAGCTTGTTATAGATATACCCAATTACATTTGATATTGATGACCCTTATCTTATTTTATATTATGCTGAGACAAATCACATCAGCTCATGCTGCCTATACTCTACTACCATTTCCCACAATAATTTCAAATCGATATATCACTCATTTAGCATCATTTTGACTGCAATCAAAAATCCATTATATAGCATCAGTCTCCCTCTCTGGATGGAATTTCTTTAGCAAGTTAATAAACTTCAAAAATAGCATCGAAATATAAATACAGGCATGGTTCATTTTTGTGTGTTTTTTCATGCATATTATCACGTGATGATATTTTTTTTTATCTATTGTGTAATTGAACTTAAAATGTTTTTTTTTTTTTTTAATGTCACTCACTATCGGCAGATCGAGTAACACACCATTACCTACAATCGTCTCAGATCAGACGACCATCATCATGACAAATGACCGATGACAATGACCATTTCTAATTGGTCAGCAAAAATATATACATACTTAGTTAGATATCAAATAAAATATCGAATTTAAATTTAGATTTTACATTTTCCCTTATATTGGTGATGATGACTGGTGATGGTCATCATTTGGTGGTCATACGATTGACAATCATATAAATCGTACGATTCTGGTTGAAATAATAATAATTGCTATTCAAATTAGCCTTCGAGTCTATAATTTCCCACAGTTTTATGATGGTCATTGAGTGTGACGTTGATGTTGAGGCAATAAACGAAATTATCGTATAAGTTAGAAATTTATGCTTTTAGCTATTTCAAATGATAAAATGTCGTTATTTTCAACTAAAATATGGCTTCATTTTTATTTGACAGTTCACTGATATAACAATTTGTTGTAATCAGTCTTATCATAAATTATTACGAATTATCTTAAGAATTTCGATATAGTCAAGTGGAAATAAAATTATTGTCGAGTGGAATTAGAATCAGTACCTAGATAAACAAAAATGGTAATAGGTTTACAGGTAGTGCTTTTAATTGATGATTGACTTTAACAAGGGGTTTTGAAGTGGACTAAGAGGGTCTTGAAGCAAACTATTAACATAATCGATAGATAAATGGTGATGGTGCGAAAGCTTGACGGACTAACTGCAAGTGTGTTTTTTTTGGTATTAAAATGGTTTCATTAATTTGTTTAGCCAATTGAATTTTTATTTTCGTCAAAGTCTTAAGAGATCTTGAACAAAACTCGAAAATATATAATCGCTTACGTATTAAAAATTATAATGAACCTAGCTGACCTTTTATGACTAGTTAGTGACCTTAAAAATAGGATCCTTTTTTAACATCCCAAAAAAGTTGCTAACTGTAATCAATCTCTATACCTTCGAAAACCTAAAATATTAATAAAAAAAATCTACAGCTCTTTTCTACAAAAAAAAATGCTAAACAAATTTAAAAAAATCTTTTATTTTTGGAAAAAAAAATGGTTATTAAAATTTCGAGCAAAATTACAAAATTTGGTCCTCCCCGTAATCAACAATTTTCCATTCAAAAAAACTTTTTCCTCTTACTTTTTTTTTATTTAATATTATTTTTTGGGATTTTGAGTTTTTTTGGGATTTTGGGTTTTCTGGATTTTCGGATTTTATGGATTTTTGGGTTTCCTGGATTTTTGGAATTTAAGGATTTCGGATATTTTGTTGGGATATTCGAACTTAATCTTAAAGAAAATTTGTATTTCACTTATAAATATGATGAACGCTTTCTAATAACAACGACTGCCAATATTGTATAATTTTTAAGAGAACTTGTTAGGGGATAGAAAATTTATTTTATATAAAAATATTGATGAACGATAATACACTCGGGCGTATACGCACTTTATTTTATTTTACTGAATCGTTTCGTGCAACAAAATAATGTCGATGTTTTAATAAAAATCAACAATACGACGATGGAGAAGATGGATACTGTCCTTCAGCCTAAGCGCCTGTGCGTCTTTACGCCAAGGTGGTAGGGCAAATTTTATAAAACAAAACCTTAAAGTAAAAAAATCACAATAGAAAAATATCGGCACCACCTGCGTCGAAATCCTATAGTTTTTCCTAAAACCAGAAACCCATTCCTGAATCTTCATTTAAATTCATGGATTTTATTTTCAAAATTTAATTTCTCAAAAATATTGTCATAAATAAATAAAAAAAAAATAAAAAATATGCTTAAAAAAATTAAAAGCTGGAAATAATAAAACTACAAAGCTAAATCTAAATACAGTGGATTGTTTTTGAATTTTTCAATCAATTTCCGTTTAAAATATGCACATAAAATATTGAATGCCATATTTTTGTTAGGATTCTTATTGTTGTCTTCCCTACCTATAAACTAGTCTAGCTGTTCATATTTTTCTTTTTCATTTTCTAACTTTTGTTAAATATTTGGTTTTCTCCCATATATAATATACATTGTACGTCCTTTCTACTACGAATAGAAATAACCATTAATAGAAATGCCTTTATTTCAAAACCTGTCCAATTAAAAAGAGAAAAAAACAAAAAAACAAAACAAAACTTTGTGAGTTTTTGTTTAGATTATTTCCATTCAATTTTATTTTTGTAGTAAAATTGTTTTTGTATTTTCTTTACCTTAACGTTTGTGCTTCGATTATTTGTTTTTTTGTTTTTCAAATAATACACAAATAAAATAAATAAGCATTCGATTATTGAAACCCACAGGTAAAAACCATACCCAATAACACCAAGTTGATTGTTATTTGTGGCCATTGTTCCTAAAAACCATACAATTTGTTGGCCTTGCATCAGCGGCGGCATCGCTGGGCATGGACATGGCCATCCTTCGTTGTCCCGATGATACCGTGGCAGTAGGTTTTTTTTTTTGTCTGGGAAATTCTACATGACCAAGGACAAAGAGCTCTGCTAATAAAGTTATGTTTAAAACTGAATATGTCAACGCACACACCATCATGCCAACCCTTGTCCGCCAATTACCGCAAAAAGCAGCCTGTCCAAGCCAAAAGCAATATACAATGCAAAATTGAACGTAACAATTATCACTGAAATTCCACGAAATATATAAAATAAATTAATTTACGTTGGAAATAAATATTTTATTTGTTTAGGGCTTAAATGAAGTTATCCCGTTGCGTTCGTGGAATAATATGGATCACTTCAAAATTTATGCATGTTGTAGGATATTTATATAGATGGCGAAGGGGATGAGATGTTGATGTGACAACTAGAATTTTTTTTGTGTCAGGGTAGTATTACCAGATAAGCTGTTTTAATTTTCAAATATTATTCGTAGTAAAATGCCAGAAACAAATTTATTTGACAGTTTTCGATGAAAAAAAAATCATTATCCTCTCTTTCGTAGAATAATCTTTTAATGCAAATTTTGTCTTCCCAAAACGAGACCATCTACATTTATTTGAAGAATCTTATTTAAAAAACATAATTTTCTTCAGGCGAATACTTTTTTCTTTTTTGTGGTTTTCTGATTTTTTTATTTTTTGCATCACTGTAAAACTGACAGCAGCTGTCAGTAAACAATGCCTAAGAAAGGATGAGAAAAATTACCTCTAGGATATCGAAATTACCTTCTAAGAAGTCAAAATTTTCCTCTAAAAACACAAAATTTCTCTCTAGGAAATCGAAATTTCAAAATTTTCTCTAGGAAATTAACTTCTAGGAAATCGAAATTTTCGTCCAGGAAATCGAAATTTCCCTCTGGGAAATCAAAATTTCCCTCTAGGAAATCGAAATTTCCCTCTAGGAAATTGACTTTTTCTCTAGAAAATTGAAATTTCCTTCTAGAAAAGCGAAATTTCCCATTTGGAAAAATAAATTTCCCTCCAGGAAATTAAAATTTTCGTCTTGGAAATCGAAATTACTTTTGAGGAAATTCTTCTAATATTAGGTCTGTTGGATTCCCAAAACTGCAAGCTAACAATTTATTCCAATGTTATTTTGTATTATTTAAAGCCATTCATCCGTTTAGACTCTAGATCCGGCATACAAATTAAAGCACAGATGCAAACTCAAAGATAAAATAGTATGAACAAACACCTTTTTTTTTTTATTTTTCACCATCGTACCTTATTTAAGGTTTGATAAAAACCACCAACAATTATTTTACACGAAACTAATCAATAAATGTTATCTGGCAACTCTGTTTATTTAAATAATGATATTGTCTGTATAATTGTTTTTAATTTAAATGGTTATAATGGTTGAATTATAAAAGACGTGTGTTTTCAACCTCAATTTTAAAATTATAAAATTTCACACTCTCGTAGTTATTATGTACATTATGTATGTATGTATGTACATATGTACATACGTGACCAATGTGAGTAGCTTATCTATCTAAAACAGTCTATCTAATTAAAATGCTTTTATTATGATTGGATTCTTTTTAAATTTTGGATTATTTAAATTGAAATAAGTTATTTGCAATTAATTAGAATCAAATTCGAGTTTTTGAGTTTTTTTTGTCTTGTGTACATACATAGGTATCTATAGTCAGTTTATACAAATATGAGGATTATACTTTGGCATTATTTATTCAATTACATAATATGGGAGTAAATTAATTTATTTACATTACATTAAGTTGGAAACCACACTAAATCATAAAACAATTATTTAAAAATTCCATAACTATATCTTCTACTTTATTTATTTCAGAATTAAGAATTCACAAAAATAAGTTATCTTTTATGAATAAATAAACTAAACTTATAAATAAATAAATTAACTAGCTTTGTGCCCGAAAGCGCGAAACCCGCAAAAACTACATTCCTTATATTTATTTTTTCTTTGTAATAATTCAGTTATGTGATGTGACCACAGGAAGGCCCTTATTTAAATAAATAAAATGCGGGATCCGGAATTCCAGCACCTCCTTTGTGGGATATTCAAAAACTGAATATACCATCTTATAGGTGAGTAAAATTGTAATAAAAAGTCGACTAGTTCAGTTGTTGGTCCGCCATTGATTTTTCTTGGGAATAATTACTATATTAGTCAAGTTGTAAATTCGAAAAAAAAATCAACCTCCGGACTTTACAATCAAACCTGAAATTACGATAATAGATGAGACGAAAAAATGTAATCCCTAAATTTTGTATGTCAGTCTGTATGTCTGCCTGTACCTCGATTTATAGGTTTTACCATTAGACGATTTTCTTAAAATTTTGAACTCATGGGATTTTGAGGTTCGATATTCAGCCTATCGGCAATTTAATGGGAACTCTTTCCCCCGGAAAAGACAAAAAATACCGGGGAAATAATGTTTCCCATCGTGAATCTCCCATGAAATAATATTTGCACAATAACTAACTTGGGAAAATATTTGCATTGATAAAAGGAAAAAATTTCCTGAAAAAATTATTCATGATAATTTAATTTTTAAGATAATTCCTGATACCGAATTTCCTAAAATGGGAAAATGGGGGTTTTTTTTGGAATTAACTTTCTTTTAACAGCTTAACCTATTTCGATAAAAATGTTTATACTTTCAACTCGAAATAATATTGACTATGCAAATTTTTGAAAATAAAATTTGTTGGCTTAAAAACTATCAATTTTTTTTTTTTTTTTTTTTTCAAAAAATCTATATTTTGAAGACTGAGTCAGTGAATTCTTTTGAAATTAGGTTTCAAGTTAAATATTATTAAATACTTAAAAATGAAATCCAAATTTTTTTTTAACGTTGGATTTTTATATATTTATTTATTTATTAAATTTCATCTTACTACAGCCAGCTTTTTCAAAAAATAATTTTTGGGGAAAACCGCTACAAGACTTCTGAATTTTTTTTGCATAGATTCAAATTTTTTTAGAACAAAAAATAACGCTACTTACCTTAGGTATAATTTGTTAAGCATTTTTGGAAAAAACTTTTTTCTCAAAAACGGCTCCACAGATTTTTTGAAAAAAAATCTGGATTTTTAATAAAAACATCTACGAAAAATGATTTTTTTTTTTTAAATTTTGGCTTTTTTGGAAAACGGTTCAACTGACTGTGAAGATTTTTTTTTTAATTTTGGTTTTTTGAAAACGGTTTAACTGATTGTGATCAAATTTTTTATGGAGAACATTTTGAAAATTTAAAAAAGGATTTTGTACTAAAATTTTGACAAAAAAAAATAGTTTTTGGGATTTTGAAAAAAACTCAATATTTAGAAGACAACTCATAAATTTTTTTTTTAAATTTAGGTCCAAGTGTTCATACGGTTATTTCATAGAACCATTTTTTTTGGTTTTGACTATCTCATTTTCCGTTCAACCGATTTTAATTAAATTTTGTAAAGAGCTTCTTTTATAAAAAAAAATAAATTTTGGACTTTGAAAAAAAAAATTTAAAAAAAAAAAGTTTTTTGAAAATTCTATGGCTGTTTTCCTAAATGCAACGCTGCCTTCATTGTGCATTTGCAACCATTCCTTAATGCAAACCTAGGCAGCGTTACATTACGTCACGTTCCGAAATGCATTGTGAACAGATCTTAATGCGCAGACAAAAGCAAACAGCGCATCGGGAATAGTCGCGATGCAGACGTCAGTTTTTGTGCATTTATTTTGTTTGGAAGTTGGGTAATTCCCCGAAAAAGCTAGTTTTATTAAATTTTTAAGTTGTATTGTTTTAATTTTTATATATCTACAGGAAAAAAAGGTTTAAATCCCAAATAAAAGAACAATTTCGTTTTTCTTCAAATCCAGTTGCTATTTTTCTTTGAAATTCTAATGGTTTTGGCCATTTTATTTTTTTGTTTTGGAGGGTTAATATAGCTCGAAAAATTCTTTTAAAGATTCTGTAGCTTGAAAATTGCAATGAAGTGACTATTTTAGTGTAGAACTTACCTAGCTTTAAAATTTAAAACTTACTGAGAATGTTTTTCTATTCATCCGAAAATGGGAAAAAAATACATCGTCAGGATATGATCATCATCATAATCGTTGCAAAATGTCAACTGACAAAAAGCAACTTTTAAAGCAACAAAGTGAGAAAGCATCACATAATTCATGAAACAAATGCAATGCGCATTCACAATGCGCATTTATTTGACATTTAGGAAAACAGCCTATATTTCAAAAATGTGTAAATAATTTTGTTTCCAAAATTAATTTTTTAAGTCTGCAATAATAAAAAAAATGGGGTAGCATTTTTTTTGGCTAAACAGCGTTGCAGAGGTTCAAAAAAAAATATATATGTATTACATTTTGAAAACATTTCAAAATTTTATATATACAAAATTACTTTTGAATTTTAATTTCATATTTAAAAATCATTCACTTTATTTGAAAAGAAAATCAAAGAATGTGTTTCTGGCTTTAAAGACAAATAATTATATGATTGTGTAATTTTTAATAATTTTCTTTTTAAAAGCTATTTTGATTCAATATAATTCAACAAGTCCAAGTATATAGAATTTATATTATTAAAAAAAAAAAACCTTCAATTTTATTTACATAGAAAATCGGCCCTTTTTCCGAAACAGGCTGAAAAGATTTCCCTCTCATACGATTTTTTTTTATCGTTTACCCAATTTAGATGGTCTAGCATTTTGATGCATCTTATGGAAATATCACTTTTTATATAGAAAAAAAATAAATTTATTTTCATTCGCTGTGGTTTAAACTAAATATTTTTCTTCAATAAAGGAAAATCTCCAATCAAATAAAGATTAAGTTAAAGCTTAAAGACATCAGCCTTGAACTCACGTTTGACTTGAAGTGCGTGCTTGAGATGACTTTTTTTTGACATTCGTGAGGAAATACAAGTGAACGCTCGTATAATCCAAAGTAAATTCCTTTTCTTTAAATTTAAAGAAGTAAAAAGTAAAGTGTGAAAGGAGCAAAAGGTACATTTTCTACTGAAATATAATATATAGGAACCTACACATCATTTAAATTGTGGCCCACAATATATACCTTTGATGAGAACAATAAATCAATAATCCATCAGCTGCAAATGACTATACCTACCATCTATATCCTTTCTTCCTTTCTTTTTCCTATGAATGCCGTTTATCAAAAAATAAAAAAAAAATCAATTTCAATTTAATTAATATAAGTCTTGATTTAATTTAGAAGTCGTTTCCTTTAGTGAAATACATTTATAAGAAGAGATAAGGACATTCGGGCAATGAACTTCTCCATGGAGTATGGAGAGGCTTATGGATGCCATGTGCGCTATATATTATGTTCATTCTGATCTATACAAGTCGATAAACATGTCGATGACTAATTTACGTTTCAATCGAGGGTGAAAATTGTTTATAGCATTTTATGTACAATGTACCTACATATACATACATACAGTACAGATAGATATAGATTTTTGCAAAAAATAATGCTGTATGGTGTTATATGAGAAAGTACATGAGGGCAATGTCCTTTTTTAACGCATGTACATAATCAGTGTGAAAGTTCCTTGTTTATATGGCGCTACACTTTAATATTAATGATATAAAAAAATATACAATTATGGTGGGCAGAGGCTCCACATGTTAGATAATGTGGAAAATTATTTTGACTGTCGCTAAAGACGAGCTCTGTCATTTATAATTCTTGTTGATTTTTCAACAGATAATTTTTTTTTATTTTTTATTCAATAAGGACGCTTGATTTTTAAATTTAGGTTGGTAAATAAAACAAAATGTGTGTATGAGATATCTACTATTTTTTTTTTTGTTGAAATTAAAGAAACATTTAATGACATTAAGTATGGAATATAATGTCGGTTAAATGTCTTGCTTTTTGGGAGGTCCAATTTTCAATGACTTTTGCTGCATAAATTTGGGCTGAATTTGAAAAAAAAAAAATTAAAGTTTAGCAACCACAGTTCGAAAATTTCAATGTTTCTGGATTTTTTTCGCCAACATTCTCGTTACGTATTTGGACGACCAATGTGTTAATAGGTAAACATCATCAATTAATGCAGTTCCTCTGAATTTTTCAATTATTCTCTTAACAGTTTACGAAGTTAAATTAATATTCAGACCATACTTTTTAATCTTCGAAATGTAGCTGCCAAACTTTCATTATTTTTGAAATATTTTTTAACAATAAAAACATGTTTTTCTCCATTTTCTGTCAGCTGTCAAATAGTTTTTTTTTTTGGTTGGTTTACTAAACAAATGACGAAAAATCTGAATCTTGCGAAAATTTTGGGACAAATGGCGAAAAATTTGAATCCTGCGTAAATTTTGAGACACCCTTTAATTGGTTCAATTATTTTCGAACCTAAAATTATACGAAAAAATCTACTGAAATATCCACAACATAACGAAAGTCATCCAGAAAATGCAGTCCCTTTTTTCCTAACCATATAAGCTGTCAGCTGTCAAATTGTATTCTTTTTTTTAGGTTGTCAACAATTTACTACACAAATAGGCGCAAATTCAAATCATGAGACACCCATTTATAAAAAAAAATTTGTCAAATAGATAATCATTTATACATTTAATCCTATCGCAAAAAAAATTCCATGCGTTTTTCTCATTGCGAGAAATTTGCTCCTCTTCAAAATTATTAAGAAAAAAAAATTTCATTTTGGAAAATAGCGTTTGGATATTTTTCGTTATTTCAATATAAACATTTTTGCAACCAAATTGTCGGTGGAAGGCTGATTATGTACTTAACGTTTTGCGAATAAAAGGCCAACTTCTCGTCTTGTTCAGTCTTAGAATTTATGTTCTTGTTCTTTTTCATGATGTAAGAGTATTTTTTACACACACTCTTTAATATTTGACAGTTTCGATGATTTTTGCCAAAATGTATAAGAAACAGATGTTCAGGAAAATGCGATCTAGGTCAAAACTCTGAAGAAAAAAATCTTTGATTCGCTTTTGAGTGAGAAAAATCTCTAAGATCTCGTTTTTCTGAACGCGCCATATGAATATTATCAAACAAAATAAAAGATAAATATCCAAGAACTGTCAAAAATGGCAGTTCGACTTGAATTTTGTTTTCCAATTGGAAGATTTACTGTTATAACGATTTTTAAAAATGTTCTAAGCATTAATTCATATTTATATGAGAAATCAAATAAAATTCTATTTTATCTGAAATTATTTAAGGAGTTGTTATAAAGTTTTCTATAATCAATAGTCTTCTCACTAGACCTAACATTTTCCAAACAAAGCCGTTAATATTTAAAAGAAGACGTAATTGCATTCTCAAAAAAATTTAAATAAGATTTTACAATTAAGCTCTAATCTTTTTTATCTATCGCGATTATTTAATTAATGAATTTTATTTCAAAAACAAAACACTTAAAAAACATGAGCATTCTTCCGTGACCCAATTCTTAAACATTCGTCTTTTTTATTTCGCGGAAATAAATATAAATTTTAAATTCTTCTCGTCAAGTACAATCGAAAGAATAAAACCATCAAACAGTATACAACCCCTTGCCACATAGAAAAAGCCAATGTTTTCTTGTCTACACGATAAAGGGATATAGCCTTTTTAGAATTCCCGCACCATGAGAAACAACACCAGCAAGCCAGACCACCCGCTAACGTTGTGTTATTCTTTCACGTTGGTTTTAGGTACCTCCTGGTCGCTTTCCTTAGTCGGAAACAGATTAAAGGATACCTCAATTACTTGGAATTACTTCGAGAAACATCCGTCTGTACTCTGAACGGAATATCAGCAAAAAAATTAGATTTCAGGTCCAGTCCAACAAATAGAAGGTATCCCATGAAACAAGCTTCGAGAGTATACAGTGAAGGTCACCGCAGTATTGTGGTGTATGCTGGTCTGGAAAAATTCCAACAAGAGAAATACTCACACAGCAACATCCCTACATGTTTTACTTTGGCATTAACAAGGCTAAACTATGTTGTCATGTTCGTGGGAAGCAGAATGGCTTCCATAGCAATAATATGTTTAAATATATCCTTTTTGCCTTTTTTGCATCTCTTATTATGGACGAGAGACAATAATAATTATACCAAGAGCGTCCACATTGAATGTGTAAATTATCTGAAAATTTTAATTAATGTTAAAGAAATAGCCGAGAACGTCATACAGAAAATAATTGGAACTTAATAAGCTTCCTTGCAAAAAAAAAAAACTGGTACTAATGAAAATCCTGCCCACATTGTCGACAAAAATTTAAATTCCAATCGGATCTTGGTATTTTAAAGAGCAGTCGCTGCCGCCGCCACTCCATTCACAAGAAGGAAGCAATTTATTTCGGATAGAACAATATAATACTCGACAAGTAGCCAACCTCACTTTTTAATTTTGCCATCATGCTTTAAGTCGATTAACGTGTGGGCTTTGGCTGTGTGTATAAGTAAGTCCAGGGGAATCGGACTTGGATGTTGACACAAAACGCCCCCGCTATGAGAGACATTTTTTTTTGTTTTAAATATATTTTTTTGCAATTAAATTGAAAAATCACAAACGCGCGTGGGTAAATTTTAAGTACTTTTCACAGAAGAATCCTTTTTTATTGTGTAATGGTGTAATGTTAATGTACATGGACATTTAATTAATAGGATTTACCTACATTATCCCCCGGAACCACCTGTTGTTGTTGTTTTTGTTTTTGTTGCGGAGATTTTGAAAAGTTTTGCGGAAATTGATATTTACTTTGAGTTAGTATTTAAGCCATTTAAAGGACCTTTCGAATTGTCTTTTTAAATCATTGAGCATATAATTAAATTTAAAAAAAAAATGGAATTTTTAAGGGTTAAAATAATAAATGTTATCCACATAATTTGTGGACCACTTAATGAGGAAACTTTATATCCTTCTTATCCTTAAAAAAGGACTCATCGATAAATCTTAAGAAAATAAAGCAGGTGATAAACTGTAGTTTGTTGAAAGTTAATTAAAGTATAAGGACTTTATTCGTTGTAATTGTTTTAAAAGGTTGGGAAGTTCTTGAATTCAAATAGGCAGTAAGGGCTTTTTTAGGTTAAGTCCCATGACAGATAGACTTTTTTGTAGAGCAAAATATATTAAGGCTGATTTTTTAAAAGCTAAAGTGACTTTTTAGGAAGCGTTCAACACACAAAAATAAAGCTCTCCACTAAAATTCAGCTTTCACGGATAACTTTAGGCAATATATGTAAGTTTTAATTATTTTTAAAAATAAATCACTATTTTTTTTGAAAACGTTCGTCCATTTAATGTTATTATTTTTTTTACTTTCAATTTGTCAGTAAAAAAAATGTAGAGAATGAAAATCTCTACAAAAACGTTCTAAAAATGAGGTATGGAACTCAAGATATCGCAAACAAAAATTTTATAGCGCCTTTTTCAAGATTGGGCGTAAAAGTTCTTACAAAAAAATTGCTATGACCTTTTTTGTGTAGAATTTCACAGAGCAGCATTTAAAAAAAAATCCCCTTTCAGGCCCCACCCTCCTCCCACACCAATTTCAATAGCCCTGGTTTAAATTTATGTTTTATTTTAGGAAATGCTCAACACATGCAAATCTCTCCACCATAATTAAGCTTTCACTTTCACAAAATTAATACTTAACAAGCTAAAATTTAGAAAAATAAATCACTCCGATTCTCGTTCTAAAATTGTATTTGGTTCTCAAGATATCGGCAAAAACTTTTTATAATCTCTTTTTCAAGGTGGGGGGTGGTTTTAACACCGAAAAACGAAATTTACAATCACTCACACTGATCCTCCCCCCCTCCCCTCAACTCATCAACAAAAAATATTTTCCAAGGTGGCATTTCAATATATTCTCAAACTTTAAATTTTGAAAAGTTGCTCTGAAGTTGTCTAACGTGAAAGAGGGCAAGCAATTCAAAGTTGCAATGTGTGTTGCCGGCAACTAAATTTCGTGCGATCATCTAAAAGTTGCCTAATGGGTAATCTCCCATATAAATTAATGTAATTAAATCGGGACCAACTTAAATTGTCCTAGTAAGGCCTTAATCTCATTGCGTTTCATAGTTTTTCTTTAAATGAATCAGCTTATTCGAAAATGACATACATTATTAACCAATTAACTTTTTGAGTAAGCAATCAATGACCCGGAAGAAAGCAATAATAACAAAAAAAAAAGCAATATAAATTCCTTAGACATCAAAATACATAGTCGGTTGTAGTGACGTCCATCTGCTATCCTTGCAAAAAAAAATTTAAGAAAACCCTAGTAACTTTTCTACCTTCGTCTGTTGTCCTTCACTTTTTGTTTTTGTCCTTCTTATTTATACAGATGTACGTAGTACTTATGCACAATGCGTCATGATTCAGAAAATCCCTCACTGCCAATAAAATGATTTTTTTCGACAAGTGGTTTCTAAGTTTCGTTCCTGCTATGATAACACTGTTCCTTCATATTTCATCAGTGTTGTTATATGTATATATTTTATGCAAGGAAAAATACCAAAAATGTCTTGAGAAAAAAAATATTGCAAAAGCAGTATTGTATTAAAAATAATAAGAGAGGGATATTTTTTTAAAGATTTTCTACGAAAATTTATTATGTGAGAAAATGTTCAAAAAATAACAAATTAACAAAATTAAAAAAAAAAAATATTTTGTGTTAGACGGGTTAATTTTAGAATCAACTTGTTTTGATATACGATAGTTAAAGAACCTAGGTACCTGATATAGAAGATGACAGCCAAAAATTCAATCTGTTTTTTTTTTAATATATTTCCCATTTTACATAATTGACTTAATGCACAATATAACAACACTGCATTTCACAGATATTAAAATCCAGTGTACTTCCCCAAAATTATATTACATACTCCACTATCCCCATAATAAAAAAAAAATCTATTACTTTTACACTTTTTCGCCAATAACGTATAAGGTAAAATAAATACCTCGATGCTGCTACCTACTTGGGTTCAAGGTTGCTCTTTTCAAATAAAAAAAATGGAAAATCATAAACAAGTTTAATCTTCATCTCCTGTTCAAAAAAGTCCTCTTCATGCTGTAGGCTATAAGTTGTTGTTGTTGTTTTTAACTTTATACTATACTGCACGCACTTTGGGTATTTATCGTCATTCAATGTTTGTGTGTGTATAAGTGTGTGTTTGTAAGTGTGGGGTCGAAAGGATATCTAATCACCCGAGAGACTTTCGTGCCGTCTACATCAATCCTCATTCTATACGCTAATGATATGGATTCGTCTTCGCGAAGGATTTTTGTAGCATCACACACACACCAAATGAGACAATGAGGGCGCGTGTGGCGTTAAACTTGAGAAATGTGGGAAAATATTTTTTTAAAGCTAAGTATAAGCTTCTGAGGACAAATATAAAAAAAGCTTAAATTAAAGCTTTAAACAGAGTTACCATTGTAACAGTTTGTTTGTCATTTTTTGTTAATAAAAATTTCATCGGAAAATATTTTAACATTTTTGATTTAACCTTTTTAATGCTAATGCTGGATTTATACGACTGATGATGAAACAAACATAATTATTTTGTTTACAATACTTGGTTTAACAGAGTTTTGAAAATCTGATTGAAAAATTCTGCAAATAAAAAATCATACAAATTTTTTGAATATTTCCAGAGCTTTGCAATCAGAATTCGAAAAAACTTTTAAAATCTGTTTTTCAAAATTAAGTTTTTGAAAATTCTGATTACAAAGCTCTGCAGTATTCAAAAAATTGTTTTTAGAGTTTTGCAAGCAGATTTTTATAAATTGAACCAAGCATTATAATCAAAGCGCTGTGTATGTGGTCCCGCAGGCCCGTGCCTTGACATTTTTCACAAGCAAAGCTCTTAATGAATTTTTGGTCATGATCATTTATTTTTGATGTGTAAGATGAGGAGGGAGGGAGGTCAGTTTGAGTATAACAAACTATTTTCGGGACATTTAAAACACTATCTAGAAGGGGGGTTTAAAAAAAATTAAGGGAAATAACATAGATTTACAACACATATTCTTTTTCCCTGTATGAATTTTAGGACTTTAGATGCTTTTGGTATAAAATAGCATTTGATGTACATGTACATCGCTTTAAATTCTGCAACCAAATAAATCCTAAAATTGTTACTCGTTACTTTTGAAAGCTCGTATAGGTACGCATTTGGAAGCTCATAGTCCCCTTTTGAAAGCTAATAACCTTTTTCGAAAGCTCATATCCCACTTTTCAAAATTGTATTTAATTTTGTCCATGAAGATTTTTGACCTTAAATCAATGATTTCTTCACCAAAGTTTTTGAAAGTATTGTTATTAAAGCAGTTTTTGTCATGATGAAACCTTGTATCATGCCTCTGCCTATGCGGAATTCAAATTCCTCTGACATTCTTTACTATCCTTAAATTCTAATTTAATTTTTTGATATTCTTTTGCATACACTGTTTGGCAGCATTTTTTCAATATTTTTAATATTTCCTCCTTGTTTTCCTCTTTAAAACATCTTTCACTACCAAAACATCCAACATGTGGTTGCACGAGAAAAATCAATACTGGTAAAAATAGCGGCGTCCACTTTCTACTTTAAGTCAAAATCCCCCAGATTCTCATCACTGCGCATAATCAAGCTCCCAAATGTCAGAACACAAAACATAAAACTTATAAGAACACCAACCTATATGTACCTATAAATAGGAATCTTCGGTCTTTTTTAACACAGGGAAAATATACACAATTTTTTACCTTTTCACTGTCAGTTTTTCGACAGCGCCCCACCGATACACATCAGAAAAAATATATTTTAAATAAAAAAACGTGATGAAAATTTGACTTAAAAATAAAGAAGAAGAAGAATTATTTTCCAAAAATTGTGTCAAGAGTGAAAAATCAATGTGAAAATCATTTTAAAATCAACATCAACAATAATAAATTTAAATATAATTGAATTTATTTTAAGTAAAAAGTAAAAAGGACTGTTTTAAAATTTCAATATACCCCGGGGGTATTGACTTACAAAGAAAAAAGACATTTTTTTAGAAAATGCTAGAAAAATGTTTCTACTTTGTGAAAAGTTGATGTCACGCGTTTGCCTCATTGTGGCCGCAATTTTTTTACTGCACCTTATTTGGATACCACCACAACCAGTTACGGCAACTCTCGAAGATGATGCGTAAGTTTTGGTTGAAAAGTTTTTTGTGTTTTAAGGTTAATGGCTCCCCAAATGACAAAAAAAAATATATATCATTTCCCTGCAGACATTTTTTTCCATAGAATTCCATGTTTTTTTTTTTGTAATTCACTTCCTTTTGACAGAAAGATTGCTCATCTGAAAACTTTCGGGGTGAAAAAAAATTTCTAAAAATAACCCTACAGATGGTGAAAATATGGGATGGTGAGAATTAAAGAAAAGACAGTTGTGGGGTGAATTTATTTCTCATTGTTTTTTTTTCGCCGGTGAACTTGTTTGTAAACAAAGAAGGAATTTTTATTTTTTTTTGTTTGTTTTGATCGTGGTTTTCATGTTTTTTTGTTAATGACTCGATTGTTTACAAACAATTTATATTCACCATAGATTTTTGCGCATGTTGATTTTTTTGTTTGATTTTATTGTCTGCATTTTTCCTGCCTTTTCGGCTTGTTAGACAGGTGGTTGTTTATTGTTTTTTTTTTTTTTTTTTGGAGGCACGTCCGACATGACATTGGAGCATAGGAATTATAGTCCATTAAACTCATAAAACAAAAACTTTGATGAAACTGTCAAAGTTGATTTTTGCTATGTTTTTAGCTGTCAAAGAACTTGTTTTGAAAAAAATTGACTTTGGAAAAATTGGATATTGGCGCAGGAAGGCACCTCATATCTAATTATTTTCTTCTTATGTTTTTCCATCCCTCTATTTTCTACATCTGTCAAAAAATTGCAATGGTTGCATTGAGATTCAAGGGAAATAATGCATCACCGTTCTTCTAAACCTAAACCTAAACCTGACCTGGAGCAAATTTGTAGCTTTTGAAACTAACAATATTTTAAAAATTGATTTAATACTAAAGGGTTAAAGCAATATTTGAATTTGCATCCATTTAAAGCTAAATGTTGGCAACCCTTAAAAAACAACAACAACTTGACAATTGTCAGTTTAGGATTGGTAAAAATGGAGCATTACACGAGAGGACAATGTGTTTTCATTTGCTCCATTTTTACTAACCCCTGTCACTGTCAGCTATCAATTTTTTTTTTTGTTTAGGGTTGCCAACACTTTACTACAAAAATGGCCACAAATTCAAATCCTACATACATTTTGGGGCACCCTTTAAATTTAACATTTTAAATTTATCTGTTTTAGAATTGGAAAATGGGCCGACAAATTTGGCGAAGAACTATGGGATTTGGCCAAAAAGATGACAAAATCACCAGAAATTAAATCCGTAAGCTTTTTTTTATTTAATAAAAGAATTAAAATGTACATTAACAAAAAATTGTATATGATTTCAGAAATACAAAGAATATAATGCCCGTGTTGAACATAAAAACGGTACAGCTCTTATAAAATCTATTGTTAAAAATGTTGGTCGTATGTTATCCCGTAAAATGGATGCAGTAAAATGTATTCTTCAAAAAGCTGAACAAGAAGCTGAAGATTTTGTTTTTAATGAAACTTCAGCTATGAAAGAATTTCAATACTATTCAAGTAAGTATTCTCCAGTTAATGGTAAACGAGCTTTGGAATTGATGGAAACAATTGAAAAGAATGCTCCAATGTATTTGAATATGACACTTAATGAGGATACACATTTTTATAATATATTCGTAAATACGTCACACAGTTCCGTCCATGTGCCATCGAATATTTATGATAAATGTAAGAATAATGCTTCTTTTTTTGTAAATATTTCATTGACATCTATTTTTTTTTAATTATCAAGATCCCGAAGTGCTAAAGGCGATAATGTGGTCTGAAAATCTTGATGCTGTTTTTGTGAACAACTATAAAACCGATCCAGCATTGTCGTGGCAATATTTTGGTTCCGATACTGGTATTCTACGTCATTATCCAGCACTACAATGGGAACCAGATAAAAAGACCGACGATGCTGATATTTATGATTGTCGAAAAAGATCGTGGTATATTGAAACGGCAACTTGCTCAAAAGACATTGTCATTTTATTAGATAATTCTGGATCAATGACTGGTTTTCGAAATCATATAGCCAAATTTACAATACGTAGTGTATTGGATACATTTTCGAATAATGATTTTTTTACAATATTTAATTATTCAAAAACAACGGATGATATTATACCGTGTTTTAAGGATGCTCTTGTTCAGGCAACGCCTGAAAATATTGATGTTTTTAATAAAGCCATTTCAAAAATGGCACCCGAAGGATATGCTAATTTGACAAATGCCTATGAAAAGGCTTTTCAACTTTTGAAAAAGGTATAGCAATTATTATCGACATTCAAAATATTTAACTAACTCTATATTTCTGTTTCAGTACTACATAGAAAGACGCTGTAACGAAACATCAACTTGTAACCAAGCTATTATGCTGGTAACAGATGGTGTCGCTGGAAATACAACTGAGATTTTTGAAAAATATAATTGGGGAACGGGCGATAATGGAACGGATCGCATGAAAATTCGAATATTTACCTATTTACTGGGAAAAGAAGTGACAAAAGTTCGAGAAATTCAATGGATGGCCTGTTTGAATCGAGGCTATTATTCACACATTCAAACACTTGATGAAGTACATGAAGAGGTGTTGAAGTATGTTGATGTTATAGCAACGCCATTGGTTTTACAAAACGTTGAACATCCACCAACATGGACGCATTCATTTGCCGATAAAACTGTTTCAGATGTATGTTATGTCTGAAGACCACAATGCACTTAGCTTTTAAACTTGACAATTTTAAATTTTGTAATTGAAATGGCAACCAAAAAAAGAAATGTATCTGTCTTCGATACTATTGTACTGTGGTCTTCAAGATAATACTGATTATTCAAAAAATTGTAATGATTAAATTTTCATTTAAACAGGCTGAGCAGCAAAAAAGTGGAAAACAAAGGCTTATGATAGCTGTCGGAGTGCCAGCATTTGATCGTTCTTGGAGGGAGGAAAATTCAACAAGACGAGCAAGACTTCTAGGCGTGGCAGGAACTGATGTACCGGTCGAAGATATTGATAAACTTACACTTCCTTATAAGGTATTTAGAAATTAGAACTTTTGTGGATTGATCTTTGTCAAAATCCTGATAGTTCAAAGTCTTGAAAATTCCATTTTTTTTAATTAATTTAATTTCTCGAACAGAAATTGTTAAAAAAAACTATCCAACATTTTAATTTCGTATTGTTACGTGTGTGACAACTTAATGTAACGGTTGTGACACAACATTTAAATTGAAATTTTCTAGCTCTAACTAACTTAAAAGAAATCTTCTATACCTAAACTTTACAGCTTGGTGTCAATGGCTACTCGTTTGTAATAAGTAACAATGGTTATGTCATATTTCATCCTGATCTTCGACCATCGGTAAGAAAGCTATAATTTTTGTTAAAATAAAACTCATATAAATCCATTTTCAAACTCTTCTCTTCACAGCAAGACGGTGTGATAAATCCAAACTACAACAGCATCGATCTAACTGAAGTAGAACATCTCTTTGAAGACAATCAACCTCGTCGTCCAGGTGATAAAATTCTCGAACTTCGTGGTAGTATGGTTCGAGCTGAAAAAGGAAACAAAACTAATGTAATTGTCAAATTTCATTACGACAAAATGCGTCGTGTTTCTGAAGAAGCTCAAGATTATTTCTACGAACCATTGGAAAAAACTCCTTTTAGTTTGGGATTAGTTGTTCCCAGTACGTATGGCAAGAGTTGGATAAAAGTTGGCGAAGAAGTCAAAAAAAATATTCACATGGGAATAAATATCTCGGATTTCTTTGTCGGAGAAAATTGGAAGATACATCCAGATTGGTAGGAATTCTCGTTTAAATTTACAATCATACAAAAAAAAACCCATTACCTATCTTAGGGTGTACTGTAAGTATCACTATCTTGAGGGTCATGAATTCAAATCTCCCGAAGAGGAATTTCGTCACTTTTTATCAAAAATGGTTCAAAAAGAATGGGTTTGGTCAGAGCAATATGAAAAAGATGATTCTGACGAAAGTGAAGATATGAAACGTAAGTTAAAACATTTTTATTGTGAGTTTCTTTATTCATATTGATTTGGTATCTCTAGCCAATTGTGGTCGTATCACTCTTCACGATGACGCATATTACTGCAATAAAGAACTCGTACAGTTGGTGATATTTGAAGCCAAAGTCACAAATTCCAGCTATGGCGAGTGGAAATTCAAAGACGACGAAGAAAAAACACTTATCGAACGTTACAATGCTTCTCTTCGTTTTGTAGCCACAATGAGTGGTCTTACAAGATGGCAATTCATCTTTGGCGAAGTGGAAGTCGATACAGATTTTGAATTCGGTGACTACCATACCAAAGCAATTGATGAGACGTGGTATAAAAGTGCAATCCTTCAGCATAGAATTGATCCGGATAGTTTTGTCTATTCTGTGCCACATGCCAATGATCCATTAGAAGGACCTGAATTAAAGGTAACTGCTTCGCATGCAATCTTTCCACGAGATGGTGGAATGGAAGCGCCAGCTTGTGTAGTTGGATTTCAGTTTCCTCATGTCAAGATGTTAGAACGTTTCGTCAATATCACTTCCGAAGAGAATGTAAGTATAGCAGAAATTTAGAAAGAACCAACAATAATCTATGTTTATTTTTGTATACTATTTAAGTGTAATGGCTGCGTTCGGACTTGCAATGAGGACGATCATGAATGCTATGTATTGGACAACAATGCCTATGTCCTTATCTCGCAGGTATACAACGACACGGGACGTTTCTTTGGTGATATCGAAAGTGGCATTATGAATGTCATGATCGAATTGGGAATTTTTAAGGAAATTGAAGTATACGACTACCAAGCATTATGTATGGAACCAGTTAAATTTTCTAGTGATGCTGAATCTTTATTTCATGTAAATTTCATACTTCGTATAACTCACTTGTAAAGCTTAACTATATTTAAAACATTCTTTAGCCAATTCGACTTCTTTCAATCGGTATTAAATGGCTTGTGACAGAATTTTTATGGCACTGGAGTCGACTACAAATGTGGGCCGAGGGTATGCCATGTAAGTTTAATTTTTAATCAACAAAAAAAAACAAATACATCTAAACCCATTATAATTTGAATTTTAGTCTACGATGATGATGACAGTGATGATTACGATAATGGTTACATTGGACCTCGTAAAACAACCAAAGATCCCCAAGGTGACGAAGACGAAGAAAAAAGATTTATATACCCACCTCCGACACCAAAATACGATCATTGTGACATGAGATCAACATTGTACACTCTACAAGAGAAAACTATTAATTTTAACCATTTTATACAATTGAACAATTCAAGACCGTTTCATTTGAAACGAATACCTAAATCCAATTTGATTCTGAT
Source organism: Epistrophe eligans (assembly GCA_951394125.1). NCBI lineage: Eukaryota > Metazoa > Arthropoda > Insecta > Diptera > Syrphidae > Epistrophe > Epistrophe eligans. Next base: position 109,060,097 of record OX596028.1, read on the forward strand.
TGTGGTTAAGGTAATGTATGAAACCCAACACGTACCAATGACAACAAAACCTCAACGAATTGAATATGACCTTGAATTTCCATGCTACAAATTAAATATGAGTTTTTTGGAGCGACAAAGAATAGCTGAATGTTTCACCGAGCATCCTGATGTAAGTTTTTTTTTTTTTGTTCTTTTCATTTTTCCTTAATTTTCTTTTATTTTAAGGAACCTGAGTTTACATATTGTGGTGATGCGGTATCAATTCGTTTGGATGGTTTGAATTTATTTACAAGTCTTGTTATCTTAATCGTAATGCAATACCTCCGACATCTAGGGGATTAAATTTACAAAACCTGTCCGGATCCCACCCTTTGCTGATATAATATGTACAGTAGCTAGGATTTTTGTACCTTTTTATCTTTCTCCCACATATGGCCAAGAAACTTCATAGATACAAATTTGCTTTTGTAATAATTTTTTTTTTTTTTTTTTTGTACCAGTAGTGCCTGTTTATTTTTTTTTAGGATTATTGTTTTGTTTTTGAATGAAACAGATATGTAGCAGATTCCTATTAGTTAAGGTGAGAGAGGTAAATTTGTTTTAGAAAATGAGGAGTAACTCGATAAACTGTCTATTTTTGCAATCAAGTCCTTAGGTTGTTATGGCAGCCTTATCTCAGACACTTTTTTATTTTTTTCCAACTCAATGTGTTTTCTTTTTTTTTGTGATAAGATAACTACAGGCACTTTTTAAATAAAGGATATAAACTTTCAGCCATTAAACTAGCATACAAATAGAAAAGAATCTAGAATAAATGTTGTTCGTCATTTTTGATTTTTCAAACATTATTACAGAAAGCAAACGATTTATCATGATTAGGTTTCTTTATAATTATTAATTTGTTTTCTCGTAAACAATTACCCTTTACAGCACCAAGTATATAATACACATGTAATTTGCAAAATGTTGAAAGTTAAAATATTAAAAGAAGTTTCAGAATAATAATGGAATATGTCCATTTACGATAACTTTAGATATTTCGACTCTCCCGAACGAAAAGTCATTTAAAAAAAAGGAGAACATTCAATTTAAGGGAAAAGACGTTATTTTATAAAGTTTTTTTTTTCAAATGTGCCTTTAGTTTCAAAAACACAGTTTCACAAAATTATAAATATATGTATCTTATTCCATTATTATTCTTCAACACCTCAATAAATGAGGGGCTCTTAAGGTACGAAACCAAGAGACCTTAATTCTTAGGGTAGCACTTTAACTGTTGGAAGGTCGCTTAAGAAAGTATTAGGTATACCTAAGCCATCGAATTATAAATTTCTAAACCGTGAAAAGAATCATAGCTATTTTTTCATTATTTTTCCAACAAAAGTCAGTAAATGTAACTAAACGGAAATTAGCGATACGCAATTATGGGCGCACCATTACATGATTTCCCAATGAGGCCAAATTTAATGTAAGTGGCCCTCCGACAATTATAGTTCTAACTTAATTTAATGAATTTGCCAATGGGTATGTTTGAAACGACTTTTTTTTCGAGTAAAAACATAAATCAACCCAGATACAGTTACAAGGTTTTTTTTGTCGCACAAAAAACTGTATCTTTAATTAATTTATTTATTTATTATAGGTATAGGATAAAAATGAAAACAATTTCTATAAAAATGTTTAGATGTGAAATATATAATTCATTTATCTAGGCCTTGTAGGTATCAATTGTATTCAAATCAAGTCAATGGACACAAGGCCTTAATAAATAATATTTAAAATAAATTATTTTTTGAGTGTTTAATTAATATGTTTTTTTTATTAAATTGAATTATATTTAAAAATAAAATTTGTTAAATGAAAATAATTGTTTTTTTTTTATGGAATGGAATTATTGAGGAAGAATAGGACCTATATGATTTTTATTTTCTGATGGAGATAATAGGTACTTTAGCGTACCTAATTCGAGATACCTTGCTCATGCTCATAATGGAACTTGGAAGATGCAAATCATGCCGGGGAGTTGAATTGATTTCTTGAAATGATATAAATATATGTACATTATGTATACCTTCATATTCATAGGTATTTATTATCGATTCCCAAACAACATTACCATGAAAGAATATGAATGAATAATATATTATGTATTAATGTTATACCATTTCGAGCTACAGATATAGTGTGCCAATAAAAACCTTACCATCAAAATTATACCAAAACATTTTAGGACATTAAAAAATTTCAAATAAAATATGCCACTGTGCTGTGACGAAAGAGTGCAGCTTACGCGTGACCTAAACACAAGCCGTAAAAAATCGTAGTACACTTCTGTGACGAGAAGCTTTATGGCCTTCTGCACACTAAGCGTCTCGTCATAGAAGCGTAATACTATTGTTTATTGCTGGAGTGTAGCTTGTATGTTTCTCACGTGTGTTTCAATAGACAACCGCACACGAAGCGTAAATTGCACATATTCGTCGCAGCAAACAAGCTACAAATCGCTTGACGCACAGCATTGGCAGTCGCCAAGCGTATTTGCTGAACATTTTGGTGAAAATTCAATCTCAACTTTCAATACAAGCCAACATTGTATGGAAATGTTCATTGTTTTAGCTATGTACATATGATGTGAAGTTTCGTATGCAGCAGAAGTCTAATCGTAGTGGAATCGTTGCTGCATGTCGAATCTTGCACGTGTCTATGACGAAGCGATTCGTGTTCAGAAGGCCTTAATCTTTTAATAATAACACTGGCCTACAACATTGATTTTTTGTCTCTACTTAAAAAATCCGTCTCCAGAATTGGACCCATAAGATCAGGATTTAAAGACATTTCCATTCAAAAAAACCGTGTACGGAAAAAAATTTAATTAAAAAATTGAATTGAATTGAATAGGCGTAATGTTTAAATACGACAATAAGAAACCCAATTTATTTGTTTTTCTACAAAATAATTTATAAAAAAAAAAAACTTACCATCATCTTGCAGCATAATTTGTTTTCATATATTATGTTCTTGAATCTTGACATTTTTTGAATTCCTTAGATATTGAGGCCTTCCAATTCACTTAAAACTTCAATAAAAAATTAACACTTTATGCTGTCCAAATCAATTAAAAGCACATTATTTATTTAACCACTTTGATCACCTCACCGACACAAGGTTTATTTTCTAAAAATTAATTATAAATTTTCTGTAAATTAAACGACAAACAAAAGCTAGCGCGATACGATACAAGATACGACAAGCAAAAACAACGGTGAGCTCGATATAGAACCAAATGTGGTGTTTATGAAACGGTTAACTTCTTAACACACATCCATACACTCCCACTCCAAAGAACCTTTTACTACTACAATTATAATTGTCATGAGTCTGAACATTTTTGCGATACACATGCATTAGAATATTGCGCAATTGAATAGAAAAAACTGAAAATACAATCATAAAAATCAAAATTGAGTTTATAATAAAAATACATACATAGTTATCAAATGAACAAGTTTTAACATGTTTTTTAAAGGGGGAATTTTGTATTAATAGGTCTAAATTAAAAAAAAATACCTTCATCTTCATAGATTTTCCACCGATGTACCAAACAAACAAAATTAATTAAATACATAATTGTACTGGAAAGGGGTTATGGCGAACGAAATTTTCCAGGGGTATTTGGCCGTGATATGGGGAGATTCACGATAGGAAAAGAACTATTCGAGGGAATAAAATATTCCCAAAATAGGTCCCAAATAGTCAGATTAAAGTAAAATGAATCCTGTGATATGAAATATGAGGCATTTTCTCTAGGGCTAGAATTATAGAGGTGGAATTTTATGACAGTAAATCTGAACTAGTTCTGTGTTCAGGAGCGAAATTTTGAGGTTAGAATTCAAGACTAGAATTTGAAATGAAAAACTTCGGATCTAGGGCATGAATTCAGTTACAGTAAGTACAGTATTTGTGGGTTAAATTTAAGTCATGGAAAATCAGGGCTTGGTATCATACAACTCTCAAACATTACTATATAATGTACATATGTATGTACGTGTTCCTTATTTATTTCCGTTACAAAAACTAAAAATCAAATTCGTTCACAATAATATAACTTTTAAGTCTTTCTTTTTTATTATAAAAAAAACTTATATAAACTATTTAATGCATAAAATTGTAAGTTATTAGAAATACTGATTAATTTTATTCGATTAAGTAAGGAAGACCACTTTTGAAGTGATGTGTATGTTTGATCGCAGATCTTCAAGATTTTTATGATTTTTTTTTTGTATTAATTCTAATCACTTGCAGTCGACAGAACTGCTTTAAAGTACTCACTATCCAACTCTTGTATATCTTTTTTAAATTGTTCTACCAATTTGGTAAGATCGCCTTCATTTATATCAACATTATTTCCCGATGATAAATTATCAATAGCTGTTTCGATTTTATTGATTAATTCTTCATCTTTTTGAGTTCGTTTTTGAACATTTTCATCTTCGAATTCATGGTAGACATTTTGAGCCATCTATGAGGAAAAGATTTTTAGAATAGAAAAAGGAGAATGAAATTCTAATAACTTTGTAAGCTTTCTCCTTACCTTAACAACAGAGTCAGGAAAATTGGCTAATCTAGCTACTTGAATACCAAAACTCTTCTGCATTACTCCCGGGCGAACTTGAAATAGAAGGGTAAAGTTCTCATCGTCAGCAAGAGCCGCCATATGGCAGTTTCTAACTGTCGAACAGGTTTCGGCAAGGTTTGTAATTTCATGGAAATGGGTAGCAAACAATGTGAAGCACTTGGTTTCCTTAGCAAGATGCCTGAAATTTGTAGAGATGTATAGATAACAGATACCCAATGAGATAATATGGAAATAAATTAATTTCTCTGTCCGAATGAAGAAAGTTAACTTACTCTGCAATCGACCAAGCAATTCCGCAACCTTCATATGTGGAGGTTCCTCGTCCTAGTTCATCAATGATCACAAGGGATTTATCAGTGGCAGTCTAGAAAAAAATCTATCATCCAGGAATTCTCGTTTTTTTTTCTTAAACTTACTCTTATGATTCCAGAGGTTTCAATCATTTCGACCATAAATGTGCTCAAGCCTTTGATGATATTATCACTCGCCCCAACTCGTCCTAAAATCGAGTCTACCATTGAAATAGTTGCCTGGGAACACGGCACAAATGATCCAACGTGTGCCATCAGAACTGCTGTTCCTACAGATCTAATATAAGTACTTTTGCCACCCATGTTCGGTCCAGTTATAATGAACATATTGCAATCATCTGAAAGAGAACACTGAAAATCTGAATCGTCATTGCCGTAACCCTTACCTTTCTTAAATTCCACATCGTTGGAGATAAATGTAACGTTCTCTTGCAATTCGAGACATGGATGTCGCACTTCCTTTAGCGTCAGTACTCCGGATCCCTCGTCAAGCATCTTTGGACGAACATACGGAGTGGGAGCGTTATGAGCAGCAACAGCAAAACTCACCAAACAATCTAATTGAGCAATTTGATTGTTCAACGAAGTCAATGGAGCTGAATACCCCTTAGCCACGTCGATTACTTGTTCGACAATTGATTTCTGTTGCTCCTCGTACTGCTCTCGGATTTCTCCAAAATCCTGACTATAGCCAGCTAGCTTGTCCGAAGTAAATCGAACTCCTCCTCGAATGACATCAAGAATTTTATAAGTCTTAGACTTCCTCAAAACTGAATCATCTTTCAAAGCGATCCTAAAGTGATAACCGAGATGTGACACGGTTTCGAGTTTGACAAATTGCCCTTTGTCTAACTCCAGATCTTGACTTGCCTTCAATAGCAATTTATCCATTTTCTCATGGATTTTATTCAATTTGTCCTTCATCTCTGCCAAATCATCATCAAAGGAAGCCTTCACCATGTATTCACCATTTTCGACAATTTCCAAATCGATTACTTGTTCTACCATTTGCTTCAAGCCTAGCAAGTCCCCCAGGGTGCTTTTCATTGGTTCACAGATCACACTTGACACTGTGTTGTTCTCCAACGCCAAAAGCGATGAGATAAGACGAGGTGCTCTCAGAATCACCTGATAGATCCGAAAGAGATCTTGTAGGGAAGCTTTCTTTCTCATCAGTTTTTTAGTGAGCATCAGTATGTCTGGAATTCGTTTTAAATAGTCATCATGGATTGATGACATAGCTGTTGGACTCTCTGTCAAGCACTGGACGACATCGTGTCGATCATTGAGGACTTCTTTGCTGCGTAGAGGCTGCTTTACCCATTGAGCCATTAGCCGATGACCCTGTGCCGTGCGACAAAGATCAAGAACTCCCAGAATACTCTGCCAGCGAAAGGACGGAGCCGTGATTTGAGTTCCAGGCTTAGGCAGGATATTAAGGGCTGACACAGCAGCAGCATCGAGATGGACATAACGATTTAAATTCAATGTTTTTAGCGCGTAGTGCCCCAGATTGCCTGCATCGGACACCAGGCTTAGATAATTTATAGCTGCTCGAAGACACTCCATGGCAAATTCCATGTGGATCTCTGGGAATGTTGAGGCGTCTTCTTGCTGTCCCTTGGCGAAACGCAGTAGTTTGTTTAGATCCTGAATGAGATCAGATTTCTCTCCGGTCGTCTTCTTCGCTGGAGAAACCATGACTCCGTTGCGTTCCATGAGAGTTTTTATGGCAGCGTACTGAAAACGTTATTTAAATATTAATGCTTCCTTGTGAAACTAATATTCTTAAACTAACCTCTCCTTCGATGTTGGGCAGAAGACACTCCTTGGGGCCAAGTAAAACAACTGTTGCTTCCAACTCCGTGAAAAAATCATCATCGACGAACTCAGTGACCAAAAAGAGACAATCGTTTTGTTCCACCGACACAAGACCGATTTTCTTTTGAGCTCCTTCTATGCGCATTTGAAGGGAGATTAAAGTATTTCCCACCAGAACTTCTTTGTTCGCGAAAAGTAAATCTTCAAATTGAAGGAGATTTCCTGGTGATCCACGGAATTCAATTTTCCAATCGGAAGAGTTTGGTTTTTTTGTGTAAACCTCAACTCGATAATTCTTAACCAAGAGTAATTCTCGAATGACAGTTTCAAAGTGGTTTTTCGAAAGAGTAAGATAAGGAAGTTTGTCGGAATCATCATTACCATCAGGTGACATAATCTGGATGTGGACAGTAGTTTTGTAAATGATTCGCGACACCAGTTCGGTGTCATCGAGCCCATGAATGGAATAGAACTCTGTTCGATCAAAGAATCGGACTGTTGTAGCTGGTTTCTAGAAAAAGGATGTAAGTAGGTAAAATAAAAATGAATCAGGGGTATGTGAAAAAGAAGGATGAGAAGCATTACTTCACCAAGTTTTGCGTAGAATTTTATGAAGTTTCGTTGGGCATTGATGTCTGGAATGAAAATGAAAAGAGAAAGATATTGTAATGTGCCAGGATCAGTTCCAATGTCATGCTTTAATATGGACATTATGTTTAAATGAGGAGCTTCTGCAAGCAGATGTTATGTGGGTAGTGTCGCACTGACACCAACCCGGACTTTTTTTTATTATGTCTATTATTATTTAACCATAAGGAATCAAAAATCCCCATTTCAAGATTTATGGTCGACATGCGGATCAAAGCTATGAACTTACCCAAGTTTAAGGTATGATTGGGCTTTAAACCGTCCATTATAAGTGGATTTTATGTTACTTTTAAGAATTCTAAGTTGAAAATTACTTTACTTTATTGTTAAACAAAAACTTTGAAAACAAAATTATTAAATAAACAAAAATCGACGACACAGATAAAAGAATAATAAACAATTAACTGGCGCCAGAAAATTTGCTCAAAACTGAAATCAAAAGTCAAAACAACTTTTGACATTTGCAAATTTACTTCGTTTCAATTCCAATAATTTTATTGAAAAAAAAATATGATTTTTATTGTAAATGGATCTTATTAAGGTTGAAACACAAAAAAAAAATGGAGTCCTTAAAATATTTTTCAAGGCCTACGTATTTGGACTTAATACATAAAATACAAAAATGACAATTATGTTAGAAAGAAAGAGAACGCATGAGAAGATTTGCATCTTTTCACAAAATACAAAAATGACAATTATGTTAGAAAGAAAGAGAACGCATGAGAATATGCATGGTGTAATTTTCTTCATCTTCGTTATTTTTAATAAAATACTCAAATTTCACATCAAATACACCAAAATTCACAAAAAAAAATAATCAACAGTTGGATTGTTTGACAGTGCTGTTACACTCTTTTGCTCACAGAAATATTTGTCTAGCAGAAATTTACAAGTTTTTCACTGACGGAGAAATTATTTTTTCCTTCATTATGACGTGCTATCGTTATAACATTTTTGCTGTTTATTGATAAACAGGATTTTCTGATAATTTGAATTTTTGAAAATTTTCAAGTTACTCAATCGCAGTTCCAAAAGTCTACTAATTTTAGTCAAAAGTTCTATCAAAGTTTATATAAAAAAATTATAGAAATTGGCAGATCTGGGAAGTAAAAGAACACATTTCAATTTTTGTTTATTTTATATTTCAGAGCGCTCACTTCAGCAAGCGAATCCAGTAAATGGCAGTAAAATTTGGGAAATTTCCAGTTACTCAGATATGTAATGCCTGTTTGTAAATTCTTTGTTCAACAAATTTCCCAAAATTGAGTTTTTCCTATGGGTTTCGACAGGCAAATTTCACGTTACTAAACAGAACTATTATCTGACCAAATAAAAAAAAAAAAACACTAGACAAAATTTCCCTCGGCAGATGAACACTTTTTCGTGACAGATCTCATTTCATTTTGTGGATGAAAAAAAAAAATTAAACTTCATTTCATTTATTATGAGGGAACACTCAAAATTGCTGAGTGTACAATCAAATACCTCAAAATATAAAAAAACATAATTTTCAAAAATATAGACAAAAAAATAACAAAAGATAGAATAAAATAAAGCACTTTATACCTACTTCCATTGACGAAAGTTAATAAGTGGGTGGATTTATCGGTGAACTCAAATAATAAGTCTATCAAAACAAATGGATAATTCTAATTCCGATGAAGACAACCGTGATAAGACAATCGATGAAAACCCATCGAAAAAATCAAAACTTTCCATGAAATATGAAAACTTTTTTGAAATCATTAAATTGTATCCTTGTTTATTTAACAAAAGCCAAACGCCAAGAAATAAAACAATCAAACAACATGCACTTCAAGAAATCAAAGCGAAAATTGAAAATGTTCATGGTATTAATTTAAGTGGCTCACAAATAAGAAAGAAACTTGAAAATATGAAGATGCGCGCCAAAGCCAAGAGAGATAAAATACAGATGGGTGATTTGGCAACAAAATTCAAATACTTTGAAGAGGAATTACTTAAATTAATGGATTATAAAAATAATTCATTCGCAAAGTTTATAACAGGTTTGTGTTAATCTGCCAATTAAAAAAAATACTGCATGAACTGAATATTCATTTGGTACCTACTTTGTCAAAGTCTTTGCTGGGCTAATCACGTATACTATGCTATCCACTACAGATTTATCGTTACGAATTCAAATTTTCGTTGATATAACAAGGCTTCTGCCGGAAACAGTTAAATGAAATTAAGCACTACTTCCCCATCAAGACATAAACTAATGCATTTATATTTAAAAAAGAAATAGGACTGTTCGAACTTTTCAATAAACATTCGTGTTTATTTTTTTAAACAGGATAACTTGGGGAAATTCATGGGTCAAGGATCAACATTTCCTTATCTATGTGACTGACATAAATTGCTTTCCTAACAATGAGGCCATATACATTAAATTTGGTTAACCTGTTAATCTCATTCCATTGTATTATTTGTTCACATTTCCACTTTAGCAATGAAAATACATTAAATATTTTGTTTTTAATTTTCTAAACTTTAGATCCTGAGCAATGCGATGTATCAGCAGATTCTAGCAAATATTTTAAATATGAAGCTGAAGACGAGATGTCACAAGACGACGACGAAGAAGAAAAAAAAATATCAAAACCACCAATGTCATCTGATGTTATTCAAGGAATTGAAATAAAATGCGAAACAAATGAATTGGATCAATTAGATGAACTAAATTCCAAAGATACTGATAGTTTTATTTCCGAAGAAGATAAAATGGAAGAAAAAACAACAACAATAACAAAATTAGGTTTTGGTATAAAAGAAAAAGATTTTTTTGATATAATCAAATGTTATGGTTGTTTATTTGAAAAAAGTCAAGCTCCACATGTTAAAGTTATAAAGCAAGATGCTCTTCAAGATATCAAAGAAAAAATCAAATTAATTCATGGAATAAATTTGAATAATTCACAAATTAGAAAAAAAATCGATAATATGAAAGGACGTGTTAAAGGAAAATTATATAAATCAATAAGAAGAAATTCACCAAGGCATAAGTTAAAAGCACACGAGAGGCAGCTGCTGAATTTGATGAAATTTAAAAAAATATTAGGTCTGTTAATTTTGTTCATTATTCATATAGATTTTAAGGTCAATTGGGGGTCAATTAAAAATAACTTTTATTTTTCATCTTAAAACCATAAAAAGTCGGTTCATTGGGACCTTAAAAAAATCAAAATATTTCAAAGATTAACTTTAACTGATTACCTCTTATAAAACATTCACTTTTAGATCCAGAGCTATGCGGTGAACCGAATACCAGTGACGATTCAAATGATGCCGAGGAAGTAGTTTTTGAAAAAGAAAAACCACAATTATTACCATCGAGTGAGTTTCCCAACTGTTTTAATTCTACTCCAAGATCAAGTGAAAATAATCAATTTAGGAAATTCACAGTATTTGCAATGCAAAAAGAAGTTTTGATAGAACAAAAAGAGTTGAATAAACAACAAAATGAGCTTAATAATTTACAAAAAGAAATTTTAACATTAAAAAAAGAAAAACTGTTACTAGAAATAGATTTACTAAAAAAGAAAGATAATGTGTAAAAAATAAAAACAAATTCTCTTGTACCTCAAATATCTTTGGCTTTGTACTTTTTTTTTAATAACTCAGAGATATTAAGAAAATTTGTAATGGTTCGCTTGAATTTGGTCTTATAGTTTATGTAAATATGTATGTATATAATTAAAAGTATACAATTGTTTATTTATATATTTTAAAATAAATTCCAAAATAGTCTTAAGCTCAACACAAATAATTGACGTTTCATTTCTTAAATTGGCTATAACTACAATTCGTCAATAAAATTTTAAAACGAGATTGAGCTTGTTTTAATTGGTCAAATTAGTTCACACCTAGATTCACAATAGGCCTACAGATGTGTTTTTCATCCACTCTACGGTTAGAGGCCTAATGATGAGTTCAACATCGACCTGAAAATAATTCTTTGAAGACAACAAAATTCTTTTAACTTCTAATTTTTATTATTATGGATGGTGTTTTTGTTTTTTTTTTTTAAGAAGAAAAACTAATTGTTAACTAAAAATAATTTCATTTAACTACACAAATTCTTATTGCTAGAAAATTGGTGCCATTTGTCTAAATAATAAAATACTTCTTATGATCGTATTATTTATTTTTATTATACTGATTCTATTTTATATAATAGTATTCTTTTTTTTATATTGAATACCGCGAATTTTATTAATTTATTTATAACATAACATTCAGGTTTACTTATTTTTTTTTTTTTTGTTTTAAATATATATTTGTATATACTTTTTGATCTCTCTTATATACACAAAGAAATTAAAAATAATACATAAATGTAATAATAAAAAAAAATAATTCTTTTTGTCAAGATGAAGAAGTTATTTTTGTGGAAAAAATGAGCAATATACCTAAAACGGGATAGAAATAGATTTTCGGCTTTGGTCGATTTAGTTTTTTTTTTTAAATCACCCAAAAAGTCAAAGACAAAGAGAGAGTGACAGAGAGAGAGAGAGAGAGCTAAAGAGAAATTTTCTTTTCTCTTCAACTTAATATCGAAATTTTTGTAGAGTAATATTTCCTCCACACTCGGCACTCGATCACAAGAGACGGAAATTTGATTATCATAATAAGGACAAATAAAAAAAAAATTACTTTACGGAACTATATAATTATTATACTTTTGTTTTTTTTTTTTTTTGTTTTTTTTTTTGTTTAAACTAAAAACTTAACACGAGCATTGATCCTTATTGGTGAGTGTCTCGTTTGTCAATGATGTTCGTCCTGGCTGTGATGGTCGATGTTGTACCCCCGATTCAGAGGCATTTAGATCTAAACGACCTTCTTGAATGTTTTGATAGATCTTACGTGCTGTCTCAAGAAAAGCTTCTTCGACATTTTGGCCACTAGAAGTTATATTGTTTTTTTTTTTTGTGAAGACTTAAAAACAAAAAATGAAAAACTTACGTCATAGCACTCGCTTCAAGGAACATCAAGCCATTTTCGTCGGCAAATTCCTTAGCCTCTTCATAGGTGACCTCTCTGGTGCTTTCCAAATCAGATTTATTGCCAATCAAAAAAATTACTGTACTTGGATTGGTGAGATTTCTTGTATCTGTTAGCCAGCTGCTTAAATGATTGTAAGTTGACCTTAAAAAAACAAATTTGAGATTCTTGATTGTTTTTTTTTTGTTTTGTTTAATTAAACATACCTCCTTGTGATATCATAAACCATCAAAGCACCAGCCGCTCCTCTATAATACGACCGAGTTACTGCCCGAAAACGTTCTTGACCAGCAGTGTCCCAAATTTGTAACTTAATTTTCTTATCATCGACTTCTATAATACGTGTTCCGAACTCAACACCAATTGTATGTGGACAATTGGCCATAACTAGCAATTCAAAAAGAGGATACATTTTAAATTTATAAGTATGCGCTGTTTTTTTTTTTATTTTAAATAAACTTACACTTTTTCTCTGTGAACTGATGAAGGAGACATGACTTGCCAACTCCCATATCACCAATAATGATATACTTAAAGATATAGTTGTAGTTATACGGTGCAGACGTCATTGTAACTAAAAAAAAATAGAAAAAAAAGAAAACTCATGTTAAAAATGGATGCAATCAAATCCAATTAAGCATTAAAATTACAACGTTCAAGAACAGAATCGCCTGTTTCTTTGATTTGATTTAGAATTTCCATTTTATTTCCTCTTTTTTTTTTAAAGACAGGAAGAGTCACCCAGTATCAAAATGTAAAATAATTGACTAGGAGCAAGGTATACATTTTTTGGTGTACGTATGTATTATCAACATTAAGTTAATTAAATATTCATGAGACAGAGGTAAAGTAGTTTTTTTTTGTTGATAAGGAGACTCTTGAGAGCTGCAAAAAATATTTTAAAAGGAAAACATTTTTAAGCAAAAATGCAGTCTCTAAGTTCAATAAGATGAATTCAAAGCCAGAGATCAATTCTTTACATTTAATTATGAACTAATGATTATTTATAATTCAAGCCCCACTTACTTATTGAACCACTTAATGTTCATATATTTTCCTAATGACGAAAAACAAAAGAAACAAATTTAATTGCACGTTTGGATGAGGTATGTATTCAATGGCATGACGAACTCTATTTACTTAAATAAAAATAACAACAAAAAAAAGTCAGAAGAAAGGTTAACCTAACAGGTTTGAATAGAAAACAAAGTTAAATTTACATCAAATGGTGGTTGGTTGTTGAAATTAAGAAAATTTATAGAAAAGGTTGTACTGTTGTAAGTTTTTCTTCTTTTTTTTAACTGAGTTGACTTTTGTGCTGCTGCTGCTGCTGTTTTTGATTATTTTCTCCACCCACTTCTATAAACAAAATCCAAGTCCATTGATATTTTCTGGTAATTTTCTGTAAAATATTTTTTTTTATGTATGTATTTATTATGTCAAGTGGTTTGGTATTGTTGAATTAAATTTGCGTTCTGGTTGAGAGATTTGCGACGTAGTTGCTGTTGGAGGTGTACAGTGAATCGGCAAAGGTTCATTGCATGATAACATCAGCTGAAGAATATATATTTTTTTTTTAAATATACGACTATCTCGTAATAAATCGAACCTTACAACGATGAATGATAAATTTAGTCGCTTTAATTTTGAGAGAATTGCCCCTCCCTCCTTGCATATTAAGAGATAGAAAATTATAAGAATCTTTGAAAAGCAAAACATTTTTATATAAAATCAAAGGAATACAATCAAGTAAATGGAAAGAGCATCAGATAAATAAATCATTTGTACCTTATCATTTTGTAACGTGGTGTTAAAGGGAGGGAATAACTGATTGTAAATTCGATAGAGAGTCATGTTTATATTAAAACGAAGTTAAAAATAAAATTTGATTCTGCATTATTCATTGAGATAAAGCACAATCCGCAATGGATTCAAATTTTTTATTTTGTAATTCTACAGAAAAACATGAAAATAAAATAAAAGTGAATGAATAAAACTAAGTCATTCAATGCCATGACGTAAATTGTTTCTCTGAATCGTTGCTTATCTTTAAATATTTTAAAAAACGAAAACGGATTACTTAATTAATGTAATTAATAGTACATATATATGTACATATGTATTTCCGAAAAAAAAAAAAACATTTTTTCCAAGAAGAAAGAGCAAGCTCTTTAATACCCCTCTTAAAATCGTGATAAAAATAAAAATCAGTGCTTGGATATATGTGTATGAGTAGCAACTCTTCTCATTTTGCCATTGTTTATAAACGCAAATAGACGCTTGGTCGGGTTTTACACAAAGCGTTTTTCAAATAAGATTCTTTTAGACTCTTTTATAGGATTTTCACACCAAATTAAAATCTTAACATCGAACAAAAAAATTAAAATTTCAACTTGGGTTTCCCCTCTACATTTTTAATTTTTATAATTTTCGGACGGGGAGTCAAGTGGTCGTATGAAATAAACCGAACGTAGCCCATTCTTAAGTAGGTAGGTACATTATGGATGACTCGTCGGATTAGGGCATACGTTTTTTTTTTTCAAAATCAAAATCGGTTCAAAAAAACAAACAAATTCTTTATTAGAATGTGTTTATGTTAGACTTGGGATTAACAATTTGAGCAGTGATAATGACTTGATTAACTATTCTTGTCAAATAAAAATTGACTAAAGAAATGCCAATGTCCGCAGCCGGTAAACATACTTCGCGCAGTTTTTTTTTAAGTCGAGCGAAGTGCATACCCCACTTTTACTGGCGACATACTGTTATAGGTATAGATGTTATGAATTGGCATTTTTAATTTTGTCTAGGTAATAATCTCACCAGGATACTACTTAAACATCTGAAACTGTCCTAGTTATTGCCACAAAATCTTTTTCTTGTTCGTTCTTCTTTAATAATATCAACGTTGAGGCAATGATGATGATGAAAGCCACATTGTCACTGCTAATCTTTTAAAAAGTCACGTTCAAAAAATGTGAGCTAAAGAATATTTTATTAAATATATCAGACAGTCCTGAATCTAGATGTATGTATACCTATTTCTACATACTAAATCTTAAGTTCGTTAACTTTATTATTAAAATAAAATAATTCTTGGAAATAGACAAAGCACCCAAGTTGACAACAAAGTGAGCGTTTGAGTACTAAGGAAACGATACGAACGAACGAAGCAATGCATATTAAATTAGCAAATCACCTCTGACTATTGCTACAACGATGGGAATACGAGCCAAGACATGAAACGGCGGCGTATAATCGTGTAGCTGTGATTGGATTTGACTAGTTTCGGATTGCGGTTGACCCACCATCTCCCTTCTCCCAAACAATTTTATGTTGAAATCGTTCTGGAACTGGATTAGGAAAAAACTACAAACAATTTATCTGTCGATCTTACAAGATTAAAAAACATCTGTTCGAACGCAAACAAACGAAATTTCAAGAAAATTAAAAAAAATAACCAAACAAGGGGTGTATGAGAAAAAAAAAAAACAAAACATAAAATCTGCAGATGGACTTCCTTTAATCTCAAGCCAAGTTTGCGATGTAATTCTTATAACAATTAAACTAAAAGATTTCTGTAATTTCTTCTTCTAGAAATTGATTTTTCACGGAAAACTTGAAGAAAATTGATGCGTAGAAAAGAAAAAAAAAATTAAACCCTTTCTATTAACTTACCGACAATTTTTTAGTTTCGAGTTGATAAATTAATTCACTTTTTTCTTTGTTAAAATTGCAAACAAATTTTTGGCGTCGTTAGTAAGTTATTTTGTAATTTAATAATAAATTGATTGTCTTTTTTTTGTTTTGATATTTTTTTCTTCTTCGTTTATGATTTGTTAATAAAAATGGGGTAGATTTAGATTGCTCATGCAAATTTCCATGGAATTATCTAATTAATGACATTTTTGAACTGTTATACCAGTTGATGTGATGCGAAAAGTTTTTAATTGCTTTAATTTTTATAACTTTTTACGAGTTTTTTCTTTGTTGTTTGAATAAATTAAAGGAAAATTGTGATTTTTCCTTTTTTTGTTACACGACTTGAGATTTGATCGAGAGGAAGTGAAAAATGTTAAAAGTAATTTTAATTGTGCACAGTTCACAATGGTTAAAATACAAATAAATGTAGATATTCCCGGAATTTAATGGAATTGTGAGCGAATTGATTGAAATGAAACAAAATTGACAATACTGAGACGAAATGGTAAAGTATAAATTTATAGGGTGTTTCTGGAATGCCGCAGTTACAGGTTTTATACATTTTCATTAGACCAATAGCAATTTCTCGCAAATTACAGACAAAAAATTCTAATTTCGATTGACAGATCATTTTATTTTGAACTTTCAATGGATTCCATTTGAATGTTCGGCTTTGAACATAATTTTATATCAATTTTTTGTGCAAATTTGGTTGAAATTGCATCATTTCAAAATGTATGGGTTATTAGATACATAATTTGAAAAAATAGTACAAATAAAATCGCTTGGTCTTATTTATAAACGTTGTCTAACTTTAGACAACTGTCCAACTTTTTAAAATGTGTTCAAAAACCTTGTCTATTGTTGTCTTATAGCTACCTTACTTAGACACAAGAGTAGATTGTCTTAACCGTGAATAATGTGATATTTATTTTTATTAAATAAAACATATTTCCACCAATTTGAAAATATTTAGACAGTGTCTAAGTAGACAAAAATCTAATAAATACGACTGGCTATATATAATAACTCGATTAATTCACACTTAAATTCAATTTTTTAAATTCAATGGATATAAATTAAAAATTTATTTCTCAATACTCAGGTTCAACAAAAATTGTCAGTACAGGGAAAATAGGACATTTGCCTCTCACTGGTTGCATTTTAGCTTGCATAAACATTTTTCCGTAGTTTACATTTATTAATCGTAACAAATGAAAAGAAAACAGTTCGCTTTCATTTAAAGAAGAAACATATATCTGCTGCTTTTCCTACGTCTTCCGATTTATTTAAGGCCATATAAAATGTGTTTGTTGCCTCATCAATTTGCTGTTTTTTTCCGCACTTAGATCCTTTGAAGATTTTGTAGCCATTTGTACATCAATATGTATATAAATAACGCAATGCTAATAATTACAAACAATATTAAAACAATATTAATTAACTTTTGATTAAACCTGAAAAACAATAAATATTACTAATAGTAATAATACGTAATTAATCAAAAACAATATCACTGAAAAACACAATCAAAAGTATCTGTGCATTTGAGGATGAATGGTAACTCCGTTGAGATCTAGATAACGAGCGCACGTTCGTATTGACAGTATTCCAAACATTCAATTGGAATCTATTAAAAAAAAAAAAACATTAAAAATCTCGAAATTCGAAGTATAAAAAGCGAAACAGAAAGAGAAAACAATAAAACCGAACTGTCTAATCAACTAATTAAGTTAATTTTAGATGAAAACATTTTTTCTGTAATTTGCGATGAGGGTAAGCTGCGATGACGTTTTGTTATTGTGGACTTTAATTTTTAAGCGTTCAAAAATACACACCCTTTAATTTATAAACCAATTCCAAACGGCCGTCCAACTCCAAAATCTTATTATATATAAACATGTTCTATCAGACAGACACTGCATTTTGGTTGTCCAAACCTATATCTGTCCCCTTTCACACGAGGAAACTGAGCTTCCAGCAACTTTCAGTGTCTAAGTAGACAAAAATCTAATAAATACGACTTAGTTGGTCTTATTTATAAACGTTGTCTAACTTTAGACAACTGTCCAACTTTGGAAAATGTGTTCAAAAACCTTATTTGTTCTTGTCTTATAGCTGCCTAACTTAGACACAAAAGTAGATGGTCTTAATCGTGAATAATGTGATATTTATTTTTATTAAATAAAGCATATTTCCACCAATTTGAAAATAGTTAGACATTGTCTAAGTAGGCAAAAATCTAATAAATACGACAGAGTATGTTCAATGAGCAAAGAATTGTCAAATTATCTTAAAATGGGAATGTTTATTGAACGTATCCAAATGTTCACGAAATTGACAGATTACAGGGATGCCACAGGAATGCGTTTATAAATAAGGAGATATCCAACTATTTAGACAGCTGGGCCACTGTGCAAGAGTGTTCTAAGGAATTGTAATATATACGACTGGCCAAATATAAAGTTTGTAAATAGGTGTCTTTTTGCAAGTGCGGGGGAAATTGCACGAAAAAACGTAGCCCGTAGGGGATTAGTTGTTGTTGTATTTAAGATGGTGGTTGTTTACCAGTGACGTCGTTTTTTTCGTTTAATTCCCTCCAGGCTTACAAAAAAACGTGCCCATTATTAGGCCACCAACAAAGGATCACGGTGATTATTGTGAATTACCAACAATCACACAACTTGCACTCATTGAACATGACCCACTTTAGTTCACATTTTTCCTTTCTGTCATTTGTCAATTCTCTTTCACACGTGCTGACATTTCTTGTTTACGATTTTTCCACCGAAAGAAATGAATTTTAATAAATTTTAATTTTACAAAAAATAAAGAATAAAATAAAATGTTTGTTTCCGATGTAAACGATGTAAAAGTCTATAATCTAAGCGCTGGCAAATCTGTACCAGAAGTAAGTAACAAAAGAAAAAAGATTCAACCAACATTTTTCTAACTTGGCGCTAAATCAATTTTCCCCCAGTGGCTGACGGATCGACGAAAACGTTCTCAATTAATGAAAAAGGTTGACTCCCGGCGACAAATCGAACTCATTCAGGACTTTGATATGCCCGGTGTGTCAACCTCGATTCGTATGAGTCCAGATAATCAGTACATTCTGGCCACGGGAACCTACAAGCCCCGTGTTAAGTGTTTTGAGGTCTCGAACTTATCCATAAAGTTTGAACGCTGTTTTGACTCCGAGGTGACCACTTTCGAAGTCCTTAGTGACGACTACAGTAAAATGGTGAGGTTTGGTCGAAATTATTGACTAAAAAATAACAAATCTTCCATTGAACTATGAATCTTGTCCCTCCCTCCAGGTCTTTCTGCAATGCGATCGATATATCGAAATCCATGCTGCCCATGGCAGACACTATAGACTGCGAATACCTAGATTTGGCCGAGATATGAAATATCATTCGCCTTCCTGTGATTTATTTATTGTTGGCACATCAAGTGTAAGCCATGCGAAATCATTCGAAGTTCAAGATGTATTAATGCAATTTCTTCTTGGTTTTAGGATATTTTCAGGTTAAACCTGGAACGAGGTCAATTCCTGCAGCCATTCGAGTCCGAAGCAAGTTGTTCCAATGTCTGTGAAATCAATCCGGAACATCATCTCCTAATGGTCGGCACGAAAGAAGGCACGGTTGAGGCCTGGGATCCTCGAGATCGCCGAAAATGTGCCACTGTCGATGTTGCCATGAAGTTTCCTAATTCTAAAAAGTTCCCATCGGTAGGTCGATTCACTTTAATTTTATTGGGAATCGAATGAATTCCTTTCTTCCAGGTCACAGCAATGAAATTCAAAAATGGCCTCCAAATGGCCGTTGGAACAGCCACAGGCCATGTTCTCATCTATGACATTCGTTCACGAGAGCCTCTATTCGTGAAGGATCATTTGAATAAGCTTCCAATCAAGCGACTGGGCTTTAATCCAAACCAACAGTCGGTGTACTCCTTGGATTCGGCGATGTTCAAAGTCTGGGATGAAGCCAGTGGCAAACAAACAGCCTATGTGGAATCCGCATCGAATTTCAACGATTTCTGCACAATTCCCGAGACTGGAATGTTCTTCTTCGCCCAGGAAGATATCAAAATGATGACCTACTATATTCCATCAATGGGACCAGCGCCCAGGTGGTGTTCCTTTTTGGATAATCTTACAGAGGAGATTGAATCCGAGGTAAGAAACGAACTTCTTTGGCTCCGATAGAATACTAACTTTCTTTCTAGGTCGTGGAGAACATGTACGATGACTACCAATTTATCACACAAAAGGAGCTGGAGGAACTCGGCATGGAAGAGCTCATTGGAACTAAACTTCTCAAAGCCTATATGCATGGGTGAGGTTTTAAGGATGTTTCTCTTAAGAATTCGGAATTTAATCAGTTTATTTCCAGATACTTCATCGATGCACGACTGTATAACAAGTTCAAGGCCACCGTTGAACCTTTCGCATTCGATAAATTCCGCAAGGAGAAAGTTCGTCAAGAGATCGCCACCGAGCGACAAAGTCGTTTGCAGATTAAAAATCATTTGCCGAAGGTCAACCAAGAATTGGCTCTCAAAATCATCGAGGAAGAATCGAGTCAAACTACGAAAGCCCACAAGAAACTTCCGAATCTCTTGGAAGATGACCGTTTCAAGGCGATGTTCGAGAACGCAGACTTTGCCATCAACAAGAACA
The DNA here is from genome assembly GCA_951394125.1 of Epistrophe eligans. Lineage (NCBI taxonomy): Eukaryota > Metazoa > Arthropoda > Insecta > Diptera > Syrphidae > Epistrophe > Epistrophe eligans. Next base: position 109,080,915 of record OX596028.1, read on the forward strand.
CAGAGGAATACAAGATGTTGGCACCAGCTCTTAATCGAATGGGAAAAAATAAGACCCAAGAAACCAAGAAGAGAATCGAAGTTGCCAGAGTTGCTGAACTTCATGCCGATGAGGCTCAACCCCACGAAGAATCGGATAATGATGACGATTTGTTCCTTATGGACAAGAATGATGGTGATAATGATGATGACAAGGATAAGAGTGACGAAAGTTCGGACGATGATGATCCAAGAGAGTTCTCGAGGGAGATGAAAAAGGCCTACAAGGATGTGAAGAGGCAGAGAGCTCATGAAGACGAAGAGATGCACGATGAAGACAAAGCAGACAAAGAAAAGCCTGCACCACCACAACCACCACCAAAGACAAAAATGATTCCTGTGAAAAATTCAACAACGAAGTTCAAACTTGATTCCCTTAGAAAGAAGACCAACCGCATGAGCCTTCAGGATCGCGTTCGCAAAGACCAGGCAGCTAGTGGCAATGTCGAATTGGTTGGAAGTGGTTCAGGCAATCGACAAATGCATTTCGAAACAAAGAAACCATCACGTGAGGCTAAGAAGCGTGAATTTGAAATGAAGAAGCATCGCGAGGAGCGCAAGAAGGTCATTCGACCAATTAATTCACTTAAATTGAAAAAAGTTAATTTTAAGTAAACCAAACACTAAAATGAAAACAAAATATATAAAACTTTGTAGATGTACCGTTAATCGTGGTCGAATGTTGTTGTTTTTTTTTTGTGTTGCTCTTTTCGTCGTTGACTTGTAATTAATTACTCTTCGTTGTTTTACAGGAACAATTCCCAAGTTGAAGGGTTCAACTTCGGGGTCTGAAGCATGCAAAAGGATACGGATGCATGTTGTAAGCTTTATAGAAGAGGAAACACCACCAATATTCTGGCCACTCACTCATCACATGCATTGTGTTTCATCCTGCATGTTGGTTGGTTTTTTTTGGTCTTTATCCTTGTTGGTGAATGCATTCATTGGAAGCACAATTAACAGAGTATTGTCTGTTTGTCGTTGTTCTTGTCGTTTGTGGGTATTTATATATATTTTTTTTTTATAAAAATGGATGGTTACCTACTTCATTTCGTTTTTTTTTTGTGGAGACTGCGTTTTTCACGCTGCAATATTTATTCTCTGAAGGGTAGTAGTTGGTTTTAAGTACAAGAGAGTGCATTGAAGAGGAATATTTTGGGGTAAGTATTTCCTTTTTTGCTCTGAAATTTCATGGTAATTTGTTGAAGTTGAGGGGATGTTATAGGCAGTTATATCAGGGTGGTATTGGTAAGTTGTTTAAGTTATTTTTTTCAATGAGAGTTGTATGAGGATAGCTTAACGGTACAAAGGACAATTTATAAGTTATAATTATTGCCTTATGTTTTTTTTTTCTTTCTTTTATGTAAGTCCTGAAATGATTCGAAATAAATCCAATTTATTTTGGTATTCGGTTCGGTTCGATTACAACAAATAAAATGATACTGCAGTTGATGATCTGAAGTTTTCTTTAATCGATGGGAAACGATTAAAGAATTATTTAATTAATAAATAAATTGGTGGTATGATAGCTAGTTTCCTGTGTGGTATAATGGTGGAATACGAACGAAGGGTTAAGATGAGAGGCATTTTTTCATAACAAAAATACCTAGCTACCTGCTCTTGAAAGATTTTTGTTAGTTTGTCGAAAGTGGCAATTCTTATTTTTATTTTAGGGGAAATACCTACCTAATCTTTTGATTTGATTTTGTTTGATAAAAAAAAAATACTTTGGAAATAAACACCTTTATTATAGGTACATTCCCACATTTCCCGCTGGTACGGGTACCTAGAAAGAGAGCTGGGGTAGAAACTTTAGTCGTGGCAAAAGAATACCTATAAATTATCCTTTAAGTCTTCCATAAGTACAAGACCAGAAAAAGCATGCCAAGTAGATACTACGACAATTTTTCGTCAATAAAATTGGATAGGTATACCTAATGAGTTTCCAACGATTAAAAAAAACATAAGTGCATACAATTATGCTGTCCGTTTACTTCTTTATTTAAAATTCAAGAAACTTTGATAGATGTACTCTTCCTACATAATTTTGTTTTGTTTTCTTCTTTTTTCATATTTAATTTGTATACTCATTTAACCGTTACTCCTGTCATCATTATCAAAAAAAAAAACGGAATTAAAAATGAAACCTAAAGAAAACAAAAATCACCTTGCATATTCTCGCTCGTTATCTATCTCTTCTTCCTATCAGTGTCATCAAGAGGATAACGTTACTTTTCCCATTTTGATGAAATGAAAATAGAGAGAGCATGTTAGCGTCGGCAGCCAAAAAGAAACGGTCTTTCAAACAACATACACAAACCTTCACTTAAATCCCGTTGATAAACACAAATTCATCAAATAATTAATGGCGTGTAGTTATTGGCTTATTGCAGAATGCAGATCGATGCGCAAGTTAGTCTGCATAAATCAAATATTATTTTAGTGCATAAAAATATAATTAAGTGAAGTGCGGTGTTTAAACGTGAAAAACAAGTCTAATTTCGTCATACTTCGTATCTTTCTTTTTGTTTATTTTATCATCATATATAATCGGCATCCATCTTTAATTTTTCCCAGATAATTTTTTTTGTCTCCCCTCCTCAGCCCGTCTGAGACAACAAATCGGCTTATCTCAACTCAAATATTTAAAGTAGTTTCTGGAAACGAGCAGCGCATCGGTTTGTCGGTAAAAGGAAGTTTAGTTCGTGTTTAGTTTTAGTTTCTAATCATCAATTTAATTGAAATTCGAGTGCTTTTTGTTTTTTTTTTCAATTGAGAAAAATCAGAAAACAAAAAAAATTAATATAAAGTGCCGGGTCTTTTCTTCGCAAAAAAAAAGTACAAAATTCCAAGTCGTCCTAACAAAATAAAAATGGACAAGAAGGAGAACTCACCATTTGTTATGTAAGTGCCTACAAAAAATATCTTATCTTTATTCTTTTTAAGAAATCTTAAAAATAAAAGAAACAAATAGGAAAATAAGTTAATTAAAGCTAATTTTGTAATTTTCCACTCATATTCAAATAAGGATTTTGGGGGTCAGACCTCAGATCAATCGTGGCAAATGGAACAGAAAACCAGATTGACTTTTTTTTGTAATTGTGTGAGTGCTATTGAATAAATTTGTCCAACACACTCAATGAAAAAATAAACATAATTTACACTAAGCCTATGATGATCGATCACTTTTCTTTGGTGTGTGTGAAAGTCAATGTAAATGTTGCTTGAAATCGAGATTTGCGGGTTTGATTGATCTGGAAAAAGCACATTTTGAAAAAAATCGACTTTTTTGGTTGAATGGAAAGTGAGATCTGAAAAACAGATCAATAAGACCACAAAAAAAAGTAAACTTTTTTTTTATTCATATTGGCGCTTGCTCTAGAAGTGGACTTACTGCGAGACTGACAAATTTCCATAATTTTTTCATTTTTCTTACCATTCCATGCTTTCGAGGAACTATCAGATAGGCTATCCACCTATCCCAAAAATTTTCAGATGGCTTTGGATTTATCCCCGAACGCGATCAATCATGATTTCATAAGGTAAATTGTCTGTTTTGCCGATATTTTCATCCTACAAAAACTGATAAGTGTTCATATTTTTGGTTTTATTAACACTTTTAATTTGAAATTTGAATTTTTTTTAACGTGTAAGGCACGCTTTATATACTTACCTACTACCTACCTATTTTGTTTGAAAAAATATTATTTTGTTTGCACAGTGAAGTCAAGTTTTTAAGAGCAATGTCTTCTTTATTGCCTTGAAAACAGATTTTTATCTCGCGAGATGTTCAGATTGTTTCTTTCAGAGAAGATGAGTTTATCTGATGAAACTAAGAGGAAGCATACATTGTAAAAGCGATAATTTTAATATTTACATTGCACACGTCCCGCATTCTATATAAAAAAAAAAAAATGTAAAATGAAAACACATGGCTTGTTTTTAGTCGAGGGAGTAGCGTGTGGTTAATGGTAAATAAAGCTAGAGCTACATTTACGTACTTAGGTATATACTAATTGGGCAATAGCCTAAGGCGACACAATTGTAGAGGTGGTGAAAAATTAACTTACAATTATTCTTATTTTTTAAAAAAGTCGAAAGAAGAATTCAAAACTTCATAAGATATTTTAACCCAAGGGCGGGATGAAACTTAAATACGCTAATGGCTCTAAGCAATCTAAAATGAATGATAGAAGACATTAAGATCGTGTTTCAAAACTCTTCTTTTTTTTTTTTAATCCTAATGAAACGGCTATACCTACCTAATTCCTAAAACTAGCTATTTTTGAAAAAGTGAACATTCCGCTTAAAAATTGTTTTTAATTAATAAATTGTTACAACACTACTTCCTTGACTATCACCACGTTAATTTAACATATTTATGTACACAAGTCACAAAGGTGCCTTCGATGAAGGTACCTACTTTCCTTTAGATAACAGTGTTTGAAGATGAAAAAATGTTGTTCATAGTAGGAATGTACCTAACCAACCAACCAGTTATTTAAAAATCATGAAACCGTATGCAAGTGTCGCTTATCCTGTTCATGTCTTGAGTCCCGAAAGATCGTGGGTGCCCTTGATAAAATCAAAGTATGTTTTTTCGTTTTGTAATGTTTAATTAAAGCTGCATAATCTATGTAGGTACATGCCTTCAAATTAATAATGTTGTTCATTTAGTCTAGTTCATCGTAATTTTTTAATGAATTTTATCTTACTATCAAACAAAACAGAACATGTATAATGACCATGTATAATGACCTTTTCCAAGATCCAAGAAAAATATAAATTACTTTTATTTGGGTTTCCCAACTTCGCAAACACATCATGACTATTATCTTCTGATCTAAAACTTTATATGCACTTGCTCTGAAAATATTCAAAGGAATCCACACGTATCTATCTACCTACTTACCCACATCATTTGATTTTGACCAGATTGTGGCGTAAAAACAAAGACTGATAAGGTCCTGTGCAATTAATCTCAACTGTATAGTAACTTCTTTGGGTCTCCAATCAAAACATATATCATCCAGATTTTAATGACCAATATCTGATTCTAAAAGCGCGATAAAAAAATGTAGGTAGGTATAGTATATTTTGCACCAAAAAAAGGGTTCCATCTTTTTGGAAAAAAACACTTAAATCTTTGGTCTGGGTAGTTCGTCACGTTGTTGCTTAGGTTCAGTTGGGGCAGGATCCTACTCCTGCGGAGATATTTCGATAAAATTATAAGATCAAAATCACATCATAAATCGCAAGTACTTTTTTGAATTCCTTTTTCACCAAAAAAAAAAAATTACATTTATTTATAATCCTTTTGGTCTTTGAGAAGAGATAATATTCAAATGAAGTCAATATTCAATAATAAAATTTATGCACTCTGCATTCTCTATACGTAGCTAGTCATTGTTTGGGTGAGAGCCAAAGCTAATTCAATGCTTGATCTTCCTTCGACCAAAAGTCGTCTTCCTCCTTGATGGATATATATATATATATATACCTACCTATCTACATAATATGTACATATTCGACAAAAGGATAGAGGTTTATCGATGCCTAAAATAAGGATATTCACCGGTTTGGCACGAGCAGCTGGAAATGACTTAAAGTTCGTTGTGGAATAGGTGTACGTGTTCGATTCTTGCATTCAAAAGAGCACATCCGATAGAAACTTCCTGTCGATGTCCTGTGCACACTTAAAAGTTCCAAAAAGGACGACAACGAAAAGGAAGAAGAAGACATCAATATATATACTCCTTAAGGAATACAATTCAAGGTGTGTAATAAAATAAGGATTATCGGATTGCACACGACGATGTCAATGGATGCTGGCGGGTTGCGAAGTAAGACGTTTTGGCAATGAAGATTTCTCAGTTTTTTTTGTTTTGTTTTTATTTTATTGAGGGTAGAAAAGAAGATACAGAAGCGGGTGGAACAAAGACGATCTACCAAGTCGACAACGCCGACGACGACGACGACGACGTGTCCTCGTGTAGTCATAATAATTCAATTTAATATTTTCCTGGAACAGAGTTGGCGGTGTTCGACAGGATTTCCTTTTAACCATTCGAAGTGACTATTCATAGAAATATTATGTTGATTTCTTCCCCCCTCCCTATATATACGACCTATGTTATCTGGCGGATCAGAGGTCTAGTCGATGCTTTTTTCTGATAGAAATAATATTTCTATGAGTTTGTATAAGATGAAGTTCAAGTATGGGTGATATAATCTGTGCTACATGGCAGAGACGAAGAGATAAACTGGAAATCAAACTAAATAACCCTTTTTTTTTTGTTGAATCGTTCAAGGATTTAAAGCGAGAGACGGCAGAAAATCACTTTAAGCCAATTATCGGTAACGTTTTGATCTACCCAATGAATATTATTATTGTCATTACGGGTACACGTACATACGTAAATACTTTAAATACATACATACATCCAGACATCAGTTGTATGATGGGGTTTTGAAAAATTCAGCCTTCCTTCGCCCTATAACGTCTTTTTAAATGTGGGAGGACGGGCTCCAAATTGAATGAATAACATATTATATGTTAAATTCTAAGAAAAATAGAAGAAAGTCTTTTGGAAGAAAGCGTTTTGCAAGAGCTAGGGGAGGCTGGACTAGGGGTAAATAAAGAACGAAAAATATGTAAATAAGTTCAAGTATATCCGAACGTGTCGCATTCATATTTGAGTTCACCAGGTGTGTGCTAAAGTGAAATGGTGTTGAAGAGGAATTTATTTGAGACAAGGTAAGGTTGGTTTTATTCGATATTATTATGGTGGTACGGGTACAAGGATATCAATTTCAAGTAGATGAGCGTGGGTGTTTCAATAGGTTTATATACATATACTATATACATATATGTATATACTATGCAGTCCTACATACTATATTGTGATAGAGTCTTTTGGTTTGTTGATTGAATATAAATGAGGAATTGCTTTGCATATATTTATTTAGTATAGGTAAACATGAACAACAATAAAAAAAAAAAATAAATAAATAAAACCAAAACGTGATTCGAGGAGAATTCACCAACTTATAGTATTTTCCAAGCACACACTTTATCAAAGGTTGAAATTGATATATGAACTGTACATAATATGTAGAGTGTCCTAAACAAAAAAAAAATGAAAAACATATCGTGACAAGCATTTGACATAAGAAACCAATAAGCTTGTAGAAAATTCAAAATAGAAGAAAAAACTGACACGAATATAGAAATAAATCAGGTTTACCTTGATCAAAGGTCTTTAAACTTGAATTTATGGGACGAAATTCATATACATATGTATCTACAGGTATTGTTTATTTTTACGTCTTAAAAAAGATCAAATAGTTAAATACGTTCTTGAAAAATTCAAATAATGAAAGATTTAAATGTTTGTCATCCCAAGATTGTTTGTTTCAAGGAGAAGTAAAAATTGATAATTTTACAACAAAACAAAATTTTTTCTTACTTTGGTAGTTATCGCTTACAATTCAGAATTGACAACCAACAAGCCCCTCCAGTCAGCCCGGTCTCTAGCACTAGCTCAGCAATTGTGCGCGCTTCTTCTGCTGCGTAGTTCTTCAGGTGTTGATTTGAAGACTCGTCCTGCTTGTGTGACGCTGTTTATATATTTGACATGTTCGAGCCTCAGCGCCATACATCAGTACCAAGTTAACCAAGGTCTCGTAAAGAGGGCTCCTTAGCACTTTGGGAGTTTAAAACCCATATTTCGAGGAAAACTGCATACTGGCGAGTGTATATTTTCTCTAGTAGTCTTTTGAATAAAATACTATCCTCTGATAAATTTTAACATCCAAAGAAAATACTTAAAATATGCAAAAAAATTACCATGAGTTACTGACGTAAAACTCTGAAACAACCACATCTTTTTAAGAAATTTTATGTGGCTGTCCAGAAACCAGATCTATCACTTCTAAAAGTCTTCTGAAAAAAGTAACAAAATCATTCTTGTTGCATTTTCAATATAAATGTATGTATATTTACCCATATGCTGATACTGATGTTTAAAACATTCATCCATCTTCTTATTACACCCGACGGTAACAGCAAGAAAAAAAAGCAAAACAAAAAACCTTATGACGAGCAAAATTCAGTTGAAAACTTACCATCAACACAAACAAAAGTTCTTAAAAACAAAAATCTCAGAAAAAATTTACCCTTTTGCTGTTCTTCGAGAAAAAAATAAAAAATAAAAAACAACAACAACAAAAAGACTAACAGCCAGAGCTCATTGAAAGCCCTTAAGCTCTATCACCTTTCCAAAGTCCGGAAGTTCTTCATAAAGATTGGACGAGAAATTTTCAACATCAGTTTTGCGTCCGCCATCACTAGAGACTTTGGTGAAAAAAAAAACAATAATAAAAAAAATACTAAAAAAACTTATCCTTTTTTAAATCTTTCTTAGTATATCTCACCATCATTATACAGCTTTTTGCATTCACTCTGGTGTGATTTTTTTTTAAAACTTTTTTTTCTCTGCAATTCTCATGCGATATTGTTTTCTTTACTCGAACAATACGTTAAAATCTAAATAAACTTGTGGACTTGGACAGACCAAAGTTTTCTCATCATTCTTTTTTTCTTATATATGTATATGAACATATTTTTTTTTGCACAACAATCAGAAAACCTCATCCTTATTTTCTTCATCCTGATGATGGTTGATGTTGAATTCAACTCAATCCTCAACGGTCAGTGTGTTAGCCTTATATAGTTTGAGTGGTGTATGGAAGCGATATAGGTTGGCGGAAAAATGAAACAAAGAAGCAAAAGCAAAAAGAAGTGATATTCTCTGCATTCTTGCCAACATTCTCCTGAGTCCTTTGCGTATAAAGTACAATAAAAGTTTTGTATGCGCTTAACTATTTTCATGTCTGGTTCTTCAAATTTCGTTGTATGTATGTATGTTTATTCGTTGTTGCCACCCTTAGAAAAGTTAAAAGAAAAATTAATGGAGGATGTCATTATTTCTGTCATTTTATACCAATTGATTTTTGACAAACAATTGGTATGCAATGACAAACAAGTAAAAAATAAAAGAAACAATTGGTATAAAATGACATAATGTCATATTCGGCTAAAAACTTAAACTTCATTTTTCTTGCTTCATTTTTGTTACTTCATATTTATTAATTCAAGAAATCTTTATAAACATTTTATTAAAAATTTTGAATGTTAACCTGTTGTATGTAAAGTTGACTCTACTATTCGCTTTATACCGTTTTATACCAATTAATAGTTCCAAAAATCATGTTTAATATTTTCTATTGACAGCGAGTAGATAGTCTCAATCAGATAATATAAAATCTGTTCTTCTTTTTTTAAACTTTTGCCACTGAAAAAAGTAAATTTTTTGTTTATACTAATCAAGCAGCGAATAAATTTGAGATGAAAATCTCCAAAACAAAAAGATATTTACCCATATATGTATTTAATTTAAAAAAAAGAAGCTTCTAACGTTGACGGTGATGCTAGAAATCTACTTAAGGTGGTAACCATTTACCTATACCTATTTATTTCTCTGTATATATCTACCGTCTATAGATCGAAGAAGTCGACTTTTCACCATCAATCACTGCACTTTAGACTCGTTTGTCTAAATTTCCTGAAGAGTTAGACAATCCCAAAGGAAAACAAACAATCATCAGGATATTTGATTTTGCACAAGAAAAGAAAAGAATAGAAGAATCGACTGGAATTCCTCTTCTCATATCCTTTCTTATCCGAGATCCTGGTCGAAGGACCAAAATAAAAGCGTGCGATTTATATTATTTTTATTTTTGCTTTTTTTTATTCCTTTTCATTGTTGCAACTAAAAAACAAAAAAAAAAAAAAAACAAAGGAAAAAGATATTCTAGGCAATTGTTATATTTTTGTTGGCACTTGAGATTGAAAGAGAATGGAAAAAAAAAGGAAGGAACGCGCACGGACACATTGGACCTGGACCACAAATATTGGCAGAAGTCAATATAGCGGAAAAATAAGATGACACAAAAGGAGCAAATAAAAAAAGATGAATATCCTTCGATAACGATGTTGCCTATACCTACATACTCTTGCTTGGTGGATGATCATCATATCATTTTTGTGTGTCAGAGAAAGCGACGATGGCGTGCTCTGGTGAGGAGTACCTACCTACACTGTGTGTCTATAGTTTCTATCAGAAGTTAAGGAACAGCAGTGCAGTCAGACAGTAGCGTAAACTAGAATGTTCAAAGAAGCGTATAAGAATGATAGATAGAGAAATAAAAGGTAACTATGCTGGGTTTATATGCCCATTCAAGAATAAAGGGGGCAACGACGACCGACACGACGTGACGAACGGTCGCGCGCGCGGCTAACATGCAGAGGCATGCTTTCCCTAATGGCAATGAATTCATCTTTGACTATGAGATGGGTTTTTTTCTTTTCGAAAAGTGCTCAAGGATGTGATGGTTCCGGGTGATTGTTGGATGTTGGTTGGTCCACACGATGGTACTCTGTTCTCTGTTGATGATGATGACGTTGCGATATCATTGCCAGGAGGTTATTTGCGGATAAACTTTACGGCATCAAGAGAGAAAAACTTTTGCCAAAGATTCTTCTCATTCCTCTTTTACGATTTTTTTTTCTTCATTGTCGTTGTTACTGCTATTCTTTTGTCAAGTTTTGGTGGGTTTTTAGCCTCAGTGTGTTTAGTTTTGTGTAAACATAAGGAAACGTGAGGTGTTTTTGTCTCTCAACTTTAGTATATATGTACATACATATGTATGTATGTAGCAGGAAGAACATCGTATATCCTGTATCTATCTATATCAATACACATATACATCTATATTGGCATATGAGTGGTTGATAGTGAAAATTTGGCTCATATTTCTTCTCTTAATAATGTTTTCCTAAGTTAAACATTCTTGTCTATATTTTTTTTCTTCTTGAGTAAGAAAAGTAAGTACAAAAAAAATTACATCAATTTTTATAAGCTAAATTGAAGAAGCTAGTAAAATTTAAAATTGTAAAGATTTTTCAAAAAAAAAGAAGAATTGGAGTGACAATTGAAGTTGCAGTCAGCTTTACTGACTGTAAAGCTGACTGCAACTTGACTAAAATCCTTGAATATTATTTAAAACTTCGACTTTAATAACAAGAGTCAATTTTATTTTATATTAATAAATAAAATAAAATTTGGAAGTCAACCAACGCAGTCAATTCACTAGCAGTTGACTACTTTTTAGTCACTTAAAAGTCGACTTTAATTCTAAATCATTTGACTGCAGTCTTTTAACTGAAAGTCAATTAAAGTACCTAATAATAAAATTATGTAAATAAAATCAACACAGTTGCAGTCAATTGACTAAAATACTTGAATAATATTTATAAATTTGAAATAGTAGTTACTTAAATTTCCAGGATACATTCAACAGTCAATATTATTATTCTGATTAAGCAGTTCAATTTTACTAAGAGTTGACAGTCTTCAGGCAATATTATTATTCTGATTAAGCAATTAACTAACGCAGTAAATTGACTAGCAGTTGAATGCAGTATATCAATATCACTATTCTGATTAAGTAGTTAATTTATACAGTATACTAATAATTGACTGCAGTACTTTTTTTAGTTTTTCTTTTGACCGATTTTGGTCACTTATGTAAGTTTATATTAAATCTAAGTCATTTTGCTGCAATCTTTTGACTGAAAGTCATTTAAATTAATAATAAAATGAAATCTGTTCAGTTGCAGTCAATTTTAATATTTAAAACTTTGACTTAGTAGGTACTTGAACTTCCAAACTATAGATTCAGCAGTCAATCAGACTATCATTAGGCAATTTTATTATTCTAATTAAGAAGTTAAGGTATTAAATTGACTAGCAGTTGACTGCAGTATTCTTTTGATTGTTTCTAAAGCAGTTGACAGTTTCTAAAGCACTTAATTGACTGCAGTTTTTTTTTTTTTTTTTTTTTTGCTATTTTGAGTCACATGTGATACCATTTAAATCTTCAATGCCGAACCACATTATATAGTTTTGAATACCATGAGCAAGTTCCTGTGATTTATTTCCTCACCAAATGTCTGCTTAAAACTATAAAAAAAAGTCTTTAAATTCTCTTTTCTGGCGGGGCTCTTAAAAAAATTATCTTAGCTAAAAGTAGATTCCTTATTAGATTTAATCTTAAATCTTCAACTATCTTAGCTAGGTATATATGTATGTATATACTGTTTCCTGGAACTTACTCAAGCTGTCAACGGATTAAGACTTTCCCACACTTTATCACTCAATCATTCTATTTCCTTTTTTTTTTGTATCTTGAATAATAAATCCCGGATGATAAGATTCTTCAAACTAATTTAAAGTTTTTATTTTCTTCCTCTTCACTCTTCTGTTAGGTATAGGTGGTGGTATAAATGCATAGGTATACGGATCAAAGCATATAGCCATAAGCAGCACCTTTCAAAAGTTCTGTTTTTTTTTTTAATTTTTTCGATTGTAGGTAAAAATTCCAACAACAGTTATACAAAAATAAAAAAAATAGACAGACAGACATTAGCACTCATAAAAAGTACATTTCCTGCTAAAATGATTGCAAAATTCTTCTTTGGAAACATTCCATCAGAGTTTGTCTCTTGGTCGTATTTTTTTTTTTTTTTTTACTTTTAAGCTACCATAACCAAACTATATAAGAACTCTATAACTCTATTTCATTGAGAATTAAAACGGATGCAATGTGAAATACCAGGTGATGGTCAAAAGAGAGTTATCCATTTTTATTTTTTGCTTGAGCCATCATCATTACCATCATCGCTGCCGACCGGTCGTCCGTCATCGTTTCGGTTGGTGTGTTAAAATATGCAAAACCTTTTATTGCCTTGTGGATGAAGGACTTTTTCTTTCCCATCCATATTGACAGAGAGAGAAAGAGAGAGTATTGTATAAGTATTTAAACCACCTTCTTTTGCTATTTTTTTGCTTCTATATTCATTCCATCCGTTTAAAAGAAAATATGAATTCTTAAAAAATCGTTTTTCCTTCTTGCGAGATAGATGACTATGAGATGATAGAATGAAAGTTGGCAAAAGTCCTGATTGCATTTACCACCCATATTGTATACCTAACTGACCTTAACTATCATTATGGATTATTGCGTTGAAATTAGGTTATAGCTAATTCGAAGTAATTAGCGCAGCATCAATTTCCTATACTTGTTGAATTTTTTTTCAAATAAGTTATATCCCCATATAAACCTACTGCATCTGAATGGAATTAACGAAAAAACTTTAAACCAACAGACCCTTAAAATCTTTAAAATTCTATTGGAATTTGTTAAGAGATTTACCCATTTACTGGAGGGTGTTTTGAGATAAAATAAAAAAAAAAAATTGAAATAAAATAAAATCTTGCAGAAAGAAACTTTTTTATCGATGGTTCTAAGAACTAGCTCTCTATCTATCCTTTTTTTTCTCTCTTTCTCGCTCTATGGGAGTCGGATCAGGAACAAATACCCGCAGGATTGCAATTCAATCGTTTTCCATTGTTCGATGATTTTCCACATTAACCCCATTGCTGTGAGGTTAAAAAATAAAGCATCAGAAAATCTATTTTGGTTTTCTTAAAGTTTTTCTGTCTGTGTATTTACGTTTTTTTTTAAATCCATTTTAAACTAATTCAATAAAAATAAATTAAATGAGAAAGTAACTGATGATAGATGGTGGGAGGGAGGGAAATTTGCTAACATTATTTGGATGTTTACATTTTGCAGTAAGAAGTTTGGATTGAAATAAAAGAATAAATCAAATAAATAAACAAAGAGATCTAACAATATTGTGACATTTATAAGACTAAGAGTTTAACTTCTTTAACTTCTCTGTTGGGAACTGGATAATATGCAGGGTAGGTAGGTATCATGATTTATGAATTTCAACAATTATAAGTGACAAAATAATAAAGTTGTCTCTGTAAATTGTATATTTATACCTTAGCCGGAAACATCAGATTTTTTTAAAAAATGACAGAAGATATTGATTGCCATTTGTCAGCGGGAGAATTATTCACAGACAAATTATTTAGAAACACTTAATAGCACAGAGTTTAGATTTTCAGACTTGTATTAAATTTGAACTGAAATGAATAATTTAAAATTTACAACTTTCATTAAGTTCAGTTCATTTAATGGCTGAATTGCACTAGGTACCGATTTTGAGCCATAAAACTTTACAAAAAGGAAATTTGGCATCAAGGCATTCGGGCGGCGACGGTGTTGCTGAAAGGTTAGAAAAATTGTGGAATTAGGTTATGTTTCATCAAACTTACACTTTACATAAAAAAAAGGAATCAGTCAATATTTATTAAAAAAATTATTTAGATACAATTATTTATTGAATGTTAATTAATAAAATGTAACTGCAGTCAGTAACATCAGAATCAATCGACTACAACTTTTGAATAAAAGTTAATACTTTAAGTACAACCAGCTGTCATTTAGAACTAATTAAAAAACAGGGAATTAACAAACTAACGCACGCACGCGCAATGACTGACGCACGTACGCACGATGATTTTTTCGTATTCCGCCTACTACCACGCCTTTTTTTCTTATATCTCATTTTATCCGCATTTAACATCTCTTAAATTTGAAATTTTGTGTTCTATCAAATTTAAAACATGACAGGCATATTTTTTTTTTTAGAAAATCCGACTAAGCTGAGCATGTTTTTGAAATAACGTCGTAAAAACAAAAACTGCCAAGATACTTCAAAACAATTTTTCTAAACAAATGTTCTTTCTTCTTTGATTGTAACATCTTAAACGTTCAATACAAAAGCTGTAGATGGTGTTTTTTTTACCATTTTAATTAAATACATTTTCAAAATCAATTAGTAAACTTTCAATTTCATTCAATTAACAAAATATAAAACTTTTCTTTTCTAAATAAACAAATATTTTCACAGCTTTTCATACCTGTGTAGCAGAAAATTTACAAAATAATTCGTAAGCATTGTTTTTGACATCATTAACCTCCAAATGAAAAAGCTTATAAGCCATCACACCATCAAGGGAAGGGCACAGTAGTTATTTGGCTTGACGTATTTGTATGCCTAAAGTTATGGCAAAAATATAATTTTTCAAAAAAACTATTTCAATATTTGTCTACTACTTTCAAAACCCAAAACGAAGAAAATAAAAAAATATGTCAAAAATTTCCCAAGTCCTACTTAAACAAACTAAAAATTTACAGTTTTTTTTTATGACATGATTACAATGTCAGCTAGTTTAAATTTCTATAGAAAACATTTTGGATATCAGATATGTATGTGAAATGTACGTACATATGTATGTACATACCTACTTATAGCTATAGGGATTCCATTCACTAAATGTACCTACTTTTCTTTTTCGTGTTCGCACTTTAGCTCAGAACTTGCATATATGACTTTTGACTTTATGAGGAGGCAGCGGTGGCGGTGGCGTTGGCAGGGGATCTGAAAACGAATCCCATTCTAACAGCTGTTATTTTTAAATATTCACAAAGCAGTCAATTCACAAACTACAACGCATGGTTTGACGCATGAATGTCTGACGCATGAAAGCATGCAATGTCTGAATCACGAACACACGACCGCACGGTCTGACGCATAAACAAATATTTTCACAGCTTTTCATACATTAGCAGAAAATTTAAAAAATATTTCGTTATCGCTGTTTTTGACATCTTTTATCCTTCAAATGAAAAAGCTTATAAGCCATCACCATCACACCATCAAGGGCAGGGCACGGTAGTTATTTGTTTTGACGTATATGTATGTATGTACATATGCCTAAAGTTATGGCAAGATTATAATTTTTCAAAAAACTATTTCAATATTTGTCTACTACTTTCAAAACCCAAAACGAAGAAAATAAAAAAATATGTCAAAAATTTCCCAAGTCCTACTTAAACAAACTAAAAAGTTACAGTTTTTTTTTTTTTATTTTTCAAAAACATTTTCGTTTTCTTTTGACATGATTAACATTAAATAATGTCAACTAGTTTAAAGTTCCATAAAAAACATTTAGGATATCAGATATGTGAAATGTACCTATACACATACCTACATACATACCTATTGCTATTGGGATTGCATTCAAAATTGCATTCACTAAATGTACCTACTTTTCTTTTTCGTTTTCGCACTTTAACTTAGGACTTGCATATATGACTTTGACTTTATCTTAGAACGCGGCGGCGCACAGTGGGGCCGTGGTGGAAAAAAACACTTTATTTTGAAGGTGCATAAATTGTTGTGATATTTTCCTCACAGTATTTTTCATAAGAAAATTTGACTGTTTTAAAGATTTTGGGGTGCCAAAAATTTTCTAAAGCAGAAATAAGGACTTAAACCGGAACTTTGAAATAATGAGCTTTAAAGGTCATGTTTTATTGAATCCACCACATGCTTAAATATTTTGAATTATAATATATATTTATTATGTTAGCACATATCTTAAGGAATCTCATAAAAAAATAATTTATTCTTTTCATAAATTATCATAAAGGAACATTGAGCCAAAATTTAGACGGATGTATTTCATAGCCTTTTAGCTGTGCGAAAAAAGCTTCACTTTCTAGATAAGATTTTTTCTCATAGTTCTGATAATAATCAACACGCACTTATTCCTATTGACTCCTTGTCAAAAAACTAACAGTACCAGTCGATTCAGCGGCCAACAGTATATAAAATAATACCATTTGCAGGTTATTTCCCAAAATCGTGATTATGGCCCCACTGTGCGGCGAAGGACCTGAAAACGAATCCCATTCTAACAGACTTTATTTCGAATCTAATTTTGAAAATAAATAAAACAAAAAAAAAATAAAATAGGAAATAGACTATATAAGGAAGAAAACGAAGGAAAGGTCGACAAAACGAGGATATGTGTGTTTGTGTAGATATATTATATTATTGGTAGAGCGAAGGAATATCCTCTTTTATTATGCGAAGCGAATAAAAATGTGAAATTCATTTTAACTGCGAAAGTAAACGGGAGCAAGAGGTCTTCATTTTTTGTTTTTTTTTTTTCAAAAAATTTCTCTACGAGAGGGAGCATTATACTTCAGAAGGTTCAAAGACACATATATGTATATACATATGTATGTATGTAATGTTACACCTTGTGTCAACTCTATCCATATACCTATATATGATAGTTGTTCTTTGTAGGAGTATAGTATAGTATTGCTCAGACTCAGAAAAGACCTACCCCAAGACTACAAAAATTCACCGTTTTCTAGTGAATAAACTTTTCGCTTTTTTTCTTTTTCTTTCGAACAGAAAAAGACATGAAGACAAAAAAAAAAGAAAAAAGAAAACGAAAGAAATAAACATAAATAAGGTTTTATTATGGAAGAAGACGAGCTCTGGAGCTATTATATTGGAACGAGTTACTATTATATTACATTTTTGTATACAAGTATTCTCTAAAAAATAGGTAAATTGCACAAGTTTTAAAAATTTAAGACGATTTAGTACGATGTTAGATCGTTTTTAGTATGATGCTAGGTTAAAAAGCAGGATTTTCCAAATTTTAAACGATTTAGCATCGTACTGGCTAATTTATTTTTTTTAAGTATCATAGTAACTTTAAATATCACTTTGACAGTTACAAATGTCAAAATCGTATGTTTGCTTACTTTTTTGCCTGAACTGTCACTTATTTAGGCTTAATTATTTGAAGTTTATTAAGAAAATAGGTTAAGTATGTGACTAGTTAAAAAATATTTACAACTAACTGTCACTTTGACAGTTACAAATGTCAAAATCGTATGTTTGCTTACTTTTTTGCACGAACTGTCACTTTTTTAGACTTAATTAGCTGAAGTTTATTAAGAAAATACATTAAGTATGATACTAGTCTAAAAATATTAACAACTAGGAACATTTTACTAAAGAGCTTAAAAGTTAGTAAATTGTTAAGTACAGTGTCATGCTTATAATTATAACTTAACATCAGGCTGTTTAAAATTTTGCGCTAATTTTTTTTTTTTTTAAACTCAGCTAAACTGAAAATTATTTATAAAATCATAAATTTGAAGGTTGACTCATACAATTATTATTCGGAATGCCTCATATGTACGTAACTTTCAATTTTTTATTTGAAATTCTCCTTCCCTCGAAATAAAAAATGTTAATTTCTAATTCTAAAACAATAATGTAAAAGTACCAGTGTAAATATAAGCCGCACGACTCAGTGGCGTATAAGACTGTCTGTGACTCCTGGCATCATTGTATATCTGTATCTTATTTATATTTATTTTTCTCCTTTTATCCTTCTCTCTGTCTGTCTATATCTTTTACCTTAAGACAGCAAATTTAAATTTTATTGAAAAAAAAAAATAAAGTTTCTATTCTATTTGCTGTGGAGGTAGGTTCCACCATTTAAATCAATGCCTGCGGTTAATCAATTTATATCCAACCAATTTGTTTGGTTGGCATTTTATTTAAATTGAAACAAAAACAAAAAAAACAAATTTAGAAAATATCTACATAAATCTATCTATCTATCTAGAATTAATTGGTATTTATTTTGTCTTCTTTTTTTTCTTTTTCAGTGATTTTAAAAATACAAATTACGGAACTGCTAATAATAATAATAATGTCACTGGAACTGGAATTAGTAATAATGATCTTGGAGCGGGAGTTGGTGGTACTCCAGGAACTCCAACAAAAATTTACTGCTTGCATGGTCAAGACCAAATTGAATGTGAGTTTTTGATTTGTTATTTTCTTTATTATTACAAGTTAACTAAAACTATGATTTTTTTTTGATAAATTGTTAAGCTTAAACGTAACTTATTCAATTCTACACAGATTGTAATAGAAATGTCTCCAATATCTTTGATATTAACCACAGAAGAGAATGCGGTCTTTAAGGTTTCTATATTCGGTTGTAGATTAGCCTGTTTTGCCAAACAAGTTTTTGCAAGGGCCTTACAAGTATTTGACAAGTTTTCTTCTTGTTTTCTATACTATAAGCACTCCATGCCCATAACTAAACTTGGCAAGATCTTGGAATTGTCAAGGAGTTAGAGAAGGCTTGGTATTCGCAAATAAATCAGGCCTTCAAGTAAAGTAGAGTTTTTACTAGCAAGGGCCTTACGAGTATTTGACAAGATTACCTCGTCTAGATTTTCTATACTGACAACTCCCAGGCCCTTAACTTGGAGGCTTGGTATTTGGCAAATAAATCAGGCCTTCAAGTAAAGTAGAGTTTTTACTAGCAAATTTATCATTTTTTCAGATAGGTCCCCATCTTTAAGGGTTTGATAAAAGATTGCAAAAGGTATTCAGCAAATAAGTTAAGTAGAATTCTCATGATTTTTTGAGAGTCGTTGCATTTTTTATTTTTGATAAGTATAAATGACAGTTTTATGCTAATTTAGAAAAAATTTACCTCCCTACCTATATGTTAAAAAAATTCATGTAGCTATAAAGAAGCCACCCTTAGTTTTTAATCTCAAAAATGTCCATGACCACTCTTTGAATTCAAGTCTATTCTTCATTTTGTCCAACAAGCTCATTTGGAGAAAAAAAAATAAAATTAATCTGAATCTAAAAAAAAAAAAACAGAAAAAATCGCATCCTTGAAAAAAAACGCATCGTCAGTACATATAGACATATGAAATGTTCGTACATAGATACAGTAAAAACCTCAAAGATCATCCTTCTACTATACCCTTAATAACAATCATTCATCCTTGAACGTCATTTTTCTGCATTGGGTATATATAAAGCTGCAGCAGCACTTTTATCAGCCACTAACGCATGTATCCCCCCACCATATAATACATACCTACCCTACTCGTATAGCTTGCTTGGTGTATTATAAGGTATCCTCTCTCCTCAAGCTTATATTCCCTTTAGACATCTGCATCGTCGCCCGCGCCGCCGTTGCATATCATCCATCTATCTATGTGTTAAAGTTTCATTACACTTACGTCTATTCGAAGGACATATGGTTTTAAGTTACCAACCTCAAACAACCTTCCTCCTCATCACAGTGACTTTTGGTATGATACTCTCATAAAAAAGCCAACTAATCTGAATTCATTCATTTGTGGGAGTACCTATATAGGGAGTATCAGAAACTAGTGTATTTGAATGTCCATGGATGAACACAGAGAGAAAGAGTCCTTTGGCTCATAAATCTACGAAAAATCCTCATATTTTATGATATTCCTGTCAAAGGATGCTTGGTGGTGGTGCAGTGCAGCGCGAGTCGTTAGCTGACATCGCCATCGTTTGGCAGCAGCCATGGCCAAGAGATGATTCATCTGGGAGTTGAAGTGCTGGTCAATGCAAACGAACTCACTCTATACATATGTATGGGCTCTTTTCAAAATCCTGCGTTACATATTACCAAAATAATTTTTGACATACATATACCTACATACACATACATACATCTAGAGAACCACACAATGGATTTGGAAGAACTTTTTCGCCTCGCACAACCCTGACCATCATAAGTTCTAAATGTGTCGACCGTTTTTTGTTAAATGAAGTTTTGGTTGCAATGGACAGTTGAGTGGTGGGGGCGAGGGGGGTTGGGTTGGTAAGTGGGCCGGTTGGTTAGTCCTGCGGATGGTAAATTATCCCGCTGCTACTGCTGCTGCCGCTGCTACTGGTTGTAATGGCGGATGTGTTGTGGTGAATTTTTTGATTAACGATGAAAGGTGAAATGAAAAGTTGCATGTCTAATATTTCAGTTGGCAAGGATATACATAAAAATATAGATTTTTTTTCTTTATTTTATTTAAATTTTTTTCTATTTTCATTTTTGCTTAAAAAAAAAAAATAATTTGAAAAAGTCTTCAATTGAATGAAGGGGAGTGTAGCTTGTTTTTGAAGGTGAAGAGGATTTTGTGGAATTTTGTGGTTTTAATTAAAGTTTTCATTTGGTGGATTATATGTATATCTATGTATGTGGTGCATATAAGGAGAGAATGTGTGTTTTATATTTTGCTAACAAAAAAAGAAGTATATTTTTACATTTCAACTAACTACGACAGAGTGAAGGGTTATATATGTAAATATAGATGAAATTTAAATGACATTTTTATAACAGTTAGTGGATATACATAAGTAGATAATTATTCTGAAAAGTCCTTGAACACAAAATTTTAATCTATTTAATGTGAAGGATTCTACTTTCAATAGTCCATCAACTTTCACGGACGGGTATTAAAAAACCTCTTGAAACTCTTAAAAAAAAGGTTTAAGCCCGGGAGTTGGTAGAACTCTAGCTTTAAAGTCACATTACCTATAGCTGCAATTTAAAAATTTAAGATTTTTTAAAAATTGAAATCTACTAACTCTGAAGCTTTCTCCGCTGTAAATAATTTATTTCACTTCGAAAGGAGTTGATTTATCAGTGTTTATAATGATTGCCTTCAATAGATGAGTCTCAGCTCATAGACCGAAAGCTAACAACGAATTTTTTAACCTTATTGGTACATCAATAAAATGTTGACTACAGACAGATTTATGGCAATACAAAAAAATTCGTCTTACACTCCGGTTCGCAATTATGTACATACTTAACTTACCTCATTTTACATACTAATATTGAAACTTTGGAAGAAAAAAAGATTTATCACCATCAAATAAAAAAAAAAACAGTATTCTGCCATTCTCCTCGATCGAGGAGGTAATTATTTTTGTTTTTGTGAAAAATAAATCAAATCCTCTTAACCGGAGTGTTAAAGTGGTATATTTGCTATTTGATGACTAGACATATTTCTGTGACCAATATTTTATCCATGTCAATAAATTTGCCAAGGATCTTTATTTATTTATTTATTTTAACAAATAAGAGATAATCACGAATTAATCATAAAGATTTATCACGAGTTCATATTTTTTTTTTTAATTTCTAAATTCAAATTGGACTTCATGGGCTTGAAATCTTCTAGAGCTAATAAAATTGATTACTATATTATGTGGTTGAGTCTGTGAAACAAGTAAAAAACAAGAGAGAACATAAATGATTCAATATTGTTCTATTGTCTTTGTTCATTAAATTACATTTCTGTAATTGAGATGTATGCAGATTCATAAATATCTTGTTTTGACGGAGGTTTTATTTAATTTATATTTGTTTTTCAGTGAGTACATAAAATGTTGTTTGTCGTAATTTAAATCAAAAGAATGAGCTACAGCTACAGCCAATAAATTTTGAATTCATTTTAATTAATTAATTGTGGTGTTTGGGCAATGCGACTTTAACCACATGTCTCGTATGTCCTGTCCATATAGAAATATGAAATTCATAATTTCTTAAAATGTCCTTAAAATCAGATTGGTTTTTCATCAGACTAAGTTTTCTAATTGGCTGATTTATTTCATTAAATATTTTTGTTGTGTCAATTTTGTTTGGAAATTTTTAGTTTCGCATCAGCAGCGTCCTAGGCTTTTATTTTTATTTTTAATTAAAATCCCACAAAGCCAACTTCGTAAAAATGGATTTATTTCCCACTAAATGAGCTTAGTTCCCGGAAACTGATTTACATATGTATAATATGTATGTCTAATATATTCCTGCGACGAAGGGACCTTCATATTATAATCAAACAGACGCAATGTATACCTTCATTAAATTTTAGACAGCTCTTCATTGAATTCGTACGAACCTAAATTTTATAAAACTTAGAAAAAACATAAAAATTTAAAAATATATTAATAAGATAAAGTTAAATTTTGCGTGCTGATATTTTCTTGACACTTAAAGACCGTCAAAAAAAGATGACCTGAAACTGAATTTTTTGCTTTAAGTGTCTAGACTTTAGATTCAAATAAAGACATTTCTTTTTATATGCATAGATGGGCGGGGAAGTGGGCGGACAAAAATTATGCATGTTATTCCTTAGGTTCTAAAGAGCTAAATTAAAAAAAATAGGTTTCTAGTGCCGTTATTAAGAAATCTTAAAAATTGGAAAAATGGGCGTAGCAGTGAGTGTATTTCCAAAAAATTAAAATATGCTTTAAGTTCAAGAGAGCTTATTTACAAAATTATATATATAATTATTATTTTTTGTGTTAAAGAAAGTTTAATTAAAAAATTTCCGAAGAGTGGGCGTGGCAGTGGGTGTATTTTCAAAGAATAAAAATATGTATACTGTAGGTTCAAGAGAGCCAAATTACAAAATTGTAATTATATATGCATGTACTGATGTACATACATATATTTAAAATAAAATATATAAATGATAAGTAGGCGTGACGGTGGGCGGATTTCTAAATAAATTTCATAATATACATACATATTATGTTTTATGCTAAACAGAACTTAGTTACAAAATTTCAGTTGTTCATATGGTTGTTAAATAAGGAGAAAAATCAAATAAGTATAATGAAAGTGGGCGTGGCAGTTGACAAATTTTAATAAAACTACTTTAAACCAACCAACTAAAAATTACAAATGGATCAGAAAAAAACTAATAAGGCATAACGTTCGATTAGAATGGTGAGTTATGGTCGCGAATTCTTACAAACATCCCATGCACCTTTGCAGTTGTTTCCAAATTTTCCCATTTTTGGAAAAATTTGTCCAATTTGTCTTTCCATAAAATTTTCTTTCCTTCATTTCTTCAATAAAAATATTCAAATTAGTTTAAAACAACCAGGGATTCCCACAAAAGTCATATTTCCCAAAATCTCTTTATGTCCTTGTGGGAGAATCAAATCAACTAAACCCTTAAAGTTTACAACGAATATATAAATCACAACATTCATAAATCTGTTCTTGCAAAGTTGATTTTATAAAAAAAAAATGAAAAAAAAAAGGAAAAACAAAAATATAACCTCTAAATATTTTCTGGAATGATAATGCATCACTTCAATTCACACAGAGCATTTAAAATCTCTTTCCACATAAATCAAAACCATTCCAGCATATGATTTCAACGATTTCATCTGCAGTTTCTCCACTCATTAACATTTCAAGTTAATGAATCGCTAACTCTTTTACTGATTTAAGCCAGCTGCACACAACTCAACAACGTCATAGGGAGAGAGAGAGAGAGGGAGATAGATCCTTCAATATTATAAATGTAGTCCAGTCTCCAACCCTATTATACAATCCATCCCCCTCCACCCGCCATCGCATCGTAACATGCCATTCTATTTGGTTTAATTATAAATTTTCTTTAGCTTTTTTGCTGGGAATATGAATCGACTGGATTTGCGTATGTTAATTAAATTCAACCTCGATTCTATGAATGCAACTTTCATCGTCGTCGTCGTCATTGTTAGTACTCGTCGTAGTATGTAGTTACAACAACTATACCATGCAATAACAACAGAGTTTCTGGACTCTTTGGATTCTGAATATTATGGTTTGGGGATTTGCTGGTACCTATTCCTATCCAGTTCACCTACCCTCTGTTATTGACGACAACGCACGGTCTGAATCTCAATTTGAACACAATTTGTTTTTCTGAAATTTGCATTAAATAAGCTAATTTCTAGGGAAAAACGGCGGCAACAGCAACAGCGAGGGTGGAGGTGCTTCTCAAAACACAGTGTTTAAAGGGTTTTACGAATAACCCCTACGCACATATATTTAGGTAGTCAGTTTTGCGGTAAAAAGTTTAACCCGCATCATCATCGTAGTAATATAATATTATGCATAAATTTTGATTTGAACCATGGTTTGAAATTCATGTGCAACTGATGAAGCATTAAGAGTAGTTGATGTCCAGTGTTAGTCTATCGTATATAGGATGTTCTCCATAGAAACCACACAATCGATGATGGATTCGAATTTCTAGAATGATGGTCATCATTATTTTGATACAAAATCAAACTAGAGATGAAAGTTATTGTTGCCAATAGAATGGAAAATTTTGCTTTACATTAGTTTTAATTTTTTAATTGTTTTTTTTTTTTTAATGTTCGCTTCAAAAGATCCCTTTGCTTTGGTTTGGTTTGATTTTTTAATTAGTGTCCGGTTTTTGCGATTGTATAAAATACGAGACGGAAAAGAGTTAGGGTTGATGAGTTGCGATTGACATTTGTCTTGAATTGAATTGAATATTTGAAATGATTTAGTATAAAAGCTTTGCAGTAAGCTGATATTAAAATGGATATGGTTGATGTATACGTAATTGTAATTGACACAAAAAAATACTCATACGCCAGAGTGAACATATTGTACTTTATGAACAAAAAAGATTATAATAAAATAAATTTTGTATATTAAATTCACGCCTTTTCCAATATTCTTTTTAAAATTGGTGAAAAATAAAAAAATACTGGTTTTCCAACCTATGGCTACTTGAGTGTTTGATGAGTGTTTTTGAGAACATGTCAATTTGAAAAATCAAAAAATACTGGTTTTCCTAATTCTTCTATGACTGCTTAACGATGAGTGTTTTTGAGAACATGTCAATGCAAAAATTTTACATTATGTTACCCTTAAAAAAAAACATCAACATTTCTTTCCTAACTTTCATCATCTAAATGATATCATTATTTTAAAATTCAATCAAAAATAAAAAAAATACTGGTTTCTCGATTTTAGTTTTAAATAAGAAAGTTATGGAAAAATAATTTAAGCTTACACTTTTTTTCAATAACAAGATATTGCGACTTAAAAAAAATGGTCCAATTTCCATAAATTAACCTTTTGAAAAATGTTCAAAATAGAGTCAATCTGCAAAAAAGAATCCAAGTGATGATTTATCTTTATTTCGGCATAATAAATACTATCTTAAAAGTTCATTGCCAAATTGCAAGTAAAATAAATATAATAATTTAGTAAGCAATTTTTCAAAAAATTGTCATTTGAGAGGTTAAAGACAAAAAACCGGTATTTTTAACTTTTGATTTAGTTATGATATCATTTAAAAGAAAAAATGCGTTCATGCTTTCTTGAAGAGCCAAGCATAATGTTTAAATTTTGTAACAGAGCGAATAAATAAAATATATCTGTACCGTTAAGAGTTTAAGGCGGAAAAACCTTTTATTTCGATACTTTGCCTTTTTGAAGTAGCAATATCTTCTGACTGATCGGTGGTGTTAAAAAAAACGTCGTAATATTTTTAATAGAAAATATTATAATCTAAAAAATTAGCATACATTATTTTAAAATAAATTTGAAAAAATCGAAAAACCAGTATTTTTGATTTTGGCTTTGTTTAATATCTAATAACTCGAAATATTATTTTAATTTTGATTTAATTTGATTTTATTAAATTTTTTCAATTTATTTTTTTTTTCGTTTACGATTATTCGCTAGCAACATAAAATCTTATAAAAGAAACAATAAAAAGCTTTACCCACTTTCTGTATCTGATTTAAGAAGAAATAACAAAAAAAAAAAAAAAACAAATTGAAATAGGTAGAACCACTTGTGGTCTTTCAGTCCCTATCAAATGCTTCTTACAAATGGGTACAATATACATAAGGTTACCATCTGTTCTATACTAAAAAGAATAGAAGAATTAGTAGAATAGAATAGAAAAAAATGTGCAATTTTTATTTATTCTTCAATATTTATCTGTCTCATTCAAAGTTGTCAAAATTTCAGAGAGTATACATTTGCCATAATGTTTTTAAAGTCTTTAAATAGCTTTTTAATTTTTTACTATTTTTCATTTCACTTCACTCATGTCAAACTCATAAGCCCATGTCTCGTTTCTTGCCATACTTTATTTTGAAATTAAAAGTTATGATTTTTAAAATTTTGTTATTGAAAATTTTTAACAAAATGCCTTTAGATATTTTTGATTCAAATAAATATAAATCATGCGAGAAAAATAACATGAAGTATATCATGCTATTAATATACATAATGCGATAGATCTATCATGCGCGAGAAGTATATCATATCTGAAATATATCAAGCGAGAAATATATGCATGTCAATCGAGAAAAACATCATGCAAAAAATATATCATGTGAGAAATATATAATGTCAAGCATTCTTTTTCTCAACATAGTAAATAGTTTTTTTTTTTTTAATATGGTCAACCTAGTTCGAGCATAAAGTACCTACTCCACTGAGAGTTTTTTCTTTCTCTTCAAATCGTAGATTCCATTTTTAATTAAATTTCTCAATTGCCAATATCAGTCGATAGAAAAGCATGATATCAGAGCTTCAAGAATGTGAACAAATATACGATGAATGACTGTAAGTGAAAATAAAAAAAAAAGAAACAAACACATAAAAAAATGAAAAAAAGAAGAATGGAAAACACTTTAATTTTAATTCCGCACATATTACTGTTGCATTGCAGGATGCGAAGTCATGCAATCCTTGGAAGAGAACAACGCCGCGCCGGCTGGCAGTAACTATGATGCTGACGATGGGGATCCACCAGCACGAGCACCAGCAACATCACCCACCGAGGATTAAGAATATTCATTCCTTCGTCTTGCTCGACTTCTCTATATACATATGTACATATTTCTCTCTTCTTTTAATTTGTCCCATCAATGGATGTCACAAATCAATGCTAGGCTTGTGGGGGGGTAACCCCATTTTCCGCTCTCAGTGTCATCGTGCTGGAGCATTTCCATTTTCTATAGTCCTCTATGATGCTTAGTCGGGACCACAAAAATTTAACGTGCTTGGCACAAGCAAATTGAATGTCATTCGTTGGGATGTCATCCTCTGGTATTCCCATATCCTTTAGATCCTTCTTTGTGTTTGAGTGTTTTTTCATCACACCATATCGTTGGAGTCATTCCTGTCATCGTGTATAAAATGACCAGGGCAATAAAATAATGTGACGGTCGATAGCCGTTGCAATATAAGGATGGCCGCCATGTTGGCAAAGAAAATGGGGATAAATTAAAATGGTCATTCATTTGAAGTTGGAACATTTATACAAACACACACATATAGAGAGTCGAGGAAAATATGGCTGAGAGGAGTTTGGCTTGGCATGGCATGCGGGAAAACTATTTTAATGTCTACATTTAGAAATTATATTTTCAAGGGTGTCGTCGTCCTTCGTCCATGTCCCTGATATGTATGACTCCAATGTGCAACAGGAGTTAGAATTCCATTTCTCTTGTTCTTGTTTTTTTTTTGTTTTTTCTGCAGAAAAATAGCGTGCTGAAATGGATGTTCATAAAAATATCTTGTTCAGTTCTATGATTTTATTATATTTATATACGAGACGATATGGCATCAGAGCACATTGATTATATTATTATTTCTTCATATCCGGGTTTTCATAGTTTTAATAAAAAAATATATATACATATATATAAAAAAAAGATCATTTTCTATCGTTCATGGACAATTATGACCATAAAATTTACTATACGTCATAATACTTAAGGGTCATAGTTAAAAAATACAGTTTACACCAATTGGTAACTAGAAAGTTTGAACATTATAGTTTTTATGAGTTGAAAAAGTGCCAGGAATATAACCTTTTACAAATAAAAAAAAGACATATGAGAGTTTTCTATTTATGGGTTAAATGGGTCATAATTGTTTGCTATAAGGCTTGTGATAAAATTAAGAAGAAAAAAAAAGGATTTTAGGTTTTCCGAATTTTGAGTTTTCTGGATTTTTTGGTTTTCTGGATTTTTGGTTCTCTGGTTCTGCGCATTCAGGATTTCAGAATATTGGGTTTTCGGGATTTCGAGTTTTTGAATTTTTTGGATTTTCCTGGATTTTTGGTTTCTAGGAATTCCGGGTTTTGGACTTAAGAGTTTTCAGGATTTTGGGTTTTCGGGATTGGGATTTTGTGTTTGGTTTTCGGAATTTTGGAATTCTGTCTGATTCCCTATTTCAAACAAATATGGATTGGGTTTCTATAATCGGTAGTTTTGGGTTTTTGTAATGTTTTCGGTATTTTGGGTTTTTGGGATTGTGATTTTGGGTTTCCTGGATTTGGGTTTTCGGGATTTTGGGTTTTCGGAATTTCGGATTTTACATAAATATGTTTGTTTTAGGGATTTTGGTTTTTTGAGATTTTGGGTTTCCGGGATTTCGGGTTGTCGGGATTTTTGTTTTTCGGTATTTTGGTTTTTCGGGATTTTTGTATTTCAGGATTTTTGGTTTTCGTGGTTTTGTGTTTTGTTTTCGGAATTTTAAATTTTTGAATTCTGTCTGATTCCCTTATTAAAACAAATATGGATTTTGTGTTTTTATGATCGGTATTTTTGGGTTTTTGTAAGGTTTTCGGAATTTTGGGTTTTCTGGATTTTGGGTTTTCGGGATTTTGGGTTTTCGGGATTTTGGGTTTCCGGGATTTTTGGTTTTCGGGATTTGTAGTTTGCGGGATTTTCGAGTTTTTTGCAATTTTGATTTCGGAATTCTGTCTGACTACCTTATTAAAACAAAAATAGATTTTGGGTTTTTTAATTTTGGTTTTTCTGGACTTTTTTCTGGATTTCGGATTCTGTCGGTTTCCTTCAAACAAATATTGTTTCATAATTGCAAGGAATGTATCTCTTTCATTTAAATGTCATATTTACTTGGTCTAATCGAGTTTGTAATTAAAATTAACGTAACAAGTCCGAAAAATTGGTTTTGGTCATACTACTGTTCGTCTCATTGGTCTGTGCGTCCACTGTATTTGGATATAGTGCTTAAACAGTCGATTTGCTTCAAATTTGTTACAGAGCATTTGTTTGTGATTCCATAGAAAGAAAATTCAAATTTTGGTTTCATCTAAAACGAAAAACTGCCATACAACGATTTCGGTTTAGTTCTTTTAATTTTCTCAAAAACAATCTTAACGATTTTAATTAAACTTCGTACTGATAGTAAAAAAAATGCATTAAAGGTTTTTGCCAATAACTTCGTATAGCGAAAATTTGAAGTTTTTTCTTTATTTTTAAGCTTTTCACTTGTTTGACCGATTATGTTATAAATTTTGCAACCTGGTGCTTTTAAATAGTTCAAACCAAGTTACTTTTAAAATTTTGAAAATAATGATTAAAAAAAATAAAAACCAAAATCGAACAAAAATTATATTTTTTGATCCTTTTGAATTTTTGACAATTTTTCGTAAAAATTTAGCCTCATTATTTTTGTCGTACATATTTTTCTTGCGCGGATTAATCAATCCTTTTTGAATCTTACAGATTTTTTTTTTAAATTGTATCAAAGAGATCTTAAATGTATGCCTCGGTGACATTCAATAAAATATTTAAAACATTAAATTAAACTATGGTCAGAGTTCGAAATAAATAATTTAGCTCCACCTACATACACTTCATTGAACTACTGTACATCTACACCTGACACAACTTCCTGAGATCAACAAAATCTGAGAGCAACAAAAATCATATTAATATAAAAAACAAAACAAAGAAAGTCGTTCCAAAAGCTTTTTAAAATGATAAATCTTAATCAATTATCAAAAACTAAACAAAAGGTGTTAAATCCTAATCATATAAAAACAAGTTCAAGTTTCTATATAAGTAAACTAGGCATAGGTATACTCAAAAAGTCACTCAAAACATCACTCATTTACTTTTGCGTATTATAAAGGTTTATTTTATGACCAATACCCATGGCAACGTGGAATATTTTTTTTTAATTACTTTTTGCACTCATTTCAAACCACACAAAAATTTTATTTAAATTTGCACACGTTTCTTTCAAAATTAAAGAGAAAAACAAAAAATATCAGCGTTAGGTATTATTATCGGAAAGTTCAAATATTTTCTACTTAATCCACATCTCAACTTGTTGCAATCAAAATGAAAACTGCCATAGAAATCAATAACATAACAACCACAACCCACCCATAGAATCATTCATCCATATTGAAATGTATATCTGATGTTGACAGACGTCTAAAAGGGTTAGAATAGTTTAGTTCAAATTCGCGAGGGTGCCGTGCTTACTTTCCAGTCATATTGCAGTCACCGTGTTAGCCGAAACCACTCATCACCACAGTAGGTATAGTATGTGTATCAAATCTTTTCTCATCACGTACCACAATCCATTGTTAAACACTGCACTCGTTCCGGCACCGTCAAGTGTCAACTTCAAACATTCAACAAAATGACGAATGTTTATCTCTTGTATAGTTTGCATAAAAATATTATTATCTCTCAAAAACAAAATACTTGCTTTTATGACAGCAAAACAAAGGCGGAATATCTTCATATATGCATTTGTTTGTTTGAACTATAAGAAAGATACATTTTTATCCATATTTGTATACTCGTATACATCTCAATCTCAATGTAGGCTTGTTTCGAATAATGTAAATGATTGCTAACTCTATATTGACTTTTTATCAATGAATAGTTAATTGGGGGTTTAGTGTGATTATTAGTCATTTTATGAATTTAGCTGTCATATAAATGAAGTTGATATTTTTATTTAGCTAAAGATCTCAGAAATCTAAACTTCAATTAAAATTCTTATTTTTTGTTGTAAAAAAAAAATTGGATTCGCCTGCTCAAATTTTGCAGAATCAAAATCAGTAAGGACTTAAAAATGTAAACTGATCGAATTTTGTTGGATTTTTTTTGTCGTTGTTGATCAATTTATAAAAAATAGTTGGAGAGCGCTTTTGACTTTTTGCGGCAAAATCATGTTAAGTAATGAGGTTTCTCAGAGAAAAATCTCTGAGATCTCAGAAATGGGAACAATTGGCCTGACATCAGCGTTGCTGCTCAGAAAAAAATTTCCGTGCCATATTTTCAAAAAATAACGCGCTATTTTTATGTCATATTAAGAACACGCAAATTCTTATATTAAAATACAAAAAAAAATATAATGCAATTAAAAAAATTAGAAGAAATAATTTGTTCTTTTCGTGCATTGTCAAAAAAAATAAAAAGAGTTTCTGTCCACTCCATTTTTTCAATTTTCCTAAAATTTATTCAAAATTCGCTTTAGGTATTTGATATAAAAAATGGAAATAAGAAGAGCGTGTCATATTGAATTTTTTCGTACCGTGCCACGGTAAAATTTTCGTGTCAAAAAAGAACAATGCATTTTGTATTAAAAAAAAAAAAAAAACATGGAGTTTTTGAAATAAGAAATGGCTTAAAGTTAGATTTATTTAATTGGAAAATCATCTCGAATCATCTTCATTTAAAAAAAAATTACACTTATGGTAGATTTCTATGACAGACATAGAAACAAACAGCTATAGTTTCTGTCAACAAATCAGGAGAATAGAAGTGGTTTCTTAAAATATCTATAATATATGTGATTTTGACACGAACAGATGTTATGAGCTCAAAAAATTGAATATATATTCAGTCCGATCCTTCACTTTGTGCACAGAATCTCACAAACTGTGAAATTTTGAAAAGAAAGGAATAAATCTACTCAAAAATTTTAAAAGAGCGCAAAACTAAGAGATTGATAGACTTTGTGAAACATAAATTATTTCAATAAAACCAACGCGATGTACACCACCTTTTTTTTTTAATTAAAAAAAAAAAAAAAAACAAAAAACAAAAAAAAATATTTTTTTAAACATTTTTAAGAAAAAAAAATTTAAAAAAAATTGGAACGTCACTTTTTAATATTATTAACGCAGAGCTAAAAAATTTATTTCAAACCAAAAAATGATATAAATAAAATATAAATAAATTATAATAAATAAATTATAAATATGGAATTTTTAAAAGATAATTTTTAATTTTTTTTTAATTAATCCAAAATTTGATTTTTTTGGAAATTTCGAATTTGCAATATTATTTGATTTTATGAGAGGCTCTTGCAGAAAAAAATTTAAATAAAATCAGTTTAACAGATAATGAGATAATCTAAAATTAGAAAAAATGGTTCTATGAGAGCTACCGTTAATAATGCCTTAAAATTTTAAAATTTCAAGAGTTTAACTTTCTTAAAAAAAAAGATTGGACTTAATTCAATAATTTTTTCATAAGAATAAATTGTTACAAAAAAGTCAAAAAGACAATCTGCCAAGGGGTTGTGCTCTAAATTAAAATGTTAAAAAAAAAAAACATAAATATACAAACATTTCACATAACTAATTACTTACAAAATTTTTATTTTCTACTTTGCTGTCAATCTAAACTAAGTCTTAACTTAAGATCTGAACTCACAATAAACATATCCAATGGGTATATGTATATATACCATTTTTGCATTCGGAACTACATAAAATTTTTCTTGAAATGATGACGTTTTGCTGTCAAGCTACATATTCAGAGATAAATACATATGTATATCTACTTACTCATTTTTGATTAATATAACTACATATCTATCTTCGTTTAATTGGTCTATGGATTTGATTAAATTACCTGAGGGTAATTTCGCTCATATTCATATGAGGGGATAGCTTAGCTATAGGTGATAAATTGTGAAGAATATTCATCTGTGAGTTGTAAGACAATTTTTTTTTCTGTATTCAATTATTTGTGGAGCTTTGAACGTTACGGTTTGATTGGTACCAACCTCTATATACCTATTTTTAATAGCGGAATTGAAGCGTGTTATAAGTTTATAATTTATTTAATTTTAGATTGTTTTAAGTGTTATTGTTATTAAATTTTTAATAAGTACCTAATAATAGTGCGATTAAAATTTAATAAAACAATCTTGTATTTTTTTTGTTCATATTAACAGAATTAATAAATCTCTTGTGTTCAATTAAAATTTATTGTTTAAAGTGTTAATAGTGTGTGTTTGAAATGGAAAATAATGAGGTGCAGATTCGAATTGAAGTATTAGGGCGCACTGGAGGTAGGTTTGTGTAATTAATATATAATAATTGGGAACTTTAGATAAAACGTTTGTGTTTTTTTTATTCAAAAAGTTTATTTTTGCTTACATTTGATTCAAATTTTTCCATTGTCATTTTATGGTTTAGCTAATATTTTAAATATTATGTGTGTATTTATTTTTTCTTTAATGGTGTAAAATCTTATGAGAATGTTTTTTTGTTTTTATTTTTAGATACAAATTCTTTATTCCACTGAAATAAACCACTCATACCTAGAAAAGTTACTAGATACTAAAGGTTTATTATCGAAGTTTAAAAAATAAAAAAAAAAAACAAATATTATAAAAATTATACCTACCATAGAATAAAATATTTATGATCTCCCCCAAATCTCAAAAATTATAATTTAAAATGTAGATAAATATTTTTTATTTGACAGTAGAGGTTCTAGATATTCCTATCCTTTGTATTTGGTATACTTGTAGATATAAACGAATTCCAAAACTTTAATTCTAAATTGTATTTAAATTTAAAGGTATCAATAAATTTGCTTTTAATACAGAAATCAGAAATAACTAATTTCGTTTTGAGTTCAGAATTATTAAAGAATTTTTTAAGATTTTCTTTTTTTTTTTAATTTTAACATTTTTTTTTTTGCGATTCATTTATTAAACTCGAGATTTTGATCAAACTTGACATAACGATAATAGCCAAGTCAAAAACAATGTCCGTTTGTCTTTCTGTATATCCGTTTGTGTATAGCCTAAACGGATATGTCAATTTACCTTAAACTTGAAATTTAGCGTTTTTTGGGCATTTTGCCGACACGATTTTTTTAAACCAAAAATAATGGTACGTCCCTGTCATACAGAATATTTAGGCAGTAAATAAAACATCGTACTATTTTCAAAAAAGTGCACACAACCTTTAAAAAATTTCGATTTTTAAAAAGAGTTGATTTTTAAAAAAAGATTTGTTTTTAAAAAAGTTTTGATCTTTAAAAAAAGTTTGAAATTAAAAAGTTTGAATTTCTTTAAAAAAAAAAAATTAATTTTTAAAAAATGTTTGGATTTTAAAAAAAATTTATTATTAAAAAAAGTTTGGATTTAAAAAAAAGATTTTTAAAAAAAGTTTGGATTTTTAAAAATAGTTTGGATTTAAAAAAAAAGTTTGGATTTTTAAAAAAAAGTTTGAATTTTTTATAAAAAGATTGGATTTTAAAAAGTGGATTTTTAAAAAAATATCGATTTAAAAAAAAAAAAAAAATTTATTTTAATACTTTTTTTTGTCTAAATTTCAAGTTAGGATAGGTATGTTAATATCACGTTCAAATCTCCCTATACATTTATACAAGCCCATCCTTCCTTAAGTCCTAGCTTTCTCAATCCATTGAAACATTTAAAAAATCATTAAATTATAATATTTTTTTAGCCAATAAAAACCCAAAACGATTTTATTGCCAATCATTTTTCATATTATCAAATCCAACTGTTATCCTTTGTCATATAATTTTTAAAACATTAAGTTCTACATATATAAAAAGATATATTTATGCAAAATGATGTATTACCACACCTTTTCATACAGAAAATTACCTTCGCTCTTCCTGCTTCCCTCTCTGTTAGAATCAAAGTAAAGTAAATACTTGCGCTTATGATGGTTTTCTAAAATGAACATAAATTCAATTTGTTGTTTCTTCACTGCCTCGCGTGCGCTCCCCAACTCATAAATTATCCTAATCAAGGATTATTATTTTCACAGAATTTCAAAAACGATTTAGATTTGTTTGTACCTTCAAACCATCAAACCAACCTACATACCTATGTACATATTTTTGGAAAACTTAATAATTCGCATCCAAAGGCTAAATAATCCTTTTACACACCATAAATTTAATGGTTTGGTTTATATATACATAAATAATTTATTTATTTTTTTATTTGTTCAACATGGTTTGGTTAGGTATTTATTTTGTTTTATTCAGAAATATTTTTTTTTTTATTGTTGTTTTGTTGAAAGGACTAAAATTTCCAACTCTGGTGATGGGAGAGATTTATATCCCCAGCCAGCATAAAAGTGTGGATATATATTTTTTGTGTTGAGTTTAATTTTTGTCAAAAGAATAAATCAATCCAATCGGCTTATGCGAATGTTTGACACGTTTACCAGGAATTAGCCTCAAAACCGATTGACTTCTTTTGCAAAAATTAAAAAATAAAATACATGGAAAAATGAAATAAATTCCGTGGTCCATGGTGAACAAAAAAAAAAAAAACACCCAAAGCCCCAAAATCCCAGAGACACATTTCCGGAGGCTACGACTGCAATTTTAATCGTCGCACCCTATATATAGAGACAGACCCCCCCCCATCTCTTCAATAACCAAGCGCGGCACACCTACCTACAACATAATATTTCATTTGCTTTGCCATAGGATAATCCTTGTGTGTTATTGTCGCAGGATTCGCCTTTTCCTTTTTAGTCAGTGTGTTAAATACAGAAACACCACCAGGCTCCCGTACATGAGACGGAGTCGGGAAACCCAGGCACAACTTTGCTTATAATAAATGATGCAAAAATGCAGAAGAATATAGCCGAATTGTATGCGCATTGTATATTAATTGTTATCCTGAATTTATTATCCTATATATTTTTTTTTTACAAACAAGAAGCAGGACCATTCTGCATCGCCACAATTGTAGCTCTATACACAATTACTGCATGAGGTATAATTTTCTACAGAAAAGTGGGTGTACAGATTATTTTATTTTTATTTTTTTTTTAATTTTTTATTAATACAAAAATAAACAACTTCAAGGATTAAGTAATTTTCCAAATTATCTTGCAGACATATGTTTGGTTATTTTTTTTTCTGAAGAAATTATTATTATTCTACTTTTACGCCTCGAAAAAGTAGAAAATGTAAAACTTTTTAAATTCAATTTCCATATTAGTTTAAGTTTTCATCGTCGCTTCCTTCTCCGTCCCCTCCTACGTTCTTCGTTCTACCGATATGAAAATTTTTGTAAAGAGACAAATAGAAAATTT
Source organism: Epistrophe eligans (assembly GCA_951394125.1). Classification (NCBI taxonomy): domain Eukaryota; kingdom Metazoa; phylum Arthropoda; class Insecta; order Diptera; family Syrphidae; genus Epistrophe; species Epistrophe eligans. Next base: position 109,117,670 of record OX596028.1, read on the forward strand.
TGTTGAACTCCTGCCAGGATAATAATTTTTTTTTGTTTATTTTTCTTTTTGATTCTTTTTAAACAAAAATTAAGTTTGATTAATTATTTTTTTTTTTGCTTCTTCTTTCGTTCCAATAGGAAAGACGGAAATTTCTTTTAAGGACTAGGTTTATACACAAACCAAACACATACTTGTTTTTTTTTTTTTTTTGATAATGTTTTGCAATATTTATGTATATTTATATGGATGTATATTTTTTTTTTCTTTTCAGTACGAGGACATTGCCATCGTCAGAGAACGGAAGGCGTCGATGTGAAAGCACGAAAGAAACTCATTATAGCAAGTATTTTGTGTTTGTTCTTTATGGTGGCGGAAATTATTGGTAAGTTCTTTTGGTGAAACTTTTTTTTTTAGTTTTTTTTTTTCTTCTCTAAAGGATGGATTTTTATTTTTATTAGAATAAATGAATATTATTTTAATAGGGATCGTTTATTCGATATATTACTGTTTTTTGTATGCAATTATATAATTGGTATGAAAAAGCGTATTTTTTTAAGTGGATTAGATGACTATAAGGAAGTTTTTCTTGAACAAAAATAGTAACAGTCCGTTAGATAGTGCCATAAGTGGCAATTAATTTTACACTTATGAAAATGATGGCCTTTGTAGATTTAAAATTTTAATTGGTATCTATAAAAAACAGTAATAATAAAAAGAAAAACTTGTATATAGATATAGATTAAAGAATTTTAAATGGTGCAGGCGGCACGGCGGTGCATGTGAACCTTGCAAACATGCACTTCTGTAGGGCATGCAAAACATTTTTTCATTTCTTGGTGGCCTTATTTCATATTTTGGGGCCTTATTTCATATTTTGGGGCCTTATTTCATATTTTGGGACCTTATTTCATATTTTGGGGCCTTATTTCATATTTTTGGGCCTTATTTCATATTTTGGGGCCTTATTTCATATTTTTGGGCTTTATTTCATGTTTTGGGGCCTTATTTCGTATTTTGGGGCATTAATTCATATTTTAGGGCCTTATTTCATATTTTGGGGCCTTATCTCATATTTTGGGGCCTTATTTCATATTTTGGGGTCATATTTCATTTTTTTGGGGGCTTTTTAAATTTTTTGGGGCCTTATTTCATTTTTGGGTACTAATTTAAATTTTTCGGTGGCATTATTTAATTTTTTGGGGGCTTTATTTAATTTTTTGTTGGCTTCATTTTTTAAAGGCCTCATTTTATTTTTTGGGGGTCTTGTTTCGTTTTTAGGGGGCCTATTTTATTTTTTCTGGACTAATTTCATTTTTTTGTGTGTCTTATTTCATTTTTTGAGGGCGTTAATTAATTTTTTGGAGGGCTTTATTAAATTTTTTTTGGTGGACCCTTATTTCTTAAAATAAGGACTATTTTCAAAACCAAAGTTTAAAATGAGGAAAAAACAAATTTGGGTATTATTACAGGATTAAAAAAAAAATTTAAATATTGTATTGGCATTTTTCATTTCATTGGAGCCTTTTTACATGAGAAATAATTTCATTATGAAAATTACCCCAATTTTGGGGACTTATTTCATTTCAAATAACAATACCTACTCACTGCTTAAAAATCAAAATATCCAAAATGCGAAAAAAATGTCATAATAATATACAGAATATTTTTGACCAGAAGTCCACAAAAATTTTCTGTGGATTTTTGGCATTAAAAGTGCACAATTGATATGTGGAATAATAACGCCCTTAATGGTCAAAATTCCACTGTGGACTTATGACTCTGCTTCAAAAATGTTTTCCTTGCACTGCGAGCTTTGGGCAAGTTTTGATCCACCAACGTGGGTTAAAAATACACAGTTGATTTGTGTAATTATAACTCACCTTAGTGGGTCAAAAATCCACTATGAAATTAGGTCATAAATTCACAGGCCAAAAGTCCATAATGGACTTACATATGTGGGTTAAAATTTTACATATCTACCTATTGTGGATTTTTAACCCACCTTGGTGGGCCAGAAGTCAATAAAAAGTGGGTAAGTATTTCATAATTTTAGAAAGGAGTTAGGTCATAACTCCACACCAAGTGGGACAAAAGTCTATTGTTGACTTTTGGCCTTGGAACTTATGACCCTGCGCCGCGAAATTATGACCCTGCTCCAAAACAAATGTAAATTTGTCTTGCTCTACCAGTATAGGGCAAGATTTGGTCTCCCAATTTGGGTTAAAAGTGCACAGTTGATTACGGAAATAATGTTTTAATGTTTTACAAAAAAAAAAAAAAAAAAAAAATACAAGAGTATACCAGTATATATTTTACTGATGGATTCATCTCAAAAATTCTAGTAATAAAAAATAAAGTAAAGTATTCCTGTCAATCACTTTCAGTTTTGTTATTAGCTTTTCAATACCGGATTTATAATATTCCTCATCCTCATACATAAAACAACGACTTGCATTTTAATCTCTTTAAATCTTTAAGACCTGCCTTAATTGTTATAATAAACGTCATAAGTTATAAATATCCTACTTGGTCACAAAAGCGTTTATTTTACATAAATATATCTTCAATAAAATAAAAGAAAATCCACTTAATAATGACGTTTATGTTAATATTTGACATACATGTGCGTAAAATGACAATAAATTATGCAAATGAACAATCTCTAACAATCGATTGTAATGCAAATAACGAGCATCATTTCAAACAATAACAGCTTAAGTGATTTAGCAAACATCTCTACTACCAAACGTGAATGAATTTACGAACGAGCAAAATGTAAAAGCCTATACTACTCGACTTGTATGCTGCGCTCCTCTTTGTCTTTATCTCTTCATCAGTCATTCCCTACATCCCCACATCGCCCACTTATATACCTCCTACCAAAGGTGATGTAAATTGTAAACCTACAATTATCTATACAGAGTGTCAACTGTTACTAATTAAATTGAATTAACAAACATTTTCACAAATTCGATGTAAGTAACACTTCCGAATGACACCATGAGTGTATCTAGATATATTTACAACAATAAGACATTTTGAATATGTAGGTAGGTAGGTATATGCTCGTACTCGACGCTCGTGCTCATACTCGTATAAATACCTGCTGCAATGTTTAATTCATGAAAATTAATCTTATATTGCCATGATGTGCAGATGTGTGCAGAGTCGAATTCAAATTATTGATGATTTGTTAATAAGCAGAGATAATACTTTGTTTAGAATGTGCATTGCATAAAAGCCAAGTGCTGGTTTGAGTGACAAATTTTGTTGCTTTAAAGAAATATTTAGAGTAGAATCATCGATAAATCGTTTGAAATTCTGATAGCCCAAGAATAAGTGATTGAAGATTTTTCGAAGATCTGAAATTTAAATAAGTGGCTTCACTTACATAAGTCTTTTTTTTTTTTATGACAACTTATGGACCAAAAATAACTAAGGTGCAAAATATCATTTCGTGAAAAAGTTCAATTTCTCTTGAGAATGAATTTTTAAAGATAAATCTGTGTAATATTTAAGTCTATTTATTTTTTGGTAAAAACAAAAATTCTCTAAAAATCCTTATTAACTTTATCTTTATATAACCCTGCGATTTAAGATAACCCCAAACCAAGAAGTCTAAAGAAGTTAGTTGGTCACGATATGCGTGATTTTAAACAAATTCCGACAATGCTACACAAAAAATTGTAGACCTTTGTTTTTGCGTCTTAAGTAGGTATACCTACATATATCCTACGAAGTACCCAAAATTTGAAGCAGTGCCTTTTTGTGGTGTTAAAGCGGTAAAATTCACTTGTTTATAATTTGCTCGAAAACTATCAGCTTTTTCAAATTAATTTCAAGGCAAAAATAGTTAATTCTAAAATTCTTAAAAAAAAGATATCAACTTTTTTTTACGTAAGAGAAAAAGATTTTTAGAAAAACGTGCAAATATGGTGCACAGTGGCCCGTTTATGCAAAAGTAGAGGCAATAATCATTTTTCGGTTTGGTGTATATTACAAAATACTTAAGTTTATTGAATTAACAAAAATTGTTTACACCTTTGCCAGAGCCAGTCAAAGTAGACAAATGTTTGTGGTCGTAAAACGAATATATTTTTAATTTTTTTTTTAGTTTTGAGTGTAAAAATGAAGGGAGGGCGTGAAAAAAATGTATTTTTTCTAATTTAAAAACTTTAATTAAATCTGAAAAAAAAACTCAGTAAATTCCCTCCTTGAAATTAACGGGAAAAAATCTTTATATATTTGTTGATATATAATCACAAAAATTTGGGTGCATAAAGTTGCATAGACTTGCACCAGAAAAATTTTATTTGAAGAGGTCAGGCCATTTTTTTTTTCCACTATTATGTCAAAAAATTTAAATATACATTTATTGAACAAAAAAAAAAAAAAAAAAAAAATGTTTAAAAAAATGGCTTATTTCATTCTTTCCCCATGTTAAGCTCATATTGGTTTATTTTATTTCTACCCCACTGTTTCACTTAAGCAAGCTTTAAACCCTTCTGCTGTTACTCTAAATCTAAACTTTTGACCTTTGAGAAATACAAACTATGTCTATCGCCTTAAGTGAAAATACTTTTTTCAACAGAAGATTCTGTAACACCCTTTATAGCTATTTTTTTTTAAATTCACCAGCTTCATAGCCTTGGAAATTCTCTTTAAGATAAAAAATTGTTGCGATATTGGTTTAAGAGTTATGTTTTTAGCAACCAAAAATGTGGTAACGGGCTACTGTTTGACGATCCTGGTGGTTTTACGTGCCGGCATCGAACTGTAGTCTAAAGAACAGGAGGATGTTAATGCAAACGCCCATTTTGAATGAGATTGAATTGAAATAAACTTTCAATTTCACTCGAAATGAAATTCTATTTTCTGCAATTTGGTTGTTTTCGAAAATTTCGCAATTAGGTACGTAGAAGTGTCAAAATTGGTTTTTATTTTTTTAAGCAGGTATAAACTTTGTTACATTTTGCAATATGAAGTACAATACTAACTGCAACTGCACCATTTTAATTCATAAATCATAAAAAAAGTTAAAAAAATGGAATGTAAGGAAGAATTTTCGAAATTACAATTCACAATTAAAATCGAAAGAATTGTAGAACACTTTCGTCATGTGAATTCACAATAAGTGGAATACAGAAAATTTTTGTTTTTGAAAAAAAAAAAAAAAATTAAAACCCATGAGGAGAAAATCAGCCCCCTCCCCCCAAAAAAATTGCCTTATAATGCTAGAGTCAGTTCCCAGAGCTTAAGGAAGAAAAAACTGCAAGAAATTTTTTCTTTGAATTTCATAGAATTAGAAACTTACTTCCTCCGTCAGGCCAAAGACAAAAAAGAAAATACAAAGAAAAAAGACAACATTGAATAAGAATAAAGAAACAAAACGCGCTGCACCAGATGCAAACTTTCACATTTTTCACTCAATTTCAAATTTCCGCAAAAAATTGACGAAGTTGCTTCTGCGAATGCGAAATACCATTTCGTTGTATCTTATCGCGCGCTTATTGCTGCCAACACTATTTTGCCATAGGTTTATATATATATACTCACTCGTATCTCCTTATCAGTATATCTTTTTTTTTTTTTGAATCCATTATTGCACAACAGACCAACGAGCAGCCAAGCAGCGATAGCGATAGAAAGTTTTATTCTATTCTTAAAGTGCCAAAACTATTTTGTTGAAAATGATAGAAAAACTCTGTCAGGCACGACAGACAGATGATAGAGAATCCACACAATACAAAGCAACAATAAATGCAATTCAAAGCATCAGCGGTTACAATCAGTGTGCGCACCCAACGAAATGCAAATAATAATAATACGCTCAAACACCACTGCCGCGCCGCGCCGCGCCGGCCGCACTGTTTGCCAAAAAATAGCGAAAAACTTGAAGTATCTTAGAATGCAAACTTTCCAAATGGTTGGCTGACCAAAGATGGATTAAAAATGCATTTTCAAGAGGAAATTTCAAATTTCCCTTATTCTTGTGGTTTTGTTTTCAGTTTTTTTTTTTTTTTTTTTTTTTTTTTTTTTTTTAATTTCTGTGATAAGGATGATTTCTTAGTTATATATATATTTTTTTTTTATGGTTAATTTTAAAGTTGCCTTGAGGCAAGATATTTAGCTAGATGTACGAACAAACATCAGCAGAATGTTGTACGAATTAACATAATATAATGTATGAACAGATGTTAGTGGAAGAACAATATTTATTCTTGAATTACTAAAATGTTAATATATTAGTACTTTTGTGGTGATTTTAATATAAAAGTGATGGGTGAAGGTATTTTCCTCGAATTTGTTGAACTTTTTTTAAAAGTGAAAACATTACACAAACAAGAAATCAGGCGGAATTACCTGATTAAATGAAATAAAATTTAAAAATATTAAAATACTAAAATTTAAAAATATAAAAATACTAAAATTTAAAAATATAAAAATAAAAGAATACTAAAATTTAAAAATATAAAAATATAAGAATACTAAAATTTAAAAATATAAAATATAAAAATATAAAATATAAAAATATAAAAATATAAAAATATAAAAATATAAAAATATAAAAATATAAAAATATAAAAATATAAAAATATAAAAATATAAATATATAAAAATATAAAAATATAAAAATATAAAAATATAAAAATATAAAAATAAAAAAATATAAAAAAAAATATACAAATATAAGAAGTTAAAGCGAGAACATAGCGAACTCTACGCTTCTGTCAACTTAAAAAGTGACAGCCATCACTTTCTGACAGATGGAAAATTAAGAGCGTTTTTTAACTTTAAAGAATTGTTTTTCTGATATTTTGATTTTTAAACTAGGTATCATTTTTTTAACAAAAACATTTTTTATGGAAACATACCTACCAGTTGTTTCAAAAACGCTGTCTGCCTTAGAAGAGGGTAAAGAAGTTGATGCCATTGCCACTGATTTTAGTAAGGCATTTGATAAAATTTCCCACAATATCATTATTTTTAAACTAAAAAAGTTTGGGTTTCCTCATTTGTTCACTTCTTGGGTTCAGTCATATTTAGTTGACCGTCAGTATCGAGTGCTCTTCAGATCGAGTGTCTCCAAACCTATTGATGCATTATCCGGGGTACCTCAAGGAAGCCATTTGGGACCACTTATATTTGTTTTGACTATAAATGATGTTGAACTGATTTTACCTCAATCTGACTTGGAAATTTACGCTGACGATATGAGGATCTCTAAACAAATTTTCAGCACTAACGATGCACTTATGCTTCAATCTGACTTAAATAGCTTTTTTACCTGGTGCCAAAAAAATTTTCTTGAGCTAAACATTAAGAAGTGCCAAGCCATAACTTTCACTCGAAAGCGCCCTCCCTTATCCCAGAGACAATACACGATTAACGGTGTGCCTGTCCTTACTGTAACCTCCATTCGCGATTTGGGAGTCATCTTAGACACTCAACTCAATTTTCGCTCCCACTACGACAGCATTATTAGCAAAGCCAACTCAAGTCTCGGTTTTGTAAAACGTTGGTCAAAAGAATTTACTTGTCCCTATGTTACCAAATCCCTTTATATGACATTCATTAGACCCCTCCTTGAATATGCTTCCCAAGTCTGGTCACCATATCATCAAGTTCATATCGAACGTATTGAAGCCGTCCAGCGCAGATTTTTACGCTTCGCTTTGCGGGGACTTGGCTGGGATGATCCATATAACCTTCCTTCCTATGAAGACCGTCTTAAACTTTTGAACCTTCAATCCCTCAATTTACGTCGTGATACCGCCGATATAGTTTTTGTTCACCAACTATTAAATGGGGTCATTGACTGCCCTATTCTGCTTTAAAAGATCTCTCTTAACTCCAACCCCCGTCATTTAAGATCTGTTCCTTTCTTCCTCACACCCTACCACCGAACTGATTATGGCCTAAACGAACCTTTGACTCGAATGCAACGTAAGGCCAACACCATAAATACCTTCAATACCAACATAAGTAAACCTGCTTTAAAACAAGCTATCCTTAACTCATCCTTCTTTTAGTCCTTTCCACAAATTCAATATCTCTACCTTTATTTGTTTAAGTATAGATTTAAGAAAATTATGTTTAGTTTTAAGTCCAGCTTGTATTAAGCTTATAATAAAATTAAAATTAAAATTAAAGTATATTTGATTTTAAAAATGCCAGTCACAAATGTCACTTTCACCAAAATGAAGTTTTTGACGTTTATGAAAAAATTGGGAGATGAAAATATTGCTGTTTGATAAAAAGTCCAAGCAAAGCATTCAAATTAAACTAAAAACATGTTTTCATCCTTGGCCATAAGGAAGAGAATCTCAATTACCAAAATTTTTCAAGTATATCTACCACGTACAATATTTCTCACAATATAACATAACACGACACTACAATTTGTCTTTTCACATATATGTATGTATGTTAAGGTCGATAAGTAAGTAGATACAATACACTCCAATAATCCTTAAGTGTAACCTAACAAATAACCTATCAAAAATCGAAGAAAGAAAGCATAAACATCTTTGATTCCTTGTTAAGGAATAATGATACTCACTCAAGTGAATTGTAATACATATTTTCAATTGCACACTCGAATACCTTTTTCTAGAAAAAAAAAAAATAAAACAAGACTACCTTATCTACCTACCTATGATTTTTCGAATTTACCAATGTAACTTTTTTTTATTCTTGTATTTTTTGAATGACTTGGAAATAGAAAAAAAAAATCAGAAGTATGAAAATCCTTCTAGCTATAGCCCTTATTTTTCAAATGTTTGTATTTTTTTTTTTTATTATTATTTTGCAGGTGGCTACTTGTCAAACAGTTTGGCTATAGCAACAGATGCAGCACATTTACTAACAGATTTTGCCAGTTTTATGATATCATTGTTTGCCATATGGATTGCTGGACGTCCATCTACTCAAAGGTAAGTGCATATGTTCCAAAAGCTTGTTTGTATGCAAAAAAAAAAACACAAATATCGACAGAAAAATCAAAGATTCTACACATGTCTTGGCAACATATGTTGCTATAGGAGGTATATCTATTTGAAGGATCATTATAAATGTGTCCTATGCCTGTACAATAATAATTTCTTGTCATTTGATTTTGTTTTTTTTTTATTTTTCTATTTTTTTTTGTTATTCTTGTGCACAATTGTATATCTCAAGTGGTTTTCATCCTGCTAAGGATGTGTATCCAAGGAAGATTTTATTGTACAAAGTTAACTTTCCCTGTGTGTGGTTTGTATTGTATAAAGGGTTCTTGATAAAAAGTGGGAGGGGGGTAACAAGGTATCATCTAACTGTGTAGAAAGAACGACAACGAAGACAACGATGACGACGATGAACACAAAAGTGATTGGGAAATATAAAAGGATGTGGTTGGGAATTTTATGAAATTTTGATTTTCATCGTTAAAAATAGATGTGTTTGCCATTTACTCAAACGACAACGATGACGACGAAAACAACAACGACGACGATGATGTTGATGACGATGATTGCAATGATGAGATTGCAAATTTGTTTCCTTCGTGTTATTTTTTTTTTTTCTTTTTTTTTTATGACCAATGAAATTTTTTGATGATAATATGTATTATTATTTTGTTTTTGTTTATCTTTTATGTATACGAAGGTATCGAATATTTTTGTTTTTATTATTCATTCGTTAAATGGAAAACGGAAGGACCTAGGCAGGACAATATAGGAATACTTACACATATCTAATATGACAATTTCAAAATTTACATAAATGTTTTAATTACGAAATATGGATTGAATTTCTAAAGACAAACAAAAATTTGTTTGTGTTCGATTTGAAAATTAAAGATCATGTTGATTTTGAGAGAATACAAATTTAATTTTGGAAAATTTTTCTTTTAAAGAATATGAAATAAATTTAAGACTTTAAAATAGTTGTCTGTTTCTGGAAACTAGTTTTTATTAAGTGGGAAATAAATCCACTTCTGCACTTGACAATTTCGGTTTTCAAGACTTTGAAAGTTCAAACTCCGAACTTCACACTCCGCGCTATTTACTGCGCACTACTTACTACGCGCTACTTACTACGCACTACTTACTACGCACTACTTACTACGCACTACTTACTACGGACTACTTACTACGCACTACTTACTACGCACTACTTACTACGCACTACTTACTACGTACTACTTACTACGCACTACTTACTACGCACTACTTACTACGCACTACTTACTACACACAACTAGCTACGCACTACTTACTACGAACTACTTGCGCTTGCTAGGCACTACTTACTACGCATTCAATAACTTTATTTTAAAAATGTTTTTTTTTTTTTTGATTCTTGAATTTACACAACTTTATTCATTTAGTTGCCATACCTATACTACACCTACATTAAATTGAAAACCATTTTTTCTCCTTTTATCCTTTCATTCAATATTGATAAACGATGAGACCAAAAAACTCTTGTTTCGAAATCTTTTTTTTTTTTGTGTTCTTTGCTAAATCTTTCTGCAAATATCCTTAAGTTAATTTCTATTAGGTATTAACAAAATATCTAGCAAAAACAAAATCTCCCAAAAACTTGAGTTTTACTTTCAAACTATTGATAAAACATGTCAAACAACATTATTTGCCAAACATGCCTCCAGGTTTATAGTAACCGAAAAAAACGAAAGAAAAATCACTTGAATATAAAACTTTTTCTGTTAAAAAAAAATACAAAAACATATAAAACAAAAAATTAATCTTTTACCCAAAGAGTTATCCTTGATTCTTGGGGGCCTTAGAGTATGTGTGTGTTGTGTCATCGTCGTCATATACCCTGTGGAGTTGCACAGCACCAGGATTACAAAAATAAAAAGTATTCGAATATAACTACATGCGCTAAAGTTTATCCAATAAAAATCAATCCATAAGGACGAAAAGGTATAGAGGTACCTAAGAATATTTCCTTCCGTTTCAATTTCTTCTTTTTTTCAACTTCTAGTTATGTTGTTGTATAATGTGTTATACCTTACAAATGTTTAACTTTCATGTATAATAGTCCTTGTTTTTTTTCTATTAAAGATAAAATAGTAAACATTCTCTTCTTTGGATGAAGGTTTTATTTTCTCACCCTACTCCACCCCAATGATAAGATGTCCTCATCCTTTGCAATGAAATTTATAAAATATACGTTTTTCAAGAAAACCGTTTCACTAGGATGACCAACCAACAACAAAAACAAGAACAACAACAATAATAAAAAAGTACTAATGTTAAGGACATCAACATGACCATGAATGCACCTGATGTCCTATTGAAAAGTTTTGTCTCCCATCCCTTATACCGGCGCGGCGGCGGCGGCAGCCAAAAGAAAAAATAAGGACATATTATCCTTCTAAGCTGTTTTTGTGTTGTGAGTGTGTGTGTGTTTCTTTTTAACCTCTTTGATAATTTATTGTTTGTTCAGGACATTGAATATGTGGGCAAAGGGCATTTAGCTGGCCGGTTATCCCTTATAAACTTTAAGTTTTTTTTTTTTTTGTATACGTAGGTACTCGTATATAGAAAGTTTAAAAAAATATAGGTGCGGTGGAAACTCCCAACCCCTCATAACCACTGTATATTTTAAATAACAAGGGAAATCCAATTTTCATTTTTTTCTTTGTTTTATTTAAAAAAAAAAAAAAAAAAAAAAAAACATTTCTCGACCAAAAGCACTCCATCATGGCATAAATACACTTGTTTTGCGTTGCCGGCCGGCAAGACACAGAGAAAAACTTATTCTCCTTTAACCATAGAAACTCACACATCCGCCTCCGCCCACACAGCAGTACCTACACAGATATTAATGTATGTCAGGATATCCTCAAACACGGAAGGCAATTAACCTCAACGCATATCAAACACACAAAGGCTCTACAACATACAAAAAAAAAAGTTGTGCACTTGAGTACCAGAAGTCCAGACCGGTAGCGGAACTGACATTTATGATAGCTTTAGGCAATATGAAATGGTTCTTTGACATTATAAGGATATGAGATGTATAAAAGGATGATCTAGGTGTTGCGTATAGATATCTACTTGGTATTCGATTTAGTTAAATTTGGAAAATCTTAGTTTGTAACTTTGTAGATTTTTTTGGAGACTGAAATTAACTGAAATTTATTTAATTAACTCTTTAAATAAGACACAAAATAGAGCCTTAATTAATATGATGACATTAAAATTGTCCCTGATTATTTTAACGTCAACCTAGGAAGGGAAAATATTTGGAAGTCAAATTCCTGACACAAATTTCGATAAAGGATTCAGGCTGATTGATTTTGGGGAAAATTTTAAAATTTTCGTTCCAAGGTTTCGGCACCAAAATATCAAAAAGGGGTAAGTAGACATCTTGTCTATCAACGATAACACTTGAACATATTTCAATGCTAAAGTAAGATGATCTCGCAGAGTTGGGTTTTTAATTTTTTTTTCAATTTGAAAATTTAAGGGATATATTTTTAAAAGTTTTGGTTTTTTTTTAACTTTTTTTGATATCGTCAATTTAATGGGAACTTTTTCCCCGAAAAAAAAAAAAAAAAAAATTGGCAAACATTTTTTCCATCGTGAATCTCTTACGAATAATTTTTCCCCTACAACTTTATTGCGCAAATGTTCACATTGAAATAAGAAAACATTTCTATAAAAAAATCATTCACGATAGCTATTTTGCTGAAAGAATATTTTTTCAGTATTATTTTTGATATCAAATTTCCCAAAATTGGAAAAATATTTTGGGGAAATTTCTTTGTAAAGTATCAACCAGCCCTGTAAAAATGAACAACTTTCCTTGCATCATGTCACGCCTAATTTATCGAAACAACAAACAATACAATCGTTGCACATTTCCTGTAGAGGTTTGTTTTTTTTTTGTTTTATCTTTAATGTGCTATTTTTACTTTAACCTACCTACATGTTTTCTTGGGTCTTCCAGAGAAAATAAAATTACTTAAGTATGTGAAATATATTTTTTTTAATCTTCTCACCATGCAATATGTGAATTAAATACGAAAAACTGATTGCGCTCACATAATAATAAATACGAATATGTGGTAACATTACTTTAAATCACAATCAGTTATACATATGTACCTACACTTTGTAATTTTGAATATTTTAACATGGAATATCCCTTAGGATCTTTTTGACTATAATTTCTAGAGTTGCAGGAATTTGAAATTTTTAGTGCGTCTTTAGTTAGGTATAATACAACATTTGAATAAAATTGAATTTTTTTTTTTGAAATTCTCATTTTAAAGCTCATTTCTATGTTAGGATAGTAATTGTTTTATAGTCTGAGAGGTTGTGTTGTGCCCCGGAAAATTAGACAAAAACTAAGCTAAACTCCAAAATAAATTCCGACAAAGCTGAATTTTGGTAGAGAGCTTCCATTCTTTTGCTTCGAACATTTTTTTTAAGTACCCTGAAAATTGGCCTGGGGCTAATTTTTTAAGGAAGGTGAAAGCGGGTGAAGTTCTGGATTGTGTAAATTTTTGAGAACAATCATTTAAAAAAAAAGTATTTTAAAATATGCTCCTCGTAGAAAGGCCCAAACACACAATTGTTACAAATAAGCATTTATTATGGAAGTGACTAAACTTACAAAACTCCAAAAATATGACTCGAACACTTTGAAATACTGTAATATCACCAGATAATGGTACCAAAGAAATCAAACATTTAAAAAAATGTTCATATCTTTAATCTTAATCAGCCCATTAATTTTTAGGTTTTTTTGGAATACCCATTTAGAGGACGAAAAATAAAAAAAAAACAAAAATTATTACATATTTGAAAAAAAAAATAAAAAAATAGTTAGTACATATCTTGATTCACAAAATATTGAGATTTCTAATTAAAAAACTTATTTTTATAGTCTATGTCACTCAGAGATAATATAGCCTCATAATTGAAAGAATTTTTAGAATTGGTTCAGTTGGTTTTGAGAACACCCCGGACAAACAAACAAACAAATTCCACTTCCACTATTCGACCCGCAACTTATTAAACATTTGTCAAAACATAACAAAATTTTAACTTTCGTATATTTCAAAGAAAACTATGGAAAAAATTAAAATATTAGAAAAGTGGGTGTGGCAGTAGGTGAACTTAAAAAAAATTACAAATGCCATCATTTATTTCACATGCTATACCTTAGGTTTGAGAGATTTAAATTTCAATTGTCTAGGAATTTAAAGTAAGGAGATATAGAAAAATGGGCGTGTTAAGTAGGCGGATTTCCAAAAAATCTAAAATTTTATGATGTTGGCTCAAGAAAGATTTATTATACATTTTCATCCTTCTAAGGACGTTATATAAAAATAAAATTCCAATACAAGAAAAGTGGGTGTGGAAGTGGGCGGAAGAAATTACACATAACACACTTTAGGTTGATGTGAGTTTAAATACAAAATTTTCACGTACTAAGGGCATTCAATTTGGAGAAAACTCATATTATGATAAAAGTGGGTGTGTTAGTGGTTGGATTTTACTCAAACCACTTTCTAAACCATCTCGTTGCTAGAGAGAACAATATTTTAAAATTTCAGCAAAATTAGTCCAGTAATTTTCGAGTTAATAAACCCCATACAGACAAAAATCTATTGTTATATGTATATGTATATAGATAGATTGATTTAATTAAATAGATATGTAACACTACCTCTTAGACTATTTGGAATGTGGACTTCTTTTAACATACACACAATACATTGCTCCTGGGTATGTGTGGTTTTATGCATTTGTTGAACTGTTGCATAACAATTTCTTATAGCGATAAAACCTCACGATATGTGTGATACATAACTATGTATGTATATGTGTGTATCTAGGCTTGAAAAAAGAATATAGACGCTTTCAACTTCATTTACGTTTGAAATTTTGTGTTAAAGTGGTACAAAGTGGTTACTAGATATCATTGAAGTCATGTCCCAGTCCACCTATATACATATACATTATATCCCTTCTCATACTTGTTTTGTATATGTGTATACAGATTCCCAACTTAACTGCACCAAAAACACACGCCTACCTCTAACTAAATTACTCTATTAGATTGGAAAAGTAGGAGAAAATTCATTTTGGATTCCGGTTTGGAAAACTGTTATTACCTACATTTTCTTTTTGCCTGTGTTATGTCTAGATTCTGTGGTTCTCTATGTCCTATAGTACCTACGATACGACTGACTTGATGGTCTCTGGTCTGGCAGTACTTTTGTAAATATATGCTCGTATATTTTTCCCTAGCCGAGCTTCATCCCTTTGCCGCATTTTAGCGGAGCAATATGTGCTTTTTATTATGATAGTTTCTCAATGGAAAAGGAAGGAGGATATAATATGTAATTTAATGCAGGGGTTAGGGGTAGGATCCTGCACAGTACCAGTGGTGTTGTTTGTTATAGAAGTTTTTTGAAAATCAATTGAGGTTTAATGTCGGGCAATTAGAAAGTTTTTTGGCTGATTCGTTTTTCAACTTTTATGAATGGATATAATATGATACTTATATAGACGCAGGACGCAGAGCAATAGAGGGGATTTTTTTTTTTTTAATTTAAGTTGATAATGATCTGACTGCAGAGGTGTTATTCGAGGCTGCAAGTTTTCAGCTGAAAGGTTTGGCTTTAGTTTTATATTGATATCGAATAAATATAGTTAAGGGAATTATTTGGAAATTTTGTTTGTTTGTTTGGTAATTGTACCAAAAATAAATTTAAATCAACCTTGACTTGACTAGCAAATGATTTTTAGTTTTTATTCCAACTTTTGTTATAAATCACCAGGGAAATATTTTTAGTACAGATTCATAGGTTTTTCATGGCAAAATTTGGATTTAAAAAAATTGAGCTGGAGATTTTGTGCAAACCCTTCATAGAGAAGACCAAAAATCAATTTTTCGAAAAAAACAATATTATAGACGACATAATTCAAGATTCAATTGAAAAATAAATAAATTCCAATTCCGGGATCTTAATACCTCATATGTGGGATTTTTGAAAAAAAAAGTTTGACATCTTAAAGCGTTACTAATTCTTGGGTAATATGACCAAGTGAATTTAAGACACAATTAATAAATACAAAAAAGTAAATTCCGGCCCCGGTATCTTATTAACTCATATGTGGGATATTCGCGAATAAAATATGGCATCCAAAAGATCAGTTAATTGGTTAAAAAGAACAACAACTACCTACTTTAAGAAATTGATCAGTGATGGAAATTTTTTAATCAAAAATGGTTAAAGATTTTCAAAGTCATAAGAGATTTTTAACACCTCATTCGTGGGATATTCGCAAAACATAAGTATACTAATTGAAAGATCATTAAATGGTTATCATTAAGTGGTCACAAAAGTTCTATGATAGTTTCACTAATTGGTAAGCCATATTTTTTTTTAATAATTTTTTAAAGCATTGATCTCTCTGAATATTTTTTTTCGAATATCCGACAGATAATGTACTTGGAAAAATTTTTTAAAAATCAGAAAAAATTGCTTGTGTCAATAATTTTTGAATCTATAATTAACCTACGTACATTTCACATATCTGATATCTAAAATGTTTTTAATGGAACTGAAAACAAGTTGTCATTATTTAATCTTGTCAAAAAAACAAAAAAAAAAATAAAGAAAAAAAACTGTAACTTTTTAGTTTGTTTAAGTAGGACTTGGGAAATTTTTGACATATTTTTTTATTTTCTTCGTTTTGGGTTTTGAAAGTAGTAGACAAATATTGAAATACATAGTTTTTTGAAAAATTATAATCTTGTCATAACTTTAGGCAAACAAATAACTGCCGTGCCCTGCGCTTGATAGTGTGATGGTGATGGCTTATAAGCTTTTTCATTTGGACGATAAAAGATGTCAAAAACAGTCCTAACGTATTATTTTGTAAATTTGCTGTTACACAGGTATGAAAAGCTGTGAAAATATTTGTTTATTCGTCAGACCGTGCGTTCGTGTTTTCGTGCTTCAGACATTGCATGCGTTCATGCGTCAGACATTCATGTGTCAAACCATGCGTTGTAGTTTGTGAATTGACTGCTTTGTGAATATTTCAGAATAACAGCTGTTAGAATGGGATTCGTTTTCAGATCCCCTGCCCACGCCACCGCCGCCACCGCCGCCACCGCCGCCACCACCGCCACCGCCGCCTCGCCATAAAGTCAAAGTCATATATGCAAGTCCTGAGTTAAAGTACGAAAACGAAAAAGAAAAGTAGGTACATTTAGTGAATGGAATCCCAATAGCTACATTTCATATAAAATATCTGATATCCAAAATGTTTTCTATAGAATTTTAAACTAGTTGACATTATTTATTAATGTCAAAAAAACTGTAAATTTTTAGTTTGTCTAAGTAGGACTTGGGAAATTTTTGACATATTTTTTTATTTTCTTCGTTTTGGGTTTTGAAAGTAGTAGACAAATATTGAAATAGTTTTTTTGAAAAAATATATTTTTGCCATAACTTTAGGCATATGTACATATACGTCAAGACAAATAACTACCGTGCCCTGCCCTTGATGGTGTGATGGTGAAGGCTTATAAGCTTTTTCGTTTGGGGGATAAAAGATGTCAAAAACAGTGCTAACGAATCATTTTGTAAATTTTCTGCTACATGCATAAAAAGATGTGAAAATATTGGTTTATGCGTCAAACCGTGCGTTCGTGTGTTCGTGCGTCAGAAACTCATGCGCATTTTCATTTTTCATTTGGGGGATAAAAGATGCGGCGGTGGCGTGGACAGGGGATCTGAAAACGAATCCCATTCTAATAGCTGTTGTTTTGAAATATTCACAAAGCAGTCAATTCACAAATTACAACGCATGGTTTGACGATTGAATGTCTGACGCATGAACATACAAACGCAAGGTCTGACGCATATTTCCACAACTTTTCATACATATGTACCTGTGTAGCAGAAAAATTAGTTAGCACTATTTTTGACATCTTTTATCCCTCAAAATGAAAAAGCTTATAAGCCATCACCATCACACCATCAAGGGCAGGGCAAGTTAGTTATTTGTTTTGACCTATATGTACCTATGCCCAAAGTTATGGTAAAAATATAATTTTTCAAAAAATTATTTCAATATTTGTCTACTACTTTCAAAACCCAAAACGAAGAAAATAAAAAAATATGTCAAAAATTTCCCAAGTCCTACTTAGACAAACTAAAAATTTACAGTTTTTTTGACATTAATAAATAATGTCAACTAGTTTAAAATTCTATAGAAAACATTTTGGATATCAGATATTTTATATGAAATGTAGCTATTGGGATTCCATTCACTAAATGTACCTACTTTTCTTTTTCGTGTTCGCACTTTAACTCAGGACTTGCATATATGACTTTGACTTTATGACGCGGCGGCGCGCCGGAACCGCGTCATTGCCATATATATTTTGATTTTCAAGCCACTGGAATTGTGTCGAATATTTCGTACTTTTAACGGTCAGAATTCATTTTGTAGAGTGCAAGGGGCAACTATCCGTTGTTTTGGAAAAATGTCAAATCGTGTCTTATATAACTATTATCTTAGAACTCCTTTGTTATTTTTTTTTTTTAAAGAAACTGTGCAAAATTTGAAGTTTCAGGTTTTGTGTAGAATTTTATGAACTTAAATGTTTGTCATCATATTTTTCTAAATAAAATTAATATTTTAGAAGATATTGAATAAAATTAAAATATTAATGTTTCTGAATGGAATCAACATTCATGTACATATATAATTTTGTAAGTTCTCTTTAAAAAGGCGTGCTATGTGTAATGCGCAGATATAATAAAACATTTCGTTTTTTTTTATATTTTAAAATTTAATTATTTTTTTTTCTTTTCAGAATGTCCTTCGGATGGTATCGAGCTGAAGTAATTGGAGCTCTAGCATCCGTTGTTATGATTTGGTTCATTACTGCCATTTTGGTATGGCTTGCCATACAACGTGTCATTGTTGGAGAATATGAAGTCGATGCCAAAATAATGCTGATAACTTCAGCACTTGCTATTTTAGTCAATCTCATGTGAGTACCTACATATGTATGTACATTTAAACAAGAAGACAAAAAAAAAACATTTCAATCAAATTTAAGATTGAATTTAAAAATCCGTGCACGTTTAAAAATCCCCATAAAACTCAACTAGCATCCTAAATCTCTCCACAGAAAACACAATCCCAGGTATAAGGTACTTTATGTCTATCGTTTAGAAAATAGAAAACACAGCAAAAAAAAAAAAACATATACATATGTAGAGGTAGGTTCTCCTATAGAGGAAACAAATTCAGCGCCATCAGCTCTTTTTATGATGGTTTCCGGTTATGTTGATTTTTTTTGAGGGTGGCAGTGGTGGGGTGTGGCGGCGGGGCTATTGCAACGCCTCTGTTTGATTTACGTGACGAGACGATAGTGCCTATTCGAGCACCTCTATTATACACTATTTGTCAGTGGCGTAGATAGCTTTGGGTGATGGTTTGGTTGCGGATAAAGGAAAATAAAATAAATAAAAAAAAAAAAAAAAATGAGGATCTCGCGGTATTTGAATTGTTAGAGTCCTCCTCTAGATATAGTAAAATATTTAAGAGATAGATATTTTTTTTTTGTCAACTCTCAATCCATACCAACATCATGGTGTGGACTTTGGAATAGGTTGATTCAGCAAAGTAAACATTTGAAGGCTTTGTCATTGTTGAGTCTGTCTGTAGCGTAGGTAGGTTTATGCGATGCAGGACACTCATAGAAAGAGGTTTTATCATCTGTGCGCTATATACATATGTATGTCGGTGTCGGTATGTTTTTTTTTTTTAATTTTATTTTTTTACAAAGTTACGGAAATGAATTGTCAGCTGATGATGGGTCTATGAGGTGAGAAACGATATTTTTGTTATTTTTTTTTTATTATTGAATGATGACAAAATGTGCAAACTAGAATTGAAGTGTCATAATGGATTTAAACGATGATGGAGTGATTTGAGTCAATTTGAACAGAGTTAGGATACTAAAACATAAACAAAGTGTATAGTTATTGAATAATAAAATATTTTTTTTTTTTTTAATTTTAGGATTTTCGTTCGAGTAAAAATCAGCAACAAGTTATATTTGTAGGTTTTCTGTAATAAAAATCAATAATTCTCCATTTTTCTGCCTTTCCCTCTAGTGACAGTCCTGATGGTTCAAAGTGAGCAACTTTGAGCTACGATCGACAAGTCTCGAGGTTTCGTCGTTTTCTCTCTCTCTGTAAAATATCGGAATGCACTAGCGAACACAATAAATAGTAGTGAAGTTACAAGCTTTGCAAAAATTGTATTTAAACTTCTTTACAATTTTAAGTGAATTTCGCTTTTTTTCTGGACTTGTGCGATGGAATTTAGGTCTTCCTATGACGCTAATGTAGTATCCCTTGGCGTAATGGTTAGTGCGTAGGACTATTAAGCCAAAGGTCTTGGGTTCGATGCCCAGTCTGTGCTAAAAACAAAAATGTTTTTGCACGGGTTACTGCCTCTTGCGAGAAATTGAAAAATCCTCCAAGGGAATCTCTTGTCATGAAACAGTGCTACTCACCTAAGCCGTTTTTGATTCGGCAGAAAACTGTAGGTCCCCTCCATTCCTGCCAGTAATATTCACACAGAAATGGTTAAGAGGTGTTAAGACAATAGGCCCTGGTTCTACATGTGAGCCGATCAATTTATTTATTTTTAAATTATCCAATAAAATCTTTTGGACTTTCTGTTGTTGTTGAAAAAATATTGTCTTCAAATAAAAAAGCCAAGTTAGCCAATAATTCTAGCTGGTGGGTGGGTTTTGATGTGATTTACAAAACTTCACCAAACACCCACCCACACGTAACTCTTCTTCGTCCACAGAATCCATCAGTCACAGATTTTTGCTTTCCTCCCCTGATTCAACCAACCATCATCGCCAGCATCAGTGGGAAGAAAAAACTTAGAAGGCCAAATCAACAAATTCGTCTTCATAAACATTAAGTATACTGTGGCTCTTGCCAATCAGCCACACCTGTTTTACGGCCAAGATATTTCTTACCATAAATTATTTTAGAAAAACAAAGATAAACAAAAAAAATACCACATATATGAAATCAGCTAAGCAAACAAACCAAAAAAAAAAAAAAACGCCCCAAAGTGTCAAACAAAAGTTTGCAAAGAATTATATCCAAATCCTTCCACCCTCACATATAAATCCATAATTCAAAGTCACCATCCACCTGGAATCGGTAATAATTCTTTTATCTCAATCTATATGGAGTGTGTCCTTCAAACTATTTATAAATCTCTCAATTCGTATTTAATGGGAATTAGCAAGGAGTCAAGGACTATTGTATATTTTAAGGATAATATGTTGTTGTTTATACGAGTCAGACAACAACAACTTGAGTTCACTTAAGATATAGTAAATGTCAATGTGGTGTCTATTGTGTTATCGAGTTCAAAATCCTTTTTAACTTACAAGGACTTTATTATAGAAACTTTCGCTATACCTATACAATATTTTTTATTAACCTAAGGAACGATATTAAAGATATTAAAAGGTTTTTTGTTACATCGAGATGAATTATAAAGCGTTATTTTGTTTCTGCATCAAGCTCACGCAGGACTAATTAAAACATTCTTGCGTAGAGGTATCATGCATTCAGGGACTAATCTTGTGATATATAATCTCATTTATGCCAAGTAGTAGTATAGTGTGACTCGGTTGTCCTTTAAGTAATAAATCTCATATTGCAACACAAACACATTGAGGATAAAAAAAAAGGATAGAGAGGTCTCTCTTTGGGAAGAACCTTCGTCCTTCTGGCTCTATACACAAGATAGAAGATGGAGCGAAGCGCAAATGAATTAGAGACTGCATTGGTTTATTTCATGACGACGCGACGTTGATCATGGTTTCATGCACGTTTGTCGTGGCATCGTTGGATTCGCTATCAGGGCACTCACATATTGATGAATAAGACAATGCACGAAACACTGTTTCTTTAATAGAAGAGAGGACAAAAGTCAAGTCACGAGATACGAAGTCGTTAAATTCATTTCCAGTTCCAGTTTGTCTCTGAACGCTCTTCTATACGTTATATTAGATTCATAAAAGATGCCCTTTCACTTTGATGCCTGGTGATGATGATTTCAAACTTAAACAAAGAAACCCCATAATCCTTCGGTCGTAAACTTAACGACAATTAGTGTGACGAAATGTTGTTTGATAGCTTTTTTTTTTTTGTTTCTTATTGCTGTTGGTGTTGTGGGAAATTTTATTTAGTGAACTGTTTAGGAGTTCTTTTGTAATGGAGAGAAGAAATTTTGTGTTTGTATATACGATTGGTGGTTATAAGGACTTTATTTTTGTTTATTTGGAAGGGATATCAAAATAAATGCTTTTTAACGTAAAAAGTTTGGCAATGATTAAGACGAACGACATCGTTGTCGTAGTAGGGCATTGAGTTCGACATGGCGAGATAAACAAAAAAAAAAAAACAAAAAACGACATTTATATGTTTCGTTAGTGATTTGGGATTTGTGTTAAGAAACTCTCTGTAAAGATAACTTGACGTTAGATTTTTAGATTAAGGGTTTATGGAAACAAAAAAATTTACAAAGTAAAGATTTTTTGATTCGATTGGGTCGTTTAAAAAAGGTTTTATTTTTGTATGATTTTTACTTGCTCTATTGGTAAAGTATTGGTTCGTTATACCTTACGTTGGTTTGTGAGTTTTATACGTCGCGTCGTTTGCATCTTGTGCGTCTTGTAAAGCTTGTGCATTTTGGTGTCTTTTAAGTCTTAAGCGCCTTGTGTGTTTTGTGCGTCTTGTATGTCTTGTGTGTCTTGTGTTTCATGGCGTATTTTACGTTAGGGTGTCTTGTATATCTTGTGCGTCTTTTGCGTCTTGTGCGCCTTGTGAGTCTTATGTGTCTTTGAGTCTGCAAATTCAATGTAATTTGAGCTAGAGCCTAAAAGGGTGAACAGATTTGCTTCAAATGGGAAAGCCAATTGATTTTATTTAGATCTTTTAAGACAGGTAGCTACCGCACAACGATTTTTTTTATTTTCTGGAAAACGGTCCGGGTTTCCCTGAAAAACTGGGCTAAATTAACGTTAACTTCACTTTAACTCGGCTTTAACTTAGTGTTACTTCGGCTCCTACTAGGGGTTTAATCCGCCTTAACTTCACGGTAACTCGGTGTCAACTCGCTGTCAATTTTACTGTGCATCAAGTGGGCGTCACCTTCGTGTTAACTGGGTGTTAACTTGGCTTTAAATAAAAATTAACTGGGTGTAACTGGACATTAGTTTATGATTAACTGCTCGTTAACTGAGCCTTAACTATTAAATTAAATTAAATTAAATAAATATTAAATATTAAATCTGCGTTAGCTTGATGACATTATTCGGGCTTAAACTGTGGGTTAACTGGACGTTTAATCGGTGTTAATTTGACGTTAACTCGTTGTTAACTTGGTGTTAAATCGGCGATAACTCGAGATCTAAATTGACTGAAAAACATTTTTCAGAAGTTAACTCGGGTTTAACTCTTAAACTGAGATTATCTCGCTTTGAAAAATTGACGCTTCTCTATCAAACTAAAAATAAAAGAATACATTTTTTTTTTATTAATAAATTATTTTCACAATGGAAAATAATCTTTGACGTGAAACATTTTAATTGCAAATTCAACTCCTTTATCCTCATCCATTTTTCTTATATCATTAATTAAATTGGTTTATTAGTGTATAAAACAAAATCTTTTTTAATCTCCTTGCAGCATGGGATTCCAATTGCAACATTCGCATTCCCATGGCGGTGGTGTTTCCAGTGGTGCCGGTGCCGGTGCTGGTCATGGTCATGCACATGGTGACACAACAAAGACAAAGAAACCATCATCAAAAGCAGTTCCTGCAATTCGTTCAATTGATACACAAGCTTTAGCAGCAGCAACGACAGCACCAGCAATAACGTGTACAGGAGCACCACCAACAACGCCATCGGCCATTTTACAAAATTCCGAAAGTGGTCTTATCTTGGCCGAAACAAATCTGTCTACAAACAAAAAGACTTACTCCTACCAAAATTGCGATGGTCATGGAACTATTGGTGTAGGACAACAACAGACGACAGCAACAGCACTAACAACGCACAAGGATATTGTCTCATCCACATCGTTGGAAAACGAAGTCGAGAATATTAATGTACGCGCCGCATTCATTCATGTGCTGGGCGATGTCCTGCAGAGTGTCGGTGTATTCCTCGCCGCAGTGGTGATTTATTTCAAGCCCGAATGGGCTATTGCGGATCCAATTTGTACGTTTGTGTTCTCTGTGATTGTCCTGTTTACAACGTTTTCCATTATGAAAGACGCACTTTTGGTAAGCCGAAATGGAGACCCTTAAAGAGTGAGGGTATAGTTGATGATGATGGGGTATAACGCTACACTGCCTTTGCCTCCTTCGCCACGTCGCGTAGTCATCGTCGTCGTCGACCAAGACTGAATTGTTTCAATTGTCCTTTCCAATTTGTCAAAACCCAGTGTAGGTCGTTCGCAAACTTACTACCTACATACTACTTGCTCGGGACTTGCAAACGTGACAGTGCAAAGAAGTCCTGATGGTTGGCGACAGTGATGGCGACCACGACCACGACGACGAGGGCGAGGAGCAGGCCGTATAGCCTTATATCCTGAATGACAGTATTGTATAATGATAATTTTTCATGTTTTTGTCTTCTTGTTTTGACAAATAGGTCCTTATGGAGGGTTCACCAAGCTATTTACATTACGCCGAAGTTATGGAAATATTTTTAAATATTCAGGGTGTGGAACGTGTACACAATTTAAGGATATGGGCGCTGAGTATCAATAAAATTGCATTGTCTGCACATTTAGCTGTTGGTAAGTTTAATAACATATACTTCTTTTAGACTTTAAGTTTATCCCACTTCTGAAATATGTAAAAAAAAAAAAATATAAATCTTATTAAAAAACCCCCAAAATCCTACCATCTGTGAAGACACGAGACCTAAAATGATGTTCAACCAGTCTCTGCATACTATTTTTCCGCTGTGAGGTGCAAGCAAACTATAGGGTTAATTTAGCTTCCACTAGGTTGGTTTCAAAATTATATATATAAGTATGTGCCCTTGTCTGAACACATATAAATATTATAAACTATAGTAACCCTTTTATAAGGTAAAAAAAAAAAACAGTGTTAAAATTTAAAGTCCCACCGCGACACTTTAACTTATCGCACACATGAAGTAACTCCGAAGTCATCTGCGAGCTCTGCGACCTGTGAGCATCCTGAAACATGTATGTATTAAATTTGTGAAAACATGTGTAGGAAACTTTTCTCTGTTGCTACTATTGCCTGCTCGTGACTACCTTACTCTGTTGTGACGTTAGTTTATGTGTCCCAAGGACAATTTGATATTCTAATAATAATAACAACGCTTCACTATCGTTCACGTTTGGTGTTCTGTAACGTTGCTAAAGACACTGACATCCTGAAAAACTTTTTTTTTTTTTAGTTTCTTAAGGACGATTTCGCCAATTTTTTTTTTTACTGATGCTGTTTTTCGATACCCTGAATCCTTTCAGTTGCTCAATAGCCTAATAATTCCGGTTGTATGAACAGGTGTTTTTAAATTAATTAAACCTGTAATCACTCAACCGATTTCCATTGAACCTTCAAAAACGATAAACGATAGCATACAGAATTAACAAAATAATAAATATTCCGCCAATTGACACCACCGTTTTTAAAAATATTATACCTACAGGGCTACAGGCTTAAATGTTCTTAGAAAAAAATATCCATTTTCTAGAAAAATCACACACAACAGGAGACAGTTTTTATTTAATTTAAAACATAACCTTTTAATGGATTTAATGTGTCTTAAATTTGTCGACTTTTTCCAATTCAAACTTTAAATTTGAAATTACATATTATGTACATATGGTAGGTCCATAAAATTCTAGATTTGTATTAATTTTTGTTTGGAAAAATTATTTTCAAAAAGTTTTCTCGATGATAAGAATCAATCACAATAAGAAATATTTAAATTTAATATTTAAAAAAAATTCTCTTTGTCAAAAATTTAATTTTTGACAGGAGTTTTGTGAATGTTTCTCTTTATTCCATTTTTTTTATTTGATTGCCACCTTAACGATAACAGCGCCATGTGTTCAATTTGTTAAGAATTTACGATCACATCGTTTGGGTTGAGCACAGACTAAGTTACTTTTAATTTTACAATTCAGCAAATTAAAGTTGCATAAGAATATTAATTTAGAATTTTTAATACTGGATTCGATGGATTTACGTAACTGACAAATCGCCACATTCTTTGCTATTTTGTATCCATTTTTTTTTGTTGTAAGTACCTTTGCCATTAAATGGTTCTATGAGTCTTGTAAATATGAAAAAGTTGTTGTTATTTCTTTTATTTTCATTTATTTTCTTTTATTATTCGTCAACTAAATTCTACAGTCTATTTGTATTTTTGTCATAAATAATAGTGTAAATGAAGCCATTTACGTTGATTTAAACGGCTGCCTAAAGTAAGACAACGTTTATAAATACGACTGCTAAAGTTTTATAGTTTGACAAATATTCAATAGATGGTGTTGCGAAGCGTGGCAGGGTCAGCTAGTCTTTCTTTCAGAAGATGACAATTTTTCGTTTATTTTTGACAGCAAAAATGATCTGTGGGTGTGTTCAGAGATAATGCATTTTTTCTTAAAGTCTAGTAAGCCTAAAAATGTTGATGTATGTGCCTTTTTCTTTTCCTAATTCTAAATTCCTTAGTCTTCACGATGATATAATAAAAAAACTCGAGATATTATAAGCTTTTTAGGCGAACGATACCAAAATTTGGAGACTTCCTTTTTAAATTTTTTGCCTTTGTAAATAATAAACTCTCTAAATAAATAAATGGGCTCTTACCAATTTCTCATTTTTTTTTGTAGAGACTTTTGGTATTAAATTTTTACTTTGGATAAAATCTCCAAAAAACGAATGCGTTTTTATCAATTTTTCACTATTTAAACGAATTAGGGCATTTTACCTACTCAAATGTACAAGAACCATATCAATTTTTTTGGAGAATTTTTAAATACATAATTTTTCTTTGTTTAGAATTTTCAAAAAAGGAATGTGTTTTATCAATTTCTAATTCTTTAAACGAATTGGTAGAATTGACCAACTCAAATGTATTTTCTAAGCGAACCATATCAGTTTTTTTTGAGCCTTTTTGTTAATAGAACAAAATTTTTCTTTGTATAAAATTACCAAAAAAACAATGTGTTTTTATCAATTTCTCATTCTTTAAATGAATTTAAATGATTTGTTACAAATGTACTAACCATATCAACTTTTTTTGGAGACTTTTTTGATATTAATTTTTTGTCTGGTAAAAAATCTCAAAATAAGAAATATAAAAAGTATTTTTATCAATTTCTCATTTTTTCAAATGATTTTGTACAATTTACTTCCTCAATTGTATCACTTTTTAGTTTATCGAACTTCATTTCAACAATATTTTGAAAAAGTAATAACGTGCAGCGTGAGGTGTATGTTTTAAGGTTTTTCTTATGTTTCTTCCAACCTATTTGTCAAATTATCAATTTGGCTTACCACTAAGCTACATAATGTATAACGTTAATTTTAACAAAATTCCTTCGAATTCCAAGTCTCCTAACTCTCCAACCACCAACAATGATTTTGGTGAAATTTACTTTGAAAATCAACATCTAATAAATCTGACCTCGATGTCTATCCGTCGAAAATGGGGTTTACCATCTCATCATCATTATCATCATGGCCATCCCCATCATCATCTTTGCATAAATGGTATGTATGTACATGCCAGAATGCTTGCTGTATTAGTTTAGTCTAAAGCCCCATACCCCGCAATGACAACAATTTTCGGTGGTCATTCATAATTAATTTTCATGGTCCTTGGAACTCTTTTTTTTTTTTTGGAGGGAGGGAGGAGGGCTTGGAGCTTAGTGTTCTGGGCATATTTTTGCATGTTGCACGAGTCAAGCAGGCTTCTTTGCTTCTTGTTCTTGTTCTTGATTATAAATACCAAAAATTCTCAAGATAAAACAAAGTCCCACTTGAGATCTCCCCGGCAAGAAAAGTAGAAAATGATAAAATGGTAAAGTTTTCTTCTTACTGCAAGATGAAAGTAAAGCCCAGGAAATGGGTGTAAAGATATAATTTACTGTTTGCTTCTTTTTAATTCTGCCAATTAATGCTAAAGGAGGTTGATGATGGTACAGTGGTTGGTTGGTGGCACTGGTATTCGAATGATGGGCTATCCTGATGGTTTTAAAGGTGCGATAGTATAGAACGAGAATTACTACCAAATTCCCCAACACCATCATACCACTACCTATGTACTATACAACTGCAGAGGTTTGGGTTGTCGCTTTAGAAGAACAAACAATAAGGTGGGAGTTAGGTATAATGAAATATGTAATCCTGGGAAACGAATCCTTCTGGGTGGGTGGTTTGGTTGTGATGATGGTAATGGTGATGGTGGTTTTTGAATTAACTTCTATTTTTGGAAATAAAAAAAAACTTATAAAGTTACGTTTTGGAACAGAAAATGAAAATAAAATTTATACTTCGTTGCAATGGCTGGATGAGTTTTATTACGAATCCTTTTTATTGTCCTATGCTCTCTTTAATTTACAATGGCGCTTGCTCTTTTCGTTTTAGAAAAGACAAAATAATAATAATAATAAAAAAAAACTAATACACTTCTGCTGCTGCTGATGAAACAAAGACAAAAAGATAGAGAACGAGACAAAGATATTCAAGATATTTTATATAGAAAAACAGGATAAACGCAAATGAACAGCGAATTTACGACATGGAAAAGATTTGTGATCCTGAACCATTTGGGGAATTTTAGCGTTTTTACTTTTACTTTTAGTTTTTTTTTTTTGTTCTTCCTGAGTTTCTCTACAACTTCTGCGGTTAAGGGTCACCGAAGTTATGAGATAAATTGTGACAAGATTTTTAGGTATAGATATTTCAACTTCATGAAAATGAGAGGAATGTTTGTGTCAAAGGAGAAGAAGAGAAGAAAATTTAACTTGGGCTTAATTG
The DNA here is from genome assembly GCA_951394125.1 of Epistrophe eligans. Taxonomy (NCBI): domain Eukaryota; kingdom Metazoa; phylum Arthropoda; class Insecta; order Diptera; family Syrphidae; genus Epistrophe; species Epistrophe eligans. The sequence continues at coordinate 109,146,793 of OX596028.1, forward strand.
TAGAAATAAAAATGTAATCAGGGAAAAGTTTTCGCGCTTTTTTTTGTTTGTGTTATGTGCCGGTTAGGTTTTAGATTTATTTATTTTATTTTATTCATTTTTTTTTTTGAAAGAAATTAAATTTTGAATAAATCTCTTGGGATTAACTGAGCTGGAAATGCACGTTTGTAATAATTTGCTTTACTAGGTACTTCGAAATTATATCTTTCCATCGTGACTTAGAAAGTTGAGAGTCCTTTTGGTGGTGGTGGTGGTGTGACAGATCGTGGAAAACCAGGGCCTTAATTACTTACATTAGGTTTGTCACAATCTGCGAAAATATCGTATTCGTGATCTGGGAATTGTCACCTTTCCATCGAGGAATCGCAAGATACAAAAAATATTATAACCCTAAAAAAATATCCAAAGTTTTTGTTTTGTAAAAAAGTTGTTTTTTCGTCCTTATACCTATTGTACTTACATTTCTTGACCTATCAATCTTTAAATTAAAGACTTTTCAAATTTATTTTCATTTTTTTTTTTATTTAACTTTATTTTTTAGCCGTATAATATGGAACGTCAAAAAATTGCCATTTAGATGGTTTTTCTATATTAAATTTATACTTAACACATCTTTTGCTAAAAGTTCCCTGCATATACTGCGTACATTGTAGTATTGGAGAAGCAAATTTAAAACAAATACTTCTTGCACCAAAATATGCCCGACCCACTGTATTTGAGGCAAAATCGTTGACATTCTGTAAACAGTTTAGAAATTCTTGTTCACATTCGCACTTCATTCTAAGAGAGCAAAAAAAATAAATTGTATGTTAGATGCAATTTACACTATAACTATTATTTGTCATAAAACACTTTTATGACAATAAGTAGTGTCTTTGCAAAAATAATAATATTTCATTAAAATATTCACCTTGGAAACATATCCGGATTGAATAGCGAATATTTTGTACTACCAGATTCTATAATCTCAGGGCAATGATCATGTGCCCGACAACACTTGTCCGTTTCACGTAATCTTCCCAAATCGTCATAATTTGCTGAATTATTTCCAGGACCACACCATTTAGTTCCAGGAATTATCATTCCTGAATATGGAAGTGGTGGCAAAGCTCGATTATAAATATCCTCATCTTCAAAAATTGCTTCATCTTGAAATGACGCAACCATAAATAGATTAACAACGATTAGTATGAAATATTTCAAGTAAGTCTTCATAATTATCACGCTTGAGAGAACTGTGTTAAACTGAGCAATAAATATTTAGTTGAGTTGGAGATTGATATGAACAAGTGAAAAAAAAATATTGCTTATTTAAGGGAAGGTACAACACATAATACTGACCTAGAGAAATTAAGAGATTCGATGAGATAAGAAAATCAATGGCAAGAGACTTTATACAGTGAGTTCATGATCTAGTGATATTGTATATGTTTATTGAAATACGATTGGTTTGTGGTGGCAATGAATTGGGTGGTTGTTTATTTTATTTTCTTAAGATAAGACGAGTGTGTGTTTATGAACTTTGAGGAATTAAGCTGCTGACGCAATGAAACGCATTTTTTGTAACGACATTAAGGTTGGTTATTCACTTATTGCCTTTTGATTTTTATCTGTCAAAGTTTATTGCTTATACTAAATATGTGTTTTACGTAACGTTACGTACAATGTTTTTATTTTTTTCCATTTTTTGTTGGACTTGATTGGTCATAATAATAACAAAAATATAAAACTTGTTTATCTTTATGATTTTAAACCGTTTGCTAAATGAAATCATAAATATTTAAGAATATAAAAAATTGATTCTTATAAGTCAGTAAAATAAGTCCCTGATTTAGATGTTTTTGTAATTTTTTTTTCTTTTGACATCGTATGTATCCTAAAACGGACAATAAACCACTGCTGTTAATTTTATGAGAATTGCCGAAATTGATGCCTAAAAATTACCTTAACTTTGTGTGATTCAGAAAATTATTATGTTAGGTATATATTTTAAGCTTCTAAAAATAAATAAATAACCAAAGAAAATTAGTCAAAAAAAGAGTAAACTTTAAAAAAAAAAAAAATCCCAAAAAGCGAAATTTTTACGAAGAAGTTTTATGTCTCTATTCGAATACTTTTTGAAAGAAAAACAGCGACATCTGTTGGACGTAAAGAGAGGCAGACACTGTACTGAGTTGTCAGCAATATCAGGGCAATATTCGGGTTGGTTGTTTTTCCCATTTTGCCCTATAAATAGTAAAAATTCCTTTTGTGTTTGAAATCTTTTAGTTAAGAAATGGGTTTATGCCTTAATATTTTTCAAAATTAAGCTAATTATTGGATGAAATGGGATAAAACAAAAAAAAAATAGTGTCAAATTTAAAACATTCCAATTTTTGTTTACTAGAAGCTGTTCAAAGCTATTTTGATTCAATTATAATTCAACAATTCCAATTAAATAAAGCTAAGTCTTTTACTTGGTCAATTCATTTCCTTAGTTTTTGAAAGGTTTTATTTTGAGGATTTTTTTCGAGGATGTTTTTAAAGTTAAGCTGATTAAAGGGTGAAATTGAAAAAAAAAAAAAAAAAAAAAAAAAAAAAAGCATGCTAGATATATTTCACAGTTTATTTATTTTTTTTTTATGTAAATAGGGTGAATTAGGGTTAACACAAAGAAAATGATATCAGATTTAGAAAAAACTATGTTCTTGACAGGTAATATTTACATGGATCGATTTCAATGATTATTTTAGGGCAAGATATTTTTTGAAAATTTAGCTATTTATAGGGTGAATTGGGGTAAACAAATATTGTAAATTTTTAAATCGGTTGAATATTTAAGAGGCTGAATGAATAAATATTTTACATTGCAATTGAAAGTTTAAAACTTCTCAAAAATTAGCTTGGCCTTAATGATAGTCATCCAGGATAAAAAAAATAACATTTGTATAAAAATTGGTACCTTCTGTGGAATTGCAATAAAGTTTCACTTCTTTGTTTTTTTTCTTTTTTTTTTTTTTTTTTTTGTAATAAATATGTTTGAAATATTCTGAAAACATACATTTTGATGGAAAAAATATCCTCTATTACTAAATCCGGTGGCGGTGGGAATAATTTTACCCACATTTACGATTACTGAATCTATCGAACTGCCCTCTACCCGTGATTCATATAAATATTTAAGCAAAAAATGTGTATCGAAAATAGTACAATTGTACCGAATTTTGCAGTGGTGGGTTCAGTCTATTTTTGGAGTTCTTTTCACTCAACAAAGTCGCGAGAGTTGCCTTTACTCTCAAAAGATTATTGCTTTCTTGCTTGGAACGAAAAATAAACTAAAATTTATTAAAAAAAGGTTAACTTCAGAGCCCTCCTCTATCTTCCAAATGCTCTTAAAGACAGTTTTTAACTTAAAGCTCGTTTTTATCTTGTTCTTTTTTTAAAAACCTATTTGTATTGCCATCAGAACTAGTACAGCAGTAGGCAAGTGCAAGATGGCATGTACCTTCAAATAACAGCAGTTTTTTTTAGTGTCAATTTTTGTTTTTTATTAAAAGCAACAACATCAAAAAACATTAAATATAAACATGATAAAGGAGTGAAATTATTTCGTACTCATTTTATGTAATACAAAAATAATATTCAAAATTATTTTTTTTTTAATCCGATTTCATTGTATAAAATGGCAAATCGAAAAATTGATAGGTTTTTTCTTTAGTTTCATCAAATTCATACTCAACACATCTCTTGCCGATGCCCAATGCTGCAGTTTGAAATTTAACACATTGTACTGTCGGATAGTCTTCGGCAAAACATTTATCCATAAGATTAAAGTAGGCTTCTCCAAAAACTGTAGATGTAAAATCATCTTGTTGCTTAAGACATTTTAAAAGTCTTTCCTCACATTTGCAATTGAATCTGAAACGGCAAAAAAAAAAAAATAATAAAAAATTAATTTATGTATAATTATTTTGTATCAATATTTACTTTGGCAACAAATCTGGATTTTCAAGTGAATATAATGAAGCAACTGGTTCGATTACTTCTTCACATAATTGATGATCACGGCAACACATATCAGTCTTATTGAAAAATCCCAAATCACCACCCAAATTACTATCCGAACCGACGCCAATTCCACACCATTTAGTACCAGGTAAAGTCATATTTGGTACTGATAACATTGGTGGAAATGGAAGCATTTCGAGAATATCATTTTTTTCAAAAACTTTTCTGGTGTGCAATGATGTAACTAACATCAAATTTGCTGTCAAGAATAAAATTATTCCAAAGAAAGAATTCATTTTGAATAATTTAATTTTAATTATTATTTTTTTTTTTACGAATTTAATTCAAAGTTTAAAAAGTTATCAAGTCTTAAGTCTTTTATAACTGATGGTTGAACTTAAAATGATTTGAGTTTCGAAAAAATGTTGTATTTATTGGAAATTCTGTGACCTACAATTCGAAAATTTTATTTGAAGATAATTTTGGAAATAGAATGGATCGATGTTACGTTATTTTGAACTTTACGATACCGAATTTAATGAAAATTTTATCAGTTGGTAGTTTTATTGCATTTTTTATTTGGTAGTTTTTTTTTAACATTAATGGTTGAGATATTAAGTAGATCAACTTTAAAAAATTGGATACTTTGTTGCAAGAGCTGGGCATTGCTTATTGCGAGATTTTATTAGATGTAACCCAATAAAATGATGCAACCTTTATAGATTGGAATTAAAAGTAAACCACAAATTTCAATGAGCTGGGAGGTCAAAACTAGAAGTTTCATTTTGTGTTTATTTGCAAACACTGTTTCTCTATCATAAGGTGAGAAGATATCTCCGTCTAACTCCATCAACTGCTGTTTTAAACAATTCTGGAAGTTCGTCGAATCGAATCGATTCATTGAGGGTTTTTGGTATTAAAGATTTTGAGTTTTCGGGATTTTGGTTTTTTTGGAATACGAATTTTCGGATTTTGGGTTTTCTGATTTTTTTTTTAAATTTGTGTTTTCGGATTTTGAGTTCACAACTTGTAGAATTGTGGGTTTTGTGAATTTAACAAAGTTAACGAGATCTTGGAATTTGGCGTTTTATAAATTTTGGGTTCTTGAATTTAGGCTTTTCTGAATTCTAGTGTTCTCGATTTTGGATTTTTGGAATTTTGAGTTTTCCGGATTTTTGATGAGAATAATACATTTTTGGGATTTTAGGTTTTTGTGTTTTCTAGAGTTTGAGTTTTCTCAATTTTTTTATTTTCGGGATTTTGAATTTTCGGGATATTGGATATTATGGATTTTGGGTCTATGAGTTTTTGGTTTTCAGGATTTTAAAAATAATAGTAGGTATCTATGAGACAAAACTCGCCGTTTATGAATATTTTTTTTCTCTCAAAAACTGCTTCACGGATTTTCATAGAAATTTAGTTAATTACAAAATGCGACCTTTTGTTAAAAAAAATCAAGAAACTCATTATTCATGGCACCTCCCAAAGATTTTATAGATTTTCGCTTTCCCCGACAACATGTTTAATTGTTTTTGATTAAATTATATGCAGAAGCTTTTAGAAAGAATAAATGAATTGTAATGTTATGTACCTAAAATTTTTCAAAAATTATTAAATACAAAAAAATAATTTCTTAAAAACGATTTTTAGTAAAATTTGCAAAAAGTAGTTTTTAACAAAAATTATTCTTGCACCCAAAAATAACGATACCTGCCATAAAACTGTTTAAAATTCGTTAAGTAATTTTTTTTTATCTAAAACGACTCCTACGATTTTAATACATTTTTGTGTCGTTATAAAAGTAAGAAACCACCCTGCTTATTTTCTCGAAAGCAGCTTCAAAGTCTATTAATAGATTTCTATAGATTTTCAGTTCCTAAAATAAACAATGACCCCTTTAAATGCACATAATAAATGCATGATACATTTTTCATGTCATTGTAAAAAAAAAGTGAAGCAACCAAAGTTTGCACAATTATTCAATGCATGCCTCTTAATAATGTAACTTCATTTATCAAACTTGAATTTTTAACTCTATTCCGCCTCTAAGTTTTCCCCGTGTATTGTTATATTTTCTCTGAAATTAAAACCACAACCACATTTGAAATTTTAATCCAAAAATTCTTCTATCTAAACAAAAATTAAACAATTAGGTTAAGTGCCCACTTGGTAGGTATCTTATGTATGTAGCTACTTGCTTCACCAGCAAATAAACTTAGATATATCCCTGGTACATCTTCATCGTCTTTAAACTGCAATCTGCAACGTTTTCGTGTTCCATTAATTTGTTAAAGAAGTAGCTAGGTATCCGAAAAAAAAAATAATAAACTTAACAACACGTGCAAAGACATTGTCACATCTCTCTCTTTCTCTCTATTTATCTCTTTACTTACTTATCCATATACATTGGCATCGGAATAAAAGTTTTTCCTATGTTTCAAGTTCATCTCAAGAGCTTCTCTATGTACATATATACCAGTATGTATAGAGAAATATAGGAATATCTGCATTCCTGCTTTTCCGGACAATTTCTTGTCGTTTCGGCAAATTTTCCGTGTGTTTATTTGATTATGGTACACAATGTGCATTGTCCTTGCAAAATACAGATACAATTCAACTTTTGTCATTACGTGAACGAACATCTGAGGAAGAAGAGGAGTCCTGTTTTTTTATTCCAGAAGAATAAGTTTTCTTTTCTTCTTCTTTATTTACTGATTAAGTTATCTGTGGATTTTTATTTTCACTTCTGCTCTCTTTACCTTCTTTATCTACCTACTCTGGGTCTGTTTATTGTCCTCGCTTGCATATCCTTTGGATACATTTTTGTTTTCAGTCTGAAGGTATTTATATATTTTTTTGTTTTTTTTTTTTTTTTAATTTTAAATATTTTTTTTTATACACATAGATATTTTTTTTTGGTTTGTATCTTATATTCTTATATATTATTTTAGCGCCTGGTGCCAATCCAAAGAAAATCCTGCAGGATGCAACCACTGCAGTGCATCTTAAGTACAATTTCTTTGAGACAACAATTCAGATTGAGGATTTCACGCCAGAAATGGAAGATTGCCAACAGTGCACTGTGCCCGTTAGTTAAGAAGGATTCTTAGTATTTTTTTTTTTTTGTAGAGTTTTTTTTTCTACTTTTTCTTAGTTTTATGAGTAGAAAAATTTGTTATCTACGTTGGGTAAGAATCTTTAAATGCCGATGCTACTTCTTATAATATTTTTTTTTTTTTGATAAACTTTATTCCAATTATCATTTTTTTTTAAATTTTTTTTTACATAATTTCTATTTAGTTTAATTTTTCCAATTTTCTTTGAACGAGAAAATATTATTTTTTTTTTCAAATTACATCTATTTTTTAATAATTGTAGAAATAAAATAATAAGCGTCTATTTGCTATTTTATCCGAAATGTGGATAATGATTAGAAGACTTAATAAAATAAAATTATATAGGTAATAATATATAGAAATTTAATAATACAACAATTTTTCTTTTTCATTCATAATTTGATGCAGAGTGTTGTGATTGGTTTTTCAATAGGGACACTCGATTTTTTTTATGGTTAATTCAACAACTTCTGTGATATTTGCTGTCAATATTTCAGTATAGTGTATGGCAATTCACAATGGATCTTCCTTGGGGCCTATGTGTGTATCTTAATTCGCTAGGTCTTGCGAATAAACCGGAAACAATCTCAAAGTTAGCATAACTATTCAGCTAATTCAGCCAGATCTATAAATGCGACAAAGACATGGCAAATTGGACCTTCATACTACTTGCCATCACGGCGGACATTTGAACGACGTTATAGTGTACACATAAAATATTCTAATAAAAAAAAAAAAAAAAAAAAAAAATTAGATACCTCTCATACATCTTGTTTTATTTACATTTAAAAATCATACATCATCATACATACAAATTGTTTTATTTACATTAAAAAATCGAGGGTCTTCTTTGAAAGACCCTTGGTCAGTATTTTGTCCAAGGGATATATGACACGAGACGGACTCACACTGGGTTTGTATGGGATTAAAGTAGGTACTCTATACGATGTTTATGACTTTTCTATTTTAGATATAAATTATCTTTGACGTTTTGAAATTTTAAAAACGATTTTAAAATAATTTATTTCAAAATTCGATTTTTCAAAATTTAACTCCAAATTGATAATATTGGTAGTTGGTGATGGTATTTTTTTCAAGTTAAAAAATTTACTTTAGATTGATAAATAATCTTTTTAATATTGGTGATTGGTGGTGTTTTTTTTTTCTAAACTTAAAATTTAACTCCACATTGATAAATAAGCTCCTTAATATTGGTGTTGTTGGCTTTTTAATATTGGTGATGGTCTTAAACATATTTTAAAAGAATTTATCCAAAGAAAACATTTTTTTTTCTTAGAGTTTGAGAATTTTTGAATTTTTTGATTTTTTTATTCTAAAAACATATTTAAGTTAAGAATCAATTCGATTTTATTTCCCTCGCAAATATTTTATTTCTTCGAAAATTTGTCTGCTATTGTGAATATCCCCGGAATTAATTTCTCTAAAATTCCCTAACTAAATTCCCCTGGTATTTTTATTCTCGATATACCTACCAATAAATTCCGTAGTCAACAAGTTCCCAATGATCAAAGTAGCGGAATTTTTCTTCGCTATAGCCTCATTATTTTTTTTCAATTTCATTCGATTCTATGAAGATGTAGACATTCTTTCATGATTTCGTGAAACTTAACAATCCTAAACGGTGTAACTCTTAAAGAACTTGGGGGTAATTAAAAGGATACTTTTAATTTATTTCGTATACGTTAATGGTTTATAAATACACTTTGCTACGATTTTCAACTATTGACAATGGAAAAAACGAAAAAACACTTAGAGGTTTAGAGAGGGACAGGCTTATGCAAGCGAATGCAACTAAACTGACAACTACATGTATTTAATTGAATAAACTGCACTTTATTGTACAATTATTGTTAACGTATTTACGTCGTTACGTATAGTAAATACAGAAAAAAAAAAATTAAAATAAAAACTGAATTTTTCAGTTTAAAATTCAAACTTCAAAGTGACAGCTGAGAGATTATTTGACATTTAAAACTACATCTGCTACAATGTAAATATATTTAACTGCGTTTAACTAAAATACATTAACTTCACGTATAGCTGATGTAATAAATTTCGTTTATTATAAAAAGTGACAATTCTGTCAGCAATGGAAAACCTCTTATTTTACCCTAGCTAAAGAAATGACAGATAATAAAAGTTAGCAAATACGAATGTAATAAAATAATTATTGAATTTTGAATAAGGTTTTGAGAAAATTGAAAATAATATTTTTTAATTCGTAGTTTAAGTTGCTCCAATAATCTTATTTCCATTTAATAAATATGGTATATATGTATAAACGTTGTCTAACTTTAGACAGCCGTCTAAAAGAGACTTGTCCAGATTTCAGTGCGACGTTTTTTTTTTTTTTTTTTTTTTCTGTCAGTTAATATCCCTCATCGAATTTAGTAAATTAACTCTGGATTAACTTAATAGATATTTCTGACAAATGTATATATCGAAATATAGAGGAAACTGTCGCCCTATGGTGTCGCCCTCTCTGTTTCAATTTCGATTAAGATACATTTTTGACAACTGAAAATTAAAGTTAATCCTACTCTGAAAAATTGCTTCTGAGTTAATTCGAGTTCGTATTATTTGCAAAATTAACTAAACTCTTTTTTAACTCAGGATTAACTGAGGAACCGAAAATTGTCCGTAAGAGTTAACTAATTTAGTCAAAGGTTGTCTTAAGCTGATTAATGGTATATTTTATTAAATTACATACATTTAGAGCCAGTTAGCTCACAGTGAGTTAAATAGTACTATGACTTTCAAAAATTTCAAACTAAATGGCGCTAATCAACCAAAATCGGATGATTAGAGCTATTTCCATGATTAAAAACTGAAAATATGGATTCCTTTTTACAAAAGTTTTGGTTAGCATGCACATTCCATGATTTACCAGTTAAAATAATCCTTGATTAAAGATGATCACCTGTGAACAAACTGGATGAGACACTGTCTAACTATATTTGACTATCTTAGAAAATCTAATGAATACGACTGAACGTTTATTTTCGTTTTTTTTTTTTAAATTAAAGTTTTTAGCAGACAAGAATATTATACCTTAATCTTGTTGTGTTTTAAATTTAATCAGGCTTAAACAAGTCATTTTCAATGTCTCCATAGTTACGATGAGTCTTGAATCTTTAGAATTAAATTTTTGAATTTTAGATAATCCTCCTTCAGATTGAATGTTGATTATAAAATCAATTGAAAAACATCTAACTCATTATTATTTAATATAAAAAAATATAACCCTCCAGAGACGAGACATTTGAAAGTTTTTAATCTTTCATGTATTTATGTTTTTTTTTTTTTGTTGTTGATTGAAAGCCTCTTCTTCCACTAAATTTTACATTTTCTTTACATTTCAACAACGAAGACAAAAAAAAAAAAAAAACAGACAATCCAAAAGATGTCCTTAAATTAAATTTTATACGCTAAACCCCAAAAACCATAAGCCATTAATCACCTTTGATGTTGTTCAACATAAAACTTCTCTTCTCTTTCTATCTTTTCTAAATTCAGTTGTCATCTGCTTATAATGCAAATCCGAATAAAATCAGCTTTCATTATTATTTAAGCAGAAACAGATTACCTAATCAAATTTCTTCTTTCGTTGAGAACAAAACAATAATAACAAAAATAACATAAGAAGCGAGAGAGTTCTTATAAACTTAAGAAAGACCTTTCCCCCCCAACTACTGAGACCGCGACGACGACGACACCCTTATACCTAACCTAGGTATACCCACAATGACCATTTCTCTGCCGCTAGCTATTTTCAGCTTTATCATCATCTTGACATCCTTTTTTTTTTTTTTTTTGTATTTCAAGTAAAATGTTAAATCAAACTTTTGGACTATAACACTGGATGGAACAGAAAATCCAATAAATGGTATATCTTCAGTCTTCCTTGCTTCGTGCGTCGCCTAGGTCGCCTGTTGTATATTTTTTTATCTTCTGCAAAAATATTGTTATTTTTGTTTTAACTCTCTGTCAGTAGACAAAATAAAATTGCCGTAAATTAAATTCCCGAAAAATTATTATAAGTAAGGCATTATTCAGGAGAGAATATGTACCTCCTTTATCGGCGGCGGTGGCGGGGGAGATGGTGGAAGCGGCTATGACGAGATTTTTCTTACCCTAAAAATGTTTTGTAGAGGAAACAGTGAAGAAGCTTTGGGGGAACTTCCATGTATTAATGCTCAGTTTAAGCCTCACCAATACTTATTTTGGCCTTCGGTTCTCGGCACGATGATGGCAGCGGCTTGGGTAAGGATGAATGAGGTCCTTCAGAAGTAAAAAAAGAAAAAAAAACGACGACACCATTCTATTTCAATTCACAAGTCTGGTTGGGGATGTTGGGATCTATACACATGGGATGAGGCGGCAATGGGGAGACGAGACCTTTTCTTATGTGAATCCAGAGTTATATTTTCAAAAAGGGATAACAGGGATAAATACTAGTAATTAACAAAGCGGCTGCAGGCTGTTGGTATTTGTTTGGAGCAGACGACGATGACGACGACGTGCTATAAAGAAGAGGGAATATAGCATGGTGCGAAGAAAGCGTTGGTGGCTGAGGCTGCAGCCGGTAGCGTATAATATGAGGAATAGCCTTGGGAACCAAAAATACTACGAGAGCTGAATTGTTGTGTGGGAGTAGATAGGTATACGGTACAAGCAATGTGGCAAAGTATTTATAAGATGTATTTTTGCTTGTTGCTGCTGCTTATGCTTCTGCTTCTTCTGTTGCTACTGTTATTGCTCTTAAACAATAAGTCTGGAATTTATAAGAAAACAAAAAAATGGTTATAAACCATCTTTTTCACAACGCAACAGCAGCCACAAAAAAGTGCAATAATTTTCAGAAAGATAAATTGAAGTCGTTCGGGTAGAAAATATTTATAAATCCCTAGAAGCCAGACTGATGAAAACTTTCAAGAAATTTATTTTTAAGGAGACTTTTTTATTAAAAACTTGGCTTAAAACCTACTCTATATTTATATTGACTTCTTCTTTCTTCTAGCTTTGATCTTTAAAGGCCATGGAGTATATACAGGTATTGTCTTTTAAAGAAATAAAAGAATTTTAAATTTTCTATTTACGATATTATTATTTATTTTCACCCGAAAGAATTTTAAATTTTGCTAAATTTCTGTATTTAAATTAAATTTTTGTATTAATCAATTTTTGACCTAAAGTATGAAATGTATGTTTGTTCATTTTTCCTCTCACTGTCATTCGAATTTAATCCTATAACTTCCCCAGAAAGCTGAAAATGTAATTATACTCAATAAATCTTTCTTGATATAAAAGAATGATTAAGTGGATTATTTTGGAAATCTAACTTCTACCACGCCCACTTTTCTTATATCTGAGATTGCTACTTACTCAGCATCACTAGAAAATTTTTATTTTTTAACGAAAATCTCTTGAACCTGAAGCATGACTTATGTAACTTTCAAAGTTTGCCTACTGCCACGCCTACTTTTTTATATCTGAGATTGCTCCTTAACATTTCTGGAATATTCGAATTTTTTGAATAAAATCTTAAACTCAAAACATGACTTTAATGACTTTTTTAAAGTCTGCCTGCTACCACGCCCACTTTTTTGTATCTGAGATTGCTCTTTTCACTTGACTTCCGTAGAAAATTTAATTTTTGTAATTAAAATCTCTTGAACTAGAACTGTAACTTGTTTAATTTTTTAAAGTCCGCCTACTGCCACACCTACTTTTTTATATTTGATTTTTGTTCCTCGTACCTATACATATGAAAATTACATACAAAATTGTTCTGTTCAGGTTTTGAATCTTTAAATTGTATAAAGTTCTCTTTGAATGTTTAAATTTTTAAGTTTAAAAAATATTTCGTAGGTGGCGCTGTGGCTTGGCAGGTTCAGCTAGTTCCAAACAAATTAAAAAAAAACATGCAAGAATTTTTGTGTATTGATCAATTTTCGTATTTCTCGTTCTTAAAGTTGTGTGGGTAAGAAAAAAAAATGAATGCTGCTGTTCCCATTCTAGGATGAGTGGTATAAGAAATATAATTATTCCACTTGGTCGGTATGAAACGTCTTGATTTTAAATCGCAGGTGATTATGTTATACCGTAGTTTTAAGCTCCATAAGAGGGATTTTGACAACGTCATTCCCTTTTTTTGTTATTTCATTCAATCCGATGTTCGTCATTCCACGAATTAAATGCACGCGAATTACCCAAAATCCCATCATTTTTTTTTTTTTTGTTTTGAAATTTCATTTCGGTTTTCCTTTGTAAATGATTGTGAATGAAAAATGATGAAAATTGCAACACACATATTCACAACCACAACATTCACACACTCGAGACAATCCAAAGGAGTCAGCCATAGATGCATACGTATAAATCTATATACAGAAGCGATCGCTTCCAAAGTAACAGCTGGCAGGAATACATAGTTTATCCTTTCTATTCCACGCTTCGCGATTACACTCCGCCATTATATACGAGTATAGTTTGAAAGGATTTTCCTTTTATTTTTTTTTTCTTCTTTTCATACCGGATGTGGTAGCGCATGTTCATCATAGGTGGCTTTACTCTTAGAAAAGTCCCTTTTGTAAGCTTTCGTATATTATTACCCTGACAGTGGCAGGGTTTTTTTGTGATATAGAATATACAGACAGTACCTATATAGGTACAGTACCTACAGTATGTAGTTTAGTTGACGTGTTGCATTCGGAAAAAAAGAAGGAAATATGTATGCTTGAAGATGATGCATCAGGCGAAATCGGAGGGAAATGCACGGATGCCTTTAACGATTCTCAATGTTTCCGGTTCCGTTCAGTCGTCCTGAACATCTATAATAATACCTGACGAGTTAGGGTTTTTGTTTTATTTTTTTTCTTCAAAACTGTTATCCCTGGTAGCAATTTTCCAGTTCGATATTCTGCTAAAGTCATCAGCTTCAGCTCTCTCTCTGGTAACAAAGAAGATTGCTTTTGATGCAGATTTCATATCTTTGGGAGAAACGAGCGGATGCCTGATTGTATGTGTTTAAGGGAATCGATGACGTGTGCTTATATGACAAAGGGAAGAAAACTACTCGGTATATATGTATGTATATGACGCAAAGAGCAGGCGATGGGTTATTTAGCCCCAAGCGCATATGATTGATATATGTACATATTTTTCAATTGAAAAAAGTGTGGATGGATATGACAATGTGGAGTAATCGGGTATTGGTTTTCATTTTTATCTACATAGGTCTGTGTTTGTATATCAATTTTACAATGTCTGAATAAGCAACAAACCATATACATATGTATAAAGAAAGTGTGCCAGGACGAGACAAAAAGTAAACATTGGCTTTGCCAAAGCAAATGGGAATATTTTTTTCAATTTAGTGACGTTATTTGAAAAAGCAAACTGCATTTAACGTTTCTATATCAGAAATAAAAATACTAGTCCTTGAGAAGAGTACTACTCTAAAAAGGAGATGTTATTCTATGATCCATGAAGACTGCGTCAACAAAGTTTAAATACATTTTTGATGGTTTTTTGAAGTTAAAAAATAAAATCAGTACATACAGCCCCAACACATCCTTCCACCCGACGACGACGCTTCTAACCTATTTTAATATTTATCATGAATTCCATCGATGGAATTCGTAATAGAGCTGAATATATCGCCTTTTTTTTTGAATTAAAAGAAGAAAATTCGGGTATAGCCGTGTGGCATCTACGAATCATCAAAATGGCTTTTTATCAAATTTTTTTTAAATGATTGCCTGGCTTTAAAGTAACATCTGAACAAAAAACAACGAGATTTTCTTAGACAATAAAATCTCATTGGTGCATAAACAAAAAATTATTGTAATTTTTTTTAAGAATCCATTAAAATAAAAAAAAAAATTGAGTATACATACGTCCGAGTGTACCTACCATTTTTTAATTGAATGCATTTCTTCTTTTTTATGAATCATCTAGTAAAGGCTATTTCCATTTATATAAAGAAATACAATTTAAATTATTTGCATCTTTAAACATTTGATTAAATGTTGTTTATTGCTGAAAAAGTTGAAGAAAATCTAGTACGTACCTTTTTTTCAATAACTTCTAAAATTCAAAATTTTCGTTTTTTAATTTAGCACTAAAATCAGCAACCACTTATGAGTCTCGATTATTTTTATTTTATTATATTTTATTTTATTTTATTTTATTTTATTTTATTTTATTTTATTTTATTTTATTTTATTTTATTTTATTTTATTTTATTTTATTTTATTTTATTTTATTTTATTTTATTTTATTTTATTTTATTTTATTTTATTTTATTTTATTTTATTTTATTTTATTTTATTTTATTTTATTTTATTTTATTTTATTTTATTTTATTTTATTTTATTTTATTTTATTTTATTTTATTTTATTTTATTTTATTTTATTTTATTTTATTTTATTTTATTTTATTTTATTTTATTTTATTTTATTTTATTTTATTTTATTATATTTTATTTTATTTTATTTTATTTTATTTTATTTTATTTTATTTTATTTTATTTTATTTTATTTTATTTTATTTTATTTTATTTTATTTTATTTTATTTTATTTTATTTTATTTTATTTTATTTTATTTTATTTTATTTTATTTTATTTTATTTTATTTTATTTTATTTTATTTTATTTTATTTTATTTTATTTTATTTTATTTTATTTTATTTTATTTTATTTTATTTTATTTTATTTTATTTTATTTTATTTTATTTTATTACAACTCGTAACTAACGTTGCTATATTCAAAAATGCTTAAAAAATATATGGCACGAATGTTATGTTTGGCCTAAAAAATGAAAAAAAAAAAAACTTGCCGGGATAATGTCCAAAAACGCCAGGTAAAAAATTTACTAAAATCGACCCTTTCATTTAGGCTGTAGTTGAACAGACAGGCAGACGGACATACTCGTAATTGCATGACCCACTTTTTTTTGTCTTCCCATTATCGTGATGTCAAGTTTGATAAAAATCTCAAGTTAGATTTTATTAACAATTCCAAAACTTGTCTAAGCTCTGTTTTTTTTTTTTTTGTTTGAAAAAGTGAATAGCTACACGCAAACAATAACAAAAAAATGCGATTATAAATATTTTGTTATTGCTTATTCACAAAACAAAAAAATAGTTTGTTATTGTTTGCGTGTAATAGTTTTACTAAGTTGCTATACACTTTCATCAAAACAAGGCCATTACATCAATTTTGGAAAATTAGTAAAATCGCTGAAAAAATGTTGATAATGATTTTCATTTCAATATTTCATCTCTTGCCCATCACCGATCTTTTTTAATCAAATTCCAGAATGCAAAGAATATGAGTTTGTCTATATAGCAGTGCCCAGAATATTTCTATAGGTTGTCCCTCTCACGCTCACCGCGTCGTACCTACTTATTAAAAAAAAATAAAATATTAATTATTTAATTGTTAGTACTTGTCTTATTTCATTTAAATGTTTAAATTAAAAAAATTACGAACTGTCTAGTTTTTAACAAAAAAAGATGAATAACTCGTTTGTAATATTTAAATAGTTGACTTATCTTTCTATAACCATTCAGTCATTTCATCGCTTTTACATTTTGTTATTTTAAGCAACAATTTCAAAGAATTTAAGAGAAATATTCAGCTTTTCTTAAATAAATACCATTGAATTCACTTAAACTCGAAAAAAACAAATTCAAATTTTCCTCATAAATAATCAAAGGTTCCCACAAGCTCCTTGTATATATATCAAACAATACCCACCTACTCAAGTTATACATTACTGCGGCAGTACCATTCGGATTATATACATTTTACCAGAAGAGAGTATTTTTCGGACAAAATTCTCATTGATAAAAATAAAGAGATAACTACAAACTGCGCAATTCCTACTCAGAGAGAGAGAAAAAGAGAGAGAGACACACATAAAGAGAGAAACCATTTTGATAAAGAGGAATTTCATCGCCTTAATTGTAGGTAGGATGGAGTATAGCAGTATAAAATGTAACAACAAAAAACACTATACAAGCCATAACATGAAGATATAATGCCTTACACCTGATTAAAGATGTAGGTGTCATATAACAGCCTCTCCCATTCGATTAACCCTTTTGGCAAAAAACATATATCCCTATAACTACATTTATCTACACACATCACATACATATTATAAGTCGTATACGGTCGTATGTATATACGATATATAAGAAGGTCGTCGTCCTTATAGAAAGTTTTTCCTTCAACTCGTTTATGAGTGGTGGAATTGCAATGATGATGGCACAGATCCTTATGCTGGGTACCTGGTATGGAAACTTTTCTATATATAAAAACTGTTATAATTCCGAGGGTCCTTGAGGTGTAAGTTTATTTTGTGTGTGGTTTATTTATTTTTTCTTTTTTGTAAATTTAATGATTCAACTTAGTTATGCACAGAAGAATGTCCTTATTTGCATATGAGAGTAAACATTTATATATGAAGGGAGGATGCAGATAGATTTTGACCTTGAAATTAATTGGGAATCGTTGAGGAATTGGTAATTTAATTTTAAACCAAGGTTATTAGTTCTATATAGCTCAGATACTTTGTATGAGTGAAGAGAGAAAAAGGAATCTTTTTTCATCATCATATCACTCTCCGAGGAATTCACATAAAAAAATAAATAATAATTTTGCCAATTCAAAAAAAAAAAAAAAAAACTATACTTAGGTACATACATATGTATATCCATCGTCCTCCTTTGGTTATAGCCTTGCCGCCTGCCTTATTTATAGCAGTTTTTTTTTTAATAGAGAAAAATTGTGTTTTTTTTATAACCAACACAACGGCCTTGGACTTTGTCTCGCTTCGTGATTGAGCAAATTAAAAAAAAAAGAAGATAAATGATTACAAAAACAATATTGAACGACTTGCTTTTGGAATTTGATTGGAGAACGGGTTAATTGGATTCGAAAAAGAGGACACAAACAGAATTTTTAGTATTTCGTATTTCGTGTCGATGAGTGTCTCAGTGTGGCAGAGGCAGGGGTATTTTAAATTTTATTATTATTTTTTAAGAATTTGTGTTATGTTATGTTTGTTTTTTTTGTTTTTATTTTTTTGAATTGGGAGACAAGGATGTTTGCAATTTTAAAATTCATGGCCGAAATTGGTTTTTGGAATATTAAAATGAAATTTTGATTGAGAGAAATTAATTTGAGTGAGAGAATGAGTGAGTGAGTGATATTTTGTAGAGAAGCACTCTTTAGGGAAACAATGTGGTTATAAAAGCTAAAAGAACAATCTCATTTTTGATTAAATTGGCTTATGATAGACAGATAGTAACTGGGGAAATTAAAAAAAAAAATTTTTGTGGACTGTTGGTAGATCTGAGGGTTACTTTAAGCTTTCACCTTCTAACAAAAAAAAAAAAAAATAAAGAAAATCTTGGTGATAGCTCACCCAAGTGTTGTTGTTTCATTCAAAATCTTAACAAAAAGGCTCAGGTATGACGATATATTTATATGTACATGTAGGCAGGTACTAAATATATGTCAAATTATATGGATTCATAAAAAAAATCGAACTCGAAATTTTGATCAAATTTGACATTACGATGATAGCGAAGTCTGTCAACAGTCCTTCTGGCTGCAGCCTAAACGAGCGGGTCGATTTTTTATTAAACTTGGTACCTAGCAGTTTTGGGCATTCCCCCGACACTTTTTTTTCATTTTATTAATCAAAAATAACTAAAAATCTGTAATTTTTTTTTGCAAAAAGACTACCATTTAATTAAAAAAAATATCGAAAACATAGTTATAAATGGTGCTTCCCGTAAGACCATTTTTTTATTTTTTTTGAAAAACTTCTCAACTGATGTTGACCAATTTATTTTTGATTTTTTAAAGTTTAATTTTTTTTTTTGAGTTAAATTTTTTTTTAAATAATTTGGAAACGACTTGATCGGTTTTTATTAAACTTGGCATTTAGCAGTTTTTTTTTTACAGTATATGTAGCAGATTTGAAATACAAATTATTTTAATGACCAAAAATAACGGTATCTCCTATACAAGTGTTTAAAAACCAGTAACGAAAATCACATTATTCTCAAAAACGGCTTTTACGATTTTGATTAAATTTTGTATGTAAACTTATATCGGTACGATCTACCGTATTATTGGAAAACAAATTTATCTGTCGATTAAAAATGAATTATCTCATTATCTGTTGAACCGATTTTAATCAATTTTTTTACGCAAGAGTCTGATGCGTTTGAATAATATTGCTCACAAAAATTAAAAAAAAAAAATTCAAAACTATTTTTTGCAAATTCCATCACCATTATTCTGTAAGGCGTTTCACGAAAATGCCAGTAAAACGACAGGGCTCCAGAAGCGTTAATTGGCGTTAAGTAAAGTTAAAATTTTACCGTTCTCTTCTTTCTTCACCCTTTTTTTCCGAAAAAAAATATTTTCTAAATTTTATATATAAAAAATTATTTTTTTCTTAAATATTGGCGTATTTTCCCTCCCAGCACTTCCTACCCCCCATTTTACTATTAATCGATTTATTGCAATTATTATTGGTCCCAGAGAAAAAGTATGCATTTTGAAAAAATATTCAGCTTACAATTTTGAACATTTGTTGTCTTAGTTCCAACTCTCTGTAGTTTCTGCCTTAAAAGATAGAGAGTGTCGAAATTTTAAAACATCAAAAACTTCTTTATGTCTTAACTTAAGTGATTTTTGGAAAAGTTTCAAATCATTTATTTCATCCCTACCTTTCCTATAAACAACATCGAGATGTCATGTAAAAGTTCCAATATTTTCTGGTGACCTATATCGCAAGTGAAAAGTTTTATTTGAAAAAGAAATAAAAAATCAGTAAATAAAAAATGCCTTAAATCCAAAAATAGAACATCAACAACATCATCCCAAAACTTCGTTTAAAATTCATGCTATACTTAAAAAAAAAAATTCAGCTTCACTTCACATCACTTCGCTTTTACCTCAAAAACCATTGTCAAACACCGAAAGCAGTAAAAACCACAACGGCATGCATCTGCTGTCATGGTTCACACACAACATTTCCTAAGTAAAACTGTCAATTCCTGTCACCAAAAAAAAAAGTAAAAAAAACGACAACTTTCCGAAAACCATCATCAGCCAGCATAATGAACAATTCTGTCATCTTCATCTACCTCATCATACAACACATAAACACTAAACCAACACCACAAAACCACTATGCATCACAGCATGGAAAATAAAGTCAACTAAAATAAAAAAAATAAATAAAAACAACAACAACGAAAACAGAAACTTGTATTGAAGCACATGTTTAAAACCCTCAGTTTACAAAGAACAAGCGTAAATAAGCTCATTGCTGCAACACTTCTTTTGAGTGACTTCCATGGGGTTGAAGTTTCAACCAAAAAATCAACATGTTAGTTAACCCATAAGAGGGAGAAAGAAAGACAGAGAGGGAGATAGAGCAAAAACATACACAAAATATAGAAAAGACAAAAACAAAATACACCCATCAGCCCTTATTTCTTTTTAGCCGAAAAATTAGAAATACCGAAAGGCAGGGGGAATGAAACAAAACCAGCACCGAACGAACGAACGAACGAACAAAAAAAATAAACTTAAGGACTAAAGATTGTGGTCCTATTGTATGTGTTTGAGCGCACCATCAAAAGCAGGTGCCACCGCCGAAGAAGACAAGAAGCCTTGTGTTGAGTGGGTGATTTTAATCGCCTTGTTATTGTGTCAAAAATTACCTTATACTTGTATATAGCTACCTCTTTTGATGACGTTTGTGTTTGCCCTTTTTTTATTTTGTTAGAAATTTTCGCAAGGGACGAAATGAAAGAAAACATCAGCCCCTAGTTTTCTTTTGATATAAAAAAATAAAAAAAAAATAAAATCATCAGCAAGGGCATTGTAAGTCGAGTATGTTTATCCTATTTGGCTTCCGATGGTAGCCAGGTAGAACATACCTACGATGTAAGGGCTAGTTATGCATTTCTAAAAAAAATGACATTTTAATTTAACCTACATACATACATACTCAGTTAACTCACTTCAACCAAAACCTGTGAGAAGTCGTAGCACCTTCGAAACTGAAACAGATTCAACGATTAAAATTGTATATTTACTTCCAAAAGCTGAATTTAAGTGGAGAGTTTTATTTAAATGTTTTTAAGTTTTTCTAAAAATTTCCTCAATCCATACTCATTAATTGCGTTTGACATAATATCCTACTAGCCCAAGAAAATTCAATTTATATGTACTCCGAAAAAAATCCGACAAAGCTAAATTTTGGTGGAGAGTTTTATTTTAATTTATTTTAAATTAAAAAAAAAAAATCCCCAACTCCACTTTATTGATATCCTTTCACATAACTTCCTACTAGCTCAAGAAAATTAAATTTTTACTTTAAAAAATTTTGACAAAATTAATATTAGTGGAGAGTTTTATTTTATTGTGTTTAAAATTTCTCTAATTCCACTTCATTAATTGTTTGAAATAATTTTCTAAATAGACCGAATAAAAAATTCTTTCTTACTTTGCTTCGAAAAAATTTGACAAATCTGAATTTTAGTGGAGAGTTTAATTTAAATGTGTTAAAATTGACGCAAAAGTTTCCTTAATTTTTACCGGAGTGTTTGATGATTTTGTGTGGTTGAAGGGACAATTTGTTTGCTAGTAAATTGTTTAAAAATTGTCTCTTTCACTCTACAAAATCAAATGCAGTGTAGACATTTTTTATGATACATTTTTTCTATAAAATTCTCCAAAATAAAAATAAAAAATGACTGATAGTCTTAGTATTTTTTATAGAACAGCTGAAGTTCGTCCCTTTTATTTTATAAAATTAAAAAAGGCACTTTTGGGATGTGCTTAAGACGTCAAAACAAAACTCTCCACTAAAATTAAACTTTGTCGGAATTTTTTAATTTTTTACTGTAATGTCGGAAATCTAGGATTCACTTTGGAAAAATTTTTAGAGTCCACTCTCAGAAGAGGAAGATCATGAATTAGACAAGAACCTCATCTAACTTATGAGCTATAACTGCCTACAGCCCGTGCTGGCTCAAAGAAGTCTTAAAAGCAACTTAATACAACCTTATCCCTAACTTTATATTTCAAGTTGGAATTAGATATAAAAAGAATGAAAAAAAGTTTGATTTTAGATGCTGGCATCATTTATCCAAGCTAACGAGCTCTAAGTTAAAGGACACTCTTGATTTTCAACATCAAGAAAATGACTTCTTTCGTTTTCACTGTTCTGTGTGGATATTTCTCTTAACATTTGCTTAGATGGCATAAAGGGTGAGGTACCTACGAGTATATTATAAGTATATTAACAAAAAAAAAAAAAAACACATCTCAGAAGAAATGATTGCATGGCAATGTTGTCCTTGTAAGTTCCAAAAAAGTTAAGAAGCTCAGAGTTGTAGCATCACCAGGCAATGCTCAATGCTCATACCCCAAAAATAAAGCTGAAATGTTGATGCATCGCCCTGCTGACTGACATGATGTGTGCAATGTGCAATGTGCATGCACCCAATTCTGAAAATTTTTGAGTTAAATCACAACATACATATGTATATATAAAATAAGACTATGTCACAGCCATCATGTTGTTATTCTCCAAGGACTTTTGTTGCCAAAATCCTATATATCTTGAATAGGTCAAAACTATTTAGGTAATAATTTTTGTTTGTTTTATTTTTCTTTGGCATGATTTTGTTGTACAGTGACATTGAATGAATTAAAATTTGTCTGTAGGTCATATATAGAACTTAAGAGACAGCGCCAATGTTAGGAACCAAAGTAGGTTGTATATTGTATAATGAATTGCCTGAGGCACCTTTTTCATTTAACTCCCACCAAGTACAGACTCTTAGTCCTTAGAGTTCGAATAAAACATTGATAATTCTCATTTTCATCATCATCACTGCAAGGGAAAAGTTTAATAATTTTTTCTTGGGGTATTATTTTAACAAGCAAATTGGAGAAGGAGTGCATCTAGTGTCCTTAGACAAGTTCCTTGGCTTGATGGTTGGGTGCTATAAAGGGGTGATGTAGTTGGTGTTTCTTTACTCTTTGCAATGTCTTAATTGCAAGATGAAAGTTTTCCATCAGTGTGATGGTGGTTGTGATGTCCTGTTTCTTCTTCTTCTTTGTGAAATTTTGTTCGAAGGGTAAAGTTTTAGAACTGTCTCTCTGCATGATGAGGTTATCTTTGGTTTTTATTTTTTTTTTTTAAATATTTCTTTTCTCAAATATTTTCTGTAGAAATAAAAAAAACACGGATACTGAATAATCCCACAAAATGGCAATCAAGCAGAAATGTTTAAAATAATGTCATCGCATCATATAAGGAAAAAATATTATTATATAAAAAGACTTTTGCTAAGAAGAGTTTGTCCTGTCGCTTTATTTTTGTTTGGACAATGAAAAGTTTGATGTTGAAGAAATTAAATAAAATTGTCAAAACTTTTCAACTCAAGTTTTTTTTTGTTTTTGTGTTTATAAGTTGGTATATGACTATGTGTTTCGGATGTCAACAAGAATGCAATTTATTTATAATGTCTCAATTCCAATTTGCTTGATGAAGGGATATTTTTAGAAGTTACAGAAGTTATAGAGTTAAGATGTCTTAAATGACCTTGGGGTTGTGGCATTTAGCATTTCATCATTATTGGAAGAAGTTATAACAACTTTAAAGGGAATTTAATTTTGGGGCATTTTATTTATATTTTTTAATTATACAAATAAGATGTTCTTAATGTGGTTTGAAATTGATAAGGGAATTTGAGTTCAGGAAGATTTTCCAAAAAACATCAATATTGACGAAATTTATAGAAAAATTCTGAACATTTTTGTAAAATCGCTAATAATTTTTGTAACAATTGAGCAATTTTTTTTTCAAAATCCCAGTGAATGTATGTAATTCATAACAACGCGCTCAAAACAAAAATTATTAAAAAAAATGAAATTTTAAACAAAAAAGTATGTAAAATTTGCAAATTTGTGAATTTTTTTTTTAAATTATTATGGTCTTATTTATAAACGTTGTCCAACTTTAGACAACTGTCCAACTTTGGAAAATGTGTTCCAAAACCTTGTTTATTGTTGTCTTAAAGCTGTCTAACTTAGACACAAGAGTAGGTTACGTTAACCGTGAATAATGAAAATTTGAAAATCAAAAATAGGCGTGTTATTGAAAGGGGCGTAAAAGTTGCAAATATTGCAAATAGGTATGCAAATATACTTAGGTATGCAAAATTTTCTTTATCTCTTCTGCACATGGGAGCACAATGTGATCCTAGAACAGTGGAATTAGTTTTTTTTCTTTATAAAATCGAAATTTTGAAAAAAAAAATCATCCGTAATATTTAAAAATTTGCGATTTTTTAAAATTTGCGATTTTTTTTAATTTGCGATTTTTTTAAATTTCCAAATTTGCGATTTTTTTAAATTTGCGATTTTTTAACATTTGCAAATTTGCGATGGTTTTAAATTATTTGCGGTACCTACAGTGCAGCACAAGTTGAACACAATAATGTTTTTTTTTTTTTTGAAAATCAAAATTACCCATGCCTACGCTAAAGTGCTTCGCAAAGTCGATTCGCGAAGTAAGTAAAATAAATTGCAAATATTACCAGTTTCCGATTTTTTGTCTTCTTTTTCTACATCATGGCAGAACCAACTGATCTAAGCATAAGGCAATGAGTACAATTTTGTTTTTTTTTTAAGAAAATTGAAATTAAAAAAAAAAATTTACCCGATTTGCCATTCCAGCATAGTTGAGGAACATTAGAAATGAAAAAAGCTTTATGTATATACATTGAATGTCAAATTTAAATGTTGAGCAACTTTTCTCAACATAGGTACCAACATCATAACTTTCCTAAAAAGGGTCAAATACATGTGGTTTAAAAAATTATTGTTTTGTATTAAATTTTTGTTTCTATTAAATACGCAATTTAATAGTTTTATGTGACTGTGCAATGATATAATACAAAAAATGTAGTCCGATATTCTAGCTAAATTTTAAGACCTTAATGAACGGATTATTAGAACCGAAGTTATAAGCAAGCCAAACCAAACACAATGTATCATTACAATTATTATACCGACTACAAATTTAGGTAGGTACATATGAACATTTAGCATTTTTTTTCCGACGCGAAGCAAATTTGCCACGATTGTGGTTTTTTATTGCACAAACTCCGCTGCCGCCGGCTTTAGAATACTATATTCCTCTCGCCAATTGGTGGTTGAAAGTATTTTAATGTTTTTTTTTTAATCAACTTCCTCGTTGAATTAAATTATTTGTCCGATATTTATTTTCATGTTTTTAGTATAAAATTTTGAATGATTTTGAAATTTTTTGGCTCTAACACGCCAGTCATTTTCCTTTAATTATATACCTTAATAATGAAAATCGGATAATTGGATCGAAAGATATAAGCATTTAAGTAAACGCAAATCGGATATTTTTCGGATTTCGCAAAAATCATCATCAAAAACATACCCATTTTTTTCCTACGAACATTTCTCCTTTTTTTTTTTGTCCGTTTTATCATCTTCTTCGTTTTCTGTTTCCTCAAACTAGTAACAACAAAGCATGAACGAAATAATTTTGTTTATTTTGTTTAGTTTGTTTATTTTTTTTATTTTGTTGATTTTGTTTATTTTGTTTATTCCCCTCACGTTTCGCCCCCTTTGTCTACTAGGCGTTTCATATTTTTTTGATTTTTTTATATTGTATGCCTCCGTTTAAACATTTCTAATGTTAAAAATATCATCGGTATAATTTGCAAATTTGCTATTTTGCGATTTTTCACTATTTAACTTCATACTTAACAAAATTGATACTCTGTAAAAATTATATCCTTACCACGAGTTTTTTTTTTTTTTAAATACATACTACCATAATTCAAGTACAACATTGTAGCGCAATTTTTTTTTTTTAAGAAAAATCGAACATGGCGGTGCTAACTTTATAAGCACATACAAAAAGTTATATCTTTTCTTTAACTCGGTTTCACATAATTTAGGTACATGGTACAGAAAGCCGAGGTTAATGTTTATTAAAAGATGGGGGTGCTACTTACTGCCACCTCTTGCTCGAAGATATATGTACGTTGAAGGCATCCTAGGACTTCAAATTTCAAAATTGGATTTCGACAATTTTGCTTCCATAATAACATCATTGTTATTTTTAGTGCGGTAGGTATCTTACCCAATTGTTAATTTTTCTCACGCAGTTATTTTGATTTAAGTTTCTCAAACCTTTATGCAAAGTTGCAAGTTATACCTATTTACATAATTTATTTAAGGATCTAAATATGTATGTCCCTAAAGAGTCCAAACAAAAAATGACTATTCTCAAATGAATCGCATATTCCAGAAACCTTTCTTTTTTTTTTTTAGTAACACCCATCATCTCAATTACCTTTGATCACATTTCTTATTCAAAATTCTTCTAAAGAAATTTAAAAAAAAAAGAAAAAGAGGAACGAACGAACATTTATATAAAATGCCCTTAATACACTTAGACCCAAAATGTAAAAAAAAAAAAAAAATTCACATCACCCATATCCAATTTAGTCGAAATATCTCTTAATAGTCTCCATAAATCCCTTTTTCATCCCTTTACCTGAATTCATTCAATTCAAAGAATACATATAAAACAAGATTGAGGTAGTGTGGGGGTGTGAAGGGGAGAGTAGTGGTAGGTTAGCTGGTGGAGAAGTTAACCTAACAATCTCATCAACTTGAACCCCAATTACTCAGCCGGAAAAAATGTATTCCAATTACATGAATCCAGACAAGAAAAGAAAATGTACAAAAAATAATAAAAAAAAAAAAAAAACGGATGAAATTCCTTAACTATAAATCAAAACAATATTGCAGCCAGCACCCGCAATCATACACAACATATCATATTCTTGTTTCCTCATTCTTATTTTTTTTTTGTTCATCTTTTTTCTTATTTTTTTTTTTTTTTTTGGGTCTCACTCTCGACTTAACAATCATCATCATCACGTCTTCAAGAATAAAAAAAGACGAACAAAAAAATAAACCAAAGAAACAAGGACATATTTTTTCGATAAAAAACACATTTGTGTGTATTTTATATTTTCTACTGAATTATTGTTAACCGAACCATTAAATTCGGTGACATAGCTTTTTATCCTTTTTATATCCTTGTGCTTATCTTTCAATGACCATAATTTTTTCGTTGCGTTGTTTTCGTTATATTAGAGCAAAACTGGATGTTGTCCTTGTGTATAGCTCATCTTTAGCGCCTTGATTCTACTCAATTCATTTTTTTGTTCGTGTCGTTGTTTGTTTGTTTTTTCTTATTTTATTGGAATTTTTATTGAAACTTATGCCGCTGTAATGATGCTTGTTTGTTTTATTATATATATCTGTGTATATGTTATAATGGAGCAAAAAAAAAGGACATTTTTGCTATAAGAAGAAATTTAACACCCAGAAGTGCGAAGAAAAATGCGGGATTGTGGATGGAGTACATCCAGAGTTGTCTTATCTTTTTGATTTGTTCTTCTTGGCCTTTTATGTTGTATAACAGAAAGGATAATAAAAAGAAGGCCACTTTTGACATTAACTGTGACAAGAATGAGCCGCGAAAATATACCCACATTCTCCAATCAAACAAACATACACACACAGCACCCGCATATACATTTAAGAAAAGAATGTTTGTTTCATACTTCTGAGCAATTCCTTTGGTATATTTTCTATCTCTCATATTGTCCGAGTCTTTTGTTAAGAAAATGTGACTGTATTTTTTTTTTTATACAATTTCTGATTTTATATTTAAGGTTATTGTTAAAGAACAAAGATAATTAACTGTTTGCTTGGGTTTGAGAGTGGAAGATGGGGGAGGGATAAGGTCTTGATCTTTTGAAAGATTCTTGTTTTTTTTTTTCTCTTATCAAAAAGGTGTCACTGAGAAGGGTCAAGGAAAGTTTAATTGAATTTTAAAGATAAGAAAGGTAATTGGGTTGGAAAGGTATACCTATCCCAGGTACCAGCTATCTATATATTTAATGTGGGGATTCCTTTTTTTTTGTTTATTTAAGATGAAAGATGTTACATAAATATGTTATTTTTTTAAGCTTGAGGGATTAACATTATTACAAAGTCTTAGAAAATTAATAAATTAATTTGGTGGCGTGACAGCCCGTGTATAACTACAACTCTCAACCATTCCATTAAAGGTGTTGTTAGTTTGTTAGATTTTGAATTTAAAAATTTAGAAATTTAAAAAAAATGCCACTAACTTTTGAAATGACTGAGAAATTCGTCAAAATTACTTAAACAAAAATATCTGGGTTTCGTCAGATTTTTTCTCGCATGACATATGTACATATTTCTTGCATGATCCTTTTCCGCATGATATTTTACTCGCACCATATACTTCTCGCATGATATATTTCTCGCACGATATTTTTCTATCACTATACTTTTCTCTCATGATATATTTCTTGCAGGATAATTTTTCAATTGATTTTTTTCTCTCATGATACTTTCCTCGGATGATATTTTTCTCGCATGAAATTTTTTTTCACATAATATATTGACCGTATGATATATTGCTCGCGAGATATATTTCTCGCATGATATTTTTCTCTCTTGATACTTTTTTTCTCGTGATATATTTCTTGCATGATACTTTTTAATATTGATAATTTTTCTCTCATCATACTTTTCTTGGATGATAATTTTCACGCATGATATTTTCCTCGCATGATTCTTTTCGCGCATGATATTTTTCTCGCAAGCCAACAGATGGCGTTAAGCTCCCAGATTGCTGCAATTGTGAAAAAAAATTATTGAAGCTTGTCAAAAAAACTCATTGTAAAGGGTTGTTGTTTGAAGCCATCCCCTATATCTAATTTTTATTTTCACTAAAATTGAATGAAAATTTAATTAAAATTGATGACAAATTACCGGGTGGACCAGCTAGGTAAAAAATGATTTGCGATTTTATTAAATTGGAACACAATTTTTTCTCAAATGTTAATTGGGTAAAGCATTCTTTAAGCTTAGAAAAAAAATCCCCTTTCATGCATTTAAATGCGCTCTAAAAACATTACGTATTTATAATCCCATAAAAAAATATGTTCAAACGCTTTGAGCTAACTCCACTATTTAAGCTGTTTTTTTTTTTGTATCCCGCATTTTTATGGTAAATAAATTTTAATAAATTAAAATTCATTTGGTCCTGTGAATTATAAAATTAAATATATTGGTCCTCGTGTTTAACTTTCATATTTCTATTTCAATATTTGCTATTAGATCAAAGTTTAGTTCAATACGAGTGTGAATGAGTTTCTCTGATATTTAAAAAAAAAAAAAAAATGATTGGCATTTTGAATTGTGATTAAAATTCAAATCGAAATGTCAAAATCATAGGAAACCAAAATCATTGCAAAAATAAGGATTGTTTAATTTGTGCATGAAAAAAAAACAATCAACTTCATATATTTGGGAAATAGATTAGTCAAAGGATTAATAAATTATGTAATATTTCAAACATACATACATACATAATACAGACTCACTCGAACACATGATTGGTGTTACATATATTTTTCGTTAAATTGATTTTGAAATGTGACTTTGTAGGTAGGTGCCTTTGTATATTGTATGTCTATAAAATTTAAAGACCTGTCATAGAAGTTTAATAGGATCTCTCTTTTGATATGTTATACCTTAAAATATATACATAGGTTTCGTAGATGACATGTTTTCAATCATTCATTATTTTATATGGTGTCAAAAGCATTATTGTGTGATTGGTCGATTAAATATTTTTTGATTTGACAGACCACCACATAAAGGATTCATTTTGTTCTTGTGTGTAAGTACATATTTGCCTATTTGAAATTTCCAGGAATTAAGCCTTCTCTCTTTGATTAATGATGATAGTTTTTTTTATGATGTTGACTTAAAGCTAAAAGTGTTATTATAGAAGACGATTTTGAAGAGAAATACATATTTATTAACAATTGAAGCATTTTCGTTTTTAGTTTCAGTAACGGGATATAGGCCATCTGGAATTCTTGGGTTTTTCAGATTTTGGATTATCTAAATTTATAGTTTTCTAGATTCTGGGCTTTATGAATTTTAGGTTTTCGGAATTTTGGGTTTTCTAAATTTTGGATTTTCTGAACTTATGGTTTTCTGGATTTCTGAGCCTTTTGAATTTCGTGTTTTCGGAATTAAGATTTTCTGCATTCTGTGTTTTCGGGATTCTTGGTTTTCTGGATTTTGAGTTTTTGGGATTTTGGGTTTTTTAAATTTTGGATTTTTTAAATTTTGGATTTTCTGGATCCTGAGATTTCCGAATTTTGGGTTTTCGGAAATGAGATTTTGGCATTAAGATTTTCTGCATTCTGGGTTTTCTCGATTTTGGGTTTTCGAGAAAACCCTAAGTCCAGAAAGCCCTAAATCCCGAAAACCTTAACCAGTACATACATGTTGTGAGACGTGTTTTTTTTTTAAGAAGATAGTACCCAGGGGTAGGTACTTTTTTTTCTAGCATCCTCCAGAAAAAATCTACTTTTTGGTCAAATTTCCACAGTCTTTTAGCTAAAGCTACGGCACGTACACAAGTTCCTCTATCATCCCTTCTCTATTCTACTTATGGCTGACCGCAATCTTACATGGCAACAATTTTAACCTTTTTAATGTATTTTAAACTAATAATGCTTTATTTTGTTCACAATTAAAAAAAAAAATAGAAAATATACAAAAGAAGTTTCTTGTCGAAAAGCACTTGACTTTGACTTCCATAATTACACTTAACAGAGTATTACTAGCGTCCTTTCCTTCTGCACTCTTTCTAAAAAAAAAAGTTAATAAAAAAAAAAAAAAAAAACAAACAGCTTTCATCCTATTAAGTCCGTTGCCATATAGTCTCGTATAGTCGTGTGTTCGTCGGAGTCAACGTTGCCGCCGCTCATCGCATTACCCACACTTTATTTCCAACCAGCATCAGCTCCGATGAAGTGGAATCGCCAATTAAAAGTTTTTAAGCTTCGGCAATATTGCACAGCGATTACTTTTTGGAAAATTGCATATAAAATTTATCCACCTCTTTTACATTCTTCGGATGATGTGATGGCAATACCATCCAAGGCGGACCATGGCTTCAACCTTTTTGAAAAGAGAGAGAGAGAAAGAGAGAAAGAAAGAGAGAGTTGAGTGTACATAACTACTTATGAGTTTTCAGGCAGTGCCGTGCCGCCCTCCGGACCAAATCCTTTTAAAAATAACTTTTCAGACTCAGAGTCTTTACTTTATTTTTGTGATGTGTACACTTACCTACCTATACCTCTTGCCATCAGTAAAACAGCGACCTCGCTTTGTGCATTCGCGATGTCTTTGTGTAGTTTAACACCACCATCACCATTACCCATTGAGATGGAATCCCAATAAAGTGCAAGGTGGTGCGAGGGAGGACATGTCCTTTTAAAGACATTTAAAAATTTCACAGATTGCATTAATGCATATTTGAGTGTAAAATAAAGTTAAGAACTAAACGATGAGAGATGCTTTTTCTTTCCTGTTGATACACAGAAACTATACATAGATGAGGGATACTTTTGGAAAACGCTTCTAGCAAGCCCTGCCGACATAACCTTTGTTTTCACAAGTTCGTCCTTTTCTTCTTCATCTTAGAGCTGCTCCTTGCTTAGCTAGAAATGTGTACCCTCGCTGCATCATCACCCTCGCTTTCTGTCCACATCTTTTTTGAACATAGCTAACGCAAACTCACACACACAACACACACATACATACATAAATATTCAAAAAACTTTCTTTAACATTAAAAAGTTAAATAACTCTGAAACTGGTACCCAAGCCCCGTAGGTGCATTCAACCTCGAGTTTATAACAAAACTTTTCCGTTTCCTCTCGTTTCAAATTCTTTAAATTTTTTTTTGTATTTTGTTAAGAAATAAAAAATAAAGAAGCAACAAAAAAAAAAAATGCGAAAAAGTCCTTAGGTAAATCCATGTTTTGAATATACAAAAACCTCCTTAAGGATAATAACAACACAAAATGTAAACTATTTATTCGATTACTTACGAGGAACGAGAGCACACCGCCTTTGCTCCTTCATGTAATAAAAACCTTTATTCTATATGATGTGCAGTTTCTTCGCTTTTCTTATACACACAACAACAACAAAAAAATGCATCAGTCTTTCAAGCCAGGTTAATTCTCAGATTGTTGTTCGTCGTCCTGTTGGCGGAGGCTCATCCTTATTTAAGTATGTTTCTTTCGTATCTCGTCCATAGGATAACAAGAAATAAATTTTTAAGAATAAAAAAAAACTTTTTAATTCACTTAATCGCATCGGAGAAGTGCTTCTATATCTTTCCTCAAGTCTTTAGATATCACGAGATAAAAAAAAAGAAACAAAACTCAACTTAAGGATAATTTTGAGAAATAAAATTAATATTTCTTGTTTTGCATATCGTTGTTGTTTTTGTTGCTGTTGTTGCCGTGTCTTCTAGATTAAATATTTGGACTTTTGAGTTTATATTTTTTTCATCTTCTCTTTTTCTTCTTCTTAATATTTTAATGGATATACCACGTCAAGAGGCGCGATGTCTTTAGAGTTTTCTCAAGAAAATAAATTAAATTTAATTAGATTCAGGTTTGTAGTTTTAGATGTAAAACAATCCGATGCTTGTTATTCATTTCGTATGTATAAGAGACAGGACAACATCAAGAAGGTGTTTTAGGGGTGAAATGGTTTGTTAATTAAGGGCGACGGATTTTATCTTAAAAATTGTGTTTTAATTAATTCCTAGAATTACAATTACAAATAACATCAAATAAATATAATTTAAATTAAGCCAAATTTTAAGAAAAAAAATAATTGTCCAAAAAAGAAACCGGAATACCCAGAACTCTTGATCCCAAAAAAAAAGAATAATATTTTTCTTGAGGGACAAAAATGTGAAATTGTGGAAGTGGGGAAACTTTTCTTGGTAGTTTTGATATATTGTCTTGCTTATAACCTACTGATAGAATTGAGATATCGAATATTATCGATTTTTGTTTGAACGACGATTGCAAAAAAATTATAGGTTTTTTAAACTTAAAATTTGTTTTTTTTTTTTTTTATTATCCACAGCCTACCAAAAGTATCGATTGTAAAAAAAAATATCGTAAAATTATCGTTTGCTTTTTTTTTTGTAACTCGTAACTATTGCGAAAAAATAACAAAAAATATCGATTTTTTTTTGTAACTCGCAACTATTGCGAAGAACTAACGAAAAAATATCGTTTTTTTTTGTAACTCGCAACTATTGCGAAAAATTAACGAAAAACAAATCGATAGTCTACCGATATCATCGAATAAAAAAAAAAAACTATCGAAAAATATCGATTATTATTTTTGTAAATACATTATTTTATTTTTATTCAAACGATTTGAATTTAGTATGTAGTTACACATTATTAAAACTCAATGATATGGGTGTCTTTTCAGAAAGACGAAAACGTCTTAAGAAATTTTGCAAAAATCCCATAAATGAGTCAAAATTTTGTAATTTTGAAAATGGTGCAGGGGCGTTCCCGAGGGAAAAAAAGTACCAAAGACACTTATGTACATAATATGTCTTATTTTCGTTCCAAATCAATTTTAGGACTTACGCTTTGCACAAAACAGGACATAATTCGAAAAAAAGAACATTGAGACAAATGTCCTTTGTAACATATTTTCATATAATTGGGACAAATGTCCCGTCTATCATATTTTCATATAATAGGGACTAATGTCCCGTCTAATATTTTTTCATATAATTGGGACAAATGTCCCCTACGTATGTTACTTCAACCTTTGATGAAAAAAAAAAACGTATTTAAAGTCCATTTTGACTAGAACAAAAGTCCTGAAGTAAAATAATATTGAGAACAATTAGAGTTTCATTTTTTAATTTCAACATCCTTAGAAAATTCTTTAATTTTCTTAAAAGCACTTTCCTAAATTAGTTTTACCCCAAAAGTATGTCTTAAGTAGAATTATGTCTATTTTGTTTCTTATATCCTTTAGTAAACATTCCCCATTATCCATTGCCACATAAAATAAACTCCTTTATACTCAACCCCTAAACTCAACATAAAACTCATTGTTTACTAACTTAAGTGTTTGTTTATTTTTCTCATAACATCATAACCACTTCTAACTCTCCCCTTCCCCACGCTCATTCATGTGGAAAAATATTACATTAATAGCGTTTAATTGTCACCGATAAATTATTCACTCAAGTGCATTATTTGATCGTCTTTTTTTTTTTGCATCTAACCGACCCTCTCCTTTTCACAAACGAGCACATGAATAAAACAAAAAAAACACTCAAAAACAAATGAAATCGAAATAAAAGTACCCTTAGTATCGTTATATCCTCGTTTTCTAATAAACCTATCGCAACACGCAATGTAACGTGAACCCCATCTTAAACCGCATATATTCTATAGACCTTAGCCACTTGTCCTTCGTCGTTGGTCGTTTTCGTCGTTGGTCGTTTGTATATACCTAGTTGGTTTAGTGGAATTCCTGTGTGGACACATTTCGATTACCATCAAGCATCACGTTTACAACTTCCATTTTAAATCGATGTGCTGCTGAATGGATTTGGCTGCAAGCCTTTTTCCTTCTAGGATATAGCCAAGCCATCTCGTCTATTGTACCTTTATAGGTATAGTAGATGTAGGTATACCTATGTATGAGGGAAAGGTTGGTCAAACAAATTGCATGTCTGTCCACTCGATCGGACACATAATCAGTCGTTGTATCTCAATAGTGACGACATGCAAACTTTTCCACTCACAGCATTCAACTATGCGAGTTCATGTGAAAGATTGGAAAGCTTCCATTTCTCTGGCTGCATCAGCCCTTATACTACCATTCCATCATACCTATACAATGCGGTTTTTTTTTCTCTTTCTCTCTTTCTGTCTAAGACCATAACACCTCTGCCAAACAACCAACCATCCAAGGTTTCATGGGCCTTATACATATGTGGATTGGATGAACGAGAGTCTAGAGGTTTATCAGCTCCCCACAGTCTGTCAATCTCAATTTAATTGTTTCCTATTACAGAGAGGCGAACACTGTGTTACCGCCGCCGTAACTCTCTCATTTGATGGTGTTGAGTAATTAATTCGAAATAATCGGTTAAACTAAATGTACAGTTGTTTCTCCGTATATACTTCTTTACTTTTACCTATGTCCAGAGAAAAAGGCAAATCCACTTGAAAAGTGGTTTTCCTTGTTGAGTAGGTATGCACGTCTAACCCGCAGTCGTTGTCGTTGTTGACACAAACAACACTTTGCTGAAAATATACGATTTGGAGTTCATTTGACTTAGAGAGTTTGATTCCTATCGCATGTGTGTCCTTTTATTTTTTGTTTTAAAAAAAAAAAAACAAAGAAAATTAAAACCAAAACACGATAACTGATGGAGAGCCGTCGAAGCTCAAAATCAAAACACGCAATGGGATTAGAAGTAAGACTAAAGTTAGAATTACACGTTGTATCGTACCTATTACCTTACCTACCTAAACTATGCTTTAACAAACATCACGTCGTTGTAGATATACAAAATGTATAATGATTCAAAATGGCAGCACTGTCGTGCTTGTTGTGAGTTAATAACTGCTATACCTACATACATACATAGCTTGTGAGTTTAAGTGAAAAAATGAAATTCAGGGAAATTTTTAATAATTTTAATTAATACTTTATTATTATTTTTATATGCATATGTATAAGTTAAGCTACATATGTAGGTAAAATACAAACATAAGCTTTTATATAATAAGAGTCTTATGGTTAAGTGCATTTCGTCACTCAAGTTATTGTTGTACAATATTTATGAATGTTTCAAACGAAAATTCGATGTCAAAATGAAATAAAAAAAAGGTGAAGTGTGTTGGCCAGATATGATCATAAGTATAATGTAGTTAGTTTGTTGGTTTTTAAAATTGTTTTAAATAATTTGAAAGAGAAAATGTTTTTTCTTTTAAATTAATTAATTGAATAAAGTGCTTTAATCACGGTATAAGAATAGGGTAAAGGGTAAAAGCAATAAGTTAGGTTAGGTTAGGTTTACATGGCTGTCAGCAGAACCACTCAGACCAAAAGTTGGTCCATTGTGATACCACACGAATCTAGGAAACTTGCTTCCTACTCGTGGAACCACTTAGAGCTTATAACGAAGTGCGTGAAACTATTAATGTCATGATTTACCAGATCACTAGGATAATTGTAGTAGAATTCTCCTAGGTGGAGCCTACGCTTTTGAGGTAAAGCAGGACACGTACAGAGAAAGTGAGGAATCAATTCTTCCTCCTTTTCGTCCATACAACTTCTATAGAAAATACTCCAAGTCACGTTGCGTGCTTGTCTATTAGAAAGTGCCCGGTAAACGGAGCTTATTAGCAGTCTCCTTAGAGATCTCAAACACTTAGAGCACTTCAGATACAGCATAGGTCAGATCTGTTTTATAGCGATGTTATTCGATGGTTATCGATAAACCACTGATAGTATCGATTGTAAAAAAAAACTACCGATAAATTATCTTTTATATTTTTCATATTATATCTTCACATTTAATTTTATTTGTTCTGCTAAGACATCGATAGACTACCAATAGTATCGATGGCAAAAAAATATAGAATAATTATCGATTATTTAGTGTATCGTAACTAACGAAAACTTATCGATTTTTTTATCTTTAACTTTTAATTTGTTTTTATTTTTACTGCTGTCATCGATAGTCTACCGATAATATCGATTATAAAAAAAACTATCGAAAAACTATCGTTAATTTTTTGTTTTGTAACTGTTTTATGTAAACAAAGAAGCACTTGCTTCTTCTTCCCGGGAATTTAATTTTTCGAAATTGAAGAATAAAAAAAAAAAACAAAAAATACTCTGAATGTTTTCTAGGTTTAGCTATAGAAGTTGTTGTATAGTTATATCATCATCATTCATATGAAACCATTAAAGCTTAAGTAAAACTTACAAAAGCAAACGATGCATTTCAAAATGTAAAATATGAAAATTTAATATTCTCATTTCGTTGCACAATCGTTGTCCCTTTTGTTTTTTTTTTTGTTTTTGGCGGGTGGCGTGGTCCTTGATGCAAAAAGCCTAAATATAATCGCCTTATCTTTTGACAGCAAATATAAATGCTTGCTTCAGTTGGTTTCGCTAATGCACCCAACCAAAAATGAAACAATACATTTGAATAATAAAAAAAAAATACCAACAGATTCTCTTTGGTCTCTGGTCCACATCCTGTCCGCTTCTAGAATGATAATATGGAGCCACAAAAACAAAACAAAAAAATAATCTCTTTTACCTTTCAATGTAGGGTATCACTTTTTTTTTGTCTTCTGTTTTACAATTTTTGTATCCTTTTTTTTTTTGTTTTGTTTGCGCTGTAAAATATAGGGACTGAAACTCGTTGGAAACTAATCTGCATTTCATTTGCTTGACCTAATCTGCTAACCATTTTGTTCGCCCCTTGCTATCGGTGCTATATAGCTCGAAGAAAAGCTGATGGTTAAAATAAGAGTAAGAGTTACAAAACAGGTAGCATGTATATGCTCTTATGTCTGAAAGTTATCTAGAGGCTTAGATTTAAAGAATGCTTTTTTTTAAGTTGCTAGGGGTTGGTTCTGAACGAGTTTTTGCGCACATTAATTTTTTTTTCTTTCATTTTTTTTTATTAAAGACTAGAAAGTTGGTCCGACTGGCTTCTTCGTACGGAATTTTTCATCAATTTAGGTAGGCATTTTAAAAATTTAAAATCAGGATTCACTATTTACTGGCACGCTCCAATAATTTGTATGCACAAATGTAGCAGTCTTAGATCGCAATGCCATCTATTGGTGATCCCTTTTTCGTTATGGACAAAATTATCCGATTGTCAATTCCATAGTGTTTGTCATTCTTTAAAAAAAAAATATTTTCTCTTTCCCATATAAAATTAGTTTTTCAAATATATATCTCCAACATTAACCCCTGAGAGTATGCAATTTTTAGTTGTTAAGATTTTCCGACTTTTTCGCTCGAAATTTGAAATTTCGGCTCTGTAACTTGCCTTGTTTAATACGATTCCCGCGTACAAAAAAACAGTTAATTTTTTTACACACATTAAGATTATTGCTCTCGGTATTTCAAAGCATCAATGTCTTTTATAGAAAAAATGGGTACATGCACATATTTGGTATCGATAAGAATTTAATTCGTTGGATTATAAATTATCTGCCAGGCTGCTGAATTTGAGCTCTTTTGCATGATTATGAGTTGTGATACTTACAAAATAAATGAATGGTGTTCCGCAGGGTTCTGTTTTGTTTTCGTTTCTTTTTTTCGCAAATTTATCAACGATTTTTTGTCTGAAACTTTGAATCCATTAAATTAATTCGCAACTTATAAATCATAACATTATTTTTATTAAAAAAAATATTAAAAACTATTTTTTTTAAGAATTCATAAATTGCCGTTATAGTAACCTTCCTATATTGCATGTAAAAAAAAAATGAGAAGAACTTTAGGTTACCTTTTGATAGGGCTTTGAAAGTTTTTGGATTCTCACTGTATATGTCGTACATTTTATCTGTTTTGCTGCTATTTCTGTCGGCTGCTGCTGCTACTCTCTACTGCTGCTGTTTCAACTGTTTTGTATCCTCATTGGGAATTCCGGCATGACAATGATGTTGATGAGGGTATTTTAGGTACTTTCAGTGGTTCTCTTTATATAAATTTTTCTAGGTATATCTAAATCTCTTTCCTTCCATCAGGCCAGGTCTTTTTCATGTGTGGCATATAAAATAGTTTTTTTTTTTTTGTTAAACTTTCTGTTTTGTTTTGGTTTTTCTTTTTTTTTTAAGTTCATGCAATCAAATTAATTTTTGTCAGTGATGGTGGTGTAGAGAAAATGCAATGAGGATGTGAATAAATTTGCTATTTATGTGTAAGGAAAAGAAGTTAGATCCTAGAATAAAATTGCCACGGAAACGGAAGTTGTTTTGAATGTATATTTCAACACTTTTTATAAAAAGAAAAAAAAAGAAATACAGGAAATTCTAAAATGGTTATTTAAATATAAAAATAAAGTTAAGTGCTTATGTGGTTTGGGATGTCATTTGATTATGAATACTTGAAGGACACTTTGGAAAATTTCGGATATAAACTAGAATTTCTCAAACTATAATTGAAAAAAAGTTGCAGTGATTAGTTTAGTTTAATTAACAATGAAGAAAAATAAAGCAGTGTTTCGGAAATTTGACACAATTCTTACTCGTAAACCTTCCCCCCCCCCCCAAAAAAAAAAATCTATAACTAAAACCCCGAAAAGCCAATATCCCAAAAAATTGCTTAAAATTGTAAAATAAATATATCTTCCAAATCGTCTTCTTTTTTTGGGAAAAGTAAATTGCCAGCTCAGATAATTCTACAATCATATATGTAATAATAATATTTTTTTGAATTTTGTTCTTGGGAAACATTTTTAGGGATATTTAATGGACTTTTGGGGATTTTGTGTTTTTGGAGTTTCGGGATTTTGGGGTTTTGGGATTTTGGTTTATTTTAGTTAACAATGAAGGGAAAAACAAATATTAGACGCACGACAGTAGTCTAATTCCATTCTGAGCAAGGTGTTAAAATCCAAAAGTCAAGAAAATCCAAAAAAAAACAAAAAAATATAACAATCGCGAAATCCCGAAGAGTTAAAACCCCGAAAAATAAAAATCCCGAAATTGAAATTTAAATAAAAAATTGCTTTAAATTGTAAATAAATATGTCTTGAAAATCGTCTTTTCTGGGAAATAACCCGCTAAGAAAATTTTTACCAGCAAACCATACGCATTTTTTTCCGATTTTGGGAAACATTTTTGGGATTTTGAAATTTCGGGATTTCGGAGTTGAGGGGTTTTTGTTTAGCTTAATTTATAAAGAGGAAAACAAATATTTTTCTAGAAATTCGGAAAACTTAAAATCCCGAAAATTTAAGACCCTGAAAATCCAAAATACCATAATCCCAAAAAATCATTTACATAGCAAAATAAAAATTTCTTCAAAATCTTGTCTTGTATGTAAAATTTTTAGTAGCCAGGATAACAATTAAAATTATATTCGACTCTTTATCATTTTTAGAGCCATCTGGAGGTTACTTTGTTTACACAGTGTAATTCTACTCATTCGACTTGATTGTTTGTTCAAAGTCGATAATTCTTTACTTTGATGTGGCCCGTTTAAAATTTAAGGCATACAAATAAGGTGTCTATATTTGCTCGTGCATGATGAAAAACAAAGAAAAACATAACCAGCTCATCCAATATTTAAAAAAAAGAACAATTTTGTTTTTTGCTCTAAAATAGGTATCGTATGACCTTTTGTTTGTGATTCTGCATCTTATCTAAATAATCCAGTTTCTATGTATAATGAAAAAGTTCTCCTATTTCCACAATAAGAAAAGGGAACCCCATAAGAATTATTGGACCATATCAAAGCTTTATACTGACATCAAACATTTTTTTTGAATAAGCATAGGATGTATAGGTAGACACAACGATCGATGATGGACAAAAGGTCAAAGTCGTGTCGTGACAAAACCAATGAACAAGCAAGCTCCTTTAGATGACCTACAAATGTTTTGTGCCTATAAATACATAAACAACTTAACCCCCCCTAGGACCATATTAAAATTCGAATTTTCTTCTTCCACATCTTGATGTTCGTCCTTCACAACCCATCATCAGTCGTCCTATATATCCATTCCCCCCCCCCATTCACTTTTCATCGTAACAATTTTTAAGTAAAATTGTGGGTAAGTTTTATGGTTTTAATTTTCAACAGGACAATAAAGGGTTTGGCTTTTATATTGTGTATATATAGATTTTCCTTTAAACATCCCACAAACACACGCCCAGGACATTTTATACTAACTCAGCCTTTTGTTGTTGTTCAAAATATTTTATAGAGAAATCTTGAATCTTGTTGATATATTTTGGTCCACCCCCCCCCCCCCCCCAAAATGAAACGAAGACAAAAAAAAACATTTTTGAAGCCTCAAGACTGATTTGATGGATTGGAAATGAAGAAACCATTTTATAGCTTATTTTTATTCGGGGCATATACCCTCAAGGATATTTTTTTTGTTGCTGTTGTCCATGATTTTTTTTTTATGTTTGGGTTTTATCTGACAGGATAACGGTTATTTTCTGCATTGTTGATAAAGGTTTCGGGCAACGACCTCTCATAATTTTAAAGTGTTTTTTTTTTTTTTTGTTGAAAGAATCAAAAGGAGATTTTCAAATTTTACCTCTCAATTGAAGAGTTTGATGAATGTCGTCCACCCTTTTTTTTTCTATATAGCGGTTATTATGACAACCGGATGGAATATAATAATTTCCTGACTTTGATAAGGAATTCCAAAAAAAAACTGGAAAACCCTGGCACAAGAAATCGATTTGACCAAAATAAGATTTTTGACCTTTTTTTGTTGTTGTTGTTGCGTGAGAGATTAATGATAAAGATGATGTCCTTTGCAGTAATTCTTAAG
The DNA here is from genome assembly GCA_951394125.1 of Epistrophe eligans. NCBI lineage: Eukaryota > Metazoa > Arthropoda > Insecta > Diptera > Syrphidae > Epistrophe > Epistrophe eligans. The sequence continues at coordinate 109,188,552 of OX596028.1, forward strand.
TAAAAAGGATGTTTTGCATTATTGATGGATTGAGAAGCTTTAAATCATAAAGGCTAAAATTTCATTTAAAAGCCTTAATACACAATGTTAAGACCTTTGACATCAGTGGACTTTAAGTTTTGTTTAAGAAATTTTGAATCTTCCTTAAGTCGACATGTCTGCAACTGTTTATAGGTTTTTGATAAATCAATATTTTATGAATGCTTAACTTAAGCTAGATTTACACAGCTGTCAAAATGCTATTGTTTCGTCAAATTTAAGTAAGTCTTTATTTATTTTAATTTTTATTATTATTTATTTTTTATTATTTATTTTTTATTATTTATTTTTTATTATTTATTTTTTATTATTTATTTTTTATTATTTATTTTATAGTAACTACATATATATATACAAGATGGCTTAAAAGCCATCATCCTATCGGAGAATGCTATAATTTTTGCAAATGGCAGTCAATGTAAATTAAATTTTGGCATTCGTGAAGTAGATAGATTACACGTCAGCAAAACATACATCACTTTATTCCTTAAGACCGCGGAATAATGGTTTCGATTGATTTTTTGACATCAATTTTAAAGACTGCATCTTCCGACAATTTTTGGGCCACCTCGTGCGGCTACCAAATGAAAATTTAAAAGGGTTGGGCAAATTTGGTCGTTTTTACCACCTAAATCCGACTTAACAATAACTCATTATTTCTTTTTATAGCAACTTTCCAAAACAAGTCTTTTTTTTATAGGAACTTTCCCGACCAAAAATCAAACCTTAAACAAAATTTTAGTTCAATTGTATGCTCCATAAACCTTTAGTTTAAAAATGATCAACAAATCTTTTTTTATAGGAACTACCAAAAATCAAACCTTCAAATTTTAGGTGGTAATGGGGTGAATCTTATTCGCTGATCCAAAGAGTGTTTAAATTTGTTCCAAAAAAAAAAAAATCGTCTGGCCACACTCAGTTAAAAAATATTAAACATTTTTTTATAGCAACTATTAAAAAGTCTCTCAGCGCCCCCAAAGGAAAATCAAGGGCGGTGACCAACTGGGTTTGTTTGTCCATTTGTGTTCAACAACATAAAAAATCGTGACTTCATCCTAGATCAAGAGATTTTTAACATTTAATTTTTAAAGCAACTATAAAAAAAGCAAAAAGTTGTCCAGTTCTCAAAAATGAGATTTTAAGTGGATTGGTCCAATCAAGTTCGTTAGTTTAACGTCCGTCCACGTCTTTTCAAGAAAAAAATAAGCCGTCTGTTTACCCTCAGTTGAAAAATTTAAATTTTTACCTTTTATAGCAACAGCAATATACCTAGCATTGTCATAATTTAACATTTAGTATAATGAGGTGAGTTTGACTCATTTGTCCAACATTTGCCATGTCGATCCATTAAAAAAAAATCGTTTGTCCACTCCAATTAAGAAGTATTCACCCTTTCTATTTTTATAGCAACTATCAAAAAATCGTTCAGCATCCCAAATTAAAATGAAGGAGGTTGGAATCAATTGGGTTCAAGTGGTTATGTTTGTACAAATCAAAAAACGTTTGTCCCCAACGTTAAAATTAGTATTCAACATGAATGTTGGTATATTGTTGTTTTTTATAGCAAATATCAAAAAACCCAAAAACGTTGTTTATCAGCGTACTAAAATTATTTACCATTTGTCCATGACCTCTGACACTTAACATTTTTTCTCCACCCTCAGTAAAATTGATATTCAAAATTTAATTTTTTATAGCAACTATCAAAATATCGTCCGGCGTTCCCAAATATTAATTTATTGGAGGGTACAACTAGTTTGAATCATTTGCCCATGTTTGCCAAAAAACACGTAGCTATCTTAACCCTCAGTTAAAAAAACTTGTCAACTTTTCATTTTTATAGCACAAGAAATATAAAAGATATAAATTACTTTTGTTTTGATAATGGACAAATTGGGTTTATTTGTTCTTCAGCTGTAAAAAAAAATTATACCACTTAGCTTTGTAGAATATTCAACTTTTGTTTTTATGGGAGAATTTAAAAGCGATTTTGGTTTAAGCGTGCTTAGGTTCCGGACTTACTTATTGAATTAAACGGCATTGTGCATTTCTTCCGGTCAATTCAATAGCCTATTTAATTTATGAACTACATAATTTCTTTTTGGTATAATTTGACATTAATTGAATAAGAATGGAAGATTGGAAGAACTCCAAAAATTATAGGAAAATATATTTTCTTCAAAAATCTCCTCTTATGTAACTTTTGATTTAAATAAGTTATTTTCAAAGTAATTTCAATTTACTTAAAAATATAAGGACATATTCGAGTTATTTTTTTTTGTGTCCCCTTCTTAATCCATATACTTAAGCAATAATCCATAAAAAAAACTCCACTTATAAACCATATTTTTTCAAAGAAACGTATTTACATACCTATACATGAAAATCTTGTTAAAAATGCCAAGATAAAATAAAAAAATATTAACAAATCCCCAGTTCTCCGAATGGACACAGGGAAAAAAATGAATAAGAAAAAAAAAAAAAAATAACAGCAAAAGAAAAATATCCGTAAATAATGTAAAAATAAGGGTACACTTCCCTCGAAAAAGGATATTTGTCCATTTATCCTTCAAATGATTTACCGTCTCATGCTACTACTGAACTGGGTTGGTGCTCTACCAAAACGAGTATAAAATATACTCGCATGGTAGAGTAGTATTTTGCTGTTGGAGAGTTAAGAAAAAAGCTATAAAAAAAAATACAACTAGTACAAAACAGGATGTAGGTGGAAGGTTGCTCAAATGCTCATGCTCATGCATCAGAGGATAACCTGCTGATATACATTTTTACATCCAGTGAGATATATAAGTATGTATTTCCACTTGCTCTATACCTACGAATTGAAGAACTTACTTTATTCTTTTTTTGTTTATTTTTATTCATCGTTTCTAATATTTTGTTATTCCTCAACGGATATGCACATATTTTGTATACACATGCACAGTAACGATAATCCTTATGGAAACATTGAAGTTAGAGTTCATTTGAGGAAAAGAGCATAAAATATCCAAAAATTCACTTATATTCGCAATGAACGAGTACACCAAATAAATGCATGAATGCAGTTTATTTTTTTTTTTTGACGGGAAGTTGTGAACAGCAGCGGTCGTAAGTTATCAACTCCTTGTCGTATGGGAGTTTATTTTAATTTTTTGTGTATCTTACATGTTTTGATTTATTATATTCTTGTAATGTCCTGTGCTAAATAAATAAAACATTTGATTCAATCAAAATTATTTTTAAACAAATTTTAAAGTTTTTGATTGGTATAGGATGTGTTTATTTTAGAGCTGCGGTAAAGGTTATGTGCAGGGCTCCTATGTGGTTTTATATTAAGAATTCGATAAACGCTGTTAATTTAAACATTCACCTCCATTCAGTCTCCCCCTCTTTCACCCGATTCTTAAATAAAACATCGGGATTTATTCATTTATTCGTTCATTCATTTATTCGTTCATTCATTTATTCGTTCATTCATTTATTCGTTCATTCATTTATTCGTTCATTCATTTATTTGTTCATTCATTTATTCGTTCATTCATTTATTCGTTCATTCATTTATTTGTTCATTCATTTATTCGTTCATTCATTTATTCGTTCATTCATTTATTCATTCATTCATTTATTAATTTATCCATTTATCCATTTATCCATTTATTCATTTATCCATACATTCATTCCTTAATTTATTCTATTATTCATTTATTTATTTATTCTATTATTCATTTACTCATTCATTTATTCATTCATTTATTAATTTATCAATACATTCATTTATTCATTTATTCTATTATTATATTATTCATTCATTTATTCATTTATCCATAAATTCATTTATTCATTTATCCATAAATTCATTTATTCATTAAATAATTTATGCATTTATTCATTCATTCATTCATTTATCTATACATACATTTATTCATTAATTCACTTACTCATTTTTCGTTTATTCACTTATTCATTTATTAATTTATTCATTTATTCATTATTCATTATTCGTTACTAATTATTCATTATTTCTTTTTTTTCCTTTCTTTGCAGTACCAACGAACATTTTGATGGTATGTACCTAGTTGTCTAAAGTTTCCATACGAATCATTCAATAATTAACAAGCAAACCATTTCACGTTAAAATTGCGCCATTTGTTTTTTTCTTACATACGAAGCTTGCTAAACATTTTTCTCTGCTGGCCAAACAAACTTTTGCAACAATTTTCGTTGCAATTTTAATTGTTTTCCCGATATGGAAGCCCTTTCGATATAAAAAGCTCTCCTAACAATTTACCTAGGTATAACAAATTGTAGAAAATCCATCCTATAATAGACCTAGCATACTTTTGTACAAAATACCACAATACTTTTTTAGCGAAACATTTTTACGTTACACGAAAACACGAAAGGTCATCAAGCAAAATCGCCAACTATGCATTTAGTGCATTTTTCTAAACTTTTTATATTGCTCAAAGTTTCACTCTTTTTTTTTTTTTTTTTTTTAATTCGAGTCCTTGAATCCATCCATTTGTATTATGGGATGGTCTATTAAAATCCAAATTGTTATCAGTTTGAATCGTGGAGGAGGGGGGAGGGGGAGGGAGATTGTTTTGTAGACAATTTTTATCCAAAACAAACTTACACACATATGGCCCGACCATCAGGCCATCATGATGATGGTTTCCAAGCCCAAGTCCCAAGGATGTCGCAGCGCAACTTGATGGCATGAAAGGACTATACAAAATTGCTTACTGAGACCAAAATGTACTGTGGCCTGGTTAGTGGGAGGCTCAACCAACTAAAAGGACATCACACTGGAGAGAAACTATCCAATAAAAATAAAATAAAAAAAGAACGCTGCATACAGTATACAAAGTGCATTCATATTCATTGCCAGGCAGGACTACTGCACCTTGTCCCTCTCGTCCATATTAAAAAAGGCGAACATTTTTTTGTACGAATTCCTATATATAGAGTTGATGACAATGTGGCTTGTTTGCAAGGACTCTCCTTGCTCAGTACCCACCAAACCCTTTTCCACAAAAAATACAAATCGAAAAAGACAAAATAAAAATAACCAACCAACCACTTTCTGTGTAGAAAAAAAAAAATACACGAAAAAAATTGCCAACAAATAAAAAAGGATCACATGACACTCGAGCAGAGTCACACACACACACACACAAGAAAAAATAATATCCTTTACCATTCGAAGTTCATTTGGGAAAATGTTTGTTTCGTCTTTTTTTTCGCGTGATGGTGGATTTTTTTAAGTCGCGTAAATTTTGTTCGTTGTTGTTATTGTTTTTTTTTCGTTTTTGGTATGTCGTGTAAAAGACTGGCAGCAAGCATAGAGAGGATATAGAGCACAGGACACATACCGGACAGGATCATGTCGGATAGAAAATATATTGGAGATTTAAATTTTTTCCCAACAAACTCCTCTGGCTCTGACTATGGCATCTGCATTTGGGCGGGATTCAGGATTCAGAGTCCTGATGTTTTTTTTTTTTTTTTGTTTGTTTTTTATTTGTGACTGGTAGTGAGTGTATTATTATTTCGTTTTGTGTCCTTTAACAAAAATTAAAAAAGAAAAAAAACTTTTCGTTGGATGGTTGTGTGGGAGGGGGGGTGGTGGTGAAAACTGTTGGACGACTCGACATGTTGGGTATATGTACTGCAGCATACATATGTGTCCAATGGACATAGTGGTATCACTTTATCTCTGTGGTGAGTCCTTGTGTTTCGGATTTTTTTTTAATTTTGTTGCTACCTTATAGCTACATTTCCAAACTTATTTGTATCTATGTTTTTTTATTTTATTTCAACTACATACATATGTATATATCCTTGTTGCAACACTGTGGGTCCATTTGTTTTTTGTTTGTTTTCAAATTGTTTGTAAGAAGAAGCTAAAATACAGCAAAATATGTGTTCGTTCCGTTCCTTTGCCTGTCAAAAGTATTCAGCTTTCAATAAAAAAAAAAAAACAAAAACATTGAACACAAATCACAACGCAAAGTGGTATATGTAGGTAATTGCTGATGGTGGGTGGATAACACGAAAAAAAAATCCTTCAATGGTCTTGTATCCTTTTTGGAATTTTTTGAAATGAAATAGCAACAACAAATGTTGATGTGGAAAAAAAAAAAAAAAAAAAAAAAACAACCCAAGTGTCAGGATGGAATTGAATATACGAGTTTTATTTATTTATTTTTTTTTTGTTTTTAAATTTTTGTATCTATTATTGAGAATCAACTGACAAGAGTTATATACCGACGAACATAAATGGATGATATTATGGAATGCATGAATAGAAAATTGAAGAAATAAAATAAAGAACAAAAATTCGTTTTTTTTTTTGGCATCTTTAGATATTTGGAAGTTAAAAGTGTTGAACGTTGAAATTTACTTTATGCAGAAAAAAACAATATTGATTTTTGAGTTTATTTTTTAATACCTAAGCTACTGTCACCCGAGGATAACTGAAAAGTTGGTATGGAGGGAGATAAATTCGGCACATTTTAAGATTATTTTTCGCATGAAATTTGAACGAATTCTGTGTGACAGGAATATGATAATAGTCAATTGTATAGAGGTGTAGATTTACAGTGGGGACCCAGTATACAAAATTCCCCGAATGCATAAACAAATTGACTGACACACAAGCCCTGTTAAATTTGTCTACCTAAATGTCCCCATTTGTATTATGATTCCCTATGTCTATTAAAATCCAAATTGTTATCAGTTTGAATCGTAAATGGCCCTAAATTATTTGGAAGGTACTAAAAATTTTAGTCTCGAATTCCATCCTATTCCATCTAAAAAAATGTGTCTATTGCTTCTTGTGGAAGGAAATCAAAAATCATTCAAGAGTTACTATTGTCAAAATAAAGTGGCTTTCATCTTAATTGTTCGGATTCGATAGAAAATTGTAGGTCGCCTTCATTCATGCCACAAATAAAAAAAATACATAGGAACAGCATCGTCGAGATGGAGGGAGAATCCACCTGGGCCAAAATTTTCAAGGGGGCTGTAAAATTTTAAATAAAACCTGTGTCCGCAAATCAATAAATGCTTAAATCAATTTAAGAAAAAAGACAAAATTAAATTCATCTGAACGATGGATCTGCTGTGATGATTTCGAGTTTCCTGAAAAAAAATAATAAAATTATTCACAATAGCTATTTTGCTAAAATGGAATATTTTCCCTATAATTTTGAAGATGATAGGAAATTTCCAAAAATGGAAAAAAATTCCGAGGAAATTTCTCAGAATGGGAACAAAATCCGAGGAAATTTCTTTGATAGGAAATTTCTCAAAACGAGAAAAAATTCTGGGGAAATTTCTTTCTTGATAGGATTAAAATTATTCATAGGTCTGGGAATTAATACCAGCTATATTTATATTAAATGAAAGCATTTTTCGGTAAAATTTTAATCTCTTTTCCACAAAATTAATTCTTCCAAATTGATATTATTAAATTTTAAGTCGAAAACAAAACTTTTTGAAATTCATCTTTTTGAACTCAAGACAACACACAAAAAAAAAAAACATGAATTAAAACTTTCAAGATATTTTCCACCAAAAAAAGTATTATGTAGCAATAATCAGCTTAAAAGAATATTGTTTCACAGATGCTTATATTGCATTCGATGATTTATGTAGTTATAGACTCCTTTAAGTTATTATCTACACATATCTTATTATATACATGCTTGCATTTTAAACAGTGCCAGAGAAATTTTGTGGAATGTTTCACATCCTCTCTGATTCTGCAGAATTTTTTGTTGGAAATTTCGCAATTGATGTGTAAGGATAGCACATATTATGCACAATAATGAGAAGGATGAATATATGTTTGTTAAAATACAATGAAAGGAAGAAAACAACGAAGGAAAGTTTTAAGAAAATATCCTGCAGTTAAAAAATAAATTTCTTGTAAATGCCTTAGCTTGTATGCAAAGTGCAAATATTATTATTTCTATTCGTATTATTTGCCATTTGACAATTTTGTGGTAGGTACCTACCTATTTAATAAATTGGATTGTTAAGAATCACAGATAATGAAGAAAAATGTCCTATTTTTAAATTTTTGGTCGAAAAAACAGGAAATAAAATAACACTAGCGCAAAATTTTAAACGATTAAGTACGATGTTAAAGCATTTTTAGTATGATAAAAAGGCTTTAACATTGTACTAAATCGTTTAAAATTTTGCGCCACTGTTTTTAAATACAATAACCTTTGTTTTCGATATCATTTTCATGCAACTTAAAGTCGATCATTTAAGAACTAGTAAAAAAGTAAAAAAAAATGGTTGTTTTGATTTTTATTTTTTAATGGCGAAGTTATCAAAAAATGATTTATCCTTATTTTTTTAGACTATATTATTTTCTACAACAAAATGTCTTTCATAACAGCGATCAGTTACACAAAATATTGTTTCTCTAAAAAAAGCGAAGTGTCGAAAATATAGTTTTTTTTTTAAAATACAACCCGAAAATTGGTCTCTAATTTGTTTAATTGCAAAAAATGAGTAAATTATGTTATTCTCTACAAAAATATGCTAAAAAGTAAAAAATACCGGTTTTTTGCTTTTAAATCTCAAATAGTGAATTTTTCGAAAAATTATTTAAACTCACTTTATATTTATTATAATATTAACTACAGTAAATGTACCTAATCATACTTTTATCCATAGGATGCATCAATTAAGGGAGCAAAAAATTACAAAAAGTTATTCAAGGTCAAATGTCTAAAATATCGAGTTTTCGCATATAACTACCATTTTTAAAGTCGAAATATTGAGAAGGTATGTATGTATGGAAACAAGTAGTATGACATTAAATATTGTATACATAAATCTATAAAGTGAGTACAATTAACTTTTTAACAACTTCGTCATTAAAAAAAAAAAAAACACTATATTTTATGGTGACCAATTTGTAGCCAAAATACGTTAATTCTTTCTTATAAAGAGCCAAATAATCGACAAGTTTTTTTAAACAAAAATTCGATTAAATTTCCCTATTTTTATGGGCTGTGATCGAAAAACCCATATTTTTGACACTGTATTTTTTTAAGTACCAATATCTTGTTAAAAGTGACATGATATTTCTTTTACTAAAAACATACTAAAATTTATAAAGTCTGAATAAAAACAATTGTTTTAAAACTTTTCGTCATTTAAGTGAAAATAGCAAAAAACCACTATTTTTTATAGTGATCAATTTATAACCAATAGAAAAAAAAAAACATATTAATGCCTTCTTATAAAGAGTCCAATAATCAACAAATATTTGTAAACAAAAATTCGATTAAATTTCCCTCTTTAAGAGTTGTGATCGATATTTTCGGCAATTTGCCTTTTTTAGGTATCAGTATCTTGTACCTAACTGATCTCTTTTAGTGAGAGAAGTCACCTTTTATAAGTCAGATTTGACAGTCAAGAGGCTAGATCCTATCATTTCAATTATAACAATGCCAAATTATAGCTTCGGCTTTATTTTTCTTCCGGCTTCCGGTTTTATATTTCAGTTTCGTTAAGTTTATTAAACATTAATTTTCAAAATTTTGTGTTATTTCATGTCACCGCTATGCTAAATGAAAATGATTATTTTAACGATTAATTCAAATATAACTTTTACTGTTTCACTCAAACTCAAAATCATCCCAGAAATACAAATATTCTCCATACTCCAAAAAATATCAAAATAATTGCAATAAATCTCATTTCAAAACTTTAAATCAGACACATAGTAAAGTCAATTCAACTCCAACAGTTTTGCCTATCATAATCTGGGTATTTCTACAAGTTATTGTGGCTTATGTAAAACTTATTTTCATATGCAAATATGATATCTATGCGGCGAAACAAGGACGCACGAGTTAAAATTCAAATTCAAAAGACGGACGCGCAAATGGAACATATAAAATTTACATAAATCAAGCATCTATGTATATTTAAACTTTTACACTCATCTGTCAAAATGTTTTCATCTAAACCATCTATCAAGATCTCTACTTAATGAGATGTTTATTGAAGCAAATGATGCTTTTGGTGTTTTTTTTTTGTAGAATAGTGTTGGTGGCATATATATAGCTCAATTAACTTCTGAAATGAGAATATTTTGGGCTTAAATAAAAGACAGATACAAAATTTGTAGATTTGAAAAGCTCTTTTTATTCTAAATTTTTCCTCTGGTTTTAGTAGGTAAATGGATTAAATCACACTGATGCAGCAAAAATTTTTATTCACACCTAACTATCATCAAAAATATTTAATGCATTTCAATAAATCCTTATGTAATGCAACAAAAAAAAATCCATTTGCAGAAGATATACGGCTTGTTTATGGATTTGCATTATTCGGCCCTGATATATCCTCTGTCCATTTTTTTTACACTTAAAACAAGTAACCCGTCAAAAAAAAATGCTTTCACAATTTTACATTTTAAATAAAAAAAAGAAAAAAATAATATGCAAACACATTTTTGAAACAATTGACTGGAAAATTTATGAATAATTACTCATAGACTATATTACAATTTTTTATAACAAATTTTTTTTACACATTCCGTCCATAAATATGGCAAAAAAAAGACCAACAACTGAACTCAAATAAAGCCAAAACTAAAAAAGTTCATATTTGCATATCAAATGAGAGAGAGAGAGAGGGGAAGAAATTACGACCTCGATTTTCGAGTCATTTTTTTTGTTGTCTGTTTTTGTTTGTCTTTAATTTTGTTTGTTTGGATGTTTTTATATCAATGGCCTGAGCTGTCAACAACAGAACTTGAACACATTCATTTATAATATCTTTTTTTTTATTTATTTCATTTTGACCATTCATTTGCAATAAATTCATAAATTCAGAAAAATTTCCCGGAATAAAAAAAAAAAAACAAAAAAAAAAAATATTGCAAAATCTAAAATTGGAAAATCCCTTCATATGAAGAAAGCCGAGAACCCATCCTGTGACTCAACATTCACCCACAAAAACGCATTTCAAAACAAATATTCCAGCGGAGACAGAGTGAGAGAGAGATTGCTGGCCGATATGCAGTTGAAGTCTGTAGGACATCAAGAAATCTAGGATGTATAGATATTGCATAAATCCAATGCACCAGACCAGAGTGAACCACCACCATACTCTCATCATCATCATCATTTTCAGTGGAGGAAAGACCTCGCCATGAGGACTATACTCGTTGCTCGTAGGTCCCTAAAATTGACATACAGTGTTGTCCTGGTTCGACAATTTGCCGGAGAAATTGTTTGACTTTGTTGCGTATGTTTGCTTAGAGTCAAAGTGCGGAAGAGAAAACCATAGCAAAAGAGGATGCAAGTTTCAGAAAAAGTTCAGTTTCTATATCCAATGTGCTGCTTTTTAATCTACAGTACATGTCTTTTGATTAGGTTAGGTCAGCAAAGTACCTACCATTTTCAAATTGTTGGGATTTTTTGAAAGGTGATGATTGCATGATCAACAAGCTTTATATGAAGAACTTTTCGGTAGTGTCTACTGTTCAAATGTTATACGCGAAAAATCAAACGATATTTTCGACGACTTTCAACGCTTCTTGTTTTTAAAAAAAATGTAAACACATATTGCTCTTAAATTTTGTCAGTTTATTCTCCTTTATTTTAAGTGCTTAACCTTGAATATGCGATTAGTAGAACTCAAGTTATTTCAAGCAATACAATTCTTCTTCATAATAAAAATTAATTTGAATTCAATTGAATGTATTGCCCATCGTGCAAATCAGAAAAAAACAAAAACAAAATGCATCAACCAGCGACACAAGAAAGTACACAAACTCCACATATTAAAAATAAAACACCAAATCGAGGAAAACGATTAACTTTCAATGCATATTCAAACCTAGAAATATACCTTCCAAATTGATCCTCTCAAAAAAATTACTCAATTTCCCACAATCCCCAACTACCTAATCAACAAACAGAAAACAAATCTCCCACTACAGCAAGTAGGCTCTTCTCCTTCTTCCGTGTCTTTTCATATTCGTATTCCTTACATCGACAGAGAGAAAGCTTTTCTCCAAAGAACTTTTTTCACATTTTACCTACCGCCATGCGGAGGTGGAGTGGTGATTTATCATTAAAGTTGTTTCATGTTCAAACATGTTCACTTCATAAAGTGCTCTCTCCGTGAAAAATAATTTAAATATATGAAAAAAGTGTAATAAAAAAAAAAAAAAAACAAAACGCATAAACCAGCCATTGTAAACAGCAATATATCAATAGCATCCGTAGAACACAAGGTAATTCACGAAGAATGAAAATATAAATAGAAGTCAATAAAAAAGTAGAGCAGGAACAAAAATAATTAAATAAATTTCTTACAATTCATTTTGTAAATTAAGAAAAAAGTAAGCCTAATTTAGGATAAATATCCCTAACTGGTAACCCTCCCATACACAAATAATTCATTAAAAAAAAACCATACCATCCAAATAGATCCTCTCAGAAAAATCATAAAATTTAGCACAAATCCACAACTTTATAAAATTACACAGCAGCAAGAATTCTCTTCTCATATCCTGCCTCATTATTCTTCTTGTTATACTTATCGACAAAGAGAACTCCAAGAACTTTTTTCATAAAATAATCGCTCGTTCTTTCATGTTCAAACCTGTTCAGTTCATCTTCATGAAGTGCTCTCTCCGCGATCGGTTCGTAATATTTAGAAAAAACTCTTTTGAATATTAATTTCCCACACCTACTCTTCTACTGCAATACAGATGGAGGTGATGGTGTGGTGGATAATCACTTCTCCTTGCATGTTCAAACAAGTTCAGTTCATGAAGTGCTCTCCCCGCGATCGGTTCGTAATATTTAGAAAAAAAATTGTTTGAAATATTAATTTTCGGTTTGCGGTGTTAAAATTTTAATATTTTATTGTAAAAGAAGTTTAAATTATATTTCTATATTAAATTTAAAATTCTATCGGGGAAAAAGTGTTTTTTTTTTTTGTTCGCGTTTTGATTTTATTTAATAAAAAAATTATTTCTACCTCGATTGATACTCATATAAAGATTCGGTGTTAGTTGGTATAGGAGTGCTCCAAATAATATATTTTGTGGTAGAATTAAATAGTTCACGATAGTGTTTGCTCCGCGATCGGTCTATAATAATTATTAGAAAAATAATTTTAAATACAAATTTTCAGTGTGAATTTTAATCTTTGTTTTTAAATAAGTGTTAATTGTTTTTCTACAGTAAATTTTAAATTTGATCGGCGAAAGTGTTATTTTTCGTTTGCTTCATATTTTATTTAGGAAAAATTTGTTTTACATTGATATCTTATTATGCATAGATTCGGTTTTCGTCCGTATGAAAAAATAAATAGCTCACAATAGAGCTTAGTCCGCGATCGGTTCACAATATTTGGAAAAAGAAGCTTTAATATTATTTTTCAGGGTGCAGTGTTAATATTCTTATATTTAATTTATTTAAGTGAGCAAGCGTATCTTCCTATTTATACAGAATTCAATTTTAAATAATTCGATCTGTTGAAAAGTGTTGTTTTTATTCGTTGTTGATTGAAAATATTTTTACATCGGTCTCTTATCGTTTCCGTCAATGCGAGTGCGTTAGAACAATCATTTGGTGGCAAAATTGAAAATAAACAAATTTAGCAGGTATAAAATAAATTAAAATATTTGTATTCTTATGTTTGCGAACTTTTATTTACATATGTATAATATTTGTAGGATAATAAGATTTTTTAATAAAAAAAAGTTCAATTTTAAATGAGATGTTAATAGAATCGGAAACTTTGCTGGGTACTATGCCCAGTAACTTTCTCATTAAAACACCTCTTACATTTATCATGTGTAACGTTTTCTAATTTTTTTTCTTTTTATTTCAGGTAAGCAGTCTTCTTTTTCTAAATATTTTCTCTAAAAATAACAATTTGGTGAGTTGTTTTAATTTTTTTCCAAAATAAAATTATTCATAAATGGGTCCCATTTGCTTGTGATTAATAATTCTATTATTTGATTCTATAAGTTGAATTTTATAAATTTCCAAAAACAAATCCTGAATCAAATGATTTTGAATGTATGTTTGTAGCTCGTTCATCGTCAACTATGGGTAGTTTTTCGTTCACATAGAGTGTGCGACTTGAATTGGAGCGTAATTTATGGGTTTTTGATCAAAAAGTTTTCTTCTCCCAGCAATATAGTGTCGGGTTTTTGGATATTCTACTATATACATACCATAACCTTCCTACCTACCATCATTCGCTACCACCACTGGGAATTGCTCTCAGCTCTGGTGTTTAGCAAACAGAAAATCAGGTCAGAACAACGTCGACTTGTGTTTTTATGAGCCATTTTATCAAATTAAATACATGCCACTCGGCACTCTCAAGCACAGAGAGTGATATTTTTTTTTTATTTTTTAATGTTTGTGCCATGGCAGGCAAATATCCCAGTTTAAATTAAAAAAAAAAAAAAAAAAAAAAAAACAAGAAAATATAGAACAAGGACTGTCTTAATAGTGAACTGGTTATGTCGATAAGTTTGGTATAAGAACTTCCGGAATTAATAAAAAATTTTGTTGTTTTATTTGATTATCATTATCTGGATTATTTTTTTTATATGGTTTTATAACTTTTGAAGACGTTTTAGACTAGAAGATACATTTTTAAAGTTTATCCTCCCTCATAATTAAATGTTGTCAGGAAAAGCAGATAGACATTTTCTGTGGGGTTGAATAACTGCACGTCAAATTAGAGATAGGAACAAAGCAGCGTAAAATATTTTACATTCATCAAGTGCAGTAAATAAATAATTTATTATAACAGAGCAGGATTTATTCAGTGGAAGCTTCTAAAGGCCTTTAACTAAAACTGAGAAAAAAGAAAAGACCAACCAATTATTTCATAGGTTAATTGCAAATAACTTTCAAATTTGAACAAAAAGTCACCAACCAACCACATACATATGTACATACATATGTACTGTATAAAAAAGTTTCTTTAAAAATAAAACCTTTTTTTCTGAGCACAATTATAAAAAGGAACAATTTTTCAATTTAATTGCAAAACAAAAAAATTAAAATCTCCATAACAACATCAATGGCAAGAGCAGTTGACAGGACTGTGCTTTTTTCCTTCCTTTAGAAAGTCCAAATCAATACTTCTTCACCCTTTTTTTACTCACGAAAAGAAAGGACAAAAAATAAAGAAACAGCATGTTTGAAACAGAAAGAACTGACGAGGAAATTTTTAACATTTTTTATGCAAGTTCAAAACTTTGCATTTTTTTTTTGTTTTTTAATTTGTCTCAAACGATGATGGCTGTACCAATGTGACCTGACATCAATACTAAAGCAAAATTCTTCTGTGGAGTAAAAAAAAGTCCTTTTTTTATATATTCGCTTCACTTGGCCAAATTATTGAAAATTCATACTTTACCTTACAAGAGAAACTTTCGGACATAGAAAATGTTATGCAGCGTTGTAAACTTTACTAAAAGTGTATAGTTAAACTTTTCTTGAAAAAAAACAAAAATATCTTTTTAATATAGGTGTCAAGGAAAAATATAGAAAAAAAAGTTAGAATCATAAGCCCCTGGGAAAACACGTTGCAATTTCAGAGCACGAGCACTCACTCCACTAAACGTCCTCATTGAGTACACACATATCAATGTCAGCAATAACAAAAACCCTATACCAATCATTTTGGCCTTAGCGCTTTGCTCCTTTCGTTGTATTTCTTGTATATGCTATTCCGTTGTTGCACACTTTGTATATTGATCCTCACATTGGGCGCCATTTCAATTACATTGCGAGAAAAAAACCATGCACTTCACAAATAATTCTCGTCATCCTTGAACAGAGATCTGCAAGGATAACAGAAATAAATGCAAACATATGCACAAGAGCATTTATTTATTTACCTCCTTCTCCCACAGCCCCCAGTATCTACAAAATGAAAGAGAGATAAATGTAAGTACAAACAAATCACAGGGAATATTGCAAATATTTCGCTTGAATGATCCAATGAGCAAGCGGGAAGAAAAAGTATGAGTCCTGAACAAAAAAAAAAAAATACAAGATGAAGGACTATATCCCATTCCTTTATATACATACATACCGACAGTTAAAGAACATTTATTTAGGAGCTCTTCGATTTTATTTCCATGCAATGGCATCCGAAGCATCCTCACTTGCGCTGATTACCAACGATTGCTTGTGCCACCAGGTCCCAATACCCAGGACCCGGAACAGGGGGGACCAGGGCCTTCTTGCCCGCTCTATATATGTACGCCTCACTTTAGACGTGTATAATTTTTATTTATTGCAATGCGCACAGCAGGATTCCAGGCCAACCATAAAGGAAATGGGAAACGGCATCGAAGCGAAAGGATAAGTTAGTTTATTTGAGGATAAATTTTATTGATAAATAAGGAGTAGCAAAAGTGGAAATTTCAAGGTGGTGTTGTTTGCTTATATGAGTGTGTGTGTATAAGTGTGTGGGTTAAGTGCAAAGAAAGTCAAGCGAAGAAAGCGAACTAAAGAACCCGGATAATGATTGCAGCTTCCTGCTTTCTTCTTCTTTTCTTGTCTTTAAAGAACGACGACGCGACGATAAAGATGTTTGAAGAGATTTCCTCCATTCGTACCTCACGAATGGGGATTAACCTGAAGGTTTAGTTTTTTTTTGGTTGGTGCCAAAATATTGAGAGGAAGGAGGAGTTTGATTATTTATTGAGTTAATGATTGTGTTGATATTTTCCTTGAGGCAAAAATGAAAAGATCCTCTTGAATAAAAAAAACTTCCTTGTGGAATAGTTAGTGCTTTAGGTTAGGTTTACTATTATTTGAGGTTATTTATAGCAGAAAAAAAGGAAATTTATTTTGTATTTTGTTTTATATCCTACTTCAGTTTAAATACATCTTTATATCCAAAGAAGAACACATAAAGAAAGAAACAAATTTTATAAGAAGGATTAAAATTTGACTTATTTTATATTTTAAAGTTACTTTTATCTTATGGGTCTGGGAGCTGAATCCAATTTTTTTCAATAAAAAAATATTTCTTTCATTTTTTGGGAATTGACCCCGATTTTTCAACTAAAAATATTTTTTTCAGGGGTACCTACTGCCTCTTGCACTGAAGTTACAAATTCTCACGGACCAGGGATCTCTCACTATCGTAAGTCCCTCCCGTTTTCTGGGTCTTCGAGTTGAATTTCAACCTTTTTTAACTATTTTTTTCAGGGGTATTGCCTCGTGCAAGGAAGCGACAAATTTTCCCGATGTAGGAATTTCTTAATGTCATCAAAAATTTTTTTCATCTTCTGGGTCTGAGGGTTGAATTCCGACTTTCTTCAACTAAAAATATTTTTTTCAGGAGTACTGTCTCGTGCAAGGCAATGTTTCTGTCATTTTCTGGGTCTGGAGCCTGAATCCCAAATTTTTTCAATACAAACATATTTTTTTCAGGGGTACCTACTATAGTTACTTTCTCTTGCCAGGAAGCCATCTTGCCATTTTTACCGTTTTGATTCGGTAGAAAATTTTAGGACCCCTTCATTCCTAGTGTTGATGGTCACTAGGAATGAAGGGGTCCTAAAACGAACACAAAAATGTGAAACTGTGGAACTGCACTTTAATGGAACTATAAAGCAACGGAACTTCACAAAGCGTTAAAATATTATTTAATTTAATTTGCCTTCCTTTTTTCACAAACTCATTAGATAACTCGCCTGGCCCATCCATTTTCTGCTTGTTTTATTATTATCATGTCCTTGCTAACAAACTCCTTCAAAATCAGGGCATAGGAAGAGGTACAGGTTACTTCTTTTATAGTTGGGATCAGCTCTTGGAAAATAATATAGCTCGTAAAAATACTCATTCAAAAAGCCATCATCACAAAACCGTCGCCATCTGAGAAGAATTTTGTCACCCTTAGCAACAACGCCACTTCACATAAGGTTTTTGAGGTCTCTTAGAGGCTAGACAACCCATCAACAAAGTTTTTTTTTATTACTTTGTTGTTTATTAGGTACAAATCTCTCAACAATAAACTTTATGTCTTATCTCCTTAGATGTATGAAAGTAATATAACTTGTATTGTCCTCTCAAGGACCTTTGTCCTGTCTATATATGTAGATACCTAAGTCTCCTTTTTAACGATTTTTATAAATCAAATGCAGAAACAAATTATTATTGTTAATTATTATTATACAGCTTGAGCTTTATTAGCCTCAATAATATTCTCAACTTGAACATCACTTATATAGGTATTTTATTTCTGCGAAATAAATGAATACGAAAATAATATTGGCATCATTTTTCATTCATTGTCTTTCTGATGGTGTTCCCTCTTTCAATGCCAAAATTCAAAATTATTATGAATATTATATTTATGTGTGTATTGTGTCAAAATCACAAAATATTCCTTATTTTATGCCACCACAGACGAAAACAGACTAGTAGTATTGGCAGAGGAACAATAAAATTAACTGGTGGATATTATATTGCATGTGTGTGTGTGTGTGTTATTTTTGTGAATTATTTTCAGGGCCTTTTTTCTTTATAAAGGATATCAACTTGGCACGCATGGTGAGCATTGTGCAACCATAATCTCCGTCAGTATTATAGCCTGAACCCTCACCATCATAATGTTGTTGTTCCCGTTGTTCAGTTCTTTTGGGTGGTTAAAATATCATAAAACACAAAAACGCAATAATATCACTATAGGTGTATGGGTGATAGTGGGAATGGGAACCTACCATATATGCGGTATATTCACAATAATAATAAAAAGAAATAAAAAAAAAACAAGAGGTAACGGTAGGTAGTAGGTAAGTCATTTGTGCTTTACTTTTCCGAAATAAATACCGTTACTTCAGGGGTGATCAATTTTATTCGGAAGTATGAATCTTTTATGTGGCGTTGGTTTTTTTTTATTCACCAAAAAAAATATGCAAAAACAGTAATTTATCATTGTTTTTTCATGTAAATATTTTTAGATGGTGGTTGGTGTTGGTATGATGGTCTGAAGGTGTTTTCGAATAATTTTTATTATGTTCAAATCATTATTCGTGTGTAATTTCCTTAGATTTTTAAAAAGCTTTTGACACTATAAACGATTCATGTACTCTACGTAAAATACTAGCATCTTTATTAAAAAAAAAATTATTTGTTGCTTTTTAGATCCAGCATTAAAGTTGCGAATACAACACTCCCCCCCCCACCTTACACTCTCTAGCCCAAAAACCACTACTATATATATTCTATTCTCGAGTCTTTTTTCTCATGGAAAATGAAAAATTTTCGCATAGCTTTATTACCTGTTGTTGTAGAGTTTTTTGTATCTAATATGAACCCATTTTACATTTCCCCCCCCGAAAACTCACAGACACACAGACTCACAGACACACAGACTCACAGACTCACAGACTCACAGACTCACAGACTCACAGACTCACAGACTCACAGACTCACAGACTCACAGACACACAGGCACACAGGCACACAGACACACAGACACACAGACGCACATACGCACATACGCACCGACACACAGACGCACCAACGACGCACAGAAGAACAGATGTACACACAGGAGGACGGTATGAGTGTGTGACGAAAATACTTTTTGAACTTCTGCATCATCTTAGTGTTGATTTTGATTACAACCTGCCTAAAGAGAGATAATTCGTCTGACAAAGTGACCATGTTTTAAATGGAGTGCCACAGGGGTCTATCCTTGGACCAACTATATTTTCTTTTTACATAGAAAAATTAAACAATACTGCATTTCTGGGTTTTGGGAACCATATCGCATAACGGAAGTAAAGTTTTGACGTTTAAAAAAAAATATTATTTATATCTTTTCAATGGCTAAACCGATTTTGTTATAATTTTTAAATCCGGTATTTCCAGATAGTTTGAATAATAATGAATATTAAATTTCATAATTTCATAAGCAAAAAAAAACTTTTTAGTACTTTCGACTTTTTTAACATTTACTCTTTAAAAATATCTAATTGAACAATTAACATTGTGTAAATTTACACTAAAATTTTTCACCTCAAATTCATTGCATACAGTTTTGTATTTTTTTTAATTTTAAAGAAAATTTTCAATGTTTTCTAAATCTTGAGATTGGCTTGCGTAATTCTCTCCTTATAGCCAAATATTCCAAACTTAATATTATCTTTGAATCACTTTGCTAATTAATACAATTAAGATGTATTTTATTATTTTGTTTATTTTCTCAGTGCTCACTGTTCAAGGCAAATTAAAATCATATCAAATTCAAAGTTTCTCTTTATTAATAAGTAGAAAGATAGAAAGAGATAAAGGAAATTCATTACATTTCCAAACGCAAAGTACCTATGACCTACATAATATACAAATACAATATTATATATGTACATATATAGATACCTTAACAAAGTCATTTTGAAAGGGATATTTAGGCTATCTTAGACTTTTGATCGGCAGTTGCCTTCAATAAGATTCATAGTGATATAGATAAAATTTGTGCCGCCTGTGACTGTCAATTGAACTTTAAATCTTTGAAATAGGTTTGACTTTTGTTGTCTATGCCCTAAAGAACTTTTACCAACTAATTGTGTCCTCCTTAATGAATAAGTCATTCCTCTATTCCTCTATTCTATGTATAATATAGCTATTAAAGAATTCGAAAATGCCCTTGCGGACATTAATGTTCTAATGTCACTGAGTTGAAAGTTGAAAAGTACTTGAATTTTACCGTTTGTTCTTTATTTTTTTCACTTTGTTGTAATGATAGTGATAGAGATTATTTTATTAAATGAGAAAGAAAAATGTTGAGAAAAAACAAAGTGACCTCTCTGATTTCATAAGGGAGATTTAAAAAAAAGTGTGATTCTAATAATTGGATTATCTCTGCCGTGAATTTCTCGTAAATTGGTTGTAAATTTGTCGTAAAAAAAATGTCCGTGCTCGTTGTTTTTAAATAACCCTATTAATGAGGCAAAGTTATTTCTTCCGCAAAAATTTACGGCAAATTCACTTCAAAATTAGATTCTAATAATTGGATTAACTGCCGTGAATTTATGGTAATTTTTTTTTTGTAATAGATGAATTAACTGTCGAAAATTTGTCGTGAAAAAAATGTTTGCGCAATTTCCTACAAAAAAAAAGTAAAAAGTAAAATGCAAACAATTTTCGTTCACGGTAAATTTATGACAAATTTACGACAAATTCACGACAAATTTACGACAAATTTACGACAAATTTACGACAAATTTACGACAAATTTACAACAAATTTACGACAAATTTACGACAAATTTACGACAAATTTACAACAAATTTACGACAAATGTACGAAAACTTTACGACAAATTCACGGCATATTCACGACAGTTAATCCAATTATTAAATCTAGAGTTTTTGAAGTAGTAATGCTAACTTAACGGGTATAATTATGTAAATATGTACCTGGATCTCCAAAATCGAAATAAATTTTATATCGCAGGTAACCCTGAACTCTCTTCTTCTATTTCGCACAAGCCTTTACTATGCATATCACTATCTAACCTCATATCCCAACTTCCAACGAAATAAATAAATTTAAATTAATAGCTGCATCTTTAATGACTTCTCACTTCTCTAGACCTACAAATCTTCCATTCACCCTTAAACTGACATCGTCCACTACAAATACCTACCTAACCTATACCTCCTTTACTTCCTACACAATTCCAGTGTTTTATTATGTTTATAGAGGAATGGGAAAAAAATGAACCTCAAATCCCCATCCTTTTACGACTTTTAATGCGTATAAAACAAGACCAATTTGAGGGAACAAGAATATGTGACAATTTATTACCCAAGTCGGCTAGGCGGGGTTATGGTGCAAAGCATGAGGAGAATTAGAGTTTGGGGTGACCAGGCCTTGTTGTTGTTGTTTTTTTTTGCATAACATTTGACTCAATATAGGCACCCCATTTATTCTCATTCCCGTGCCAATCCATGTCTCCAGCTATATTATTGCCTTTCACTCTGTATAGTCATTCACTTAAAGGTTTTTGTTGTTCACCCTCGAGGTGCTTTTCTGATTCGACCCCTATTTGCTGCTGATTAAGTGGCAAGTTCAACCTACACACATACACAAATAAAAATACATGCCCCCGTTTACTACTACTATAGGTAGGTTTTTTCTCATTGTGTCATATAAAAATAGACGTCCGTCCGTCGTCGTCATCATTGTGCATAGTCCTGCAGGTATGAACTATAAAAGAGCGGAGGATCTTTGATGTTATATTATGATGATAAAGGTGCACATTATGTGTCTATAATTATGTCAGAGAATACAGCATCGCCTCAAGCCATCTGTATGTATGTATAGTTCCAACCCACCCACACCAGCCACACCTCCATAGCCATAGCCTCCCAGCCACCCTCGCTCCTTATGGCATTTTAATATAAAACCCTTTTTATAAATTACCCTCCATGAGTTGTTACTTTGTATGTACGATGGAAATATTACCTGTCCAAGTATCTGAACGTTCTTAAATTGTTCCATTTTGATCCTGGATGGCAAAGCACAGAAATGATGGGTTGGGTAATTTATTGACTACAATCCTCTGTGACCCACCACCCTGCCAGCACCATCAACAACTCCCCCCAACAGCAGTGGCAGTGGCAACATCACTTCCAAGGGTATATATGTGGGGTATAAATGGACAATTTTATAGTGTCAATAATAAAACGCAAAGCTAATTGAGCTAAAATGAAGTGGAGCGTGGAGGATTCGTATAAAAGTTGAAAGATCTTATTATTGGTTTAGAAAACTTTGTGTAGTTAATTGTATTCGTTTAGGAATAAAATCTACATATCTATGTATATTTGGATATAGGACAAGGTTTACATTCGAAGAAAATCGAAATAGAGATTTAAATCAATACCGAAATTATAGATAAGACAAAAAAGGGAATCCTTTGTTTTTGTCTGGCTCGATGTACCTTCTCTTTTACTTGTTTAAATGATTTTATTAAAATGTTGTATTAGTATTGAAGCGGCTTAAAGTGATAGGTCGTAATGTTTTTGACTAAAATAATTCCCTATGTATCTAAAATGTTGTTTAAAAGAGCTGTACTTATTTCCAAATTCTGAAATACTAAATTTGAAAAATTATACGTATGAACATTATTATTATAAAATTCTGGATCCATAATTCAGTAAATCCCAAATTTTGAAAAATTCAAAATTCTGCATTACAGTATTCTGAAAATTAAAAATTTTGTCTTGAATTCGGAATTCAAGAAAATGTAAAATTCTATATTTCATATTTTGTATGAAAAAATTTTGTGCTCCAAAATTTTTCTTTTTGAATTTTGGATTTTGTAAATCCATAAATTTGTATTTAAAATTCGTTAAATCCATAATTGTGAAAGTCCAGATTTCTGTATTTTAAAATTTTTAAAATCTTAAATTCTATGTTTCGAAATTCTGTACATCATTATTCTGCATATTCAAAATTTTGTATTCCAAAAAGATAATATTTCAAAATTCAACTTCTCCATTGTTTCGTATTTAAAAAATCGGCAAATACAATATTCTGTTTTCCAAAATTTTGTTTTTCAAAATTCTGTATTCAAAGTTGTGAAAGACTAAATTTCACGAATTATGTATTCAAAATTCTGTTAATGAAAATACAAGTTTCGAAATTCTTGAAACCAATAATTTTTCAATTAAAAATTCTGAAAATCCTAAATTTTGTAAATTCATAATTTTGTATTTCAATTTTTTTTAAATCCAAAATTCTGTATTCGAAAAAAATTCACACTTCTGTATTCAAAAATTCTAATGCGAAATTCTCTGTATTTAAAAATTCTGTATTCCAAAATATTAAAATCAAAAATTCTTAAGGTATTTTCAAATTCTGAAAAACCATAATCCTATATTACAAAATTTTTAAAATCCAAAATTTTTTATTTAAATTTGCTGAAAATCCGAAATTGTGCAAATCCAGAATTTTGAAATGCTAAATTATAAAAACCCAAAATTCTATTTAAAAATCTTTTAAATCCATAGATTAAAGAAAGAAAATTTTATGTTTCGAAGTTCAGTAAATAAATTTTTTTATTAAAAAATTCAGTACATATTCCAAAATTTTGTATTTCAAAATTCGTTTAATTCAAAATTTTAAAAATCTAAAAATTCAGTATGTCAAAACTTAAATCTATGATTCATCAAAATCAAAAATTCTTTAGGTACATACCTATTTTAAAATTAAAAAATATAAATTCGGTATAACAATTATTCTATTTTGCAAAAAGTTCTTATTTCCAAAATTCTCTATTCCAAAATTTAGTATTTCAAAATTCGATAAATTTAAAATTCTCAAAATCCAAAATTCTCTAAATAATATAATTATTATCGCTATTGGTTATTAAAAAAAATATGGAAAAATGTCAAGTAAATTAAAAGAAGAAAGAGGCACTAGGCCCTTTATGGTTCTACGTGAATTGTCGCACCACAAAATGTATTTATTTTATTTTTGAATGGATACTCAATCTGGAAAAAACCTTACCTAAAAGTAGTTCAGGATATAGGTTTAATACTTTTGGCATTAAAATAGATTCTATTGCACATCTATCCAATGAGGAATTCAATTTAAATGGTTTCTAAAATAATCTGAATTTCACTTAAGAAATCAGAAAATTAATACACACATTCTTTTAATTTGTCAAGCACTTAGATATTCCTTGTGGAATTCTAACGCCTTATATTCTCGTAAAAACTATTTTACAATCCTGTGTATGATGGGGATAGTAATGGTATTTACTATCTCTTACCTGAGTGAGTGTGCTGCTTTTGCTGATGAAGATGAAGACGATTTTTGTCTTTATTACTTTTCTATTCAATTGATTTATTTAACAAAATTAAATTGCAGTTTGGCTTTGAGAGTTTTTACTTATATTAATACACACACACACACACAAATATATTATTATATCCTTTGAATTCAAAAGGTGAATTGAACAGTATACCTATTAAGGTAGGTAAGTTTATACCAATGACTTTACTTTCATCGATTCTTTAGGTATACATGTAGTTTCTCTCTATAACCTAACCATCTCTTTTACTGATCAATTTTCAAGTGAATTTACCAAAAAGGATTCAATCTCAATTTTTGGAAAACATATTATCCTTCTGCTTGAACCGACAAATCGTGTTCTTTTTCTTGTACAATTTCTCCAATGCCTTCTGTATACCCTACATACATATGTACGTTACGTTGGAATGCATTCAATCCTTCAGCTTAGGTTCGTCCTTAGTGTGATAGGAATGATTGGCGATAATTCAACAGACACAGTTTTCCATTGATATAACATCCTAGTGTCCTGTATCTATATATTTGCACCTACCTACATACTCTCAGTTTAAGAGGACGACTGTCCTTCTTCACAATCTAGTTTAAGGACATTAATTGAATCATATATCCTTTCCATTTGGAAGTGTTCCGTATTGGTACCCAACATATATCTATCGGCAGTCGAAAAGTGAATGTTGTGTCATTCATTGTCATTCTTATCACATTTTGGAAAAAAAGGACGAAGGGACGACACTGACAAAATCACAACGAATACACACACTGACGAATATATAGGAATCTCAAAATGTTATTGATGGTACAGTGAGTCTAACGATATGGAAAATGATTACAATCGTAAACGTGAGGGGCTCCAAACCAAAACAGCCAGACACATAAAACAAAAAATCTAAAGGACCAAGTCAAGAAATAGTTGTGAATTCAACCCAATCTTATAATCACCCACAATTGAGTAAATAATAGGTACCTGGCACAAATATAGCAAATAGCAATAATGCAAGGACAGAGAAGAGAACTGATATCCTTTTTCCACCCATCTTAACCGAACCTTATGTTGACATCCATACCGCCGCTGCCGAACTATTTTTTAGAGGATATACGATCAAGAAACAAGAATTTTGTTATACGAACCATACGACTAATGAAAAAAAGAACTCTGTTCCTTCTTCTTCTCGCATTCGACATAGGTATACAAAGGGCAACGAAAGGATGCGGGATAATTTTCAGTCAAATGCAACAATGAATGTCAACGACGACAACGACAATCGACAACCGACAACGACGACGACAACACGACAACGAGGATAACGAGAAGTTCGAGGATGAGGTTTGGGGATAACAACTATGACAATAAGGACAATAACAACACAAAAGGGGACAAAAGGAAAAATTGTAAAAATGCTGAGAATTGAGCAGCACCAGCAAAGCTCAAAGGCACAGGCACACCGCACTCTGAATTCTACAAAAAAAAAAAACAGAAATGGGGACTAGGTCTTCCTCTTTCTTGTTGATCCCGGTTACTTGTTTCGTCCTATTTTTAAAAGCATTTTGTGGGAAAATTACTAGATACTAGATATAGATGGATGGATGGGTCGCAGGATGTTACTCGAAAATAATAGTTTGAATTCTTTGAATTGCAAAATGTATGTTAAAACACATTTATAAACAAAAAAAATTCAAAAATTAGTGAAGAAGGACTTCCTTTCTTCCCTTACGTTCTTCATATCCTTACAGTATCGAAAATATTATAGCGAAACACTTGTGATTAAAATCTATTATTTTCTATGATTTTTAATGTTGTTTGGGTGAAGCGAAGGTACCTAATTCAAAGTCGATTACGACTTTGAATTAGGTACCTTCGCTGCGAATATCCCAGAAATGAGGTACTAAAAATCTCTATTGAAAAACTTTAACAATTGACTACAAAATTTTTATGGATGGCCAATTTCTGAAAGTAATTGACCTTTTTTTTTTGCCAATAAGTGACCTTTTGACATATTTTTCTTTTGAAGTCTAATTTTTCAAGACTTGAAACTTAAAACTTTGAGAAAATGTATTGTTGAATAAATCAGTTGTCCTAATGAAAATTGGGCAAATTTCACATAGCTGACCTCGTGTCATAAATATAAAAATCTGAAATCCAGAAAACACAACATCGAGAAAACCCAAATTCATGAAAGCCCAAAATTAAACAGTTTGAAGTTTTTTTTTCAGTTTTGATAGAGATTTTCTATTTATTAGATTTTGGACTTTCTGGATTTTGTGTTTTTTTTGGATTTTGGGTTTTCGGGATTTTAGGTTATCTGGATTTTGGGTTTTTTGGATTTCTGGGATAATTGTTTTTTTTTTTAAATTTTGGTTTTCTTGATTTTGGGTTTTTGGGATTTTCATTCGTTGAAATTTTCGGTTTTTTAGATTCAGGCCATTCTGTATTTAGGATTATCGAAATAATAGTTTTTCGGGATATTGGGAATGGAAATGATAACCGAAATCTCAAAAACCCAAAATGAAAAACCAAAACCCAAAAACCCGCAATCCAGAAAACCCAAATTTATGAAAGCCCAAAATTTAACAGGATTATTTTTGTTTTTGAGTTTTAATAACGGAATTTGGGGTTTTCTGGATTTTCGGATTTCTGCATTTTGTTTGTTTATGGATTTTGGGTTTTCTGAATTTTGATTTCTCTTGGTTTTTGGTTTCCGGGATATTTTGGTTTTGGGATTTTGTGTTTTTTTCGTTTTTTTTACATTTAGGGTTTTCTAAATTCAGGCCGTTCTGTATTTCGGATTTTTGAAATAATTTTTTTTTTTTTTCGAGATTTTGGGTTTTCGGGATTTCGGGTTGTTTTTATTATGGATTTTGTCCGACTCCCCTTAAGAATTTAGTGAAACACAAGATTTATTGATTCAAATGATTCAAATGTGGACTAAAGGCCGTAAAAAAGCTATTTTGAATCAATAATTCAACAAGTCCAATAATATAGAGTTTGTATTATTAAAAAAAACCTTCATGCAAGGTTTATTGTTTGAAAATTCAAAATGAAGAGTGCTATATTCTTTTTCTTAGAACCAAATAAAATTCCTTTAAGTTAAAAAAAAAACTTGTTTCCATTCCATGTGTGTCTTACAATTGCACCTGAGGTTGGCTCAGGTTAACAAAACAAAAACAAAATAGTTTCCAAAAAAAAAATAATACAAGCTATGGGCGTAAAAGCAGTGGCGGTGGTGATAGAAGTTGATAACACATCTACTTGTATATACATACATACACTCATAGAATATTTAACACAAAGTTGTTACCACTTTTAGAAAATGAAAATGTACAAAAATAAAAAAGAATTGAATTTCTAATCCTTTTATTTCTTTTTCCCCAGAATAAAGGATTTATTTTCTTCTTTTTTTCAATTTTTTGTATGGTTTTGTGGAAAAAGTGGTTTAGAATGCAATGCGATAAATATTTACTTGCAAGAAAACTACCTAACTCGAAATTCTATTTTAATGGTTTTGAAATTCATATTACCTAAACATATACATACATAGTATAATGGAAGTTCGTTTTCATGGTTGGATTGGCTGGATATGCTGAAGATATGCTTTGTCCTTTTGATGATAATGATGATGGAAAAAAGGAGAAAAAAATACCTAATATAAATAGAAAAACTAAAGTTATGTTTTTTCTTGTTTTGCTTTTTGTCTGCGGTCTTGAGAAATAATGACCTCTGGTTATGATAAGTTTCAGTGAATATGATTAAGATAGGGACATGATTAAGATAGGGACAAGAAAAAAAAAATAAAAATACCAACGCAACCCTAATTTTATTTCTATAATGTAAATAAAGTCCTTTAAATAGATAGAGTACCCAAATAGAGACAAAAAAAAAGAAATAAAATCCATTTTTAATTAATATTCTCTCCCATAGAACATTATCCCTCCCTTATAAATATATTTCAAGGACCATCCCTCTTCAAACTTTTCAAAATACATTGTTGCACACAGAGAGTAAATATAAAAACATTAAGAATACCCCCTCTCCTCCTCCACCCGGCCCCTCCTTTTTCTTTTTGATGAGTTTGCATTTTTGTATGCATAGGGTCCTGTCTTGTGTCACCCCTCTTTATAAATACATATATAACTATTAAGGGTTTAATTGAGTTAAACTGAAATTCTGTTTGTTGCAGAAGTCAAGTTTCATCCTTAAATCCCTAATTTTCTTGAGAGCTTCTTTAGAACAGTTCAACCGGATGAAATGCAGATTAGTTTTCTTATATATAAAGAGGTATACATTATATATACCCCAACCACAAAACTATTTGAAGCTTTCCTGGATGGTTTTTATACAACCAAAAGGATTAATTTTGCAAAAAAAAAAAAAAAATATCCCCTGGGCAATGATTGGATTTTTGGTAAAATTGAATATTCAACGCAATCTCTTCCACTGATGCAGTTTAGAAAAGACAGACATAGAGAAAGATGCAGAATCAACCCATCAAGCTTGCAAGTATTAAAAAAACCAAAAGCTAAGCTCTCGATTTGGTGGCGATGGTTGTATAATGTATATAGCGATGTTGGTCGAATCTCTCACCCGTGGTGTTTGCTTGCTGCCATCAGGATAGATGTATTAAGTTATAGATGGAAGGATTCGCGATTCTAGATACAGCACGTATATCCTTCTACTACTTCTACAATGGATGCCATAAGGCATTTCTATATAACAATCGCGCATTTGGTCTGGTCGCTGTTCTGATGGAATCTGGGACGAGAGACAAATCAGTATTACCTACTCACACACACACAAGTGCATTGTCCTATTTAGCTTTTGCTCTGTGCGGCAGCAATCACGCGACAGGACACCCACAATTTAGATATATGTACAATCCAAAACGCGAACAATATAAAGCAATGAGATGGATTGGAAATCCAGCTAGAATGTGACACTCTTCAAACCACCACCATATATGTATAAGTGTGGGAGAGGGTTGATGATGCAACCGGTCAACATTGACTATAGGGACATACACATAGTCAAAAAAGTCTCCGTACAGCAGCAGTTTTTTTTTTAATCTTTTAAAATATAGAATTCCAGCTATCCAAACTTTTTGAAAAGTACCAGCAATGAAAGAAATGATATCAGCAAATAATTTTTCAACAAAATATTTAGCATTTTATTTGAAAAACTTAAAATAAAAAAAATTCACAGCACAAAAAGAAAAATTAAAGAACAAATAAGTCTCCGTACTGTTTATGTTTTCATTGATTTTCGTTGAAAAAAACTAACAAAAAATCACTTAACTTAAGAAAAAAAATAAACTTAATAACTAGTAGGACCTCCTCTGTTTTTGATCACTTCCTGCAATCTGTGTCTCAGCGAATGGACAAGCTTGCCGGTCGTATATGGAGAAATGTTGTTTCATTCCTCAAGTAGGATCGTTTTAAGGTTATTTTTGTTGGTGATTGTATGTTGACGAACTTTTTTTTCCAAGTGATCCCACAGGTGCTCAATAGGATTGAGATCGGGAGACTGAGCGGGATGTTTTACTTGCGTACGAACATTGTACAGCAACCATTCCTTTACCACCTTGGAAGTATGTTTAGGATCATTATCCTGTTGGAATATGAAGTTGCTGCCGAGAACCAGTTTTTGGGCACTTGAATGTAGGTTTTCTTTAAGAATGTTCAAGTACCCAAATTTATCCATGATGTTTTGTATGAATACGAGGTTTCCAACGCCGGAAGATGCCATGCACCCCCAAACTATGAAATTGCCGTCGCCGTGCTTCACAGTAGGTACCAAGTTTTTAGGATTCAGAGCAGTGTTGGGCTTTCTCCACACCATACGGCGTCCATCTGAACCGAAGATGTTGTAATTACTTTTATCAGTAAATATAACTTGATCCCAGAAAGAAATTTCCTTCTCTAAGTGTGAGGTAGCATACTCCAGCCTAGCTTTTTTATTTGCCTTTCGAATGAATGGCTTCTTCGGGCTCACTAGACCATGAAAACCATTTCTGGTTAAAAGGTTTTTAATGGTTTGGGGCGAAACATCAATCCCGTCGCTAATTTTCAATTTTCAATTTGCGAGAACTGGGGCACTTTGCTGGGGATCCTCTGCTATGCTCCTCAATAATCTTTTCTCCGTACGACGATCAATCTTTTTTGGACGGCCAGATCTCGGTTTGTTTAAAATTGTTTTTGTTTTTTTATTATTTTCCAAAGCATATTGAACAGAAGAACGTGGTCTTTTGACTATTTTGGAAATTTCACCCAAAGATTTTCCGTCATTTCTTAAGTCAATTATAATTTGTTTCTTGGTCAAGGGTATTTGCTTTTTTTTTGTTGCCATTTTCATTTCTTTAGGTGAAAAAGAAATTTTTTAGCTGTAATATCATTAATATACTAAAACTTACAAAAAAAACCAAAAAAAATGTGATCATAAACCTTTTCATTGCCAACAATAACATTAAAATGAGATCTGTACGGAAACTTTTTTGTCTCTATTTTATTTCTTTTTTATTCTTTAAAATTCATAACGGTACCCTTTGTTTAGATACATTCCTGTAATTTTTTTTAAAAGCGAGGGGAGAACAAGTGCTTTCATCAGTGTTCCCATTTTAGCTCTATTATTGCGCATTACTATTTGTTTTGCAGATATAAAAAAAAATTATCTCCTGTACGGAGACTTTTTGGACTATGTGTACATATATTTGAAGTGGTTAAAGGATTTTGTGTTGTTTGAAGGAGTGACAATGTGATAGGATGAATGTTTTTTTTTTAATTATTGTTTGATTCTTCAACATAGAACATGCTCTTTAATTTTAAACTATTATCAAGAATGTACTCTGCGTATAGGAGGCATTTGCTTTTGAAATTGAAGTGCGTGAAAAATTGTATTCAAACGGCCCCCACACATATACACACAATTCCAGTGTCTATCTATTACCTTTGTATGTCTATGCCATAAAGGACCTCTTTTTCACAAACGCTGATGGTCCAAAAGCTAATTGATTCGTCTATCTATGCGAGGGGCTTGGGTGTGTAGCTAGGTTAGAGCATATAGAGTGATTTTTGAGAGTGATGAATTGATTTCAAAAAATTTGTTCCCTTGTTGTTTTTGTTTGCTGTTGATGCAGCACACACTCACGCTCTGATTGAAGTGCAAATAAAAAAGGCGGCGAAGAGGACTCTCATATGTATGTATGTATGTATATTTGAAACGAACTGTGTTGTAGGTGTTTTCCAGATGGATAGCTTTAAATAAGCATAAGTGATTTGAATTTGGAAAGAACCATCGTAGCATCATCATCAAGAGGATCTGTTATAGATTGTATGTATGTATGTATTTCTTTTTGTGTGGATGCAGATTCAGATGCAATATATGGATGATAAATTTATGATGAAATTGAAAAAAGTTTTTTTTTTTTTTAATTTTTGAAATTTTCCTTTGATGGTATAATTTCGTTCTTTTTTTTAAGAATAAAAAAAGTTTCATTAAGTTTCAGTGGACTCAAATTTATCTACCACACTGCGAAAAGTCATCCCGAAAGTCCCTAGTGGAAGACACTTTTTTTTTGGGAAGCTTATAGTTAATTAGATTTTTTTAATTCAATGCTTACCCGTCACTAAACCTTACTCTAGTCAAATGAAGTATCAATTTGTAACTATCGAATTATAAAATAACTATTTTTGGACTTATTTTAAAGTGTCCTTAACTGTGATGGGCGTCAGACAGAATCTCAAAATCCAAAATTCAGTTTGCTCCAGTTATTTTCTCCTTTATTTTAAGTGCCTTTGAATATGTGAAAAATAGAACTTAAGTTTTATCAAATGCAATATTTCTTCACACTAAAAAATCGATTTCCTTGATATGTGTACGAAATTAAACTTCAAACAAAAAATCTTTGCAAATCAGAAAATTCCAACCCAAAATTGCAACAATAAAAAAAAAAAAAACAAACACGAAATGCATCAACCAAACATTTCAAAGAATCAAGGAAATTGACGAAAGGCTAAGAAATATAAATAAAACTAAGAAAACAAGTAAATGAAAAATAAAGCAGGAAAAAAATTAAAAATCAGAGAAATTTCCTTTAATTCTTTTTGTAAATTTAGAAAAAAGTAAGCCTAATTTACAATAAATATCCCCAACTTGTAACCCTCCTAAATCTATTAACTTAAAAAAATACATATGCATTTATAAAAACATCCCTTCCAAATTGATCCTCTCATAAAAATTATAAAATTTCCCACAAACCAATCCACAAATTTATAAAGTAACATAGCAGGAAGCACTGGAGAAGTCTCTTCTTACTTTCGTCATTATCTTTTCATATTCATATTCATTGACAAAGAGATAGCTTTTCTCAAAAAAATAATCACACACCTACAATTCTACTGCAATGCAGATGGAGGTGGTGGTATGGTGGATTATCATTAAAGTTCCTTTTCTTGCATGTTCAAACAAGTTCAGTTCATAAAGTGCTCTCTACGCGATCGATTCGTAATATTTAGAAAAAAATTGTTTACAGTTTTTGTCAGTGTTCGGTGTTAAAATTATTATATTTTATTGTAAAAGAAGTTCTAATTACGTTTCTATAATAAATTTCAAATTCTGTCTGGGAAAAATTGTTTTTTTTTTTGTCCGCATTTTGGTTTCATTTATTAAAAGTAATATTTTTACCTCAAATAATACTCATATAGAGATTCGGTTTTCGTTGGTATAGGAGTGCGTTCGAATAAAATATTTTGTGGTAAAATTAAGAAAATAGTTCACTAGTACTTGCTCCGCGATCGGTATTTAGAAAAATAATTTAAATATATAAAACTGTAATAAAAAAAAAACAAAACGCATCAACCAGCTATTGTAAACAGCAATATATCAATAACATCCGTAGAACACAAGGTAATTCCCGAAGAATAAAAATAAAAGTATTGAAGTCAATAAAAAAATAGAGCAGGAACAAAAATAATTGGATACATTTCTTCCAATTCATTTTGTAAATTAAGAAAAAAGTAAGCCTAATTTACGATAAATATCCCCAACTGGTAACCTTCCTAAAACGATTAACTTTCCATACACATATTATTCATAAAAAAACATACCTTCCAAATTGATCCTGCCAAGAAAATCATAAAATTTCCCGCAAATCCACAATTTTATAAAACTATACACGGCATGCAGCAAGATGTCTTTTCTCCTA
This sequence comes from Epistrophe eligans, assembly GCA_951394125.1. Classification (NCBI taxonomy): domain Eukaryota; kingdom Metazoa; phylum Arthropoda; class Insecta; order Diptera; family Syrphidae; genus Epistrophe; species Epistrophe eligans. Next base: position 109,222,654 of record OX596028.1, read on the forward strand.
TCCTGCCTCATTATTATTCTTGTCATACTCATCGGCAAAGAGAAAGCTTTTCTCCAAGAACTTTTTTTATAAAATAATCGCTCACCTTTCACCTACTGTCATGCAGATGGAGTTGGTGTGGTTTATCATTAAAGTTCTTTCATGTTCAAACAAGTTCAGTTCATGAAAGGTTTCTCGCGATCGGTTCGTAATATTTAGAAAAAATTCTTTTAAATATAATTTTCCCACACCTACTCTTCTACAAACAAGTTCAGTTCATGAAGTGCTCCCTCCGCGATCGGTTCGTAATATTTAGAAAAAAAATTCTTAAAGTATTATTTTGTCGGTGTTCGGTGTTAAATTTATTATATTTTACTGTAAATATTGTAAAAGAAGTTTTAATTACATTTCTATAATAAATTTCCAATTCTGTCGGAGAAAAAATGTTTTTTTTTTGTTTGCCTATTGGTTTTATTTACTAAAAAAAATTTTTCCTCAATTAATACTCATATAGAGATTCGGTTTTCGTCGGTATAGGAGTAAAAAAATCTGAATTTTCCACAATCCATAACTTTGTACAAACACCAGATCAAAAAAAAGAAAACAAAACTCCCACAGCAGCAAGTAGGCTCTTCTTCTATCTTCCGTCCTTTTTTTTCAAAGAGAAAGCTTTCTCAAAAAAAAATTTTCCAACAAAAAATAATCACTCTCCTTTTGCTGACGGGCTACATCCATGCAGATTGCAGACGGAGGTGGTAGTGTGGTGGATTATCGTTTAAGCTCTTTCATGTTCAAACAAGTTCAGTTCATGAAGTGCTCCCTCCGCGATCGGTTCGTAATATTTAGAAAAAAAATTTTAAAGTATTATTTTGTCGGTGTTCGGTGTTAAATTTAATATATTTTACTGTAAATATTGTAAAAGAAGTTTTAATTACATTTCTATAATAAATTTCCAATTCTGTCGGGGAAAAAGTATTTTTTTTTTGTTCGCCTATTGGTTTTATTTACTAAAAAAATGTTTCCTCAATTAATACTCATATAGAGATTCGGTTTTCGTCGGTATAGGAGTAAAAAAATCTGAATTTCCCACAATCCATAACTTTGTACAAAAACCAGATCAAAAAAAAAAGAAAACAAAACTCCCACAGCAGCAAGTAGGTTCTTCTTCTATCTTCCGTCCTTTTTTTTCAAAGAGAAAGCTTTCTCAAAAAAAAATTTTCCAACAGAAAATAATCCCTCACCTTTTGCTGGCGGGCTACTGCCATGCAGAAGGAGGTGGTAGTGTGGTGGATTATCGTTTAAACTCTTTCGTGTTCAAACAAGTTCAGTTCATGAAGTGCTCCCTCCGCGATCGGTTCGTAATATTTAGAAAAAAAAATTCTTTAAAGTATTATTTTGTCGGTGTGCGGCGTTAAAATTTTAATATTTTATTGTAAAAAAAGTTGTAATTATATTTCTGTATTAAATTTCAAATTGTATCAGGGAAAAAGTTTTTTTTTTTTTGTTCGCATTTTAGTTTTATTTAATAAAAAAAATATTTCTACCTCGATTAATACTCATATAGAGATTCGGTGTTCGTTTGTATCGGAGTGCCTCCAAATAATATATTTGTGGTAAAATTAAATAGTTCACGATACTGCTTGCTCCGCGATCGGTCTATAATAATTATTAGAAAAATAATTTTAAATATAAACTTTCAGCGTGTGCAGTGTTAAAACTTGTTGTTAAATAAGTGTTAATTGTTTTTCTACAGTAAATTTTAAATTTGATCGGTGAAAGTTTTATTTTTCGTTTGGTTTTATTTTATTTAAGAAAAATTTGTTTAACATTGATATCTTATTATGCATAGATTCGGTTTTCGTCGGTATGGGAGTGCGTTCGAATGAAAAAATAAATAGCTCACAATGGAGCTTAGTCCGCGATCGGTTCACAATATTTAGAAAAAGAAGTTTTAATATAATTTTTTTCAGTGTGCAGTGTTAATATTTTTATATTTCATTTATTTAATGAAGTGAGCAAGCGTATCTACCTTTTTCTACAAAATTCAATTTCAAATAATTCGGTGGGTGGAAAAGTTTTTTTTTTTTTTTTTTTTAAATTTGTTGTTGAATGAAAATATTTTTACCTCGGTTTCTAATCGTTTCCGTCGTCGTCGGTAAGCGAGTGCGCGCGTTGGAAGAATAATTTGGCTTCAAAATTGAAAATAAACAAATTTATTAGTTGATTAAAGATAACCAGGTAAAAAATAATTTCAATTTTTTTTTTTTTTTTAATTTTATGCTTGCGAATTGAATAGGTAATGTATGAATATTTCTTGGAAGACAAGATGTTTTTATTAAAAAAAGTAAAATTTTAATTTTAATATTAAATTTTTAATTTAAAAATTTAATTTAAAATTTTAAATTTTAAATTAAATTTTTAATTTTTAATTTTAATATTATATGTATGTTGATAATGAATTGCTAAAAGCTCTTTAAAATTTCATTTTACTGCACAGTAAATTTCTCATTAAAACACCTCTATTAGCTAACATGTGTACCGTTTTCTAATTTTTGTTTCTTTTTATTCTAGGTAAGCTGTTTTTTCATGATTATTTACTTATTTATTTATTTGGTGAGTTATTTTTATATTTTTACATATAATTATCCTATAATTTCTATTTGACATTTTTTGACAAATTTATAATTATTCTTGGGGGCTAGGTAGAGGTACGGAAACTTCCTTATATATAGGTACTACGATTATAACGGCCACTAAACCTAGAATTAATAAAATTTTCACTTCACGTTCTTTAAAGTACATTCTTAAATAATTTGAAAAAAGCGAAAACTAAAATTTTCCTTCTTCCTTCTACGGTTGCCATAGATGTCTCTTCTGACCATAAATTCACTTTATTTTCAATGTCTGTTACTTGACAATTATCTGTTAACTATTATCAAAACAAAAAGATGCCAACATCATTAGAGTCTCAACAAATTATTTGTATAGCACATACATATTTGTTTCCTTTATAAATACCCAGGCGCATTAGATATATTTACAAATTAAAAAATAAAATGCAACCAAAACTGACAGAACCACCACCAAAGACAACAAACCATTAGAAGACGAAGACATTTTCCTGAAGCTAAAAAGGGCAACTCAACCAAGAATTGGTCTTTATGTATATGTACATTGTAGGTATCTATAGGTTTTAGCTTAGGACTTCTTATAATAAAATGCAAATTGTGTTCTTTTCTGGGGATAACACAAAATAAAAATCACATTAAGGATAACTTAAGTGGGTTGTATCGCCTTGTTGGATTATATTGGGGATGACGAATCTCCAACCTCACACCCAAAGTATGAGATTTTTCTCGCTAACAATGGATTTTTATAATTTGTTGTTGTCTACAAAAAAAAGAAAAAAAACAAGAGTGTAAGAGACTTATGGTTTTGCAAGGAATTCAAAAAAGTGACGGCGATGTCTCCCTAATGACTAGCCATTTGTTTTGTTTTTTCACTAAGCGATTTGTTCCAAGTTTTTTTTAATTTTTTTTTTTTAATTTTTGTATGTCAGCTAAGTCAAGTCTATGAATTTTAATGATTTAAGTGCGAAAAGTTTGCTTAAGGATATGTCTAGAATAATGTGTAGGATCTGATCAATGAATAATTTTTACAAGAAGATAAATAATTTCGTTTTTTCTTTTAATTCAATTAAGGGGGTTAATTCAAAACAAGATTCTCAAAAAATTGATTTGTTGGCGCAGACTTTAATCTCATCTCTCAGGTTTATGTTTTATAATTTAATATTGAAACATTTTATCTTATATCCATTAAAATGTTTTCTTTTTTTGAAGTCACAAAACGCTTTATTTATGCATTTTAATCACGTGCTATTCATTTATTATTTAATCCTGGAAATGAGCAACAAATTAAAATGTATCTAAAGTACTTCAAATATTATATATTTTTTTTGTCTGGTTTATTAAAAGAAATGTGTGTTGAAAATGTTTTAAATATAATTTTCAAGCAAATAATTATACCAACATAAAAAAAAATACAGCGGTAGTAATATTAAACTTGTGGTTGTAGTTCACGGTTGTGTCGGAAGTGATTTTCTGTAATTTTATTAATCATTTTTTTTTATTGGATATTTTACAAATGCAAAAAAATATTTAAATTATTAATTCAACAAAATAACACCTCGAATTCAACCGAATAACCAAACAACTCTTTCAAAATACAAATATGTGTTAACCACCATGTTGCTGAAATTGCGGCACGCTCTCTAGTGATTGCCACAAATGAGCTATGATTGAACATAAATTGCTTTGAATTTATAATAATAAATAAATAAAAAATCATTTCAAATTGATTTCAATAACCACACGAGGATCCTCTCGTTTCAGGATTTTTTTTAAACATTATTTTGTGTTTACATTTTTATATTAACACTTCCTTTTGTGGGTAAAGTGGTGATTTGGTCTGGGTGTAGTACGTGATTTTCTCTCTATGTGTGTGGATTTTCAATAATTTTAACAATATATCTTCTATAGATAGATATGTAAAAAATAAATAAAACATGCATCAGATATAGAGTCAAATCCGCTTGTTTAAACTGCGATTTACAGCTCCGCAAAAATTTAAACGATTGGAATTGGAACGTAAAAATTTATCACGAAACTTTTTGTTTTGACTATTCACAAATAATTTTGAATGAAGGTATTTTATATCAAATACTACTCGTAAACTTATGTCTGTTCGTTTGCAAATACTACCAATTTGAGTCCAATTTTATTTACTGATAAAAATAAATTTGAACTAAAATTTTGTATAAGAAGAAAAAATGAACGAAGGAACAATATTTTTGACAGAACAATATTAATCTGATTGCAATTTCATTTTTTCAGTGTCTTGTTAAGTTTTGCAAAATTTTTGGATTTTTAAATTTTTTGGATTTAAGGTTGAAAAGGAGGAATTATATTTCGAACTTCTGTTAAAAAAAATATTTTCTCTTGAAAAAAATTTAAGTAAAACAAAATTTTGTTTTTGTATTTATTGCCATTAAGTGGAGTTGACTGTAGTATTTTCAAGTGATAGATAGATAAAGCAGATAATTTGTTCTTCCAAAACGCTGTAAATAAAAAAATATAGAAGTCGTAAATATACACGCAACCACGTACAACCATGACCACGAAGTAGGTCGATTGAACATATCGGTTGACCCATTTTTAGTGGCTTTAAATTAGCGCAGTTTGTAGAAATTCTGTGGGTTTTTAAAATTTGAAATTAATATTTTTCTGTTTATTATTAAAAAAAAAATATAAAAAATTCAGATATTATTTTTCAGTACAAAATAATTTTGAACATTTCTGATAAGTTCAGGAGCGCAACATGCGAGATTTAACATTTTTACTACATTCTTGTTTCTAAAGGTGTTTAAGACCTTAAAATATATGTATCTCAATTCACCACCCTAGTCAGAGCAAAACATGGAGAATTCTAAATAAATTCAGGAACTTTCAGGAACTTTTGATCGCACGATTCATCTTGTTTTTGGAATTTTCATTTTTTCAAGAGATCTCTTTTATAAGGATTTTGTCTTTACTAGGGGATTTTAGCTTTGGGGCATTTTTTTTTAAATTTGGGAATAAGGCTTTTAGTGCTAAATTGGATTTTAAAATCTGTACTTTATTTAGGCTGGTGTTCGGTTTCTCAAATGAAATCATTAATTTAAACAAAACATTAAAAAAATATAAACTAAAATCTCGTATTACTGCTATTAGTCCAATAACTATAAACGTCAAGTTTAGCGTCAGATCCGGTATTTTTGATTTCAGATTTTTTTCTGGATTGTTTATAATGTTCAATAACCCAAGTTTTTGACCTTGAGCACAGAACGCAAAATTGTCAAAAACCATAGTTTCGCGGATATAAAGAGTTTCGGGGAAAATTCAATAATTTTAAAGCTTCGCTCAAATTTAATCAGGGTTTGACAAAAAGAAAGGACTGCGTGTCGAGTCGAAAAACTCGTTCAGAGATTCGCATTGTAAAAAAATTCAAAAAAGCTCGTCCAGAGTTTCGTGATTGACGAGGACTTCGGGAAATATAAAAGTGTTTTTATGAAATTCATCAGTTCTTCGTTAAAAGTGTTTGGCAAGAAAAAAATCTAAATGTTTAATCGTACATACAACTCGTTTAGAGTTTCCCAGATGACACGAAATTTCATAAAAAAACTCGTTCAGAGTTTCGCGGTTGTCAAGATTTTCGGAGAATATTAAATTATTCGTTAAAATTCGTTCAGAGTTTGTCAAAATAAAGGACAAAGTTTTGAAGGGTATACTCGTTCAGAGTTTCGCGATTGTAAGGAATTTCAAAGAAGCTCATTGAGAGTTCCGTGACTGACGAGGATTTCGGGTAATATATGTATGTATAAGATTTTTATGAACTTCACGAGTGCTTCGTTAAAATTCGTTTAGGGTTTCTACACAATAATGAACTTAGTTTTGAAAATCGTTAAACTCGTTCAGAGTTTCGTAGATGTAAATAATGTCATAAGAACTCGTTCAGAGTTTCACGGTTGTCTAGGATTTCGGGAGTTTCGTTTAAATTAGTTCGGATTTTAAAGGACATAATTTATTAATTAAAGCGTTCACTCTGGCCTAAATAGCTGGCTAAGGTTTTGGGGAGGAGCTGAAGAAATATGAAGAGCTTAATTTGGAGCCGTATTGACGGTTTGGGCATTTCGTCGCAGCGCTTTCTTGGAAAGAGTAAAAGTAAGCATGCCACTTTTCTGATGACCTAAAGCCTATACCAAAGAGCTTACAGACTTGATGAAACTTGGCTGAAAAAACTTACGTTGATACTGTCCTTGCCGGCCCTTAAGTCGTGATCAGCGAGTGACCCTCCGAATATGAATTTGAGTTATGGTCTTCATGTAATTTTAACTCTCTTCTGAATGGGCGCAATCTCGGCTTGAATGTTCGCTTTTATTTATTTTTTTTTTTTTCAAAACAGTTAAGTTCTTTTAAAACTGATTTCGTTAAGAAATTAACAAGCATAAATAGATTTCGTGTGGAAGCACAAAACTCGTTTAGAGCTTCGCTGTTGTGAGGAATTTTATAAAAATTCGTTCAGAGATGCGTGATTTGAGAGGATTTTGGGGAATATAAATAAAAGAGTTCTTCGTTAAAATTCGTTTAGAATTGTACAAAATAAAGGACAAAGTGTTGAATGGTATAACTCGTTCAGAGTTTCGCGGTTGTAAGGAATTTCAAATAAGCTCGTTCAGAGTTTCGTGATTGAATATAATGTCGAGAAATATAAAAGAATCTTTAAGAAATTCGTTCAGAATTCGACAAAATAAAGGACAAAGTGTTGAATGGTATAACTCGTTCAGAGTTTCGCAGTTGTTGTAAAGAAATTCAAATAAGCTCGTTCAGAGTTTGGTGATTGAATAGAATGTCGAGAAATATAAAAGAATTTTTATGAAATCCGTGAGTTCTTCGTTAAAATTCGTTCAGAATTTGACAATATAAAGAATAATTTGTTGAAGGGTTTAACTCGTGCAGAGTTTCGCGGTTGTAAAGAATCTCGTTCAGAGTGATTTGCAAAGATTTCGGGGAATATATATATTTTTTTTATGAAATTCGTGAATCCTTATTTAAATTCGTTAAGAGCTAAAAAACAAGAAAATTTTGTTACTGTTATTTTTTTTTTTTTGGTATTGAATTAGTGTTTGACTATAAATTGTAAGGGCATTGAATATTTAAAACAAAAATATTACCACTTAGTAAAATAATTTTTAGAATCATTTTTAAATCAGAACTATCGGATCTGACGAAAGGTTTCCCTCCTAAGAGAAGACAAGGTTACTGTACTACATATTTTGTCAGTAGGTAGGTAGTTTTTGTTTCCGCACGCACATAATTATTATTTCTAATAAATTCGATGCCGTAATTTCGCGTCTATATTAAAATAGAAAAAAATATGTGCGACATTAATATATTGCTTCTTCCGCTATTTCACTTCTATCAACCCTTCTGCTTCTATCATGCTGTTTCCATATTTACATGCCAAACTGCCACCCATTAATATCAATTTTATGAGGTGACATTTAAGTTCATGGAGGCTTGCACATTTTAACCGTTTGAAATATGTTTTTAGCCACTAATAGTAAATTTATTAAATGTTTTATAGGTTATGTATATCTACACATATTCAACCTGCTGCCAGCAACCAAACAAATTCATTGCACCTCCCCATGTTACAGCCATTACCCCGCGCTCCGCCGCCCCTGCCGCATCATCATCATTTGAACGTATTTAACTCTAAGCCATTTTGATTACCCTACAAAATTTATATCTCCAGTCATAGGGCGTGTGTGTGTGTGTTTGTGTACTTGTGTGTATTTGACAATTTGTACATACATATATCTTTAAATTACATATCCAAATGTGCGGTTACGATTGCAGTTGCCATTTTCGAAAATTGATTGATTTTATTTATGAGCTCCATTTTACCAAAAACTGTTTTGGTTATTTTATATCAATTTTCCTGGGATAAGGACGATGTGATGTGTGGTATGAGGAGGGGGAGAGGTGTGGTGTGTGTATGTTTGTTATAACGGTACAAGGGTTTTTCACATTGAAATTTAATTAAAATACGGAATATAAAAAAAAAAAACAAATTGCGTGATTTGGTAAATCTGCGAACAGATTGAAATTTATATTTGATTAGCTAAATCCATTTCGAACGTTTTAAAAGGTCCCCCAAAAGTTCGAAGGTGATGCAGGGTTAAAAACACACGACCTCCATATCTATGTACATGAATATATGGCAGATGGCAGTTGTGATGCGTGTATTGGTTTGTATTCCTTTTACAGAGACTCATGAAAATTACACAACAAATATAAAACTCGACCATCTGTGTATGTATGTATGTACATATGTACATATGTAGGTAAAAGAGATATACATATCATTACAGTCAATGTCCTTTTTGACTGATTTAATTACATTTTGAACAAAAAGTTAGGTTCAGCCATATGGTTTTGTTAAGGATTCTGTGCTTAAAAAAAGTAAAAATACATAATGTGAAATTCTAGTATGTACATATTTTTTTTTTTGTGACAAATGAATAAGTTATACGTTTTCAGGTCGAAATAAATTTCACTAGGAAAAAGTTGAAGTAATGCAAAAAAAATTTAATGGAGGCTAACAAACCTTTTCTTCGGGCTTACTAACAGTGTTTTTTTTTTTAATATACCCATAAAATTGCAAAAATCTTATTACCTATCCGAAGAAAAAGTAACACACATTTTTTTTTAATAAAGAAAAATTATTATATTTAAAAAAGTAAAACAGGAAGGGAGGCTCATGTTGCCCCCTTTTCTGCTACACCTTCATCAGATGACAATCAATTATATTGTCATAAGCATTTGAATATTTATTTGAGCAAAAATCCTAATTATAAAAGATTGGACCGTAAAAAAAAAGTTAAGTTCAGAAGGCAAATGACCCCTTTTCTTTCTTTTGTATGTGAATATACAAATTTCGGTATTAAATTTTTTCAATTCTCAATTAATCGAAAGAATCAGTTTTATTTCACAAAAAAATCTTTCAGTAATAATTTCTAATATTAATATTAAATCACCCCTCCCCAAAATTTTTATAAAATAAAGTTCAAAATTAGTTTTGAAATAAAAAAAAAATAATATGTATAATAATAATAAAATGTGACGGGCTATAAATTAATATAAAAACCATTTTGGAAGGGGGTAATTGTTCACCCCTCAACCCTCACTTGATATAAAAGGGAAATTAACCTTACCATTTTAATTATTCTCACTTTTATTTTTATTTGTCATTCAATCAAAATTGTAAAGTTTTTCCCCAAAATCAGACAAATAGCATATTGTATGATAAGTGGGGGGGGGGGGTGTTGGTAGACACTCCATTTACCCCTTTTTGATCATATTGTATTTTCTTTTATTAAAAACTTTAAAACGGTATTTCGATAAATTTGCCATTGACAAAAAAAAATCACCCTTTATTTTACCCTAGCTTTAAAATTTTCACAAAAGCAAGAATACAATTTTTGGAAAGGAGGCCCATTTACCCCATTTTCGGTGTAATGAAATATTTCATATTTAACTGAAAATCAATATGAAAAATTTTCGATTCATTTTGTCGTGAATATTAAGCAAGCAATTTTGTTAATTCTCACAATTTAATGGAATTATTCGTTTATGCTGATATAATAAGTGTTGTTGAAAGATTGACTTTTTGCATTACCCTCCTCCACCCTCTCTGCACTATCACATATAATAGTCTTCAACTCATGTGAGGGCTGCAGTGTTTATTATTACGTCCATTTTACTAAAGAAGACAGTGAAAGAATGGCAATCTGAACGAATGGAACTTATGTGAACCGAAGCAATTAATTTATTTTCTTTTGTTTTTATTTTATCTTCTCTTTTTTTGTTTTGTTATTTTCGTGCTTATATGCACAGCACACTCAATAGACTTATCACAGGTGTTGTACGTACGTTCAACTATACAATGCAATGGCATTTTGCAAGGACGACGACGATGACGACGAAGGACTCTCATCAACAACATGTGTATAGTGTACACCATACACGTTCATGCATATCAGACCCACCCACTTTGCCAATGAGTCTGGAATATTCACCTTTTTACATTACTTTATAAGGGCGGCAAACATCAAGAAAGAATGAGCATTGCATGCTAACTTAAGATAGACATAATGTAAGTACATATGCATGTACCTACCTACGCCGCCGATGAACCTATAGACAGACAGACAGACAACTCCAACTCTTGTATAAAGGTACTGATGTGAATACGCGCCAGATACAGACGTTCAGAAACACTTTGGTATTTTTATGGATATTTATCCTTTTTTTGTTGGCTCAATAGTTCTAGGAGTACTTACGAGTACCTACCTGATGTTTTTGTTGTTGTTGTAGTTCTTCTTCTTTTAAACTTTCTTCATCGTGTTGCATGTGAATTGGATTGGATCAGATATGTAACCAAACCTTTAAGTGGAAGTGAAATAATTTATACTGATATAGCAGCAAAGTATTAACGAGTGGCACCCACTTGAATGTGTTCTATTGTATCGGTATATAGGGATTTCAGGTATTTAAGGGTTTCTTTTAAATGTTTTTCGAACATAATTTGATGGAGCTTTGAATATAAATTGAACTTGATATAAAACTATCATAATTTTGATTAGAAACATAAAGTTTGTTTATTAAAAGGGACATTCATGTTGAGATATGGTCGTAGGTAGTTGAGGATTTTCACCAGATTCATAGAAATTTGCTTTGGAAAAACTGACAGGAGGTTCTATCATGGGTGGTCTTCTCGTGCTACCGGAGGTGCGTTTTAAAGATACAGCCTTATTAGAATTGAGCTACAAGTCTTTCACATTCCAAAATAAAAACTTACAAAAAATCCAAAAATCTTAAATTGAAAATCCCACAATCGGGGAAATACATACATATATGTACATATGTATTCGGGTAAAATTTTTATTTCTAGCTTTAAATTTTTAATACATAAAATACCTAAAATTCAAATTCCGAAAACCCAAAATCAACAAAATTCAACTTAAAATCCCCAAAAACTCAAAATCTAGGAATTGAAAATCCCAAAATTCTGGAGACTAATAAATTAGGGTAAATTTTGTATTATTATTTTACATATCTGCATTAATTGTTGATTTTTTAATTTAAATTTTTTTACATACATACATACATACATACATACATATATATATACATATGTACATACATATAATCAAAAATCCCCCAAAATCCAGAAAACTCAAAATCCCAAAAAATTTCAATCGAGAAATTGAAAATCCCAAAGTCCGGGGAAATACATATACTGTCGCAATTTCTTTGGAATTTCGATTTTATGAAAAGCACACATTATTTTAACAATTTGACTTGCAAATAAGTAGGTACAATTTTTTTTTTCTTTTTGAAAAACACAAAACTAAAATTATTTAAATTTACTCCCAAAGAGTTTATGCGAATAGTAATAAAAAAAAAAAACGAAATGCAGAAAAATCCACCCTGACACTTTCAATAGGACACTCATTACTCAAAACTGACAGAAATATTTACACATTTATACTTATGACTATATATGACATTCCGGTCCACATGAGACACTTTCCGCAAGTACAAGTATGGTGTATGAAAAAAACAATAAAAACGACAACAAGTGTCAACTGAAATCATTACAATTCGTTTCTTCTCATGAACAAAAAAATAAAAAAAAAAAAAACCAAAGACGAATATTAATGACCGACTTTGCGCAAAAAAAATCTTTTTGCCACCACCATTTCCCTTTTTATCGAACTTCTGAGATTTGTGTGTTTGTTTCATTTTGTTTTGTTTTTTTGGGGAAAACTTTCAGTAAATTGATTGCATGTTGTTGTCTCTCGTCCTTTTTTCTCATTTGATTATATACTCATCTCATACTCATCTACAATCCTCTTAACTATGTCCAGAAGGAAAATAATATACAACATAAAACTGACAACTTATGGTTCAGATGAAACCTAAAGGGACTTTGCCATCGTCATCATCATCATCATCATTGTAAGAACTTAAGTCCTTATAGTTGGTGTTTCTATTTTTTTTTTCTTTTCCTTTTTTTTTTTCGATTTTAACTCAACATCAGTTTATTGATTTTCATGCTTGACATATAACGGTTTTTCTGTGCAAATTTCGGACAAGTGGCTAAGGTGCTATACCTCTCGTCGTCGTCGTCCCGATGCCTCGTGCAGTCAAATGGAAAAAGGATATTAGAAAAGGACATCATAGCGAATGATAGAGACCTAGGGCATCACGAATAAAAAAAAAATAAAAAAAAATAATGTAAACAAGACTACGAGGACCGATAAATGGATAAAAAACGGACTGTGAAATCTGATTTGAAACCATCATCTTCTCCTTCTGTCTATATACATATAACGTCCGCATTGAAGCTATCTCTCCAAAGTTCTTCACATTATATAATCACATTCTTCGAAAATGGTATTTCAGCATTTATTTTTTTTTTTGCTGTTTCTTTTTGAGTAAACAACTTGGGTCACAGATGTTGGTGTTTTTTTTTTTATTTTTGTCGATTTTTATCCAACAACTGTAATGGAATTTCATATGCAAATTAACTGGCATAATATTTAACATTTGAAATGTTTTTTTTTTTTTTTCTTTTTTTTTTGCCATTCAAAGTGGAAGCAGTTTTTTAAAGGTCCTGTCGGAGATTTTCGAATAATAATAATAATAATGTTTAAGCTAAAGTTGATTCTGATTTTATTATTATGTAAATTAGGGGTTTCTTTTTTTTTATTTAATTTTGAAATTTTTTTTCATAAAAATCATTATTTAAAATTAATAAATCAATTTAAGTTTAAGTGGAAATTTCATTTGAGATACACAAGTGTCCTATGGTCTTTCGTAAGAAAAATTGGATTTGTGGTTTTAATGAAACATGCCATAATGATAATACAGAAGATTGGAAGTTTAGTCAAGCATCTTGTACTTGTGTTAATATTCGAATATTTTACAGTGTTATAGTGTTATACAGTGTGAGTTGTTTTGAATTTTTGAATATCTTCCGGATGAAACAAGCTTTTGAAGAAATGAGATTTAAACTATATTTTTTTTGTATCGATAAAATTGCATTTTTATCTCCATTTTTGTATCCATTTTTGTATCCACTTTTGTATCCATTTTTGTATCCATTTTTGTATCCATTTTTGTATCCATTTTTGTATCCATTTTTGTATCCATTTTTGTATCCATTTTTGTATCCATTTTTGTATCCATTTTTGTATCCATTTTTGTATCCATTTTTGTATCAATTTTTGTATCCATTTTTGTATCCATTTTTTAAATCCATTTTTGTATCCATTTTTTTTTTTTTTTTTTTTTTTTTTAAATCCCAACTAGTGATTTGACCCGTAAAGTATTTTTACGTGGTGTAGTGAAAAGTGTGTGGTTCTTTCATGCCGAAGCACTAGTACCACATCTCAGGCCTTGCCTCCCAAGAACTTTAATTTATTTTTGTTTTTTAAATGTCAAGTAAGGATAGCTCTGAAAGTGGTACCGCGTGGTTAGTGCGTTACGTTAGGCTGTTAGGCCGTAGGTCTAGGGATCGAATCCCAGCCTATGCCGCCTTAAAACAATATTATTCTGAAACTACTGTCAGCAAAGTAGAAGATTATTCATTTATATTTTTACTTGTTGAATTATTGGCTCAAAATACGTTTTGGTCTTCTCTTTCACTACCTCTTGAGAGAAGAATTGAAAAAAAATCCAAGTGTCCTGCCTTGTCATGAGAAGTTCCTCTAATCGAATTCGGTATAAATTTGTTGGAACCCCCATTCCCTGTCTGTTGAAATGGTTTTGAGTTGTAAGTCATTAGGCCTTGGTTCTGCACGAGCTGTCGCGCCATCAATTTTTTTTTTTTTTATTTTGCCTGTAAAGACCTTAGGTCTTTGAAATACAATTAATTCAATAAATTAGTCCTTTCAATTTTATTAAACACCTAAATACGCACAATACACATTATTATAATCTAATCTCCGCAACCCAATATACACAACCTATTTTGTGCAGAACACCAACTAATACCTTATCGATTGGTTTCATCATTTGTATGCGTGTCTGGTATTTACGCCTCAATGCCAATTTATGGCAATATTATTGAAATAATATTCTAATTATGCGAGGGAAAAATTTATAAACAAAAACATTCAAACATTGACACCTGCTACAACTACTGTAACGCGAAATAGACTTATATAGCTAGTTACCTTTTTCCCGCAAAGGATCTTCAATCCCCCCCATAACCATGAGGACCTGATTAAAATAATAACACAAAACCCTGCCTGCGCCTACGTTGCCGCCACCGCTATGCCAGTCGGTTTTTGGTGGTGCGGTTCACCCTTGCCATCAGCATAAAATTGAACACACCACACGAATGTAGATTGACAAACCAATTCAGCAATAATATAACACAGAAACAGTACGGGGAAAGGGGGGGGGGGGTAGTATATCGATGGGGCTGAGGTTCGGTCGTTTGTGCAACATATCACAGCCATAACACATTTGACACGCACAAGTGTCACACAGTATGTAGAATGATTTTTGTAAAGGCCTTTTGTCATCACAGTCGTTCTATATTTTCCCAGAAAACCGAAACCTATAGGTGGCCTTGAGATGAAACGAAGAGTAGGTATATGATTTTGTGTGTTTCATTTAAATTCATCGCGGTTGAATTAACTCTGCGTGTATCGTTGAATGCCGACTTGCAAACTGTCACAAAACAAAAATGCCGTTCCTCATTTTTCTTAACAAAAATAAATTTATTGAAAAGTTTCAAAAATGACAAGCGATACGGAATGGGAGGTTCACAATCACATTATAGCTTGAAGGAATAGACTCTAAATATGTACATGTTTTTTTTTTTTTTTTTAACGGAGTGAGATTTAATTTGTCTAAAAGGAAAAAGTTGAAAACATTTTTTTTGTGGAAACAAAATCAAATCTGAAAACATTCAATCATTTTGTTTTGAAAAATTCATTGAAATTAATTTGCATGGAAAAGATTTCACTTGAATATTAATTCATACATTTATGCTTAATTGTTTTACTTTTCATCCATTAAATTGAGTTGATATTTTTGGAAGGTTACAATTTTATAGACAATACATGAAATTTTATTTATATTATGTTTACCATAATACCTTCATATAATTTGTATATTAAGGTTTCTGTATTTTAATTTAAAACAATACGAGTTGATGCTTGGAGTTTTGTGTTGTGTATGGTTATGCGTGCCACGTGTGTATCGAATTACGAAATCTCGCAATTAGTTAAATCCTGCTTTTCATAATCTCGCAATAAAAAAAACTACGCTTTTTTAATCTCGCATTTACAAAAACAAAAATTAGAAAAAAACTGGCATTCAAAATCCCGCTTTTCATAATTTCGCAATAAAAAATTCCTCTTTTACAATCTCGCATTTACAAAAAAGTTGAAAAATTAATTTGCGAGATTTCGATATTCCAGATTTTGAAATTTTGTTTGGGTGCGATACTGTTTAGAGCGTGATTTTGTAATTCCGAGATTAAAGCGGTATTAATAATTTGCGGTGATTTCGCGCTTTTCGACATTGACAACAAAAAAAATGCTAAAATTTCGTTATGCGATATTTTGAGATATTCGATTTGTAAATTCGGGATTTTTAACAGTGGAATTTTGTAATTGAGAGATTATGAAAAGCGGTTTTATTAATTTTCGAGATCAGGGTTTTCGAGATTTTTTATAAACTACGAAATTTCGTTTTTCGAGATTTTGTGATTTTTGATGCCATACCTATGTTAAATGCGCGATTATGAAAAGCGGGATTATTAATTTGTGAAATCTCGTTTTTAGAGGAAACTCAAAAAATGCGAAAAAGCGCAATTTTTTAGTTGCTAGATTACGAAAAGCGGGATAACTAATTTGCGAGATCTCGTTTTTAGAGGAAATTCGAAAAATGCGAAATTTCTTTATTCGAGATTTTGAGATTTTTGTCGCAATTTGTAGAAATGAGAGATTGTAAAAAGTGGGATTATAAATTTGCTAAATAATTAAAAAAAATTCGAAATTGCGATATTTAAATGGGAGAATGTTATGAGCGGAATTTTGTAATTGCGAGATTATGATAAACGGGGTTATTGATTTACGAGATTTAGTTGAAAATTTGCGGGCGGGATATTGTAGCGCTTCCCCCGAATACTGGTTATTAGTTGCTATATAGTTTTTGCCTTATTTGCATTAATTTTGTTGTTCTCAGAACGTTCCTGTTTCTCACATGCTATATATTTCATACAAAACATTTGTTTTCGCGTGATATTTTTTTCACATGTTATATTTCTCGCATAATTGGCTTTGGACGCAATTTTCATCCTTTTACATCCGCGCCAAAAGTGTTGTATATCAAAAACAAAGCCATTCTCCCGGGAGTAAAATGGACTCCACAGTGTATTGACATGAATTAAAACACAAAAATTTCTGTACTGAGTATTTGTACTCATTGCTTTTTCCATCAGTTTCTTTTCCGTATTTAGATTCCAATTACGAAGATCTTTCACCTATGATGTTTTAAACTTTAATAAAAAAAAAAATTTAATTAATTATATGTAGTTGACAAACAAAAATTAATTGTTATCCTTTCATTATTGAAATATTTTAATCATCATATAACGACCTTCCCACTAATCCTGGAGTTTTTTTTTTTATACAAAAAGTCATCCTTCGTTGTTTGTTTCCGTGTCTATACCCTTCTCAAATTAATCTCTAAAATTACTTAATTAGTGGCGGGCTTGAACTATTCCAACAAAAAAAAAAAAAAGGAAACTTTCCAAAACTCATTCCTCTCATTTTTAACAATCTGTGTTGTGATATCCTCAAAAAAGTCAAAAGTCCTTGAAAACACCAAACTACTATCTATTATAAATACAATCCGTCAATTTATCATCATCTCCCTTCTAAACTCTTTCTCTTTCTCACTATGTCTTCTTTTATACAATATTTTCTGAACACAATTAAACATGGAAATTGGTTGAAAATCATATTCCCGAATTAATGTGGAACAGCAGAATAAAAATAATAAAAATCCTTTTTTCATGTCCTTTTTCCATCCATTTTATTTTTATCCATCTATCTCAATGGCAACCGAAAACCTAACGCATGTTGTCACCACACCACTTAACTGCTTTTTGAAATAGTTTAATTAATTTCGCAAAAATATTTGAACCCATAGTTTTCCCTTTACAGCCAAGCCAAGCTGAGCCAAGGCAAGGCAAGGCAAGGAAAGGCAAGTCAAGTCAACCTCTGCCATCAGTTCTGCCTATTGAAAGGGATTTCCTATTTTTGGGGTTCTTGGTTGGGGGGGCCATTGGAAAAAGCAGATTAAGATGTACGGGGATTTCAGTGTTAATCCTTGGTTGGCTGGAGAAGGGGCAAAGGGAGAGGGGGGGGGGGGGTCGATGTGTGTGTGGGATCGTTGGTTAGCTGCGTTGTTATGCTGGGTGTTTAACCACCCCCATATTGCCATCAAGGAAAATTGTGTAAATTAAGCTCACACCGAAAGTTGAAGAGTAAACAGGAGGGTATAGTGTAGTGAAATAAAGGAAGAAAAAGAAAAAGTGCTATAGTGTTGTAGTGTGGAGTGTTGAGATACGGTATAAAAAGTTTTCTAATTAAAAATTTTTCTGTCTCTCTCTCTGGGAATCCTTATCTATGATCCTGATCCTGAAGCTGATACTCATGGGTGGTAAGTGGCAAGTGGCAACACCCCTTGTGTTGTATCTTATTCACGCCTGAGTACATTGGAAAGTATAAAGCAATGCGATATGGGTTTTTTGCATTTGGAAAGATTTTTGTTGTTGTTGTTGTTGTTGTTGTTGTTGTTGTTGTTGTTGTTGTTGTTGTTGCTGTGCTTCTTCTTTTTCTTGCGTTTATATTTCTTTCTCATTTTGATGTCTTTGCTAACGTATTTTATCGTTCTCTTCGAATATGTTGTGCAAAAAAAAAACAATGTTTATTGAAGAACTAGCTGTTACATGGGTTTTTTATGAGACAAAGTTTTGTTTTTTTTATTTCGCAATTGTCTTAGGGTAAATCTGATAGAACCGGGTTCGAAGATGGCATAAGGAGGATTTTATTTCAAATGTGATAGTATGTCATACAACAACTTCTGTTATTTCTAATTTATTTTCGTTTTAAAAAGTTGCTCAGCTTAGTTTGAAAAAATTTACTTTTTTTCAAATATGTACATTTCTATGTACCTAACCTGTACATACTAACATTCTGTGTCACAACAATAAAAATTGATTAAGAATTGATGCTAGAATTAGTTCATAGCTGCTGTATCATGCTTCTTAAACCACGCGTTCGAAATGTAAAACATTGACAATTTAGGTTTTGATGAATTTAAACAACTTGTAAGTCATATATTAGCCTACAAAGCCTAAAAACTGTTGAAGCCTTTTTTCGAAGTTTTCGATTGCATGCGAGAAAAGTTGTATGCGAGAAAAAAATTGTAGATATGCGAGAAAAGTTGTATATGCGAGAAAAGTAGCATTCGAAAAAAGTATCATGCGAGAAAAGTAGCATGCGAAAAAAGTAGCATGCGAGAAAATTTGTATGCGAGAAAAGTTGTTTGCGAGAAAAGTTCTATGCGAGATGTTGTATGCGATAAAGTAGTAGATATGCTAGAAAAGTAGCATGTGAGAAAGGTTGTAGGTGAGAAAAGTTGTATGTGAGAAAGGTTGTAGGTGAGAAAAGTTTTATGTGAGAAAAGTTGCATGCGAGAAAAGTAGAATGCGATAAAAGTATCATGCAAGAAAAGTAGCATTCGAGAGAAGTAGCATTTGAGAAAAGTTTCCCTTAATGGACCTATACATTTCCATCTTTGCAACTCAAGCTTAGTGTGAACCTAAATTCTTACTGTTTTGCAATATATGTAAATAAAATCTTTTCTAATTCAAATAAATTTGCACTTTCATTCCAATTTAAAACATATTCGCACTCCACCCAGTCCAAGGCGTTAAATTCCTTTGCCCACGGTTTTAAAAAGCTAAGCATGGGTTTAAAAACCTCTATGACTCTTATGGTCCACTGAGGCGTATACTTACTTTTATTTATTTATTTATTTATATTTTGTATGTTTCTTATTGCCAAATGTTTTATATTTTATATTATATAATCCACGGGCGTAATTGCAAAAATGACAATTTTTATTTTTTTTTATTTTGAAGTCTTAAGATCATTTTGGGAAGAAAAACAAATCAATTCCATAATATGTTTCCTCTAAAATGCTTAGCCAATATTAAATTCAATTCCACATGAATTCCTTAAAATTTTTGAAAATTAAAGAAAATTTTCTTCTTTACCTTGAAAATTAAATTAAAACAATTAAATGTTTATAAAGGTTCAATATTTTCACATAATAATACATATGCTCACTCTCTTTCGTTCTCTTCTCAGTATGTCCAATAACCCTTTGCATATTTCGTATATTCATCTAACTCTTGTCCATCTCGTTTATAGCTCTTCAACATTATCTTTGAATTTCTATCAACAATAATATCCTTGATTTTCTGCACAAGACAGTGTTTAACTATACATTAATAGGGTATGTAATATGTATGTACATATATAAGATAATATAACTAACCACATCTGAATTCAGCTTGTCTATCTGTCTCCTGTCTCTCTTCTTGCATGCAAAGAGGATAATTTGATTACAGTTAATTAATTTTGATATCACTATATCGGATGAGAGGAGAAACTACTTTCCGCCTTGTAGTTTAAATATATCCTTTGCACATGGCATGGTATACTACCAAAAGATACATATGTACATATATCCTTGCTTGCAAGTTCATATACATATGTACATATGTTGGGTTAGAGTAGGTATAGGATATTATAGTTGGTTTATAGTTGAGTATTTATACTTAGATCTATAGTTGCATCAGCATATTTGTCATTTATTAGAGACTATGTTATCCTGACATATATAGTACTCAACTCATTTCCAAGGACTCACTCTTCTACTCTTATACAACCTACTATACCTACCTAGCATGAACCGCTCATCAAATTGACTTAAGAAAAACGTGTACCGAAGATAATTTTCATCAAGGGAAAAGAAGCATGTAGTACCAAGGATATTTACATGTTATCCCTTAAAAAGGCGAAAAGCAAGAATGCAAGCAAGCAGAGAGTAGTCGCAGCAAGAAGTAGAGAAAAATATGTCATAATTCATATAGTACCTACCTACGCCGCCCTTCCCTATATACATACATATGTAGGAACATATATTATCCCTTATAGAAATGAAATTGCTGCACTTGGTTCAGAAGGAATTCTTCAGCTTCCTTATACATACATACCCTCCTATACTACCTTCCTGCAAACATTGGATGGAAAAGTAATGAAATTTTTAACACAAGTATCCTGGCTATGTGTGTTTCAATGTGTTTTATATATGATGATCCATCCTATATTACATATACATATGTATAAATAGGTATGTAAGTCAGTGTAATATGTTTGAATCTTTTCCAGAAAGGGTAATCAATCCTGATATTAAAATTTTATATTCTATATTCGGTGATTGTAGGTGGTTTTACTTTAAGTGTACACGTAAGTATTATACGTTGGGTATGCGGGATAATATCCTTCTGATAAATCTGTGTATGGGTGTGTGTTGTGAGCGAAAATAGAAATAATTTATTTGAAATCTGAAAATTCCAACAAGTTATTAATAAATTTTGGAAAGTGAAAAATTGCACATTAAGATTTATTTCATGGACAAAAAAAAAAATACAATAAAAAAAACTTTGAGCTTAGAGTTAGAGGGACGATATAGATTTTGATGCTTTAACGCACTATTTCAAATTTTTACTTACAGTATGTATACAAGTTATGGTTATGGCTTCTTAAAAAAATAGAGCTCGAGATTTTGATCAAGGGAGACAAAAAAAAATATGATCTCCCAATTCTGTCCTCGTGTCTGTATATTTGTCTGACTGTATGACTACAGCATAATCGGATAGGTCGATTTTGAAACTTTGGAACCGTTTTTTGGACGTTGTCCTCTAACAATTTTTTTTACATCTTTTTGAAGACCAAAAATAACATTACCTGTAATATTAAATTAAAAAAAAAATTATTTTTCTTAGAAATCTCTCTCCATAGATTAAACAAATCTGTTAATTCAAATAGGTATAGGCTACCTTTTAGTGATTTTTTTTTAATGGCATCTCCCATAGAACCATTTACATATTAGATTTTCGATTTTCTGTTCTTAAAAACTGTTGAACGGATTTTGGTAATTTTTGTGTGGAAATATGTAGTTTTAAAAATTTAAATAAGATTGGATACCAAAATATTGAAAACGAAATATTTTTTGAATTTTTAAAAAAAGGTTGATTTTTTTTTTTTTTTTTTTTTTTTTTGAAAACTCTATTGAGAGTTATTAAACTTGGCACCAACCGTGTTTTTAAAACATTATCTGGGAAATTTTTCTAGAAAACGACTTAGACGATTTTGATCAATTTTTATTTGGATGATCTACCATTTCTACCACAAACATTTTTTTTTTAATTAACCGCTTTAAACTGTAGAAATTTTTTTTTTTAATTTAAAAATTAAATTTAAATTATTTTTTCCTAAGAACTACTTATGATTACAAAAAATATTGAATATTAATATTTTCAAAAAAAATAAGACTAAACAAAATGTAAATTAAAATTAATAAATATAATTTTGAAAAAAAAAAAAAAAAATTAAGTGAAATTGAAAAAGAAATTGTTAAAAAAATAGTCTAAAAAATATTCAGTTTAAAAAAAAAAAGTAGTTAAAAAACCTACCGTATACAAAATCTGTTAGTTTAAAAATAAAAAAATTAGTTTTAAACATTTTTTAGTAAAAAAAATGTTTGTTTGTAAAAAATAACTTTATTTTACTAAAGTAAAAAAAAAAATTTTTTAAATTTAGTTTATTTTTATTTAATATCTAGAAAATGTCGATTTTATTCTTGTAGTATCTTGTAATATCGACACAATGTTAATTTTAAAATTGTTCAGTTAGAAAAAATTACAAAACAATGGATTTTGACAAAAAAATTGTTAAAATCCGATATTTTAAAAATGAGTTAATGACTTTTTTCGAAATTAAATTTCTAATTCTAAATTAATACATATGTACATACCTACTTAAACTGACCATTTTTTTCCTTCAAAAATTTGAAAAATATTTTTTTCTTTAAAAAACGGCTCTATTTTTTTTTAAATTTTCTTGTCCTAAACTGAGAATTTGTAACAAAAAAAAAAATCTGAAAGTATTAATTCAATCGTTACCATAAATGTTTCACTCTTTTACATACACGTGTACATAAAGCCTAAAAACAAATTTCCAATTTTCTAGAATACTTTCTCTTGTAGCTTTAAATCTTTTATGTTCTTCTATAATCCTCTCTATAATACCGATTGGACTATAAATCAAAGAACTCTTAGGCCATAACGACAAACAGTCAAGTCAATTTGGTTCTTAATCCTGATTGAATAATCCTCGCTCAATAAAATAAATCACCGAAAACAACTTTCAAACAATAAAAATTGGTCCCTAAAAAAAAACAAAAAAACAAAAAAACAAAACAAACAAAAGTTTCATCAATAAAAAATCTTTGATCATTTTCTTCTCAAAAAAAAAAAAAGAAAAAATTATATCCAAAATGATGAAAAAAATCATTACATTTTATTTTTTTCTCTTCACAAAATTACAACCTTGAAAATATCACAAAAAAAAAAAATTCAAGAAACCAAAATGATGAAGTTCTTCCATCACCATACCCATCAAATAGCAATTTAAAAACTGTCCACTTACCAATTTCGTTTTGACATATCCACAGCCACAGTCATCTCAAGCCAAAGAAACACAACAACACAAAAAGAAAAAAAAAATCGTCAATAAATATCGTGTACAGAGATGAAAGCAAAGAAGAAGCAATTGATCATATCCCTTACCCCCTCACACAAATATCGATTAGAGTTAAGGTCATCCTCTGATGTCGTTTCTTCTTAAATTCAATTTTGAATTTCTATTTTTTTTTTTTTTGTTTGTTGCTTATATTTTATCCTTGTGACCAAAACCAGGCCAACCAAATGATAAAACTTTTCATCCGTCATAGAATGATGATGATGATGGGGGAACAAACTCTCTGTTCATCTCATGCAAGGACATTCAAATATCTACTAAACAAAAAGAAAAAAAAAAAAAAAAAAAGGACGAAGACGAGCTTCCAGGTTATATAGCTGTTTCGAATCGCTCCTCGTTCACTTTTTTCCCGTTGAAGTTTCTTTAGGCCAGGCATACAAATTTACAGACACGTCCGTCGAATTAGGAGATAACTCAATTTATCTCTTGAACAGAAGCAGCCGAAGAAATGATGCGGGGAGCAGGTATTTCATCTGGTTAGCCCCACAGGCACAATTGGAATAGCTGGACTCCGGACTCCGGACAACAACGACTTACGACTATAAGAAAAGAAAAGACAGAAAAGGTATATTGAGGAGGATATATTTTCTCTTATTCTCGAACGGACGCCATCATCCACTTGATTATCTTTTATCTCGCAGCAATATGATGGCCTGATGGTTTTTCATCCCCCAATGACTAACTTCAATAAAAATTGATAAAATAATATGGATTTCTTGAGTTTTTTTTTTTTTCTCTTCGTTGTCCCGTTACTTTGAGTATTTGCCGTTGTATACAGAAGATTGAACTCTGCCCGCGAGACCAATAAACCGAATTGACAAAGGTTTTTTTTTTTTTGTGTGAAAGAATGTTAAGATGCGTGTCAGTTGCGTCACTGTTTTTTTTTTTTTTTTTCTTTAGTATAAAAGGTCCACCACCGATCTGATACTAGCAAACTGAGCTTCAGATAAAATTAATAGACTTTTGGTTCAGGTTTATACTTTAGACAATGAAAAGGCATGCTATATAGTTGGGGTTTGGACAAATGTGTTTCCAACGAAACAACGAGGTAAGGGAATCCTGATGTGGCACGGGGGTATATTTCAGGGTCCTTTAATGATTTTTGTTCTTCGTTTATATATCTATAGAATTTTCGTTGAGTTGTATGAAAGGATAATTCACAAGCCTTATAGGTATGTATACCTACTGTATAGGGATTCAGCTTTTTGTCATCTTCCAATATACATTTAATATGTAACATCTTGTTGTGACATATTTTTGATTGAATAAGGAAAGAGAATCAGGAAGCTCTCTAAGAAATTCTTTGTATAAATGTATACCTATGTATGTATCTAAAAATTGTGAAAGGGAAAAGACGATTTGTACAAAAGTGGTTTTCCATATAGAAGACCACTTTTTGGGCGACACACAAAATATGAATGTTGTATGGATATTGTTATGGGAATTGCACACTTATAAGAATTATACAAACACACATACATATTTACATATGTATATCGTTGTATATAAATCATGATGATATTCTGTTGTTATGTTTAATATTATTTCGAAATGTTTTGTATATGCGGAAAACATTTTTGGGGTTATAGAATTTTGTCATGTTGTGTTATGGTCGATCTAAGGGTATATATAAGTATGAATCTAGTTCCAATAACCGACATAACTGACAATAGATTTGACTTATTAGATTGAATATTATTTTGAAGAGAATTGGAAGGAAGAATAAGAAATGTACATTCAATATGTCAAAGAGGGAATATTATATAGAGAACATAAAAGAGTGAAAGCAGAAGGAAGTGTTACTTTTGTATTTTATTTATTTTAGGCTTTTTGTGTTTGATTTCTATAAATTTTTTACAATTTTTGTGTATTTGATAACAACAAGTTTTGAGTTCACTAGGTTACCACATTCAAGACAATTGTTTATGATAAAGGTTAAAAAGGGATTTCTACGTAAACCTTGGTCAAAGTTTGATCAAAATTGGTCAATAAAGTCTTTGATTTGAGTAAATTTAGTGGTGTGACAGCTCGTTGAGAGCCTGTGTCTTATATGACGTACAAACTCTCAGGCATTCCTGGTTGCGTGTTATAATTTAGGAAAAATGTATGTGACTTATAATTTCCTACTGAATCCAGACGGGTAAAGCGTGAGAAGGCACTTATAAATCACAAGAGATACTCTTAAAGGATATGCCATTTCTTCGCATGAGGCAGTACCCCAGGAAAAAATGTTTCTTTTTTTTTTTTTTTTTTTCAAAGTAAAATAAGATGGTAGTACCCCATGGAGTAATGGTTAGTGCATAGGTTTGTTACGCCGCCGTCGAAGGTCTTGGGTTCGATTCCCAGCCTATGCCACCTAAAAACAGAAATGTTTTTCACGGGTTATTGCCTCTTGCGAGGAATTGACAAATCCTTCCAGAAAATTAATTGTCATGAAAATATGCTTCTTACCTTAGCCGTTCGTATTCTGCAGAAAATTGTAGGCCACCTCTCCATTCCTGGTGAAAACACGCACACAGGAATGGTTAAGAGTTATAAGTCACTAAGCCCTGGTTCTGCACGAGCTATCGGTATTTTATTAGTTGATCAAAAAATTCGGCTTTTTTCGATCATTCGAACAAAACCTTATATAGTTGTGTATCTAAAGATGAAGGAAGCCCTAACCTTTGCCGTAAATCGAGGATAAGCAAGTTTGTCTAAAATTTAAGCTCTTGGTGCAAGTTTAATCTACTTTTAATACATTTTTTTTTTTTTTTTACTGGGAAGTCTTCCTTATTTTCTATGTACCTAATTGAAAACTACCACTTCAATCTTCCATGTTCCAGTTCCATGGTTTACTTACCAAATTCCAAAAAATCCAACGTCAATTAAAATTTTTCGTTGGCCAAATAAGCTTCAATAGCTTCACACATCAATTATAGCATTTGACTTCCTCTATAATATAACATTATCATATCAGCTTTATCCTTAATTTTTGAATCAATTAAATAACCTCAATAAATTACTAAGCTATTTTAGGCCATCAAATCCCAATTCTGTATACCTCTACCACAATTGACAGCCCTTTAATTCATCCTGTCATTGCACAGCGACCATCAGAACAGCAATGCATGCATATTATAACCTAAATCGCGATTAGTATGTGTGTGTCTGTGTGTATTGTCCTCATTAAATGTTTTATTGCCAATGCAATCATGTATAATCGTAGATATATGCGTGTATGTTTGTTACCGAAATACCCCTGAGACAGAATAAGATTTTGATCTTCTCATCTCAACTCAAATGTTATGTGTGTGTGTGTGTGTCCTAAACGCCGTTAATGTCTAACAGCATCTAAATCCACCGTTTGCCATTTATTGGTATCTATCGCAACCAATCATGTCTATGTCAATCTTCATCAAAGCCAAATTAACGCATGTTAACTCAATTGTTATGCTAGGTACCATAGATCCACACACACGCCACGCCACGCTACACACTCACATTTTCAAACCTATTTACAGGCTTAAGCACGTAGATCCTTAATACCTCATTACAGGTTTCTATCTCATCTCACACTTAATTTGTTTGACAAGCGTCGTTGTCATCAGCATAGTCATCGTCCTCAGTCGTCAACGGTCGGCAGCGGCGGCGGGTTCTTTACACTTAAAATAACGACCTGTTTATCGCAGGACACCCAGGCGTATGTGTAACATTTTTGTTCGCCCATGTTATTTGTTTCAATGACAGAGGAGCAACAAAAAAAAAAAATTAAACTTAAATCACTTTCGGTTTGGATTCCACTCAAGGATAATTCTATTCATGAAGTGGAAAATGACAGCTGAAAGGGATATTTGAACAAAATCTTCAAAACCATACCCGCATCGGCATATAAATAAGAGTGTTTGTGTTTATTAAAGAAAAAAAAAAAACAAACAAACAAAAACGTTTCATCGTTTCATTTGCTTATTTGTCACAATAAAGTGGAAAAAACACACATTCACAACGACACAACGAAACAAATACTATGTCCACTCAATGAATATTGAAGAGGCAAGTTGAATGTCCTTGTAAGGACCTCTCACTAATATATTTGCCTACCCGTGTGGCACGTGAGTTCATTAAACATCTTTGATTGTGCGATAGATATTGATTGCCTGCTAAAAACAAAACATCAAATAACGATACACGGACAAATGCAAAGAAAAAAAAATAGAAAGCCGTGAAAAAGGACCTTCTTTCAATAAAGAAGAAGACTAAGTTGTAAGCAAACAACGAAGAAAATACCCTTCAAATGAATCTGATTTAATAGTTGATTGATTGATGGTAACGACAAACAACGACGTTAGCTAGTTAGTTCAGTTATGTAGGCGTTGATAGGCTCAGCAGTAGCAGTAGCAGCAGCAGCAGCAGCAGCAGCAGCAAAGGAAGAAAGAAACAAGGATGCGTCGCCGTCGCCGACATCGTCGGTCGTCGTCTTTTGTGCGTCGAGTCCAATTACAATGAATAATTGTTTCAGAGATACAATTTTTATGTCTTTGTTTTTTGTTTTTTTTTTCTGAAAGTGAGAAAGGACCCTCTTACTATATACAAGTTGTTAAGGAAGAGGCCATTATAGGCTTGAAAATACTGGTCATTATTTTTGGAATGAGAAAAATCGAAGAGGATTAATGACCAACCTACTTGTAAAACCAATTTATCCGAAAAACGATGAAAATGATTTATTAGATTATTTTTCATGATGAAGTGTTTAACTTCGATGTTGTACATAGCTATAGGTTGAGTGAACCTACATATATTTAAGTCAGTTTAAGAGTTAAGACCCATTTTTGATAATAGTTAAGAAAAAAAGTAGGTCTTTGTTTTTTGAGCATACCGAATAGTTCTGGTATTTATTTGAATTAAATTAATTAAGGCGCATTTATATGAATTTGAAGGTCTAAGGTAATGGTTTACCCTTAATTTTGAAATTTTTACATTTTTTGGAAGTCATAAGGGCTGGTACGGGCGGACTTAATGGAATGGAATGTATATCTTTAAGAAAAACTGGTGGAAACCAACAAAATAGTAAATCTGAATAAATTTTCTTGTTCAAAATATCATTCTACAGCAAACAGTGGGACCGAAACCTGCAAATTTGGGACAAAAATCGCTTGTTGGTATAATTTTTTTTTTTTTTTTGTATTTTAACCCACTGATTTGAATAGTGCTGTGCATTCTAAGACAATAGGCGATGAGAAGTTACAATTTTTTCATTACAGTATGTCATTTTAAAAGAAATAATTTCTCGAAGAAGAAAAACATGTTTTGAAAGATTTTAAGTGAATATTGTAGTAGGAAGGCCGCTTATGGTATCTCACTTTCATTTAAGGTATTTTAACAAAATTACGATTTTTGTATTTATACTATCTATAGTCTGCCTAGCTTTGCACTGAATTTTTTATCGATTTTAGAATTTTAAAAATTAAAAATAAAATTTATTCATAAGTTCTCTTGACAATGAATTTTTTTTGGACCGCGTAAATAATTTGTATACACAAATGTTACGCCCTCTGTTGGCGATCCCCATTTCGTGAGGGATAAATTTAGCCGATTGTCGATTTCGTATTATTTGTCATTCCTTAGAATTAATATTTTCTCTTTCCCATTCAAAATGGAATTTGCAGATATTCGCCAACATCAACTCCTGAAAGTATGCAATTTCTGGTTTTCTCAATTTTTCATTTATCCAGTCGAAATTTCTAATTTTCGACTCCGTAGTGTCTTAACTTGGTTCAATATGAAAAAATCTCAATTCGAATCCGATGATGTTCAGTCGAGTTATGCGCATACAAGCAAAAAAGTAAATAATTTGTATATGTATATTATTTAGGCGTAGCAGTCCAACACGATCTCATTTTCGTGATTAACAAAATTAGGTGATTTTGAATTCCGTATTGGTTAAAATTCTTTAAAATCCATATATTTTCCCCTTCCCATACAAAATGGAACTGTCAGATACCACTTCTAAAAGTATGCAATTTCAGGTTTTCACGATTTTGCAACCTTTTTGTTTAAACTTGCACTTTTCGGCTCCGTTGTTTTCCTACTTGGTTCAATACGAATCCAACAAAATAATCCCCATGCAAATCAGATGATGTTCAGCCGACTTATTGGCGTACGAACAAGAATCCATTTTTTTTTTTAATATTTAGACCATAAGCTATGAACGTTGTGAAAGAGAATAAATTTGAAAATATTGAAAGAATGTAAAAACAAAAAATAACTAATTTATGATTAATTTCTAATCTTCCCGTTCCCAACATGAATCTTCTTCTCAAAAATACATTCCACAAAAGTTGCCATCCATAACCTTATAGTTCGTACATACCTCTCTCTTAAATCCATCAATTCTGTTCTTGCGCATATCTCCTTACTCTCTTAAACAAAAAAATTCAAAATTTTCGGGAGTAAAATTTTTTCCCATAAATAGTTGTAGATACAACTTGCTATAAAATTTTAGGACTAGGACAAATTTTCGGACTAAAGGTAGGCTTATTAATAAAAAAAAAATTATTTCTACTCACTCTCCAAATTTCTTTCTCTCTCTCAATCTCTTTCTCGATAATTTTTCTCTCTGAAAATTCATTTAACTTACATTTGTTGTATAAAATGCGACAAAATATCACGAAAAAATTCAGTACTATAACGGTTTTCGTCGATGAAACAAATAATTATCCTTCCAACCGGTGTTTTGAATCGTTTCATATCACAGCCTAGATTTAAAAAAAAAAACAAAACTAGAATTCCAATAATTGCGAGAGTATATAGATAAAGAGCTAGAGCTCTTTTTTTAAATTTTGGTTGAAAACAGAAATGCTATAAAAAAAATACGAAATCCAAACCATTCTTTATCTTCAGTCTTGATGCGGTTTCGTTTTGAACAAGTGCGCTAGTTGTGAAATATTTAATGTACTATATCTCAAGGATATATAAATAAAGGCAAGGATTATGCTTCTCCATTAATTGTGGCAGTTGTGGTTCTAGTTCTAGAATTTTGTTTTTACTATACTTCTACACACATTTTTTTTATTGTGTTTGAAAAAAAAAATAAAAATAAAAATAAAATAACCACCCTCAATTTTTGTTGCCACAAAATAAAAAAAAAACTCAAATAAATCAAAGTCCTGAAACAAATCAAGAATTCTCAAGGATCAGCTAAAAAGCAAAGCAACTCAACCAGGAATACCTTCTACCTACCTACATACTTCTTCATTTTGCTGTTTCCCAATAGCCTTACCGTACTTATTTATTTATGCGGCAATAATTTTTTTCCTCGCCTTTATTTTATCCCGTATTTTTTCTTCGTCGTCTTTCATTCGTTGTTTGGCGTGGTCGTCTGTCGGATTTTTTTTTTTTTGTGGTGACGGTGTGTTAGAAAGACGGACGGTGGTGGTGGCGACGACGACGACGACGACGACGGTTAAGGATATATTTCCGAGTTATTCGTCCTTTCCATCAAAAGCAAAACCAAATCAACTACCCCAACCAACCAATAAAATATACACAAAATAAAAAAGGTAAAATGAAACCACAGGGAAAGTTCCTTCCGAACGTTGTTTGAATAATTAATCATAATCAGCTTTTGGATTATTGTTTACATTTTACTATATAACAAGTGAGTCCTGGAGAGAAAAAAAAATTAATCCCATGCAAAGGGGACTGCGAAACACGACTGTGGACAATTGTGAATTGTCAAAAAAATAATAAAAAAAAAAACACACACACATAAGTACCAGCACTTTTAAGAATATTATTTAACTTAATGCTCAGTGATTTATGACTGAAGGGATTCACGACATCAGCGAGGCTGCAATGACGTTAATTGAAAAGCCACATTCAATATCCTTGTCAAAATTATTGATAATATCTTCTTTAATTGCAATGAAAAATGTGAAAAGTAAAAAGAACGTAGATTTTAAATAAAAAATATATTTATATTAATTATAAGCAATTTATATAAAATAAAGGAAAAAAATAAGGATTGATACTAATAATTATTAAAAATCTGTTTTCAAAAAAAAAAATTTAAAGAGTGAAGAAGATATGTTGCAAAGTGATCATGTGTGAGATAATCCTTTAAACAGGATAATACTAAGTGAAGTGAAATGTGTTGAGAAAAAAAAAATACCAAAAAAGAAAAAAGAATTCAATTCAAAAGGAAAAAAAAATATTTGGATGAATGAATTGAATACCTAAAAGGATTAAAGAAGATTAAAAAAAAAATAAAATTTATAACGAAAACTTCCGAATACATATAACAAAAAAAAAATAAAAATATAAAACAAGGTTAACGTTGTACGGAATAAAAGGAAAGATAAACTCCTTAAATTAAAAAAAAATTAAAAAAGGATAAAAGTAGGTACTTTGAACGCGGCGCGGCGGCGGCATCAGCATCAGCATCTCGGCATCAAAGACGTCTCGTTAAAATTTTAAAGATTGGCAACAACTTGGATTAACCAAATGAAAATCTTTAATATCATGGAGGTGTTTCTTGTTGCTAATCATTTGATGTAAGTGATGTTTGTTTTTTGATTAAATTTTAATTAGGTACGAGTGTACATATGTATGTATAATGTATATGTATTTATATGGAATTTCTGCTGTAGAAGCAATTAGACATGATTTTCTTTATAAAATTACAAACAAAATTGGTTTCTTTTTTAATTATTTAATTAAATCTTATGTGGTTGGGAATGTTCTTAAATAGTAGAAGATAATTAAATATTTGAACTTTGGAAATAAAAGGATTAAGTATAAAATACATTCATAGAATTTTTTGGCTTTTCTGATTTTGGTTTTGATTTTATTGACTTTGATTGGAATTGTTGAAACAAATCTTCTTCTAACCTACATATGTCCGTTTAGGGTAAAGTTAAATAAATTATGACTTAGCTATAGGTAGTTATAGCTAAGTTAACACATTTGTTCATGTCGCCAAAAATATGTTCACAAATATTGTTCACTTTATATTTTTTTTTTTTTTTTTTGGGTAAAATCAAAAAAGTCTGTGTACAAATATTGCACTGATGAATTTTCAATTTTTGTCTTTTAGACGATGTATTTCTAGAATTTATACTGAATTTTTTCCTATTAATATTTTTCTTTTTTCATTGTAACTTCCTTGTAGGTATTTCTTTCAAGAAAATAAAAAAATAATATAGCTCCTACGTTAGATGATATCCCGATTGAATTTTTTAAAAACTTAGCTCGACAAATATTTTTATCAAATATTTAATAAAATTTTTCTAAATGTTTTCATTCATTCGATCTTTTTGATAATTTACCCAAGAACTGTATAAGCATTTCGGAGCTAAGTTATTTTCGGAAATTTATTTTTAAAATTTTCTCATCAAAGATTTTTCGAGATGAATTAAAAAAAACAAAATTCCAGTGTAGATCTGAGACATCTGTGGTAGGCCGCCAAAAGGTTGAATTTTCAGTCCACTTATATTTGCTAGTTTTATTTATAATTTTGAAAATCTTATCTTTCGGTGAGGCAAATATTAAAGTGTTGAATTTATTATTACTATGCCCTTTTAATTTTTTACTAAAGATGTAAAAGTGTTAAAAAAAAGTTGGTTAAAGTGTTAAGTCCTAGGTACTTCAATTTCTTCACAACTTTAGTTTTCATAGTCTCTCCTAACATTCAGGTTTATACTCCGAAAATTGTTTCAATACTGAAAAGTTGTGAAGGAATTCAAGTATGTACCTTATTAAATTAAAAAAATAACAGAAGTTAAGGATCACCCTTAATATATAATATTGAATATAATTCAATTAAAAGTTCAAGTGACCTTTAATCAAAAACGTGTTTGACGCCCATGATTCAACAGTGGACTCATCAATTAAATACTATCTTGTTTTTCTTTTTATTTCTAAATTTCGGCTTCGGGCGATTTTTAGTGTCTTCTCCTATATTCCAAAAAATATAGGCCATCCACAGGATATTTGCAAAAATAGGAGCAGCATATCGGGAAATGGTGTAAATTGATGTCTCTTAAATTAGTAGGACCAACGTCAGCAAAACAAATTTTTTGTGACGTCACCATTAGGCTTTTATTAAGTGCTGCAGTACTTTTGTTGTTATTTGCTGTTCTGGTAACTTGATTTCAAGTTAAGCAGACCAATTACCGGAAAATTCTTAAACGCAAACAAAAAGAAAAGTTTAAGTATTTTATTTAGGAGCTGTTTAAGGAATCAAAAAAAGAATTCCCAAAAAATTGTTTTAAAAAAAAAATCTCACAAAAAATGGTTAAAAAAATACTTTTCTGTTTTCCCATAAAATATCATGTTCTGCTAACTTTAATTCGATTTTTTGAAATTTTTTTTTTTTTAAAGTCTCCCTCTCCATAAGTTGACAGTTTCAAAATTCAATAAAGATTAAAAAATACTTTTTTGTTGTTCATTATCCAGAAATGATGTATAGGCGCATTGTGGGTTTTTATTTTTGTTTAGTTTTCATTAAATTCTTGCTTTCCTGGGTAAAGTTAGTTCTCGATTTTAGCTTGGCAAGTGAAAAGATGAATTTCTAAAATTAGATTCCATTCTCTTGTGTTTTTCCTAATTTTGAAAAAAACGTCTAGCGCTTAATCGTCCTCGAACTACATTTTCAAATAATTACCTTTTAAACACAAAACTGTTTTTTTTTTTTTAGATTTGGGTCATTTTTTATATTTACCCAAATTCACTTTATGAATATGGAATTTTGTTTGTCTTTTTTTCCTCAGCTTGTTTACACAACAAAACTCAAAAATGTCATTGAGAAACCCTGTTAATGTAACTGATATTGATGAGAAAGAAAATTTAAAATCAGGGGAAATTTTTTCCTTTTTCACCCTATCAATAGCTACATTTTAAAAATATCCTCGGAGTACATTTTCTAAATATAACTTTTCGAAAACGAAATAAACGTTGACAGTATTTTTTTTTTATTTTATCCCAGTTCACCTTATAAATGGCTACATTTAAAAAAAAATAGCCATCTCTTAAGTAAAGCCTTTCAAACTGAATTTTTTTTTGGCATATACTATGTAGGTACATATGTATGTACATACGTACATCGTCAAATCTGTGAGTTTCAACGTCCCTCGATTTCTCAATTGGCCTATACCCTATACCCTAATGGATGGAGACAAAATTAAAATTAGGTTTATAGCATAATATTTATGTAAAGAAAATTCACTAGACCATATAAATTAACTAGCAAAACAGGTACCTCCTACAATTTTTTTTTTCGAATGAAACCTTGAATTAAAATATCATTTTTTTATAGCTATTATTTTGAAAGCTTTTATCGACGAAATATTCAAACAAAAATAACACTTAAATTCCAATTCATCTTAATTTTATTCCAAAAAAAAAAAACAGAAAGATTTTTTTTTTGTTTAACTCGTAAAATAAACCTTCGTGATAATATAATCCCTATATACTCACCAAAATAACATTAAAAACGAAAAAATGAACGAACAAGAAAATAAGAAAACAACTTCATGCTTTTGCTTTGCGTGTTTTTTTTTTTTTTTTTTTTGGTGGCGAAAATTGGTTAATATTTTAAGAATACCTAAGTTTGTCGAAATAAAAAATTTGTTTTATTATCGAAGCTTGTTTTGACATAAAAATCACCCACAATATTTCGTACCTTAAAAATGACGAATTTAGAAGTTTTTTTTGCTTTTTTGTTGATAAATTTATAGAAGGTAAATTGCTTTATGCAAAGAGTATAGTGGGAGGTTCTTTTGTCCAAAATGACGATTAAATTGTTCAGAGGGTTGTTTTTTTCTGATAACTAGTTTGTATAAAGGGTGGTACCTACCTATTGTGCTAATGCTAATTTTTTTTGGGTTAAATAGTGCAATTAAATAATCAAAAGAGAATAGCTTAGTCACGAAGAGAGGTTGCACTCTTTTTTAACGCGTTTTATGCGGTTCAATTAATCTAGATTACAATTACGTTTATTTGAATATTATTAAAGAAACGTAAAGGCAAAGGTAATTTAATGGGTGTGGGAATATTTAAGGCTTTAATTTTGTAAGAAGGCAGACCTTTGGAAATAATTTTTCAAGCTTAAATTTGTCCCATGTGAATTTATATCGATTTTTATAGCTAATGGTAATTAAATAAAATATCATGTGACAGCACATATAATCATAATAACAAAAAATCCTACATGTCTCCATCAGTACTGTGCTGACTTATTACACCTCGACGAGTTTTTACAAGTAAACTTGATTTTTTTAGCTGACGAGTGAAATTGACAGTTTTAATACATTATACAATGGAAGTCTCCACTATTTTTTTTTTGCACAAAAGTAATCGAGCGCACATTAAACATGGATTATATAAATCAAAATGTCGTTTTGATTCTCCATTACTTAATTTGACTAATGAAGATAGTACAAAATTATTAAGTACATATACATAGTCTCCATTTTTTTCACATACAATTTGATGTAGATAACACCAATTCTATGCTGAAAATTACATCTTTATGGCTTTTTCTATACTTATCGACGACCGAAATAAATAACTTTAAAGAATTAAAATTGGTACAAGTCTCCACATTATTTTTGTAAATAATTTATGGAGCAGACAATATTGAAATTCTGGTTTAAAATGCGATGGATTTTTGTTTTTTATTGTGTAATTTGACAAAATTTGCAACTTCGCAATATTACTATGTATGTATATAGAAGTCCCCACACAATATTTTGAGGTGTAGCAACTCTACACTCTTTGTCCATAATAATCTTCTTTACTTTTACGTAAAAAACTTTCCAAGAAATGATATAATTGCGTGTTTTAAGATTCTCTTTGCATTACTTTAACAAAAAATTATTAGCAAATTAAGCGCTCTACTCTTTACATCATATCGTTTCCTTACTTCAACATGATAGTACAATTTCCTATAGGTATCAAAATTTGGTCAATATTAGAAGATGTTTTTTTACGTACCGGTTCAATTGACAATAAAGTATGACTTCTCTTTAGCGAGGATATGTAAAATAAATTTAAATTTTATCTTACCTTTCAATAAAAAAAAAAACTTAATATTTAATTAATTTAATAAAAAAAATATAAAAATGACTTTTCCTATTATTCTTTACAACAAAGTCTCCTTTATATTTTTTTTGCCATAATACAATTTCCATTCATTATAAATTATTCGGCTTCATTAAATCTATCAGTTAAAGATAAAGAAAAAAAAAACCACAGAACCTTCCAGCTTTCCAACAGGAACCACATTAATTCTCTCACAAAATAAAAAAAAAATAAAATGATCATTACCATTATTTCCGGATTTCCGGAACATGGTGTAGGATTACACAAAAAAAAGTAATGTTTCTCTAACACAATCAGTATATACATATTATTATCTATATACACACATTAAACGACGACTTCAGGATACGAAAAAAAAAAATGAAATAAAATAAAAACGACACAAAGAAAAGTAAAGAGATTATTGTCATTTTTCAAATTAACTTTGTGAAATTTTTGCAATTAGATAGATACGCACGTATTCACATTTTTTTAAAATTACTCCAACCGCAGGCTAAGCATCTCTCTGTGTATAAAAAGGAAAGTGAGATATTTAAATTTAAACAAAATTTTGTTTTTATTTTTATTTTATTTTTGTTTTTGTTTTGTATTTTTTTTAATGAAAATTTATATTTAATGAATTTAATTATGCAAATCAAGTTTTCTGGTATAATTCATTTTTTTGTGTTCAACAAAAAAATAAATAAAACGCATGAATAGGGCGCATCAACTTGCTCTGAAAATGCGGGTAATAAAAATTTTAAACGATTTTTTTTTTTTATTATTTCATTTTAATTTCTTTGAAAGTGATGATTATTTCTTTCCATGTGATTTTAATTTTAAACACTTAAATGCGTTTGAAGCAAAAGAAAAGACCTTAATACAACAATATCAATGAAATTTTCAATTAAGTCTCCACCTTTTCTTCACACTTGATAATTTAAATATTACCCAATTCTTCGAAATTTTTTGTTGTATGGGCCTTTTCATTTTACATCATCAGCGTCAGCGTACCTAGTAGTAGTCTTTCGACTATTAATTGAATCGGAAAATTGGACATCGTCATGATATACACTTTTAGTAGATAAGTATATATATTTATAGAAGTCTCCACACGCTT
Source organism: Epistrophe eligans (assembly GCA_951394125.1). Classification (NCBI taxonomy): domain Eukaryota; kingdom Metazoa; phylum Arthropoda; class Insecta; order Diptera; family Syrphidae; genus Epistrophe; species Epistrophe eligans. Next base: position 109,260,399 of record OX596028.1, read on the forward strand.
TTCGCAAGCAATGTATTGTACAGAAATTATGCAAGAATTATGTATATTGGAAAAAATTACATTTAAATAACTATTTATTGCTGCATTATGAAGTTAAACCTTTTAAAATTTTGCAATTGCAACTATGTAATAAATTATGAACTCTCCACTATTTTTTGCACACAATTTATTGTTAAAAAAATAATTACATAGGAGAAAATAGCATAGTAATGATTTTTCGTAGTTTGACGAGTAAAATTAACATTTATAATACATTTCACTATGTCTCCACTTTTTTCCCTGAACACAAGTTATAAATAGTATGAACATTAAACTTAAACTATATGAGACAAAATTAAATTTTGAGTACAATTTATCCTCCGCTTTACGTGATTTGGAGGATGAGATTGAAAATTGCAGAAAATTGTAAAGTAGTGGAGACTGTCCACTCTTTTTTAGAACTCAATTTACAGATGATGACATCAATTCTATTGGGAAATTTATTGTCTATGGCTTTTTGTAGATCGATGAGAAAGAAAAAGAAAATTTTAATGCATTATATGGTAGAAGTCTCCACTCCATTTTTGTAAGTAATTTATGAACCAGAATATACAAAAATTGTGTGGAAAAGATTAGATATTTTGTGATAGATTTTTGTTCTTCATTGTATAATTTGCCAACTCAACTATTTTCCTAATAAGAAGTATCCACACCAGCGAAGTTGACACGTACTGTTCCTACATTTGGAGTTCAATTTCTACCATGTTTTTTTTTCTAAAATAATTATGTATCTGCTTAAAATATTTATTTTATTGAAAAAATTAAATTCCGATGAATTTTCTTATCTTGAAGAGCGAAATTTGTATTTTAATGCATTTTATGAGAAAAATGTCTTCATTGTTATTTGTTTTCACAAAAATTTACACTTTTAGTAGATAAGTATATTTATAGAAGCCTCCACACGCTTTTCGCAAGCAATGTATTGTACAGAAATTATGCAAGAATTATATATATTGGAAAAAATTACATTTAAATAACTATGTATTTATTGCTGCATTATGAAGTTAAACCTTTTAAAATTTTGCAATTGCAACTATGTAATAAATTATGAACTCTCCACTATTTTTTGCACACAATTTATTGTTAAAAAAATAATTACATAGGAGAAAATAGCATAGTAATGATTTTTCGTAGTTTGACGAGTAAAATTAACATTTATAATACATATTTCACTATGTCTCCACTTTTTTCCCTGAACACAAGTTATAGTATGAAAATTAAACTTAAACTATATGAGACAAAATTAAATTATGAGCACAATTTATCCTCCGCTTTACGTGATTTGGCGGATGAGATTGAAAATTGCAGAAAATTATAAAGTAGTGGAGACTATCCACTCTTTTTTAGAACTCAATTTACAGATGATAACATCAATTCTATTGGGAAATTTATTGTCTATAGCTTTTTTTAGATCGATGAGAAAGAAAAAGAAAATTTAAATGCATTATATGGTAGAAGTCTCCACTCCATTTTTGTAAATAATTTATGAACCAGAATATACAAAAATTGTGTGGAAAAGATTAGATATTTTGTGATAGATTTTTGTTCTTCATTGTATAATTTGCCAACTCAACTATTTTCCTAATAAGAAGTCTCCACACCAGCGAAGTTGACACGTACTGTTCCTACATTTGGAGTTCAATTTCTACCATGTTTTTTTTTCTAAAATAATTATGTATCTGCTTAAAATATTTATTTTATTGGAAAAATTAAATTCCGATGAATTTTCTTATCTTGAAGAGCGAAATTTGTATTTTAATGCATTTTATGAGAAAAATGTCTTCATTGTTATTTGTTTTCACAAAAATTTACCGAATCATGAAAAAATATGTCATATGACTAGTTTGTGTTTTTTTTCGATAATTTATTCAACCATAGAAAATTATATATCTTGAATTATTTTCGTTTAACAAAACCGATACATGCTCCCTTTGGCAATTTAAAAACCACAGAGCAATTAAATGAGTATTTAACCACCAAATTTTAACTAAAATAATAAAAAAAATAAAAATCTAGATTTAATATTTTTTGTAATTACCCAGAGATTATTTTTGTTTTAAATTTTGGTTTCCAAATAAATGCATTCATATATGTAGTATACATTCATAGATAATTGAAAATATACAAATCCAATAAAAATGATAATATTACTAGCTAATACATATGAGTTACACTAACAAATACGACTAAATAATATAAACGTGTCAGAAAATTTAATTATATTTAAAATTCTATTAAAATAAAATATGTTTTTTTTTGTCAGTCAGCGGCAATAATATGACTCATTTAAGCATTTGAAAAATAACTGAAATTAGCCTGCGGTTTGTGATATGATTATGATACTTGCATATTTTTTTTTTTTTCGTGGCATGTTCATTTTGCCTGATTTAGGGAAATTGCTGAATAGCTAATTATCATTTTTTTTTGTTCAACCCCTAATTGTTATAAAGCTACATAGCTAGATAATCCACAGGGTTTTAAAACAAACAAAAAAATTATGAAAAACCGCTTAATTTGAAACTCATTGATGTACATACATATGTTGGTTAATTATTTATTATAAGTATTTAATATTAGAAATTAGACTCAATTTAATAAAATTCAATAATATTGAGAAACAAAAAAATGAGTTTTGTAGACAAAAAAAAAAACACGATTAATTTTCATTTTGCCTTGAAAGAATAATTTCTACTAAATTTGCTTTAATATTTATTTAAATTTCTGTTTCATAATTAAATCGACTGCAAATAAATTTCAATGAAAACAAAAATTTCAGGAAAAATAAAATTCATAAAAAGGCAATTATAAGCCATTTAGGCTTATCGTAGTAGCGGATAAAAATCAAATTATAAATTTGAATACAAAATTAGAATACAAACTTAATAACCATATCAAATTAATATTGTAAATGAGCTTGAACGATTAATCAAATTTAACAGTTAACAGTCCCTATAAGTAGACAAAATAAAATAAATACCCCAATAGTTTATTTAATTTAAAACGATAGACATTTTAAATGAGTGAGTTTCAGTCTTCTCTCGGATTCCGAACTGTGGCAATGTTTTTGAAAAACAAAATGTTATTTTTTCTCGTAACAATGTTTTTAATTCAAGTTGTTCGGTCTTTCTATACAACTACTGATGAAAACTTAACCACAGAATTTACTTCTGTTGAAGAATTTTTTGAAATTATGGGCTCGGGCTATCCACAAACGGACTTAACCCAAGATACACTGAAAACGGTTATTGGATAATGTTTTTTCTTATAATTTTTAAATTGTGTACTTATTTATGTAAATATATGTAGAGTTCCTTATATCTACTAAATAATATTTAACATTAATTTTTGTTTTTATTTCCTCTTCGAATAATTATCTCCTGGTAATGGTAACTTTACAGTCAAGTTAGCATTACATACTAGCCCTTAAAATAAATTGGAATAAAAAAATGGAGTATGTGATTCATCGCCGTGAATTTGACGTTAATTTTTTTTAATATATAAAAAAAATGCAATGTTTTAATGTTTTAATTTTGGTATTTTAAAAAAACATTTGTGACAATTTTTTTTCCACGACAAATTTACATTAAATTTACAACAAATTTACAACAAATTTACAATAAATTTACAACAAATTTACAATAAATTTACAACAAATTTACAACAAATTTACAACAAATTTACAACAAATTTACAACAAATTTACAACAAATTTACAACAAATTTACAACAAATTTACAATAAATTTACAATAAATTTACAACAAATTTACAATAAATTAAAAACAAATTTACAATAACTTTACAACAAATTTACAATAAATTTACAACAAATTTACAACAAATTTACAACAAATTTACAACAACTTTACAACAACTTTACAACAACTTAACAACAACTTTACAACAACTTTACAACAAATTTACAACAAATTTACAACAAATTCACAACAAATTCACAACAAATTCACAACAAATTCAAAACAAATTAACATTAAATTTGCAACAAATTTAAAACAGATTTACGAAAATTATTTTCATATTCCTCTTCCTGTTTTGAATTCATCTAACTCTTTTTTGAGAACCAGTAGTAATAGTAACTTGACGGTCATGCAAATTTTTAAATATTTAGGTATTGCATCAACATTCAAGTTTCTGTACTTTACAGTTCTACACCAAGCTCAATTTTACAAAAATAAATATAAAAATCAATACTGAGCTTGTTCCTGCCACCACAAAAAGCCTCTTAATTTTAAGCCTTTTTTTTTTCTTTTTTTTTTCCCTAAAAATTATGTTGGTTTTTCTTGCGGTTGAATGCGACAAAACATTCCCATATTTTTCCATTCTGAATGAAGGCTAAACACATATTATATGAACCTTTCGTACTTTATACCTGGTGTTTCTATTGTATAAGCCATCAGGTAAAGGCAACCACGTTTAATAAATATGTATAGGTTTGTAATATGAGGTTAGGTACTTATGCACATAATTATAAAAGTCCCCAAACATTGAAATATGTAAATTTCTCCATTATAAAGAAAGATCTGAAAGGCTTTTCTTTTTCGTATAAATAATTTCCTCATATAAATTTTCCTATTCATATCCACAAATACAAAATAAAAAAAAAACATAAATTGAATGTCTTTCTCTTTATTATTATTATATCCTTGGAATGTCTTTAAAATATTCCAAGCAATTCTCATTGAAAGATATTGTAGATATACAGGTAAATATATATAGGTATTTACCCTGACTGAATTTCTACATTGAAATATTAAATTGTTAAAATAATAATATATTATTCGAATTGTTCTTTATCTTGTTAGGTATATATAGGAATTTTCTGGCATAACATTATTAAGATCTTTTCAACACACACATCAGAAATTTGCATACCAAGACATTTTCTTAACATTCCTCTATCAATTTAAGGAATAATAGTTATAGCCAAATAGGAATAGGTAAGTATATCTAGGAAAATGCTTAGTCCTGTATTATCCTTGCCCAACATCGTTTACCTATGTAAACACACACAAGTCTTTAAAATAAATTGAGAATCAATGCAATGCAAAGTGTTAAAGGAAATGATTTGAAAATGATTTTTTCAAAATTACATACATACATACATATATGTATTTAGAAATAGATACCTTTGCGTGTCTTATGTTACTTTTATGGCTATCTATAATATCTGTCTATTTCTACTACAGTGTGTGTGTGTGTATGCATTGGGTATAAAGACTTTGGTGAATAATTTATGAGAAAATTATTCTTTTCTTTTATTCTGATGAAGAAAAAGCAATCATTTTCAAATTGATTTTATTCTTAAAGTTATTTTGAATATTTGAAGCTATATGTACATATATACATAATGTATGTATAGGTATGAAGAATTCTTATAGATAAACCAGTTTTATGAAATTTAAATTTTTAAAGCTAATTTTATGTTTGAATAACATGTAAGGATATTGTTGGAATCGATTTGACAAAAACAATTACTGGAAAGCTACATACATATATGTATGTGAGAATGTAATTTAAAGATCAATTATTTAATGGAATAAATAAATTGAGTTTTGAAAGATTTTTGTCAATTTCAGAATGAGTTTTTGAGAGAGGATAAAAAGTTGTCCATGTGGTTATATCTCATATCTGTCTCATTAACCGATCTATGTAAATTTTAATTTAAAAAAGTTTCTTACGAATTCAAATAATATTGCATATCAAAATTTTGAAAAAAAAATTTTGATTTAAAAAAATTCATAATTATGTATTTTTTGAAAATTTTATATTTCAAAAATAAAAACAAAAATAAAAACAAACATATCAATTATAAAAATTCAAACAACTTTATTTTTTTTTATCCAACAACCGTTTTCAATGTATCCATTTCCAATTGTGGAGGGTTCACACCTTCGGTTTCAATTCTTATTTCCACTGATTCTTCAAAAGAAATAAATTCTGTTTTTAAGTTTTCTTCAGTTGTTGTTTGTAAAGAATGAACTTGAACCAACAATATTGTTGAAATTATTAGTACAAGAAACAAAAAATTTGTATTTTTCAAAAACATTATTGTAACAATTTAAATTCAGAAGCCAAGAAAAGACTGAAACTGATTTAAAATGTCTATCATTTTAAATCAAATAAATTTGACAGATTATAACTTATTGGGGTAATTTTTTCCTTTTGTCTGTATAGACTGTTCACTTAAATTTGATTAATCGTTTAAGCTCAATTTGCAGTATTCAATTTTATGATATGGTTATTTAGCTATTATTTTAACTTTTTGTGCAAAATTATTAATTTAATTTCTATTATCCACTATTTAATTAGCTTGAAGTGCAAATAATTATTTCTCCTGAAATATAATTAATCTAATTTTTATTTTCATGGAAATTAATTTTATTTGAGACGGCCCAATTAGACAAATAATAATGACAATAATTGTAAAACAAGATTAAACTGCATTTATGAATTTCAAAATGTAACTCCCACATGAATTATATTCTACTAGCTGATCCGCCCGGCTTTGAATGGAATTTCTATCAATTTTAGCGCTTTAAAATGTGAAAAATAAAATTTGTAAAGCCTTCAACCCATTACAATGACTTCAATAATTTGTATATACAAAAAAGTAGCAGTCTAAGAGCGTGTAACGCCATATGCTGGTGATTCCAGGAGATGGAAAAATTAGGAACAAAATTAGCCTATCGTAAATTCCGTAAAGTTTGTCATTTATTAGAATCAATATTTTCTCCTTCCTTTCCATACAAAATGAAATTTTCAGATATTACAACCATCACCTCCTGGAAGTATGCAATTTTGGGTTTTTACGATTTTTCGACTTTTCAAGGGAAAATATCTAATTTTCGGCTCGGTAGTGTGTTTATCTGGTTCAATACAAATCTAACAAAAAAATTCCTATGCAAGTCGAATTATGTTCGGCCAAGTTATTCGCGTACAAACAAAAAGACAGTTCCTAATTTTTTAAGGCGTGTGAACTTTAAAAATAAAAATATCTCTTTATCAAAACGTTGCTGTAATGGTTTTTGGTGGCATTTATTGAGTGTGGTCTACCAAAGTATGTGTCTCAAAAAAAAAAAAAAAAAAAGAAAAAAACAAAAAAAAATACATCATTAGTTGAAATTAAAATGCTTCCTGAGTCCTGATAGGCTGGATGTAGCTGTAAATATCGTGCTCAAGCCCTTAAAAAAAGGCTTTTTAATTTATGTCTAGAGAAAGACTCATCATACATAAATATTGTAAACATTTTTCTTATACCAAATAAGCTTTTGTATTAATAAGCTTTTTGTATGCTACAACATTTTGTTTAGGATTTACATTTTCAGAGTTAAAGCGCCTAAGTATGTTTTTTTTAGTTTTTGCTTCATAACTGCCTAACGGTTGTTATATGGAAAGAAAAAAAAACTTAAAAAAATACATTTCTAGGCTTTAACTCTTACATTATAAATCATATACAAAAATATTTAATTAACAAAAAACAGATAATTAAATTTCTTTTAAGAAATATCTTAACAAATTTGTTCCACGATGATTCTTTCTCGAGATATTGGCTTAAATCTATTTTTCAAAATGGAGTCTTAACCACAACCCTCCCAACCGCGCCATTTGTTGTTTTAATATTCGAAATTATTTAAACTGACTATTTTCCAACATACGATAGAAATAAGCAATTTTAAATCATTCGAATTCTTCAACCTTTTCATGAAGCTGTAGCTATAGAGCTTGAATCAAGAGACTGTCCATTTTACTTTGGGAACTTTTTTGTATTTCAAAATGTATGACCAAGCAAATTTAGTTTGAAATTTTTTTTTTATTTAATCTCATAAATCTAAACTAATAATATTTTAATGCTCAATTAAATACTCGTTAGTCTTCAAACAAGACACACACAAAAAAAAAAATTATATACCCTTTTGTCCGGAAGATCAATCATATCACAAATAATCACAATAAACCCCTACTTAGTGTGAAAACCCAACTACAACTTTAGCTGTATACCTATCATTTCGCGTGTTCTGGATTTTATTTCAATTTCCTATCCTCTCCGATTTTCTTCGCTCGTTCGCCCCTTCATTCCGTCACTCCTGCTGTTTCTGATTTCCATTCAGAAAGTATAACAATAAGCAATCTTCCATCAAAACATTAGTCTTACTTTATATTTGGTATATATATTGGAATTATTGTCGTTGTGGTTTGCCAACTATGAGTAATCACGTTACAAAAAGTTTCTCCCTCGTTTTTTACTCTATGATGGTCGTTGTCGTCGTAGCTGGAGCCGCGTATAGCCGATCACCGACTGAGGATATTCTATATAGAAGAGAAAAACGACAAACACCACCCCGCCACTTTGGTCTCTGCAGGCCCCTCGAAAATGCAATCAACCGTTTACCTTTAATCCCACCACAAATTTCTTTAACGAAGCTCCCTTGCTGCTTGACTATGCTCTGCTCTATACTCTGCATCCAGCAATGTCTATACCCGGAAAACGGAAGGAGTCACAATAAAAGCACACAAAACAAAAAAATTATATGTTTTGTATATGACCGTTCAGCACCACTTTAGCCCCTGAGGGTACAAACTAAGGGTGAAACATTGAACAAATAAATCCAAGAGCGCCCCCGGAATCAATGGCGGTTCAGTTCGGTTCTATTTTGTTCTGTTTGGTTCGGTTCAGCTTTAGGTTTGGGTCGTTCCCGGTGTTTGCCTGATTCCATTCAGAATGTGCTTTTGCTTTTGGAAATACCTACACTACATTTATACAAACGTATAGAGTGTGGTGTAGCTGAGTTGGCCTTTAAGCTCTTGTAATGCTTTGCAATGACAGTTTACGTTATTGGATTATATGCGGCAACAGATTTTGTGCTATAATGTGCGGTTCAGGGAGTAGAGAGAAGGAGGTTAGACCAAAGACCAGCCCATACCTATCTATACGAGTATATGGATACCATATATAGCCAGCCATCAGACCTCTTCAACCAGAGCAATATTTATACAAAATCACCATTCACCAGGATATCGTTTGTTTTTTTGTTGTTTGTTGTTGTTGTTGCCGTTGGTTGGTTTTTGTTAAAGGTATAGAACACGCGGGTCTCAGTCCTTGGTGCGGTGGTTGTTCTAATGTGGAAGCGATTAGAGAGTCGTCTATAGAGAGACTGTGTGTGTCATGTGAAAAGTTCCTTTTATAGGTAGTTTTTTTTTGTTTTCCAGAATATCCTCCCTAACCTAACCACTCAGCTAAAGCTAGCTAGCTACCTTCCGATGGCGATGTAGTGTAACAAAATATTCATGTTGAATCTCTTAATGATGCATGCAAAGGTAGTGACCGTGAAAGTGGCGAAGACTTCATTGAACCTTTACCAACCACAATGATGATATGACTTTGGAGTATTTTTTGTTTTTGTTTTTGTGTGTGTGGTGTGTGTCACTTAGGTTAGATATTTTAAATTCATGAAGGTAACAGCTTTAAAATTATTATTTCACAGTCAAGGAAAAGATTGACAGTGATAAAGGGAACCTGAGTTTGGGTAGAATAATATAAATTAAAATTTAATTCGATAAGAAATTAGATCCATTAAACTTAGAAAACCGTGCAAACTTTATTTATTTGAAAATCGATTTATCTATTAATTAATTATTTATCTTTGACAAAAACCTTTAAAATTGAAGTTGATTGGATTACCATATAAATTCCAAACTATCAATTTTTTGCTCCAAAAGTAATTTCTTCCTAGCACAAGTTGGAAACCCCGCATTTGCAATTTTGATGTTTATCATCGAGCCTATAAGCATTTGCAGTGTTTAGTCAGTGCAAACTGTGTCCAGGTTCAGCTAAATCATAAAGAGGTGTCACATTCGTAACAAAAATTTTTTGTGAATTTGATCTAAGTGAATTAAGAAGATAATACAATCTACCGTTGAAAAAAGTTTCATTCAAAATAAAATTTTTTGTGTCACACACGTAACAGGTTCGAATTAATAATTCGAATTATGGAATTATGGAAGATATTTTAATCGACCGTCAGAAAAAATTTCATGGAACTTGCAAAATTGTTGTTTCTCCCTCTCTCTCTTTTTTCGACTTAGGGAATTAGAAAGATATTTAATATACTTTTAGAAAAAATTTAATTTAAAAATTGTTGTGTCACACAAAGTAACAGGTTTGCATTTTAAATCTACCGCCAGTCAAAATTTCATTGAATTTTAAAACGTTTGTGTCACTCCCGGAACAGATTAACATACTTGAAGAAATTAGTATTTTTGTTTTTCGACTTGGGGAATTAAGAAGATACTTTAATTTACCGTCAGAAAAAAATTTATTGAATTTGTAAAATTGTTGTGTCACTTCCGTAACAGGTTTGCATATTTTTTGAAATTAACCTTGCATTTTGTCGACTTGGGGAATTAAGAAGAATTAAAATTTTTGTGTCATTCACGTAACAGATTTCTAATATTTTTTTTTGTTTTGTTTCTAAGTGTGGGAAAAATGAGGGAAGATTTTTTATGTTCCATTTGTATGAGAAATTATTTCACTTCTATGTAAGTTATAGTTTTTTATTATAATATCGCTTATTAAAAGCTCTAGAATTTTTTGAACACCCTTATTTTATGAAAAATTCAATAAAAAAAAAAAAAAAAACTTTATGCCATCGCAGAAGGTCACTTATTGTTCATATTAGGTCAGTTAGTTTAACTAATTGGCTATAGCCATTACTGGTCTAGATGTTCACCAATGGTTGGCCAAATAAAATGAAATGAAAATAACTGACATTTCTAACACCAATTATTCACCTTTCAAATGTCATAATTATTTTCTTTATTTATATCCTACAAATAATGAGGTTTCAAGATCCTAGAGTTCTTATTTTATTCTGCCCATAGAATCGATGAATAAAGAAATAAATATTCAACCATAATACGAGTGGGTGTGGCAGTAGCTTATTTTCAATGACAATTACACATGTCATATCTTTGCTTAGATAGCAGTTAATTACAAATTTTCAGCTTCCTAGGCACTTTTTCAGCTTCTTAATGGAGGCACTTCCAAAGCTATTCTGTATACAACCAATAAATCCGCTTAAAATGTACCTACTGTAGTGTCAATAAAATTAATTGTATTTCTTTGTGAACTTCTATAAAGCTTATTGCTTGTCTTAAAAGAAGCACTTCCGAAGCTATTCTGTATACAACCAATAAATCCGCTTAAAATATACCTACTGTAGCATCAATAAAAATAATTGTATTTCTCTGTGGAATGCTATAAAACTTATTGCTTGTTTTAAACGAAGCACTTCCGAAACTATTCCAAATGCAACAAGCAGCAGCCAACACTCGGTTATTTTACCTTACTTACTTTAGGTTGCGCTACAGTCCGGAGTGGACCAACAAGTTTCTTCCAGCCAACTCGGTCCCTAGCTAGCAGTCTCCAGTTTCGCACACCAACTTGCTTGAGGTCCCTTTCCGCTTGCTTACGCCACCTGAGTCGCCTACCTACTTTACCTACTGTAGTGTAATTAAAATTAAATAAGTTTTTTTGTACCTTTTTTAACGAACCTACACATAATAACGAAGGTAATTAAGTCTTGTGTAATGTTCTCCTTGTATACCTACTATCACTGATAACATCTCTCTAAATCTACAACATAGACTGACAATCCAATAAAAAAAATTCTAAAACTCTAAATTATGTGCTATTTTTGTTTTAAATACCTTCTTAAGTAGCAGTAGTGATGGTAATAAAAAGCTAAAACTTTAAATGCCATAAAATGTATGTACATATATATTTTGACAAAACCACCAAAAGTCCCTTTTTTCCAAAAAATTAATTTCACAACAAATAATTTCTTTAGACACTAATTCCTCTTGATACCTCTTATTTTCCTATGATTCAATTAATATTATACCCTTTAAAGAATAAGTTTTGTATGTAGTAAGAGTACGACGTATCCCCATCTATCTTTCGTATAAACTTTTAAACAAAAACTGAAAAGCATGAAAACTTTAAATTCCCTCCCGCCCTGCTTATTTTGAATAATTAATGACGCTTCTTATACCTTTAGAAATGATTTATCATCATCACTCTATATATACCTCCTCCAACACCCAATAGATTAGGTACCCAAATGCCAAACTGTTGTCGTTGTCGTCGTCGTAGCACAATTTAAAACATAAAAGCAGCATTAACTTTTGTTGATACAATAAAGATACATATACAGAAGAAGCTGAAGAACACAACCAAAAGTTGTAAGTTTGTAGAAAAACTAAACTAGAAATTAATTTATAGCATTTTCCATTAATTGTGTTATTATAATAGTTTTCCTTGAAAATTTTGTTCCTTAAAAATTCAAAAACTTTTTTTTTTCTAACGAGAATATACCTTTTCTCCCAAAAACCCCTTTCAAAACTGCTAATGGGCTTGCTATAAAATTTGAAAACTAAATAAGGAGTTTGGCAAAAATTTTTTGTTTTGCTGTTAGGAGTATAATTGTTTGAGGGTTCTTAAGATTTTTTTTTCCTTCCTTCATATAGTCAATTTAACATGAAATCGTTATACACGCCCCATTCTATGCCATCTAATTTCTTTTTATATTATAATCTTCAATTAACCTAATACAATAAAGAAAAATAACACCCTCTCGTTGAAATATAACACTCATCATACCGACACCAACTCTGATACTCTTGTTGTTGTATTTGTTGCTGCTGTTGCTATCCTGCAATTTGATTTGATTATATATACTTTCCACAGAGAGGCGCATAATTAAGTTGAGTGAAAAATATTAAAATTAAAAATGAAAAAAAAAAAAAAATATATATAGTCTACTAACGTATAAGGAGCTCTGAGTGAAAAAGAACATTTGCAAAACACTCCCTTTTAATGCGCTAGTGTTCATTAGAAAAACAGGATAATAAGGAAAGGAAGTGGTGATGGTAGTTGTAGGGGGTGAAGGCGGCGGAGAGTCTTTCCTTGTTGTTTGTTGTTCAACTAACTATGAAAATTTATTAAGTGGAAATGCAATGATAGCAATAAAAAAAAATAAGAAAATAATAATACTTGAGACTGAGAGAGAGCAACAGTTGGATGTAAATTGATTGGAAATATTGCTAAGTTGCAATAATTTTCTGCGGAAGAATACAAAAAAAAAAAAGAAGAAAAATACTTGAAACTAATTAAGTGTTGAAGAGGAGAGGATGAATAAATTGATAAAGGATGGAAGTTCTGGAGAATCCTTAAGACAGAAAATGGCAAATGCCACACAGTTCTTGCTAAGTTTAAATTTCATTTGAAATGATATAAAAATAGTCGCTTAACGAGAATTTTATTTTAAGCTTAATTACGTCTTAGCTTTGTGATTCAATCGATTATTTTTATGCTGAATTTGGTTAATTTTGCAAGGGGACATCGTTTTTGGATCAATAGGAAGTATACATTTACTCTCTACTCAGTTGCCTTCTTTGACTTAAGAAGAAGCTATTGGCAGGAATTATTCTTCATCTTATTTTGTCGCTGTTATCGTTCCCCAAGTTGATAGTTGAGCCTAGGTAGACAAAGGCCTTAACTTTTATAAAGATTTAGCTGTCTATAGTAACGTTCTGTCCTCCGAGACGTTCATGTTGGGTGTCCTTCTTTGATGACATTATATTATGTACTAAGTCTTCTCCGAATTGATTGCTAAACCTAATATTTTTCTCTTCCGGGTCTGACATCACGCTCTGTTCTCAATACATCCGATAGCGTTAGCTAAAATTATTACCTTAAAGGGGCCCTTTGGAATATTGTGCCTATTAGCGCCAGAATTTAGTTTTATTCTTTTAAGAATTATGTCTAAGATTTAATTGGAGTTGAAAAATCGGGTTATGTAGGAGTTTGAGAATTTTTTGGATCCCGATTTTTGGATTCCTATTGCTGAATTTGCGTATGCTAAGGCCAGGAATCAACTGAAAGGAAGAAGGCAAAGACGGGAGAAAAATTAATGCATTTTCTTGAAAAAGGAATTATTGCATTTGAAAATATTTAACTCCCAACTGTTTTCCAGGCACCAGACTGAGAAACTTTCGAGATCTAGATGAATAAGGGTGTCAAAAAAAAGATCTTGAAAAATTTGGAACATTATAGGAATTATGTACATATATTTGATGAAATTGTTAAATGTAAAAATAAAAGAAGAGGACCTAAGTGGCTGCCTTGGGGGACCCCAGAGATGGCTATAAAAAGCCTAGTTAAGGTGAAAGTCTTATTTTACTGAACTACTTCTATTTATTTTATACTCATTTAATGGCGATGTTGTGATATTAACTGGAATCTGAAATTTCGCTCTAAACCTGTTTTTTTTTACTTCACACTTTTTGAGGTCCACTTAAGAAAACGTTGATGAATCTACCGGTTTTTAATTTTAACATTTCCATAGCAAAGTTAATACTCTCGACTTTCTCCTTAGAGGACGATTTTTGTTGACTGAATATACCGCGACGTTTTCCCACAAAAAAAATTGACACATGACACACCCTTTTGTCATGATTCGTGAAATCCAACTTCATTGACCATAAATTGTCAATCTTTCCATTGAATAAGCATCTAATCCCCCCTAATCTCTGATAGTAGAAAAGTGTCCAAAAAATTGTTTCAAGATTATTCAAATAAATTATAACAAACACAAAAGGTAACAAGACTAAAATATTTAAACGCTTTGAAAAGAAAGATGCAAATGCAACCAAATGAAGTACCTATACTCATTTTTATAACTGAGAGACTTGATACAAAAAATCCCCCTACAAAAAAAAAAGAAAAACAAAAAATTAAAAAAAATTAAAATATAAAATTCATTCATATTCAGAGCTGTTGCGCGCATATCCTTTGCATTAATTATGTAAATTTACACTAATAACACCATTTCACTTTGCAAGAAACGCTCAATTTGCATAGCGTTTTCCATATACATACATACATATATACTAAAATATCTACCAAAATAACGAGAAACCAACGAGACGAGATTCAAAACGTACACCAACAACAACAACAACATAAATAAAATAAAATAAAATTTATATAAAGTAACACGAAAAAGGTAAATAAATAGGGAGGCCTCATCCTCGTCGTCATCGGCCTCGGTCGGTCGTACTTTTTCAAATTGGAAAAAATGTACAGACTCATATTTTTTCGAGACAAATCTTTATTATTTGAATTTTTTTTTTAAAGTATATTTTTGTATACAATTTTACTCAACCTTTTGAATTCTGTTAAAATGTTACGTGCTCTTCGACAAGGCAACTTACATAACAACAACACCAAAAAAAAGTAGATATATGTACATATATAAATGGATTCCAGCCATCAGAAAAGAAGATGAACCAAAACCTAACACAGATCCTTTTATATTATCCTTTTCAAATTTGAAAACCAAATTTTTTTTGTTAATTTTTTTTTATTTTGTATTTTTTTCAAAAGACGATGAAGAGAGAGAAATATTATGCAGCATGAGTAAACCATGTGGCTTGGTTTGGGTGTACAAAAAAAAGAAAAAAATGGAAAAAGCCGAATAAAAATCTTCACAATATCTATATTTACCATATAAATATACAATTCATATATGCAAATGTAAATTCTATTTATCTTTAGAGTATTGAAGAATATATGTGTGCTGTACATATCTATACATATGTATGTGTAGGTATGTCTGTTTTTGTTCTCAGGTTTGAAAGCCACTCAAATTGGATTGCAATGGATATAGGAGTAATATGTGAGAAATATAGAAAAGTTAAAAAAAAAAAAAAAAAATGGACACAGTGAAGGACCATAAGGAATTTACATTTCATCTTTAGATGTCAAGTTGCGTAATATTATATAATATTTCAATCTCTTTACAAAAATATGATCCTTTCTTATTCAAGTTTTTTTTTTTTTAATTTGATGAAAAGATAAACAAAATATTTGAAAGTTTTTTTTTTTCATAAAAATTCCAAAATCAAAATTAGGTATAAGAAGTAATATTCATCATCTTTGTCTATGATACAGTTCTTATGTACTTTAACATATTTGTAAAATTATAAAAAAAGCTTATCAAACCATATTTGTGCGGTAAAAAAAAAAATCTCTTTAAGATGTGAAGACCACCTTACTTATTTTACTTTAGATGGCGCTCACAGTCCAGGATGGACTACGGCCTCAACCAACATGCCTCTCCAGCCAGCTCGGTCCCTAGCTAGCTGCCTCCAGTTACGCACTCCAAGTTGGTTGAGATCGTTCTCCACTTGTGTGCGCCACCTAAGGTGGGGTCTTCCTCTGCTGCGCAGACCGTCAGGGGTAGATTCGAAGACTCGTCGGGCTGGTGCGTTGTTGTCCATACGCTCCACGTGTCCCAGCCATCTCAGCCTCTGTATTTTCAGCTTTTTGACCAGGTCGACGTCGCTGTAAAGCCCGTAAAGCTCGTTGTTGAATCTTCTCCTCCATACACCATCGATACAGACTAGACCGAAAATCACTCGAAGAATCTTCCTCTCAAAGCACCCAAGCAGATTCTCATCCGTTTTTGACAGGGTTCATGCTTCTGCCCCATATAGCAGGACCGGGATGATTAGGGTCTTATATAAGGTCTCCTTGGTTCTTTGAGCGAGGGCTTTACTACTCAAATGCCTTCTTAGCCCGAAGAAACAGCGATTGGCAAGAGTAATTCTTCGTTTGATCTCTGCACTGATGTCATTATGCGTTGTTATAGTGGATCCCAGGTAGACAAAGTCCTTGACGACATCGAAGTTGTACCTATCCATCGTGACGTTTTGCCCGAGTCGACGATGTTGAGATTCCTTTCTCGATGATAGCATATACTTCGTCTTGTCCTCATTAACAGCCAAACCCGTTTTTGCCGCCTCCGATTCAATACTTGCAAACGCGCCGGTAACAGCTCGCTTCGTTCTTCCAATGATGTCAATATCATCTGCGTAAGCAAGTAGTTGAACAGACTTTTGAAAAACTGTACCTCTGTTGTTGACTTGCGAGTTGCGTACAATTGCTTCAAGAACGATGTTAAACAGGTTGCATGATAGCGCGTCGCCTTGTCTCAAACCTTTCTCGACTTCAAAGGGTTCGGTGGTGTTCTTACCGACTTTGCGACGTTGAGGAGACTTATACCTCTGTAGTTGGCACAGGTCAGGGCATCTCCTTTCTTGTGGATGGGGCACACTATACCGAGGTTCCATTCATCGGGCATACTTTCATTCGACCCAATTTTGGAGATAAGTTGGTGTATGCTCCCTACCAAGTCATCTCCCCCTGCTTTGAATAGCTCGGCTGGCAGGCCATCTGCACCAGCAGCCTTGTACGCTTTAAGCTTGGCTATCGCTAACCGCACTTCATTTAGGTCGGGTTGACGGAAATTTTGACCATCATCGTCCAGGTTGAATGGAGTGTTCTGTCTAACAGCGGAATTTTGGCCATCTTCGCCGTTTAGCAGTCTAGAAAAGTGTTGTTTCCAGATCCTCAGCACCGACTGTGTGTCTACCACCATATTCCCACTCTCGTCCCAGCAGGCTTCCGTTCTGGCCTTGTAGCCCTGGGTAGATTGCCTCACCCTTCGGTAGAACTTTCGAACATCCCCCCTGCCGCTACAGTCCTCAATAGACTCGACCGCTCGCTTCGCATGCTCTCTCTTTTTCGTTCTGAGAAGTCGAAGAAGTGAAGACCACCATATCATGGAAATTTTAGTTTGAGGATGACTCTTGGCAAGCACGTGCAAATTAACAAAAGGCGTACAAAGCGGTGGCGGAGAACAGTGGGGCAGAATTGCCCAAAAGTTGGTATAAATTCGGCCTCTAAAGCTAGGAACATGTACGTCAAGTTAGCATTACCACTTCAAATTTTTAAGATTCTAATAATTGGATTAACTGTCGTGAATTTGTCGTAAAAAAAAAATTTCGCGCTTGATTAGCATTACCACCAACCTCGAAAAAAATTCAAAAATATAAAAACGAGTAGGTACGTCGTTTTGTCGTGAATTTGTCGTAAAAGAAAAACAAAATTAGGAATTTTTTTTAATTCATTTTAATTTTTAATTCATTTTGAGTTTGTGAAATTTCAAATTTACCCCCTCTATACCAAGGGTGTGGTGGAACCCGCTTCTATACGATTTTTTTTTTTGAAATTTCCAGTTAAAAAACACAAAGTGCAGAAAAATAGCAGGATATTTTGATGGAATCGCAAAACAGATATAACAAATTTTAGACTCGGAATAGCTCGGAGCCCAATGCTCAACTTTTTTTTTTAAATATATTTGTTTTATCTAATTAAATAAAACTAAATTTCACTCCCTCTAAAATACTTGCTTTGGTCCAAATTCAGGTACTTTTTAGGAAATGCTGCTTAAGCCGTAAAAAAAGATTTACAAAAAATATTAACTTTGTGGGACTTTTTTTTTTTTTCATTTTTTATTTGGTCCAATTTTTCTGGGCTATAAGTTTATTTACCTAGGTACATGTGCAATAAAGTATACAGCAGGATCAAGAATTTTTTAATTCACAATCAATTGTTTGTTTCTCGCTAAAAGCCCATCTCCAATTCTTTAATGTATAATTGCCCCCAAATGTTCATCACTAATTTCGTTTAAATCTTGGTTGTTTCTTTTAATAGTTAATGAAAATAACACCATAAACCTTTACTAATATAATACCAAAAATTACTTCCTCTTGAACTAAGTTAAATAAGTTCAAAAATCATCTTCTTACCTACTATGTGATGTGTATATAATTATGTATATTTCTAATTCATAAACCTTAACTATAATTTTCATCTTGAAAATACCTACTTAATTTGACCCGTGGGAATAAGCTATAATCGATAAAATATTTATTGTGCCAACAACAATAGAGAAATCACCCATACCAGTCTTACATACCTACCAACCATACCACCAACTAAACAGAAAACAAAAACAAAGCAAAAAAAAAAACAAACATTAATGTAATAAAATGTCGCCTTTAGTAGGCCCTCAGGAGTAATTTACCTTGCCCTTTGATCCCTCAAATCATTATAAATGTACACATTCAAAATGCTCATTATATTCCAACTCAATGAATGTGAATATAGTATTCAAGTCAAGGACATAACTACTACTTGATGTCCTTATATTTACTGTAAGGTACATATAATATAACAGGTATATATGTTTGTATGTTTGCATGTGGGTGGATGTCAGAGTATAGATAGATATAATAATAATAATGTAACAGATATAGTCCTTCAGGGTAATGATAGTGGCATTTTTTTTTTATTTAAGTATATAGCCGGAAACGGGAATAATTGCCTTTGCATTATATTTTTGTCATATGTGTGTTTTTTTCTGTACTGTTGTCATTTTTTTTTTTTCATCTGTGGGTCAATATATAGGACCTAGCTAATTGAGTGGTGTAAAATTTTGATCTTTGTTGTGGTACAAAATTATGGAATAGAGGATATGTGCCATCATGTCGATCAAAATTTAAATTTGAATTTCCGTGCACCGTGAATTAACAATTAAAATTACTTGATGAAGCAGGTCAACAAAGGTTCCCACATGAGGTCAAATAAAAAACATGCAATCAGAAATAATTAAATTAAAAATTTTAAATTATTACTTTTGCATTTTGTAAGAAGAGGTCAATTTATCAAAAAAAAAAAAATATTATATATTCAGAAAAAAATTGGGCGTGGTAGTAGGTGGATTTAAATAAAAAGTATCACACATTTCATACTTTATGTCTTGATCTATGATTGCCTTAGAACTCTAAAATTTGGTAATGTCTATTTTTTTTGTAGTCGAAATTTAAGTTTCAAAACTAAGGTCAGAATATGGTACAAAAATTCAAAATTCCTTAAACATTACTGAATTTAGTCAAATTAATTTTTAAAATGGCTTAAATATTTGATTAAATGTGAACTTTTTCATGAAAGCGATTTAACTGACGATTTGTACCAAATTAATAAAAAAAAAAACAAGTCCAAAATGTTGCACAATATTCCCAACAGATTATAACTAATTTATGTGATAGAGCTTTTAATATTTTTGTATTGAAAATGTTTTTAGACAAAATCTGATCAAATTTGACAATTTTGACAATCAAGTTTTTGGTCAGCTACTTAAACATAGTAGATTGAATAATGGTAATATAAGGACTGTTTTTCAAATGTCAGCTGTCAGAATACCTAATCTGACGTTGGATTCAAATACGTAAACCAAAAAAATATATTTTTAAAACTAATATTTATTTTAGATTTCTCGAGTTTTTCAAAAGATTACCTAAAATTTGACTATCTATTTTTAAAAGTCAAAATTGCCAATTTTTGTTTTATCAAATTTCATTTTCAATATAAAAAAATATCAAAATCACAAAAATTAGTTGTACCTAATCCATTTGCAACATTGCGCAAAATTTTTGAAATGCTTTTCTAAATTTAGTAAATATCTGCATTAAAATCTCTTTCTTGTTAAATTGCATATTTTAAGCATTAATTCGTTCAAATTCCTGACTTTGACAGTCCATTTTCATGAATTTCAAATTTTCTTACCATATTCTGACTTAAATTTTGAGGACTCTATTATCTTCTTTAAAATTACTTTCATGTTTAAGTTTACAATTAATCACATATTTTAAGTCATTTCGAACAATTCTTGACTTTGACAGTTCTTTTTTATGAATTTTGAATTTTGGTACCATATGTACCATATTTTGATGTAAGTTGTGAAGATGCTACAAAAAAAACAGAATTCAGCGTCGTCGTCAAATAATTAAATGTACCAAATCAGATTTTGTCAAAAATTATGGTGAAAAATAATTTTTGTCGCGAAAATTCAACAAAAGGACCACTGTGCGATGGTGGCGTTCATTGCTGTATCTAACACAAAGAAATACATGTTGTCTCACTCCAAATGCGTTGGCAAACTACCGAACCAAATTTGGCCAAATTTCACCGAAACATTCTTCGGCTAAAATTAAAGATTGCCTGAAATGAACTTGAACTTAATCGGTTTGGAAGTTTTGCATATTTTCAAAAATAGTTCCATATATTCATTGAATTTTATTTGTACCAAATTTAAAGCAAACAAACTATTTTTAGAAAATATATAAAATATTTACTATAAGTTGGCAACCATGTACATTTTTTTTTCCATAAAAGGGTCAGGGCAGAGGGCGGTGGAGGCACTCAAATGTATCATGCACGAGCTTAGAGTGCCACCAAGTGCAAACGATAGCCTGTATGTGTATTTATGTATAGTTGTTGTTGTTATTGTTATTGTTGTTGTTGTTGTGTTGTTAAATAATTCGCATTTGGTGTTTATTCATGAGAATTGCCTAATGAATTATTCCAAAGGGTTGATTGTTGGGACTATAGGGAAGCTTGAAAGTTTGTATGTACATAATAGTGACACCACCCACCGAAAAAAACACAAGTTAACATATGCACTCTTGATGTGCCTGCCCTGCAGGCAGCAGCGCACCAACAGAAGAGCCTCATAGTCATGATATAGCCTTCACGTTGTTTATACACTAACCTATATTATATATAGATACATAGATATACAGGATTGCCCAAGAGATGGTGTTAAGTGTTAGAAACCTTCATTCTCTACCTATACCTATACCAAAGTGCAGGCCAGGCAGGTTTATGCTGTGGGAAAATGGGAAGATAAGGACTGATGATTGTTTGGGGGGCTTTATAGTAGAAAGGTACTCATTTGTAGGTATGGCAATCATTTCACCTGGATGTAATAATATTTTTGATCACATGGTTAATATTTTATGTGTACTTTGTTCATGGTTATTTGAAAATATATATAAAAGATACATATATCATCATCAACTGCATCATTCATTATTATTTTCACCATCATCAACCAGCAACTGAGCACAATATTATTATGAAGAAGTATCTCTCTATCTCTTGTCATGGGGTGGGTGGGATGTTAACGAAAGGACGAGAAAAAAAAAACCAACAAAAACAAACGACTACACGACGACGAGGATGTTGATGATGATGATGTGATGGGGTTATTTTTAACGTTAGCTTAATGATTCATTTACCAAGTCAATTTAAAAGTTAAGTGATTGGATTAGGGATTGTGCGAAGCTGGGATCATCTGAAGTTTTGACTGTCGGATGGGGGATTAAATGGAGTGTTTTTTTTTATATATATATTTTTTTTTTATCAATGATGGGCCAACATTCCATCCAACACACATTAATTGGGTAGGATTAAGTTTTATATATTTAGAGCAACAAGAATGATGATTTAGGTTTTTTTTTTTTTATTTTTTAAATAAATAAGGATATTTACCATGGTTATTGGGTATAATGTATTTTCTTCTTTTTTTTTTATTTGAATGAATAAAAGGGTTTTTTTTTATTTATTTAGATTTATGATTTGCGATTTGTGTGTTTTTTTTTTGTTATATGGTTTTAAAGGCTTTTTTTAATTTTATTACGAAGAATGAATTTTTTGATTAAATGTACAGTTATCCTCTAAGTTATTTTAAAGAAGGTTAAACATAATATAAATTTTGTATACCTATACTATTGACAAATCTTTAATATTCAACTAATGACTCCAAGTGAGATTAACCGAATAAAATGCCAATTTTTGTGGACTAATGGGCATTAAAAGCTTTTGAGAAGCTTAAAGCTTTAAAGTTGGCATGAAAAGGTTTTTACAGATTTATGGAAGATATATCCAACAGTTACGTTTTCTTAGACACTGACTTACCTAGGTACTTAAACCCTTCGTGGGGTATGGGGCACTATTTAATACATTCCATCTTCTTTAGTTTCTTGAAATGTGCAGTTTAAGCTCTCCCCAACTTTTGCCCAAATTTCTAAGATTCCTCATCATATGTACATACATATGTATGTATTGTATATTCTGCGCCCAATTTTCCTTTGCCCTCAGTGACTGAACATATCTTTAGCGGATTAACGATGTTGCGTCGACGCACGTTATGACAGAGGACCCAAAATACGTAGTTTAAATCCTTTAAACTCGCGAAGTGGTCCACCTAATTCAAATACTGTTTTACTCTTAAGCTAGGAGAACTGAAAAAAAGTCGGGAATTAATTATGAAAACTAAACATTTCGGAGTTTTACCAAAAATTTCCTGAAAATGTTTAAATTGAATGCCCCTTTATATTTTTTAAACCAAAACAAAATTCCCCATAGCATCTGCATATTCAAGAAAACAATAAAAATAAATAAATTCATTAAACCTCTGATAAAAAAAAAGCTCCAAACTTTTTTTTTTTTTTTTACTGCTTCAATTTCACAGCCTATTATTTCAGAGTTTCCTTCTTATAAATTCTATGATTTCTTATCTTAAATAACAATTTTCCTCTTGCTTTGACACACATAGCAAACATTGTGATTACTATTATAATAAAGTTCTTCAAAAAGTCATGTTTTTACAAAAATATCTCATCTAATAAAAAGGAATATGAAAAACTTCATCTTTTTTTTTAAGCAACAAACTAAGAAGTAAAAGAAAAAAACTTCACCTAAAACTATGACATAAACAAGTCATAAATCTACCCAGACCTTTTTGTTTTTCTTCAAATTTGTATAATCCTTCATATCATAATAATATTTTTTTTTCATATTATTTCTCATAAAACTAAATAAAGTTAAGAATTTTTTTTTTTTGCTTTTAACCTTTTGTATATAAATATTTTGATATAAATTTTCAACTAAAAAAAAAAATATGACTCAAAAAGATATTTCAAGACCTTTTTTCTCTATGTGTATGTAAACAACCTCCTTGCATAAGTCTTCCTTGTTTTTATTTTTTTACTTTGCCAAATCAAATCATAAACCCAAGAAATCTTTATTGCTAAACACTCTTGGCGTTAAATTTACATAAACCAGAGAAAGAAACAATTTTTTTTTTTATAGAAAAGTTAAGAAATAAAAAAATCAACAAGACCGCAATAAAACAGGACATAGACTGAAACTCACTCACAGAGAGACCTTACAACAAGGACAAGGATACTCTGAGCAAAAGGAAGAAAAATTATATATTTTTATGCAAAAAATATAAGAAAAAAAAAATAACAAACAATATTGAAACAAATTTCTGAAGTAATCTCTTATGAGTATTTGCATATCTAATATACAATTTTTATTTTTCTTTTATCGTAATCCATCCTCAAAATGACACGAACCAGAAACAAAAAAAAAATAGTAAAAAATAAACTTTCACTTAAGAATTTAAAATAACAACATAAAAGAAAAACCTAACCAGCATAAAAAATCGTGTATTCAGGTTCTCTAACTGACTTTAAGAGGGAAAGTAGGAATACAAAAAAAAAAAAAAAAAAAAAACTGAACAAAAGGTTACGCATACGCCCCAGTTAACGCATAGAAAAAAGTGTTTCATGTACATACAGAAATTTCTTTTTTTGTTGTTTTGTTTTAGTGCTTCCAAGTGCCAGGATATTAAATAGGCAGAATTTTATATGAGAGTGTTTGTTACACCTAGCACTTTTTCACCTATGAGACGTGTTTTACTTTTTTTTTGTGCAGTCCTTATAGAACTAAGGACTAAGGTCCTATGAAAAAAAAATGTAAATTTGTCTTTGTCCCAACCACAAACGCTGCTTCACACGAATGTGCCATAAAACAAGGACTCATTATGTGCGGTTTATTTCAATGTACATATGTATGTAGTATGACCTTCACAATAAAAGAGAAAGTAATAGAAGCGAGAAAGAGAGGGCTATGTGTGTCAAAGGGAGAAAAAGAAAGAGAGATTGTTAAGGATTTTATAGTGTGCGTTTATGAAACTGAAGTGCGTATTCCTAATGCGTTTCTATTTCAACATAAATTCATTATAACTATTATTCCTTCTTTTATTCCTGCACCCAATCTTTTGGGGTTTATGTTCTATGACCTTCGTGTAAGCCTTGTAAAACGTGACTAAACGCTATACGTTACATAGCCATATTAAGAGTAAGGCGATAAGTATTGTTTTTATTTTATTTTTTCGTAGCTTTTAATCGGAAAAAGACAATTATTATTTTTTATTTATTGACTTAAATTCAATGTTTAACATTTTGCAAGTTCTTTCTAATTAAATTAAATAGTTCATCTTTAACTTTTTAACTAATTAGTTTATTTTAACATTAACATTACATAATTTGAATTAATAGGTAATGTTGTTAAGAAAAAAAAATAAAATAATAATAATAATAAATTATTTTTTTATTGTCTCATTAAAAGACAACATACTTACGTGCTTCAATTAAAAAAAATAATTAGAATTTAGCACAAAAGTAATTAATATGTAAAACCTAATGGCAAAAGCATGAAATTACCGTTACTGGGCAAAATTAAATGCTGTTATTTATTTACGTAAATAATATTTGCTTGATTTTTTTTTTTTTTTTTTATTTCCTGGCTTTGTATAGCTGCTGATGGTATTGAAACATGAAAAATAAAACGAAAATTTGTAAATAGTAAATAGTAACAAAAAGGCCATGATCTATAGAATCCAGAAGGTCAATGTTAGTCAAATTATGTTTGGGGTTCCGCAAGAGTACATTTTGAGACCTATACTAGTTTTAAGCAAAATGTTGCTTTGGATATTGTATGCTGATGATTTATGCAGTTTTATTTGTCGTGTTCAATTCGCTTACAAGAAGATCTATTTTGTAGAATTAATGAGTATCTTGTAAGATTCTTCAAAAAACCTTGTACCTCCGGTTTATGAACAGAGTGAATTATAGTCTCGTGCCCACGTTTTTTAACTTTTTGATTGATAAAATTATTAGAGACCCGATGGAAATTGAAACAAATCATATGAATTTTGTTGTTGTATTTTATTGTATTGTATTGTATTGTATTGTATTGTATTTTCTTGTATTGAATTGTTTTGTTTTGTATTCTTTGCAATTTTATTGACTAACAAACACTAAAGACAGGTTAGATAAATTGTTTTGATAGTAAGAATGTACGAATCATCAAAACGAGACGCCACGATGCACGACGGAAAATTGCAAAAAAAAGTCTTAGGCAAAAAAAAAAAAAAAATATTCAAAAAATTATTTTCCTAAAAATTTAAAATTAAATATAATCGAAAATCGTACTGATTTATTGCATTTTTTGCTAAATGTCTACATTGTTCGTTTCTAATATTTAAACCTTCACATCTGGATTCTTAGATTTTTTTCTCGAAATTTTTGTTTTATCCACGGCTAAATTTTACAAACTCTACAGCCTCATGTTTGAAAAATAATAAAAACCGACTTTACAATTAAAACCAAGATGGCGCAAATAAATTAGTTTGTACAAAATTGAATATTCTCCCGATGTTTCCTCATTTCCATCTTAAAATGCCATTCCAATCCAATCCAATCCAATCCAATCCAATCCAATCCAATCCAATCCAATCCAATCCAATCCAATCCAATCCAATCCAATCCAATCCAATCCAATCCAATCCAATCCAATCCAATCCAATCCAATCCAATCCAATCCAATCCAATCCAATCCAATCCAATCCAATCCAATCCAATCCAATCCAATCCAATCCAATCCAATCCAATCCAATCCAATCCAATCCAATCCAATCCAATCCAATCCAATCCAATCCAATCCAATCCAATCCAATCCAATCCAATCCAATCCAATCCAATCCAATCCAATCCAATCCAATCCAATCCAATCCAATCCAATCCAATCCAATCCAATCCAATCCAATCCAATCCAATCCAATCCAATCCAATCCAATCCAATCCAATCCAATCCAAGCCAATCCAATCCAATCCAATCCAATCCAATCCAATCCAATACAATCCAATCCAATCCAATCCAATCCAATCCAATCCAATCCAATCATGACTGAAGCCACTTTTTCGGATTTTCCCATAATCGTACCTAATTTGATTTTTTTTTTTTTTCACAAACGGAAAACACAATTTGCTGACCAAAATAAATAGAATTTATTTTTTTTTCTTTTAACCCGGAATTCTGGGATCGAATCTCAGCTTATTCAACCTAAAAACAATTTTTTTTTGTGAAGGGGAAAGGGAGGAGAGGAACTGCCTATTTCAAGGAATTCAAAAATCATCCAAAAGTATCTTAGCCATTCGGATTTATCAGAAATTTGTAGCTCCCTTCCATTTCTGTCAACTGTATGTATGTTGTTATGAGTTTTAAAAGCTTAACGACATGTTATTTTTGAGTAAACCAAATAGAAACTCTTAAGTTTAAATTTGTTTCTCTTTAATTCCATAATCTCTTTCTTATATTAATTAATGTTTCCATATAATGTAAGACCCTAAATCCATAACAAGATTCTGAACTTGATTCAAATCTTAATAAAATGTTCATCTAAAACAATAAATGATATATAAACATTCATACATAAATATTATATGAACATATACATAAGATATTTTAAAACAAAACCTCAAATTCCAATTCAAATCAACCCACAAATTTGTAACAATTTACTTCGACCACGTTTATCCAATTATGCATGGATAAGTCAAAATCAATAAAGATAATAATTATTATTATTTGAAAATTCTAACTACGCAAAAGTCTGTATATATGTACAGTAGTACATACCTATAATAATTTTATACATATATGTACATACATAGATATAAATTATTATCAATCAATCAGTCCAGTGGAAATTGTGAGAAATCTAAAGAAATAATCATTTTAATTTTGTTTTGATTTTGTAATTATAACAGAAATACTGATGAATTTGATACAGAAAACCAATTAAAAATATTTATCTCTCTCTTTCTCTTTTTGGCTTTCGTTATTTTCCTCAAGCATTTTTTCTTCCTTTCTCTGTGCACCTACTCAAATAATGTCAAGTTATTTGAAATATAATTAAAATGATTCGAGTTCTTGGGTTACTCATGAATTGAAATGCAGGTCAAAGCAATAAAATTCATTTTGTAAATTTGAGATAAATCTATTTTTAGTCGATAATATGGTCCTTTTGATATCCATAGCCATACACACAAGCACATGTAGTACCTTCATACATATAATGAGTTAACAGGACATATTATATTCACTAACGTTTAGTCAACCGGAAGCAATAATTCTCGATCAAAGTTTGTTATACGTACATACATATATCTCCTCGTAGTTCTAGATTGTTTGATAGGAATTCCATCATCATCATCGTCTTCATTGAAGTTAACTTTGACATTATACATATGTAGACGCCTTCAAAATTTTCAAACTAGAAAATTGCATACATTGCATACATCCTGCAGGAAGAAGTTCAAGTAAATCCATATACTCTCTAACTTAAGCTGCATTCGGTAGAGCAGTTTAAGAACTTCCTCTAATGACAATCTGGAATATCGTATTTTGTTCATTCCGCTTCTCCTCCTTCTCCTTTTCACATTCTGCAGCCAAAGCCAGAATATTCTGAATCAGCCAGAGCAACGCTATATGTTATGTCCGGGGGAGACTTTATATTCGTAAAAGTTATGAAATTGAGTAGGAATATGTATGTATGTGTTTACCTGGGTAAGTTCATGAATATTCCATTGGCGGATAGGTACATACATATGTATGTCCGTCCGGTTCTTGTTACCTTCCTCGCTCTGTTTACTTCAGTTTTGTAATGATGAAAACGCAGTAGGGGATGTGGTTGAATTTTAGAAACATAATCAGGAAACGGAAAAGGGTTTTAGGAACCACAGTTATTTTGGTGGAAAATAATTATGTTTGTGATTGTCTTTTTTTTGTTTTTTTTTTTTTTTGGGTGGCGGACTCACGTTTCCTGTTGTAATGGGGTATTATTTTTGTTTTGTTTTATGTTAGAATTATCAATAGACGAATTTTTAAAAATTGATGATGTACTTGAAGTACATATGTTAGAAATTTTAATTTTGCTCATTAAATAATAAAAAAAGTTTTTAATTTCAACCAAACATGGAAATTTGTTTGCGAAGTTTAGAATATTAATTTATTGTTTCGAAATAACTACATGTTAGCGCTTCGCTTAAAGTGTGTGTAATATTTTTTATTTTGAATTTTGCTACTAACAGCAGATTGGATATCCAATATTTTTTTTTTTTGAAATTTCAATCAAATCTTATAATTGGTTATATGAAGTTAAAAAATTATTTTTTGTCATATCAGCCAATACTATGGGCATTAGTTCGTCCAAGAGGTCATCAAGATAGATTCTAATTAAATGGAGTGATGGATTTGCCTCAATTTTATTAGGGTGTCATGCGTCGATTATACATCTACTGAATCATGTGACTTAAATCACATTGCATCTTTTTTTTTTTTAATATTTTTATAAGACAATTCAGTTGAAATTCAAACAAAAAATATATTACTGATGCTGATATTCAAATTTAAGAATGACGTTGGTTAAAACTTAAATATACAAATACATATCTGTACAATCGTAATAACTCTCAATATAGAATTCAGACCTATTACATGTATTCTATATAAATCTGACTTTGACATGATTCAATTACAGAATTATTGAAAATTTTCAATTTCTTTTTTATATCAATTTTGTTTTATATGTTTTCATTTTCAGTTACCAATGAACCATGATGAGCTGTCACTTTAAAAATAAAAATAAAAAAAAGAAAAATCAACAACAAAAAAAAACTAAGTTTGCAAAAAGAACACTCTTTTTGTTTTTAAATCAATTTGATTTTTTTTTTCTGTGTGACAAGTCATCTCGTTTCTTATCTGTCCTTATGGTCTCTCTTTTTTTTTTTTTTTGAGGAAATCTTTCGATTAAAAGCTATAAATCTTTCTTGTTTTTTTGTACTTTTATTTTGTTTTGTTAAAAAGATTGAAGTGCTGTCATTTATTGATTCAAAATCAAACGACGATACAATAAAAGTTATCCTTTTTTTTTTTTTTGTTATTCCATAGATATCCTAATTGAATTGTTGAGTTTAAATTATGCTGACAGAGTTTATTTATATTGTTGATAAATGACAAACAAGTTGGTATCTACCTATATCGAATTTCAACTCATTGTAAGGAATTTTGTATATTTTTTTCAGATTATATTGGCGATTAAATTTGATGATGATTCAATAAGATTTTTGTTACATGAAACTTTAAACGTTACAGAAACTTGATTTATACAAAATTAATCTTTGCCTTTATTTATGTAGCTTATATTGATTGATTGAAATTTGAGAAGCAATTTAAATTTTTAGTGAAAATTTCATACCCTGAGATTCACATGTTTGTTGAAGATAGTTCCGACTTTAATACCTATGTACGTCAGGTTACAGTGGTATCAGATGCAGTTTCTGTATATTCCTATAGAACATTTTTAAGGATAGGAGTAATTTGGTAGGTTTTGTTTGGGTGGTTTTTCATTTCGCAACGATTATTTCACAATTTACTTATTTTTAAATTTTATCATTTCGCCTTTGTTTGTCAAGTTTTAATTTAGATTTTATATTAATTCGCAAAATCATCATTTCCCGAATTTCACATCGCAATTTTAATTTCACATTTTCTGGTTTTATAATTTATTTATTTCACATTTAATTGTTATTATTGTTTGCAAAATCGACACTTTTCAAATTTGGCATTTAATTTTTTTTAGTTTTTATTCGTTTCGTTTGTCACGCTTCGTTATTTTTTTCGCAAAATCATTATTTCATCATGCATTTAATTTTGTCGCTTTAATTATTTAGAAAGTTTTTATTTCGCATCGTTATTTTTTTGGAAAATCATCATTTTCCAAATTTCACATCGCAATTTTGATCATATGTACATTTAATTTTTTCGCAAGTTTTTATTTCGTTTCGTATTGTTTCGCAAAATCATCATTTCCCAAATTTCACAATCCAATTTTAATTTCACATTTTCTGGTTTTAGATTTTATTTATTTCGCATTTAATTGTTATTATTGTTTGCAAAATCAACATTTTTCAAATTTCGCATTTCATTTTATTTTTCGCAAGCTTTTATTTCGCTTTGTTATTTTTTCGCAAAATAATTTTTTCCCAAATTTAACATCGCAATTTTAATCGTACATTAAATTTTTTTGCATTAATTGTTTGGATAGTTTTTATTTCGCAAAAAAATCTTTTACCAAAATTTCAAATCGTAATTTTTATCATTTTCATTTTTTCAAATTTTCTTCTTTTAAAATAAATAAAAAATAAATAAAAATAAAAATAATTATTTCGCTTTTCATTGTTTGGCAAATTTAATTTTGCTTTATTATTGTTTCACAAAATCCCAAAATTTACATTGCAATTGTATAATAATGTATTTAATTTGTCACATTTTCTATTTTAAAAATTTACTCACTTCGCATCTAATTGTTTGGCATTATTTTTGACTTGACTTGGCTTGAAAGCGCTACAATGTCCTTCTTTTTATCCCGAAAAAAAAACAAAATAAAAAAGCGGATTTTCTAAATGCGAAATTATGTAAAGCCAGTTTTTTTTAAATTGCGAGACTCTTCAATGCGATATTTCGATTGTGAAATTTTAATTTGCGAGATTCCTTGCCAATCCGTTGAAATATTAAAATAAAAACAAATGTTGATGAAAAGTCTAAATGTCACCCAAAAGTTTTTTTTTAACTTAAAGAGTTTATTGCGGTTGTCGTTTAAGATATCTTAAACTGTTGTGGAGGAGCAAGTGGAGGGGGCCCCTCAACCAACTTGGAAGCAATTACTGGAGACAGCTACCTAGGGACTTAGCATCTGGAAAAAACTTGTTGGTTTAGGTCCTATTCTAGTCCGAATTATAAGGCCACCTTAATTAATTAAGAAAGCTTTTGATAACAATTTGAACGCGGTTAACTTTTTGGCATGATCGACTTTTGACGCATTGAACGTTGGAACAACACTCGCAATAAGGGTCTAAGCCAATGTACCTTAACTATAATATTATTGAACCATTTAGTTTTTCTTAAAAAAAAAAAGAAGCTAGTTGACTTATTCTTTCTTACTCTAGACAGGAAAACAACTGTCTTAGAAAAAGTATTTATTTTAAAGTTGCAATTTCTACAAACTTGATGTCAATGTAACTCAAGCTGAATCTTGACCTTAAAAAAGAAACTTATTTTTTTTTCCTTTATCTTCTTCAATTAACTTTTCATTGCTTGACTTTTAATATACACAATACACATCCACATTCAAAGAGCCTCTCTTAGAAAACACGAATAACAAAAAAAAAAAAATAATACATTCTCATCTAACGAGGTCACCTAAATTTTCTTTTTCTACCTACACTCAATTGCAAAACGTACGTATTTTCCTACAATATAGGTAAATATATTATAATGGTTAGTTTAGTTTCATTTTCATACAGAAAACCTCAGACCAGAACCAGAGTCTATAACCTACTCAACAAAAGCATACATACATACATAGATTTTTACCTAAATAAAGTTTTCTTGTTCAACCCTAAAGCC
Organism: Epistrophe eligans; assembly: GCA_951394125.1. Taxonomy (NCBI): domain Eukaryota; kingdom Metazoa; phylum Arthropoda; class Insecta; order Diptera; family Syrphidae; genus Epistrophe; species Epistrophe eligans. Next base: position 109,292,868 of record OX596028.1, read on the forward strand.
TCAATCTCCATGGCTCTCAAACCCCTTTATTAAATTCTACTACTTTTATTTATGAATTTAGCCTAAATTGAGGCTATTTTGTTAGACAATGTGAGTATTGGGATATTTTAGTCATAGACGTACAAGCAACTTTAGTTATAGTAGATTAGAAGGAAATTTATGATAATTGATAACAAACGAAATATATATAGAGAGAGAAAGAAATTAAGAGATTTTTATCATTCAGAGACATTGGCATGTAATGTGATTTGATATAAGGATAGAAAAATTATATAGAAAAGTCAAAGAGTAAAGAAAAACTTTTTGATTGTTTAATTAAGGTTTTGGATTAACTTTTTTAAGATAATAGAGTTTGAAAAGAACAAAAGAATTTAAGAGAAAGAATTATGTTCTTAACATTTTCTGAAAGTATGCTACATAATGAGAGTTTTAATGAAAACAACTTTTACATTTGCATCTGAATACGACATTTGACACTTTGACACGCTTTGTTTAATTAAAAATCCAAAAATAAAAAAAAAAAATAAAAAAAAAATAAAAAAAAAAATAAAAAAAAAAAAAATAAAAGAAAATAAAAAGAAAAAATAAAAGAAAATAAAAAAAAAATAAAAAATAAAAGAAAAATATGAAAAAAAATAAAAAAAAAAATAAAAAAAAAAATAAAACAAAATAAAAAAAAAATAAAAAAAAAATAAAAACAAAAATAAATAAAAAAATAAAAAATAATATAAAAAAAAAATAAAAAAATAATAAAAAAAATTTAAAAAAATAAAAAAAAAAAAAAATAAAATAAAAAAAAAAAAAATAAATATAAAAAACAACAACAAAAAATAAAAAAAGATAAAAAAAATTGAAATTAAAATAAATAAAATAGGGAAAAGAGTTTTAAAGAGGTTTTAATAAAATCCGCCTACTACCACACCTACATTTCTTAAATTTTAGTTTCCTCAGTTGTTTTTTTCTTTGTAAGAATGTTTAATGTTACAAAGAAAAAAAAATCTATTTTAATCTCAAATTATTATATGCGTATAATTATTCCCGACCGATATCACGCCCACTTTTTTGTATTAGAATATTATCTTTATACCTCCATCCTACATATTATGTCCTTAGAAATTTATAATAAATCTCTCTTAAATTAAAACTATGACATATACATAGTTGGTTATGGAAATCTACCTACAACCACACCCACTTTTCTTATATCTGAAATTCCGCTTAACTTTAAATTCTTAGAAAGTTGAAATTTTGTAATTAAAATCTCTTGATCCTAAAACATGACATGTGTAATTTTAATTAAGATTCGCCTATTACCACACCCACTTAATTTGAATTTTTTGCTGACATATATACATACATACATACGTATTCAATAGGTGGAGTGGCGAGGAGCATGAGAGAGTTCAACAAATACAATTAATTTAAAAAAAAAATATTTTAACTGTTTTCTTAGAAAAAGCTTTTATAAATACGCCCGAATGAGCTCAAAATACGTTAAGTTAAATTTTTTCTGTTTTTTTTTTTTTTTTTTTTCTCATTTGGTGCAGGAAGTGGACATTTAGTATTTCCAAAAAAAAGTTGTCTGTTGCCAACATTTAATGACTTATTTTAGTAAGTTGTAATTTCCCTAATGGATCTCCATCCTCATCATCTACAATTTCCATCCGATACACTTGCTCTTAAAGCTTCATATAAATTATGATTGTCAGTATATGTACATATATATCTCCACAGCAATTAAAATACACGATTAAGATTAATTGTCACAAGACTCCTATATAAAAACAAAAAACAAAAGAAAAGGAAATTAACAAATCCAAATTCTCGGTTTATAAACAAAACCACACACAGCAAAAAAAAAAAAAAAACACTTACCATCGATTTTGTTGTGTAGAGTTCAGCCAACAGCGATAAGACATCGATTTAGAACTTTCAAACCATTGACTTCCGAGTTCGTCCTCGGGGGCGTATACGTAATAAAAATAAATGACAATACTTGGTAATTAACCAATTTGTTGTGGGTTCTCCCTCAGCGTTATTTCCATCAGTGCGTAGAGCTACCATCAGTAATTAAAATCTGAGACTCGGGGTAAGTTTCACTCTGGGCTGTACGGAGAAACATCGTCAACGTCGTCGTGCGTCGCACTTGTCGCGCGTCCGTCGTCCTTTCTTGATAATGCTAATTTTGTTATTGATTGTGCTGTGTTAATTTGTGGTAGCAACAATTGTGATGATTTATTACACTCCAGGCATTTCTCGAATAATAACAATAATAATATGGCATGGGTGATGTGGTGCTGTGTGTGTATGAATATCGAATAATTTATTTTGATTTTGTTGTCCTCGGTCGCGTTGTCCTCCTGTGGTTTTTGTTTTCTGTTTTGTTTGCTGGTTAATGAGGTGAAATATTTGTTTTTTTTTTTTATTATTATTTTCGATGGCAATGTTGTGTGAAGGAATATATATTTTTTTTCATTTTTATGGAATTATGTTTATTCATTATCCTTACTCAAGTTATTACAAGGACATTACTACAAAGTCTAGTGATTAATTTGTCTGTTTTATAAGGACTATAAAGCTGACAAGGAGGAAAACAAACTTTTTTGATATCGCACTTTATTTGTTTTGTCCGTTCTTTATAAGAAGAGGTCAAATATTGGTTTTAATAGGCAAAGGAAAATTGAAAAAAAAAAAATGAAGTCCATTCTTTACGAAGCGGATCGATTTTATGTGAAAAAAAATAAATATAATGAGAACTTTCAAGATGTATTCCTCTTTTTTTTTTTCTTCTCATACAAAGTTTTATGTTGTTAAAAAAAGAAGAAAAGGAAATTGCTTCTTTTTTTCTTTTCTTAAAAAAAAAAAAATAAGTAGCCTACTTCTCTCATTTCCGTTTTTTCTCTTTCTCGTCTTTTAAGTCATTTTGTTGAGTCTTTTTCAACTTTTTGACGGTTTGATGACTTCCTTGTGTACCTCCTACCTATACCTACACATTTTTACTTCTTTTGATATATTTTTTTTTCTTTGGCTCCTTATTTTATAATACTTCTTGTGTGTTGCGTGTCCCTTTCATGGGATTCAAGGACGATTACTTACGCCACGCACACGATGTTATTTCAATTATTTGGAAAAAAGAATAAAAAAGTAAAAAAAAAAACGAAAAAAAATTGAAAGAATTTTGAAGTTTGAATACAAAAACATAAACGTGACAACACACATACACTACAATTCATATATTTTATATAAATATGTGTATACAATGAGAGAGGTGTATTATATGTATAAAGGACAATATTCAGGTAAAAGTCCATGTACCTATCTACTTAAAAAAATAAGAAGAAGTTCACAATAGTGAAAAAATAGATATCCATTAGGGAGTAGCAGTAGGTTTTTTTTTTGACGGAAATGGAAATGTCTTCCGGGCGTTTTTTTTCTTTTTAGAATCGACTTTTTGTATTTATTTTTCGTGCTACGAGTATTAAACAAAACTTTGTACAAAAATATAAAAAGAAGTATATAAGTAGGTAAGACTGACAATTTTGTATTGAGGAAGTTCTATGTCAAATTTCCCATCGTTAGGTTCAATGGAAATACTATATTCATATAAGTTCAGTTAGTTTAGAGACCGTGTTTTAAATAAGCATTTTGATTTTTTTTTTTCAAATTGGTTGTTTAGAATTTTCCATAGCCTAAGTTTTTTTTTTCCTTTTTTTCCTAGAAAATGCAAAAAATCTTATAATGCAAATTTTGTCCACACAGTGTCGCACCCATTTATGTACAGTATAGTCTCTCATAACCGGACACTTGCGGAATCTGCCCAGAAATTTGTTCGCTTTTATTTATTAAATTTGGTGTCCGCGTCCGGTTAGTAGAGAGTCCGGTTATGGGTGGGAGGTGTCCGTTTTGAGAGAGTACACTGTATATATACAGATAAAAAGGAAATATCTTTTGTTGAATCTATTATCTTGGAAACCACTTCACTGATTTGTGTAAAATATTCACAATTTCCTTAAATATTTATATAATTGAGAGGTATCGGTTGTTTCAAGTGGTTTTTATAAATCCACCTACTGCCACGCCTACATTAAATTTAAAATGTGATATGCTTTATTTTTCCCGCCTACTACCACGCCCACTTAAATTTTCCTTATATGTACATATAATGCGCATAAAAGACTGTGAATTTATAACAACACACTTTTGAGCCAGAACCATGTTATGTGATTTTCTTTTTCAAATCCGCCTACTGTTTTTTTTAAATTTAAATCTCACTCATTTTTAATGTTAATAAAATAAATACGTTTTTAAATCAGAAACAAGAAACCTTGACAATGCAAAAAGAATCCTTAAAAGAAAAAAATTTCTAAAAATAAAAAAAAATAATAATAATAATAAAACCCACAAGCAATTAAATCCACAAAAAAAAACACACACAAAACACTTTTACCATAGCATAGAAATCAGCACAGAAACAAACAAACACACTTTCAAACACTTTCATATGAGTGTACGAAAATGAACTTAAGAAGAATAAGGTTCCCACTCTCGTGTTAATAATAATATTTTTTTTTTCAAACGTTGACACTTCGTATCAATTTATTAGGTCAAATTAAAAAAAAAAAAACCCTTTTTATTAATTGATTCCTAATTTTGTGGGCTTCAGTTCTTTCCTCCTTTAATTATATTTTGATAGACGACGACGTTTCGTACGTTTTACGTACTTCCTCAGGTCTGTTCTGAAGTCCACAATAGGATTTTTTTTTCAATTTTTCAGAGAGAGAGAGAGAGTTTGTTTTCAGATGAAAATTTTGGAATTACTGGATCATATAAATGATTCAGGTGATAGGACTGGTCCCCTGACTTCTGTAGGACAAGGAAAAATGTATTGACTTCTGAAAGCTGTCATCACTCATGGTCTTAGCCTCCTAGACCCATGTATCAAACAAAATTGTTGTCAATTAGAAACCAACGTTTAAATACTCCACTTTACAAAAAGGTATATGATTAAATCGGGTATGTTCTCGTGAAATTTCTATAATTTCAGCATAAATTTGTAGCCCAAGAAAATTGGATTTTTACTTGGAAAAAATTGTAGCTTATTCAATTCTACAAAAATGAATTAATTTCCTGGACTTTGTTTGTTTTTTTTTTTTAATCTTAAAATTTTCATCAATAATAACTGTTAAACCCAAAAAAAACTTGATTCTTCAAGTTTTTCAATGTAATCAATTTTAAGTGGAAGTACCTAGAAATCGGAATAAAAAATACCTAACCTAACGACACTTAGTGTATTAACCAAATAACGCCAAAATTATTTCATTTGTCATTCTTCGTATATAAGGGGTTTTTAATTTTTTTTTTTTTAGTTCAAGAAATGATGATGAAGAGTAATAAGGATGCGGAAGGGTTGTAAATCCTGGAAAAGAGTGTTTTGTGTATATTTTGTAATTTTTTCTTTCACTCACATGTTCGTGACAGGCATTCAAAATGTCATGCAAAATATGGGCGTCGTCGTTTTGTCGTCGTCGTCCTCATCATCGTCATACATTGTGTACTTGGTTATTTTGTTTCATTTTCAGAGTTGAGTTTAATATTATATTTGCCCTATATAACCCATAAGTCATGTTTTTTAAATGTTTTTTTTTTTTTTTTTTTTTTTTTATTTATTTTTATTAACCTCATAGACCTTGTGTCGTAGTAAAGATGATTAATATTTTTATCGTGTCATGTCACCTGAGTTTGGTTTTGTGATAATTAAACAAAACACAATCTAAACGATGTCATTAAAAAAAAAAAATTAGAAACTTTGTGTGCTGCAAAGCTAAATAGAAGTCGACTCGCTATAAACATACATATGCCCCTAATAGGGTGTTAGACTAGGGGATTGGTTTTTAAAGCTCTGTCTGGCATTTTATTGGGAATTATATTTTGTTCTATTTTTTTTTTTTAAATTGGATTACATTTTAAATTATTTAATTTTTTTTTGTGTGAACAAAAAAACTAAAAATTGTTTCCTTTTGTGAAGCGCTTCAAAAAGCCTACATACGTTTATAGACCTAACATTCGATACTCCAACAGAAATACACTCTCGGCTGTGTGTGTATTTACATATATTTATTTTTAAGGCAATTTAGTTTGACCATCGGCAGTGCCATGAAAGTAGGAGAGCAGCAGCAGCAACAACGGGCGCCAGCTTAAATGCGAATAGCTTTTCAACCGCACGCACTTTGGCCATTTTATCGGCCGCCGCCAACGCCGCATGGCATATCCAGCCATATTGTTCTATTCAATTAGTTTAATTGGTATTTTCTGGAATTTAATTACAATTCGATTAAAAAAGGATTTAAATTTTATTTTAAATGCTTAACGATATTTTTTCCATTAAATCAATTGTTGTTTATAAAATACAAAATTTAACAAAATAAAATAAAAAATAAAAATTATAAACAAAACATTTCTGCACGATTTGATATTTTTCAATTGAATTGGAAATTGGCTTTTAGAGAGAAGTGTTTGTGAATCCATTTTATTCTTTTTATATTTATTAAAATTCCATAATCGTTTGAAAGCTATGTTTCATCCCTTAAAAGAATTTACAAAATAGAATTTTGGTATTTATATTATTTTGAAAAAAAAAAAAAAAAAAAAAACAATAAACTTTGAATGGTTTTATCTTAGTTAAATAATTTATGGTTGAAATTGACTATAATTGGCAATTTGTAAATTTTCTGGTTTATAAATATGTAGGTATAGAAAATTCTTTGAATTTGAATTTAACGAATTTATTAGGTGTAGAGTTAGATAGATTAAAAAACATTTATTCATTGAAAATTTTAAATAACGTTTTAAATTTTGTAAGGAGACATTATTTGGATTTTTAAATGATTTTCATTATTTATAATGCAGTTTTCTCATTCTAACCAATTTAAACAATTAATTAAAAGCACATAAAATTTAATTAAATTACAAGCTGATCCTCCTAACTTGCACGGAATTAAAAAAAAATATTTTAGGCTTTAAGCAATTCTTTACAGTGAATTTTTTGGCATGCTCCAATAACTTTTATGTACAGTAACGTAGTATTCTGAGACTTTAACGCCATCTTCTGGAGTTCCCAATTTCTCCTTCCCATGCAATATGAAATTTTCAGATGTCACCACCATCCACTCCTTAAAGTATGCAATTTTAGGTTTTCACCATTTTCTAAATTTTCCGGTAGAAATTTGTTCTTCTTTTGGCTTCGTATTGGCTCAATACAAATGCTTCGTATTGACCCAATACGAATCCAACAAAACAAAAATCCCCATGCAAATCGAAAGGTGTTTAGTGTTCATCTGAGGTATGTGCGTACAGAAAAAATATTAATTCATTTTTATATATTTATGTACATATAATTTAGAAGTTTAGTTTTGTAACGTATTGGATTAGTATTAAAATAGGTGAACATACTATAGAGCGGAAATTTGGAAATTTCGACTAGAAAAGTTAGAAAATCGATAAAAACCAAAATTGCATACTTTTAGGAGATATCTGAAAATTCCATTTTCAATTCCATTATATAAGGAGAAAATAATGATTTTAAAGAATGACAAACGGAATTGAAAATCGGGTAAATTTTCACCTCACGAAAATGGGTTCGCCTACCGATGGTGTTATGGTCTCAGACTGCTACATTTGTGTATAAAAACCTTTATGGGAGCGTGCCAAAAAAAATCATTGTAAAGGGTAGTTTGAAGCTTTTATAAATTTAATTTTCAATTTTTTAAAATGCTTAAAGTACGGCGAACCAACTTGTTAATAAATAAAATTGGACTATATGAATATTTGTTTATTTATTAAAACTCTTAAAAGTTCAAAATAAACCCTAAAAATAGTTGTATACACAAATTTTAGAATTAAAGGTAAACATTTCAGATCAAAGTTTTTTTTTTCTGTTAGTTTTTTCCCAAATGAATAATTTCACAAAAAACTAACAAAACGAATTAGAATTTTTCAGTAGAAAACTATTCGTTAAATATTTTAAAATCAAACTAAATCCCCGTACGTACAGTTTAAAATTGAATATACAGTTAGATACCAATCAATGCTTGTATTTTGCAAACAATCTAAAACTTTGTACGCTTTTTTTTCATCCCTATAACTTCACTTCAAACTAAGTTCTGTCCTCACCTAAATACGTAACGTACAGGTAAGGTTGGTAGGGATACATGTAACATATAACAAACACCCACTCTGACTATAACAACCATCTTTTATATTTTTTTTATATTTTGCTAGCAATGAATCAATCAATTACTGACACACAAAGCTGGCTTCCACCTTTCTAGATATTTTTCACCGCACTGTGTGTCATGTCAGTCACTCAGGCGTATACGTAATATTTTTTTTTTTTTTTCATCCAGTTTCACTATAGCAACACATTATATAACCTCTCTCTCTGTATATGGTATCGCAAGCAAATAAAGAAGAAGGGCAAAAAAAAATATAAACTGTGAACTATGCAAATTCGAATCCAACTATAACGAAGAATCTTTCACAAAAAAAAAAAAAAAAAAAAAAAATAGAATAAAAGAGGATCAAAATCAAAATTAATGAATTCAATGCATTTGTATGCATGAAACGAGGAATATACGTCAATCGTAACTATACCCACTAAGCTCACTAATCTCTCACTTTCCCTAGGTATGTATTTATATTATGCATGTATATCGGTTCGGTTGGTTATAAAAATACTGACTTTCTGCATTCGATTTGTTTTATTGGCAGAAATGTATACGGTTACGTAGATGTATAGGGTTACCATGTGTCTATTTTTAATCGAGAAAAATTTAAATATTTGCCTTCAGTTTAACAATAAAAAAGAATCCAAAAAAAAAGGATTTTCTATCGAAATCCTGAAACTTGACAAACTGATGATTTATTCTATTTCTAAAATAATTTTCGAAAATTTTTAAAAGTTGTATGAAGGCATCCCTACTATTTGTCATGGCAGCTCTGTTTGTTCATTTAAATGCAGCAGATTCATGTCATCGGTGTATAATAGATGCAATTTCACCAACAGTGATGCTTTAAGTCGATAACCTTTAAATATGCACAAGAGGTCGGCAGCAGCGGCGGTGGTGGTCAAAAGGGGATGACTCTGTGTCTGTTTATTGCAGAGTGCAGTTTCTCTTTTTTTTTTGTGAATATAAATTGCATTTAAAACGTTCCAGGGGATTTGAGTAGAGATAAACTCAAAATGATGTTTTGCAATATTGATATTCCCTCTCTGCTTCATGTCCCCTCCCCCCGCCCCCCTCTCTATCTGTCTGTGCAAAGATTAGAATCTATTTAATTTATAATTCAACAAAAAATAAAATTGCTATAATAGTTATCCTCCTAGATTCGTATCTCTCTCTACACACATTTTATATCTACATAGGTAGATGGAAATATTTGCAAAATGACAAAGCCACAAGGGATGCATTTTTAAATATATTATTCAGCGTTGTGCGATCTACGGCGGCGCGGCGGTGGTGCTGTAATAGTGTCGGCTCTATAAAATCATTTTAATAGATCCTATAGAATCCCACGAGCAAACAAAATTGAATCGATAATGAAGTGTAGAACTACTAAGCTAAACACACTTTCTACCTCGCAGAAAAAAAAAAATTAATAAATACAAATAACAAAAAAAAAAAAAAAACAGAACGTGATATCTAAAAGTTCAATAGTTTGGTGTGAAAGGTAAATAATAGATTGGTTTCCACAGCGAAATTATAATCAATTGGTAGTTTTAAGTCAGGGATTTTGTAGGTTAAAATATCAATCGATTTAGGTGATGTTTGATGGCCAACAACATTTTATATAATTGAACGTGATTTTTACTGCATTTTCTGGAAAAGGATGTAACATGATTTTTACGACGACGTGTGAGTGTACTCGGATGATGATGGACGTGTTTTTCCGAAACGTGTAAATTAATTTTTGTCAAGGATTGAAAGATTTGAAGTTTTATTGTAATTTGTGATGAATTGCATGGTAAACATTACTACATCGGTTTTTGAGTGAAAATCAAATATATAACCCCAAAAAAAAAAAAAAAACTATATTGATTGAATGGTTGTTAAAAAAAAATAAAAAAACAAAAAACAAACAAACAAACAAACAAACCAACTAAACGTTATCTCATTTTTTTTTGTCTGCTTTGCTGTCGTAAGTTGCCGCTAAAATATTTCCATTTAAAATTCTTCTTGAGAGTTAGTACTTTAAATAAATAGGTTCTAAAAAAATAATTCTGGAACTCTAAGTTTTGAGAAAAAATCCTTATACTAAAGAACTTTGTAAATAGTTTATTGTTTAAATAAAAAAATTAAAAAAAAAGTAAAAAAAAATAAAAAAAACTTAATGAAAAAAAATTTAAAACTTAACAAAAAAAATTTTTTTTAAATTAAAAAAAAAAAATAAAAAATTAAAAAAAAAAAAATAAATAAGAAAAATTAAAAAAAAAGGCCCCCTCTCATTTTTGCTTTAATATTTACTAGACCAAGAGCTAGCAACGAGTTTTCCTACACCATTTTATCAAAGATGAAATTATAATCACATAAAAATGCTTGCCTATCAAAAAGGTACAATAACGCCAGTCTAACATTCCGTTTTCCTTCAATTTGGTGATTTTAAAACTATCCAGTTTATTATTCAATAAAAAAAAAAAAAAAAAAAAAACCATCTACTGTGCCTTTTTAGGCTTAAGATGCGTTTTAAGAGTTCAGTAGGAAATAATATTTTGTTTGCTTAAATCCCATACAACCGCTCTAGATTGATGTCCCCGACATGTTTTCTTGAACAACGAGTACATTGGTGGCCCGCTCCGCGTGTTCAAAGAAATTTAACTCTCTTTTTGGGTCTTCTGTCCCGCTAACGCATCTCCGTTGCTCCACTTAGTTTATGTTCAGTTGTCCAGCAGGCGCCAATGTCCTTTTTCCTAATACTGTTTATTAGGAAAAATAAAATATTGGAGCCTGCTTGTTGTTGGGTAATTAAAATTAAATCGAGAAAATATTTGTGGATTTTTTACTTCCTTTATAAAATAAGTGAATATTGCCCCACTTATTTGTCCACTTCTGGCTCATGAGGCTGGGATATAAGCCCACAATTGATTTGTGGACTTGTTATCCACCCAAGTGGGACGAAAGTGGACTTATAACCCTGCGCCAAAACTTTGATTACAGAAATGATTCATGGTTGATCAAATGCAAAACCGCAATTCTTACACCCCGGTTCTCTCAATGAGGCCATCATTATGAGGCGCTTATTTAACTCATTTCAGCTTTGAGAAATTCAAGCCCAACTTTGGTCCACCACAAAAAAAAAAAAAAAAAAAAAAAAGGCATAACCGAACAGTAGTAAGTTTAGTGCTTACATAGTATATGTACATATGTATGTACATAATTATCAGAACAACAGAAATTTGTATACATTAACAAAAAGAAAAACAAAAGAAAAATACCTTCGTTCATTGAATTAAATGGTATTTTTATTTTTTTAAATTATTCAAGTCCTTGTTTAATGAAAATACACATGCTGGCATTTTTCTTCGTCAAAGTAAATCCCTTCTTTTGAAATGATCAATGAAAGTCAGAAGGAATCCTACATTCCAGTATAGCGAGTATATAAGAGTCCTTTGGAGCACAGAGTAGGTATAAGAAAACTAGTAAAATTATTTTGTTTGTTATATGTATTGAGTTTTAAAATAAAAAAAATACTTTCTCCAAAAATGTCCTTAAAAAGTTAAAATTCAAATGAAAAAAAAAAAAATAATAATAAAAATGAATAAAGAGTTATAAAATGCTCTCATGTTAGTTTAAAAAAGAGACTCTTAAGTGCATTCAAGTATTTTAAATTATATTTCCCTTTCATCTTTAAAAAATAAAAAAAAAATAAAATAAAAATAAATACTATAATACCTACCCTATTCGTGTGTTATGTGGGTGTATAGGTAAGCTATACATACTTACTTGTATAGAAACTTTTTTTCAGCATGCATCAATAGCATAAAAATAATTGAAAGCACGTGCACATAAAAAAAATAAAAATAAAAGGTAACTTTGTCAATTTAGGAAATATAAAAAAACGCACTTTAAATTGAATCCTTGTATTTTCTTCTTTTTTTTCAACCAAAGTAAAGGTTAAATTATATTTTACACGTAAACTTAACTCCTTGAGAGCACAAAAAAAAAGAAGAAAATTAAAAAAAATATATATATACATATAATTGGGTCATGTAGGATTGAAGAAGAAGTTAGCAGGACTCATATTATTTAATGTTCATATAATCCTTCAAATTTAAGCTCTGCTTCTCTTAAATCCAACCATGTGAATATATGCCTACCTACTTACATATACTTATACTGCTACTTTCATATTATTATATTTATATATATATTGAGATTACCTATACCTACTTGAAAAGCATTTTCTGAAAAACAAAATTTCATGCCTCATTTTGGTTATACGAGTATTACTTGAAAAAAAAAAAAAAAAAAACTTAATCTAGAGGGAAAAATAAGTAAGATAAATGAATAAAGCTGGGATAACTCTCTTGAAGGAGCTTTCTTTCTACCATATTACTTGAGCATGCCAAAAAAAAAAAAAAATGAAAGTCTTATTGATGTGCTTAGGCAATCAGGCAAGTATGAACTCATATACATGTATATCTATGTTGAATAGTCCTTTGGGTATTTTACCAGGTTAACATCCATATCCTTACATATCCATCCACCATATATTTGAGAGGGTTCTTACAATATATGTAAGTTAAGGTCGAAGTTATTTATCATATAAGATGAAAGGTTTAAAAAGTAAAGAGTTAATGGAAAAAATCACACTATTGGGAATCAAATCATTCATTAATTATTTGATTTATTTTCATAGTCAAAAATTTTGAAAGAACGGTTTTTTAAGGAATTCAAGTCAATCTCATACTAACTTTAGATTATTATTATTATGTACCTATGTGTCAGCATTTATGTGAATAATGCGTTAAGAGACCGTTACTTATGGTCTTGAACTTATTCTTAGACTTTATTGGATGAAATCTAATCTATAAGGTCCCTTGTGTGAATCTTAGGTCAAGCTAGTATAATAATTAAAGGGTCAAATAATTGAATTTTGATATAACGATTTTATTTTAGAGTAAGGCCAACTATATTATTAAAAGGGTGACTCAAAACCGATCATATGAATGAACTGGACAAGACGTAAATAAAACGGGATGAAAGATTAAGAGGGGTGTTGCTTGAAGGATCTGTTCTAATAATTTTATTATTTAAAGAGTGTTTGTTGAATCTGATTTTTTTTTGTAAATTTCCAACCTTTTATCTTAGCATTCAGTGTGCTGATGTCAAAATGATACTTATGCAATTTTGTTTTGCACAGAATTTTGGAGTATAAGCACTAAAATCAAGTTTGATAGTACCAACAAGATGGAGGCTCTACATGAGTATTCTACCAAAAAAATAAATTCCGAAAAGGGTTGATACTGAATAACCACAATGAAGCCACGATTCAGTCTTTGTTTTTTTCGTTATAAAAAACGAACTTAAATTTTAGTTTTCGATCTTCAATACCCCTTGCTGTGGTTGGGGGAGTGTATTGATGATTCCACAAATACGTTTTAACAATTCTTTTTCTTATACAGGACAAATGAGTTATGGTATCAAAACGGCTCAAAATCAAGCGCTAATTGGGTCACGGATCTAGGCGCTCGTGGCCGCCATTTCTACCTACCTACCCCTATACCCCTTGAAGACCACAATGGATTTTTGACCCACTTAAGTGGGTTACAAGTCCACAAATCAATGACTTATATCCCATCCTGATGAACCAGAAGTCCACAAAAAGTGAGTCAATATTCCCTAATTTTAAAAAGCAAGTAGGTCATAAGTCCACAAATATTTTCTTCATTTTTTTAAAATCACCCAACATAAAATAAGAGCAACGGCGGCGTTGCGTGAGCGAGACAGAGGACCCAAAAAGGGTGCTTAAATGCCTTGATCCCGCAAAACGGGCCACTTGATGTGCTGGTTCTTCAGAACACGTCAGGTACATAAATCTAAAGTGGTTAGTTGGCTTTTAAACAAGCCAATATTATTTCTCATTTGGAACTCTTAAAATGCATCTTAAGCTTTAAGCTTAAGCCAAAATAAATGTTTGTTTTTTTTTTCAATATTAATAAAATTTTTTAAATCACTAAAGTGGGTTAAAAATTCACAATCTATGGGACAGAAGTCCAAAAGTTTTTCGCTAGGACTTGTGGTGCACTAAGATGGAATAAAAATCCGCAATAGATTGGAGAAGTTTTAACCACCAACCTAAGTGAGTCAAAAATTCCGTATGGTCTTTTAGCCTGTGGACTTATGACCCTGCGCCTCAACAGACACTTTGCTTGAATGAATGTCTTAATTTTTAAGTACTATAAGCACTCTTAGCCCAAAAATGAACAACTTTTTTTGTCTTCACACTAATTTCAAGACATAAGACAATTACAGCTTGTCATTCATTTACACCTACCTTCTTTAAGCAAAAAAAACAAACCAAAACCTCTCAGGATATTAATTATTCCTTTCAATCAATGCCTAGCAATTATTTCTTCAACAAAACTTTTTAGACATAAAATATCTATAGCCTAAGCTAGAACTTTTCACAAAACGTCGCGTCAGCTTGTGCATACAAACAAAACATAATAATTATAGATCAAGCTAAATAATTCACATTAATCATTTTCCCTCGCGCAATACCCACTTTGTGGCAGGGGCTGTGTATTTTTTTTCCATTAAAAGATAGTTTGAGTGGCAAAAAAAAAAAATAAATAAATAAAGGACGAAAAGAAAAGGTGTGGTACCAAGAACACCTTCAACACAGAAACAGACATGCCCTAACACATAATCAAAATATCTAACAACTATTTGTCTATCGTTTTATAGTATTAGTTGTTTCGTCGTCTTCGTGCAAACGTTCTCTGCGATATGATGATGATGATGATGGTGGTGTATCGTCCTTCGTCCTTTTGAATATTTTATTCATGTGCATTGAATAACACAAAGCCTTTGGAAATTGAAATGAGCGCAAAGAAGGGTCATCATTAATTCTGAACCATTAAGGCTTTCATTTATTTATTGCTAACTATATACCTTCTATTGAATCATTGAGCTTAAGTATAGATAATGATGTGTGTGTGTGTGTTTGTGTTGAGGGCCTGGCTGCCTGCCTAGTGATATCCAGTGCTAACTTGTCATAATAATAAATTGAAATTAATAAGGGAATTTTCAACAAGTATAGGTATATGTAGTTAGTTGTAGTCCTTGTATCTAGGTAAGTTTTATATGAATTTTCATCTTTCCTTCTTTAATAAAAGAAGGAAATATAGTCTTAGCGAAACACCTTTTGAGGATGATATTTCGAATTCTTTACATGCAGCATTATTATGAAGAGCTTAATTCTTTCATCAGATTAATTAGCTATACCCGCAACATTAAGAAGCCTTATAAGAGATTTAGTTCCTTATTCTTTTTTTTTGTTTTGGTTGTTGGTGCTGGTGTTGGTAATGTGTGTTGTTTCTAGTATTTTATGAGATAAATGAGGAAAGATGATGAAGTTTGTAGGTTTGCATTTGAGTTTGAGTTCATTAAATAAATGTTGACAAGACGATTAGAGAAGTATTAGGAATTCCATTAGCCTAATGAGATTGAATCTATAGAATTTAGCGTCTCTTTCGAACTGTTTGTGGGTGTGTATCACTGTATATGGATACAAAATGTAAGTTGGTTTTATTGTTTTTTTTGTATTTTTTTGTTAAAATTTCACTTTATTCCAAATGAAAAGAGATTTTAAATTTAGGGAGAAAAAAATCAAAGACCTTCGTCGTGACAGTCCTACGCAGAAACCACTACACCACAAGCTTTTTAAGTAATACCTCTGATCCTTTTGCACTAACCATTATGCCAAAAGCTGGGTAATATCGTAGTAAGATTACAAATTATTTACCTAAGAAGATAAAAAAAAAACTTGACTGGTATTAAAATTAGATCGTTATCCGAAAAACGATGCCTAACTTATATACGCTTATACCTACATATACAATTAAATTAACTGTGGTAAAAAATTCCCTCACTATTTTATTTTTCGACCAACAGAAAAAAATAAAATAAATAGGTTTAAAAAAATAAAAGGGTCGAAATGCGTGGGAAAATTATGAGCTTTGAGCAACCTGGTTTGACTGTATCAATCAAATTTCCATAAAAATGCTTTGTGCCAATTTTTAAACAAATTCTTTCATCTGTTTAGAAAAAAAAAAACTTACTTATTAAAATTTTTTAATCTGTGAGTTTTATTGATTTCGATAAAAGTCAAAAATATAAGAGCACATTTTTAAAATATCTTCAAAACAAGCAGCCAAATTGTTGATTACAAAATATTAAAAAAATATAACATGACCAACCATACAATTTTTGTTTTATCAAATGAGACGAAAATGTTATTTTCTCAAAAACATGAGATTTAAAAAAAAAAATCAGTTCAATTAAATTTAATAGATACATTTCTGCATATGCTAACTTTAGTAAAACAAATTGTTTAAACAAAAATTTACTAATGGCAACTCCCATACAGAACCAGTTTTTTTATTCTTCCTTTTCTCGAAGACTAAAGTAATATTTATCAAGTTTTTTATAAAGAATTAAAAAATTTTTTTATAAAATTTTGTTTGCCTAAATTCTAAACAACTGTCAATAACACAGAGCACAGAGGAATGGTTTAGAGTTGTAAGTCACTAGACCCTGGTTCTACACGAGCAAGATTTGCGTAAGTACTAGGTTTAGTTCATTATTAACAGCTTTTCTCATATAGGACAATTTTTGAATTTTCAATTAAATATCTCATGATCTGTTAAACCGATTTGATTTAAATTTTGTACTGAAAGAGCTTCTCATAAGTTCAATATTTATTACAAACCAACATTTTCAAAACAGCAAATTTTAAATTAAATGAAAATTCGATATTTCAACAATGGGGTTGATGATTTTCAAAATTGAATTTTTAACTCCAATTTTTAAAAATTTCCGTACCAATTTAATTTGTCCTAAAAATCTTTACAAAATTTTGTCTTAGTTCAACTCTCAGTGACGCAAAAAGATTTTTGACAAATAGGTCAAGTGCCATTAAAGGAGTCGTGGCATTCATGAAATAGGTAGCCTATAAAAACTTGTTGGTAGTTCATCCAAGTGTTGTTGTTTCGTCCCAAATCTTCAACAAAATTTTATATTTAAGGCATATATACATACATATCGTCGCTATTAAAGAAAACTGGCATAACTCAAAAAACTTAAATCTTCAGAAAACTGATTTAAAGTTTTTTTTACTAAGCCAATTTCACACAAAATCAATTTTTTAATAATCCGTTTCTCGGGATTCTGAAGGGTTAGAGTTATGCCGACTTTACAGAAATAATAGAGTTTTTTTGTAGCCGATTGGCATCATTAACTAAAAAATCGAGTTTTTTGAGTTGAGTTATGCCAGTTTTCTTGAATAGCGACGATGTACAATGTACAAAATTATTATTATTATTATTTTTTTTTTCAAAACAACCCTAACAATTTTTATCCATGAATTCTCACGACACCAAATTTATTTATATATACAATATACACCATATTATTTTTTTAATAAAAAAAGAAAAAAAAAGGATCAATCACAATTTTTAACATACCTTCATAAAGTGACCTACACTGGAAAAATGTTTGCCGAGATCCGCTAGCAAAGTTCTATAACATAATATAGTTCCCCTCATATTTTCCTTTCTAGGTATACATATATATAAATATTCGAACAGCCATAACCCTCTCAACTAAATTTCCAGACAGTCACTATTTTTAGAAAATAAAATTCACATACATTTTGAGGAGACAATCTCTATTTTCATTTTAATAATTTAGCGAGTGCAACATTATTTATATCAAAAGTTAGTTCATATCCTTTTTACTAACATTTTGATATTCTCTTAAAGATATAAACGTTTATTCTCATCAAGCTTCGTCAACGTGTTGTGTCGTATCGTGTGGCATTCCACATATTCAAAGAAAGAAAAAAAAAAACAAAACCCTCAATTCGTCGTTTTTATCTTTCTCACATTTGATGGGTTAAAATCGTGCAGCCACTATCTCTGCAAAATGAGAGTTGTGAATGATGATGATCGTCATCATCAGGACAAAAAAAAAAACTTTCTCATATCATATAATATAGGCACATGTGATTGATACCGCAAAAATAAAAAAGAATAGGAATAAAGAGTGTGTGTTGTATATAGGTATTATCCTCGCTTGTTTATCTTCAATTTTACGTGTATCACTCCTTGAGCACTGACTGAACTGACTAACTGTGGTATGTCGCCGGAAAGGTAACATATAGTACTCCATTTTTGTTTATACCCGATATACGGAAGGCCCATTTTATTTTTGATGTCCCATTAGTCTTCGCATCAAATATTCACCAAAGCAAATTAATATGTATGATGCGTTGTGTCGCAATATCATACAGCTACATATACATATATGCACGTCCTACACAGAACATGAAGTTATGAATTGTATTCGTTTTATTTGATATATATCATGAAACGTGGTGTGTTTTTTAAAGGAAGCAGATATGCAGTTCCTTCCCGAAGGATGATGATATGTGTAGTTTTAAGAAACAAGAATACAAAAAAAAAAAAAAAAACAAATAAATGAAAACGAAGAAAATATAGAAAAATGTTGGAGATATAAAAATTTGGTGAATGACATAATTATATTGAAGTATTTTCTTTAAAATATCATGCTAAATTAATGAAGGTCCTTTCTTGTTGTTTTTGGATTAAATCTTTCCAAAGGTGATGAAAAAACTGAAATGATAACCAGGAAACACTAAAGGACCTTTTGCTTGCGAGCCATTTTCAATCAGCCTCACACATAAATATGTACATATGTTGTTTTATATACGTGTTTACGGAACTTTCAAAAACGTCGAGTCAATTGGATTCAATTCAATTTAGCTCAATTCAATTAAATTCAATTAAATTCAATTCAATTCAATTCAATTCCAATTCCAATTTCAATTTAATTCATTTTTTTACAAATTGGAAATATTCGAAATAAAATTGAAAACTTAGCCAAATTAACGATACTTTTGAAAAAATTCTTAGGACATACAAATAAAGCTCATTACCAAAATTCAGCTTTGTCAGAATTTTTCTTCGAATTTTTTTATTCCAAAACAAAATTCTCATATTTATTTATTTAATTTAAGCATTATACATTTTTAAATAAACCTACAAAATTGGAAAAAAAAAATTAAAAAAAAAACAAAGAATTAAAAATCATTTATCCAACAACAATTTTCAATGTATCTTCACTAAGGGCAACAGGTGTACTCATAGATATAATTGCCTCTGAATAATTGGTCCACCCTGTATAATAAGATTCTTCTGTAGTTGTCGTATAGAATGTCCGAACTTCTTGAACACTGAATATTATTAGAACAAAACTGAGTAATAAGCACATAATATTTTTAAAAAACATTGTTAAAGCTTAGTTGATGAGAAGACAAGAAAGACTGAATAAATATTACAAAATTTCCATCATTTTAAATATTTTATACGTAAAAGGGTTAATTGCATATTTGTTTTTTTTTTCTAAGGATGACAAACTGTTGTACTTAGAATTGATTAAATGTTTCAGCTTATTTGTATTATTAGCTTTTTTGTTTTATATTTTTTTTTAGATAAGTTGTTCATTTGCTTTTTTTTCATCGCAAATATGATTTAAAATTACCTGCTTATCATATAATAATAATTGGTATGAAGTTTTTGTTTGTCCTAAATAAATAATTATTTAACACGTATAGAATTTTCATATATCGCCACCATCCACACCTGAAAGTATGCAATTTAGGGTTTGCTCACTTTCCGATCGAAATTTCCAATAATTTGCGAACAAACAAATAATGCATTTTTTGCTAATATTAGTATGATCTACATTTAGTCGTTATTTATTAATAATAAAAAAGGAAAAACACATTGATGCATGAGACTACTTAACAATTTACTAATTTTAAAGCACTCTACAAAAATGTTTTTAGTTTTAAACATTTTTTGACCAGTATCGTACTAAACGAAAAGCCAAAAAATTGAAATTTGAACTGTGGACTCCATTATGGTTAAAATTAAACCCTTTAAATTTCTGTAATATCGGCACATGGATACTTCTTCTCAATTACGCGCTTCAAGATTTTCGATGTATGTACATTGCTTAATGCAATAATGACACTTTCCCAAAAAAGGTGGATGCCAACCACTTTTGAATCCCGGACAAAAAGTTATAAGTAAGTAATGCTTTTCACTTCAAAATGGCAAATCCGTGTCAGGATAGCATTATTTATAGGAACAGAAATCGAAATTGAAAAAAGGCAGATTTTAATTTTAAATCACTTGTATCTCGAAACTGAAAAAAATGCGTTGTGCCATTATTGCAGGCGGTGAGCGATTTGGAGTTACATAGTATTATACTTAAAAGTTAAAATAGGCATTTGGTGATTTTAACTTTAATAAAATGTTAAAAAGATAGCTCGATGCTTACTTGTTTAAAATTTGTAAAATCCTTTTTGTAACATAGCCATCCATCATGCTATTTGTATAATTTTGTTTTTCTCGAAAATCACTTCTACGATTTTCATCAAAATTTCATTATGTGCTAATATTAGTATGGTCTATCATCCTACATAAAGTTATTACTAAGCGATTGAATATACATTTATTCAAAGGCTACTTATAAGTTAAAATGACATGGAATACAAAAATTAAAAAAAAAAACAAAACAAATTTTGTATTTTAAAAACATTTCAAAATTTGTTTTTTATTTTTATTTTTTAAATCCCAAATTTGATTTTTTTTTTAATCCCAAATTTATTTATTTTTTTAATCCCAAATTTATTTTAAATACCTTTTTTTTTAATCCCAAATTTGTTTTTTTTAAATCCCAAATTTGTATTTTTCTTTTTAAATCCCTTTTTTTTTTTTAAATCCCATTTTTTTTTAATCCCAAATATATTTTTTTCAATCCCAATTTTTTTAAATCCCTTTTTTTTAATCCCAAATTTGTTTTTTTTTTTAAACCCCAAATTTGTATTTTTCTTTTTAAATCCCATTTTTTTTTGAAAATTCTTGGGCAGATTAATGTTTCAACAAAACATTTTTTTAGTAGATACTTATGTAAATACAAAAATGACGCAGTTTATTAAAAAACATATTCTCATAAATTTAAATTTGTTTAAGAAAACTGATGCATATGGGGCATTAATGGAGAAAACATTATTTTTGCTTAAAAGTATTCTAGAAACAGTTTAAATAAGTTCAAAAAATCGTTTTGGTTTTTCCCATCTATACAATTCTTAAAGATTCAACGATAACACACAAATAAAAACATGCAATTCAGTTGTGCAATTTAAATTGGTTTCAAAACAAAATAACAAGTAATTTCTGTTTAAGAAAATATTAAATCTCATTTTAAGATAAAAACTTATAATAAATCAAAAAAATATTTATTGCAGATATTTACTTTTCTTCTCTTACTGATAACAAATTATAATTGAATTAATACAAAATTCTAAAGCGTTGCGTGTCTAAATTAAATGAATTTTCAAATTAGTATGAAGTCACTGTGGGTTTTGTATCAACAGTGAAATAATTTAAACTCATTTCTCAAATAAAGTTCAGTATCAATTCAAGTGCATCCCATGCAACTTAGCAGCTATGTATCTTAAAAATAAATTTTTTATTCTGACAATTGTTGTGTCATTGTTGATTATTGATATTTGGTGTTTACCTTTACCGAAAAATACAATTTCATCAGAATCAGAATCGGATTCCTATTCTAGTAGTGATGAATCATATTCATCATCATTATCAAGGAGTGAGGAATTACCTGAAGGCAAATCACCTATTTCTAATGACGACAAGCCTAACGATGATGAAGTTAAAACAACATAATCTACTTACTTTTTTTTTCGTTCACTTGCAGAAGAATAAGTTCTTAGCGAGTTGATATTGAATTTAAGTGTTATTATTAAATAAAGCTAATGTAACCCATTTGTAAAAGTGAATTGGTTTTGATGTGTTTGAATTTTGAATTAACTACTGACTTTGATACTTGTTTTAAAAAATCGCCCGATTTGAAACAAATATAACAATAAATGATTTTTTTTTTTAAAGTGGGATTATAATCCAGGGGGACATTGAATAAACGGAATTTGGACGAAAGAATTTTAGTAGACGCGATTTTGAAACTTTTGTTTTAATTTTTTAATTTTTGAAAACGGGATCTTAAAAACCTGGATTCCGATATGTTTCCTTGTTTTAATACAATTTTAGAGTCACGGTCTTTCGTTGGTAAATGGAAAATTTACTGAAAACTTTTATAAAATATGAAGCGATAATGATTATTTTTTACTTGCGATATAAAGGGTTATGGATTCGTAACAAATATTGAACTCGAAATTTTGATCAAAGTTGACATTACTATTATAGCGAAGTTGAAAAAAAAAGTGGGTCTCGCAATTCTGTCTGTCTGTCTATCCTGTCCTTTCGGCTGCAGCCTTAACAGGTGGGTCGATTTCCTTTCAACTTGGTACCTAGTAGTTTTTGGGCACTCCCCCCCCCCACAGGTTTTTTTTTTTTTTTTAAGACCAAAAGTAACGGTACCTGCGGTACAAATTTTATTTTTCTCAAAAACGTGCCCAGAACTTTAAAAAAAATTCAGCAATTTTTTTTTTTTTAATAAAAAGGCTACTATTTCATAATTTTTTTGCTTTTTTTTTAGGAAAAATTGCTATAAGTTGTACCTCTCCTAGACCATTTTTTTTTATTTTTGAATTTTTCAAAAATGGGTCAATTGATTTTAACCTATTTTTTTACAGAACATTTTTCGAAGTTCTAAAAGTTTTGGATATCAAAATTTTCAATTTTTTTTTGATTTTTATATAATCCTCCTGCAGAAGTTTGTACCGATTTTTGAACTGCTCATGATCATGATTAGAATGTTTGAATTTTTATAAAGCATGATATTTATAAATAACAAAAAAATTTTACTTATGTATAGGCACATATGTACATATGTACATACCCTAAAAATTATAACAATATTTAAAATTCATTCAAACACAATTATACAAATTCCAGTTTTCAATCAAAACATGGATGTAAAAATACACAATTTGAATAAAATATTTTTGTATTTAAATTTTCTGGATTACTTTCTATCATTTTTATTTCTATAACTTTTTTTTATTAACATTTTTTTAACCATAAAACCATCAAATGTGAAAATTATCACAGCAGCAGTAGCAAACAAATATATAAAAATATTTTTGATTGCTTTTAAAATAACCGACTTAATGTTGACACACATCATAGAAATTCTAACAAAACCTTCTAGCAACCAACGTATGTAAATATATCTTTCTATGTACTTTTAAAGCACACGATTAAGTCGCATGTATTTGCTTTTTTTCAATAAATTCCTTATTTATTTTTTTTTTTTTTCACTTTTCAAAACTTAGATTCATTAATTTGAAAACAAAATTCATTAATTTATTTTCGACATATTAAATTTAAAAAAATTTAATTTTTTTTTTCCAAAAATCGCTAAAATATATTTTTAATAAGAATATAGGTGGAGCCAATAATGAGAAATTCAATTAACATTTCTGGTCATGCTGAGGGCGTGGTATAAAAAAAAATTGCATAATATAAATTTACCCAAAATTGTACAAATTAAAAAAAAAAATCGTGAGTATCTATAAATCTGCTGATATTTCATAAAAATTTTAATTTAAAGTTGATTGAAATTTAAAGAAGGCAGAAAATGAAATTTCGTACTTCTTGCCTACCTACAACTAGCTTAATGAATTGAATTACCCCCTACATTCCGGTTAAATAATTTTTCAACTATCTTGACGTTCAAAGTACACATATCGACGGTTAAAGTGCAGGACCTTTGTAAGCATTTTTTTGTATTTCTGAAAAACATGCAAAAACGACTTACGAAGTTCTACACTTTAATCGTCGGCACGTAACTCCATTAAATTCATTGATTTATTGTCGGCTTCATAGAAATCTATCCAATAGCTATATGAAACATATTCAGAAATATGTATAACGAAAATGAGAACGTTTCGCACAAATCTTTAGTAACGAAATCATTTTTTTTTTATTAATCCGATATGGCAAAATTTTCCATTTTTAAAATCTCATATTTAAAATAATTCTCCTCCAAAAAAAATATCCTGAATTTGGAGTAGGAATCGTATTTATTAGATTTTTCTCTACTTAGACACTGTCTAACTATTTTAAAATTGGTGGAAATATCCTTTATTTAATAAAAATAAATATCACTTTATTCACGGTTAAGACAATCTACTCTTGTGTCTAAGTTAGGCAGCTATAAGACAACAATAAACAAGGTTTTTGAACACATTTTCCAAAGTTGGACAGTTGTCTTAAGTTAGACCACGTTTATATATAAATAAGATCATAAAAATCTAACATTGAAATAAAATATTTTATTAATTCAGGCACGCGAATGTAATTTTTAAATCATTTCTTTTTAAGAATCCACAACTAAGTCCCCAAGTATCTAAATTGCATATAAAAACAAATACATTGACATAATAATTCATCGATTCACTTTTCTTTTTTCTTTTGTTTCTGTCACATCGCTTGTGTTTTTATATTATCGTGAGCTCTTCAATTATTGTTTGTAATATATATGTATATACATACATGTATGTATGTACATAGATATATTCATTTATTGGTGTGATTGTATCTAAATGCACTCAATTGGAAAGCAAGAACAAACAAAAACCATATTCATTTTTTCTTGTTTTTCTCTTTGAAATATATTAATCAAATCGTTAAGCTTAAAAAATCAAAGCAAAATACAAACATCAAACCTCGAATAAATTATTTTCCTATAAAATAAGTTGAACTAAGGAAAAATGAGCAAAAAAAAAAAAAAAAACTCATTGAAGTAATGAATTTTCATTTTAGATGTCATTTGTATCTTCTTGGATTTTATTTTGTTTTTGATTTTTTTTTATATATTTTTGTTGTTGGTATATTATTTTATTAATATGAAGCATCTCCTTTAAATTACAAAACATATGTATAGATACAGAGAGGTCTCTCTCCACTCTCTAGAGGCTCAACCAATATAAGCGATACATGTTCCTAAACAAAGGTGATATGAGCAAAGTTTTTATCCTTCATGGGGATTTATTTTTTTGTTGCTGTTCAATTTTTCATGAAATATAATAGGGCAACAATGTGGGTCGATCAAAATAAAAAAGGCTTTTGTGAAATGAGCTGATGATTTTTTCTTTTCATCAGTTCAGTGTGCTTTGCCTCTCTATACAAAGTTTTTCAATAAATTTTACTTTGTTATTGATTGGAGTTTTCGCTTTTGGTATTTATGTACAATGTACCTACATATTGTATCTAACTTTGTGTTAAGTTTAAGTACCCTACATCAGGGTGGCTTGTAGAGTTTGGACCTATATATTTATATGGTGACATATCGATATAATGACAACCTCAAATGTTCAAGATGGTTAAATATTATATTAAAAGAAAAAATAAAAAAATAAAAAAAAAATATGGAGACAAAAATTTTAGACTTTAAAACTTTTTTAATAATAATACAATTTATATGAAAGGTTATATTTTAGTAGTTTTGAGATTTTTTATAAAGATGAAAATCGATTTCATGAGTGAACCTAAAAAAAATTGTAAAAAATCTTTTATTTTATCTAAGAATGTTTAAAAGTTGAAAACGATAATTTAGACTTTTAAGAAATAATTTTTAATACATACTAATATTGTCATTTAATATAAAATTAAATAATTAAAATTTTTTTTTTTACAAACCTAGAAAATTGAACCGACCTTATGTTAAAATAGTACCAATTTGAAAGAAGAAGTGTTCATTTTAGAGTTCATTTTCATTGGAATAATATTTAACAAACAAATGCAGTTTTTGAACAAATTATTTAAATTTTTAAAATAAAATTGTAATTTGTCGAATCAGCATATTTACCCTTCGTTTGCTACCTCATTTATCAAAATCGATGTAGTATGAGAGTTGGAAAAGGGTTCCAGACTCTAGAAATAATATAAATGATGATGCTTGCTGTTTGACGTTAAAGTATTTTATACTTTTAAAAAGTTAAAAAAATATTTGACCCACTTTCTTAAATATCAATAAATATAAAAAATTCCTCAAACATTTTTGATTTATTAATTGATATTTATTATTATTATTATTATTTTCTTTATTGTAGATCAAAACACAAAAAAGTCTTACATTTGAATAATTTGTTTAAGAGTTTAGAACTTAACAATTTGTTCTTTTCAGCTTTAATTTTAGTTTTATATAATGAAAAAGATTCTAGAGGTTTTATAATTTTTACTTAAGGGAAAATTCTACAAAATAAAACCCTTAAGTAATGCTATATTGATATTTAAGTTGAGAATCTTTTTTTAAAAATGTCAGTTTTAAATTTGGAAATAATTACTTAACTTTTAGTTTAGTTAGTTTTTTTTTTTTTTTTAATAATCTTGGTTTTGATTTAAACCAAGAAATTAACCCTTTTCAGGATTGCCGCTATCTTAAATTAAATATTTAACTCAAGTGAATATTCCTTTATTCGTGAAGACCGAACGCAACTTAAATTCAAGATGGTACTAACCCTGCAATGAGTTAATGGTCGAAAATATTTGAAATAAATATACCGAACTATCAAGACTTCATATATCTACATATACTACATATATCAAATTATTTTCTGAAGACAAAAGAAAAATAAATAAAATTATTGATTTTGTATTTAATTTTCTTTTCGTCTACTTACTAAGAACATTTCTCAATATATTTAAATACATATTAATTTTTTTGTTAGGCATAATACCTATCGATTTCAGAAGCATTTTCTTAGTTACATTTTATCAAATTCAATTTAAATATTGCATTGAATAAAAGTTTACACACTGTCAAAGTCAAAGAAGGGAAAAAGTATTTCCAATTGAAAAATTGAATTCATATATAAAATCAAATATACAATGAAACAAATGCATGAAAATAGATATATGCATATGCAACATATGCCTAGCTATTGTTTGTTGAAACTAAAACATTGAAGAGGTTTTTTTTTTTTTTTTTTTTTGGATTTCCCAAATGGAAAGACAATTCCTTTATCGGCTTAAGTAACTTTTTGTGTTTCCTTTTATTTAAAAAAAAAAAAAATGTCTCTCTCTCTCTCTCTTCAGCCAGGGATATTGTAGGTATTGTTGTGTTTAAAATAAACAGTCCTGTGGAATTAATTTTTATAAAATATTTAACAAAAAAAAGTAATGACTTGGAGATAAAAAAAAAAAAAATAGATACATTTTTTAAAATATTTATTTATAATTAATAACTTAGTGACTTGTTACAAAATAAGTCTGAAGATGAAAGAAAAAAATCCGAAAAGTGTTACTTAAAATAAAAATTTAAAAAAACAATTACATGTTGTGAAAATTTTAACGATTATATTAATTACATAAATAAATAATTTAAAAAATTTTCTTAATTTTTTGTATTTATTTCCAAATCATTCAAATTCACTCACATAAGAATGGAGGAGAATACAACACATAAAAAAAAGATTTTAGTTGCTTAGTATGAACATCTATATTTTCAAATGCAATATTAAAATTATAAATGATTTGGGTGAGAGAATGCATTTCACATTTTAGGTTAAAATTCTGAACAAAATTAGACAAACTGTAAGCTAAAACGAACTTTTGTTTGATGATAGTTTTTTTTTATTTTTATATATATATTTTTTTTTAATGTTATGAATATTTTCTTAAATTATTTTTTACATTTATTCCTTACTTATATAAATACTTTTATTTTAGCAATATTTTTTGTGATTATATATTTTTAAATTTTGTTTAGAAATATTTTATTTCACTGTTTTAAATTTTAAATGCATCCTAAATTAATCGGTGAATACAAAGATTCGAAAGAAGTTGTTTTGATACAAAAAACTAAAGTTCCTTAGTCAGAGTAACGTCCATATTATTCAGCCTAGATGAAATGAAGAAATAAAAAATAAACAAGCAAAGCTACACCAATAATAGCTTATATTTTAAAAATTAAATACATTCTTCTTACTTTATTTATTTATTTATTATTAGTTAGTATATTCATTTGAAATTCATAAGAACTAGAAAAATAAGTAAATTAAATGGCACTGAGTTTTTATCTGGTTTTAAGTACCTATGTATTTAAATTCATCGACATGGGATTCAAACAATATTTATTAATAAGTGAATAACACAGAGTGAACAATATGGAATCGGATTTAATTATTAGACTTAAATTAATTTACATCAGAATTAAAGTTTTAATCTGAATTAATCGAGCGAATAATATGGCCGTTAGGAATTGCAATAATTTAGATTTTTTTTTTGAGTTTTCATGTTCCTAACAGTTTGAAGTTGAAAAATCGTTATTTTACTAAAAAATTTTAAACAGAAAATTAAAGAATTTTTTAAAAACTTTTCAAGCTTTTCATGCTTTAAATAAAAAAAAAATTAATCTGGAATAAAAAACGTTAAAAAAAACTCTTATTTCTTATTTAGTGACGATAATTAATTTAACTTTTGGATAAAAAAATGTACCATTGTATTTGACTTCACTATAAATGAACGAAATGAACCAACTCCCACCAAATTTGTCAGTGAGACTAAAAGAAGATATACATTGATCCTGTAAGATTCCAAGAATCTGCTTATTTTTTGTAAATTAAATGAAATACTGTTTCACTAAAATAATGAAAATTATCAACTATTAGAACTTCTATTCTTTTCCACAGCACTGTTCATTTCTTTTTGTTTATATTCGATTCCTATTTGTTTCCAATTTCAAGGATTCATAGCTGAACATTCGATATTTTGAATTGCCATTTTGATGGAGGGATATTTTTTATATTCCAGTAGCAAAAATTGGTAGCCCAAGTTTTATACATATATAAAAAAAAAAAAAAAAAAATATCGTAAGTGCACAAATGTATCTAAGTGTAAAAGAAAAAAAAAAAAAAAACAAAAACAAATTGTGTCAAGCGGAAAATAAAAAATACTAAAACGTACTACATATACCTAAGACCAATGAAATATTTTGTCTTTTACCATTGAAAGATTTATAAAAAAAAAACCTTTAATGTTGTGCGCAAGGAATTTTATGAGTGTACTCTGATGCACCATCAAAAATGTTCATAAAAAAAAAAAAAAAAATACCCACAAAAATGTCCTTCCGAGTGTCATAATACTCAAATGGTTTTTTGAGTTCCTTATAATATCTATACCCAGACCCACACAAAGGACTCTTGCTATAGGTAAATACAGTTACTTTACTTTATATGAACCTTTAAATCTCGATTGAAAAATTATGAGTTCCTGGTTCTTTAAGAGAGACATTTGGTGTGTTGTCGTCGTCGTTCGTCGTCGGTCGTTGGTATAGAATAAATAAGAACTCTAATTTGTTTTGAGAAATTGATATTCCGGACAAACAGTTTAACAGTTTTTTTTTTATTCGTCCTTTTTTGCGGCATTTTAATGGCTCATTTTGGTGAATGTGCTATAGGTATGGTGTTGGGCCAAAACCATCATACCCCTACTAATGATGGTTCAAAGCCAAACATTTGTCAAGTAAACCCGCACCCAAAGCAAAGCAAAGACACACAAAAAAAACTGCAATTATACTTTCAAACCAAGAAAAACTATAAGGATGATAAAAAAAAACATCCTATGAATATACATACATTAAACTGTTGGCGATGGGACATCTCACCACCTGTCATAGTGATTAAATTGATGTCCAAGCATCCGAGAGAGGGGCCCAACCGCCCAACCACACAGAACAGGACATCATAGAGCAGTCAGCAGTGCCACAAGACAAAGATATTTTTGTCCTGTGAAAACATCTATTTCAAAAACCGTCCATTAAAATGCTAAACGAGCTCCAATTACTCGTTACATCAGAGCGCCAAAGCAAGCAAACAGAATAACAACACAAAAATATAAAAAATATATAAAAAAAAGTAAACTACCCACTCCCAGTTGGTAAGGGAAGATGGTGGTCTAGGGTATGTCACTTATAGTTGACAGGACTCTCCACAGACATAGAGACAAATTGTGTAATGTTGAAAGAAAGTTTTCATAGCGCGAGCAATGATGCTGGACATGAGCACGAGCGATGACGACGCGCCTGATGGTGTATATGAAACATCAAAACCAAAAAAAAAAAACAAAAACAACAACATGAAATTTAAGTGGAAAAGTTGTGTTACCTTAAATTTGATTAAAATAATTTTTTCTTGTTCTACAATGCACCTGGGTATCCTTTCAAAATTGTATCATCATTTCTAAGATAAGAGTTTGAGTTTGGAGTGGGGTGGGCTTGGGCCAAGGTCTCTTTTAATGTGGACAGCAGCGGCCAGAAGAGATCTATATATATTTTTTTTCAATTTTTTTTTTTTACTTCTATGATTAATGTGTTTTGTATGACGATAGCATATAGAACCAGGGATGGACAGAGATTTTCACTTCTGCCTTGAAACATATAAATTTATAGAGGTTTTCCTTTTTAGTCAGTGCTGGACTAATATTTTTTTCATTGAAGGTGCCAAATTTATAGAATATTCCAGGAACTGTATATGGCTATTGGTTGGTAAATAATTTAATGACTGATTTATAAAGTGTTAACTCTCTCTTTGTGTGATGGGAGGGGGGGGGGGGGTTACTTGTTCCTTAGAGGCTAATGATTGAAAAAATAATTCATTTTTTCTCATAATTTTCTTAATAAAAACTTTTTAGTTTTCGATATTTTTTCTCTGGTAAGATGGTATAAATGAAAATCGGGGGAGGAGGGAGCCCCTGGAGGTCAGTGAATGAAAAAATGGTTGTTGGTCTAAAACTGTTTTTAATTTTTTAACTTTTATATTTTTGTAGGAAAACTTTTATTTCTTTCTTTTTTTTTTTTTTTTTTATTTTGTCATCCTAATCGGTGATAGGGGGGGGGAGTACATGGCCTCTAGAGGTCAATTATTGAGATAGTAGTTCAGGGTTTAAAAATATTTTTTATTTCTTATAATTTTCTGAATTAGGTACTCATAACCTTTTTAGGTTTTTTATGGTTTTTCTTCTGGTAGACATGATGGGGGTCCTTAGCCCCTCAAGGTCGGTTAATGTATAAAATTATAGAAAAATGATTTTATTTATTTCTAGTATTTTTAGTTTTAAAAACTTAACATTGTTTAAATTTTTTTATCTGATAATTGGGTAAAAAATTGGTTCAATAATTTCTTATAATATTTTAGTAAAAACTATTGAATTTTTGTATACATACATATGTTGCCGTCGAATAAAATTATAATTATGTTAATAGGATAGGGGTACTTCCCCTCCCCTTGAGGTCAAATAATGATAAATTTATGTCATATTTATTCATTAGATAAAATAGAAATATAATAATGGGAGAGGGGTATTTGGATCCTAAGGTCAATGAATAGTAAATTGGTTCAAACATGATTATAAATATTTATTTTTAAAATTTCGTATTTAAAACTTTTGATTTCTGATAATTTCTGATACAAGCAGGGTCGCTCTCGCTCCTTTCTGATTTTTAAAGACTATAAATTGAATATAGTAAAATTTATACTTAACATTTTGGGTTATCCTTGTTTAGGAGCATCTGTATTTATCTGGGAGGTTCATTGCTCTTCCGCATATAGAACATGTATCTGAATTTTCAAGGCCCCAAGTATGTAGGTACCTACTTATTTTCCTCCTCTGTAAAATCCAATCCTGGTAATTGTATAGGGAACTAGAAATAAGAAAACAAACATTTAAGGTACGGCATGAAGGGAGAGTATGATGTCGTCATTGCCTTTGAGGCCTTTGACTTGTTTTTTGTATTTTTGTTGTTTTCCTTCTTCCAAAAGGCTATAATAAGAAAGTTATACAATATATAAATTGATGCAGGTGACAAAGTGACATTTTCATTGTCGATTATGTTACCCGTATCTGTCGTCAGGGACACGCATTGATAATTGGCTTAAGGCCATACAGAAAATTGGTGAGGGACATAAAAGTAATACAAGGATAAAATTGTTGTTCTTTTTTTTTTATTTTTTGTTTCTACTTAAACATTTAAAGGACTTTCAAAGTGTGTTGATTGGTTATATTTAATCGAAAAATATGTGTGACATTTATTTTTATTATTTTGTTGTAATTTCAAGGGAATTTGTGTTGTTTTTTATTGTAAATGTAATTTTAAATCTTTTTTTATTTAATCGAGGACCTTTAATAAAGTAATGTCATTAAAATGGAATTTTAAAAAAGGTTGAATGGAATATACAATAGGCACTATACGTATAAGCTAATAAAGTGGATATAAACCCAGAAGGGTAAATTAACTCTATAACAAGCTTTGTAAGTAGGATTATTTAATTTTAGAAAAAAGTTCTTTATGACAGGTTTTTCCAGTTAAGGGGGGGTGGCGGGTTACTCCAGGTAAACCGACAATTTTTTGAGTTCGGGAATTGTATTGGATAAAATCTTTGCTTCACTTTTGTTCGGCAACCTGCTGTTGTCTGCTTTAACCGGTGAATTGGCCGCCTAGATCACATCTAGTAGGCTTTTTACTTTACTAAGGCTGGGTAAAGTTTAAGTAATGGGAAATGAATTGAATTGAATTAAATTAAATTGAAGTGTCTTTGGTCAAATAACACTCTAAATGATTTTACGCGGCATCATCGAAAATTTCTAAATTCAAAATGGATCATGCTAGAGCCGCAGTTCCGGTCAAACTTTAAAAAAAATTGTTTCTAAAGAATAAATGTAAAGAATTGTCTTTTGGTATGATAATAAAGATAACTCCATTGAAATTGAATGAATCACCCATTACATTCACACATTTAATTTAACTTTATCGGCTTCGTGTTTTGTCTTCTTTCATTTAATTAAACCCCACAATAGGTACTAATGCAGCTGTCGTATTCAACTGATTGGAAATCTTTATTAGAAAAGGAGGTCTTCTCGTCGAAAACTATTGACTGATTTACTCTGTGCTATCCTATTCAAACTCATTCTCAAAAAGTGTGGATTATTATTCTCCCACGCTCTCTCAACATCAGACAGACAAAATAAAAAAAAAATAATTAATTTGTACTAACCTCCTTTACTTTTGGCCGATTGATATATACAGAGAACAGGGTGAAAACCATATAATGTGACAAAAATTTAGGGCGTGGTTTTGTTTGTTTAAAGAAATAAAAAGAAATACAAAAAAATTTGTGTGGGATCTTTATTTCCCACATGAAAAAAATTGACTTAACAAAGAAAAAAAAATTGGGATCAACAACAACACGGTTTGTCACGACCACGAGTAACCTCCAAAATTATTTTATCGATTCACATAAAATTTTGTTTATAAATAAGAATGTTTCTAGTTATTTTTTATTTGTTTGTTAAATCATAGTATATATATTTTATTTATATAAATGTCAAATTTTTTAACTTTGCAATTTTTGTACATATTTCGCATCAATGCAATCGCAGTCTTATTTATTATTTTTGCTAATAAACAACAAAAAGAATTGTATTAAAATTTTTGAACCACCCTCTATACAAAAATGAAAAAAAGTAATATAACTCATTCAAAAATACACACAGATCAAGGATATTAAGATATGTGTCCTCCAAATAGAAATGAAAAGCTACATTTGAAATGAAATGTTAAGGAATATTTATGGCATCATCTCTCTCTACAACTTATGTATGTATATAAACATATAATATAGTAAGTAGAGACATGGAGAAGCCTTTCGTGTTAAATGCGTTTTGTATATATTATACATACATACCTACTCTTCTCTATACTAATCCAATAAAAAGGATTTTATTAATCAGGATCATTCTATATAGGGATGAGTAAGTGATTTTCTTATATGCGAGTAGTAGATAGATATAAATCTCTATGAATGTGTGTTGATTTATTTTTCTGTGCGCTATAAAATGAAATGAATGATATCCAAATTGGTGTGACTAGAATGTTTAATGGAGCAAACTTATACTATCAACGTGATGATAATGATAGTGAATTATAGTTATGGTGTGACCATATACATACATATTTCTTTGGTACCAAAACAAAATATAGAGAAAAGATGGGTGTTTATTTTTTATCATAAAAGTAGATAAATATTCAACATGACTTACTTGATTTCTCCAAAAATTTGTTCATCTCTTTTAAACTGAAGAACTTCTAAAATTAAATGAGGCTTATGGACCCGAAAATACTGAACCAATCTATTCCTATTAGCAAGAAAATTTTTTCCTATTAATATAACGTCCCTAGAAGGCTGAAAATTTTAATAAATATCTTCAGCGAAAACCATGACATACATACATAAATTTATATATTTTTTTCTGGAAATCCAACTACTGCCACGCCCACTTTGTTTATAATTAAAATTCTAATTTCCTAGAAAGTTAAAATTTCGTTATTAAAATCTCTTGAAATTAAAGCCTAAAATGTGTCCGCCTACACACCGCCACACCTACTTTTTTAACATTTGAGTTTTTTCTTATAAAGTTTTCTATGAAAGTTGAAATATTGTAGTTAAATAAATATTCAATAAAAGGCGCTGCGTACGTACATAAATGACACTTAAAAGTAAATTTTAAATTAAATCTAAGTGCCAAAATCTTTAAGAATGGTCACCATAATTAAAGAATACACGTATTCAATATTCTCATTATTAAAATTTGTGTAGTTATTTATGTGCATTTGATTTGGTATGAAGGACGTGCTTTTAGGGCTTAATTCTAGTAAATAGCAATAATTTATATCCTAGGCAATCATAGTGCGTGTGTTTGTGTATGTGTGTTCGGGAGTAAGATGATGAAATAAGCGCTCTCTTTCACATTATTTCGTGTAATTGTACTTGAATTGGATGGATGAGTAAATGTTGTATGTTATTGGTGTTAAGTGAAACTTGAAGATGTATCGCTCTTGAATACATAAATAGTTTTCAAAGGACTCTTTATATTTATATATTAATTATAAGGACTCTGAAAGGATGATGTGGTGCTTAATACTAATCACTCGTATTAAATATAGAATGGAATGGTGAATAGATTTTTTTTTTGTTTCATTGCAGCTGTTACATATATCAGTCTTTTTGAGTTTGAAAAAATAAATAGCTCTTATAATACAAAGAAAAAAATATCAAAGCATTAAAAGCATTAAAATAAAAGGCCTATACTGTAGCCTACCTATAATATTATGATTGATTGCATAGCTGTCAAAAACAGGCATGATTTTTATGAGTTTTTGTTCTGTGTGCTAACCTTACACATATTGGGACATAAATAATTTGATTGAAAGAACCGAACTTCAAAGGGAATTTTAATAGGAAGTTTTTTTTTTTTTTTCTTGTATTTTTCTTTTTTATACATACATACATATAATGAAAGAAGGACGAGAAAAGTATAAAAAAGTTATTTTGTTTTCTTTAATGTTAAAAGAACACCCACAAAATCAAGCTGTTAATATTTATGTTTATTAATATGGGCAATATGGTGGGTTGTAAAACATTTATAAATAGACTTTTTTCTGCTGGTTTTTTGAAGAAAAAAAGGAGTTTTTTTTATGTTTTTTTTTTTTTGCAGGGTTAAAATATCTCAAAGAAAAACTTTTTATATAGGTGGAATAATAATTATTTCCTTATTTACGTTAAATATTAAGTGGGGTTATGTGTATAAAAATATAATAAAGTGGATTTTTAAAATGTTTATATTTGAAATGAAGTATAATTTTGTTCAATTTATGTTTTTGTTACTTCTCGTTTAGATTAGGTACTGCGATATCTTTCATTTTATGAAAACTTATTCAACAAATAGAAAATTGATAATGATCTTATTTTGTGATTACATAAAAATATAAAATTAAGTCTATAATAAAATAAATAAATAAATTAATTAATTAATGAAGCGACAGCTCGTAGTTAGGAAAAATATATCCAATATTTTTTTTTTTTTTAATTTCTGTATGAACATATGTCCGGGATGTTCTTTGAAACGACTGCAGTGATTTTTACGGGGCTTAACATAGTAGCAAAAGACTTTCCAAGGTGTGTTTTAGGCTAATTTTATTCTGAAAGTATAAGAGTCTCTTTAAGGTTCCCGCCATTCCTCCCAATTAAGAACTCAAAAATGGTTGACAGAGTTCTAGTACCCTCTATACCTCCCGACTATAAATACACACACAGGAATGTTTGAGAATGCAGGTTGTTACTCAGTACGAATGGAAGGGATCTAAAAGAGACTCTTATAAATTTCGAATTAAAAAGTAACTTAGATAATTCCTTGGAAAGTTCCTCTACTTGTATGTAAATTCCCATCAAAGTCAGTATAGTCATTTCAAAGAACATCCCGGACAAACAGACAGAAACAAATCTAAAAATTCATTTAGAAGTATTAAACTCTCCAAAGTCTTTAAAACCAAATACCACTCGAAACACTCAAATGTGCTATCGAAAAATTGGAAATTCAAAATTGACCGCATGTAAGCCTTTAGTTACAGTCAACATTTGAGTGCAAAAAATTTGTTTTTAAAATTAATACAAAGATTAGTTGTTTTGTTTGTGAAAATAAAGATTATCCCATAAAATTGATATTTGTCTTAAAAAAAAAAAAAATAATCTATTACAATCCGAAGACCATAGCTGGGTATATAATCCACTCTTTTTAATCCACTATCCACTCAAAATTAGATTTAAATAATTTATAATATTTTTTTAATTGTATTCATTTCTTGATATACCTACTTTTGTACACGTTCTTGGATTCTCTCAATCTTATTTTACTTATTTTTTAAGATTCTATCTTTTAATATTTAATATCCACAGACAACCTTGAAATTAGATTATATAAAACATTGTTAGCACAACACAGCACACCTTTTAACAAAAAAAAAAAAAAATAAAAATTTGTGTCAAATAAACAAGAGGATATAAAACATTGAATTGAAGTAGACAAATATTTTATTTTTCGCTCTACTACTTCATCTACATTGTATCCATGTATGTATCTTGTACAAGGTTTAAAGTGAATAAGAAATTTTTGTAGGTATTTATTTACAAAATAAATAAATAAAGATGTGTCATGTTATATACATATATATGAATTTGATCCCTACGGCATTTTTTCGTCTAGGTATTTATGTACCTAGTATATTGTATTTTTTTTGTTTAATATTTTGTGTGTAATCTGAGTCTGCACTGTGCACCGAACCTAAAAGTAAATAAAGCCTGTCAGAATTTTATAGATTTTTTTTCAAGGTTTTTGAGGCCTTGATGAGTTAGTCAGTCATATTGTTGTTTATGTACAATTTATTATTTTTTCTATTTATTTTTATATAAATTGAGCCTCTCCCAACTGTATACCTATTCCGTTGAGAAATTGTCATCTTTTTATTTGTGATTGAAGGTGAACTAAAAAAAAAAACTATAACTTTTATAAAGTACGTATTTCATTAATTAACATTTTCTTAATTGACAACCCTTGCCTAATAATGATAGCATTGGGCTATCTCGCCGGTGGTCCTTTTTT
Source organism: Epistrophe eligans (assembly GCA_951394125.1). Taxonomy (NCBI): domain Eukaryota; kingdom Metazoa; phylum Arthropoda; class Insecta; order Diptera; family Syrphidae; genus Epistrophe; species Epistrophe eligans. Next base: position 109,330,651 of record OX596028.1, read on the forward strand.
TAGATATACCTTTTGCCTTGACGAACTGTCTCTCATGTCCGCCATTTGCTTTGGGAAAAAATTGTAGGTCCCATCCATTCCTATGTTGAGAGTGTCAGCTATTAGGCCCCTATATTCTCCACAAGTTATCCCGCTACCAATTTACTTATTATTTATTTATCAACAATTTCTAAAAAAAAAGAAGACCAACAAAAAAATAAATAAAACGACTGTGAGTCAAGAGTATATTTATTCAAGTTCAAATGATGGCTGAACTAATAGACTTTTCTCTTTATCATCTTTACCATCGAAGATTGGATTTCAAATTACTTAAGGGAACAAAAAATCTCCATTCGATTAACTTAAATCATTCAACCTCTCTTATAAATAGGGCTTTATTTGAAGAAGACGAATTTTTCCACATGGCTTATTTGAATCTGAATTCCTTTATCAGAATGTTTTTTTTTTGTAAATGGAAATGGAATTAATACTCGTAGGATTGCTTTAAAAAAATATAGAAATGGTTCAATGACGTTATGATATCTATATATGTATATATCTCCCCCTCCCCACTGTCAAAATCTGACAGCAACATCGGATTTACAATCAGTTGAAAATTGCATTCATTAAAGTCGCAGTCAATTGTCTAATACTTTTGAATAAAACAATTAAAACAACCTTTAATTGGGACCTATAAATTTAAAATCCAAATTCAGCTATCAATTTTTTTATTCTAGCTTTGCAGTAAGCCAATTGCAGTTGTAATTTTTGAATTAACTGCAGTAATTTTTGAATTTTTTCCGGTTTAAATTTAATTGAAAATCAACTTAACTTAAAAAATTTGACATACGTAATACATTTTGATTGTTTTCAGTTTTTAGTCACTTAAAAATTTACTTTAAATCTAAGACAATTTTTTGACAATCAGTAAGTATTAAACTATGGTATTCGCGGCTTTCTAACATTTGAAAATTAAAGCAGTCAACTCGTGACCACGACAAGTGGAACCTTGTCGAAACGTCGAGTGATTTCATAAACTTTTATGAAATATAATAAAATTGTCGCGGTAAGTCCGAAAAATGCTTTAATTTTAAAATCAGTAAGTAATTCGACTGCAGTCATTTACATATTTGTGTGTCAAATAAATAAAAATATAAAAATAAAATACATTCAATGTATAAAAACAGGGTAGTTTTTTTTACTGTTTGCTTAAGTTAGGCATAAGTGAGTCTTATGTCTTACCTTATGTAGCAGCCTATAAATATTTTTGCTGCAAACACTAAAAGTCTTAAAAAAAGTAAATTGACTTCACAGTTACAAAACTGCAGTCAAATATCTTATTGATTGATATCTACTGCTGAGGTATCAGTTCCCCCATAACAGTTGTTTTTAGCACTTTTCTTTCGTCTCGCATCACTGCTCTTCTCGTAGCTCTAGTATGTGTTCAGCCTAAGAGGTAAAAAACACTAAATGAATGAAAAAAGTTGACTGACTTAAGTCTGTTTTGAACAATTTAACAATATTCCTACTAAAAATCTAGTCATACGTCAAATTGTTCTCGTTTTAGAGATATAGGACGCAGGACTCTCACTTGTATTAGATGTATGGTCAAATAAACAGAGCTCATGTACCTACTTAAATGATGTCAATCTACCTTTAAGCAGAAATTCATGAGAATGCTGTATTCTTTTTGAACAAAGTAAGATATTGTATTTTTTAAAGAGGAAGCGTTATTAGGCCTTTATTATTTGATATCATTACATTTTTGTATTCTTTTTGAACAAATGAAGATTTTGTAGCATTTTTTTTATAGTGTAGCCCAAAGAAGCGTTATTAGGCCTTTATTATTTAAGATTTAATATCTTTACATTTAATCTTAAATAATAAAGGCCTAATTACGCTTCCTTGTGGTACTCTTAAAAAAATGTTACAATATCTTAATTTGTTCAAAAAGAATTAAAAAAAAAATAATTGATATTGCGTCAACATTCCCCAGAAGCCTTTTATCGAATCTTATATACCCACGTCTATCCTACGCCATTAATTTATTATTTTTCCATAAATAAATCATATAATATAATTGATAGATATTTGTATCTGCTCAAGAAAAAAAAATCTTCTATCAATAAATATTTAAATTCTGTTGAATTTTGGTTTACTCTTCTTCTTTGTTGTCTCCCAAAACCTTATTGACATTATTTTACAAACCGAGGAATTTAAAAAAAAAAAAGTTCCTTTGACAAAAAAAAAAATCAGAAATAAAATATACATAAATACAAAAAATCAACTTGCCAAATATGTACGAATATTTAAAATTCTTCTGACATTTTTCAAAGAACCCCTCCACAAATATTTATTAAACAAAAAAATTTCTTTGCTTATGGTGTTATTTTTTTCCGCTTAAATAAAGCAATAACGAAGCCAATACCTTTCATTCATTCAGATCCTTCGGAATTTAACAGAAAAAGAAAAAAAAAATAAAATCCTTAAACAACTATTTACACTTATACAAACGCGACAACGACAAGGATTTATATAGGCACGGTACATGTACATACATACAGAGATGTAGATATGTATAGGTATGTAAAAATTGAAAATAAAAATCAATTGCTTATTTGCAAAGCATTCAAGCATCCAAGTTTTTTTTTGCAATGAAAATTTTATCGAAATTTAAAAAAAAAAATCCTCCCCCCTCTCAACCCTATGACCGACCGACGACATCAACTCTCGACACAGAAAATGCGTAAAATCCTCGAAGTATCAATAAATACTTCTGGCTCTTATGCTTTATATGTAAAAATCCCTTGAGTAGGTAAATCAATATGAAAGCAATATCAGAAAAATTTTGAATATTGCCAACATTTTTGATTAACACGTGTTATTTCATTTGAAAAAAGGAGGTGGGTGGCTTTGTGAAAGGATATAGAAAAAGGACGAATTGATGATTTTCACTTGCGGCAAACGAAAAATCACTCCATCATGCCCGGCGTGGTGCTGTGATGTGCGGCTACGGCGAAGGTAGCTGTGGCGTTGCCTGAGATGAATTTGGTTGCCAAATACTTAAATATTCACATCTACACTCACGCTTAGCTATATTTTACATCACTTTGCAAGGATATATGTATACGGGGTGGAAAAGTCAACGTTGAGTAAAGGATTTTTATTTTATTTTTTTTTTGTTATATTTTCGATTTCATGCGAACCGCATCATTCACACTAGAAGGAGATTGAAAGTTCAATCTTTTAGATGAAAGCATGAGATCACTACGTCGTCGCCGCCGTCTCTGCCGCTTCCTCCACGCCCTGTCTTCGTCCTGTCATATTGTCTCTTAGGCTTAAATTCGTTGAAAAAGGGTAATGGGTAGGTATAGGTATACGAAATCTATGCATCTCATTGTGGGAGACAGAATATATTGAAATTTTTGGGAAAATTAATATCTTTGGTTGGAGAAAAAGGCGGCAAAGTGGTGGGGAGAGGGGCAGAGAAAAATATTGAAATTTATGAAGTTTTGTAGAATTTTTCATTTTTTTTTTGTTGTTTGGGTTTTCCTTCGTCGAGTTGCGAAATGTGCACCGTCAGGACTCAGCACAGCACGGAACTATACCTACAATGAATTTATAAAAAGGGTGAATCTCATATTTTTATCTGATATTAAGGTGAGAGTTTTTTGAAGGCAGCCCGGTAGGTATATCTTTTACGAAAGGATAGGTATAGGTTCGTTGGATACACAGGTATAGAGGTATCCTATCTACACTCTCTGTGATAAGGTGATGAGACAAAATTTAAATTGATGTTGATTTTAGCTTCATTCTATTCAGCCTTGGAAAGAATATACATATAAGGTTTTTTTTTTATGTTGATGATAATTTATTCTGGAATTTTTAAATAATAAAAAAAAAATCTTTGGTGTTGATTATTGTTAAAAGCTTTCTGTCATGTTTTGAGAAGGTTTGAAATTCCGAAATTATTAAATTTTTAGAATTCATTTGGTTGATGATGTTGATGTGATTATAAGAGATATTTTTGGAATTTTGATAGGTAGACAGGTGGGTACCTATCTATAACAACATACAATGGAGAATTCGAAAAAGGGTGGATTTTATTGAATTTTGATGTGACAGTGCAGACTTGAAAAAAAAAATTAAATTTTTATATATTTTTTACGATGGGTGTGGGTGTTATGACTTTCTTAAATATTTTTAATCATAAATTAATAAATTATTAGTAATTTATTTAAAAAAGATGTTAATAAATTTTTTTTGATGATGAGACACTTTACTTACAAAGTTCCTCTGTAAAATATCCCAAAATTTTTAAATTTCGTGATTTTATATTTTATAATTCATAAACAACTTCTTTAAAACCTACCAATAGTAGAACTAGAAGCTTAATATAAACTTTAATGCGAAGAATTTCGTTAATTGTTCAATAAAAATTCCTGAAATTAGTTTTATAAAGGCATGGGAAAGAAAAAAGCTTGCAATAAGAAGGTCCGGGAAATAGTTTGTGTTAGGGATTTGCTTAAAAAAAGCTATAAATTATGTATTTTGAAATCAAGTGCTAGAATCCACCAGATTCTATAAGTCGTGTGTAAAGAAGCCTTATGGAAGGATAATAATGTCAATTACATGTGATTAAAGCTAAGGGATATCATTTAATTTTGTTCTTGGCGATTTTTTTCATTGCATTTTTATCGAAAAAACACTACGGACACTACAGCCGTAGAAACCAGAAATTGCATACTTTCAGGGGATATCTGAAAATTCTATTTTGTATGGAACGGAGTTTGTCTCAGCTATGTGATATCATCTGAATTTGTTCTTGGGTATTTTTTTTATTGCATTCGTATTGAATCAGGTCAGCACACAACGTAGTCGATCGAAAAAATTGAAAAATCGTGAAAACTTGAAATTGCATACTTTCAAGGGTGGATGTTCGCGATGTCTGAAAATTCCATTTTGTATGAAAAGGAGAAAATATTGATTTTTAGGAGTGATAAAAACACTGAAATGGAAAATCGCACGAAAATACGATCGCAAACATATGGCCTTACTCACTCCCAGACTGCTTCAAATGTTTATAAAAATTATTGCAGTTTGCCAAAAAATTCATTGTCAAGGGTTTTTTAATACCCCATGTTTTATTTTCACTTTTTAAAACGTTAAAATTATTGAAAACACATTCGTGTGAAGCTGAGCGGGTTTTCAGATGTCACCAATATCCCATTCACGCCTGAAAGTATGCAATTTTATGTTTTGGTTTTCACGATTTTGCGACTTTTCTGGTTCAAATTTCCAATTTTTGGCTCCGTTGTGTGTTTACTTGATTCAATACAAATTAACAAAAAATAATTTTTATATATTGTGAAAATCTAAATAATATAGTTATAATTTCTTAAATCACTGACTTTTGGGACATCTTGTACAAGAAAACTTTTTGATTAAATTTTGGAACGCAGTGTTATATGAAAATACCTATTATTTAGAAATACATATGTAGGACGTAGATAAACCATTTTTTTTAAACGTCAAAAATATTTATTTGCAAAAAAAGTGAAGTTTTATTGTGATCACTTCAAATATTACAGACACTGTTGTGCCTTCCTGGCAACGTCATGTCGGTCTAAATATCTAAAATCCAGTCATTCGTTAGCTTCCTTAGCCTATATCATAGTCAATAGATGCAAGTCCAATTATTAGAATATTTTTTTTTAATTTCGTGTGCAACTTGTGTGACCTTACAGTCGGCAATTCATGGTCTTTCGAGCCGGATTACTATTATTGCTATAACTAATTTGACTTGCATAACATTGCCAGCATGACACAACAGACACAAAATTTAATCAAAATCGTTAAAGCCTTTGGGCAATTTAAAAAAATTAAAATTGTTGTTTAACTGCTTCCCGTTAGGTACATATAACAAAACAAAACTTCTGCTCTTTATCTCAAAGACTCTTCAGAGTTGAAGACAATTAATAAAAATAATTAAGATTACCATGATTTTCAAATCTTGTTTGTATCTACTATGCAGCTTTTATCAAAACAGCGCACTCCAGCGCGCTAATTGGGTCAATGAGCTAGGTTACTCTAGGGTGCCATTTCTGTCTATTACGAATCGTTCTCAGGAGTCGATATAATGATTAAAATTCTTACTTTCAAAATGGCGTTTTAAGGATAACAATTACAGCCACACCAATTATAAAATATCATCGGCGCGATTCCCAAAAGAAGATGCCTGAGTATAAAGTCCATTCCTGCTGACTTCATATTTGGTCTTAGTCATTTTCCATCAAATTCTGTAATCGTGTTTTTTTTTTTTCCTCGAATTGAAAAATTATCATTTGACACCAATAAATCACCAGGAAACGTAACAAAAAGCTATCTGAAATTAAATCGGCGTATTCTTTACTACCAAAAATTTATTGGAAAAATACTATCGTATCTTTTTCTACAAGAGTCATAAAACTAAAAACAAACGAAATTAACTGTCAACGGAACTATAACACACAAATACCTTCATAAATTATTATTATTTTATCTATATCTGTATATGAAAGGTTTAAGGATCACGGTTCATCTTGATAATATCACAACTCAACAAATCACTCTTGACAAAATTTAATTACAAAATATTGTGATTGTGTTTGTATATCTATCTATGTATGTGTTCACTTCGTGTTCGAGAGTTTGAGGGTGTAGATATAGCTGATGGTACGATATTGGGAAATGAAAACCTTTCAACCTAAAATCGGTCTATTTCGAAGTCACGATCTACATTTCACTTTAATCTTGTTTATAGTCCAAAGGTGTCTTCTTCGGTCGGTTCTTAAATAAAACATAATATTTTTTTTTTTTTATTTTTATTTTCTTTTTTGGAAAATTTATTACTACACCATAAGAAATCAATTCGCTCGTAATAAACAATTTATGTTGTTTGGCCCCTAAAGCTTTATTTCTATTTATGGAGGTGGCTACCTAAGACGATCACGTAAAAAAAATAAAAGGAAAAACCTATAAAACGATTTCTGTTATTAGATACGCGTCAAGTTATTACGATTCCACTTTGCCATACCGTTATGTGTGTATTTTAATGTTCTTATTCTTTCTATTTCTCTCTCTCTCTTTCTCTTGCTCACTCCTTCCTTGGGCTTCATCAGGTCTGCAGCACACACCACACATATCAAGAACTGCGAACGGGAAGTTCACTCTATCACGCATCCATTACTTTGGGTGATTTCGTTAAATGGCACCTTCCTCCGGGCAAGCAGCACACACCTACAACAACTACAGATGATATTGACACACGAACTCACACTATTTCTATATACCTATCCTACATATATATATTTAGACATCCTGGAATCGTGATATATCTATCCTTAATGATTGCGTGTCAGTAAAATTTCACAGTAGCACGAATACCTACAAATTTTGTGTCCTTGCTAACTTGGAACTGAGAATGGGGAAGCATCAGCTAGTTAGCTGTGTTGGTTGGTTGGTTGGTTGAATATGGTTGTGATGTTCACAAAAAAAAGTGTACCTACCTATCTAGTCGAATTTTATTAATATTCTATGGATTCTTTATATAGCTAGCTATCTATGTCTATGTATGTTATGTATGTATATTGTATAGCCAATGTGGCATGTGGATAAATCGTTTTCGATTGTTTATAGATATATTTTGCTTAAAGAGACATCATTTGCTGCTCATGCAAATGATTAGATACACGATTAATTCAAACGTAAAAGTTCATGTGACACGGTGCGTTGCTGTTAGGGGATGATCGGGGGGTGGCTTTTTAGTGGTGGTGAGAAGATTTACCTAAGTTTGATAGATTTTGCGTGTTTAACTCGCTTAACACCAAAATTGCGACAGACTTATTTGGAACAAAAGTTGTTGTTTTTTTTTGTTAAAATGTTCGGTGAATATTATTGGCCTATTATTTATGATTTAAGGACATCTGCTTAGAAAAAAAAAAAAAATATGAGTGAGTGGAGATGTGAAGAACATTTAAGGCTCATTCAAATGAGTCACTTATAAGTCTGATAGTTGGGGGAAACAAAATTCGAAGTTTTTATCAAAACTATATTATGACGATGGTGAAGTCCAAAAAGTTGTTTTCGGCATGCCTTTCCTCGGTTTATGCGTTAATGCGTCAGTGCGCTAGTGCGTATGTTCGTGCATCAGTGCATTAGAGCATCAGTATGTTAGAGCATCAGTACGTTAAAGCATCAGTACGTTACTGCGCCAGTACGTTACTGCGTCAGTAAGTTACTGTGTCAGTACGTTACCGCGTCAGTGCATCTATGCTAGAGTCTAAACTGATGGACCAATTTTCATCAAATTTGGTACAGAGCACATTTTGTATGATTCCTTAGAGTAGAAAATCGAATTTAAGTTTTAGCACATCTAAAACAAGGAGATGCCATCGAAACAATAATTTTGATTATTTCTAATTTTCTCAAAAACGACTTAGAATTTTTATTAAATCTCGTATATTTAATTAAGAAAAGGAAAATTAAACTTTCACCTGAATTCAAATTCGACAATGCTGAATTTTGACGGAGAAGTTTCTTTTTATGTGTTAAACATTTCCTAGAAATTTGGACCAGGCCTAAAATAAAAAAAACCCAACTTTTTTTTTTTATGGATGAATTACCAGAAATACCGCAGGATCAGGATTTCTTTTTTAAAACTCGCTTTTTAAATATTAAATTGTTGACTCAAAAGTGGATAACTCAAACCAAGTAAATTTTTAAACAATAAATCAGCACCAACAGTGGGCGTGGCTTACATTTTGTACGGTTAATTTGTTATAAGAGCAAAAACCTAAATTTTTGTAAAACGAAAAAAAAAAACGCCCTAAAAGTGGGCGTGGGAATAAAATTGTATGCGGAAAATCATCTGAAGTCACATTATCTACAATTTTCTGTGGAAAGTAGGTACATCTCTTACTTTTATCAACTTTGACGTTTAGATGAGATCATTTAAAAAGTGGGCGTGTCAGTGGGCGTAAATTTAATCCCATAATACCTTTTGCTGTCTTTTATCACGTTTAAAATTTTCAACAAAATCGGTAGACAAGTTCAAATTTTATAGAACTAAGATTTTTTCTCGATACAACTTGTACCACTATGTGGCGCCCAACGCTTTGGCGGTCGAAAAAATGCACCTTACACTACTTATGTATAAAAATCTATTTATTCTATTTGTTTCTATTTTAAATGTACGACTGAGGGCTATATCTCCAGATTTTTGAAAAATTTTATAAATTGGCGAATTTTTTGTTTCGAAAGGTCTTTTAAATGCAACTTAAAATGGGTCTTTTTCGCAAGATTAAACCAAGTTCAAATTTTCATATTTTTATAGGCTTTGAGTTAAAAATCTAATTCGATTATTCAAAAAACTAAACTATACGTTGTAGATTTAACTTGAATAATTTCATATATCTCAAAAATTCAAATAAATCTGTAACTACCCTTACTCCTATTTAGAAAAAAATAACATTGCAGCTTTTCTAATTTTTTTTATCTTTTTCTATAATTTCAGGATGGAAAATCATCGACCAAATCTCATCATAATTTCAATATCGATGTTATATTGGTTTAAATCCTCAGTGGATTGTTGGAAATTTGATGCACGATTTGCGGCTGGTGGTGGCGGTGGTTCTGGCGGTACAGCCACTGGTGGTGGTCCCGCCACTAATCCCACAGCTACTGGTAATGCCCACGGGCAAACTGCATCGAATGTTCATAATAGTGGAACAGGTAGTGGTAGTGGTGGTGTTGGTGGCGGCGGCGGTAGTGGTGTCGGCGTTGTTGGTGCTGGAGGAACCAGTGGTGTTGGCCAACGATCGAATATTTCATCAGGAGGAAGTGGTAGCAATTCCCAAGCACCAATGCCACCTCATCCAGGAATAACAATGTTAAATGTAAATCAACAGGATATGCTTTATGCTTGCCCGCTAAATAGTATGTGCCAATGTGCTGGACTGCCAAATGAAACATCAACTTTGATTGAAATTAATTGCAATGAAGTTGCACTTTATAAATTTCCTGGTAAGTCTTGAAATTGTATGTGAATATTTTTTTATTTTTTATATTTAGTATCCTTGTTTTTTTCTTAATTACTGATGCTTTTTGGATTTTTTATGAATTTTTAATTGTGGCGAAAAAACTGTGGGTGTGTATGGATTTATGTTCCACAGGGTATTTTGTTTAGTTCAGTTTATTTCATATATAGTTGGTAAAATTCTTATGAATATTTTCTATTTCATTTTTCGTTTACTATATTTAGGAAGTTTTTTTTTAGGAAGCTTAAACCTGAGTTTTCAACCATCAGTACTTTTCAGGGTTTCCGCCATTTTGATTTGAAGAGTTAATTTAGTTTTAGCTATGTATTTCCACAAAATTTCATCTTAGTTTTTGTCAAGAATTGGGATGGGAAAAATGATTTTTGCCGCCAAAATTCAACAAAAAAAAAACACATTTAGATGAAGTTAGTTGAAAAAATCAGTTTTTTGGTTTTAATTTTTTTTTAAATAATTTTAAATGTGTTTTTAGGTAAAAAAAATGTTTGGTATTTTTCAGAACACATTTCGGGCTTTTATAATAAAATACAAAAAATTACACTTAATAACGTATTTTTGTAAGTAAGTAAGTAAAAAAAACAACCTTAAAATGCCTAAAAAATTTTGTTTGATACTAAATTGCTGAAAAACCGTTATCCACACACAAAGTTGTATGGTAGATACAAAAAAATTTAGAAAATGGGTTGCAGTGTGACAAAGTTAGTCAGTTCAAAGGAAAAAAAATAAAAACCGTTATAAGTCGAAAACTAAGCGAAAACAAACATTTTAAGTCTTTCCACTTGAAATGACCTAGGAACTTCTGGCTTTCTTCGGTGGCCGTGGTTTCGGGACACCCTGTATATGATTCAACAAAATATTCTGAAACACCCTGTAACTCATTTTTCTTAAAAGTTACAAATTTTTTATTGCATGAAAAAAAATTGCGATTTTTTTTGTTGCATTCAGAAAATTTCCGATATTCCGGTTTAATTTTCATTTCGTCGAATTCCTACAATTTTTTCCAAATTTTCACCCAGGAAAATATCTGCTCCTTTTTGTAATATGAATCCTTCCGGAGTAATAACTGAGAGCGTAGCTTTTAAATTTTTATTATGTATTGAAATATTTTATTTGTTTTCCATTTTTTTTTTCGACTCCGTATGTCCCACCTTCGATAAAAAATGCAGAACTTAAACGAAAATTTATTTGAGACTTTATATGCCCCACCTTTTAAGTTTTAAACTGGTCTTTGATTTTCATTCGATGTGAAAAGCTTATTATAGATTAAAAAAAGACGTGGAACTGACAATTTAATTAAGGTTGTATAGTAAATTTGAAATTATTTATAAGAACCAAGGATCTCTTTAATGGCACATCAAGCCTATTCGTTGTCCTTTGTTATACTTATATATGTACGTTAAAGGTTTAAATTCAACCATTAAATCAGTATGTATCACCCAAAAATCATGGCCACTTAAACCAATGGACCATTTCAAAATGAAACTTTTAAGGATTCCATCTTAAATAGACAAACGTTTAAAAGTTTTTTTTTTGTTAAATTTATTTTTATTCCAACCACTTGAGATTCTTGTCAATGAACCCTAAATCAGTCTTCGCACTCTCTTTTGGTTATCATCATCAACATCATCATCATCATGAACCGACCAAAATTAATGGCAAAATAAGTTCAAATTTCTTGCTGAGACATAGAATATTGTTTTTTTTTGCCGCATCCATCCTTCGCTCTTTATTATTTCTGTATATATGTATGTATATTGGAAAAAACAAGAAGTATGAAAAACGAAACCCTTGTCAACCATGACCAGACCAACCAACAAGGCTATTGAGTATCCTTCTTCATTGTTGTCATCCATAAAAGGCCATAACTGAGCCAATTCAATGAAATTAATTTTCCGCGATTTATTTCCAATAGCTATCCTTCTTCTATATAAATACCTACGAATGGGGCAGAAAATAGCCTTATAGAAATAAATAAAAAAAATAAAATAATATCTAGAGAGGACGCAATTTGGCAAGCCATTGTAGAATGAAAGTATATTTGAACTTTACTTCTTTTCCTTTGGTCCTTAAACATCCAACAGATCTTATATAGTGGAGAAAAAAAAAAAAAAAAAAATAAATAATAGTGTTGTTTGTTTGATGAGAAATTGGAAAAATACAAGTATTTTGCCAACAATAAATCACAAACCTCTATATGTACATACATATGTATGTATAACAACTAGAACCTTAAAAGCCTTCTTTACTCTTCCTCCCCACATCCTTAAGATTTTAAATGCAATATTATGTGAAGCGACAGAGAAAGTGAAATAGTGAGTGATCTTATATCCTTTCTATGGCTTTTTATTCTTTTATCCTTTTTTTTTTTTTTTTTTTTTGATTTTGTTTGTACCTATATATACTCTCACCAAATCAATAAAAAGCAATTTCAAGGATTAATCTCTTTCTCTCTCAAGTCAAAATGGATGGAATAGTCGACTGACTTACCTACTATTTTATATATTATAGTAGTGCACAGCACATCCTTTTTTTTTTCCAAACTTTTTTCTTTTGTACCAGCAAAAATATTCAACCGTTTAAGAAAGGACAAACTATAGGTATAGATAATATATGTGACTTAAGAAATTGATTTTTTAAAGGAGAATTTTATTTCAATCGAGTATTTTTTTTTTTTTTTTTTGAAGAATGTGTTTTAAGTTATAACTTGTTTTATGTATAAAAATATGTTTAAGGGGAAGGAAAAGGACAGTGTTTTAAGGAAGGTCTAAATTGATATTTAAATATTTTAAATACGATTGAATTTTTTAAAGAAATGGTAAAAGATCATAAAAGGGTAAAAGAATTAAATTAATAAAGCTGGAATTTTAATTTTAAAATAATTATATTTGCTATCGGCATGGCGCGGCGTGCCGATCAATGCCGACTTTCCACTGTCACCTAGGTTACCGCATCGACTGTTAAAAAATTTCCAGTCCCGTGTATGTATCAGGAAAAACCTCAAATATAAGAAAAGTGGGTGTGGCAGTGGGCGTACTTTAAAATAATTAAATAATGTCATGCGTTAGGCTCAAGAGATTTTAATTACAGAATTTTAACTTTCTAGGACTGTTAAGTATGGAGGAATCTCAGATATAAGAAAAGTGGGCGTGGTTATAGGCAAATTTAAAACAAATAAAAAAACAATACATTTCATCATTTTTGCTCAAAACATATTTATTATAGATTCTCAGCATTCTAAGGACAGTGTTTGTATAAGAATAAAATTCTAATATACGAAAAATGGGTGTGGCAGTAGGCGGACCTTACAAACAAAAATTTACAAAAATAAAAAAAAAATTATACAAACAAAATTTCAACTTTACAAGGATAAAAAGCAAATAGAAATCCCAGTTATAAGAAATGTGGGCGTGGTAGTAGGTGGTTTTCCAAAAAAAAAAATAAAAATATTTCATGGTTTTGGCTCAAGCGGGATTTATTATTAATTTTTAGCCATATCTAAAGATGTTAGATAAATAAAATGTTAATAAAATAAAAGAGGGCGTAGTAGTGGGCGGGACAAATAACTAATGCGTTGCCTTATTTTGAGGAGAGCTCAATTACAAAATTTAAACATTCTCAGGACGTTCAATAAAGAGAAATCTAAAATAAGATATAAATGGACGTAGCATAGGTTAGCAGATTTTACTCAAACCACTTTTTAACAATTATTTAAATGTTTATTCATCTATTCTCTTTTTAAATTTCTACTCAAACAGAATAAAATAAATTCTAGACATTTAATTAATTAGCTGTTATCATTCCCCACAACTTTTCATCCCTCTTTTTCTCAACATACTTCTACTTATTATCTTCTGTTGGTCTCTTTTCACAGCCTGCTAAGCTCATCTCCAGTTTTTGTTTGTTTTATCGTTTGTTAATTTTAAATCTCCATTAATACCAATAAATTACAATGAACAATTAATACCCTCGCTATGTTATGATAGCAAAACAAAAAAAAACAAGAACAAGAACACTGTACAACCTTCATCCATAGCATAATCCCCGATTTATATGCAATACTCGTAAGGATTATTTATCACATCATCTGTTTTCCGACTAAAGAAGCATGCTCTTGCTCCCCCCCCCCCGCCGCTTGCTCGGTGCTGCACGGGCGGTATGGCTGGCGTGATTGCTGCATTCTCGGTAATTTTTTTTTTTTTTTTTTTTTGAGAAAATTTATTGCCCCAATGTGATTTATTGCATTCAACTGAACTTTGTGTGTTGGTGCAATATTGCAACAAAACATCTCGTTGCACATCTTGTTTATTTTGTTTTAAATAACCGATTGCATTCCAAAACCTCAAACCACAAACGAGACCACAACCACTTTACCGCCATCATCATCATTATCAGCCATATACACTTATTCAGGCGATTGTACATAATATAGGATGATGGGGGTGTTGCCATCCCCAAACAATATCTCCCCTCCCAAAAAGTATAGTGCAGAATTGTGTGTGTGTGTGATGATATCAAATAAAACATTCCGTGTTTCTCTCTTGCTGCATACATTAATACAATTGTGGCAATATATGCACACAGCAGAGAAACGAACATGTTCCCGTTCTCATTAAAAATAGATTATAACCAAATAATTACCGAGGCTTCGTCGTCCTCGCCAGCGCCATCACCCTCGCCTTGTCGAAAATAAAATTAAACAGCAAACAAAACAAACGAAAAAAATTAAACCGCTACAAAAGGAGTGTGGATCACACATCACGCATAGTTTTATTTTTTTTTTTGTTAACACACGAGTCCTTGCTAGATATTTAGGTCATAATTGATTGCCTAAGGTGCACTGAATTTAAAAAGAAGAAGAAGAGTTGGACAGAATAGCTTTTTCAATGAGTTTTTGTAATACAAGGTGGCGCAAAAGTTGTCCCCGGTGCAGTGGTAAAAGTTATAACCAGTTCCGGCTCTAATGATTTGGATGAAATTTATAGAATTTTTTTAAATTAACAAGAAAATTTTTTGAAACTAAATCTGCCCACTACCACGCCCACTTTTCCTAGAAATTAGGTTCTCGTTAATGGCTCTTGCGATTTGGATGAAATTGTGGTTAAATGTTCTGATTAACAAGAAAAAAAATTTTAAAATATTTTTAAGGAAAATTCACCTACTGCCACGCCTACTTATATTGTTTCTTGGTTTTCCGAAATGACTCGTAACGATTTAGAAGAAATGTAAAGCGAGTGTTATGATGAAAGAGAACAATTTTTAGAAAATAGTTTTGGAAATATTCGCACAATGCCACGCCCACTTTTTTTGTTTATTGGTTTTTAGGAACGACTCTTAACGATTTGGATGTATTAGTAGGGAGGATGAACGAGAAGAAAATGTTGGAAAAATTCACACAGTGCTACGTCCACTTTTATCGATTCTTAGTTTTCGAGAACGGTTCTAACGATTCGTATGAAATTTTTAGGGTTTTTTTCTGATAAACGAGAAATAAATTTTGATTTTTTTTTATTGAAATCTGCTTACTGCCACGCACACTTTTCTAATTTATTTGGTTTTCGAAAATGGTTCTTAAGATTTGGATGAAATTAGCAGGAAGTATTCGGATGAACGAGAAAAAAAAATGAGAAAATATTTTTAGGAAAATCTGCCCACTGCCACGCCCACTTTTATTATTTCTTGGTTTTCATGAACGGCTCTAATTATTTGGATGACATTGGTAGGGAGTGTTTAGATGAACGAGAAAAAAAACTAAAATAAGTTTTGGAAAAATTCGCTCATTGCCACGCCCACTTTTATTTTTTTCTTGGTTTTCGGGATTTTCAAGGTTTGTTCTGATGAACGAGAAAAAAATTTAGAAAATGTTTTTATTAAACCTACCCACCGCTGCCCCCACTTTTCTTATTTCTTGGATCCTAGGGTAATTTAGTCGGGTAGTATACCTGCACACGCGTTGAGATATGTTTGCTTATATGTAGATATATATCTCCACATATGTAGGTACATGTGGAGATACCTTGACATATGTGGAGATACCTTGACATATGTGGAGATGCATGTTGAATTACCTCCACACTTCTGAAGTTAAAATTGAAGATACCTCCAGATTATGTGGGGATACATGTGGAGTCAAACGTTTGACGGATGGACCATGGAATGTCACCAGTGAGATCTGGATTTACCATGACAGTAAACAAGACTTAAAGCCAATTTTTTTTGTTATAGTTAAATTAAAAAAATAAAAAGTAGCTGAGCGAATCTCCCAGATATTTTTATTTTATAGTACACTTCCCAAAAAATGTTTAACCCAAAATCTATTGAATATTTCTCAGTTTTAACACCTTTTGAAATTTCAAGATCAGAATTCAAGCTATAGGCTTCGAATGGGAGCAGGTAAAAAATTTTTCAAATTAAATTCAACAAAATTAGGCTTAGCAATCTTAAAAAAGCTATTACTTTTGACTTCTTTTTTGTTTTTTTTTTTTTTAAATCGTTCGATTATGCAAAATGTTCGATTCCTTTAAAAATCCAGTGAATAAATCGATATTCAAAGTCTTAGAAATTCGATGTTCTGTATTATATTCCCTTGCTCTCATGTCTCATCTGCTTTTTGTTAACCTGGATTCCTTTTTGTAATACAACAATAATATAGATAGGTGTACCTACCATCAGAAATTATTCAAATTATTATATTCACTTCGTATCAATATATATGTAGTATTGTATGTTATGTATGTGTGCATAGCACAAAATAATGATATCCCTAAAGTAAGTGAAGTGAATTCATATCATCTAAACCTATGTAGATATCCTTAGATTCTGATTTTCAATCATGCGACTATAAGACGCAATAGTATCTAAAATTCGAAGGACAACAAGCATTGTAAAATACAAACACACACACATAGTACATATTTCACAAGGATTTCACACGGTTATGATTTCAGCAATCATTATTTTAATACAAAAATTTAATGCATATTGCGTTGACGTACACCAGTGTAGTGCATATACCTACCTATAGCTTGTGTGTCGGAGAAACCAAGAAATCTATATTCTAACAACATATTTCTCACTCTCTGTGGATGTGCATATTTGGTATTAGATTTTTCGCTTTAATGCCTGAATGCATTCAATTCACTTTATTCATCATATGTATGTATGTACATATATGGATCGATTGATGGTGGTACTGATATTTGAATGAATGCGCATCAAATATGGTTGGTTACAAATTTATCATAATATCAATGTTTACATGGGTTGTTATTAATTTCCAAGAAAATTAATTCTCTTCATATATCTAATCCTGATAATTTTCAATTTCGAGATAAATACATAATAATGTTGATAAATATTTTTTTAATTAAATATTATATGTACATACATTATGTACAATTTAGTGAGGGGAGATTATTATTATTGATCTGAATTAATCAAAACGAAAATCAGTCAATTGAAAATATTAGGAATTTAATCATCTATGTATGTATATCATACAACAAAGAAAAAAAAACTCATTGAAGGTCTTTGTCCTTGATAATCTGAGATATATTTTAACCGATTAAAATGAAATACATTTTGTGATAATCTTTATTTTCATGCTAATGTTTAAGGGTAGTCTTTTTTCTGATTAATAAACACTTTCAAGGATTATATTCCTTTTTTGCTGATTCCCACAACTACTCAACAATAAGTGTTATTAGGAATGCCTAGTTTGGAAAAAAAATGTAATGCAAATTATTGTCCTTTTTATTAAAGGACTATTAAGGGAAGATTCTTGCCTGTGTTAATTCTTCTTCAAGTTCATTTCCCTCAACACCACCACTGCACTGTGACTTAGAACTCAGATAAAAGTCATCTTTAATTTTATTATTCAGAATTGCGAGCTTATTTCGACATTTTCTAAAAATTAAATGAAATGATGTGAAATGAAGGGTAATTAAAGTCGAAACAATGGACTTAGCTAAGAAGTTACTGTTTATAATATGATGTGAGGACAGTTTGGTTATGACAATCGTTTTTACAACTTTTAGAATAATTTGTACAATCACCGTTTTTTTCACGTAAATATGTATGTAACTAAAGACACTTAAAAAAAAATAAGGGAGTTTGACGCACTAACTATATCGCTCGAAAATTCGAAAAATACAGTTCGATAGATAATCGTTTGTTTTTTTTGTTTTGTTCCAATTTTTTGTCACAATTTTTTTTTTTGATTTAAAAAATTTTTGGAAAAAATACAATCGTTTGTAAATTTTTTAAAATGTTTTTTGTTTTTCATGGAATAAGCTTAATCATTTTTTTTATTTCTCTATTTAATAAAGTAGATATTCAAAAAAATTTGGACCAAAAAACGAAGTTTGGCCCACCTATTATAGATATATTATACATATAATGGTTTGTTCGTATTTGCCTTTTCTTTTTTTTTCGTTTTTTTTATGTCCCAATTTTTTTTTCATACAATTTTTTATTTATATAATTTTTATTTTATATAATTTTGAGAAAAATGCAATCGCTTGTACATCAGTTATAATGCTTTTAAATGGAATAAGTTTTATTTTGTAATTTTGTTCTCTATTTTTAATCAATTTTTCAAAATATTTGGGACGAAATAACAGTCTTTGGCATACTCGATGTGTCGCTTGAAAAATCTGGAAACGCAGTTCGACAGAAACTGTTTATGCAGTTTAAGACCCCAATTTTATTTTGTAAATAAATTTAAAAATATGGTTTTTGGAAAATATGAAATAGAAACTTTTCTTATAATGATTTGGCATGATGTCTTCACATTTTGATTCGTTTTTATTTTTAATTAGTTATTTAAAATGTTTGGACATAAATCTATACTTTGTGTCCTTTCAAATTAAAAACAAATTTTTAAATAAATAAATTGTTTGTATTTTCTTGCCCTTCAATTAATCCACCACCAGATCAAGGTTTTTTGTCCCAAACATTTTGAAAAATCGACTAAAGATTGAAAGAAAAACAAAATTTAAAAAATTAACTCAGAAAGAAATTTTGATAATTAATTTACAAACGATTGCATATCTTTCAAAATGTTATGATAAAAAGTTGGGAAAATCAAAAACAATAAAAACGACAAATATATTGAGAGTGGGCCAAACTACGTGTTTTGTCCCAAAATTATATTCAAAAAATGTTGGGCTAAAATTTGAAAATAGAAAAATTTTAAAAAATGACACCATGAATTATACCTACTTATAAAATATAATGCTCAAACGATTGGATTTTTTTTATTTATAAAGTTAAAAAAGAAAAAAAATTATATAAATTAAAAATTGGGACATGTAAGATTCAAAAAAAAAAAAAAAAGGAAACAAAATTGGCACACATAAAACACAAACGTTTCTATCGAACTGCATTTGCAGATTTTTCGAGCAATTTAGTAAATGGGCCGCAATTTCGTTTTTGTGTCCCAATTTCTTGGAATACCTAATTAATTAAAATAAAATTAAATTTCAAAAATTCTAAAATTTTCTTTCATGAAAAAATAGTTTATACCTAAAAATGTAATAGCGATTATATTTAAAAAAAAAATTCAAATAAATCAAAAAAAATTGGGACATGTAAAACCATGTAGGTAATGCCAAAATTCCAGAAATTTTTTCCAAAACTAAACTGGTTTTTTCTTGGGCATACGCGTTTAACAAACAACGAAGTTGAAAATTTGAAATTTCGATACGAAAAGTCAAAAATTTTCAAAACACGAAATAGCATACTTTTAGGAGTTCATGGTGTCGATATTTGAAAATTCGATTTTGTATGGAAATGAGAAAATATTGATTCTAAAAAATGACAAAACAGTACGGAATTGACAATCGGGTAATTTTTTCCTACAAAAAATGGAATCCCCAACAGATGGCGTTACCGCCAATTTAAAGCCCCTGTCAATTTAATTTTCATTTTTAAAACTTCTAAAACTGATTAAAAAAAAAATCCGTGCAAAGCCGGGTGGACCAGCTTGTTTTTGAATAAAATAAAATCTTGCTTCTTAATTTTTGATTATCTTCGTAGAAAAATTTTCTCAAACTAAAAAAATGTTTATCTCTGCCGCATTTACCAAAATGTATAAATATTTAACTAAGACTTACTTGAATTACTTTTGCTTTCAGTCAAACTGTCAATTAAAACTTATTATAACTTTATATATACATAAATGTACCTAGATCCTCAAACTCTTAAGGTATAACTGTGTATATAGAACCAAATGACTCACGAGTGTTGAATTTCTCGACTCTCGGATATATGCCACCAATTTTCCCAGTCAACACATCACCAAGCCCATTCAAACAATGCTTTAATTTGCCTATCAAAATATTTATAAAATTATTTCTCCGAGATTAGACATTGTCTTCGTCTTAGCCTACGTCGTCGTCGTCATTATAGTCATTTCATCGTCGTCATCGTCTTCGTCTTCAGTTTGCAGAATCATTGTTTGTTCCCTCATGAAAAATTAAAAAAAAAAAAAAAATCCCAATCTAGTACACAAAGTTAAAATACGAATATATATGTTTTGAAGCTCATGGTGTTGGTATGCGTTTTATCCTGAGGGATGGATATTTTCTTCAAGAATCTACTTCTAGCCAAACAAAATATAAACAACAGAGAGAAAAAAAAATCCTCATACTGCTTCTTTTCCGGCTCCTACTCCCCGTTCTTAACTTTCTTGCCGAAACAAAAGCACGTGTTTTGCTTAAGCGAATTACCCTCTAAAGCTTTTGATAGTCACCTCTTCTCTTAGTTGTTCTTGTTGTTGTTGTTATACACATATTATACCTAATAATGTACTGTACATATGTTCTGTGATGTGTATTTTGTTGAAAGGACCTGGGTTATCGTTAAAATTGCTTACACTGTTTAAACAATGGGAATTTAAGAAGCTGCCCACAACAATGTTGTTATAAGTTACCCATATTATAGAGGAATGAATACTTACTATACTCGACTATACCTAGTACTTCTGGTGCTGCATGCTGCTTTTTATATTTTTAATGCCACACTTTCAAGGATAAGCACAATGGTTTTGTAAGCTCATGAAATGTCTTGGAAAGTCGTAAAGTGTTCTTATACGTACAGAATATGAGCGTACATGATATCGTAAAAAAAGAAGGACATAATACATGATTTGGTTTATTTTCCTTTTTTGTTGTTGTTTTTTGTTTGTTGTAAATCATAATATGCCGCAAATCTCCTAGGCATGTTCATGTTTTATATACACACACACACACCATTCACAGACGAAACACATAGCAGTTATAACTTAAGGGCGCGTTCAGTTGTCATAATCAGGAAATGTGGTTTGAAGGACTTAAAATGGGTGTAAAAAAAATTTATTACTATAAGACATTCGAGCAGAAAAAAAAAACAAAGCTTAACGTAAAATATTAATTTATTGTTTTTTAGCACTTAAATGAAATAGCTCAGCAAAAATTTCCTGATTTATTTTATGCCATTTATTTTCAATAGGTCACATATATTTTATAGGAAAAATAGGAAAAGGCTTTTTTATGACTCAAATCCAACCCATAAATAAATTATTTTATATAATAGGTCTTAATTTAATTGAAAAATTATTTGATAAACTGTAGGACAAAAACATTAGGAGTTTCCAAGTGTTTTAAACATTCGTTACCCTTCAGTTCTATAGTGAAGTTTGAAACCTACTTTTACAAGATCAAATGTTGTTCTTAGATGAATGTGGGACACAAATAGTCAATGTAGGCAATAAGACAGACAAATAATTAATATTAACTAGTGTGCGATATATTATGTAGTAATTGTGTCAATTTATATGATAACGAAGCTGGCAATGGTCTGGTCATATCCAAGTGTGACAAGATCTCGATCTACAAAAATCGGCTGACATATCGGATAATATCTCTCCCATTGTTTTTAAAAAGTGTTCTTCAAAAACAATAGCATTTCAATCTTTCCTACTCTATTGCTGTCTTTTCGATTGCATGGATATAGTACAGGCAATGGGGAATAATCTGAGAAAAGTTTTGAAGTGGTCCAAGTTTGAATGCAGTTTTAAAGAGGGGTTGATTCTGAGTATAAATCTGAGTTTGCGGGAAATTCGGCTTTGTGGGGGTCCCGTTATCTTGAAAATAAGACTTATTTTGGTTTTCTGCGTTTTTCTCCGTTTGCAATACTTTTTATGAAAAATATATAAAGAACTTTTTTGTTCCAATTGATATTATCTACAAATCCCTATACAACATTTATTTTTTCAGCAAGTAACTTAGAAGTTATAAGCGAAAAACGAGTGAAAATTTGGCTATGATCAACTTTATTTGCGATTTTCTCGGAAACCGTTACATTTAAGAAAAAAAGTATTAAGTACTTTTATTTGGACAATATTCTAACGAACAAAATGGTATATTGTTTATTGAATTCCGATAATATTTAATGTCCCTCAAGTTAGCAGACCAAAGTGAGCAGAACAAATTTTTTGTGATGTCATCATTAGGCGCTAATTAAGTGCTAATTAAGTACCCAACAACAAAATTAAGTGCTCCAGTACTTTGGTTGTAAATTAATGTTCTGCTAACTTGATTTCAAGTTAGCAGACCAATTCCCGAAAAATGCTTAAAACTCAAGGAAAAAAAAAAGTTTTTGTCTAGTATTTAGGAGCTATTTAAGTGCTCTAGGAATCCAAAAAAAAAATTTTCAAAAAACTTGTTTTTCAAAAAATTTTTTTTTTTTCTAATTTCACATATAAACCCATGTTCTGCTAACTTTGTTTCGATTTTTCTCGAGCATTTCAACATTTTTCGACCCAAATCTTTTGGATTCCTTAAAAGCTCGCCTAGCTCGAATTAAGTACCCCATTTTCAGAAAGAAAATCCAAGATTTCAAAAAAAATTTAAATTAATTCAATTTCCATACAAAACCATGTTCTGCTAACTTTATTTCCATTTTTCTCGAACATTTCAACTTTTTTCGACACAAATCTTTTGGATTCCTTAAAAGCTCGCCTAGCTCGAATTAAGTACCCCATTTTCAGAAAGAAAATCCAAGATTTCAAAAAAAATTTAAATTAATTCAATTTCCATACAAAACCATGTTCTGCTAACTTTATTTCCATTTTTCTCGAACATTTCAACTTTTTTCGACACAAATCTTTTGGATTCCTTAAAAGCTCGCCTAGCTCGAATTAAGTACCCCATTTTCAGAAAGAAAATCCAAGATTTCAAAAAAAATTTAAATTAATTCAATTTCCATACAAAACCATGTTCTGCTAACTTTATTTCCATTTTTCTCGAACATTTCAACTTTTTTCGACACAAATCTTTTGGATTCCTTAAAAGCTCGCCTAGCTCGAATTAAGTACCCCATTTTCAGAAAGAAAATCCAAGATTTCAAAAAAAATTTAAATTAATTCAATTTCCATACAAAACCATGTTCTGCTAACTTTATTTCCATTTTTCTCGAACATTTCAACTTTTTTCGACACAAATCTTTTGGATTCCTTAAAAGCTCGCCTAGCTCGAATTAAGTACCCCATTTTCAGAAAGAAAATCCAAGATTTCAAAAAAAATTTAAATTAATTCAATTTCCATACAAAACCATGTTCTGCTAACTTTATTTCCATTTTTCTCGAACATTTCAACTTTTTTCGACACAAATCTTTTGGATTCCTTAAAAGCTCGCCTAGCTCGAATTAAGTACCCCATTTTCAGAAAGAAAATCCAAGATTTCAAAAAAAATTTAAATTAATTCAATTTCCATACAAAACCATGTTCTGCTAACTTTATTTCCATTTTTCTCGAACATTTCAACTTTTTTCGACACAAATCTTTTGGATTCCTTAAAAGCTCGCCTAGCTCGAATTAAGTACCCCATTTTCAGAAAGAAAATCCAAGATTTCAAAAAAAATTTAAATTAATTCAATTTCCATACAAAACCATGTTCTGCTAACTTTATTTCCATTTTTCTCGAACATTTCAACTTTTTTCGACACAAATCTTTTGGATTCCTTAAAAGCTCGCCTAGCTCGAATTAAGTACCCCATTTTCAGAAAGAAAATCCAAGATTTCAAAAAAAATTTAAATTAATTCAATTTCCATACAAAACCATGTTCTGCTAACTTTATTTCCATTTTTCTCGAACATTTCAACTTTTTTCGACACAAATCTTTTGGATTCCTTAAAAGCTCGCCTAGCTCGAATTAAGTACCCCATTTTCAGAAAGAAAATCCAAGATTTCAAAAAAAATTTAAATTAATTCAATTTCCATACAAAACCATGTTCTGCTAACTTTATTTCCATTTTTCAATAGCAAAAAAAGAATTTTTTTTCTAAAATCTTTGAATTTTTTTCTAAAAATGGGGTACTTAATTCGAGCTAGGCGAGCTTTTAAGGAATCCAAAAGATTTGTGTCGAAAAAAGTTGAAATGTTCGAGAAAAATGGAAATAAAGTTAGCAGAACATGGTTTTGTATGGAAATTGAATTAATTTAAATTTTTTTTGAAATCTTGGATTTTCTTTCTGAAAATGGGGTACTTAATTCGAGCTAGGCGAGCTTTTAAGGAATCCAAAAGATTTGTGTCGAAAAAAGTTGAAATGTTCGAGAAAAATGGAAATAAAGTTAGCAGAACATGGTTTTGTATGGAAATTGAATTAATTTAAATTTTTTTTGAAATCTTGGATTTTCTTTCTGAAAATGGGGTACTTAATTCGAGCTAGGCGAGCTTTTAAGGAATCCAAAAGATTTGGGTCGAAAAAAGTTGAAATGTTCGAGAAAAATGGAAATAAAGTTAGCAGAACATGGTTTTGTATGGAAATTGAATTAATTTAAATTTTTTTTGAAATCTTGGATTTTCTTTCTGAAAATGGGGTACTTAATTCGAGCTAGGCGAGCTTTTAAGGAATCCAAAAGATTTGGGTCGAAAAATGTTGAAATGCTCGAGAAAAATCGAAACAAAGTTAGCAGAACATGGGTTTATATGTGAAATTAGAAAAAAAAAAAATTTTTTGAAAAACAAGTTTTTTGAAAATTTTTTTTTTGGATTCCTAGAGCACTTAAATAGCTCCTAAATACTAGACAAAAACTTTTTTTTTTCCTTGAGTTTTAAGCATTTTTCGGGAATTGGTCTGCTAACTTGAAATCAAGTTAGCAGAACATTAATTTACAACCAAAGTACTGGAGCACTTAATTTTGTTGTTGGGTACTTAATTAGCACTTAATTAGCGCCTAATGATGACATCACAAAAAATTTGTTCTGCTCACTTTGGTCTGCTAACTTGAGGGACATTAAATATTATCGGAATTCAATAAACAATATACCATTTTGTTCGTTAGAATATTGTCCAAATAAAAGTACTTAATACTTTTTTTCTTAAATGTAACGGTTTCCGAGAAAATCGCAAATAAAGTTGATCATAGCCAAATTTTCACTCGTTTTTCGCTTATAACTTCTAAGTTACTTGCTGAAAAAATAAATGTTGTATAGGGATTTGTAGATAATATCAATTGGAACAAAAAAGTTCTTTATATATTTTTCATAAAAAGTATTGCAAACGGAGAAAAACGCAGAAAACCAAAATAAGTCTTATTTTCAAGATAACGGGACCCCCACAAAGCCGAATTTCCCGCAAACTCAGATTTATACTCAGAATCAACCCCCCTATAAAACTGCATTCAAACTTGGACCACTTCAAAACTTTTCTCAGATGGTATAGAAATGACTCCCCATTGCCTGTACTAATAGCAGTATTTGTCCAGCCAGTCCCTAAAAAAATTGTATCTTCTTTCCAACTCTAACTATTGCCCGATTGCACTTACGTCGCATCGCGTCGCTTCTTCTAAGAAGCTTGGGGTCAGAATCGCCAAAACGCAAATACGTGAAAATCCGAAAAACCCAAAATACCGAAAATCACAAAATCCCGAAAATCCCGAAAATCAGAAAATCCTAAAAACCCACAATCCAGAAAACCACAAACACCGAATTGAAATGCGAAAATTTATTTAAAATGAAAAATGTTCTCAAAAAAATCCCAAAATATCGAAAACCCAAAATACTTAAAGCCCCACATTGAGATCGCTAAAAATTTTATAAAATAAAAAAATTGCTCAAAAAATCCCAAAATTCCGAAAATTTATTAAATCCCGAAACCCTCAAATTGAGATCGCGAAAACTTATATAAAATGAAAAATTTGATTGCTAAAATCCCAAAAAATCAATAAAATCCCGAAAACCAAAGACTCGAATTTTCGAAAACCCATTATCCTGAAATTGGAAATCGCAAAAAAATTATTTGGAGGAGAGCTTCACAGCTGTAACGATCTAAATCATAAAAAATTATTTCGAAGATAAGTTAAGTATAATAATTTGCAACTTAAATTAGGAACGAAACACTTTCTGACTTATTTCAATACAGACCTGAACTTTGAGCACAAGTAAGCTTGGTTCGGTAAAATTAAAAAAATTGCTCAAAGACAACTTTGAATACTTGTTTATTTCACAATAATATGAAGCATTTTCTTTTTTTAACTACATGGCACGATTTTTAGAATTTTTGGTTTTCTTAATTTTCGGTTTTCTTAATTTTCGGTTTCCTGGATTTTAGACTTTATGAATTCTGAGCTTTCTGGATTTTGGTGTAATGGGTTTTTGGAATTTTTTGAAAATCCGAAAAACTCAACATCCGAAAATCACAATCCAGAAAATATTTTCTTAAAGAAAATCCCAAAATCCAGAAAATTCATAAAAACCATAAAATTCCAAGAAACCATAATCCAGAAAGCCACAAATACCGAAAGCCCCAAATTGAAATCGCGGAAAATTATACATGTACGTAATATACAAAATTCTCTTAAAAAAAATCCCAAAAACCCAAAATACTGAAAGCCCCGAATTTTATAAAATAGAAAAAATTTGCTCAAAGAAAATCCTAAAACCCCGAAAATCTATTAAATCCCGGAAATACTCAGCTTTCTAGATTTTGGGTTTTTGCGTACATAATGGGTTTTTAGAGATTTTGAGTTTTCATGATTTTGAGGTTTTTCCTGTGATTCCCCTACCAATGTCATGCAAATGCTTAATAATTATCAGCTTCAAGAAATATTTTAAATAAGGAAGTCTTCTTTATTACCGGAAACACATAATCTTAAGTAGCAAAGTGTGTGTGGGTATATCTCACTGAACATCAGTAGCACAATTTTTTACATCATTTTGAAGAAAGCAATATTATTGCACTTAAGATATTTAAATCGATGATAATAAACCTTTGCTAAACCCTTGTTAGTTAGACTTTCAAGAACCTGAAAAAACTCGATTATTTTTCAAGGTAGGTCTTGCCTTCAGGACCCTATCAGTCCTGTCAGTTTTCCAGTCGTGTATTTTATTTATCATTAACATCCTTTAAAATATATTTTTTTATAAGTTAAAGCTAAATCCTGATGAACTAAATATTTTGCACTCATACCTCTAAGTGAGTAGATAATCCTTAAAGAATTTTATAACCTCAAGTTCATAAAAAATAACTATACCACATTGAAGTTTGTAGGTTTCATACAAGAACTTGAAAAATTAAATTATCAACACTCCTAAATCCCAAATACAACATTCTTTACTGACACAGGAACAAACAAAAAAAAGAGGAACTACAAAAAAAAAAAAAAAAAACTACAAAAAAAGATCACAGAATTATGCATAAAAATAACTCACCAAACTAACAAGACGTTAAAAACTCTGCATTTTTCTTTGTAAAAACTTTTACAAACCCAACTGAAAAAAAAAAAACGAAATCTCTAGTTTAACCCTAAGCAACCCAAATTCTACTCTCTTTTCTAAACTTTCTTTGTGTAAAATGTACCTACAAGGATAACTCTGCAGGATAACATAAAATTCAAAAAATGTTCTTCTCTCCTTGGAATCCAAAAAACCACCCAAGGATATTAATATGTAGGTAGGTATATTATGATGGTTGGTGCAATATGCATATTTTTTGGATATAATCCATGAATTATGTGTTCTTCTCCTCTTGATACTGCATAAATTCCTATGAACTTCTACCGAAAAACCAAATCTTATTTTTTTTTTCTTATAAAAAGGATTGCCTGCCACACTTCAAAAAAATCGAGCACAAAAAAAATTAATCTCACCTCAATCCTGCCTGAAACAAAAAAAAAAAAAAAAACATTCTTTCGTTTTATCCATCAAAACACAAAATCGGACGGAGGTGGTGTTTTTTTTTTGTTTTCTTTTGCGAACTCAGAGTGAACCCTGAGAAAAGGATTCTTTTAATGTAATTTAATTTTTCAAAGAACACCTTTTTTTCTCCACACATCATCACACCCTCAAAACGATAGGAGTACTTTTAGCACATCTGCTAATTGGCAAACTTTAATTTAACCAGTTTTTTTTTTAATTTCTTTTTGGCATGGCCAGGAATAAAAAAAAAGAGCACGAAAACGAGAATAAAGAGAAATCAACCTTAATGTGATCTGAAATGTGTTTTATTAAAGGTTCACACATACATACATATGTACATACTTCTCGCTTTTGACCATTTTTTCGAATTTCAATTTACTAAATTTGATCCTTTCTCTCTCAAGCATATCTAGGTAGAGTGTTTGTTTTTTTTTTTTAAGAATAAAAAAAGCCTTCTTCGTGGACGGACTTCCGTTTGAGTTCCTTTTTCAATTTGAATTCCTATTTTGTTTGGTCCTGGTGATAGGGCTTTTCCCGGTTTTAATTGTATTTTTAAAAGACTCTGTTTCAATTTTTTGTTTGTTTTGTTTTGTTTTTCTTTCTCTCTTTATTCTAAAATTTCAATTGAATCATTCTTTGCCTAACATAATTTTGTATCCTTTTTATTTTCTTTTTTTTTTTTCCTATTCTTGTGTTCATATAAGATTGAAAGAAAAGAATCACGAAAAAAAGGGATCAACTTCCTAAATTGATGGAAGACAAATGATTTTTTTTTCTTTTTCTTTTATTTTTCATTTCTCACTTCTTTCAATTGTATTATATAAAAGAAAGACCTAGTTTTAAGGTAAAAAAAGATCCTTTGTGTTTGTTGAGAATCCTTTGTGATTTCAATCGGTCCAGTCAGTATGATGATGATACCAAATATTTGGGTATGAAAAGAAGAATAAAGGTAAATTTGATGAAAGAAGAAAAATGGAAAGTAGAAAAAAAAATTAATTGAAATATATACAACAGTCGTGCCAAGGAGAGAAATAAAAATTAAAAAAAAATTAAGGATACCTTACCTATAGCCAAAAAAAAAAATGTATCAACATCTTTGTAATGTCGAATTGAGTTTTTTATCATTTATTTTTTTTTTTTTTTTTTTTGAAAAAGAAGAAAAATTGAAATAATTAGTTAAGTGTCCTTTTAAATATAAAAACATCTGTTGGGTTCAAAAATTTCTCAGTGACAGGGTTAATTAAGAAAATGGTGTTACTTTTAACTTTATTAATGGAAAAGAACTTTTTTTTTTTTCTATATCTACTCTTTTTTTAAAAACACTTTTCTGCACCTCACCAAATTGCGATAAATGAACTTTTGTCCTTATTCAGAAAAAAAGGTGATTTTTTTCGTGGTTTTAAGGTCAGCTGTTTTGGTGAGGATAGAATTTCAGAAGCGTAAATCAACATCAACAACATGTTGGCGTGAGGTTAAAATAAAAAAAAAAAACTCTGATTTATCCTAAAAGTTTTGATTTGCAAGGAAATCCTTTAATTTGTCACATTTGTTGGGATTTTAGTTTGAATAGATATAAAGGGTTTTTCATTTGTGACTCTCGAAATTATAGCGGCCATGTTTGTTAAAGTAACATCTGTCAAATTTGTTGTGAAATGTTTATGCCTGTATCGTGACGCGCTTAAAAGACTGAAATTTGATTCAGTTTCTGGCGAGGCGTTTTTATACATAAAGGTTCTTTCATTAAGCTCTTCCCATCTTTAAATTTAAATAAATCAAAGTGTGTGTGAGAAATAATCGAATTTTTTTATTCGTTTAAATGGCATATTGATGCCATTATGTATGGAGCCGCGGCTTATTTGTGTGGCTTGCATCTGAAATGTCAAATTTTCCATGAATCTGGCGCATAAATCAGGCTGAATTTGACCGATGGCATGTGTTACTATGTTGGCTTTGAAGGCCGCTGTAGTTTGTAGCTTAATCTCATAAAACTGCGACTTCAGAAAACCCTACAACAAAAGGCTAACGATCTCGTTGGCTAGTTCACATCATCTCCACGTGAGATGACCATGCGCTCGTGCAGAATTTCCAATGTTCCATGAGCTGTGTGGCACGTAGCCCCGTCGCCGCCTCCGCTCCCGCCGTCCTGTTGAAATGAAACCACATGTTGGTGTCCATATCATTGAAATCAGGCCAAAAGAAGTTGGTAATCATCGACCTATGACGGTGATGGCCGCCTGGCTAACGTCGTTCTCAAATGTATTATGTACCTATGATGCCGCAAGCCCAAAAACTACACCAAACAGAGACTTTCTGGACGCATTCGACGCTTGTGGAACTCATGTGGATTAGTATAATCCCAATTTTACAATTTTGTTTTTGACGTACCTTTTCATCCAGAAATGGGCCTAATCACTGAAGATGATTTTCCGATGAAAATTAGGGTCAGTTGCTCCATCTAGTGCCCATTCAGCGAACACACGTCGTTGACGTTTACCTTCAGCTTTTGGGTCAGTTGAATTTAGTAAGGATGCAGACTGAATAAATGAACGCCAATTTGACAGATGAAGCTTCAACAAAATGGCCACTATCAACTGTCAAAGTTCAAAAGTCCCTCTTTTGGAAGACTTTTTATTTCAAAATTTCGTGCGCTTAAATAGTCGGGCGACTGAAAATGCAAGGCTTTATTATTCGACATTATTATTATGTTCTTTTTAAACATGGCTCTTAGTTTTTAGAAAATGAGTGCATTCTCATTTAAAGATGCAAATATTTTGTATTTGCTCTCGATTAAAAAAATCGCGCGACAGAAAACCACAAGATTACGCGTATATGGCAAATATTTGTTGCCATCACAATTTTTTAATCGCTAAAACAAGAAAATCTCAAGTACGTGCTTAGTCTTAACGGATGAAAATAGACCCC
Source organism: Epistrophe eligans (assembly GCA_951394125.1). Taxonomy (NCBI): domain Eukaryota; kingdom Metazoa; phylum Arthropoda; class Insecta; order Diptera; family Syrphidae; genus Epistrophe; species Epistrophe eligans. The sequence continues at coordinate 109,361,824 of OX596028.1, forward strand.
ATATATATTTGTCCGATTCCACCCAACCTACTCCTTCTAGTCTTTTATCGCATCTTATTCAAAATACCCCTTCCTATTTAATTAGAATGTAATAGATTCATAATTTATTTAAAACACTAGAATTATAAACTACAAATCAGTTTATTACTTCACTTAAAAACACACCAAAGTCTATTGAAAATTCCCAAGCCATGCATTTGGAATAACAACTTAACTAAATTTATTTCTCTGGTTTTATAAATGCTTAATTTGCAATGATAGTCTAACTGACAAAAAATGACTTAACTATTTTGGCAATAGTCGTGTTTTCTTGGAAAAGCTATTCACAGTACAGTAGGATTTTACACGAGTTACAAGTAATACAACATCCACAGTAGAATTACTGCCAATAAAAGCAGAAGTAGAATCCTACTGCGGATAGGTTTGTGACGTTTATTCGAGTATCGAATGGAATTTTGGTGGTTTTGTTTTCAGATGTTGGTGGGATTGACTATCATTTGCATCTCGATGGCTGTGTTTATAAAGTAGTTGTGTGTTTTTCATGGCTGTTTTTCCATTGACCAAAAAAAATCAATCTATCATTTTCGATTCAACCAAAAAAATCAATTGATTTTATTCGTTATCGGTTTTTTTAAAACTTGATTTAAATAAAAATGCATTTAAATGCACTTCTGATTGAAGAACTACTTAAAATTCAGTTAAAAAATCATTATATGATCTAACAAAACTGATCGCCGATGACGTCATCTACTACATGATACATAAACCACAACTTACTTCGACCATAATCTACGAACAAACCCCTTTTCTGAAACATATGTTTATCGCTGCCTTTTCCTGAAGAATTTATTTTTATTGCTGAAACCGAAATGTCTGACAAAGGAAAAAGGTAAAAAGAAAATTAATATAAATTATATGATTAAACAATTCTAATCAGTAGGATAGGAGGGTTAGAACGAACTGCACAAAAAAAAGAACTGAAGCGTTATTGGATTTTTATGCGGCGAGGGCCGAAGAGTTTCAGCTTCGTTTCCACTTTCACTGGACTCTAACAGTTCACGCAAAATCTACAATTATTTCATGAATAAATTATTTAAGAAAGAATATCTTTTTCTATGTTTTCTTACCATATCTTCTGAAAGATTGTCCATTTTATGTAACTATAATTAATTTTTGGCTCAAGTTATTTTTTGTTTTCCTTTTCATTTGTAGCAAACTTTCTTTTATTTATATTTTTTTTTTAAATTATTCTGACAGCTGTTATTCGGTAGTGCCAAACGTGAAATATAAAAACCAGGCTACTGCCGATGCGTTTTTTTGGGAATTTCTTACTGTACTATGTATAGATTCCCAAAAAAACACGGCTAATAACTTGACATACGTTTTTTTTCCACTCACATTAAGATTCCTAGAAACTGCAAGACAAATTTAAAAAAAAATTACTTCATTAATTTTCGTAAACATGAGAATTTTTTAAGGTTAGGTGAAAACTGCTTAACTTGAGATAAGCTGGTTTTCCACTCTCTTACACTTTTTACTTGTTTTGAGGAGACCTTTTATTTGTAAAAGAAAATACAAGCAATTATTTTTATGATTTTTTGAATTTTGCTTGAGTTAGATTGAAATTGACTAAAACAGTTATTTGTATTGGTTTTATTTTATGGAAAAAGCTCTTAAATTGCAGTGGATTTTTTCAACAGGGCAATCAAGCATGCAAGTCATGATTTTTAACTGACTTAATTTTTATTTGAGTTAAGCTTTTATTCCATAATGTTTTTTACAGTGAAAATGTCTTAACGCTTTTAAATAACAATGAATTTTTGTTTTTAAAGCATGAAGAAGATGATGAAAAAATAATTCCTTTTGTCTTAAGTCGACTTAAATAGTTATTCCTTCTGACTTGTAACTTGTGTGTGGTTAAATTTTATTTCTTTTGAAATATGATATGAATAATATAAACTTTATAAAATAATCATATATTGATAACAAAGGCATCCCTTGACAAGCATATCATAAAATCTTTACATATCTAGGTGGATCATTAAAAACTTTCAAAATAGCATTTCCTTATAATCGTAGTACATACATATACCTAACAAGAGTAATTCTCAAAATTCCAGATACACAAAATAAAACTTTTTAAATTGCTCCCTAATTAGCACCTTTTTTTGCATGAAAAACACAATCATAACCTTTTCTCATATGTACCTTACACACTTGTAGAATGAACAGAAATAACAACAAGTATCATAAAATTTTGTTGCTATAAATTAATTTAACAGTTAAACAAAAGAAAAATATGCAAAAATTCACATTTGTGAACATAAAAACTGACATCCTTTGGACAGAGGTTCTTATTTTTTTTTTTTTTTTTTTTTTTGTAGAAAAACAATTTTTTACTTTTTAAGTCCCAGATTCAACTTTTCGATTGAAACAGGACTCCTTTATTTTCTGTTTTTTTTTTTTAACATTGCTATTACCTAGAAAAACAGGACGATGACGACAACAACGAGGACAAAAAATAACTGTGTGTTTAATTTTTGTAATTATAAATGTTACTCATACGCCCCAGTGTGTTTGGTTAGGTGGTTAGGTGTGTTTGAGTGTGTATGTGCGAAACAAGTGCTATGGGCACACTCTAATTATTATATTTGTGGAACTTATTTCTTTTGTTGATCTACACGTACCTACATTTAGTCGAGGATAATTCTAGGACGACGATGATGACGACGACGACTACATAACGTTCAACAACGACAACTTCTGACGGGTATTCAGCATTAATTAACACATGCTCAGCGAATTGTAATTTTATTATTCCTTCTTGCTTTTTTGGTATAGAAGAAGAAAAAGAAGAAGACTGAGAACCATCAGAATCCTGAATAAATTGTTTATTTTTGTGTGAGAGTGTATATAAATGGTTGGTCTGTGTAATTGTGAGTATGGCATCTGCTCAACTGTTGGTAGGTGTACTTATATTCTAGCGATAGTAGGTATGTAGGAGTTTTGTATTTTCATGCAAATTCTGTTGATATTTTCCTAAAGCCTAACTAAAACATGAATTTGAGGTTATGTTCCAAAGAGAGAGAGAGAGAGAGTTGTAAGGCAATTGTAAGCGTTGGCGTTGGCATCGTCGTTTTGTTTTATTTTTTCTATAGTATTATATTCTTTTACTGATTTTTTCTTTTTTGTTGTTTTTGTTATTTTTGTGCGCTCTTGGAAGAATGAGGAACAAGATGAACAAGAATTCTGTATGTTTGTTAAAACATAAAAAGGCCAAAAGGGAAATCTTGTTAAATCCATTTTATAATTTTGTTAACATGCCATAATGCCATGTAAGACCGCTGGCTAATCAGTGTAGAATTATACTTAATAATGTCGGTCGCATGATAGAACACTTTTTTTTTTTGTATAGAGTAGGAAGCTTGTAGTTCATAAATTCAGCATCTTGTCGTTTTATATCAAAGCTGATGGATTTTTTGGATTGTATTTTTTTTTTTAATTGTAAATTGTATTTTGATGTTTGAGATATTTTCCTAAACATTGGAAAATATCTCTTATAAATCTATTTAAGGCTTGTTTCACAATTTCTAAGTAAAGTTTAGGAGTTCCCACCATTTTTGAATAATCTCAGTTTTCTCATAAAAGGACTACGGATTTTTCTAAAAACAATCAGTTAGTTTTAATAGGTACATAAAGGCTATTTGTTTGCGATTTTTTTTTCTTCAAAAATTGCGTAGTAATGGCACCTTCCATTTTCACCTACCATTTTTATTTTCGCTTTTCCCGAAATTGGTTTAAATGATTTTAATAAACTTAAAAAACTTAATTTTTTGTTGAAAATTCGATAGGTATCTGCATTGAAAAAATCACTAACCAAATTTTAGTTTTCTTAAATATTTTTACAAAATTTATTTTTAAGAAACCCTTTAATGATTTTTAATTTTTTTTTCTCATAACTTGAGATTTCTCGAAGAAGAAATGTGGCTATCATTGTTGTCGCAAAATTAGAATAGATTTAAAAGTCTGAATTTTTTCGAATTGAAAGTCGTAATTTTTTTCGAATTGAAGTTCTAATTTTTTTTTTGAATTGGAAGTCGAATTTTTTTACGAATTAAAAGTAAAATTGAAGGTTTTTTTTTAATAATACAAACTCTATATACTACTGAAATACATCAGCCAAGTAGAAGACTTAGCACTATTTAATTGGACTTGTTGAATTATTGATTCAAAATAGCTTTTTACGGCCTTTAGTGCACAAAAATTTAGGCGTTTCGTCCCGGCGATCTCACTTGGACTCATCAGTTGACTAGTAAAATTGTTTCGAATTTAAAGTCGAAATTTCGTTGGAGTGAAAGCCGGATTTTTTTTCGAATTGAAAGTCGCTTTGAAATTAGGATTTTTTTTCGAATTGGAAGCTGGAATTTTGTTCGAATTGAAAGTCGGAATTTTTTTTTGGAGTGAAAGTCGAATTTTTTTCGAATTGAAAGTCGAAATTTTTTTCGAATTGAAATTCGGAATTTTTTTTTTAATTGAAAGTCGGAGTTTTTCAAACTGAAAGTCAGAATTTTGCGTCGAATTGAAAGTCAGATTTTTTTGAGAATTGAAGGTCAGGATTTTTTACGAATTGAAAGCCAGATTTTTTTTTAAATTAAAAATTGGAATACTTTCCGAATTGAAATTCGGAATTTCTTTTCCGAATCGAAAATTGGAATTTTTTTTAATTTATAGTTGATTTTTTCTCCGAATTGGATGTGGGAATTTTCATTGAATTGAAAAGTCAGAATTCTCTTCCAATGTCAAAGGTCGGAATTTGTTTTCGAATTGAAAGTCTAATTCCTCCGGGCTACGATGGTAATGTAAATTTTCGAAAAATTTGGAAAATAAGATCACGGTATTTTAGTGATAGATATTTTAATTTGCAATATTCTGGATATAACCCTTTACCTCCACTCCAACGTCCAGTGGATAAACTTTAAAGCAATTTATTTCATTTTCTAGATATTAAAAAGCGAGCTAAACGGTTTTTGAAATGGATTCAAGGACTTATGACTAACTTAGGTTGCTGCAAGTTTCAAAATTTACTCTTTGGCATTTGACCTTAATACCATTTTGACCAAAGACTAAACATTTCTTATTTTGCAAGTGCTTTACCTTGAGTTAATCCTTTAGCTTTTTTTTTATATTTAAATAAATCTGAAAAAGCTGATTTTGCTATTAAAAAAATACTCTATTCAGGTACAAAGAACAACTGACAGCTATTTACTTACCTAACCTTACCTTTACCTACTCCTACTGCTTTTGGCTTTTTTTACTTAAATACAAACAAAATAATGTCAACTCATACACAATTCCAAAAAGCATATTTCAATTCCTTCTATTTCCGCTCTAATAATAAAAATGAATGCTTTATATAATTTTTTTTTTTTTAAACTTAAGCAAACTATATAATATTCAACGACTATACTATTACTGACCTCACTCAACGCATTTCAAACATTTTTTTTAAATTCAAAGGATCAGAGTCTGCAAGAAAAAAAAGGCAAAACCCTTTTTACAATCACCATCAAGCCGATTAGTTTGTCCATGCATATTTAAGGACCTTCACAAATCTCAAAAGAGTTCCATTTCACTTATTTTTTGTTTTTTATTTTTTGTGTGCAGATTTTATAGTGTTTTTACACAGCCCAACCTTTATTCTTTTCTCAATTTTTTTTGTTTGTGCTAAAAAACTATATATCTAAATACGTAGCCACAGAAAAAGAAAAAAAAAAAGAATCTAAAATCCTTATAAAATTTTCATAAATTTTTGTTCGGTATGTCAATGGTTGTGTGTTGGGTTATGGTCTCTTGAAATGTCAAAATGCAAGACATATTTTTAAATATACTAAGCGTTAAGGGCTTTATATAATTTTTTTTACTTTAAATCTTTTGTTCTGCAAAATCATTTGAATAAAAAAAAAAAAATATATGAATATTAAAAATCATGCAAAAGGACATTTATATACAAATTTCTGGTAGGAAGATATTTTTTTTTATAAAAAGAAAAAAAAAAAAACTAAAACGATTGACTAAAAAAACAACCCACTGGTGAATGTGCAAATAGCCCACAGCCGGAAGAACTTCCTTTTCAATTTTAATATTTTTGATGAATAAAAAATAAAAATATCATCAGAAGAAGGACATTTCATACGACAAAAAAAAAAAAAAACGACTATACCCGTTCTCTATTATTTTCAGTAGTCCTGCTCCTTTTGGTGTATAGCGCATCATAACCTAACCCTGAGAGGTTGGCTTGTCACGAAAATGTTCTTTTTTAACATTTGAAAATTTGTTCTTAAAAAAAAGAAGAAAATATACAACACAACAGACATAAAAATATAAAACAAAAAAAAAAAGGATATACAAGAACAATAAGAATACAAGACACGTGTATACATCGTTTGCTGATGGAAACCTGCCCTCATCACGACGACGACAACGACTAAGTTTCTATATACTATTCACTTTGACATCACAGCAACGACAACAACTACATATATTCTATTTTGTTTCTGACCAAATCAAATCGAGCTTTTGGAATGATGTTTTTTTTTTTTTTTTTTTTGTTACTGTGTATATATCTGTATCTACACTTATATGTATGTATGTATGTATATGTAGAATGAAGGACATTATAAGATACTTTTATAACGTAGACCTTTTTCCCTTCAGGGTGTAGGTGATGGAGAATAAAGAATATAAAATGGATTTTGTGGCTGGACTTGACCTCAAAGAACAGTTGTTTCAAGACCCTTCTCCTTGTTGAGCATTAAATGTCCTTTTTTTTTGTACGATTTTTATACATAACTTCTGAAATTTCAAAGGGTGTTTTGGGGTTAAATTTAAAGGTTATTATATTATTGCGATTGGAATATCTTCTCTGCCTCGAATTTTCAGAAGATCAAAATAAACATTTTTGATCAATAAACTTTGACCAGTTCTAGAAGCTTCGTTTATTGATGCTACTTGATTTCTCCTTAACAGCACAACTAAGTGCAATCCACATTATGGCTGATTGAGGTCCTTATCCACTTGCCTGACCGCCTGAGTCCCGGTCTTCCTCTACTGCGCGACGATGACGCATGACTCAAAGACTCTTCTTCCAATTTTCTTTTAAATCCATTTTTTTTTTTAAATCCATTTTTTTTTTAAATCCATTTTTTTTTAAATCCATTTTTAAAAAACATTTTTTTTTTTAAAACATTTTTTTTTTAATCCATTTTTTTTTTTTAGAGAAAAATAAGATTTTCCTTAACAGTTTTTAATCACTTATATGGAAGGTACCCTTATCTTCGGTAAAAAAAATATATTTTTTAATGAAAATATTTTATGAAAATCGACTGAATCGTTTTTGAATTATTTAGTTTAAAAAAAAAATGTTAAAAATCCAATAAACAAATAATTGAACATTTTGGTTATAGTACCTACTTTTAATTGAAAATTATCAAAAATAAAAAAAATGGTTCTATTGGAGTATCAATTAATACCATTTTTTTGATTTTTCTTACAAAATGTTCTAATGTTTCTAAAATAAAAAATTGGTTTCAATTGCAGGTGCCAATTATGATAATTTTTATTTTTTTTTGTTTACAAAACGGTAGCCTTTTTTTAATTAAAAAATGGTCCTATTCGAGGTGCAAACTATTTTTCGGATTTTTTTTTTTTTTTTAAAAACCCTATTTTTAACTTGTATTCAAGTCTTTGAGAAATATAAGATTTTCATTAATTACTACAAAAATTTGTACAGAGGGTACTGTTATTTTTGGCTTTAAAAAAATGAAAAAAACCCTCATGGAAATGCTCATAAAAACGCTAGTTACCAAGTTTCAACCCACGTTTAGACCTCAGTCGAACGGACATACAGACGCGGGCAGAATTAAGTGACCCACTTTGACGTAACGTCAAATCTCCAGCTCGATTTTTTTTTTAGAATTGATACTAAATCTATACAATACGTCATAACATACATATGTATGTACATAGTACCGCAACTGAAAAAAAAAAACTTGTGGGTCTAAAGATGTTAAATCAAAAACACCCTGTCTGCATAAATTGAAATGAATTTGGTAGAATACTTTTTAATAAAGTTGTTAGTTTTTTCTTCGTTTTTCTTGTCCTCTCACATCTGCTTTCTTTTTTATTTTTGTTATTTTTTTTTGTTATGAGACGTGTTTTTCTTTTTTTTTTAATATAATGGAAAAACGTGGTTGTTAAAAGAAAATGACCAAAATAGAATTGTTAAACGGAATAAAAATAAAAGTATCTGCAGAAAAGTGAGACAAGGGTAAATATTCTTTTATATAATTTGTGTCTATAATATCATAACTAGGATTAAAGGTCTAAAATAAAAATTGATAATAGGCTTCTTTTTTTTTTATAATATACTTACTACCCATAGAGAAAAGATAAAATGAAATTGATTTGAATTGTTTTATAGAAGAAAAAAAAAAAACATAACAATATATGGCGTCTCGTTATTATGAAAGTCGAATTTATGTATTTTAAATTTGAATTTTTGAAAGGACAAAATCATTTATTTTTATTATGTATTCTTAGAAAATCTTTTCTTCAAAATATGTACATACATAGTATTTTTGGGCTTGTAAATAAAAATATATGATAGGCATAATTTCATATTGCTTTAGATTGGTTTTGTAGACCTTGATAGGTACTTCCAAACATACATATGTATATGTGATACTTAATAATGTTTTTAGCCTTTGACAATTTTATTTTATTTTATTCTATAGATCCAAGAAAGGTTACAATTTAATATATATTTAATTTATAAAAGGTCATTCTTTGAAAATATCATAAAAGCTTATTATTTAAGATATTTTCTTTTAAGTTTTCATATTTTAAAATTTAAATAATCCATTCAAAAGCTTTGATATTACATTTTTGTAAAAATAAATTTTATTTTATCTATTTATGGTGGCCAGGCTTAATCCCAATAACGGGAAATACCATAATATTTAAGTGCTTTAACTATGTACACATATTTAAATCGAGTGAGTTAAATATGATAATAACCTCCTAGTGGTTCTTTGCAAAACAAAGATTGCCAAATACGGTGGGACATGTCCCTCCCTATAAAAAAAAAAAAAAAAAAAAAACAACAACAAAAATCAAAACAATTTTTATGATTTTTTTTTTAATAATACAAAATTTTGCAATACCATACAAAACATTTTTTTTTTTTTGTTTTGTTTTTATCGGGATTCGGAAAAGTTTCCGATTACGATGGAATTCATGATAGGGCTGATTAAGATATTATCAACACTACATTTTTCATAGAACCATTTCTTTGATGTCAACTACCTCATTTTGAAAAAAATTTCTACCACAGCTTCTAATAGGTTTCAATAATATTTCATATTATTTTTTGAAAATTTGATACATATCAATTTTGTCCCTCACTAAAATGGAATTGCCAGCAGATGACATTACGCTTTCAGCGTACTATAGATTTTAGTATCAAAATTATAAGACCATATGCCTTTTTATTTTTTTTAATCGATTTTAATACCGCAATCTTGAAGATTTCGTATTAGCCCTTGGTGTAATTCTAGTGCATAGGACTGTTACGCCGAAGGTTTTGGGTGCGATTCCCAGCCTTTACCACCTCAACCAGAAATGTTTATCACGGGTTACAGCTCTTGCGAGAAATTGACAAATTCTGCAATACTATTTCTTGTCACGAAAAAAAATCTTCTTCTCACCTTGGTCGTTCGGATTCGGCAGAAAATTTATTTATTTATTTTATTTTTTTTTATTTTATTTTTTTTTTTTAGATTTTATTTTATTTCATTATACTTTTTTAAATTTTTTATTTTAATTTTTTTTTTATTTTATAATGTTTTTTTTATTTAATTTATAATATTGAAGATTTGAATTTCGAACTTTATAACTTTGTATAAAATAAGAGTAAAAATAATCTTATGATTTGATTGAATTTTTTAACTCCTCTGGTATATATCCGGCGCTGAGCGCCAAATCGGCCTAACCCTGTGTTCACAGATAAAATGGCTTCAGCTGCTTAGTGAAATATTTATTTCTGTCAGTAATTTAAGCCAACTCTTTTGAGAATAAATTATTTCAATACAAGAATAATTAACAATATTTATTTTTAGTTAAAAGCTATTTTGAATCAATAATTCAACAAGTCCAATTAAAATAGTGCAAAATCTTCTACTTGGCTGATGTATTTCAGTAGTATATAGAATTTGTATTATTAAAAAACAAAAATAATAGAAAAAAAATCTTTAAATATTTATTTTACTTTCAATGAAATTAAACAAAAAAATGTTTAAAATAAGCTCAGTTTGAAAATTTTGGGGTTAGGACATTTTGGCGCTGAGCGCCTCATATAAAGTGGATGGCATCACTTTAGTATACATACCTTTTTTCTCGGTCGGTTTTTTAACTCCCCATTTCGATGCCAACGTTTAACAAAAGTTCACGTCAACCTTTTGTAAAATATTAATTTCTATGACAGCTTAAATTAATTAAAAAAGATAAACCCACAAATTATACAATAATTTCAAACAAGGTTAACTTTCATTATACATATGTATGTAGGTATGAGTAATAATATCTTATCCAATAAAAATGTCATTAAAAATCTAAAGATGACTTAATATTTACACAAAACCCAAACAAAGCATTCTCTACTAACAATACATTCATATATAATATATGTAAATGTAGTTGTTATGTCTGTGTTTATATACAAAAATTTGTAATTATCCATTTTTATAAACCTCACCCGCACCCTAGAGACAAACGTCAAAAAAGTTCATAATATTTATGACCTTTAAATTAAGTGATTACGTCAAAAACATTATGATACTTAAGGTGTGCATTGTCATTGTAATTTTATTTATTGCATTATATAAAATATGGTTATGGTTAGGAACTCTACTACATGTATAATAAGGGTAGGGTAGGGTAGATAAACAGGATGTTTAAAATGGAAAATAAAAAAAAGAAAACAAATTAAAAAAAAATATATATCAGACAAAAAATGGGAGGGTGTTTTTTGTTTGGCTGTAATTTCCTGTCAACCTTATCAACAACATTAACAAAAAAAAAAAAACAAAAACCTTAAAATATATAAATGGGTCACATCGAGCTATGGGCTTTTTGTTGTTAGTTTTTATAAATATGTTAATAATTATGTTTGGATTGGGTCTCATTTTAAAGTTTGTCAAAAGATATTATGAAAATTACTGATAAAAGGTAAAAAGCTTATTCATAATTTTTAAATAAACGTTAAATGAGATTAAACAAAAAAAAAATTAATTAAATCCTCATTGAATTTTAATAGAAATTTAATTACGATTAATTAAATGACCCAAGATATACAAGGGTAGGAAGATAATAAAATATTTTTAAAACAATAACAAAAATAAACAAAGCTATTGATATTTTGAAAAGGGTGTAATTTGTTGTGGTTTTAGTTAGATATGACTACTCCAAAGGCTTGTCATGGCTTCTCAGTATCAGGTATCAGTTTTCGAAAAATGTTCAAGCTGTTTACCTGCGTAAAATGTGTATGTAAAAGCTTAAGAATGTACATAAACAATAGGTTGGATATACGCATTACTTAAATTTAATAATAACTGTTGAACACTTTATGTACCGCAGTACGTTCTTAGGCTTTTTGTTCAACAAGTCTATCTCCATCTATTTAGATCACAACCACAAGGCAAGTAAGTCAAGTAATTGATATTTTATTAAGGATGTTATAAGACTCCTTGGAACTGTAGTTTAAAAATTGTTAAAAATCAGCATAATTAGAAATAATTTTTAAAACAGTTTCTAAAATTATCTTGACACCAACACTGATTTAATGAAAAAAAAAAATAATAATAAAAAATCGTTGGCGTGGTTTAAAAAAAAAAATATATTTTTTATGCTGCTCTGTGATATTTACACTGAATGCAGCCTTGAACTTTTCATAACATCTCCTTTATTATCTGGGGCCTGAGCTGAGTTGCAAAGTCAGTGTCATAATATGCAAAGCACTTGGTTGTCATTAAAAACCTTGATACCTACCTATTTTTTTTTTGTCCACGCACAGTCATAATAATACTCAAGGACACGTCCGTATACTGCTGAATGCTAACAAGCTGCTATGACATCAAAATTCTCCTGATGCTTTTATCTCTACAGAAAAAAATCCTTGAAAAAAAGTTAACAAAGGGAAAAAAACAGAACAACAACAAAAAACAAAACAAAAGTCCTTTGAAACACAAACGATAATTCCCCTGCTTGATTATATAGCTGAAAAACCACTCCTCCTTATAGATAAAGCCACTTTTAAACAAAAACCGAGTGCATTCGTATATTTTTTTTTTTTTTTATTTTGACCAAGTAAGAGAGATTAACAATGTTTCAATGCTAATGCTAAGTACCCACTTAAGGTTGGCACAACGATTGTCCGTTCATGCATTATCCATCTTTTTCCGCGCGTTTTAGTCAACCAGACCACCTACATAAAATATACTCCCTTAAAATCTAAGGAAAAAAAACATAAATAAAAGAAAAAAATGTTAGTTGTGCAGATACACCACACGAACCCCTAAATTAAGCCAAGCTGTTTAATTTTTTTTATGTTTATTTTGAGATGCATCTACTGCAAGCCCTCCATTTATGAGAGGATCTCCCCAAAAAGAAAGAATGAAAAAAAAATATTTAAAATACCCAAAGGACTTCGTCCTTTCACTTTGCCATCTTATGCGCTATAAGGTGGCTTTAATACATACATTTTAAGGCAAGGACTTTTCCTCATTTTGTTTGCAATTGTTTTTCATATTTTTCGTTTTGTTATATATTTTTTTTTTCTTTATGATTTTTTAAGGGACTCGCTACTCGCTCGACGACGACGATAACAAGGACGATTGTTATTTCGTATTTAATTCATCGCTCGTTAAGCACATTTGGTGCGCTTTGCTTGTCGTTGTTATTTTTATTTTTAAAATGTTCGTTTCACATTACATTTTTTGTTGTTATAAGAAAAATAGAAAGTATTATATTTAGTTTATTTTTTTTCTTTCTAGTATATATTTTACCGTTTTTCTAAAAGAATGAATCGTTTTCTTTTTTCTCTTTTGTTAGATTTCGTTGAATAGAAATTATTATTATGTGCAATGTATACACGAGCAAGTTGAATTAAAAATAAAAGAAAAAAATAGTATCACAAAACTTAAGAATGAAAAAAAAGAGAACTAGATTTGACGAAGGTGAATTGCCTTTGGGAAATTTATCTTGACAAAATAAAAATTGTGTCTTGCTCAAAACTACGTGAGCCAAAAAGATTTTATGTATTGTTCCCAGCAGTTTTTTTTTTTTTTTTTTTTTTTTTACTTTTAGTTGACAGATTGTGTTTTTGATGCTTTTGATTCTTTTGTTCAAAAAAAAAAAAAAAGGCCAAAGATGATTGAAAAGGGAACAAAATTTAATCAAAATCCCGACAAAGGTAAACAGAGTAAACTATTGTTTGTTTTTGTGTTGTTGTTGTTGTAGGAGTAAGAACTTTTAAAATATTTTAAATGTATTTTTAATAGGTCGCATGATACTGTGAGTTAAAAAGTACAAATTTGAGTTTGACAAACAGGGTGTTTTGTATAAGATGCGACAAAAAGCTAGGGCGTGTAGGTTGAGTCAAGACAAGAAAAAAAATCCTGTTTAAAACAGGAAGGGCAATTTTCTTGAATTGACTTGAAAAAAAAACAGATCATAAAAAGTCAACGGCAACACTTACAATTTCTATTATATTTTTTTTTTTTGTTTTGTTATTTAAGTAAAAAATCCATTTTTTTATGTTTTTTAAATCGAATTGTTTTGATTAACAAATTTTGAGAAATTAATTTTTAAAACAAAATTTTGGAAAAATAATGAAAAAAATTTCAAATTAATTTTGTTCAAACTTTTACGTTATTAAGTATGATTTTTGTTTTAATATTGAATGCTCTTGTCAATTTTTAATCAAACACCGAAAACCAGATGGTTATATATGTTCCAGTTTTTGAAAAATAACAAAATCTACTTTACTATAGTTACTATGTATTTTGGAGCAACTTAAACAACAGATTGAAGTCAAATTAAAGGAAATATATTTTTTCTTATTTAAATAAAAGAAATTACAAACCTTACATATTAAAAGACACGAATTATCCATAATATTGAAAGAAATATTAGTGGCCCCTTATCACCTTATCACACCGAATGTGAAATAAATTGATTTTGAAACAAAACAACGACAATTAGCATCACTATAAATATCAGGGTTCGGACGATTCTCCAATTGGAGTAGCTAAATATCACTTTTAGGGAAGAAAAAAATAATTTACTCTGGCGCTCCACTTTGCTCAAGATTTGCTCCTTTTTTACGCAGAAAAACCGTCTAAATATATTTTGATACCGAATTTGAAAACTGAAAAAAGGAACTTATTTTCAATTTTTAAACATGTTTTAAACGATGAAGATTACCTTAGGTTGTCTAGTCAAATGTCTAGTCTAATAGCTAGTCTAGTGTCTAGTCTAGTGTCTAGTCTAGTGTTAAGTCTAGTATCTAGTCTAGTATCTAGTCTAGTATCTAGTCTAGTGTCTAGTCTAGTGCCTAGTGTAGTGTCTAGTCTAGTGCCTAGTCTAGTGTCTAGTATACTGTTTATTCTAGTGCCTAGTGTAGTGTCTGGTCTAGTGTCTAGTCTAGTGTCTAATCTAGTGTCTATTCTAGCATCTAGTCTAGTGTCTAGTCTAGCATCTAGTCTAGTGTCTAGTCTAGCATCTAGTCTAGTGTCTAGTTAGTGTCTAGTCTAAAGTCTCTAATCTCGAAAGTTTAAAATATGATTTATTTATTAATAAATCTCCCATAAGTCAAAGTTAAGACCTCCAATTTATTAAAAATTTATTGATTTTATTTTACTAAATGTTTATAAACAAATTTATTTTAATTTATTACTTATGAATTCTTTTCAAATCTGAATCTGAACTAAATCGAAAGGTCGAGTTCAGTTTGGTTCGAACTCGTCGCGTTCTGTGATTTAAAACTAGCACTTGGATATTTATTATTTAGATGTTTACACATCTTAACTGTGAGTCTCCGCACTCACAGTTTTTTTTATGGAATTTACAATTTTTATTGAAATCTGAATTCGTTTAATTTTTTCCTCAAAATCTACTCCTTATTTTTGAGTCCGAATCCTGCTAGAGGTATAAAATGATTACTAAAATAAATGATGGCGATATTTTATTTATTATAGATTTTATTTTACTCAGTAGTACCCAGTATTTTCCCACTACCTAGCAAGTACATTTATACATATAATATGTAAAATTTATATCACACACAATTTAGCCTTAAAATAACCTAACTATAGAACAAAATTAAAAAAAAAAAAAAATATATTGCTAACATTTTTAGTATAAAAAAAAAACATCCTCGAAATATGTTTTTTTCATTTATATGTTCCTAACCTACATGATTTTGTTTTGCATAAACAAATAAGGCAAATATCATCATTTTAACATCCGTTAAATAAAAAATAGAAAAAAAAATTATTGCAGCTAAAAAAAAAATCCTTCAATTGAATTTATTTTGGAATGCAATTCACATGAATACCATCACATCAGAATGAAATGCAGACATTATATTTTAACTGCTTGAGGGGTATACTGATTTAGAATAGTTTGTATTTAGAATACATATACATATACATGTAGGTAGATAGAGATAGATATGTACAAAATATCTACACAATTATAAATAAATGATTGAACATGAAAATGCTTTTAAAATAAAAGGAATAAATTAATGAATGAATTTTTGGCAAACAAAAAAAAAAAGATAAGGTTTTTTGTTTAAAATCGATTTCGATGTTCATTGAAATAAATTTTAAATATTTGCAGGAAAATTCTGCCATTAATACCATGGATCATAAATAATCACTGTGAATATGAAATATAATTTTTATAATTATTCAATTCACATGCCCTTACTAAAAAAAAAAAATAATTATTGGAGTTTTCATATTTCTCTCAAACTCAATCCACCCACAATTTGGCACAAAATTAAATCAATAAAATAAAAATTCCCAATCTCTCTCTCTCTCTCTCTCTCTCTCGCTTACTTATTATTCAAGTTCTCATGATGTGTAGGTTGATATATTGGAATTCCTTAAGGAAATAACCAATTCATTCATTTTGATGATAACAGAATGAATATGGTCGTTGTCATCGTTGTCGTCATTGTCATCGTCAGGATATGAAATATATATAAATTCTTCTATATTCCAATATTTGTCATCATATAAGAAAATTATAATGAAGATAGTTGAATAAATATGTAACAATCATCTAGTCAACCCAGATAAAGCCATTACAAGGATCTGTTATATATGAAAATATACATATGAATGTGTATAGACTTTTTGATGAATGAAAGAAAAACACACATACATATCCACACACACACTCGTATATGACGTATAGGTAAAGATACTAACTATACTAACATAATCAAAGCAAATAATTCGTCGCATATGCATGAGCCAACTACGATGATTCAAATGCATTATTCATGATTGTTCGCTATTCTTATTTCATCCTACGCTATACAGCAGATCCTTTCATCATATACGCAAACAACACACACACACATGACATGCTACAAAATATACTCTTACTACACCTACATCTATGGTCTTACAGAAATGTTATGATATACATATGTAATGTACGTAGAAAAAATAACAGTACATCTAAAAATATACCTGACCCTATTTCCAAGAGTCCTATAAATTGTAGGATATATGTTCGACCAAGAAGATTTATCGAAATGCAAGAAGGTACCTACACCAATAATAAAATCGAATCGAACAGGACGAATTTGTGTGTCGTTTTTGTAAGGTGTGGGAAATTTTCTTATATTTTAACCAGGAAATTAAATATACCTACCTCCTTGCACACTTATTTGCAAACTTACTGAAGTTAAAAATAAATAAATATAAAGCAAACAAGTAGAAAATCATTTTATCTTATTTCTCAGGAATTCCCTTTTCCTTAATTTTGTGCAAAAAAAAATGAATAGAACTTTTCAGCTCTCTGTTCCTCATGAAGTTTTTAAAATTGATCCTTTAATTTTTAGAATTTTATATCACTTCACATTTTCCATCATCTCTTTATATGTATTCCTTTTTTTTTTGTAAAGCATTGAATTTGTTCCTTGCTGATGGAACCCTTCTTCCATTTTGTCTGTCTATCTGTCTGTCTGTCTATCTGTGTCTCTGTGTAGAGATGTCTAGAAGTAGTAAATCATTGACACAATATCTCGATGAAGATAAATTCAATAAGCAAATGAGATTTAAGTTTTACAAATTGATTTTTATCTAGAGGATTCTTATTTGAGGAATTCAGAATGAAAGCAAAAAACACACACAGAGGACACTCTTTTTTTTTGTCATATATGTATGTAGAATGGTTTATGAAAGTTTTCTATCACAAACACACAAACATACACACACTTATATACACATAAATGAATTGTAAAGATGAGGAAGTGAAGTAACACCAAGTTGAATAATTTAAATTTAAAATACTCCAGTTGGGAACATTTTTTACATTTTTTACATTATTAACAATGTATCTTAGAATTTATTTATGCAGTGATAAACTATAATTAAGATCTTATCATAAATTTAAATAAGTTAGCTATGAAATTTTTTTTCAGATTTAAGTCCAATGCAATTAAGGTTTGACCCGGATAAAATTTTTAACATTTTAATATTTTGTAGATATGTTGTTCTGAATTGAATTGTCCTTAATTAATTGATCTGTTTAACAATTAGTTCCCTAGGGATATCTAAATAACGAAAAATTTAAGATACATTTGGATTTTTAAAGATGGTGTTATCAGGGTTATATTTTAACCATTTCCCAACTTATGGTTAGGAATATGTAAAAAAATAACCAAAAATTTAACATAAAGTTATAAATTGGTTATGATTAAGAATACCTAGATAAAAATCAATTTATTTATTTAATCGAATTATTCATACTTTAGAACATAAAATCCATTAAAAAATATCAGGTAAAACTAAAATCAAATGAACTTACCTTTTTCGCTTAAAAATAACAAACAACTTTTATTTTCATAAATTTCAATTGTTTTCCATTTGTGGTTAAAATTATTTTGAAATTTTAATGGGGTTATAAATTGGTAAAAACAGAGTAACTTTAAAACTTAATTCTAAATTTCGAAGAGGATAATGGTTTATCTGAAACCAAAAATTTACACTCTGTGTTAAAAAAAAAATAGATAATTTAATAATTTATTCCTAACCTCAAATTACTTTTGGTTAATTTGAAAGCAAAAACTAACAATTGGTATTAAAAAAGAGTCATTTAAAAACTTATTCCAAACCTCGGTTTAGATTCGGTTAAATTTTAACCAATAACGACCAATTTGTTTTGAAAAAAGAATTATTTAATAATTTAGCCCAAATTTGTAACCAATAACTAACAATATCTGTGTTGAAAAAAAAGAATTGTTTAATAACTTATCCCAAATTTTTTACCAATAACTAACAATCTGTGTTTAAAGAGTTCTTTGAAAAGTTTTTCTCAAACATCGAATAATATTTGGTCAATTTGTAGCCAATAACAAACAATCTATGTTAAAAAAAGCGTTATTTAAAAATGTATCTCAAACCTAAAATTTGGATTTGGTTAATTTATAACCAATAACTAACAATTTGTATTAAAAAAGGGATATTTAAAAATGTATTCCAAACCTTGAATTATATTTGGTTAGTTTGTAACCAATAACTAACATTCTGTGTTGAAAAGGAGTTGTATATAAAAAAAAAACATTCTGTGTTGAAAAGGAGTTGTATATAAAAAAAAAAACATTCTGTGTTGAAAAGGAGTTGTATATAAAAAAAAAAATCGAAAGAAGTGTCAAAGAAAGATTGGTAAAAGCAGTGAAATTTAAATATCCTTTAAATATTGGTTATTTTCAAACCATAAAAACGTTAAAGAGCCTTTATTACATAGTAAAAAAAAATATCATACATTTTACCTTACATTTCAAAATTTGCAACACAATATTGAAAAAAAAAAATTTAAAATTTAAGTCCAAGTCTAATAATATTACATTTGGGTTATATTTGTTACCGAAAAGTAACCAAAAGTAACGAAATAACTCATTCCTAACCAGAATATGACCGATATTTTTTTAAGGATTTTTTTTAATCGTTTTTATTTTCCTTTTTTTTTGTTGAAAAACTGTAAGTTTTGTTCAAGACAAAAGAGAAGGTAACATAAATACAAATCAAAGACAATTTTGTTTCAATTTCTATAAAAATACCCTTTAAATGAGTTGCACAAAGAAAAATAAAAAAAAAATATTCTTCAATTAATATTTCACCCCAAAGTTGAATGCACTAAGTTGCTTTTTCATTCTCATTGAATGTGCTTGCACCATCTCTAATCCAAAAAAAAAATAGTTTGGTACTCTATTATCCACTCAATCTCATTCAAAGCAAATATTTGAACTACAAATTGATTTTTTTTTCACCATCATCATGGTCTCCATTGTGCAATGACTGTCATAGCAATACAAAAAAAAAAACACAATGTATCAGCAAGAAAGAAAGTGCCAAACTATCACATTGCCATTTCTTTGTCACAATATTGCTGTGCTTACAAAAAAATTAAAAAAAAAAAAAAAAAAGAATAAAAGCACACACATTACAGAAAAACAAAAAAAATAATGTAGATATTTGTACCTAAACCTAAGTATGTAGGTACTCAAGGACAACGAATGAAGTTTTGTCAATTGCTTTGGTAATTCACTTATACCTATATATGTATGTAGTCCAACAGAAAACATCAAACTTTCTCCTCCATAAACAAAAAAAAAAAAAACATTTTCATCTGTTTGACATGCAAGACAAGCTTTTTCAAAAATTCGTAAAAATTAAAAGGACACAATTGTCCTTAAAGTGGATAAATTACAACATAAGTAACGCACATATGTACATATGTACATATGTAGGTATTATACGAAAAGCATCATTCTTAAACACGCACACGCAACGGTTTGCATCAAACCAAATATATGTAAGTAGGTAGGTATACGGTGTACGTTTTATTGCACAAACACGATTAATTAACTCGAGAGCAATTAAATGGACATATTCTTTTTTATGTTCATATAAGATAATAAAGTACAAAAAACACAAGCACTAAAGACAGAAAGAAAGAAGAGGTGAAGGAAAATAAAAATAAAAAAAAAAATTTAACACAGTTACCTATACGACGACACGGTACGATTTTATCAAGAAGAATGCATAAAGATACACACATCCCTGAGAATACTTCTTATTCAATGTGTGGTTGTGGATATGTTACACCACACCGTTGTCGTTGTAAACCAATGTCAAGCCTTAAGCATCTTCACCTATTTTAATTTTTTTTTTGTTTTTTTTTTTTTTCTTTAAGCTTGATCCTTTTCTATTTTTTTTTTTGTCTTTTGCGTAGCCATGCCTATGCATAAAATTGCACCACACAGGATACCAAGCTTAGCCAGCATGCAAATTACTGTTAGTAAAGTTAACCAACATCGACATTAGTATACATACATAGGTAGGTAAGGTATGCATCTGTCAAGTGAAATACACAGTCCATTTTTGTTTTTGTAAGCTACAGGGTGTTTGGAGGGACCTTTAATAAATATATCCCTTCTATAGATTTCATGACGAATATCTGTATGGGAGAGCGGAAAAAAAATCTTTTTAATCGGAATTGTTCACCGGATTTTAATGAAATTTGGCCCACATCATGATAAGATTATTCTTATACATATTTGGTCAAAATTTGGCTTAACAAAAATGATTTAAACAATTTTTTTGGCATTTTTCTAAATGTTTAAGGTTTCGATGTTGTACTGAAATTTCAAAAAAGTTTAAACATTTTATTTGAATAATACCATAAATCAAAATATTCTTTCAACATACATATTTCTAAGAAAAGTAAGTTTGAAATTGGAATATTCAGACATTTCGGGGATGATGTGGTATTAATTTTAAATCTCCAAAACTTTTGACCACCTGGTTAAAATAGCCTCTTTAAAATAGCTTACCCTTTATTTTATTCAATTTAATACCTCCTCAGTAAAACTATTGAAATGTTCATCAATTATTTGATTTTTTTTTTTTTGTCTCAATTTCCCTTTTCAAAAACTTCCAATTTTGCATATAATAGTTTAACCAAATAGAATAGTTCAAAAACCACACATTTTTTGTATGAAAAAAATAAAATAAAAATATTTTGTTGACAAAATCCAAGTTTTCTTTCATGATGAATATGTGGACAGGATACCACCAACCACACAGGAGACCACAGGAGACATCAAATTTCATGCTAAGAATGAAAAACAAAAATCTGAAATACCCTGTTGACATTTTTCTCAATATGAAGAATTAGTAAACATTCCGTAGGTAGGTAGGTTAGGTACCTAATACTAAGGCCCAGGATGCCGGAATGTGTATAAGGACAAAAGTTCCTCCACAAGGGTTACAATAACAAAAAAACAACAAGACAAAAAAATGCAAAATAAAAAAAGGAAAAACCAACGAACAACCTTGCACATCGGAATGTTACATCTATGACAAAGTGTTGCCTCGGAGGCAGTTGTAGTAGTAGTTGTCGTTCTAAAGTGGATATAGTTTTGCATGCAACTCTCCAGGATAGGACAAACTTTTTTTCTTCTGTTTCTTCTTCTTCTTCAAAACACATTCTCTATGTCCTTGCACTGCTGCTGGCTGATGATGATGGTATGACGTTGTGGCTACAATATTGGTCGTGTGTAGTGTATGTTTGTTTTTAAGCTCTTGGAATGTTGTAGTCTTCTCCTCTGTTTGGTGTCGCCATTTTTTTTTTGTTCATCCTGTTTATCCTTTTAAACCACACTCTCTCTCAAAAAACAAACAAAGTGTCCTTGTTGGGCTCCCAGTCCCCACTTCTATATATATAAATATACTGATCCACTTCGCTATGGCTGCATATAATGGGAATTTAGGTGACTTCGCCTTTAACCGACTTGCTATACCGCGAAAAACTGAACCATGTAGTATGTAAGGATCAAGGATTAGATTGGAATGAAGGGAGAACATTTTATACAGCCACTCTGATGCAATGGCGGTCTTTTTTACACACCAAACTATACCGCCACCATATCGTGGTACCAACTATACTCTGCTGTCGTCGTCGCTGCCTCCCTCCAACCGCCACCACCCGCTCGACGACGATGATTCTTCGCTAACACCAAAGCGCGTATATATGGATGTCTTTTTGTGATAATCGCGTGTGCTCAGTGAGTGTAGAGTTATTAACCTTTCATGTTGCGCATATAAGCAATTAAAAGTAATAACAGCCCGCAGGGTGAGATAAATGTTTCACATTTCACCGAGAGAGCCAGAGAGAGAAATCTGGTGGTTTAGCTTTTAACCTTTTTCTTTTTTTTTTTTTTCTGTTGTATCAAAAAGCATCGTCATGTCGTTATAGAATATTTATAGTTCAGATAAAATGGGAAAAAGGACGATTTGCATCGAGTCTAGAGAGATACATATACATATGTACTTTATTCAGGGTATTCTGCGCTAAGTGAGGTAGGTAAGGATTATAATATGTTAGTCGTATTGTATACGAGTATATGCGAGGAGTATAAAGTATAATTGTTGCAGTTAAGTATGCTTTCTCATTTAACTGGTAAAACAACTATAGAAAGAATAGCGCAATGTAGATATTAAACATGCTTACTTAGCTTCTATATTTTATGGACTTTAAAATATTCAACGGAGATATAATAAAATAATTGAGGTCAGATGTAAATGAATTAAAAGATTTGAGTTTACCTTAAAAAAAAAAAAAAAAAATAATAAAACTTCAAAGGATTTACCTATCTTCGAAAAATCTTAACAAGAACTGGCTATTAGGTTTTGCGAGGTAGGCCAGGTTGTCATTAGGTGTATTTTTTTTTATTTTAAAAATACTTCGCAAGATGTAAAATTCAATAAAATTTGTTTATGAGTTGGGATTTGAATACCCAAAAACCAAAATTTCGAAAACCTTAATTCCAGAAAACCCAAAAATCAAAAAAAAAATTAAAAAAAAAACGGTCCTAAAAAGTGGGCGTGGCAGTAGGCGGACTTCCCCAAAAAAAACACATGTCATAATTTTGGCTACAGATACATTTATTACAAATTTTCAGACTTTCTAGAACTTTATAAAAAAATTAAATTATAATAAGAATATAAAAAAAGTGGGCGTTAAATGGGCGGAACAAACAAAGGTCAAAAAGTTCTTAATTACAAGATTTCAATTGTCTAAGGATGTAAAATATGGAAGAATTAACAAATATTTAAAATGTAGGCGTGGTAGTGGGCGTATTTCCAAAAAAAAGAAAGCTACACACATTCCATGGTTTGTCTCCCGAGAAATTTATTTTAAATTTTCAGTTAATAACGATACAATTGAAAAGAAAAGTGGGCGTGCAAGTGGATGGGGACAAATAACATATTTTATACTTAAGAAATAGAAAAGAACTTTTTATAAAAATTTTAACATTTTAACGACGACGGTTTATAAGGAGAAAACTAAAATTTGTAAAATGTGGGCGTGACCGTGGGTGGATTTTACTCCACTTTCAAAACTATCTACCTGCTAATAGGAAAAAAACTTAAAAATTTCAGCAAAATTGTTTTTCGTGTCTACAACTTTCATGCTCGGGCTATTATTCATTATTGTACTTACATACATACATACATATGTATATACCAGCTGGTCCGCCCGGCTTCGCACGGAATTTTTCATCAATTTTTAGTATTTTCAGAAGTAAATCCTTCAAACAACACTTCATAACGAATATTCTATAATTCTATGTAGCAGGCTGATAGCACAATGCTATCTATTAGCGAGGCCATTTTCGTTTTGAAAAAATAAATCGTTTTCAAAGATTTAAGTTTTAAAATAAGTTTTTCGAAGTTCACACAAATAAATTGGGTTGGGTTCAATATCCCGCTTTTTATTGTTCTGTTTTTTTTTTTAATTTTAACAATAACGCTTTTTATAATCCCGCTTTTTTAAAATCCCGTTTTCCATACGTTTCTTATAATCCCGCTTTTGCAATTAAAACAAGTTGTTTTATTTAAAAAAAAAGCGGGATTGTAGAAGACAGGATAAAAAAAAAACTATATTTTAGTAGATGGGATTTAAAATTTTTTTTTCGAGATTTTTGAAAAGTGGGATTTTAAAAACCGGGATTTCCAATAAGCTCTCAAAAAAAATTCTTAATTTAAAAATTTTAAGTGATATCACATTGCTTTTTAATGATTGTTTTTCGTCTAAAATATTCAAAAACCCGCCGAATTCCAGCTTTAACTGGTGATAGAACCCTTTAGTTGTTGTTGTTTTACTCAAAAAATTTGTTTTTTTTTGTTAAAACAAAGCCCCTCTGTTAATATATTTCGTAATATTTTTAGGTATCTCGTACCTAATCTTTTATTTCTATCCATTCATTAGAGAAGTTCACTTACCTACATCTCGAAAGTCTAGACAACAGAAATTCACTTGTCACCAAAACACTGTTATTTATATCTTTTTCTCCAATAAAATAAATATAAATATTCTCTTATATATGTTGATTCATCTACCTCTCTACTGTGAATCTCTATTATCCTTTTTGCCATTCATTCTAAATTGCAAACAGAAAAGACAACAAAAAATTATGTATAGGCACCAAAAGTCACTCTATCGTCGTCGTCCTTCTAAAACTAAAAATATCTCTCCTCACAACAAGTCACCTATACAAACAAAAAAAAAAAATCCTAAATTATATCCCCAATAAAGGTTTTTAGCACGAAGCTTCAAATTGAAAACAAAACCAAACGATTTTTCCATCACAAAAGAGACAGGATACCCCAAATCTCTGAACTGCCCCACATCCACTTTTTTCACAGAAAGAGAGTGAGTGCTTCACATTCACGTCAACTACCTATGTATGTATGTATGTAGAATACATATATATGTATGGATGTCCTGCTGGACTGGCTGGGTTGCCTCTCTGTTGGGTATTTTTTGTCTTGTTGGAAAGGCTTTTAAGCCAGATCACACAAAACGTTGCCCGCATCATCTATATACCCCTTTTGAGGTTCTGACTCTGGGAAATCGGTAGGGTGGGAATAGATAAGTTCTGTTTCTGTAGCGCGGGGATATATAGGATATGGGGATAGATATAGCGATATTCCGTTATTTGACCAAATCTGTATGCACATGTGTATGTAGTTGAAGCTCTCTGGCTTCGTTCCTTTTGGCAAGCAAATAACTGGCCTAAAAACGTATTGTGCGATGTGCGATGCTGCAGCAATTGGAATTGAACATTCTGAGGCTTGGGAGTAGATATTTCAGAAGTCTGTTGGTTAATTTGACATTAACGTTCGGATTTTATGCTTGTGCTAGTCCATGAAACCTGGTGATATGGTATCGGTAGAGGTACCTACCTTACCTACTAGATGTGTCTCCATAGCGAAATTAGTTTTTCGTCCACATAAAGACGACAAAATGGCAGGACACATCTCGCCGCCATCACCGCTGTTAGCCACAGTTATGGGGCAAAGGCACATCAGGGTATCTATACAAATATATCTATATAAAGGAGCAATATTGTGCAACACATTGTGGAGCTCTCACAAGCTCTTGGTGAAATTTTAGTCTAATTGAAAATGGTTGAAGTCGAGAGGGGCAAGACACAACACGAAGTGAATCAAATCAAACCAACAGATTGTCCTCCTTTTCTATATACATATACTGCTGCTGTTGCTGCTCGCCTCCTCTTAAGTTGGCAGCTAAAAGGATATGCTGTATCTATCAAGACTTTTGAAAAGCGTTTTATATCATTTTTTTGTGTGCTTAAGTTAATTGGTTTAATTGGAACTTTTCCATCTCCACTTAGAGAGGCCTGATTCAAGGCAGAGTGGAGGTTGTGGGTTGGATTGGGGAACCCCATTTTGGGTTAAGTTAATGTAAAATTCAAATTCACGAAACACAAATATCAAGATGAGGCTAAATCTTTTGCAACACACAATAAATTCCATCCCTATAACGAGAGATATACAGGAAAGGAATTTGCCCCTCCATAGAATTTCATTCCGTAAAACCAGAACAAAGATATGCTCTCGCTGTGAAGTGCTGGGTAGAGAGCAGCATCACACCGAAAAGGATACTGATGTCGCTAAAGAATTTAGATAGGTACCTCCATTTTTCCATCTCCATCCACTAACTATCTATCTATCTGGCTAGGCTCTTGTGTGATAAAAGGATGTGATGTGCGGTATGCAGAAGGAGGGAAGGTGATGGGTTATTTTTGGCTCTTTTTGGACTAAAAGTGAAATTTCATGTTGGCCATCACACGTTGAATAACGGAGAAGCAGATTGGAATGGAATGATGGTGTGACGTTGCACGTTTGTCACTGAATATAAAGCTAATTAGGCTGTGATCCTCCTCGAGGATTTTGAGGATGTTATTTATTTATTTTTTTTGTTGTTGTTGTTGAAACTCTCTCTCTATCTTTCTTGTTGAACTGTTGGATTGCTTCCAAGGATATGGCAACCAGCTATGACGACTACGCGACGGTACAGGACCGATAAAAGTGGTGTCAGTGTTTGGTTGTTAATCCTGTCTGTCAGGATATTAACGCTCAGAGTTAAAAAAAAAGGTTTTGGTATTTTTGGAAAAGCATTCTTATAAAAGTATATAAATATAAGAAAGCAATGTAGACTTTAATGATTTATATTTATTTTTTGTTCAGATTAGTTGGAAAAATATAAAAATAGAATTTAATATTTCGAAGAATTTTTTAGAAATATTTTATTACATAAATTCCAGTGGAATGGTGCACAAATTTTCAAAGAAATAATATAATTATTTATTTATGCGATGAAATACATTTTTGATCTTGAATCAAGTTTTTATTATTCACTTTAGAAATATTTATTTTTTTATACAAACGATGTGGTTTTTTTTTTTAAGAGATTGGATGTGATTCCTGTTTTTTTTTATTTATCTTTTAAACCAGGTTAAGTGAGGATTAAAGGTATTTATTTTTATATTTTCTTTAGAAAGTGAAATTTTTTGGAAGGTAGATAAAGGTATAAGTATAAAGATAGAAATTCACTCAAGAGACGATTTTTCATTAAGATGGGAATTTTCTATCTATTTGGGGAATTAAATATAAATTTTAAGTAGAATTTTTGTGGAGAACTTACATATAGATCTTTAACAATTCCTGTGTGCGTAGGTATGTTATCAGCAAGAAGAGTAGGGACTTACAATTCTCGATAGATTCTAGTGGCTTGGAGAAAAAGGCAATCTTCTACTCCCAACAGGCAGTATACGTGACAAAAAATATTTTTTTGTAAAATAAAATTTTGTGTTTTTCTTTAGCTGGAAAAGGCAGAAATTTGATGCCCAGACCTTCGGCTTTACAATTTTTAATTTTATTAATTTATTCCTATTAGCATAAATGTAGTGATTTTGAGTAGAATCCACCTACAGCTACCCCCATTTTTATCATATTTTAATTTTCTTTTAATTGAACGTACTTAGAACGTAAACATTTTGTAATCAAGTGCTCTTTAATAATGCTTTGCAATGATATACCCAACCCACCCAAGCAATAAATTGCCAAGACCCATTGCAATACCAAAAAATTGCCTTACAAAAAAAATATGGCTAAAAATTTCTTAAAAATTTTCCCTTTTATACAATTTTGTTCTTATAGTTATTTTATTCTTGCAATTTTTCTCTAAAGAAAAACAAGTTATTCATTAGAATTGTCTTAAGGTTAAACGAAAGGATAAAAGACTGGAAATGATATAAAGTGAATCAAAAAATTAATAATACTTAATTTAAGGAATGAACATTCCATGAATTCAATAATAAATTGCAGTTAATGAGAAAATGCACACTCCGAATATTGTCGATTTCTCGGAAGTAATATATTGCTTAAATTCCATAATCGTTTTGTTGAATAAATTCTTTGATGTAAATAAGTTAGCTTTCATATTTCATTAAGAATTCAGTGTTTATAATTTGAAACTCTTCGTAGAAAAATCCTCAGTAATTAAAATTCAATGTAATTAGGTGGGTATATTACATTAAGTAACAAAATCGATGGATTAGCATGATTTTTTTCTCAATCAACATTCCATGTTTCTTTTGTCATTTTATGTTTCATAGTCGAGCATTTAAAAACTACTTAAAATAAGGGTATTAATAGATTAACTTGTGAATCTTTTGATCCAATTTTGCTAAAATTTAGTATATAATAAATCTTTTTTTCGTACAATCTCTTTGATGAGCATCATTCTTACTTTCCACCAAATCATCTAGAAAATGAAGATTCAACATTTTCCTCGGTTTCAAACAATATCATGAAAAAATCTTACAAAAAACTAATTCTGAATTTTTTTGAAATATCAAACCTTTGTAAAACGAAAGAGCTGAGGTCAGAACCCAATGAAGATCAGTTTAATAAGAATTTTGAAAAACACTTAACAATTGTTTCCCTTCCAAAAAAAAAAAACTAATAAAATAAAATGACTAAAAAATTACAATTTAACAGTTTTGTTTATAAAGGTACCTACTGTTTATACAGCCACGGCAGGGTCGGATCTCTCTGCCGCAGCCGGTAGACAGGACAAGATTCTAACATTCAGAATTTTTATTTGTGTTCAAGTCGCGCGTAGAACTTAAGAGACACACCAATTGTTGATGCCAACAAACGATTATAACTGTTACACTTGTTAAAACTATTACACTTTTTAAAACTGTTATAAATTGGATAGGACAAATTTCTGACGTCCAAAGTTTTTTTTGTTCAAGTCACGCGTGGAACGTTAGAGACACACCTATTCTTAATGTCAACAAACTGTTATAACTGGTAAAACTGTTATAACTATTATAACTGTTTTAAATTGGAAAGGACAAATTTCACTTAGTTTTCTTGTTCAAGTCACACGTATTTCGTAAAAGAGATACTCATTCTTAATGCCAACAAACTGTTATAATTGTTTAACTGTTATAATTGATTTAACTGTTATAATTGATATAACTGTTATAATTGATATAACTGTTATAACCGCTGACATAACTTTTATAACTGCTGTCATAACTTTTATAACTGTTATAAATTCTAAAACTGTTATAACTGTTAAAACTGTTAAAACTGTTATAACTGTTAAAACTGTTATAAATTAAAAATTTTCTAGTTTCGTCAAAAAAAAACCTATTTCATCAAAAGTACAAAGTATGTAAAATTGTAAATACATACGTTCATATAAATAATTTAATATCAACAAAATTCCCAAAACTTGCAAACATGTTTCCAATTACCTATCTACACAATTTGTATACAATTTTATTTATTCAAAGAAAAAAAAAAACAAAAATCAATGAATTATTTGATTTTCATTTTTATTTTATTTTCTTTACAGAATTTATACACAGTTCAGTGCGCTACATTGAAATGTCACATACTCATTTGCAAAGTGTCGACGATGAGACATTCCAAGGACTTCGTTTGAAAACGCTCAAATTGATTGACAATGAATTGCAGGATATATCAGATCGAAGTTTTAGGTAAGAATATATTTTTTACAATACATTTATACTCGTATATACAAAAATATATAATATGCACATTGCAAAATACAAATATAGCAATTTACAAAACTGGTGATAGCAATTATTGGCTAGACATTGATTGAGTCCAAATATTTACAAAAACAAAATTAAACAACATGTTCTGTTATCATCCTTCTTATCCTTGTAAAAATATTTCTATGTCACACCTCTGTGACAAGTTATATCATTTCGTTTAGATCTTAAAAGACGTTAGAGGTATACAAGTTAGCATTTGGTATATCTAGATGCATAAATTATTCAAAGTGCAAGAATGTTGTGAGTGTGTGTGAGAGGAGGATTTGAAAGTGAGGACTTATGTTCTGGCTAGTCATATGAAATGATGTGGTATTTTTCTATTTTCAAAAGGACGAGTTATACATATAGTCCATTTAAGGACATCACGAGCGAGTACAACACATCATGACTTTTCTAGGATGAGACATTCAAGTTGCATCCTTCTTTCGGTTTCGTTTCTTTCTTTCTTTTAAGGATAATCTTGTACAGCCATTTTATAAGGTACTTTTTTTTATCTTTGACACGTGACATGTTTGTGTAGGAGCTGATGATGGGGTTGGTGTCCTTAAAGATTTTATATATCTCGTCTCTATGATGCGTGTTGGACATAATTCATTGAAGCAAGAGAAAAATTGCGTGCGAGAAAAATGAAAATAAGTGTGTCTAGACTTTTTTTATTTTTTTTTTTTTCTTGTTGTGTTGGTTTCATGTCGAATGTGTGTAAAGCAGAACTTCGTCTGTCCGTCTATCTGTCTGTCTGATTGATGCTGTGACAACTGACAAGTAGGTCATATGAGAATGAGGAAATATTAAATTTTCTACTATAGTGAAGTGTTTGCATGAATTTTGTCTCCTTATTTCTCATAAGATGAATGAAAATGCAAATATCTAGTTGAACTAAGCAGCAGCAGCATATGTTTTGTTGTTAAATATTATGAAAGATATTTTAAACAAAAAAAATGAAAGAAAATAAAAGAAGACTTGTTCAATATTTGCCTCAGTTATACAAACTTTATTCTAACATTGCATATGCTTTTGAGATAGACACGTTAGTTTAGATAAAATATATGAGATTTCTATTTGTTTTTTTTTTGTTTTTTTTTTTTTTTTTTTCAAAACAAATAGATATAAGGATATGCGTGCTTTTTAGTTATTTTTTTTTTTTAGAAATGAAGGACTAAAGGTTTGTAGAGAGGTGAAATCTCTTTACCTAGTTCTGATTGTTTATGACAAGGCCTATTGGTCATACTGGTCAATTCTTAAATTGACATACATTCTATTTTTCAAAGAAAGTCCTTTGAATAGTAGCTATTTATAATCATACCTAAGTTAGACTTCAAGGATTTCTTAAGATTAAAGAATTGTAGGTAGCCTTTCTAAGAAATTTGCAGAGTACATTTTTTATATTTATTTTTTTTTTTTTTCACTAGGTTGAGATAAAATCAGATTTTCTTTTACTTTTTCTGGATATCTCCTGAGAAGATGATTGCTTTGTGGCCAAAAAAGAAAAGCTTCTTAAAATATAAGCCCTTAAATATGAACATTCAAAACCCACTTATAGCGATATTTGTATTTCCTTTAGATATAAATTTAATGGTTTATCTAAATCCTGGAGTCTTATAAGTCGCTAATTATTATTGGCATATTTCAACTATAAATTGATATATGTATGTAGCTAAAAAGTCCAAGACATTCTTAAAAAGACCAAGACTTTCACTAAAGAAAAAAATTGTGACAAGGCTAAATTTTGGTATAGAGCTTTATTCTTTTTTTTGTCTCAACTAATATTTCCTTAAAAAAAAAAAACATTTTCTTCATTTTGCGAGGAAATAAGAAATCCACTCAAATGTATTTTTTGACCTGAGTAGAAGCCCATGGTGTAATTTTTATTATTGCGTAGGACTGTCAAATAGAAGGTCTTGGGTTCGAGTTCTACCTTATATGCCACAAAAATGGGTACTGCCTCTACGGAAAAATCCTTCAATATTATCTCTCATGTCGTGAAAAGTGCTTCTTATCACTTAAGCCCTTCGAATTCTGCAGGAAATTGTATAGGCCCCTCCCCCTTCATTCCTGCTGACAAAACACTGACAAATAGAAATGTGTGAGGGTTGAAAATCACTTGGACTTGGTCCGCTACGAGCTATTGTGCCATCAAATTTGTATTTATTTATTTTTATTTATTTAAATATGGACAAGCGCTTTTGATTTTGTAAGACGAAAGTTGTAAAATTAATTTTTTTTTTGTTAATTTCTTAAAAACTTTCCTTGGAAGAAATTCAAGGCAAAAATTGTATTTTATAAAATTCCTCAAAACAAAAGAAAATACATTTTTTGTTGTAAGGACAACAGATTTTGAGAAAAAAGTAACCAAACGCACTCAGTACCTACCTAATTTACACCGCAGTGATGTGGAAAAAAACATGTAAAAATAATTAATTGATATTGAAATGTTCCTGTTTTTTCCCAAAATATACATACATATGTGCATATGTATGTATATTACTCTTACAAAAACGAGTTTGTTACTTTTTAGGGAATTTATAAAATTAAAATTTTTGACTTAACATTTTTTCCTAAAAAAGTGCATAGCTTTACGATGATCTTACGAAAAAAAAAATGGTAGAATCTTTTTTTATGTAGAATTTCATAAGCTTCAATTTTTGCCTGGTTATATACCTTACCAAAAAAAGTGACAATTCTCAAGATTTATTACCCCTTTCACCTCATAAAATTCAAAACATCAGTGATATCAACTTTGAGTAAGATGTGCTTGAGACACGTTCAAATAAATCTTTCTTTTTCCATTTTTTTCCAAAGTCAAAGTAAAATTTTACAGAATGCGTAAGCCGCCATTTTGAAAAAATTGTATTTTAACCAATATCTCGAGAACGACTCATCTAACAAAAAAAAACACCTTTTCTATAAAACTAAGCTGGTCATACATTTTTTTAAAGTGAAAATAAAATTTATAAAGGAGGTTCGAACAACCCTTTACTACATAAGAATTTTTGTGGGCACGTTTCAATAATTTATATTCACATAATGAAGTAGTCTGAGGGCGTAACCTCATCTGTTGGTAAACCCATTGTCAATTTGCGTGGTGTTTGTCATTCCTTAAAATTAATATTTCCTCTTTCGCATTAAAAAATTGAAATTTTCAGATATTGCCACTGAAAGTATGCAACATTTTTTTTTACAATGTTTCCGGTAGAAACATACAGTTTTCAGTTTCGTAGTAGTTAACACTTTTTGTCAATGGGATCTTTGTACCTAATATCTGAACTGCATTTGAGCCAGGATTTATCACTACAATTTGAACAAAATAACATTACACTTAAGACCAACTTTTCTGTAGCCATAAATATACATAGGTCTTGATTTGGTCATAAATGAAATATGTAAGTTTAGACAAAAAAGTAGCTGCCTGTGCCGTGCTGGTGATGAAACGGAATCAACACAATTTCTCAGGGCTCCAAAAATTCACCAAGCTAAAAATTATACAGGCTGCAGATAACCAAATTTAAGTTGACCTTTGTCTTTGAAAAATTGAACTAAAAAAAGCGGGCCAGGAAAAAATAATTTGGGAGAATAAACATATTTTGCACTTAATATATTTTATTGAGAAAAATTTAAAAAAAAGAATACTTTTAGGCGTTTTAACGTATAAATCTCATTAAGAAAAATGTTTTATAGAACAAAAAAAAAAAACCTGAGTGAATTTCATATCCGAAAAATGTATTACTATAGGTATTTTTACATTATGAAAAATCGTTGTTTGCATTAGTTGATTAGCTTATGGTAAAAACAATAAAAACGATAGGGGAATTAAATATTTGTCAGTCAATATATTTCAGGAGAATTTTCAATTTATTTTTTTTTTTCCGAAATTTATTTTCAAAACTTTGAATTTGAAAATTATTTCTTCAAAAACTAAGCAACAAAAAAAACTTCATTTAAAAACACAATTAAAGAATTAACTAACTTTAAAAAAGCTATATTGTAAGTGTTGCCATTGTGTTTTTATTTTCATTTTTTATTTTATGATTTTTTTTTTTATTTGCTCCTCTTACCCAAAGGGTCTTACATATAGAGTAGGCCAATATCTTAAAATCATGTTCCCATAATGTATAAACAATTTTAAAAAAATTATGCTTTAATCACAAAATACACAATTTTTGAATTAAACTGCCCAATTACCTAGAAAAGTTAAACCCTTAACTCTTCCGATTGGTTTATTTCGAAAACGGTTGTTTTATGAAAAAAGTATATGTATAGGTATGTTTTTCGTAGGAAATTTTCTAAGCTACAAATTAGTTCTTGACATTTTTTTTCTACAACTAACCATTCGGGAGTTATTCCTGAAAAACCATTTTGGAGGGCCTTTAACCCCTCATTTTTCGAATATGGTGGCGCGAGTGGCAAAGATACGAGGTGACAAAGTTTAAATTCTGAAAGAGAACATCGAAATCTATAATATTGCCAATTTTCAAAACTTCCGGAAAACTTTCCAAGTGCCCTCTATTTTTTCAACCAAAGTCTACTACAAAGAGTCTTAAAATCTAAAATCTGTCAAAATGATAAAATAAGGTGTTTCTTAAAAATTAGATTTTTAAACGATGCAATTTTAACAAAATCATCAGTCAATCCCTTTAATAGATAATAATTGATCTTGTTTCAGAAGGTGTTTTTAATTTGATTCCAAATGTCACATTTTATGTAAATCATTGACACCTGTCAATTTATTTATATGAAAAAGTTTAACAGATATATGGATACAATTTATTTCAAATGTCTACTTTACAAAATACTTCAAATAATAATACAAACAATCATTTGCGAATGTCATTGAAATCACAAACGACGACATTTCCAACCCTTTTATTGTCAAATCCCATCTGTCAAACTTTAAATTGACAGCCATGAATTTCCAAATAATCTTTATTGTCACCAAGATATTCCCGCAATCATCATCTACATTATGAATATTGTCTCTCTTCATATATGACCTCAATAAACATGCCATTTTGTTTGCTTGAAATTAATGAAATCCACTTTGACCTCACCATATCATCAGAGCCACTTTAGTCTTTCTCGAGCCATATGCCATATCCTAACACCTATAGAGTAGGTACTTATTCATTTTTTCTCACAGCAACAGTCAACAATGAACCCAAAAAAAAAGTATATACATATGTATGTACCTACCACGAAAATAGGCTGTTGAATCTCTCGGGAGTGTCTCATCATCTCCTGTCGTCGTTGTCGTTGCAGAGCCTTGACAAACACAGCGCGCACTTCAAAATCTACATCCAGGATATGTAGGTATGTTGACAGAAATTCGGTTTGGCAACACACGAAACGAACAGTGTGTGCCAAACGAGCCAACATTTCAACCTAACAACATACCACTTTTTTTTTTGTTTACACCAGCAGCGCCAACCATCCATTTCATGATGTAGCCGAGACCATCAGCAGCGAGTTGGTAATAAGAAGGATGGCGCGCAGTAAAATTTGTCCATTTATCCTTTTTTTTTGTTATTGAATATTTATCTCTGTATGAAGAAGATGCCTAAATGGAAATTTACGTTAGCTGCAGATGGATATGCTGAGAAGAGAGTGTGACAAAAACAATTGTTTTCCAACCGCCTGCATTTTTGCGCTACTTCTTTAGCCATTCTGGTGTGTGTGTGAGTGTGTTTGCGCCAACTTGCAAGGATGTTTGAGGACCATAGACCACTGTAATATCGTTGCATATTAAATCCGGGTAAACCTACATTTGCTTGGGGTTTTCCATTTTATTATAGAAGAGCATCAGCGCGTTGAGGGAAAAACCTTCAAGTGAGCAAAAATTCTTCCACTTTAGTCCACATGGGCGAGTAAATGTGTGAACTGTCATTGTAGGATATCTACCGTTGTCGTCGCCGCGGAGGTCCTGGTGTTCAAAAGAATACACAAAAAACTAGAATATATAGATATCCACAAAAAACACACACACACACATTCTCAGTTCTCATGCTCATGCCTATGAATTTTACTTCATGTCACAGTGTATTGATGTTGCCTCGCCTGGTTAGTCCACACTGCACTGCCTGGAAGCTTATACACACTTCACAAGGATAACCTCACCTAACCTAACCAAACCACCTAGGGGAATTTTTAGTTTTATTTTTGGTCCTTATTTCGTGGTGTGGTGTGATGTGGTGGGAGGGACCATAGCGCGCAAAACGTTCTTCTAATTTGTTTTATGTAAATTCCATGTGTGTGTGGCTGCGGTAGCTTACGCTGCATAGGAAGGGCAAACAAAAAAAAAAATAAAATAAAAACACCAAAAGTTGGCGAACGTTTTTATTTTTGCATTTTACACTTCAGTGTCACCTAGTTTGCTCCTTGCAATCCTGTGGGAAGACTTCTGTTGGTTTTTTTTTTGCGGACTTCTGGCATAACGGCAGATGGAAAGGTGACAGTAAAAAATAAAATTAAAAACAAAAAAAAATAGAAATGGTAAGAATCATCCAAGTGACATAATATTAAA
Organism: Epistrophe eligans; assembly: GCA_951394125.1. Taxonomy (NCBI): domain Eukaryota; kingdom Metazoa; phylum Arthropoda; class Insecta; order Diptera; family Syrphidae; genus Epistrophe; species Epistrophe eligans. The sequence goes on from OX596028.1 coordinate 109,398,165, forward strand.
TTCAAAGGAATTTTCATTTAGTTTTTGAGAATTGCAAAGTGGTGAGGATATCCTATAGACTGACGATGACGACTATGACGACGCGACGACGACGACGACGACGTCGAAAAACGGGGGAAGGATCAAGGCCACAGAGAATGAAGTGTAAAAAGTCTGAGTTTGAAGTTTTCTACTATATATTTATGGATGACTAGGCTTTTGCTGCCTGCGATTGAAGTTTTGTTCTTTTGTTGATTTATTTTTTTTTTAATATATTATTTTTTTCATTACTTATAAAGAAGGATAAGGTAAGGACACTTTTTTTTTGGGTGTCGTCTCGTAGGTAGAACGTGAATGAGGAAAAGCAGTTTTTTGCATGGTCGCACAAAATGTAATTGGTTAGACTTTATTTTTTTTTTATTTTTATTTAAAGTGAAAAAGAAGAAAGAAAAGGTTATTTATTAGTACCCAACCTACTTTTTTAAATTATTTTAAAGGACATCGTACCTATGTACCTATGCATAGGCATATTAAAATTTTGAATTAAATTGTTTTTTGAAGTCAACAAATAACTTAAGTTTTTATGTCTAGATAATTTGGACTTTGACAATAATTTTTTCATCTTGAAGTTTGAACTTTTATGATCCTGAACTTTGCAGACAAATTTAATGCAAACATTTAGAAATATCCCAAAATCGTAAAAAGTGATTTGATTTTGGAATTATAATTTGTCTAAACACTACCTCCATAGTCGATCTCTTATGTATTTTTTTTTTTTACGGTAGCGAAAAAGTTATGATAAAAAAGGACAAAGTGCCCAAAAACAAACAATTTACTCTCCCGGCACATGCCGTATAGACGAATCGGTTTTGCAAAAAAAAATAATTGATTTTCTTTGACAAAAATTCGATACGGCATCGTATCGTTTTTACAGACTGTAATCAAAAACTTATGATAAAATAGATTTAAAGTGCTGAAGTATTTCATCAGCGCCGTAAAAATTAATCGACTTGGATTTTTTGAAAAATAAGTATGTACTAATCGATTTTACCTTGAAAATATCGACACTTCATTTTGTGTTATTTTTTTCAACCTGCCGCAAAAAAGGCGAAAAAAGTCAAAACTGAGTACCTAACTGAAAACTTTCTAAAATTATAGATTCTCACCAGCTGCGCTGTGAATTGATTAAAAAAAAAAAATACGGTAATAGATTTACCTTGGAAATATCGATAGTTCATTTAGGGCGATTTTGTTCACTAAAAGTTGACCACAACTTGGGGATTTTTATTATCAACTTTTGAATTTATTTTTATTCACTCACAGTTGACGTTTTCAACTTTCGATTTTCAACTCTAGAGTTGATCAACTTTAGTTTTCTCAACTCCCCGAAATAGTAGAAGTTAATGGAGCAAACTTATGGTTTTGTTTCATTTTTGTTTATTATTCAATCATAGTTGTTTGTTTTTCGTTGACATCGGGTGTCAAAATTAAAAAAAAAACTGAAAATAATGTTTCGTGCAAGATACAGAAAAATTGATGTAAATAAAAAAAAAGTCTTGCAAAGCGTCCTACTTTTCCAGGCGTTGCAACATTGAATGCATTTGTTATTTTTTCCCACGCTTTGTCTTTATCCCGATTGGTAGCACCGTCCGTCTTTTTGTTTTCAATTATTGAACTATGCTCCAACGCCATTCTCACCAGCCAATCCTCCTCTTCCGGTGTGTACACAATTTTTGCACATTTTTTTTTTAATTCTTTGGATTTGTCCATTTTTTTTTTTACTTTTTTTTTCAATGAATTACCTATTTTAAAAAGTTTTTGACGTGTAATAACCAAATATTAAATTACGGTAAACGAAAGTGTCAAATCCAAAGTTGAGACTGACATTTATGTGTCCTTTATTCCAAATATCCCAGGGAAATTTTCAAAACTGAAAGTTGGCCAACTTTTGAATTTCAACTTCTAAAGTGAAAGTTACAATAGTGAAAAAAAACAATTTTACACTTGCTGATCAAATCTCAAGTTGAGGCCAACTCCGGAGTTGGCCAACTTTAGATTTTCCGGCAAGTTGAACAATAGTGAACAAAATCGCCCTTAATGTTTTTGTTTTTCCATCTGCCGTAAAAAAGACGAAAAAAGTCAAAACTGAGTAACTGAAAACTTTTAAAAATTTTAGATTCTCACCAGCTTCGCTGTGAATCGATTTTTGAAAAAAAAATACGGTAATAGATTTACCTTCGAAATATTGATAGTTCATTTAATGTTTTTTTTCCATCTGCCGTAAGAAAGGTGAAAAAGTCAAGATTGCATAAACGAAAACTTTCAAATAATTTGTACTCTCCCCAGAAGCGTAAGAACGATTCGATTTCGAAAAAAAAATAAGTCTTCTGCAATCGATTTGAATTGACAAAATCCCGATAATTCGTAAGAAAAAAGTTATGATAAAAAAAGTGAGCAAAACCAAGCCGGAAATGCTGAGCAAAAAAAATTGCAATTTCAACAGCCCCGTAAAAATTAATCGATTTAAAAAAAAAAGTAATCGATTTAACTTTATAAAATCACCATACTTCATTTTACTTTTTTTTCACTAACCAGGCGCAAAAAAGTTAGAATGACAAAATTCAAAAGTGTGTAGCCGAAAACTTTTAAAAAAAGTTTGTCTTTTGACAAAAAAGACTGCAATCGCCTGCGAATTAGTTTACACTCTGTTTCGGTCTCAAATATGAAGAAAATTTTTGTGTCAAAATTAAATCATTTTTTGAATTATTCAACGGATAAATGAATTTAAAGTGATAATAAATTTGTCCACGAGAACAACCAGAGAGGACGAGCTACGATTGAACAATCTCCGAAGCGCTTTGTTCTAAAACAAACAAGTTGCAAAATATTCTCCTTTAAAATTAATCATTTCAATAAATTCTTTCCTCTCTAAAATATCCTCAGTTAAAATGTTTTACTTGGAAAATTGTCATTGTTCTGGTTTTCCAAAAATTTTGTTAATCCAAAAAACTGTGTTTAACTGTCTTGTTCCAGCGATTTCACTTGGACTCATAAGTCGACTAGTCAGTTACAGTTTTTATCCAAAACAACAACAATAATTGGCGAAATATTTTCGGAAATATTATTTGCACTTAGAAAAAACTCTAAAAATTATTAAAAACAAAAATATAAAAGTAAAATTTTGTTTTGATGGGGATAAAAAAAATCGTTCAAAATTTCGAAATAAAAAAAATTTCAAAAAAAAAATATCAAAAATTTAAGATAGAAATTATGTGACCCAATCCTCAATTGAACAGAATTGAATTTGACACATTTTAAACGAAAATGTCAAAAAATTAAAATGTGTACAAACAAAAACTACAAAAACTAAAAAAAAACTCGAAAGATAAATAAATACTCTTTCGAAAGGAAAGGGAACAATCCTTCAGTAGTGATTTGGATTTCAACGTGAAAGGTTGTGTTTTGCGGACCTCGTGTTGAAATCATCACTCTTTGTTTTTAAAAAATAAGTTATTTGTCGAAAAAAAAGATTTTTCGTCAATAAAATTTTTCTTAATCGACAGGAATATTTTTTTATGAATTTTCAACTACCATTTTTTTTTTTTTGATTTGGGTCATAAGGGATGACACGGCTTTCGGTTTGGCGGAATCAATGTTTCTAGTTTTTCGGTTAAAATTTCTTATTTTCAAATCCGTAGTATGTTTCCCTGGTTCAATATGAATCCAAGAAAAATCAGATGACGTTCAGCTGAGTTATGCGCGTTCAAAAAAAAACTATATATTTATAGATATTAAGTAGCTTCTAGAAATTTTCATAATAAAAACACAGAAAGTCACGTAAAAACCTTGAAGAGACTTATTGTAATGTTTGTCTTTGCCAAAAAGAATATATTTGCTTAATTTGACCTGAAGTCCATTAAAAAAAAAACTAAAACAAAAGTTTGTATTAAAAAAAGAATTTGCGCAAAATTTTCGGAAATATGTACACTTTAAAAAATTGGAAATTAGAAGAAAACATTTTAAAATTATGTTGATAGGGATAATAAAAAATCTTTCAAAAATTCAAAATAAAAATTTTTCAAAAAATGAAGATAGAAATTATGTGACCCAATTCATACCCACCTCAATTGAATAGAATTGAAATGGACACATTTTAAACGAAAATGTCAAAAATTAACATACATATATACCAACAACAGAAACTAAAAAAAATACCTAAATTCACAAATTGTATTTTTATTACTAAAGCAATTTTTTTATAATTTAACATTAACAGAATTTAAAATTTTAAAAATTTTTATAACCAAGTTTAGTGACTCACGGAATTTTTACCCTAACCCTCAATTCTTTATTGAAACACATGATTTCTGTTTACAATGTTTGGACTCAAAAATGGTTTTGTCGTTGACTTATAAATATTTCATTCATTAATATTCTTTCAACAGAATAAGTCGTGTTAAATATATCTATTTCTCTGGTTTGTTTTTTGTGCTGAAGATTATCTAAGTATTCGCAAGAATAAGTGTTCAATATATTATCAATTTTTTTTGTGAATTTTGAAAGGTTTTCTTGAAAATCATTTGAATTGAGAAAAAGTAAAAATATTTTCAAAAATTCTTTTACTTTAACAATTTCCAACTCTTGCTCTCAACAATTTTATAAGAAAAATTGAGCGATCATTGTTTTTTTTTAGTGTGTAGTGTGTTTACCTGGATCAATACGAATCCAAGAAAAATCGGATGATGTTCATCTGAGTTATGCATGTACAAGAAAAAAACAATTTATATTTTTATGTGTGTATATTTAGCAGCTTCTAGATTCTTCCATAATAAAAACACAGATGTTGCAGGTACAGTGGCAAAAAGAAAATAAATATTTTTTTAATTTAACCTGAAGCCCATTCAAAAAAAAACTAAAGCTACAGTTTTTATTTTCAAAAAAGAATTTGCACAATTTTTCGGAAATATGTAGGTAGGTACACTTTAAAAAAATATCCGAAATTGAAAAGAAAAAATATTATTATAGATCCGAAATTGTGTAAATTAGAAAAGAAAAATATTGTTTTGACAGTGATGAAAAATCGTTCAAATTTTAGAAATAAAAAAAAAAAAAAAGTTAAAAATTAAACGAAAATGTCAAAAATTAACATATATACCAACAACAGTAACTAAAAACAAAAAATACCTAAATTATAATACTCTTTCAAAAGGAAAGGAAAAAATTCTCAGTAGTTATTTGGATTTCAACGTGGAAAGTTGTGTTTAGTGGACCATGTGTCAAATTGTTTGTTTAAATCAGTAATCCGTCGAAAAAATTATTTTTCGTCAATAAAAATTTTCTTTAGCGACGAGGCATAATTTTTTATGAATTTTCAACCACCCTTTTTTTTTTTTTGGATTTGGGTCTTTAGGGACGACATGAGACACACCATGTTATTGATTGTTTGCTTTCGGTTTGTCGGAATCATATCCCGCCACGATGGATATTTTATCGTACGATACCGACGTGCTACTTAATGACTTTTTAGGTTTATTCCTTTGTGAATATTTTTTGACATCCCAGGGATATGCAAATAAAAATAAATAAATGCAAACATAGTAATAGTGAAAAAAAAGTGCCGACATTTTTCCAAAATTCTGAACAATGGAATTTCAAAATTCTATTCAAATTGTATTTTTATTACTAAAGCATTTTTTTTATAATTTAACATTAACAGAATTTAAAATTTTAAAAATTTTTATAACCAAGTTTAGTGACTCACGCAATTTTTACCCTAACCCTCAATTCTTTATTGAAACACATGATTTCTGTTTACAATGTTTGGACTCAAAAATGGTTTTGTCGTTGACTTATAAATATTTCATTCATTAATATTCTTTCAACAGAATAAGTTGTGTTAAATATATCTATTTCTCTGGTTTGTTTTTTGTGCTGAAGATTATTTAAGTATTCCCAAGAAATTCCTAACCCTAGCAAATTATACTATATGAGCGAGTTTTTTTTTATAACTCAGTACATTCAGTCAAAAAAAATTAAGTGTTCAATATATTATCAATTTTTTTTTGTGAATTTTGAAAGGTTTTCTTGAAAATCATTTGAATTGAGAAAAGGTAAAAATATTTTCAAAAATTCTTTTACTTTAACAATTTCCAACTATAAGAAAAATTGAGCGATCATTGTTTTTTTTTTTAGTGTGTAGTGTGTTTACCTGGATCAATACGAATCCAAGAAAAATCGGATGATGTTCATCTGAGTTATGCATGTACAAAAAAAAAAAACAATTTATATTTTTATGTGTGTATATTTAGCAGCTTCTAGATTCTTCCATAATAAAAACACAGAATATCACCTAGAAGAGACTTGTTGTAATGTTTGCAGGTACAGTGGCAAAAAGAAAATAAATATTTTTTTAATTTAACCTGAAGCCCATTCAAAAAAAAACTAAAGCTACAGTTTTTATTTTCAAAAAAGAATTTGCGCAATATTTTCGGAAATATGTAGGTACACTTTAAAAAAATATCCGAAATTGAAAAGAAAAATATTATTATAGATCCGAAATTGTGTAAATTAGAAAAGAAAAATATTGTTTTGACAGTGATGAAAAATCGTTCAAATTTTAGAAATAAAAAAAAAAAAAAAAGTTAAAAATTAAACGAAAATGTCAAAATTTAACATATATACCAACAACAGAAACTAAACAAAAAAAAAAATACCTAAATTAATACTCTTTCAAAAGGAAAGAAAACAATTCTTCAGTAGTGATTTGGATTTCACCGAGGAAGGTTGTGTTTTGTGCACCTCGTGTTGAAATCATCAATTTTTTTTTAAATCAGTAATCCGCCGAAGAAATTATTTTTCGTCAATAAAAATTTTCTAGCGACGAGGCATATTTTTTATGAATTTTCAACCACCATTTTTTTTTTTTTTTTTTGGATTTGTGTCTTTAGGGACGACACGAGACACACCATCATCCATGCATCCAATCATATCATGCCACAATGGCCATTTTAAGGAGATGGTTATATGGTGCGGTAGCGCCGTGCTACTTAATGACTTTTTTAGGCTTATTCCTTTGAGACTATTTTTGACATCACAGGGCTATGCGAATAAAACTAAATAAATACAAACATAGTGATGGTGCACTAAAATGTCGACATTTTTCCAAAATTCTGTAGGTATTTCAAAATTCTATTCAAACTTATTTTATTATCAAAGCTTTTTTTATGTTTTAACAAAAACAGAATTTTAAAAACAGAATTTCGTATTTTAAAAATTTTTATAACCAAGTTTAGTCACTCACAGAATTATTAGTCGAACCCTCAATTCTTTATTGAAACACATGATTTTTTTACAATGTTTTTACTAAAATATTATTTGTCGCCGACTTAAAAATATTTCATTCATTATAAATATTCTTTCAACTGCATAAGTCGCGTTTAATATATTTCTCTTGTTTTTTTTTTTTTTGTGTTAAAGATTATTTAAATTCTCTACCACACTAACCCTCGCAAATTGTTCTATATTAGTGAATCTTTTAATAACTCAGTACATTCGGTCACAAAAATAAGGGATCAATATTTTTTTTATGTGATTTTTAAAGAGTCTTCCTGAATAAAAGTCGAATTGAAAATAAATTAAAGAGAATTTTAAAACTTTTACTTTTAAAATCTCTACCTTTTGCTCTCAGCACATTCATAAGTAAAATTATGCGATAGTTTTTTTTCCCAAATTTGACCTTAGGCTCAAAAAAGACTTTCGCGGCTTAGTTAACAACGATCCCATTTTCGCATGAGGGACGAAATTCATATTTCATATAGAATGGAATTTTCAAATTTCGCCACCATCCACTCCTGAAGCTATGCAATTTCGGAGTTTCATGATTTTTGGGTTGAAATTTCTAATTTTCGACTTTGTAGTAGGTATGTTTACCTGGTGCAATACGAATCTATGCAACAAGAATTGGATGATGTTCAGCTAAGTAAATTAGAAAAAAAAAATATTGTTTTGATAGGGATAAAAAAATCGTTCAAAATTTCGAAATAAAAAAATTTCAACAAAATTTTCAAAAAATTAAGTTAGAAATTATATGACCCCATATATACCTACCTCAATTGAAAAGAATTGAATTTGACACCTTTTAAATGAAAATGTCAAAAATTAATATATTTACGAACAACAGAAAGTAAAAAAAAAAAAAATATCTAAATAAATATTTTTTTTAAAAGGAAAGGGAACAATATTGTTCAGTAGTGATTTGGATTTCACCGAGGAAGGTTGTGTTTTGTGGACCTCGTATTGAAATCATCACTCTTTGTTTTTAAAAAAATAAGTTATATTTTGAAAAAAATTATTTTTCGTCAACAAGAATTTTTTTTAGTGACAATGCATATTTTTTGATAAATTTTCAACTACTTTTTTTTTTTTTTATTTTGGGTCAATTGGGTCAAAATGTTATTGTTTGTTTTGGCTTTCGGTTTGGCGGGATATCATGCCACGAGGAGATGGTTATATGGTGCGGTAGTGACGCGAAATGCGAAATCGTGTTTTTTACTGACTTTTTAGACCTATTCCTTTTTGAATATTTTTGACATTGCAGGGCTATGCGAATAAAAATAAATAAGTGCAATCACTATTAATGCCCTTTAAATAACGAAGGCTAACATAACCAATATAGACACGCCAAAATCCTCTTTTTAAATATTTTGTATAATTGATTAAGGAAAACAATTTTTGATAGTGAAAAAAAAGTGCGGACATTTTTCCAAAATTCTGAACGAAATTAAAACTGTATTTTTATTACCAAAGCAAAATTCTATTCAAACTGTATTTTAATACTAAAGCATTTTTTTTTTATAATTTAACATTAACAGAATTTTAAAATAACGAATTTGCAAAACAGAATTTTGAATTTTTTGAATTTTGTAAACAAGTTAAGTCACTTACAGAATTATAACCCTAACCCTCAATTCTTTATTGAAACACATGATTTTTTTACAATGTTTTTACTAAAATATTATTTGTCTTCGACTTAAAAATATTTCATTCATTATAAATATTCTTTCAACTGCATAAGTCGCGTTTAATATATTTCTCTTGTTTTTTTTTTTTTTGTGTTAAAGATTATTTAAATTCTCTACCACACTAACCCTCGCAAATTGTTCTATATTAGTGAATCTTTTAATAACTCAGTACATTCGGTCACAAAAATAAGGGATCAATATTTTTTTTATGTGATTTTTAAAGAGTTCCTGAATAAAAGTCGAATTGAAAATAAATTAAAAAGAATTTTAAAACTTTTACTTTTAAAATCTCTACCTTTTGCTCTCAGCACATTCATAAGTAAAATTATGCGATAGTTTTTTTTCCCAAATTTGTTCTTAGGCTCAAAAAAGACTTTCGCGGCTTAGTTAACAACGATCCCATTTTCGCATGAGGGACGAAATTCATTCTATATGAAGAATGGAATTTTCAAATTTCGCCACCATCCACTCCTGAAGCTATGCAATTTCGGGGTTTCATGATTTTTGGGTTGAAATTTCTAATTTTCGACTTTGTAGTAGGTATGTTTACCTGGTGCAATACGAATCTATGCAACAAGAATTGGATGATGTTCAGCTAAGTAAATTAGAAAAGAAAAATATTGTTTTGATAGGGATAAAAAAAATCGTTCAAAATTTCGAAATAAAAAAATTTCAACAAAATTTTCAAAAAATTAAGTTAGAAATTATATGACCCCATATATACCTACCTCAATTGAAAAGAATTGAATTTGACACCTGTCAAAAATTAATATATTTACGAACAACAGAAAGTAAAAAAAAAAAAAAATATCTAAATAAATATTTTTTTTAAAAGGAAAGGGAACAATATTGTTCAGTAGTGATTTGGATTTCACCGAGGAAGGTTGTGTTTTGTGGACCTCGTATTGAAATCATCACTCTTTGTTTTTAAAAAAATAAGTTATATGTTGAAAAAAATTATTTTTCGTCAACAAGAATTTTTTTTAGTGACAATGCATATTTTTTGATAAATTTTCAACTACTTTTTTTTTTTTTTTATTTTGGGTCAATTGGGTCAAAATGTTATTGTTTGTTTTGGCTTTCGGTTTGGCGGAATATCATGCCACGAGGAGATGGTTATATGGTGCGGTAGTGACGCGAAATGCGAAATCGTGTTTTTTTACTGACTTTTTAGACCTATTCCTTTTTGAATATTTTTGACATTGCAGGGCTATGCGAATAAAAATAAATAAGTGCAAACAATATTATTGCCCTTAAAATAACGAAGGGTAACATAACCTATATAGACACGCCAAAATCCTCTTTTTAAATATTTTGTATAATTGATTAAGGAAAAAAATTTTTCATAGTGAAAAAAAGTGCGGACATTTTTCCAAAATTCTGAACGAAATTCAAACTGTATTTTTATTACCAAAGAAAAATTCTATTCAAACTGTATTTTAATACTAAAGCATTTTTTTTTTATAATTTAACATTAACAGAATTTTAAAATACAGAATTTGGGTAACACAGAATTTTGTAAACAAGTTAAGTTACTTACAGAATTATAACCCTAACCCCTCAATTCTTTATTGAAACACATGATTTTTAAGGAGTTTTTGTGTGATAACACACTTGCAGTTAGGCTGCCAAGCTTTCGCACCATCATATTAATATTGAAGGTTTGATGATGATTTTTGTTTACAATGTTTTGACTTAAATATTTGTCGCCGACTTATAAATATTTCATTCATTAATATTATTTCAACAGAATAAGTCGTTAAATATATTTCTCTGGTTTGTTTTTTGTACTGAAAATTATTTAACCTAACCCTAGCAAATTATACTATTTTATCGAGTTTTTTTTATATCTCATTACGTTCAGTCAAAAAATTAGGTGATCAATATTTTTTCAATTTTTTTTTTTGTGGTTTTCGAAAGGTCTTCGTGAATTATAGTCGAATTGAGAAAAAAGTAAAACATTTAAAATCTCCAAATCTTGCTCTCAGTAAATTTATAAAAAAAAACTACCCGATTATTTTTGTTCTTAAATTTCTCCTCAGGCTCACAACAGAGTTTCCCGGCTTAGTTAATGCTGATCCCATTTTCCCGTGAGAACCAAAATTAAGCTATTGTCGATTTCGTCGATTTTTCAAATATCGCCTCCATATCCACCCATGAAACTATGCAATTTCGCGTTTTCACATTTTTCCTAATTTTTCGATTGAAATTTCTTATTTTCAACTCCGAAGTATGTTTACCTGTTTCAATACGAATCCAAGAAAAATCGGACGATGTTCATCGGAGTTATGCGCGTACAAAAACAAACAATTTATATATTTATAGATATTTAGCAGCTTCTAGAAATGTCCATAATAAAAATACAAAAAATCGCGTAAAGACCTAATTGTAATTGGCACATTGGCAAAAAGAAAATATTTTCTTAATTGGACCTGAAGCCCATTCAACAAAAACTAAAGCTACAGTTTTTATTAAAAAAATAAATAGCGCAATATTTTTGGAAATATGTACAGTTAAAAAAAAATATTCGAAATTGTTTTGACAGTGATGAAAAATCGTTCAAAATTTCGAAATAAAAAAAAATAACAAAATTTTCAAAAAATGAAAATAGAAATTATGTGAACCCACCTTAATTGAATAGAATTGAGATTGACACACTTTAAACGAAAATGTCAAAAAATTAATGTATATACGAACAACAGAAACTAAAAAAAAAAACGTAAATAAATATTTATTTAAAAGGAAAGGGAACAATTCTTTAGTAGTGATTTGGATTTCACTGAGGAAGGTTGTGTTTGGTGGACGTGTCATTTTTTTTTTTTTTAATAAGTAGTCCGTCGAAAAAATTATTTTTCGTCAACAAAAATTTTCTTCAGCGACAGGCATATTTTTTAATGAATTTTCAACTACCATTTTTTTTTTTTTTTTGGACACGTGACACACCATGTTATTGGTGGCTTTCGGTTTCGCGGAATCATATGATGCCACGATGGCCATTTTACATAAGCGATTTAAGGAGATGGTTATATGGCGCGATAGCGCCGTGCTACTTAATGACTTTTTTAGGCTTATTCCTTTGTGACTATTTTTGACATCCTAATGCTATGCGAATAAAAATAAATAAATGCAAACATAGCGATATTGAATTAATGTGTGTGTCGACATTTTTAGGTATTTCAAAATTATATTCAAACTGTATTTTTTTTACTAAAGCATTTTTTTATTTAATTACAATAACAGAATTATAAAATACAGAATTTCGAATTTTTAAAATTTTTATAATCAAGTTTAGTCACTTACAGAATTATTACCCTAACCCTCAATTCTTTATTAAAAAACACATGATTTTTGTTTATTTGTTTTAACACGACTTATTGTGTATAGTTTATTTTTAATATTCTCTACCACATTAACCCTAGCAAATTACACCTGCTAGTTTTTTATAAAGCATAGTAGGTACGCAGCAGTAGATACGCTGTTCAACGAGCGAAATTAATAATTGTAGCTTATTTAATTATTTTTTCTTTTTTTTTTTTTTGCGATTAGTGACATTTTCAATGTCACTATTTTTACGTTGTGCTTCCGTCAAGATATTTCTATAGCGTTGGATACCACAAACGAATTCCATATCGCATCATTTACCAAAACTCTCCATTAATATTTGTTCGTTACGGTTTTTGCTATCGATTTGGAGGCCACAGAAAATTTTCGTTTCGCTTCAACTGCGTTCCAGGCTTAACACAGAACATGTAACCCCAGTGAAAAGATTAGGGGTCAATATTCTTTAATTTTTCAAAAGTCTTCCTGAATAATAATCGAATTGGGAAAAAAGTAAAAAAAAAAAAATTTTAAATTACATTAATTCCTTACATTTTAAAATCTCTCAGCAAATTTTTAAGAAAAATTGCGCATGGTTAATAAGAAACCAAGAAAAAAATGCCAATGCAAATTAGATGTTGTTTAGCTAAGTTATGGAAGACAAAACAAAACAGGACCTCGTAAGTCGATAAATTGAACAACAACAAAAAAATATTATTTATCCACAAGTATCAGAAAAATCACTAACAATGTTGTTCTGAACATTCTACAGAAAAGGGTAGAATTCAAAACTTCTTACTTCTGATCGCCAAACAAAATTTGGTAGGTTTTTATTATTTTTGAAAAACTTTAGAGGTTTTACGTCCTTAACCGTGTGCCGATATTTAGATTAAGGGTCATTTTTATTGCTCCTTAAATATAAATTAATTATAATTTTTTTTTTTAATCTTTACTGATCAAATATTGCAAAAGAAACATTCAAATTTAAACAAAATTAAATTTTGAAAAAAAAAAATTAAATTTTGAAAAAAAGTAAAGAAGTAAAAGACGAACATATTTTCAAAGGTTTTTGGTCTTGCCCCCTAAATTATTTGAAAGAAGAACCACAACTTGAACTTCTTCAGATACTGCCGAGGAAATCGTGTTAAAAATGTAATATTCAAAAAAATACTTCACCACCTCTTAAAAAAAAAACACTCTTTACAAACGTCATTATAATTGAAAAAAAAAAGTTCTGTGCAGTAAAACACTTTTTCAAAAAACGGCCAAACACCACTCACGGTAGATTCTATTTTTGATTAAGAAGAAAACGAACTAGGTATAGGTACACAGCATTGGTATGGTCCTTAATTCAATTGACCCAAAAATAGAATCCTTTCTCTTTCCCTTGAAGGTATAAACATACAATGTAGTAATTTTAGTTGATGTATACGCCAGGCTATTATAACCACAAAACTCTTTAACTCATTGCTGCACTGCTGATGTCTTCCGGACAAAGTCACAGAGAGAAGACCAGAGAATTCACATTCAATTCTCATTCAAGTGGAAGCCAAACAATTCAATGATTGAATTGTCTGGCTCAAAAGCTGCAACAACAGCAGCAGCACCAGCAATGTTTGGCATCAACCTTTATACGAATAGACTAACTGATGTACCTATATGCAATGTGTATATAGCCATAATCCATTCAAGTGCATGTTGCAACAACGGACAATTTTTGTCCAAACTCTATACATATCCCAGGAACTCTATCCGGCTTGGGGAGTTGGGGAAGGGGGTCTGACTCTCTATATGATGCAGCTTGTATGATCATTTTTGACCATCGTCATCATCATCAACGTTTCAAACGACGACGACGATGTCCTGAAATAGCAGTAATAATAGACAATCAAAATTTGCTGGAACTCGTTATACATATACACACTCACACACACATAAATATATGTGATGGTAATAATAACCATCATCGTATTGGTTCCGGTTTGAAGATTTTTTGGCAAAAGGATGTATATTATGTGCATTTTCTATTTTCCAGTCACTATAGTGCTCTATCGGTTTTGCTCCTCTCACTCATCCTTCTACTTTAAACCACCATTAGCCCGTCGTCGTCGTGATCCAATTTTTCGTCCTTTGTGTGATGGTTTTTTGTAGAAGTTAAACCCCCTCGTCCTTCCATTAGATTGAAAATGTTCACCAGCCACAATTTTACTGTGTTATCCTTTTTTTCAGCTTATTTCCGTTCATTCTCATTAGATTGAAAGAGCAACAACAACAAAAACAACAATAACTAGAAAAGGCCACATCACAAAAAAAAATAAAAAAATAAAAAAAAATCTCTGCATTTTATAAAACATTCTTGGCATTTTTGAACCATCAGCATAATATCTATTTTCGGTGCTCTAACTTTAGCAGCAGCAGCACTCCCTCCCGATTATTCATGTGATGATAGCTTACTCATCCTTCATCATCATTCTTGATGGCGATGATGATGATGGTTAAAATCAACGATATGGTCCGCATATACCAAAAATCCATAGAAAAGTGATGCTGCTGCTGATGCGGTCCAACGAATCGATTTGTAATTTTTGTTAAATTTTATATTGGGTATGTTTTGGACAGGATATGCCTCTGGTATATGTACATATACCCCCGGATGAATGAAAGAAAATAAATGTATTTTTGCATTCAGGCAATTTCCGCAAAAATAATAATAATAAAAAAAAATTATTATTCAAAAAATCAAACATGCCGACGCGACGTGAAATTTCCATTGATGAACAAAATGGTTTTCTAGTGAAATTTTAAACATAATAGTTAAACAAAAAAAAATTTAAATTATGATATTTTATAAACAATGAAAATTGACCTTATTGCCAATATGGAGGCTCGAGGGGCTTAAAATAATCAGACCGCATAACAAAATCAGCAGGACAACATGATTTTATTTTAATACAGCAGTGTATACACAGGCAGACACACACAAACACATGAGTTCAATCTGTTTTTCATTATTCATATTAAATTTTTGGTTAAGCTAAAGTATTTCAAATATTTTATATAGTTTTATATAAATTTTGAATGGTTCAATGATTTTTAGTTTTTTTTTGTTTTGTTTTGTTTTCGAATTTATTTTGGGTAGGTTAAAAATGCCTACAAATATTGAACACTGGGAGAAATATTATCCTGATTGATCCTTTGGGAGCAATAATAGAATAATAGTTTGGCTTTTGAATATTTAGTTTTAGTAATTTTCAATTTAAGTTAATTTGATTTTGTTATTAAGAATATTATTTAACTGTTTTTTTTTTTGGTTGAGGGGAGGATGGCAGGGGTTTTGGGATTAGGTAAATGAATATTTTTTTGAATTAACTTAACAATTTGTTTTTAAATTAATTTGAAGCTTCTCAACTTGATATAGGCATTTAACATTAAAAGCCGAATTGAGGTTGAAGCCCACCAAAGAATCGACTTAAATCTATGAAGTATAAGAGGATTAATAAAAATCGAAAAATTACTTGCTTTGGTCATTTTATGTCAACAACATACAACATACGCCTCCTTTAGGTCATTTTATAATTTTTTTTTGGTTAAAATTACTTAACGAATCTTTAAAGTTAAGATTTAAAAAAAAATTCACCATAAAATGATTTTATTTTTAATTTTTAATGCAATTTAAGAAAAAAAAGTGTAAGAATCGGAACTCGCGGTTAAGATGTGTAAACATCAAATTAAATATTCAAGTGCTGGTTTTACATCACAGAACGCAGCGAGTTCAAACTGTCAGCCAAATTTCAACCCAAACTCTAAACTCGACGTTTCGATTTAGTTTAAGCTACGAAGGAACGTATCCAATATTGAACGTATTCAATATACATTAACGTGTCGTATCGTAACGTGTAACAGCACAACGTAATGTGCAAAATTTACACGTTTTTAGTTTACTCTACCGCCGCCACCGGCATAGATGTTTACACCTCAAAAAATAAAAAAATTATAGTGTTAGCGGATTATTTGGAAAAGTCTGCAATCATTTTTTTTTTGCATTGAATTGATTCACTGGATCGTGTGAAAAAATCTAAAGCCTAGTTCGCAAATCAAGCTAAATTTTAGTTCTAATTTTTCTCTCCAAACATCACTTATGTAGCTTAAATTGGGCATAAGAACGTTATTGAATTTATGTCAGAAACAAGAAATTAGGCGTTAAACTATATTTTAAATCAACAACGAAATCGTAAACGACAAAAATGTCCTTCAGCAGAAAAAAAACTGTTCGTTGATAATTTGTAAATTTGTAAATTGATAATTTTATCAGATTATTTGGATAAGTCTCCACTCAATTTTTGCACTGAATTAATTGCAGGGACCATTAGTATATTGTGACAATTGAATTTTAAGCATATATAAGCAGATCGTTCTTAATTTTAACTCGCAATTTTTTTCTCCGATGTAATGATTCAATAATTTTACAGTGTTGTTGGAGACCTCAGGCAATTTTTTTTTCGCTTCAGCAACAAGGGCTTGGATAAAGAAAATATTGGTTATAAATAAGTGACAGCTAAAGAAAACACAAATAAATTTACTTTAAATTGCAACTGTGTAAAATATTATTGTGAGCTTTTAGATCTTATTTAATGTGTCACGGATCCTTAGAAGCTATGGAAAGGGTTACAATTCACTTTTTTTGTAAATACATATTTGATAAGATTAAGATAAAATTAGATTAGATCAAAAAAGATTAAATTAAATAAATACAAAAAAAACTAAAGCTTATGTAATTCCAACACAAAACAAACCTCAACACTTTTTAAGATTAAAAAAAATGTATATTTACGTTTAAAAAAATACTTCGAAATATTAAAAAAAAAAAAAAAAACTTAAGTTCAAACTCTTTCAACACCCTCGAAAACTAAAGTCATATCTGTAGTGACCAGTGACCTGTGCTGTAGATGTAGTGATCTGTCATAAAGATTTGGCATATGGTTTGGTTATAGACCTTAAAAAATTCCGATATATTCTAGTCATAGTCAGTCGTAGAGCAGCCGTTGAGTGAGACGGACGTGTTTGGTCGGACCGGCTACTGCAATGTCTGCTCTGACATATTCATATAGATTTACATATGTAGTTTCCTGTTAATCAAGATTTGGCATATTGTTAAAGACCTTAAAGAATTCCGATATATTCTCTATTCAGTCGTAGAATATCCGTCGAGCGCGACGGACGTGTCTGGTCGGAACGGCTACTGATATGTCTAAAATATTAAGGATACTTTTCAAGAAATATTTAAGAATTCAAAACAAAATTTTACACACAAATTTCAACTTTATGAGAATTTTTTTACAATTTTTTTTTTTACAATTTTTTCGGGCTGAATTTCAGAAAAAAATTGAAATTAATTTTCAATCTTCATTAAGTTTCTGGTGTGTGGTAATTTAGAATAGTTTTTTTTTTTTAATGAAATTTATTACACAAAATATTAATTTATAATAAAGGGTGTTCTTAATTTAACGCAATAGTTGAATTTTGCCCTATTTGCATTTTAAATTGTTGGCAACCCTAAAAATTAAAACAATTTGACAGCTGAGAGTTTATATGTAGAGTTAGTAATTGAGGCATCAAACTCAAAGAATAACATTTTTAATTATTGAACAACATTTCAGTAAATTAAGAAATTTTGGCAAACGCAGTTCGAAAATTTTGATATTCCTGGACTACCAACATTCTCACACAGTGGCTTCGATATTGTCATTTGAACTTTGGACAACCATAAGTGTGTTTAGCCTAACATCGAACCTATTGTTCCGTTCTCGTTGAATTTTTTTAATTATACTCACTTTACAGTTGACGAAGTTAAATTCATATTTCGACCATACTTCGAATTTTCGAATTGTGGTCGTCAAAATTTCATTATTTTTTGAAATATTATTCAAAAATTAAAACACGTTATTCTCTCCTGTACAATGTACATGCTACATTTTTTTATTAATCCTAAAGTGTCAACTTTAAACATTTTTTTTTTTATTTAGGGTTACCGACACTTTACTACAAAAAAATATCGGAAAATTCAAATATTGCGTTAATTTTTTAAACTAAACCTTAAAACTAAATAGTTTTTGTGAAAAAAAACTAATAACTTAAAATATTTATTGGTATAATGTATTTTTTTTCCAGAAATTGAAGAAATTAGTAAAAATCTTTAAGTGAATCGTGTGGTCTAAATGTTTACTTGTAAAAGCCTCTTTTTTATCCAGATTCTACTGATTTCTATGAA
Source organism: Epistrophe eligans (assembly GCA_951394125.1). Classification (NCBI taxonomy): domain Eukaryota; kingdom Metazoa; phylum Arthropoda; class Insecta; order Diptera; family Syrphidae; genus Epistrophe; species Epistrophe eligans. The sequence continues at coordinate 109,416,750 of OX596028.1, forward strand.
AATATGTACTCTAAAATTTTGAGGAATGTCAAAATTGATTTAGTAATTTCCCAAAAGTGAAAATGGACACACAAAATAATTAAAAAAAAAAAAAAAAGAACTTCTTAATATCTGTAAAACCTTACCATAAAACCTATAAAAACCAGTTGTATGTGAAGAAAGTGCAGGTCTTTGCCACCACTGTACATACGTCACTTGTCTTCCCACATTGACATTTATGTAAATTTAAATTTGTCAAGAAAAGGTCGCTTTTCGACATTTATCCAAGTTTAAAACTGTCAAACATTTCAATTTTCTTTAACCTTTGAAGAACATATTTTCGTAATTTAATTTGATGAATTCCTTGAGGTTGGCAGCCTGTTGAACGTCTTTTACGTCATTGAGACGTATAGAAATTAAATTTATTGAAACCTACTGGTATAACTACTTTTGTTTTGACACCCATGCATTTTGGTGAGTCAAGGGTGCTTTCTATAATTCTTTAATTGTAAAGTGGAGACTTTTGCTAAAGTTTTGTTGTTTTGTATATCGCATGGAAAAATTCAAAATTTCGTATTATTGAAACTTTGTTAATTCTTAAATTTTATAATTTGCCTAGCTTATTATAAAATACCACTGTAAGAATTTTATTTATTTTGCAACACCACCACCGCGATGATGATTTAAATTTCTTGCACTTTAATCTTTAATCTAGGCGACAGCTTTCTACATACAAATACCTTGATTTTTATATTTTTTTTTATAAAAATAATTCATAAAAACCATCCTTTAACCAACATTCAAAACAAAAATACACACACCTAGTCCAAGGACATAATAATCTGAGAGAGAGGTTGTCCCACATTTCGCGTGCATTGCATACCTACATATGTACATACGTCCTACACACGAGTTGAGTTGAAATAGAGAAAAAAAAAATAGGTAAACAAAAAAATAGAGTCTCACTTTGTGATTGCGTGCTGAAAATCTTAAAACAAAAAAAAAACAGGACAAAGTCATCGCATATACAAAACAAAAAAAAATATTCAAAAGGGACATTTTATGTCTAAAAATAACAAAAACAAAAAAAATATAAAATCACTTTTTGTGTCAAATTTTCACGAAAGGTTTTTTTTTTATATCTCACTCTTTCGTTCTCTTTGTGATTATGTAAAAAGTGAGTAGCGTTTTGTCGCTATGCAGCTATACCTACTAATTTTTATTTTTTTTTTTTTCATTAATTTCTGTCTGTTTTGAAAGCCCCATGGGGAGGTGACAGCTTGATGGGTTCAGGGAGTTGTGTTTGCATTAAAAATAATTCATAATAATCCTTGTGAGAGTTTGCTTGCGACTAATGATAAATTTGTATCATCACGATGATGTTTTGATGATGATGATAATGATAATGATGATGATGTGCGCTTTTGTCCTAAGTACGATACAAAAAAAATATATATATTTTCTCATTTTTCTCACTCTCCCTATCTCTCTCTCATTCCATGACTAATGAATATAATGATAATAATGTTAATTGTAGGAGAATTCTTATGAACTTTTTTTTTTTTTTTTTTTGCTAAGCATAAGCAGTGTATAGGTAACCTGCTATAAGATAATAATAATAATAATTAATAAGCAGGAAATTTTAATTAAATATTTTACGCAAGCGAAAATTGTATCCATAATAAATTAGTGGTTTGAAAAAGTGTTTTATTATTGAATTGAATTTTTGTAAATTATTGATGATCGAGGGAAATAACATCGTAGAAGAAGATGAGTAAGAATATTCAATTAGTTTTCGTTTAAAAAAAAAGGTGTTCGTGAAGAAAAGTACTTAATTTTGAATTTTCAACATTAATTGAGGCCAAGGTAAAATTCCAAGAAGGTTTGAATACAATGTTTTCAGGACTTGTTTAGATATGAAAAAAAAAATATTATTAGGTAAGGTAAATTTAAATCGAAAAATTTATTAATTTTTTTTTTGAAGATAGAGATATCTTGTTCTTTTAAGGATGGGTACTGCCTCTTGCCGAGAGTGATAAATCCTTCAAGAGTAAAGGTGTAAATCTTGTCATGCAAAAAGTGCCTTTCTTCTGTGAGATACTTTTCATCATAGCCTGAGGTATGCTTGTCAAGTCAAGGGTTTTTTTCCAAAGAAGAAACAACAGTCTGGGATAGCAGATCTCAGTAAATTACCGTCTCAGATAGCAGCTGTTGCTCCACCAATTTTATTGATTAAAAATAGTCTTGACATCAAAAAATTCAACTTCTTCCGAAAAACAAAAAAAATTAAAGTTCTCGATCACGTCTTATTAAGTCTCATTTCGGACTTTACGCGATTTTGTGTGTGTTTTTTTGGAACAACCTAGAAGCTGCGAAATATCTAAATATAAAAAACAAATAATTATTATAGCTCGACTGAATACCAACCAATTTCTTTAGTAAGTTTTTTTTTTAAATTCGTAAGAAACTAGGTAAACCGAAAAACCGAAAAAAAATGCATACTTTTAGGAGTGGATTAGTGTCAATAAAATTGAAAAAAAAGTACCTTCCTAGCATCCGTCTCGGAACTTGTATAGCTTAGTCTCTTCTCGGTCCTTACACGATTTTCTATTTTTTTTTGTAAGAACAAAAAAAGCTGATAAATATCTAAATATATTTAAATGACTTGTTTTTTTTTTTTACGCGCATAACTTGGCTGAAATCATTCGATTTACATTGGCATTTTTTATTTTTTGGATTCGTATTGAACCAGGCGAAAATACTACGAAGCCGAAAATTGGAAATTTCGATGAAATAAGTTGAAAATCTTGAAAACACGAAATTGCATACTTTTAGGAGTGGTCATATCTGAACATTCCATTTCGTTAAGAATTTTAATTATTTTCAAAATGTACAATTTAACTGACAAATCGGCTTTCTCAATATTATAGATTTTGGAACTTGATATAAAATTTAAAAAAAGTAAAAATTCAATCAAAATTTATTTAAAAAATATTTAATTTCCATTTGAATTTTTGTATGGAACTGACATTCCTAAAAAATCATTTAAAACAAAAACCCGCAGCTAATAACCCATCACTCTTGTCATTTCAGCACGATGACACATTCTCTTATGACGTTAGATATATCTGGTAATAGAATGCAACATATTCCCTTGGATGCATTGCAGAAGTTGCATTCTTTGACACGTTTAGTTGCACAACGGTAAGTACTCGTATAGCAGGATGACAGTTTCATCTCCTTTTTTGAGTTTGAGAGACCGCCATATTATGTTAACCTTATCCTATCATAACCTTGTTTATATATTTTTATTTTTTGTTTCTCTTTTAGTAATCACATAACTACCCTTGACGGGAATTGGGAGAGTCTTTTTGACACTTTGCGAAGTTTGCATCTTTCTGGCAATGAAATAACTGAAATTGCATTAAATTCACATGACGATGGCAGAGGTGTGGGAAATTCATCATCAGCATTTGGCGGTGGTGGTTCTCATTATTCCATGGCGGTACAGGGTGCTCAAACATCATCAGCATCGATTTCCTCCTCATCCTTGAACTCGATATCAGGTCATAATCATATAACACGTCCATTTTCGAGGCTACAGAAGCTTCTATGGCTTGACTTGAGCAACAATCGGATATATCACATTGGTTCGAACTTCCTCCCCCGGAGCCTTGTCACAATTGATTTGTCCAGTAATTTGCTTGGGAACTTTCCCCAACAGCTATTTGAACATCTATTCGGGCTTAGAATTGTTTCCCTAAGGGATAACCTCATAAGAAGTGTTCAGAACAAAGAAACCGTTCGTCTAGTCCGAATGCATCTGGAAAAACTAGATTTGGGAATGAATCTCATCGAAGACATAGAATCTGATTGGTTCCAAAATAACTACAGCGATGTTCATGTTCGAGCTTTAAATCTTGAGAAGAACTTCATTCGACACTTGCCTCCGGGAGCATTTAAAGGAACTGGAATTGTTCATTTAGTTTTGGCATTCAATGCCATTGAACGAATCCATGTTAATGCCTTCGATGGCATCACAGAAACTCTGGAATATCTAGATCTTGAAAGAAATGAACTCAGTGCAGTTCCTGGGGCTATAAAATCCCTCCACAAGCTAAAATATCTCTATCTAACTTCGAATAATATTTGTCAATTATCAAATCTGCCAGAATTCGCAGGAAATCTTCGGGTACTCAGTTTGAGTGGAAATAATTTCTCTGTGATTCCAGTGAATGCCTTGAGAAATTTTACAGAACTTTCATATCTTAACATGGGCTACAATACCATCACTGAAATTCCCGAGAATATCTTCACCGTCTGGGGCAGTCAATTGCAGACGATTCTGCTGAGAAACAATAAAATCACTCATCTTCATCTTGGCTCATTTAACGGACTCGATCAGATTAAAGAAATCAGCTTGAGCTTCAACGATATCACAATCACTAATCCTTATGTATTTGAGAATGTCTCTCAGACTTTAAAAATCCTAGAGCTATCATTTGCCGTATTTCCCGCCAGGAGTCTTGAATCAATTGATCCTTTGGAAGCTCTGGGTCCTCTTACTGAACTTATGTGGCTTGGATTGGACAACAACAATCTGAAGGCTCTTTCAAATGAATCTTTTGCAGCTATGAAAGAACTCAGCTATATCAATTTGGGCTTCAATCATCTTAAGCAAATTCCACAAGGTCTTTTCATTCCAGAAATCCACCGTCATTTGGTCGAGATCGATCTTTCCTATAACTCAATCGAAAGCCTATCCTTCAGAGCCTTCTATAATTTGGGTGATCTCCAGACCATCAATATGCAGTCCAATAAAATCCGTTCGATCGATAGACATGCCTTCTTTAACTTAGAGTTCCTGCGGTCCATTGATTTGTCCTTCAATCGACTTAAGAATATATCACATGGAGCTATGAGCTTCATGCCGAGTCTGGCCAGTCTTGATTTGACTCATAACTCACTATGCATGTTATCGTTGAAAATGTTTCATTACGTCTCGAATGCTTCAACACCTCTGCGACTCAACATCAGCCACAATCAGATTGCTATATTTGACGATGAGCTAAGCTCGTATATGTACATCTATCATCTGGACGTTAGCTATAATTTGATATCGAATAGCCTTAGCTTCAGTAATCTTGGGAATACCCTACGAATCTTGAATCTTATGAACAACGAACTATCATCCCTGGGAAATCATGCCTTTGGCGATTTGGAATTTCTTGAAGTCTTGAATTTGTCCTTCAATAACATCAGTTCATTGCGTCGAAGAAGCTTTCAAGGTTTGAATAGCCTTCAGGAGCTTGACTTGAGCAACAATCGTCTTGATCAATTACAAGTCGAACAGTTTTCAAACCTCCGAAAATTGCGGATTCTACGAATACGTAATAATCTCCTACGAGCACTGCCCCGGGAAGTATTTATGAACACCCGTCTGGAATATCTTGACATTTCTCAGAACTACCTAACAGTTTGGCCAGTTCCAGCATTCACCGATGTGGGATTCACCCTGCGTAGCATTCAATTTGTGGCAAATACTTTGGAATACTTAGATTCGAGTATGTTCATTAATTCTCAATTCCTCTTCGATTTGAATTTATCTCAAAATAAGATCACAGTGTTGCCAGATAACACTTTTACGTTCCTAAGCAATTTGACTAATTTGGATCTCAGCTTTAATCCTCTAGTAACAAGTAATCTGCGAGAGGTTTTCATTCATACTCCGCGAGTGCGACGTTTGAATATCCAAGGAATGGGTCTTTATGTTTTGCCACCTCTGAATCTACCCTTCTTATCTCATCTCGATGTAAGTGGCAATCATCTGCAAGAGATTTCATCTCTGCATGCCATGCGGTTGCTGAGGTTCCTCGATATGTCTCGCAATAAAGTGACCAACATAAGCAGTGTTGTAGATCATCTTCCAAGTTCACTTAGGGTCCTCGATCTTGCTCACAATCCCATCCGACGAATAACAGTCCATGACATGATAGGTCTGCGACATTTGAGTGAGTTGAATATTCTCGATGTCAAAGTTGCCAACCCGATTGGATTCTCTAAGCTTCGAAGTCTCCGTCGACTGCACATGTCATCGGCATCGAATCTAGGTGAAATTGTTTCACGCATTCCAGGTCTACAAGAATTACGAATTCATGCTGTGGAAACTAATATTGGCGGTAGTTTACTCTCCAAACTTATCAATAATACAAAACTTAATGAAATCGAATTATATGGAACCAATGTGCAGACAATAAGCAGTGATGCACTAGAAGGTCTAGCCAGAAGTCATAAACTCAAAGTACGGATAAGACACACGAAGATTTCCGATCTTCCGCCGGGTATTTTCTATACTTTACGTTCGGTGCCACATTTGTCTATAGATATTTCGGACAATCGGATAAACGCATTAGCAGCTGATAGTTTTTATCCGAATAAAACTTATTGGGATACCGTGGGCACAAGAAGCATTATGGGCGGCCTAGATACATCGAATAATCCATTGGAGTGTGAATGTGGATTAGTGTGGTTCGGACATTGGCTAAGAAGATGGCTGCGAGAGTCGGCGCAGATACGAGTTATACCTAAAGACGATATGAGGCGAATGGTGCAGGTAAGTGTTTCTTCATTAATAGTTTATTTCTTTAATTTAGAATAGTTAACTGAAACTGAAAATGTGCTGATATATAACAATATCGTACAATTTTTAGATATTCAATTCCAAACCGATAAAGTCTTTTATCTGTCCTTTTCGGATAATTCAACAACCATTTGTTGAACTTAAATTGTCGATTTTGAAATGAATCCCTTTCCCGTTTAGACGTAATGTAAAAATTGATGAAACTATAGCTTCATTAAATGTCAAAATTTGACAAAAATTTTGACAAAAATAGTGAAAAAGATGTTTTGAAAAATATATTCTTGATAATTTTTTTTATTAACTCTGTGGTTATCGTTTTTTTTCATATTCATAGCGTGCCCGAGCGAATACCTGTCATGATCCAACCACCGGTAAGAAACTTCCCATATTGGAAATATTCCCCGAAGATTTACTATGCCAAGCAAGTGCTTTGAGTAGTTCCAGTGCAAAACTATTTCTGATCTCATTTGCTGCTACAATACTGCCTATATTTATGGTATCACTCCGGTTTTTCTCATAATAATTATTAAAATTAAATTTTATTTAAACCAAAAAAAAAATAAATTTATTACTGGAGATCAATACATAACACAAAAATATAAATATATAACAAAAAAAATTGCATTGAGAAAAAGGCTGTAATATACACTAACCATATTAAACAAATTGGAGTGATATTGTAAAAATAAAAAACAAACAAAAAAGTATATAAATATTAAAAAATGAAGAAGACATGTCCTAATGACCAAACAAAAAAATAAAAAAAACAAATATTTGGTTAGTTGTAAATAAATTAAAAAAAAAAAAAAAACTTTAAATTGTAAATACAAAAAAAAAAAATAGTAAAACCACGAATTAAAATATAAAAGTAATGTTAAATATAAAAAAAACACCGTAGTTAAATTTTATGATATAAAAAAAATACAAACCAATTGATTAATAAATTAAATTATTTATAAAAGGGCAATGATTCCTAGAGATGATGAAATTTTAAACACTAAATTAAATCTAAAAAAAAATAATTTTATTTATTACAAGAAAAAAATATAAAAATAATGTAAATTCCAAACACAAAAATAGTTAGTTGAAGCATTGAAATTAATAAAATTTCATTAATGAAAACAATTCACTTAATTTCAGTGATATTTTTGTTTTAATAGCAAAAATATTTAAAAAAAATACAATAAATGCACCAAAAATGAACAATTTAATTTATTATTTTTATTGAATGTAATCTTCATTTTTTATTTTTTCAAAATTTCCCATCTTGATGAAAGCTAATTTCAGTAATTAGTTAATCACTTTAAATATTATATTGGTACTTATTTTGTTATAGGGAATTTTTCGTTTTAATTTAAATTTGATTCAATGAGCTGTAAAAAACTAAGTCAATTTGAGTAGCATAAATATTTTCATATCTATTTCCTATTAACAAAAAAATAAATATATATATCATTTTAAAGTAAGTCATTAAATTAAGTTAACAAACTTTAAAGAAGTCAATTTAAGTTTAGATAAAAAAAAAATAAAACAACCATAAGTAAAGTTTTACATAAATTAAAAAAAAAAATATTTTTAAAATGACAATCGTGATATTAATTGTAGAACTGCAATTTGTCAGAAATATTAAAAAACAAAAACAAAACAAACAAAAACACAATTGCTTCACAAAAAAAACAACAATTTTTCTACTATGTTTTGAAATTTTTATTTAAAAATTTTAAAGTAAACAAAAAAATATTGTTTTGTAATAAAAAGAGAAAAAAAAAATTAAAAAAAGAAACAACAACTATTAAATCAATAATAAAATATTAAATCAATAAAATATAGGGACTCATGACTCAATTGAAAAAAAAATACATAAATTAAAACAAAATAGCCCACTATTAATTATAATGAAATTTTAATCTTAAGTAAAAAAAAATTATTGGTTATATACAATTATATACCTAATAATGCGAAAACAGGAGATAAAATATATAATAATTCTTAAAATATATATAATGTCTAACATTATATATGGCATGCAATTAATTTAAATAATTTAATAAGAAAATAATAAAACAAAGTTATAGAACTATTATTATAAATTAAATTTAAAAAAAAAAAAAAAAACAAAAAAAAAATAATATTTTTAAAAAAACGAAGAGAAAAACAATAAAATAAAATTTTAAAATTAAGAACATAAAAATAATTAAAAATTTGAATGTCTTTTATTTTAGAATGAAAATTTGGAGAAAATTTCAACAATCAACATTTTCAATTTTTGAAAGGTATGCAGAAATGAAGAACTAAACATTATCTTGAAATTACCAAATGTATTTTGAAAGGACTGTCAATTTGTTTGTCTTGTTCTGGAACTGTTGTGCAGTGAATGGAGTTGTATGGGACCAGATTGTTCTTCTCCATATTTAAAATCTAAATAAAAATGGGAGCCAACCTAAGCATCTACATATAACCCATTGTAGTTTTCAAGAAAAATTCATCGAACCGAATTTAAAAAATTCGAAAAGGTTTTTTGTTTTGTTTTATTTTATTTTGTTGTATTTTTTATTTTTATTTATTTTTTTCAGTTTTATTTTGGTAAAAGATGAAAATAGAATCCCAGCATCGAAACGTAATTTCATTGTCGTTTTCAACAACCGATCGAACCGATTTTAAAAATTTCTGAAAGGTTTTTGTTTTATTTTATTTTATTTTATTTTATTTTATTTTATTTTATTTTATTTTATTTTATTTTATTTTATTTTATTTTATTTTATTTATTTTATTTTATTTTATTTTATTTTATTTTATTTTATTTTATTTTATTTATTTTGTACTTTTTAATTTTATTTCATTTTTTTTTTAATTTCAGTTTTTGGTTAAAGGTGAAGATAGAATCCCATTGTCAAAATTATTGATTGGATGCACCATTAAGGCCAATTTCGACGTAGGCATGTTTGATCTGAAGACCAGATAAGGCTTAGATAAGGCAACCAATCTAAAGACTTTTATGCTTTGATACAACCTACCAGAGTTGCCGCCTTAAGAAAATAATCGTGCCATATTTTTTGAAACACCACCGTGACATATGAGAAAAACACAAATTCTTTTATTTTGTGTTTTATCATTTTCTCTATTCGTGTGTATTTTCAAAAGTAGAAGCCATTTGAAGCTATTTTTCTAAAAATTCGCTTAATTTTAAACAAAATAATGAAAATTAGTCAGTGTGCTATAAGGAAATTGCCATGTCAAGAAAGCACCATCGTCCAACATCGGGAACACTGGCAACTACACCTACGCATATTCCGAAAGTCATTATTTACACCAGCTCCAATCAATCTAGGTATTTACAAAGGCGATGGCGGTCAAAAGTGTTATACTACTTAAAAAGTTTAACAATTTATTGGAAATCACACGATTATAATTTCATCTAACATAACCTTTAACCCAACGGCGGCGGCACTGACAAATATTCAAGAGGCTTTTGGAAGAAAAGGCTATAGTGTTAACATAAATGTCAGTCTTTACGAACGGGTCCAAGATGGACGAAGGGACAAAGTCAGGAGAATAAATCAATAAAGTTTCCAAAGCGGAAGTGTTTGCAGTTTGTGAGGCCCCAAAGAATCTTACTATACATTTATATAAACTATAGTCAACAGAAATATAAGCAGTGTTTTCGAGAAGCAGCAGAACCCAGCAAGAAAAAAACTAACTTGTTATTCAAAGCAAAGATATTTGAAATCGAATTATTTCAAATTTTTATCTTCAGTAAAATATGACTTTGGATGAATATTTTGAAACAATTTGGCACTATATGGGATTCACATACAAAATAATCTTTATAATTCAAGTTGTTCCGCATCGTTTTGTTCCAAAGGCTTTTAGTATAGGTGCGTTCATTTACTTTGAAACTGTGATTTTTTGTCAAAAACTACATACTTAATTTTTTTTATATGAACTTTAAAAGACTTATGTAGTTTTTTACAGAAAATCAAAAAGTTTTAAAGTAAAGGAACGCACATAATGCTTTATAATTTTCAGGAAAAAAACAACTACTGATATCTTTAAAGACAGCCAAGTGGAAATTAAAGCTAATTTATAAAAACGCAATCGTCACAAAGACTAAATTGTTGAACACTGTTTGTTGGCGCATAAAATTGGTACCACTCAGAGCAATAAAACCAATTACTCTTCAGTCCCAGGGGAATATATGATATCTAGGGGAACGAATTGGTAAATATACTGTACTGGTCATATCTTGAATTAAGCCAAACCTAATCCTCGTTGTTAACATTGTTTTTCCCTTTAGATCGGATTGAGACAGGCTATCGTCAAAAATGATAATCAACTTATCAACTTAGCCGAATCCACCCCTACACTTACAAGTCAGATTATATCAATTCACCGTTTAAGTTGATACCTCAAATTCCCGATGTATTGTAAATGATTTCAAAAAAGGGGTTTCATAATAAAAAAAAATTAGATCATCATCGTCAAATTTAAAATCAAGGTCACACCACCAATGAATTCCTCATATAAAATTACAACAAAAATCACCTTGACTATTTCGAAAAACATATCTTCCGTGAGGTAATATTCAGCTATTTCGTTACTTTTATGAAACCTTGTACAAATATACCTACACTCAAGATGGATTCGAAACCTTTTGCAGGAAAAATGATTTGGCGAATTGTACATATGTATGTACATAGCTTGTTGATTCAAATGATTTTCGAAGAAGCTGCAAGATGAAGAAAACACAATACGTTGTGCAAATGTTGGGTTTTTTAAAAATAAAAATCCAACCCTTCACCATCAAATTCAGCTTTATGAGAATTTGCTTTAAATTTGGCCTAATTTTGTCTAATATTTCAAGACTAAGGTAAGAGTTTTTTTTTTTAAGATCCATCTTGCATCATTTAAAGCTTATTCTGGTCTAGGTGTGTCAGCTTTATTTTAACGAAGAATTTTTGTATTATAACTATGTGTGCAGTATTTCAAGTCTACAAAGAAACAACAACAACATAAGTCTACTACCACATACCACCAAGCAAAGGACAACAGAAATTATAGCTAGATATCTCATGGAAACCAACTTAATATCATCAGAATTTTGTTATGGTGTGTAGACTCAGAAGGTATGTTAATTTTTATTTGAAAAATAACTTTTATCAAAATTAAGGCCAGTAGCTCTAACTTTAAGTAGATTTGTACATTTGTCAATTCAATTGAAATCAACTACTAGGCAGGCTCTCTTATCTAAAACGTCCAATCAACTTTAATTTTACCGTCAAATAATTGTCAAATTTTTTGACGCAGATATTTCTGTAATCAAATATGCAATTGTCCTGCTTCCACAAAATCTTTTTTTCAATCTGTAAATCAATTTTCTTGCTCTCTATATTTTTGTCGTCGATTATTATAAGTTTGACTTTAGCAAACTGCGTTATCGAAAAAGATGCTATCGTTTTGGGTTTTCAAACAGTTTAGTTTTTGCAGTTTGCGTTTAAGAACAATGGCAGTGCAGTTTCGACGCACATGAAGTTTTTGAAAACACGGCCGTTTTTTTATCAAATCACAAAAATGTGAATTTATCGGTTTTCGTTAGGCAGTCATTCCTTTGATAAGAAAACAATTTGTTGGTTATTCAATTACATACGTCTTCGGACTTTTTTTCAAGTTCAATTTCTACGAACTTTTTAAATAAATAAACATTATTATCTGCTGGTGAGTTGAACATCTACAAGCACCATGTTCATATATTTTAACTGTTGCTATCTTTTTAGTCAGAAAGTTTATAGGGTTACCTTCAATAGGATTATTTTTTTTATTATTTTTGAGGTTACGACTTTCAAGTAAATCTGTCAAGTAATGATTCTTTAATTAATAAGTTATTTTTCTGATGATGATATAAAAATTATAAAGAAATAACCCAAGATTGAAATTTTAATCAGTTTAAAAACCTTTCTCTTAACGAAAAAAAACTTTGAACCTTTTTAATTTTTTTGAGCTAAGTAACCTTCCGCAATTCAGCAGATTTTATTAAGATGATTAATATCAGTCCATAAATTCCTCTTTTATAATAAAAAAAAAGTCTATTAAAAAAAAATTCATCAACCCTCTGTCACCATTTTTACTTATTCAATAATGGAGCAAGAATTGGTTTCATGAAAAAAAAATTCGAAACTTTTCAAAAAAATATTTTTCTTCTTATCTTAATGCGGTCCATGGGTCTGTGAGTCAGTCGGTCAGTAGGTTTGTGGGTCTAAGGGTCTATGGTTCTGCTGGTCTGAGGGTCTGTCGGTCTGTAGGCTTATGGCTCTGTCGGTCTATAGGTTTGTGGGTGTGTCAGTTTTGGGTCTGTAGGTCTGTAGGTCTATAGGTCTGTAGGTCTGTAGGTCTGTAGGTCTGTAGGTCTGTAGGTCTGTAGGTCTGTAGGTCTGTAGGTCTGTAGGTCTGTAGGTCTGTAGGTCTGTATGTCTGTATGTCTGTGCATTCATTAAATCGAGATAAAGTCTAAACTAATATACTTTTTTGATTGAAATTTGGTATCTGTAATTCCCTTGAGGATAAATTCGAATTTTTGTTTGTCTAGAAAAGTTAGCTGCCATACAAGGATTTAATGTTTTTTTTTTAATTTTTTTCGAAAACGGCTTAAATAATTTTGATGAAACTTTTTACATTTCTAAATGGAAATAATAAACACTGCATTTCGGGTTTTTGCCTAAATTAATCGAATGACAGAAATAAGGTTTTGACGTTTTTTTTTTAGAGTAAAGTGCCTTATTTATTATTATTTACGGTTATTCACGTATATTTTTGTAATGGCTGTGATCCGATGCTTCTTAATAGTCTTCTTAAATTTATAAATAATTTTTTTTTTTCACAAAAAAAAAAAAGTTATGAAAATGAACATTTTCTTGGTCCTTTTGACTATTACAATAGAATTGCACTATCTATCCGCATAATCAGCCCTATCGTCAGTTTAATAGGAACTTATTTCCCCCGGAAAAAAAAAATTAGCAGTTAAAAAAATGTTTCATAGTTAATTTTCCAGGGAATAATAATCTTTCTTTCCCTGACAACTTACTTGGGCACATGTGTACATTGAAATTAGGAAAAAGTTCCCTGTAGTTATTTTGCTGAAAGGAATATTTTCCCTATAATTTCAAAGATGAAGATTTTTTTTTTCATGATGGAAACCTTAAGAGCAAGTTCGTTCAATCTCAGCGTATCCATTTTATTTCATTTGCTAAGGAAAAAACAAAAAAAAAATATCCTTCAAACTTCAACATCCTGACAATTTGAATGACCCTAACCATCAACCCCAATCAGCAATGTTGTAAATTTCCATCCAAGCGAGGCAATTAAAAAAACAACGAGATTTTTTCCAAGAATTAAGAAAAAAATATTTTCAGTTACTTATTTCCTTGTCCTTCTTGATTCGTTTAAACTTTTATTTTTTTCTTTTTTTTTATTTGTCATTGAAATACAATTTCTCAAAAAAAAAAAAAAATTAAAAAAACAAAACAAAATGGACAATGTCACATCCTTGTTTTCACTCATTGCCCCTAGGGCTATACATAGCGACCAGCATTAATTTCACCCAGTGTGCTGTATGTCCTGATTTTCTCCAAAACGCCTATTCGCGTCTGGACAACACAAGGAACAGGTCTTCATTTTAAGCTATCGCACCCAAAGCCGGGAGGCTTCCATCACTGACTATATATATGTATATGTACGTAGAGAAGAAGAGAGTAGATGAATCCTATCCACATCTGTACGACTGAAAAGTATACCAACAACGACGTCATAGAATCGCCTAATTGTTTAAATATGAATGCTTTCCTGAAAAAGAGAACCATGTTTTCCCCCATTTCCATTCTTTGCTCCTGTGCTTTATAGTACAAGGGATTCGACTCCTCCAAGTTTTATGTTTCTGACAGAAGGAACAATTGAAAGGATAGCCGGTTGGTTGGTTGGTCGGTGGCAATGGCTATGGCGACTTCAACTCAGTTACCCCGGGGATAATAATGTCAAACATATAATGAATCCTTGCAAAAACGAAAAAACAACAAAAAAAAAAAGTAGACAAACCGAAGAGAGGAGAGAGTAGATATTTCTATCGTTTGTTTTATGGATGAGAAATTTATGGGGCTTAAAAGTTTATGGCGGAAACAAGAAGAGTTGTTTTTATGTCGTCCTTGCTTCTATCTATATACGAGTAGTATTATAAGGATGAAGATGAGGACAGAAAAGACTTTTTTACAAGGACCATCCACAAACAACAACCACTGCTACTGGTGGCGAATATAGGTACTATATCTATCTATCTACCTACAGTTCAGGTGAACATGTGGATTAACTATTTTGTTGCCTTAAGATGTCAGTATAAAATTTATTGAAATTTACTACTGCTCCATACCTACTACCTTTTGTACAACTTGAGGTTTTAGGAGGAATTTTTGAAGGATCAAGGAAGGTTTATGTCCTAAAAATAGAAGTAAAATTGAAACAAAACTTATACAAAGTTCACACAAAGTATGAAGTTAATATATTTTCAACCACGAAATCAATATAGGATGGAATATAGAATGTATTTACCCAGCTCGAAGGACCAAATGGCGTTTCTTTTTTTTTTTTTATTTAAAGATTCCTTGTTTTTTTTTTTTTTTTTGTGTTTTGTATTTAATCTTCATCGAAGTTACAAGATGGTGAAAGATCTTGGACTAATATATTGAAAAAGGACTATCACCAAATCAATTCGGACACAGTGAAAAAAATATATAAAATGTCCTTCATATTCCCAGTCGTGCGAAAAAAAAAAATAAAAAAAAATCAGTAAAAACTTAATATTAAATTATTCAAACTGTCTTGAGACATCCTTCTTAATCTTTAGGGACTTTAATATCCAATGAGCTATATAGTACCTTACCTACCTATTCTTCAATTCAAGGATGGAACTTCAGGGTAAACAAAAATAAAAAAAAAAAAATACACTCATTCTCTCTTAGTGTAATTAGAACTGTTCTACCTTTTTTTCACCCTTACAAAAAAAAAAATTAAAGTAGACTTTAAGGACTCGCAACATTTCATCCTTATTGTAGCTTGAATTTGAAGGGAAACCAAAAAAAAATTAAAATACCTGAAGGAACCCCATACTCTTCGGATGGACTTGTCGTCGGGAAAATTTATGTGGTTTCCCACAGGGTATAAGGAATAATATTTTTCGACATCCCTTGTGGCTAAACGTGTGTATAGATGAGGGTGATTTTGTGGGTTTATATGGCTCTCTACCTTACCTACATGTTGAGACTGTTATATATATAAAAGTTGCTATTTTCCATAAAAGGACTTAGAGTATCATTTAAAAGATTAAGGTTTTTGTTTTTCTCTACCATTATAGGATCTAGTTTATTGGGCTGGGGTGAGTTGGCCGCGGGGAGGGGGGTGGTCTGGTGGATGGAATATGGCCATGACCAAGCCCATGTGTATACACTTGATATACATATGCGGGGGCTATACTTTCCACTTTCTGGATATTACTAACGGGGTCCAAAGGACGATATATGTATTTCTTATCCTTATGGTAATGTGCCTATAAGGGTTTTCTATGAATTTTTTTTTTGTTTTGTTTTGTTTCTTTGTTGTTTGTCCCTCATGAGTTAGATACAAATATCAGTTATGTATATGCCTATATATGGAAAGGTGAAAACTTGATATACCATTGGGAAACAAATATTCTTCTCTCAGAGGTTAAAGTTGCACCGTTTTCATTAACATTTAGGATATTCTTTTGCAGTTTTGTTTTTATTAAGGATTTTGAGGTTTGGTTTTGCGATAGAAAGGTTAGCTTGTTTTTTTGTTTACTTAGGATTTTTCATATCTGTGGGGGAAACAAAAAAAAAAAACTTTTTTTTCTTAGGTATTTAGTTTAACATAAACTCCTTAAACGGATTATACCTCTATAACTTAATGGTAGCTTATGATGATATGGGGGACTGTGTGTGTGTGCTGTGTGCCAAAAAGAAAAATATTGAATAACTAAAAGTTTTGTTATGAAATCATTGAGGGTTCACGCATATGAATTTTTGGTCTTGATTTCATGCAGAAGTTTCATTTCAAAATGTCACAGACACCAGACGAAAAGGTCACAGGAGCCAAATATATAAAATCAAAATCCATAAGAACAAAAAAGAAGATTGTGTTTTCAAAAGAAAGGCGTCTAGAAAAAAAAGGTCCAGCAGACAATTTATTGGTATTCGTGCTTCAAATGACTGCAGTGTAAAAAAAAGGAGATACAGAAACATATATTTTAATAAGAAAAATCAATAGAAAAAATATATCGTGACGATTTGGGGGTAACGGTTTAACAATTAAATTTTTGAGTTAACGATGCAATTAAAGATGGGGAAGGTCTGGAGTTCGAATCCCAGTTAATAAATATTCAACCTAAAAATAATTTTTTTTTAGGGTTATTGCTATTCTGGGGAAGGCCAACCCCCTTTAAATGGGACACAACGTTAAAGATTATTGTCCTTTTTAGACCAATCCTAATTCAAGAAACTATTCTTTTGATCAACACCGCCTTTTAGAGCTCATTCCCTCTTGGGCCACTTTCCTTTTAGTCCACATCTTCTTTTTTGTCTTTTTTGACATTGCTCTTTCAGATCATGCATCTTTTTGACGGCACAATTTTTTTGTGCAACGCCACCTTTTTTTTCGTCATCTGCTCAAAAAGGCCAATTTCAAGCCATTGAAATAATTTATTGTAAAAACAAATTTGGTAATATAATTTAATTTTAATAAAATTTTTTTTTTTTTTTTTTCGAAAATCTATAAAATATTTTTAACAAGATTTTTCAAAACTTTAACATTGATAGAAACGTCTGCTAATTTGATCTTCTGCTCCAAAACAGCAACTTCTTGAGAGACGAAATTCCAATTTTCGGTCTACTAAAACACAGAATTGTCGTTTTTTTTTCAAAATTCCTCAAAAACTGCTGTGACGGTTTTGATTAAACTTCGTAGGTACCTGTAATGACCAAAGTAATTTTGTTATAATTTTTTTTTGTATTTATTTTTTAATAATTATTTATTTTATTTTATTAATTCTAATTGCAATATGATACTTCTTAAATTAATTATATTTAAAACAAAACAAAAAACAAGCAAAATTATTCATTTGTTTGACCTAAAAATAAACAATGTTTAAAATAAATTTGTTTACGGCAACATTAAGTTCGTTGAATCCCAGTCGTACCTACATATTAATTTATTTTTTGTAAGATGGGTAATGGGTATAGAAAAGTTACACATATTCAATCTTGAGGCTTCTCACCCTCCTTTTAAGAAAATGATCTGACAGAAATATCTAATAGAAAAATACAAAATACACAATTTATAAAACTAAGCTAAAATGTTAAACTTTTTTATAAAGAAACAAAAAGCTGTTTGCATATTTTCAACTTCAAAAGACTTAAGTAATTACATTCCTTATAAATATCAAACTTAAATAAATCAAATTCAAGACACAAACTATATTTTTTTTCTCAAGCTAGCTATATAGCTACTCCCTTTTTGTACCTTACCTATAAACATAATATAAACTACTTTAAACCGGAAGCATTTAATATCGCATATAAAGCCCAACCAAACTAAATTCAATTCAAAACAGACACACAAACACACACACACACACCCACACAAGCACAGACAAGTTGAGCGCGAATTCTCTGCAATTCATTATAAAACAAACTGAACTGGCATATTCAACTGGAATACGAATGCATAAATTCCAAAAGCAAAGTGCATGAAGCTAGCTAGCTACTCGTATAGCAAGCAAATACCAAAATGTCGAATGGCGAACACCCGGTTTCCGAAGCAGAGTGTGGCGCGGCGGCGGCGGCTGGCCATTAATTTTGCTCGGAAATTCCCCATAGATTTTGTGCCCCGCAAAATGAGGGTGTTTTGTATATCATTTCCTTAAAAGGGTTCACCTTCCTGTTTGCTGCCGTTTGCTATTGCTATTGCTATTCTTCGTCGTTCTGTTCTATATGATGGTTGGTTGAGAAGAGAAAAATGCAGGTACCTGTTCCTGTAACTACCTTATAAGCCCATACCGACTTGCTTCCTCCACTATCATCCTTGGTTATTAAAGTAAGTGAACTATTCTACTGTGCTGTATTGTGGTGTGGTAAGACGATGTGGCGTATACCTACATTGAGTTTACTCTGCTTCCATGGTGCTGCGTCGAAATGTTTGATTCCCACCCGCGGCAGTATCAGGTCCAACACGCCGCCGCCGCCACCACCGCTGCCGTTACAACGTTCACCAAAATGGGAATTGTGTGTAATATTTCAAAAGTAAGGCCGAAATATACAACCGCACTGCATCACCCTCGCATCTAGAGCTGGGCGGCGGCGGCGGGGGAAGTACCTTTGTACCCTTTACACCTGAAAATCCTTCCTGAAATCCTTCAACTCACAAGCCTGAAAACACAAAGCTTGTATAGAGAGTAATCTTGTCTTTTTCAAAACGGATTGTGAGGAGGGACCGGTACATCAGGTACCTACTGATGGTAAGAGGCACTGAGGATAGTTGAATCGGTCGGCTGGAAAACGATGCGCATGAGAATCCCTCCTCATCTTTCTCCTGCTGCTGTTACTGCTGTTTTGTACATCATATAATGACGTGCAGCAATCTGATCTTGGGTAATAGAAAGAGTGCTGATGATGAAGGAAAAATCTCAGCCGCCCAAGCACTATAGGCAGGCAGGCAGGGCAGGACGACTTTAAAGGATCTCCCTGTGGAATTTCTGGTGGCTTTCGTGATGCACATTGGGCAACATGCCAAAGAAGGAATAATAACACTGTCAGAGTATTTCGAAAGCATGATATACAACACTGTCTCAGTTTTTGGGAAAATTCCACCAGCACCAGTAGCAGCAGCTTTATACTCATCCATAGTCGTCTCCGTCGTCGTCGTCATTGTCAGTTGTATGGTCGTCCTTCTGGTGGTCGTGTAGTCATCATCGTCGTCGTTTGGTTTCTATCTGGGGAGTTTACTGATGGTGTATTCTGAACAAGTCTTGCATTGCCTTGATGTGCTTTAGCTTGGCTTGGCTTCATTTTCAGTAGCAATTATCAAATTGACACGCAATACGAAGAGGAAGGGCATGGCATAGCATGGCATGGCATAATATGGCATCGACAAAAAAGAGAAGGAGAGTAACAAGGATGGTTTAGTGTTACAATGAATGCAGCTTTCATGGTCGGATGAAGTGATTTGGAAAGAAGTGCTATATTTCTCTTCCTCTCTATCTCCCTATCCCTCCTTCTCTCTCTCTCTCCCTCACTCTCTTCCTCGCTCTTTTAGGTTTGGGGAAATGATTTGGCTTTAACGAGGCCAACTAAGGTTGCGTTTTGAGAATTTTAAATGTTTATGGGTCGATTGGGCGTTTTATTATGATGATAGCACACTCAAAAAGGCAACAATAAGCTTAAGGTTTGTTTGGCCAAATTAGCGCCTTCGAGTGGAAAGCTATATTGTTGGTTAAAAAAAAACTGCCACAAATGAAGGGAAGGGTTTTCTATAAGAAATGGTTTGTTAAAGAAAAGGCGATTCTTTTATGGAAAAGTATATAAAGGACAAGTAATTTTAAAACTGAGAGAGAATTGTTAAAACATATATATGTAGGTACATTGTAAGGGAGGGGCTTTCGTGATATAAAAGTTGATATTAACCTCATTTTCATTTATTGTAGTTTTTATTGTAGGTACAAAAAGTTGGACTATTAAAATGGATATGTAGGTTTTATTGTACCGGAAATAGCATATGAATGAATTCAGTGGGGTTATGACTACCCTTAAAATATTTAGGTAACTTAGTTATACCATGAACCTTAAGGAAATTGAATAGAGCTATAAAGGAGAAGTACAAATATGTGCCAGTACAGTGAACTTACATACATATCATAGCTTCAAAATGTTAAAAGGCTGGTGGGGGGGGGGGGGTTCTTGAATCATTCATGCTGAGTATTAGTTTATAGTGGGTTATAATGTTTAATTGATTATGGATACAAAAAAAAAACTATATTCTAAAGGGGGCGTGGGAGTGGGGTCTGAAGAATGTTGATTATTTTTTATTCAACAAAAATTTTAAATATTACAAAATTATAGATGTTCGAAAAATTAAAAAAATATATTTAAAAACCAAGATATAATCGTTTGAAAGTTCAAAAGGAAAAAATTGATGATTGAAAAATAATTCACTATTGTTTATAGGTTTTTGATGGACACTACCGGAAGGCTTATAAAAAACAAAATCACTCATGTTTTAGGAATTTTTGATTGAAATATTTTTCGGATCGTTTAAAAAAAACACATTTTTTTGGTCAGTTTCTTGAAGTAGGTAATTTATTTATGTCTTTTTGAGGGATGATTATAAGAATTTGAAAATCATTCAGGTGATAGATGCTATATTTTGTGAAATTTTTGATTTTCTACATTACTGTTTATCGCAGAAATAGTTACATATTCGAGTGTTTGAAGTTAACCCACCTTTTTGGATTTTGTTATTTTTGGAACTTGTTCCAGGTTGTTCCCGATTTGTTCCGCATTCTTCCAAATTTCTTTTGAAAAATATTCAAAAATGGGTATTTTAGACCCCAAAAACCGTTTTTGACCTAGCCCCCCTCCCTTTAAAGATCAAATTTTTGATAGTTGTAGATTTTTTCTAGTTTTTGTGAACATTAAGTTTTTGGGCCTCTTTCTTCAAAATTTCAAAAGTTATGGGAATTCGGAATTCTTGCGTTTGAATTTTTTTTTTTTTTTTTCAGTTTTAGGGCGTATATTTTTAAAGATAAAGTATTCAAAACTTTTTGTTTAACAAATTACCTTATAACTCTTTACTGGTTATATGAATGTAAATAGTTTTTCTTTAATTCACAAGTACACTGACAATTTAATTTAAGAAAATTTTAAACTTTATTTTTGAAGACGACTTTTACCAGATGTTCTGAAATGCACTTCTGCTACAATACTTGTCTGTTGAATATAGTCTTTTGTTAAACCCTCAACCCCCTACAGAATAAGAATTTTCTGACAACTTTGCGCAATCAAATATCACCATCATATGTTTAAAAACACTTTTTGACTCTCGTCTCATATCAAAAATCTACTCATAGGTAGGTACTTAATATTCCGCCCTCCCCCACATACTTCTAAACTTGGTTCAACCCCTCTAATTAAAGATCCATTAGGTAGTCACAAGTCAACCCAACTTTTCTATATATACCGAATGCACTTTAATATGAGCAGGGGTAATAAATCTTCTCGAAAGGTATATTAAACCACTTCATGATATATAAGTCAGTATAGCTTTTTAGAATGTTGGGGAGCTTTGGTATGCACATATGTTTGTATTTAAGGTAGATTTAAAAGTATATATTCCTTTTATTATAGTTCCTATAACTAACCCTCCTCAATTTTATCAATGATGAGATCTACGAACCTTTTATGTGTAGATATATATCCTTTCTGCATATTATGTAAACGCATAAAATACATGCAGCGGTAGCGGCAGGAAGCTACTACCAATAGTGCAACTTAGAGTAGGTATATACATTGTATAATAGTAGAGTCGAGTTCATCAATCACTAAGTTTAAGTCAAGTGAATTTCTCTTGGGAATTGTTTGCAGGAAACGCAACTAAATCGAAGGAAGTTAAAAGAAATTAGCACAAGAAATCTTGGAACAGGGGGTTTTGTATTTTCTTCAATTTTATTTAGCTCATTTATTGATATTCAACTTTTTAGGGGTTTTAAATAAGTCCCCAAAAAATTCAAATTTATATGAAGAGAAGGCATGGCAGTGGGTCTGACAGAGGGAAAGACAAAATATACATTCCATGCCTTAGTTTTAAGGCAGCTTAAATTTGACGTTTAATAGAATGAATATAAAAATATAAGAAATGTGGGCGTTGGAGTAGGTGGATTTTACTGAAACAACTTTCCACTTCTCGAAATTCTTTCAAACAAGTTGTAAAAATTTCAGCGAAGACAGTTTAGTACTTTTTGAGTTTATAAGTGACAAAGAGTGTCGCCTAACAAATACAAATATATTTTATATCACTTAAAATGCAACTCCTTAACGGATTTTTGACCAAACTTCATAGAAACACTGAGGCCAAAATTAACTATTTCCTGATATTTTGAAGCCAAGTGGTTTGGAGATTTCGAAGTCAATTGCAGATACATTAATTCTTTTATTTAGATAAGACTAATTTATAATAAAACACCCTGTTTACGCATGATGATGAGTTTCGTGAAAAAATACTCTAGGTAATTATTATAAAACATTCTGTGTGTTAACATGTGAATTGCGTGATCAAGTAATTTTCTCTTGTTCTTATTCCTTCTTACATTCTTTAATATACTTCTTCATTCCTTATATAGCTCTTTCAACAAATCAATTAAAACATTCTTCCACTAAGTTGCCATACGACTTATAACAATCCCTGCTATACTCTCAAGATGATGAGATTAAAACATGAGATTAACTTCTTTTTTTTTTTTTTTGCTGCACATCAAACTTTTAGCTCACCATTCAGAGTGTTAAACTTTTCCACAGTAATTTTCATCGCAGTTAAGGATCAAAATATATATAAGTATGTATATTATCCTTGCGAGTTTTTTTTTGTTTTTCAAAAGCTTGAGTGATGTTAATATGGATAGAAATTAATTTGAACACCTTTCTGTGAGTGAATGATCAGAGATTTACTACATAATTATCTTCAATTTTGTACGAAGGTCCTTAATTTTAACTTTCGACATAAAAGTTTTTGCAAGCGAGAGTTCATTCATCACACCACTGCAATATAATGACGCAGCAGTGGCAAGGCAAATCCTTGAATCAATTCAAATTTAACTTTAAAATTATGTCTCGCTCTTTAAAATCCAGAAAAATTAAAAGGGTTTTAGGGTTGTCTTCGAGGCCATGGCCAGGCCATTATATTAACTGTGCTTAAATATTTTCTATTGTTTTTGATGTTTCAACAACATTCAGGGAATGAGATTTGCCTATATCTGTTGCCAAAACCACCCCACGCATCAGTCGTTGAGTTATTTTAATTAAAAATAGGTAAACCTCTTACCTATCTACTCGCTCGTTGGTTAATGTTAAAAAATTAGATTAACAATGTTAAGTGTTGTTGAGCTTATTATACATTTGAAGAGAAACGGAGGGATGAGAAAGTGTAATTAAGTGACATACAGGAAGGGTTGAGTTAAATTATATACCTAGTCTCTCGAAAAGTAGGTACCCTATACCTACATTTAGAATTTACAGAAAGACACGGCAATTGTGAAATTGTGTGTGAAATGTGATTTAAATTAACGACTTTGAGATTTTACAAAGACAGTGTTGAAAATTTTCAAAGACGGCTTTTGAAAGACCTTAAGAAAAGGCTTTATTAACCTACCCTATATAAGTTAAAGCAGTTATTTTGAAAATGAAAAAAAAAATATAATAAAAACGAATAGGTATACTTTGATGATGGAAAATTACGTAGATGAGTTTTTATGTATTTGCGGGGGGGGTAACACCAGGCAGAGGTTTGGAGTGGAGTAGGAGTAAGTGGTTTAATTATTTTGAAGATTATTTTAATGACACAATTTACAATTGAAGCTTAAATGAGGTAAATTCTGTTAAAGTGTGTAGGGTTTGTATTTTAAATATCTTTGCAATTCGTTTGTGATAAAAGACTTGACAATAATGAGAGGTTCATTATTATACTTTTTTTTTGTTTAATATCTATGTAGGTGTATTTATACTGATTATAATTTGATTTTTAGTATTCCTACTTGATATTATTCTTAATAATTATTTGGAAAGAAAGTAGAAAAAATATTTGAGAATCCTAGAAAAAATGTGAATATGGTAACGCTAACGATTTCTTTTCTTTTGTTTTTTTTTTCTTTTACTTTTTTTGATTGAATCCTATCAAGAGATTGAGGAATTTTAAATTTAAACTGATACAATTTTATTCAAAATAAACCAAAACAAATTAAAAATGCCTTTTCACGTTGGGCGCCAATTGTAAAATTAACTTTAAGAATAAATATTTATTTAATAGAATAATTATTGAAATAAGGATCCTAAACTATCCTTTTTAAAATAAATTTAAACAAATTCTAAATACCTTTTCAAACAGGATGGGTCATATCTCATTCACCACGTTGGGCGCCAATTTTTCTGAAATTAACTTAAAGAATAACTATTCAGCCTTATTATGAGTTTCACCCGAAATATATTTCACCCGGAATTTTAAAAGCTATTGTGAGTCTCGCCCGAACGGAATTTCGTTCGCCTACAAAAAATAATTGAACATTTATACTCTCAATGGCATTACATTTCACCCGAAATGAATGAAACGGGCATGTCTTCACGTTCCAACGCGTTGGACGCCAATTTTTTTTAATATTAATTTAAGAAATAATTATTTATAGGATGGTGGACCTATTCAAATAAAAACAAAAACTTTTCAAACACAAACGAGCATATCCCATTCTCCACGTTGGGGTCCAATTATTGGAAAATTATCGGAAAGGGTTTTTACTTTAAGAATAATTATTGAGATTGAAAAATTGAGATAATGGTAGTAAAACAACAATCCGCAAACTCAAACATTTAAATCAAATAATATGAAAGTTAATTAGTTTTTTACTCTTAAGGGATGACAGACATTATACGGAATTGACAATTGAATAGTTTTTCACCTCACGAAAATAAGATAGCATTACGCGCTCAAACTGTTTCCTTGTTTATCAAAATTATTGAAAATTCAAAAAATTCATTGTAAGCAATTGTTTGAAGCCTTTATAAATTTTATTTTGAAACTGTTAGATTTTTATTAAAAATTTCATGTGAAGCTAGGGGGACCAAGTAGTAAATCTTAAAATTTCCCAAAGCCTTTTTAAAACATTAATTATTCTCCATAAAAATCATTGCAAGATTCTTCATTCCCATTCTGTCGTCAATGCCACATTTTTGTATATCCTAGAAGCAGTTATATTCTTTTATCTTTATTATTGATATAACCTTTAAAATTCCCTGTAAAATAAACTTAAATTTAATCCTTAATTTTTAAATCTTAAATGTTTTGTGTGTGCAACATTATTCTTATTAATATTCTTAAAGCTTTTTTTTTTTTACTTCGAGCTTACATACTCACATGTTCTCAGCTAACAAGTAAACTTTTATCTTCCTTAGAAAATTACGGTTTATCAAAAGCTAAATGTTTTTCAACAAAGTACGTATCGTGTATGTTAAAGTTGCCTTCTTCCGTATACATACATATGTAGATATACCTACAAGAGTAATGAGACATTTCCGCTTGAAAATGCACCTAAAAGTAATATTCCTTATTGCATTACTGTTAAGCTCCTTTCATTCGTTAATATACCGCAAAAACTTATTCGCATCCTTGCACAAAGCCTTTGCTGCTGCAAAATAATAGCTAACTATATATAAATGTTGTGTATAGTGCAGTATAAGTCCCTCACTCAAGCTTCACGCATGCATCTCTATATAGGTATAGAAGAATTTTAACTTAACCTTTCTTCAACAGAAATCCTTTAAAGGAAAAATCTCAAGCTTAAACCACATTTGTCTTATGTATACCTATATTTTATATAATAAAGGTATACCAACATATATGGTTGGGAAGTGTAGAGGGCGCCACACTATACAACAATAACTTACTTAACCAGCGATATACATCCACACCCACACCGACACACACCATCCTTTTTAAGCATATTCACATAGCCATAAAGCGAAATAACAACAACAACAAAAAATATATTGTTAACTGGAAGCGTTTTATTTCAGTTATATATTCTCTCTCTCTCTCTCTCTCTCTCCTCTCCTCACCTTTACTTTTGCCATCGTCATCGTCCTAGATCCTAGTTTAGATTCTTGGAAGTTGTCCTCGTTCTTTTTATCTTCTTCCATTCTTTTGAAAAGTGCATGCAACAAATCCTTTCAACTCAACATTTTGTGTGCATTTGTCTCTCTGCCTCTCTGCTGCATCTAATGTGCCTTGTTACACCATCATATATGTATGTACATATACCACCTAGTACACATATTGTGAATTGTGATTGACATGAAACAATTGCAAGCAGTGAACCAAAGTCCTGCTGTTGCTGCTTCTGACTGTTTCGGTTTGTGTTTTCAACTCTTCGTCCTTTCATTCAAATCAAGGAAGAATGACTTCCCTTTTGAGTTCGCTTAGAGAAGCAATTTTATGTCGCTATTAATAACTGTCATATAACATTTGAGTGGCAAATTAATTTTCACCCTAAAAGGACAAAAAAAAAAATTGAGAACAAAATAAAAAAAGAAAACTTCAAACGAACACAAGGACCAAGACAAGACCAAGAGAGGACAATAATGATAAAGGAAAAGGAAACAATCATGCTGAATAGAATTTCCTTTGATTTTTGTTTTTGTTTTTTTTGGTTTTGATTTGTTCATGTGGAGGTCTCCTTATGACTTATGGTTGACCAAGAAATGTTACCAGAAATAGTTGATGTTAACAGCAGCAGCGGTGGTCGGGTGGTCAGTCACTTTGTCATCTTGAATAATTTATTATTTATTATATGGACTGATGAATGTATATGTTTTGATTGGTTGGTTAGTTGGTTGTTTTTGTTATTGTTACCTGCCACATAAAAAAATTGATAAAAATTGCCCTTGAAATATATTCAATTAAATTAAGTTGCACTCATGTTTTATAAGAAGGGACTTTTATACATAGATCTTGAAAATAAATATTATTCCATAAGGAAATTTTGATTGTCAATATTGAATTTAAACTAATTGAAATAATTTTTTGGTGAAATGCATTTAAAGCTTCATTATAGGAAATTACTAATTGATTCTCTTTGTGTGGTTTAATTATGTGTGTTTTCATTGTTGTAATTATAATTATTATTACTTGTTGAAACCTTTATCCTTTTCATCATATCTGTGCTCTACTATGAAAATGATAAATTGTGGTAATTATTAAGACGCAGGTCAACTACATATATACATATATGATTACAAAGTGTAGATGCCATTAATTTTATTGTTTGTACGCCAAACATGATTGAATCTGGGAAATTTAATTTTGTGTTAGATATGTACAAAAGTGATGTGCGGTTAGATGACACGACACGACATGAAACTTCCTCACATGTAATAGGTATTAAATTATAGAATGATCACGGATATCATAGCCAGGCGAAGGACATTATATTACGACTTATTATAATTTAGGGAAATTATAGGGGTTGGATACAGAACGATACTACTACTGTGTTGGTGAGAAAATATATTATTCAATGCATACAAAAAAAATCATTTATCTGGCTTTGGTTTTCGACACTATAAATGTAGCAGCCTGAGTGGTTAACGCCGTCTGTTGGCGATCTTATTTTCGTTAGGAACAAAATTATCCTATTATCAATTCTATAGTTCTTGTAATTTCTTAGAATCAATTAGCTTCTCTCCTTTTCATACAAAATGAAATTTTCAGATACCGCTACCATCCCATCCCTGAAAGTATGCAATTTTGGGTTTTAATGATTTTTTCCAATTTCTTTGGTCGAAATTTCTAATTTTCGGCTCTGTAATGTGTGTTTACATGATTCCACGTTTCGAAGAGAAAAAAATTCCTGGATGCAGTTCAGCTAATTTATGCGCGGTCGAATAAAAAACCAATTCATTTTCTACATATATTTATAATTGATTGTTTGAGTCTGTGATTTTTTCTTCTTCCATCCTAATTTCAATAATTCAATATTCTCAATAATTTTTCCCAAAATTAAAACCATATTCGATAATTTTATAAAAACTGGCGCCCAACGTGAAAAATAGAATATAATAATGTCCATAACTGTTTCAAAAGGTATTTTTTATTTTGAATAAAATAGTTTCAGTTTTAATTTAAAATCATTTAGGTCTAAGGTGTTAACCTTGGGAGCCCCAAAGAAAGAAAAAAAAATGTTGTTTTAGCTTCTAAAATATTTCTTCTTAATTCTTTTTAAATTATGAATTAGTATAATATCAGGAACAAACATATGTTTACTAAAAATTAAATTCAAATCAGTATAAATAGTAATATTAAGATAATATAGATAAAGAAGTATATTGTGAATATCTATACCCCCACATCCATTGTACCATCATCGCAACATTTTAGAATTGTTTTTCTAAAAAAAAAAAGTTGTATGGCATTTTCAAGAAATTTTTAAAAATAAAACCAGAATCGTTTGTAGCAGCTATCCGTTTTAGATGAGCTAAAAAAAATTAGGAATAAATATGTTCCATAATTCTAAAATTATATTCTTTTAAGGAGAATTTTTGAACTTCTTAAAATTAGCAACGATTTCAAAAACATTTAAAGAGTACTCCTCTTTACAAAAAAAAAAAAAAACTTTCCTCATTTGAACTGAAATTGTAAAATGCATCATTACCAAATAGTCAAGAAAAGCTGCACAGACGAAAAAAAATTAAAAGAAACATTATAAAAAAAAAATGCACTCCCGCCCACACCCCGCAAACTTTCGGAACAAAACGAATGAAAATAATAAAAATTTCTACTTTTTATACCCGTTGTATGGTTGGTGGCAAAAATTATCCTTTTCTCTGATGGAACTGCAGGGCAAGAAAAGAAATACCTAAGACACAAAAAAGAAACAACTCAAAGCTTCATATATATGTGTATGTATGTACTTCTCCCCAGACAGACGGTTATTTCCTGGCTGATGGTGTTGCTGCTGCTTCTCCAACTTCTTTAGTTCTCCATTATGTATAATAGTTCCAGACCAACACCATTCCATCAAACTCTCGGCGCGCACCTCGTTTGGCTGCCGGAAATTGCTTGTAATTAGATTGCAATTATCGCAACGAACATGAAGTCATTTTCATCATATTACCGTTAGGAGGAAGTTAACTGAAGTAAAAAATAAAGTAAGTGCGCTGTGCATAAAATTTGATGGCAACGGGCTATGGCGACCAGTAGCGCGGGACTGTCCCAGCTCTATAGCAAGTTTCATCCAGGAGGTTCAGGACCTCTTCTGTGTTCAGCGATATATACTCTACCTATACATGGGAAGAAAAAGAGTTCACTTAACTTTGAGTCGAATGTCGACAGGATGTTCGACGATATGATCGACAGGTTGATGGTTGGTTGGTTGATTTTTTTTTTTTTTTATTAATTTCTATTTTGCAAACATACCTACCTTGATTTATTTTTTTTTTATGAGAGAGGTCTTTCACATTGTGATGATGATGGGATTGAGTTGAAATTTACAAAAAAAAGGACAATATATATGATGACGATTTATTGATTACGCCCCAGCCAGACAGACAGGATATTGCAGTTGCTCTGACATCAGGATGAGTAAAATGTTCATTTTATTATAAATAATATTTGCTATACCACTCTGCTAGCAGCTGTGCGGGTATACAGGATAAGCAATGGAATGCCTCTTGTTGGTTATCCCCAATATGAGCATACCTACATAGATGGATATTGAAAGGCTGAATATTTATTAAAATTTTGATGATTACTATCATGACATTCAAAAAAAAAAAGGACAAACATTGGAATTTATTGGAAATTTCCGAAATTATTTAATGATAAAATGTTTTTTTTTTTTTTTAATTTCAACTTTGAGGATGTTTCATATGATTTTTATCTTGTTTTGTTGAGTTGTGTTCACTTGTCTGCATTCTTTATTTCAAACCAGGGGTTTCTCGACGCTGCAGTGGTAGTGGGCTGGTGAAACCCCAAGTAGAACGTCACACGTCGCTTTAATTTTGAAGTGGACAAGTATGTAGTAGGTATTGATTTCTTGTTAAAAAAAAAGAAATTCGAGGTGGAAATAAATACATATTAATACATCGATGTTGGGGGGAGACCATCCGTGGGGCTGTTCGCTCGTGCATTCGTACATCTTCTGTAATTTGAGCTAGAGTATAAATGGGTGAACCGATTTCTTTCAAATTTGGTTAAGTGCATTTTTATCTGATTCTTTGAAGAAAAAACATTTATTTTTATTTTAGCTCATCTAAAACGGATATTTCTGTCATATAACGATTTCGGTTTTTTTTCAAGTTGTTTTCGAAAACGGCTTTAAGGATTTTGACTAAACTTCGTTTATGCAATGAACAAAGTAATTTTAAACTGCGTTTAAGGTTGTTGTAAAAAAAATATTTGGAAGCGTTTTAAAGAAATTGCTCCATTTTTTAGTTGTTGGTTATAACTGAACCGATTTTGTTTCTATTTCACATATTTAAAAAATATTGGATTTAATTTTTTTTTTAACAAAAAAAAAATCAAACAAATCAATATTTCGAACATTAGCAATCAAAAATTAAAATAAATGATCTACTTTATACTTACACAAAAAATAGTACTTATACGCCATACAGGAAATGATGATTTAAAAAAAAAAATGCACAATAGATGTGGAGGTAAATTCGTAACATTCTTTCTTATTTTCTTACTTCGAGTAATTTATTTCATTTTATGTATACAAATAGTTAAATCGATTTCTAGAAACTTAAATTAAACCTTACTTTTAAAAAAATTGTTTAAATATATAAAAATTAACTTCGTACGCACATATGTATGTATCTCGTATTCATGATCGGATTTGCATGATAATTTTTGTATTTATTGTATCGGAAAATTAGAAATTTCCACAGAAAAGTCGGAAAATCTTAAAAAGCTGAGATTGCATACTTTAAGGGGTTGATTGATGGTGGGGAATTCTGGAAATTCCATTTTGTATGGAAAGGGGAAAATTTTGTTTCTAAGGAATTTCAAAAACGACGAAATTAAAAATTTGCTAAAACGTTAAAATTGATGAAACAATTTGTGCGAAGCCGGTTTGACTAGCTTGTAAAAGCTTTATTGAAGTGGTCAACTTGCTCTATATCCATGAAGCGTGGCCAATATAGGAATTAATGCCGAAGTCAGGAACTTCGATCAATATTTCAAAACATCTTTGTGATTTAATTTAAATCCTTAACGCGTTCTAAAATGTATGTATGTATGTATATAATCATCGATATTCATGTGAAATAAATTTAACACCATTAAAACATGATGAAAGAGGATAAGGATAAACTCTATATCAAGAGTTTACTAGACCGAATAAAACCTTGAACTTTTTTCTCTGTCTTTCTATCTCTATATCTATTTCTCTCTCTCTATAAATATGTATATATATTTATATTTTAGAATTTAATTAAAATTAGTTTGCAATTAAGTAAGAAATTGCCTTTTTCCCAACTCAATCATGTCACGATGCCGACATACGACAATCTGTCTGCATAAACTTCAACACTCTATCACTATATTTTTTTTTTTTTGTATTATTTTAAATTTTTTGTCGAACGTCATTCCATCATCAAAATGTAACCATATTATAGTAGAATGTCAAGAAAAGCCATATGTGCACAAGGATATACTATCATCATAGATATATAAAACTGTTCGTTTTAGATATACGATTAATTCTTAATGAGGTTTTGTGATGTCATTTTTCGATGGATACAATGTTAGTAACACTCATTATTCATTTGAAATTCTATACTCTTCTGCATTTAAGCAACAACAATGTTAAAAAAAAAAAAAAAAAAATTATAAATGCAGCATCTTGTTGAACTAACTTGCTCTTAGGAAAATTTAAATAAAATAATAATAAATCTGTAATAGTTGATATGAATACAAATTAGGAAGTTCTTAGAGAACATTAGTTCAGTATAAAATACTGAACAGGTGCTTTGAAAAGTGGTAGTGCTGCACATAAAGCATTTTCTTTACCGGGAACTACTAAAAGCGACAAAAAATTCAATAAAACGATTTTTTTTTTAATTCAAAGATTATTTAAATTTAATTTTTTCACTAAGATTTATTTTATTTGATTTGGTTTAAGACCTCTACTTCGTGAAAACACGTTTTTACAAAAATAACTTCTATAAAAGCAATACAAATTTGTACAAAATTCACTTAAACCATTTTAAACAAAAAAATCGTTTTTTTTTTTCGATAAATAAAACGAGTTTCACTGTGAATTTCAGTAAATTAGTTTTTTAAGTTTGTATATTTTTTACATTTACATATTTTAAAAAATACATAAACCATTGTTACTTACATAATTGTTTCTTCATTTAGAACTACCCTTAAGAAAACTGATTTATCGAAATTCACCTAGAAACTCGTTTTATTTCCCAGAAGAACTTAATAAAATGATTTTTTTTTTAATTCAAAAATAATTTAGCTAAAATGTTTTTACGTCATGTTTTAAAAAATATACAAACCACCAG
Source organism: Epistrophe eligans (assembly GCA_951394125.1). NCBI lineage: Eukaryota > Metazoa > Arthropoda > Insecta > Diptera > Syrphidae > Epistrophe > Epistrophe eligans. Next base: position 109,449,744 of record OX596028.1, read on the forward strand.
CCTTCGTAGTTGACCTTGAAACACGATTCATTTCCCAAAAAAAAAAAACACAATAAAACGATTTTTGTAAATTTAAAGATAATTTATTTAAAATATTTTTTTCGGCATGTTATAGAAAATATAGAAACCTATATATAAATATAAATATAGAAATCATTATTACGTCAATTGATTTAAATAAATATTTAGCCTAACTAAAACTAATTTATCGAAATTAACCTAGAAACTCGTTTTATTTCTCAGAAAAAAACGGTTAAGTAAATTTTTTATCACAGCATCTTGTATCTTAAAAAAAAAAACAAAGAGGACCGTTTACTTCTTTTTACAGTTATTTTTCAGAAACAACATTTTAAAGAAGTCCTTAAAAATCATAAATCAGAAAACTTTTTCAAACTATATTATTTTTTTTTTTTTCACAAAACCAATAATTTTCTTTAAGAGCATTTAAAAATAAACATTAATGATGAAACTGTGACAAAAAAAAAAATAGAAAATTTTAAACAAAAAACATGAAAGTTGTTGGCATAATCCCATCACCTACCAACCAACAACAGACGCAGAGGAAAATACTCAAACCCTATAAACTACATCTATAGGTTGGGTAGGTGTATGTATGTATCTATATATTGAATAAGGAGAAATTATGAAATTATTAAAAATTAATAGGGACTTGTAATTAAGTATGTTTACCATCTCTACCTATTATACTGCTGAAGGCAGGTCTGATGTAACTTTTTCGTAATGGAGATTGCTTGTTTAATGAAGGTTCCACCACTATAGATATTCTCTCCACCCACCTTCATCATATCCCAGTGTTGTTGTTGTTCTTTTTTTTTGTTAGCGTAGAAGCGTTGCCTGAAATAGTTTTAATAGTTTAGCATTGAGGTAAATTGTAAAGTTTAACGTGTCCTTATGATATAAAAACACTCACATCGTTCACAGGCTTGTGAGCTCATACATATGTGTGACCCAACTCTCGACATGTTTGCTTTGCTAAAAACGGAAGCGCAAAAAAACACTTTGTTTAACATATAACCTAATGTGAATGGTTATGTAAGTGGATATATATATACCTATGCATGTATGTAGCTCTGTGTGTGATTGTGATGGGAAAAAAGGGCCCAGGAATTTTACATAAATTACTCTTTGTCATTGAGATGTTTGACTATGATGTAGGTATAGGGCGCTTGTCATGAACCTCACTTCTTTAAAACCATGCATCAGTCACCCAATCTAGAAAAAAATAAACGTAATTAATAAATGTTTAAATTAATTTTAATGAGAGTATGTACCTTGATAAGTTCAGATATAATGGATGGTTTTTTAAATAGAAAGGCATTAGCTGCTGCTTTCTCTCTCTCTCTCTCCTGTGGCAATTTTGTACATATTTCGAGCAAACTTTACATGGTAATTGTTATTGGAGTGATGTTGTCTGATTATTGTCACACGCATTATGTCCATCGACAACCCAAAGTTGACCGCAAGGCAAGTTGACCAAGGCTAAAAAAAAAAAATGTTTTGTTGTAAATATGTTTGTATTAGATATGATATGTAAAGTGAGTAGGTACACTTTTTTTTGACTATATGATCGATTTTTTTAAATTAATTAAATGCTTGAAATTATAGACATTATAAACAAAAATTTTGTGCATTCTCATAATATTTAAAATTTGTAACAACATCCATACAATTTTCCCTTTAGAGAGTTTTATATGAAAAACCTATATTTTCGACACTTAAATTTTTTGAAGAAGCAATATTTTGTAACTGTTAGCTCGTATGAAAAAAATTGTCGTAATATTTTTTGTAGAAAATATTATAACGTCTAAAATGAGCATAAATTAATTTTTGATAACTTCTTCATTTAAGAGTAAATATCGAAAAACCAGTATTTTTGACTTTTGACTAAATTTTTTTAAGTGATCCATATGTAGGGAAAGAAACTTGAATTTTTTTTTCTTTTAGAGGTAGTATACATTTATTTTCGATAACCTTGTTTCATTAAAGAGTAAAGATTGACAAACCATTATTTTTAACTTTTGACTTATTTTCCAAAAAAGTATATCTCTTAAATGATCAATGTTAGGCTTAAATGTTTGAGTTTTATTTTAAAGGGTAAAGTAGTCTAAAAACTTTGTATTTACATTTTTTTCAAAAACATACATTTTCGTATTTTTTTATTTTTTTTGAAATGGCTATATTTTGTAAACGATTAGTCGTAGAAAGAAAAGTGTTGAGAACTATTTTGTATAAAATTTCACAGCCTAAATTTTTTTGTGTAATACTTTTTTGCATCATTTACCGTTGAATAGTTATATGAGAAAAACTGATATTTTTGACACATGTCACCCTGAATAACATCTTGTAATGTAAGCAAAATTTAGCAATGGACATTTTTTACAGTATTCTTTCTCTTGAAATAAAATCTTCGCTTGGATTTTCCACCGATTGTCGGTTTTTTGTTTATTTTTTCAGTGCTATTATTACAACCCCAAAGGCAGGTGATTTTGCTAAACCTTTATTTATTTAAACCAAAACATATTATGATTACACAAAAAGTTTCCAACACCAATCTTTCCACTATTTAGTTAAATTTTGAACATTGACCTTTTTTTTCCAAGAATTTTGTGACCAAATTCAGAACAATACAAATCATTCGGCAACAATTTGCCTATACATTGTAATCACCACCCGGTCCTATAATGTGACATCTTTATGACGGTCGCCTCTTTAAAATATTCAAAAGTGTTATATCTATACTCGTACATCTAGATTTGTTTGTGTCTTGTTTTCGTATCCATTTTTCATTTGCAAAACAAAAAAAAATACAGATAGCACTCACTCAAAAACCCACATAAAATAAAAAAAATTTTAAGTGCTACTTTGCATAGAATACTCGTATCGTCGTCGTCGTATACAACAAAACCCAAATTATGCGTTTTCTATATTCAAAGTATCAATGTTTGTATGTATTTGCGAGTATGTATATTTCCATTCGTGTAATTTTTTTTTTTATTTCCGCCGATTTATTATCCTACGCCAATCAACTACGGCTGGTCCATGTCATATAACAACACTCATGTCCTATCTTCCTCTCCCGACGACGACAAGACACTTTAATATCACACCAAATCCTAGCCCAAAAACACCCCACCCACCCTATCTCTCCTCGTGCCTTCACAGATATACAAACTAAGTGTAATAAAATTGTTTATGGTTGGTACCTTTTTTCGAAATTGGGAATTGTAAGTACGTACCCTCCCATATATGTCGAAATGAATATAGATCCTGATTCACAATCACTATCTCTCCACATACTCGTATTTATATCGAAGAAAATAAATCCAAAATTTTTGCTGACGAATTGAATGTGATTTATAACCGATCCTTCTAAAAATCGATTCGATTCCCTTTCTATATATAAAGGAGGATGTGTATAGGTATTGTGATGGGGGTGATGGTGTTTTGCTAACATATAAACTTAATAACGGGAACAAACCCTTTAAATGGTTCAAAATCCTTTTCATCATCAACAACACCATTTGGTCAGGAATCAAACTCTATATGTGAGCTCTTAAATGTGCATCCTTTTTCTCTGATTAAAATATCCCTTCTATATCTATATCATATCATCATTTCTGTCTGTGTCTGTTCGTTTTGGGGGTATTTTGATATACCAGTTTAGTTTATATGTAGCCTTGATGTAGGACAACCAAAGTATCACGTTTCTAATATCAAGCTCTAAAGAAAAAGACGAAAAAGCACTAAGGGACTTGAGTTTTGTGAATCGATCCTTCAGAGGCAATGGTGGCGTGGTGTTGAATTCTTTTTTTTTTATTTTTCTTCATATATAGAAGCTATTTGCTGGATCCTTAATGTTTACACATGTTTCAGGCTATATCTATACTTATATAAGATGAGTGTAAGTGTTGGTATATTTAGGGAAGTTCAAAATAATATAAATGTTATACCTACCCTATAAGAGTGAGAGATAGTTCTGCACTATCATTATGGGAAGAAGGATATGATATAACTGCTTGGGGGCTTCATTTCAAGTTATGATGGGAAGCAATACGAGCTCAACTGTTTTGGTCTCGAAGAAGAAAAACAAAATGAAAAGGATATTTTCCATCATCACTTGACGTGGTTTGAAGTGTTGTTTACTACTTGTTTTCTCTATATATTCTTCATCCTCGTCGTTTTTTTTTTAAGTAAGTAAGTAACACACAACCTCTTAGCGTCCATGTCCAGTAGTCCATTCTTTCGATACAAAAAAATAAACAACAACAAAATGAAGACATTTATTTTTTCCTTATTGTGACCTAGAAGAAAAATCGAGAATGGCATAATGGTATTTTTATTTCAATGTCTTCTGACGTTCTCAAGATTTTGTTGTAGTTTTTTTTTTTTTTTTGTAAAGTTTTAAATTGTTGTTAGAACTTCACTTCAATGACCTGGTTTATTTTATTTTAGGTTTATTTTCTTGTAATCGATTTTCGTTTTTTAATGAGAAAAATAGTTAGTGGAAAATATTTAGTTACTGTATTTTTTGTGTTGTGAAATCTGTTTAGTGTGACCTGACACTGCATAATTTTACTCATATATCAATCAGTTAAGGCCATGGTGGTATAGCTGCAGATTTTGCTTCAAATTAGACTTCTTATCACAAGCCACTTGTAGGGTAAGTCTTAATTACAAAGTTGCCATATTTTACCTTGATTCAATTAAGACCTCTCAAGTCTCATGAATTAATGATTAAATCAAATTATTTTTACTTGCCACAAGGTTTTTTATTATTTTTTAGGACCAAAAATAATGGTACATGCCATATAAATCTTTTTAGGAAATTTTTAGGAAATTTCTAAAAAATGCTCAACAGATTAGAAAAAAAATTAATAATTTTTAAAATATAAGAAGCTACTTTTGTACTTAAAATTTGAAAAAGGGCGTGGCATTGTCAACAAATATTTTGCTTTGATTTATTTTTACTTAACAAAAAATTATTTGTAAAATTTTAAAATGCAAAGTTGTTTTAATTCCTTAAATGCATTGGATTGCAAAATTTTCAATTTTCATAAAATCATTTTTTTTTTCTTAACAAGAACAAAACGTAATCAAAATCGTTAAAGCTGTTTTTAAGAAAATTTGAAAGCTACACTTTCCAAATGAGCTAAAATAAAAATTTGAATCTCTGCCCCCGAGGGAATGACCACTTTTGGTAATGCTCTGCACCAAATTTATTTATAATTTATTTATTTATCTCATTCGTTTAGGCTTCAGTTCAAATTACAGTTGACGAGAGCGAAGCACAGGCCAACAAAGAGACGATATGAAAAAATCTTCTTTTTCAAACTTCTCCATCATCGTAGTATTAATTTTGATTACAGCTTCGTTTATTTTTTTTTTTTTACTAAACTTAATTTGCCCTATAGAGAAAGTAAAAATTAATACCGATTCAACCGCCCGCGTGAAGGCTCCACTTAATTTTTGTCCGTGTATAATTAAATGCCCTTAAATTAAAAGCAGACATCGTCACTAAATACATACATAATATTTTGAACAAAAATAAATGTCGTTTCCAATCGGCTATATGTCAAACCATTTTTAGTATAATTTCATTGAACTGTCAAAAATGACAGAAAATTGACAGAATGACAATTGAAAGATATGGCGCTGTTAAAATGTCTACGTATTGTTTATAAAATCTTATTTACCATATTCCTAAACATAAAATCACTTCTCCATTTAACTCCTCTCACAAAATCAAAACTAACAATCTAATATTCCTAAATTAATTATAACAACTATTTTGGTCATGGTCTAACCTCTTTAACCATTAATAACAAACCCAATGCCAAATATACCTACAGTACACTACACAACCAAAAAGCAAATAGTCCTTTGAATTGGTCAATTAATGGTTCACAAAGGGAGAGAGAGGGAGAGAATTAGCGAAATCTTACCAAATACATATGTATGTATGTAAATATATCCATCATGGTATGCCACAAGGAGACGCTTAAATAACTTTAACTAATCATGTCGTCATAACAAAGCCTTTTATTTTCGTCAAGTATAACAGTGTGTAATCTAAATTATTATTATATGGTCATCATTATTATTACAAATATATGTCTCTGTGGGCATGAATGTGTGTGTGTTTTTGTGCCACAGAGAAGATATGACAATTAGAAAGAATTTCTCATATAATAAGCTATGCATATTAACAGGAATTAACCTAAGGATATTTGTCATGAGAAAGATATCATTATCCCCTTTATCACACATAAACCTTTTCTAAAATGTTAACCAAGTTCCAAGAAATCCAACATAACCAAGCACAAGTTGAGGAATTTTTGTAACGATTTTAATAAGAAAAATGATAAATCGTCCTTTAAAGTATTTATTTATTTTTTTTTTATCAAGTTTGATATATTTTTTTTAAGCTCAAGACTAAACTAGATAAATAAAATTAGGCAAGGTATACATACAAAAAAAAAAAAAAACAAAAAAAAGTACAAGAACATTAGTCAAATTAAAAATGTAAATTATAAAATGAATGAAAATCAACTTAAAATTCAAAAAAAATAAAAACACAGAGAAACTTTTTGCTAACCCAACAATTAACCCATTTGTACCTGTGTTTTTTTTATTCATATAAATATAGTGTAGAATATATGTACGTGCAGAGGTAACCGATAATATTTTGAACACTTTTAAATGCATCTGTGCCAAACCTAACCTAACCTGATGTAGGTACCTATAAGCAACAGTGTTGTTATTTTCCTTTTTATGCAAGAAGGCTAAACGCAACAAAACGAGGCAACAGCAGTAGAGCTATGAATTAAGTGCTAAGCTATAACTGGCTGTTCTCTGTATGCACATACATATACATATGTCGGTAAAAGTATATATAGGATGGACCTTCTCCCATTGAATTTTGAATAGTCCTGTTTTTTTTTTGCCTGTGCAGATGTTGTCTTCTATATACGAATGGAAGGAACAGCATCAGGATACCTTTATGGTCTCTCTACGAGGATTTTATATGAAAATGTGAATATACCAAAATAAAAGGACTTCTCTCGTTTTGCATGAAAATCTTTTCAGTACTATAACTTGTCGAATATCCTGATGCTATTGAAAGGATTAGAACTATACGTTTATACAGATATATATGTACATATCTAATACAGGATGCAATGAACAAAATTATTCAGGCTTTTCTAGGGAAAGGCAATTGGGTTTAAGGCTATTGACGGGATAGATACATATCCTCTATATAAGGCACTTGAATGTCACATTGCTAAACTGTCCTGGCTAATTAATATCTGACCATTCACTTAACTGGATTTAAGGAATTTGTACATTTTCGCTTTGGATATCTAGCTTCCTACTCCTTAAAGATCTACACATATTATGTCTTTCTGGCTTAAGCGTCTTGTGTTCCTATAAAAATGTTTTACATTTTAAAATTAAAATTTTGGCTTTTGCTTTTCTGACTTAATAGGATTTGTAAATCTGCCAATTATGAAGTTTGTTATTTTTGGTTTGATTTTTTTTATCTCAGAGCATCCTAACCCTAATCAAAAGTTTTGCAAATTTAAAAATTAAAAAAAAAAAAAAAACTGAATTTTTTTAATATTTAACCTTAATTTTTCTTTTTATTTCAGAAATGTTCAAATCATCTTTTTGGATTACGAGAATCAAGTCAAGGACTCATATATTTTCCAGAGGAGATATGTATGTCCAGATGTTGAATTTTGATGACAAAAACCACACCACCAACTCTAAACAAAAAATAATGAAATTTGGTACACTTAATGATTTGGGGATGCTGAAACCAAAGTCTGACAAAATTGTCCAACTTCTATCATATTTAGTCTTAAAATAATTTTGAATGAAAAAAATAATATGAAACCAAATTATTTTTTATCTTTTTGGAACATTTTGAGTATTATTTTGTAATTTAAAAAAAAAAAAAAATATGAAATCAAAATTATTTTTTATCTTATTGGAACATTTTAAGTAATATTTTGTATACTTCATCATTTTATAAATTTGATTCAAATGTATTTCTGTATTGCAATAAATTTAATAAATACATGTAAATAAATTTAAGCAAATATTTTAAGACAATTCAAATTGTACTAAATTTGGTACAGAATTACTTACCTTTATATTAAAAATCATTAAAATTGTTATATGTAGATCGAAGTATCTTCAGTTTAATTTTTGAATATCCATCTTATATTTTAGTTCATTAAAACAACATGTTTTATTTGTTTACTTATTTATTTATTTATTTACATATTTACAATTATAAATGTTTTTGTTTGTTTCACATAATATATTTTTATTCTATTGAATTGTCATGCAGATTCGCCATGTCAGTATTTGAATACAAAACTATTTTAATCCATTTTATAAAATAAAAAAAAAATATCTATCTATCTTTTAAACAAATTGTGTTTATTTTATTTCAGATGAAAACAAACATTAATGCTCCTCTGGTGTAACACTCAGTCGCAGCAGAATTTAAGGTGGAAAACCTTTTTTGCTTGGACGAAGATAATTTCCTTTTTAATTTCTTTATCCTTTTATTTTTGTTTTTATTTTAATTTTTTTTTTATATTTCTTCTTTGCGTATTTTTTTTTTTTAATTAAATGAATGAAATGAAAAGAGAACAAGCAAAATAATAATAAAAAAAAACTGAAAACTTCCAGCCCAGTTTAATACTTGCTTACGCGGAAATCTCTTTGACGTTTTTTTTTTTACTTAATTGCGGTTGACTTAATTAAGTTCAATTAATACTTTGTAAAGCAGTATAGTACGTCTATATGTACAAACCAAGGACTGGTTGTTATTGTATGTTGCAGTGTTTGTTGTTGAGTAATTAGTGTCAAGCTGTCAAAAGGGATGGAAGTTGTTTTATTAATAGAAAAGGTTATATCCTCACTTGGCAATGATTTTTTTTGGTAAATAAATAAAAAAAAAAAACAAAAAAGTGTATAAAATGTAGGCCAGAAAAATGTGCCTTGATTAATTTTAAACATTTTTTTTAAGGGTCAGACTCTCGTGAGTCTTTTTTTTTTTATTTGTTTACAGTAGATCTTTCATTTCAAGGGCTTCATAATTAGTGAAATTCCTATGAGTACATAATTATTATGCTCCAAAAAATTAGCTAGCAATCCTTTTCATTATTTGTGTGAGAATCTTCAAAGACTTAAATTTAAAGCGATTTTAAATTTGTCAAGCCAGAAATCCAGAGAAAAAAATGCTGCAAATAAGAAGTCAGTGATACACAACAAGATCTTGCCGCTAAAGCTTTAGTCCAAAAAATTACAAATCTGCTTGTCCGACAAGGTTTTTAATTCCAATAAAGGTTACAGGTGAGTAGGTCCTATAAGACAATTTGCAAAAAATTAGAAGAACGAGATTTAATCAGCTTAACATCTAATTGATTATGATAAGTACTCAAAACGAAAGTTAGAATTTTCAACAAGGATTGTTCCTGATACTAGATGTGTTTTAGTCACACCTCGCTATATGAATTCAATAGCAGATGAGTTATTTCGGTTTTGCATCAGGGTTTGAAATTATCGGAGCAAAGAGAGCTGATACAATTAAAACGCAAGGAAATCACATAAAGCATAAAGTAAATAAATAAAATCCGTTTGTTTAATCCTTCAACCTGATTAAATAAATTTATCTGATTTTTTTTTCTGTAGTTCGATAATTGGAAGTATGTATACAGTAATAATTATTATTATTGAAATCCAACTGATAAAAATAAAATATAAAAAAAAAACACTTACAATGTTTAAAGTAAACACTGACAAACAGGGTACTTATTTCATGTAATTGGTTAATTCCAGCTCATTAACTTACGTAACGAATTCAGCTGCAGATTTATATACATATAGCTAGGTGAAATAAAATTGAAAAAAAAAAATATATTTATATAAAGTGTAGTAGTCCAAGTTCATACTCTCACAACTCCAACTCCAACATGAACTCATCACCTTTTTGTTAACTTTATTTAATTTAAATTGCATATGGTTGGAAGAGATTGTTTATGCAAGCCGTTTTCATGGTATATTGCGGTTGTCATGATAGTATTATATAAATATATATGTATATATTTTCTGGTATTGTTGGTGTTGGCTTTTGTGGAAAAACAACATAACTGCCATAACCATTATTATATTTGGTGGCATACACCGGGAAGCAGGTACACAGTAGTTACATGTATACGTTTTTAATATAGATAATGTGAAAGTTATTTTTTTTTTGCTTGTTGGTTGTTTTGTGTTTTCCTATATGCCATTCACTTAATTGACATTTTAATTTCGTTGCATTAATAAACAAATTAATTTAAATAATCCAACAGATTCCACATATTCCATATATGTACATACATATGTATATATAATGCAGTGAATAGGTAGGTACACGAATGCACATATACATATATAGGTAGTTTTAGATAATTTAAGACTCGAAATTCAATTTTCAATTTTCGAGACTCGAAATTTAAATTTCAATTTTCGAGACTCGAAATTCAATTTTCGAGACTCGAAATTTTAATTTCAATTTTCGAGACTCGAAATTCAATTTTCGAGACTCGAAATTTTAATTTCAATTTTCGAGACTCGAAATTTTAATTTTCGAGACTCGAAATTTTAATTTTCGAGACTCGAAATTTTAATTTTCGAGACTCGAAATTTTAATTTTCGAGACTCGAAATTTCGAGACTCGAAATTTTAATTTTCGAGACTCGAAATTTCGAGACTCGAAAATTCGAGACTCGAAATTTCGAGACTCGAAGATTCGAGACTCGAAATTTCGAGACTCGAAAATTCGAGACTCGAAATTTTAATTTTCGAGACTCGAAATTCAATTTTCGAGACTCGAAATTTCGAGACTCGAAAATTCGAGACTCGAAAATTGAATTTCGAGTCTCGAAAATTAAAATTTCGAGTCTCGAATTTTCGAGTCTCGAAATTTCGAGTCTCGAAAATTGAATTTCGAGTCTCGAAAATTAAAATTTCGAGTCTCGAAAATTTAAATTTCGAGTCTCGAAAATTTAAATTTCGAGTCTCGAAAATTTAAATTTCGAGTCTCGAAAATTGAAATTTTAATTTCGAGTCTCGAAAATTTAATTTCGAGACTCGTAAGTGGTTGCGATTTTCATTGCTGAATTGGAAATTCAGTAAGAATTTTAGTTAATCTTGACAAGAATACTTCACACCAACACAAATTCCATCAGAATTTAGAAAAGTACCTACTTGTATGAATCTTAAAAATTCGGATACTGACCTTGGCCCTGTTTTTCACATGATTTTTTGAAAATTTTAAAAAATCTTAAATTATCTTAAACTACCTACATATGTATATACTATGTGTACCTACCTATTCCCTGCATTAGTATATATGGATGTGGAATCTCTTGAATTATTAAAATCAATTTGTTTATTGTAATTGAAATTTTCGAGTCTCGATTATTCAAGTCTCCAAAATTTCACTCAAAGTAATATTACCTCATTTCGAACCAGTTTAATTAAAATTGTTTCGATGGCAATATTTCCGCAAGTGGCTGCAAATTTCAACATAAATAAACTTAAATATATCGCAGCTCCAATCCAGCTAATCTCCTTCAATTAAGTTTATTATAATATTGAATTTTCACATTCTTCAAGAATTTAAGTCGTCATTAAAATATCATTTGAAAGAGTACACTGCCAAATCCCTAGCGATGTGTTTCGCACCTCAAAATTTTCTCACATAAAAGCACCTTGATCTTATCCCCTACCCTTCTGCATATTACACCACTCTATAGGCAGGACATGTCATGAATCAACCTACGCACCACCTCTTCATATATGTATGTTGTATATATAAATTACGACCGCCACAAGATCTATTACACGCACTCACCATAAATTGCTGATAAGGATATTGTGGTGGTAAATCCCAATCGAGCTAAACTAACTTGATTATTTGCATCTAAGGACCTCCGCCTACCTAACCAATACACCCATTGCCCATTGTTTCATTTGTCTCAATACTGGTGTGCTGCTGTGGTGTTTCATCTTCTTTAACTCCTTCTATTTATAAGAAATGGTTCGTACCTATATAGTTTCAGACCAGGATCCATATCATCATCATAATTTCTCGCCTTCTCTATACTTTGGCCTGATGATGATGATGATGCTGATGATGGGGTGGTAGTGATGGTACCTAGCTGACATTATTTAACATACATGCATAAGTACAAATTTAATACATATGTACATACATAAGTATGTACGTATGTAACTATGTAGGTATATGTAAAGTATTTTGGCCATTTTCAACCACACCTCTAGGGACAACCTGAAATCCTTATTTTAATAGCTACTACTCTGACCGAGTCACAAGTGAATGTGGTACTGCTTTGGTACTATTATGTCCTTTGGTTTTATGCTGCTGCCTGCGTATACTCGTATTCTTCGAAAATGTTATGCTCACTCGGATGTGTCTCTCGGATTTGGCAAATGGTTCGTGTGCTGTAATTACTTCAATTAGTTGCCGTAACTAAGTGCGGTAATCCTTGAGTATTATATAGAATATTTTAAGTGTGTATTCATATAGGACTGTATATAGATATGTATACATACTGAAAATGTGTGCTAGATGGAGTTTGAGTGTGAGAAGCTTAGCTAGGCGTGAGACTTAACCACCCAAAACGCACAATAGCTATACATAGGTACACCTACCATACACATATAATATACTCAGACCACTCATTTGAAAGAATCTTGAAGTGAAAAAAAAGGAGAAAAAAAAAATATTCTTAAAGGAAAATAAAAATTTGTGTCGCCTAAGGACACGCATTTGCAATGCAATATATTTCTTTTTGAGTAAAAACAATAAGGACATTTACCATGAAGAAGAAAAAAAACTGTAGAAAGAACATTAGAATGAATAGTATTCTAAGGAAAACAATTTGGAAAGTTAGGTACATAAATAAACCTACTTACCTAGTTTTATCTGAACCCCATTCGTGGCATTTCATGAGATAATCAACACATTATTTCATAGTCCACTATGAAAACTGTCTCCGACTTCAAAATGACGTGAAATTTTGTCCAAAGGTGTCATCTTCAACGCAGGACGTTGTCAAAGCATTGATGGTCGCTCTAACTAAAAAGAAAAAAAAGAACGCACATTAGGTTATACCGTTTCGCGATATATACATAGATATGTATTGTCCAATTGATTTCTATAATTGCGAAAAATATTGGCTCTGGGTAGTAGCCCGTGGCGTAATGGTTAGTGCGTTGGACTGTTACGCCGAAGGTCTTGGGTTCGATTCCCAGCCTATGCCACCTAAAAACAGAAATGTTTTTCACGGGTTATTGCCTCTTGCGAGGAATTGACAAATCCTCCATGAGTATCTCTTGTCATGAAAAAGTGCTTCTCACCCTAGCCGTTCGGATTCAGCAGAAAATTGTAGGTCCCCTCTATTCCTGCCAATAACACGCACACAGGAATGGTTGAGAGTTGTAAGTCACTAGGCCCTGGTTCTATACGATCTGTCGGGCCGACCAATTTATTTATTTTTTATTGGCTCTGTGAAGCATTGTGTCAACGTCGTCAACATCAAAATCAACGTCAACGCCTTGATTATTTTCGTTGACATCAAATCATCCTGTCGACGCAGTCGTGTTAAGTTGACAATGTCTGCAGTGCGTTAATTGTATTTAAGCGTTGACATAGCAGAATTTTCTGTAGCGTCAAACTATACTGCGTTGATCTTTTTGTTAGTTGTTCGAATATGTATGAAGGGAATTTATAAGGCTTCTTATTTTGAAAAAAACGTAAACTGCTTCTAGGTTTGATATTTAAAAAAAAAGCAGACTGCTCGTTGACATAGAAGCCAATCTTCGCTGAAACTTGACAGTTTATATCTTAAGAGATACAGAAAATAAAATATTTTGAAGCAAATAGAAGATTTTATAACAAAAGTCACTCGAAAGACTTAAAATAGCGGAGAAATTACTCAAACTTCAAAATATTTCATATTCATATTCATATCATAGTCATCATCTTCTATGAAACATAACGGTATAGAACTTGACAGATGGAGAAAGAAATATGTTTTGACTTTAGTAAAAGAGTCACTCGAAAGCCCTAAAATTATATTTTTTAGAGAAATTACTGAGACTTAAAAATGTTTGTAATTTTATTTTAGAGATTTTTGAACCCCTTTTTAATGACTATGGCATTATTTAATGGAACTTGATAGTTTATTTCTTCACAGATTGAGGAAGAAATATTTTTTATTTTAAATATTTGGAAGGTTGTTTTTTTAAATAAATATTTACATATCGTCCCTCATCTCACGAACTGGAGTAACTGCTTTTTTTAATATCTTGGATTTAGTTCTTCCTTAAACCATTCAATCGATCATTTAATTTAAAAATAGAAATCCTGTTAGTCTAAGATCCCACCATAGTACGACCTACCCTCATCGAGTTACCGGATAACTATAACATTTTGCGCAAGGGTTGCCTGGCGAAATATGGTCAAAGCATAGGGTTGCCACGCTTTAAAGGTTGATTTTTGATTTTTTTTTAATTATGTGACCCAGCCTATATGGTAGCTTTTAATGCTAAAAAAAAAATATCATATAAATGGAAACTTTATTTAAAAATTTTAAAATACGTGTTTTTTTTATCGAAATTTCAATAGGGTAAGTTAGGGCGAAAGAAGAGAAAGGTCTAGATTCTATTTTCTAAACGAAAAGTGATAGAGAGTTTTTTTTTTGTTTCTTTTATCGATAGAACTTGTAAATATGTACAAGAAAGTCACACATATGTATAAACGAAAATTCTAGAATATCTAAAACTCGAGACAAAAACATTTTAAAGGCAAAAAATGAAAAATAGACGTTGGAAAAAAAAAATCAAATAAAATCAGGGAAATGTTTTCTAAAAATAAATTTTATATTTCTGAGAAGCCGATAGAAAAATGAAAAGATCAGTGTTTGCAAATTTTGTGATTTAAGCTTTTTTCTTGGCTAGGTGAATTTTTGAAAAATTCATATTTTTTAAATCATTTTTTTTTTTTTTTGTTTTTTTTTCCATTTTACCATAATTGGTATTTTCATTTAAAACAACAGTTAACATAAAGAGAATTTTACTATCATTACGATTGTACTATGTTGTTTTTAAAACTGTTGTCTACTTTTAAGAGTTGAATAATCGACGTTTTTAAATTTACCATAGCGTTAAAGAAAACAATTTTAATAGTCTCAAAGAGTTGTCATCAAATTATGTGACAGTAACTATGACCAAAATGTGAGTAATTGGGTTAATAGGTACAAGTGTCATAATAAATATAAAATTCAAAAGTCTGGCATTTTTCAACTTCACGATTACATGAGAGCAGTGGTATATTAAACATTTCTGAAAAAATTGAAAAACTCAATGAAAAATTCTTTAAAAAAAGTAAAGATTCTGAAAATTTGCTTATCAAAAACTTACAAGAATATAAACGATTAAATATTATAAACATAAACATTGTAATACCAAAGTTAATTTATTATTTGTTTTTGTTATTTATATATTTATTTTTGTTGTTTATATTATTATTATTATTTTTTTTTCGTTATGTTTTCGTTATTTACATATGTAAATGTATATTTGTTTATTTATTCATTTATTGTGTTTATTTACTTTCGTTAATTCAGTTATATATTTATTTATTTTGTCAATTTATTTATTTATTAATTATTTAATTAATAAAGAAATTAATTAATTTATTTATTTATCTATTTATTTATTTACGTATTTATTTATTTTTTTATTCATTTATTTATATATTTATTTGTTTATAAATTATTGTGTATGTTATTTAACTAAGCATATTTAATATTATAAAATAAGATGTTTATATTTTTAATAATTAGCAATTCAATTACTAGCTGGTAATTCCTTTAGCTTTAAGTCCATTTTATCTAGTCTAAAGATTTCTAATAAAGAAATCCTTAGTTTAAGAAATTGTCAAATGAAGGTTTTTTTCCGTAGTTTTCCTTCAATTGTTTTCCATTAATATATCTATATTTCCCTATAAAAATTGTATTTATTTTTCAGTTGTAAGATATAAAATTAAATATCATATCTCTGTGCAAGCTGTGTGTATTCACAAAATCATGTAAATTGTAATGCTTTATTCTTATATATCTTTATTATATCTATCTATCTAAAAGTCTGGCAGTTTTTTTTCTCAGCTTGTGGTAGATCTGAGTGGTTAAAAATTGCCATTTTTCCAATTAAAAGCGTATATTGAAAACAATAAATAGTGCTCAGTCATTTTGCCTGAGCTAAAGGACCTCAATATTGATGGTCCGATCAATAGAATCCAAGATATAAGCAATTTAAACGAACCATGTGGCTTCTTGGGACATTTTTCACAAAGCAAATAATTGACGCAATTGTGTATTGATCTATTGTGTCTATCTAAGTGCATTAGGAAAACAACAACCTTTGAAATTGGGGTTGGTTCATCGATGGCTATTTGAAGCAATATATGTACAATATTATTTAGATTTATTAGAAGCTCTTGAACAGAACAATTTAATTAAAATCAGTTGAACAGATAATGCGATATGGCAGATATATCATAATCTTATCTCACTTTTTTAATAAAAATTGTATGAATCGTTTTCGATATAAATTACATTTTTATCAATTATTTTTTAAAACCTATTCCTATCACTGCTAGATAATTTCAAAAAACTGCTATATAATTTTAATGTAATTTTTTTAATTAAATAAAATCGACCCAGTGTTTTTCAAATTATTCAGTTTTCTACAAAAAATAGATTGAAATATTTTTCAAAAATTGAAAAAAAAAATCAAAAACTTTTTAAAATATTTACGATAAGAAAACTTGATAAAAAACAGTTTACCCTTTTAAAAAAATCAAAAACATGAAAAGGTGCCATATTTTAACATTATTTTTTTTTTTTTTACAAAAAGGTAACCTATATGTATGTAAAAAAAAATACTGAATATTTTTTAAAGAAAGTTGTGGACACGTTCTTGAGATTTTCATTAATGGCTAAAACAAAAATTTTACTTTTAGTTTTGGTCCTAAAAAAATGAATAAAAACTTACCCACAAAATACTAGATATCCCAAGTTTGCAGAAATTCGATGCACCCACAGCCGAAAGAACAGACAGACAAATATACCGACAGAATTGCGAGACTAATTTTTTTCGACTTCGCTATCAATATTATGTCAAGTTTTATCAAAATTTCAAGTTGAATTTTTTTATTACGAATCTTTTAACTTGCCATATTATTTATATGGCAAGTTATATCGGAAGTAAAAAGTTCTAAGGCCACTCTACTACTACTCTCTCCTTAATATTTAATTTTCTATCAATTTTTAATTCCATTGAAATTTCAAACCATGCATCGTTGTCGGTGTGGTAAAACCAACAAATTAAAAACAACATAATTAAAATAATGTTAATTTCAGGAAAATTTCCTAGGGCATATTTTTGTTTTTGTCATGTCACATTTTTGTTAAATAAAAAGAAAACGAAGCAATTTTGGTGGTTTTAGAAATGTTTTCAATATTTTTTTATTATTTTAATTTTGCTTTAGCCAACTTATTCTATTTTCACTGGATTACCTCCAAGCTATATCCACCATTTCCCTAAAACTCCACACGTCCATAAAAGGGAAACAAATATACCTACGACAAAACTTTACATATATACAAAGAAAAAACCCTTAGAATGCTATACCTTCCTACCCAAGTTGCGTGTTCTGCACAAGTTAAGTCGGTGTTTAATATGTGTTCAAAGGCTTAATTGATTTTGCCTTATATTATATCCTGAAAGCCTTGTTATTTGCCTCTATACCTGACTTCTATAAAAAAAAAGAAAAAACATCTATCAAGATTCATTTATTATTTTTTCATTTGGTAACTTGATAGCGCAAGGTTTTATAACCTCACACGAGAAGTTTGAAGTTTTTTTTTTTTGTTTTTGCAATACTTAAAGTGGCTTTTTACTGTTTTTCATATATAAACGTATATTATAAGTACATATGTAGGTTAAACCTCTTTTCTTATAGAAAACCCCAATTTACTAGGACGTAGGAAGGAAAGACTAAAAATAAGTCCTTGATGGAGGACTTTGTATAGGTTCAGATTTTTTTTTGTTTTTTTTTTTTTATGCCTATGCATACCGGCATACGGTTAGATCTAAAAGAAAAAATGTCCTGTGCAGAAAACCTTGGAATTTGCTTTTACATTAGGTACCTACGTACAATGCAAACAACTTGATATCAGTTTTTTTTTTTTTTCGTTAACGTGTGTGTGCTGCTTTAGGGGGTTCTTTGAGAGGAATTATGGTTTCGATGGATTTCCCTTTCCATTTAGATTTTTTTTTTGGATTGTTTGACTTCTGTAAAAAAAAAAAAAAAATATATATATATGTGTGAAGATTTTTGTTCCTTCATGGCACACGCAGTAAAAAGGATTTTTTTTCTTAAGTTTAAATAGCTTCGTATAGACTATGCCTTATACAATCAAATCGGTACAAGCATATAAGGCAAGTTAAGTGGCAGATAACTTTCACCGTTTTACCCTTGAAATTTATTTTTTTTAAGTATTACTAGAATCTAGATAATGTATATGACGATATGGATGTAGGTTTATATTTGTGTACCTTTTTATGTACATACCTATACCTAATGGTTATTTGAAGTCCTTGAAAATCATGAATATTTATGAATATAAAGGGTTGTTGTAGGTTAATCCTGAGACAAGAAAAAGAAACTTAAATTGATTTTTTTTTTTGTTCCGATATGGGACTGATATTTTTTTTTTTTTTGAATTGTTGGAAAATATTTTGTTGGTACTGACAAATTTCGTTAACCATATTATGAACATTATTTGGAAAGTCTTGGGAATTAGTTTTAACACTTTATTGAAGCGTTAAAATTTTTAAATTTTTTTAAGACGTGTTTACTTAAAGTTACTTATTCAAAGCAATTCTAACAAAATATTCTGCCGTAGCGAGTTATCCGTCGGAGGGGAAATTTGTATACAACGCACACTCTGTCGGAGGTTCAAATTTCATTCGAGGTATCCTTCATCGGAAAAGAATACTAAACAATACGACGACGCGTCGGGTTTCTCTTGCATTAAATTAACCAGAAGCTCGATTTGCCTGGTTGTTGCTTTTTCGTTTACTCCTCGGGGCCTAAAATATAAAAAAATTCAAGCAATAGTTCGAAAATTACTTTGTTAACTTTTTTTTTTTTTATTTCTTACATTTTTCAACACTTTACACAAATCTTAAAAAAGATCCGCGAACTATTTGTGGCGGAGGATATCGGAAAAATAAATGTATGAGCTGTCAAAATATCACTCAAAAAAAGCAATTGACCGCTCCTACGGATACCTCGCTAGGGCAGATTATTACCACTAAAATAGACCCATTTTACCAAAAACTAAAATTATATAATACTCTTTGGTCTTGAAAACTCTCGATTTCTAGGAAAAAATGTCAAGAAAAAAATTATAAATTATGAAATTCTACACAAAACAAAAATTGGAGACTTTTTTTTACAACAATAGATTTTATAAAAAAAAATTGTGCAAACACTTGTTGCATATTCAAGGAAACCATAAACACTTTGCAGCATTTTTGGAACCAAAGAAATATGTAGTAGTACTTTTTTTTTTTTTGAATGAACAAACATTTTGATTACCTAACTCCTACTTTCAGTTGTAAAAAATCTGTCAATATCACTAATGAAATATTAATTTCACTATTAAAACAAAGAGGACGATACTATGCGGTGCTAAATTAAAAAAGCGAGTTCAAGTTATGGTTCTTCTTTCAAATAATTTAGGGAACAAGACCACAAACCTTTGAAAATATTTTCGACTTTTACTTATTTATTTTATTTTTTTTTTTTTCAAAATTTGAGTTTTTCTTTTTTGATATTTGATCAGTAATTAAATTGAAATTGTATGTAAGAAAAAAAATCATCAATTTATGGTTTAAGGAGCAATAAAAATTACCCTTTAATCTAAATATCGACACACGGTTAAGGATGCAAAACCTCTAAAGTTTTTCAAAAATAATTAAAAAAAACCTTCCAAATTTTGTTTGGCGATCAAAAGTAAGAGTAATTGAATTCCACCTTTTTCTGTAAAATTTTGAGAACAACATTGTTAGTGATTTTTCTGATTATTGTGGATAAATAATAATTTTTTTTTTTGTTGAATTTATCGACTTACGAGGTCCTGGTTTTTTGTTTGTAGCTACTTCCATAACTTAGCTGAACATCATCTAATTTGCATGGGCATTTTTTTGTTGGTTTTTTATTAACCAGCTTTAACACACTACGGAGCCGAAAATTAGAAATTTTAATCGGAAATGTAGGAAAATTGTATACTTTTATTTTGATAAAATTAAAATATTTAAGAATGATAGAGTAATTTTCTTTAAAAATTTGCTACGAGCGAGAGGTGGAGATTTTAAAACTAAAAGAATACATTTTAAGTTTAAATTTTTTTTTTTTACTTTTTTCCCAATTCGATTATTATTTAGGAAGACTTTTCAAAAATCACAAAAAAGAAAAAAAAAAAACTGAAAAAATATTGATCCCTTAATTTTTCCACTGAATGTACCTACTGTTAAGCCTAATATGCAGCTGAAGCGGAATAAAAATTTTCTGTGGTCTCCAAATCGATAGCGAAAATGTAAACGAAAAAATTTTAATGGAGAGTTTTATTAATTGATTTAAAATGTCACTAATTGCCAAACAAGAAAAATAAAATAAGCTACAATTATTAATTTCGCTCATTGAAAAGCGTGTTTCAGAAAAAAATGAGAGCGACTTTTTTCGTTCATGATTTCGCGTTGTTTTAATTTTTGTTGCTTTAAAAAATCAGTAGGTATAATTTACTAAGGTTAGGGTGGTAGAGAATATTAAATAATCGTCAGCACAAAAATAACAACAAGAAAAATAAACTATGTACCTATACACGACTTATTCTGTTAAAACAAATAACAAACAAAAATCATGTGTAATAATTCTGTAAGTGACTGAAGTTGTTTATACAAATTTTAAAAATTCGAAATTCTGTATTTTATAATTCTGTTTGTGTTAATAAATAAAAAAAATGCTTTGCTGATAAAATACAGTTTGAATAGAATCCTGGCATAATATGATTCCGCCAAACCGAAAGCCAAAACAAACAATAACATGGTGTGTCTCGTGTCGTCCCAAATGACCCAAAATCAAAAAAAAAAAATGGCAGTTGAAAATTTATCAAAAAATAGGCCTGCCGCTAAAGAAAATATTTATTGACGAAAAATAATTTTTCCGACGGATTACTGATTAAAAAAAAAATTACCGCTGTCCACAAAAAACACAACCTTCCACGTAGAACTCCCAATCACTACTGAAGAATTTTTCCCTTTCCTTTTAAAAGAGTATTTATTTATCTTTCGTGTTTTTTTTTTAATTTTTGTTGTTTATTTAGACATATTTTAATTTTTTGACATTTTGGTTAAAAATGTGCCAATTTCAATTCTATTCAATGGAGATGGCTAAGAATTGGGTCACATAATTTTTGATTTAATGTTTTTACAATTTCGATGAAATTATTTTATTTCGAAATTTTTAAAAAACTCTTTTTCACCACTGTCAAAAGAATGTTTTTCTTTTCTACTTTACACAATTTGGGACAATTTTTTAAAGTGTACATTTTCCGAAAACATTGAGCAATATTTGTTTTTATAAAACTGCAGCTGAAGTTATTGTTGAATGGGCTTCATGTCAAATTAAACAAATATTTTCTTTTTGCCACTGTACCTACAACATAACATATTCTGTGTTTTTATTATGGAAAAATGTGGAAGAGCTGCTAAATATCTATAAATATATAAATTATTTTTTTTTTTTTACGCGCATAACTCAGATAAAGATCGTCCGATTTTTTTTGGATTCGTATTGAATCAGGTAAACATGCTACGGAGTCGAAAATTACAAATTTCAACAGAAAAATCGTGAAACCACCAAATAGCTTAGTTTCAGGAGTGAATGGTTGCGAAACCTGAAAATTCCATTTTATTAAATGTCACTACACTACGAAATTGACAATCAGCTAATTTTGTCTCTCACGCGAAACTAAGCCAGGAAAGTCTTTTGTGAGGCTATGGTCAAAATTAAAAAAAAAAAAAAAATAGATTAATTTTTATTATAAATGTGCTGAGAGCAAGAGTTGAAAATTGTTAAAGTAAAAGAATACATTTTTTTTTACTTTGAATGTACTGAGTTATTAAAAGATTCACTGATATAGAACAATTTGCAAGGGTTAGTGTGGTAGAGAATATTAAATAATCTTTAGCACAAACAAAAAAAAAAAAAACAAAAGAAATATATTAAATACGACTTATTCTGTTGAAAGAATATTAATGAATGAAATATTTATAAGTTGGCGACATATGTATATGTAGTATTTTAGTCAAACATTGTGAAAAAAAATCACGCGTATCAAAAAACCTCAATAAAAAATTGATTGTTATGGTAATAATTCTGTGAGTCTAAACTTGGTTATAAAAATTTTAAAAATTTGAAATTCTATATTTTAAAATTCTGTCATTGTCAAAGCTTAAAAAAAGCTTGGTAATAAAATACAATTTGAATAAAATTTTGAAAATTTAGAAAAAATGTCGACACTTTTTTTTCACTATCATGTTTATATTTATTTATTTTTATTCTCATAGCCCTGCGATGTCAAAAATAGCCACAAAGGAATAAGCCTAAAAAGTCATTAAGTAACAAGTCGCCACCGCTCGTGTAAAATATCCATCGTGGCATGATATGATTCCGCCAAACCGAAAGCTAAAACAAACAATAACATGGTGTGTCACGTGTCCCAAAAATACAAAAAAAAAAAAATGGTAGTTGAAAATTCATCAAAAAATATGTCTCGTCGATAAAAAAAATTCTTGTTAACGAAAAATAATTTTTTCGAAAGAATAACTTATTTTTTAAAAGAAAAATTTGATGATTTCAACACGAGGTCCATAGAACACAACCTTCCACGTTGAAATCCAAATCACTACTGAAGAATTTTTTCCTTTCCTTTTGAAAGAGTATTAATTTGGGTATTTTTTTTTTAGTTTCTGTTGTTCGTAAATGTATTAATTTTTGACATTTTCGTTTAAAATGTGTCAATTTCAATTCTATTCAATATTTTTCTTTTCTAATTTACACAATTATTTCGGACATTTTTTTAAAGTGTACATATTTTTGAAAATATTGCGCAATATTTTTTGTTTTTAAACTGTAGCTTTAATTATTGTTGAAAGGGCTGCTTCAGATCAAATCAAACAAATATTTTCTTTTTCCACTGTACCTACAACATTACAATAAGTTTCTTCTAGGTCGCGATTTTCTGTGTTTTTTTTATGGAATAATCTAGAAGCTGCTAAATATCTATAAATATATGATTTTTTTTTTGTTTGTTGCACGCGCATAATTCAGATGAACATCGTCCAATTTTTCTTGGGTTCGTATTGAACCAGATAACCACACTATACCGATTTGAAAATTAGAGATTTTAACAAAAGATTTGGGAAATAGTAAAAACCCCGAAATTGCATAGTTTCAGGGGGGTAAATGGTGGCGATATCTGAATTTCAATATGAAATGTCAATCACTATGAAATCGACAATCGGCTAATTTTGCTTCTCACGCGAGAATGGGAGCAGCATTAACTAAGCTGGGAAAGTCTTTTGTGAGGCTAAAGTCAAATTTGAAAAAAAAACAATGATCGCTTAATTTTTCTTATAAAAGTGCTGAGAGCAAGAGTTGGAATTGTTAAAGTAAAAGAATACATTTAAAATTTATAAATGTTTTGTACTTTTTCTCAATTCGACTGATTTTTAGGAAGACCTTTCAAAACACACAAAAGAAATTGAAAAAATATTGATAACTTAATTTTTTGACTGAATGTACTGAGTTATAACAAAAAATTCGCTAAAATAGTATAATTTGCTAGGGTTAGGGTGTTAAAAAAAATATTAAATAATCTACAGCACATTAAACAAACCAGAGAAATATATTTAACAAGACTTATTCTGTTGAAACTGTGTTTTTTTATGAATGAAATGTTTATAAGTCGGTGACAAATAATATTTAAGTCAAAACATTGTAAACAAAAATCATGTGTTTCAATAAAGAATTGAGGGTTAGGGTTATAATTCTGTGTGACTTAACTTGTTTACAAAATTCTAAAAATTCAAAATTCTGTTTTGCAAATTCGTTATTTTAAAATTCTGTTAAATTATAAAAAAAAAATGCTTTAATAATAAAATACAGTTTGAATAGAATTTCGCTTTTGTAATAAAATAGTTTGAATTTCATTCAGAATTTTGGAAAAATGTTCACACTTTTTTTCACTATCAAAAATTTTTTTCTTTAATCAATTATACAAAACATTTAAATAAAGGATTTTGGAGTGTCTATATAGATTATGTCAGCCTTCGTTAAAGGGCATTAATATTGTTTGTATTTTTTTATTTTTATTCGCATATCCCTGCAATGTAAAAAATATTCGCAAAGGAATAGGTCTTAAAAGTCAGTAAATAACACGATCTCGGTGAGCCTTTCGCGTCACTACCGCACCATATAACCATCTCCTTAAATCGCTCGTGCAAATTATCCAACGTGGCATATGAATCCGCCAAACTGAAAGCCAAAACAAACAATAACATTGTGTCCCAAATGACCAAAAAAAAAAAGAAAAATGGTAGTTGAAAATTCATCGAAAAATATGCCTCGTGACTAAAAAAAATTCTTGTTAACGAAAAAAAAATTTTTTTAAAAGATACCATATTTTTTTAAAAACAAAGTGTGATGATTTCAACACGAGGTCCACAAAACACAACCTTCCTTGGTGAAATCCAAATTACTACTGAAGAATTGTTCCCTTTCCTTTTGAAAGAGTATTTATTTAGGTATTTTTTTGTAAATTCTGTTGACCGTAAATATATTAATTTTTGATTTCGTTTAAAAATGTTAATTTTAATTCTGTTCAACTGAGGTGGGTAAGAATTGTGTCACATAATTTCGAACTCAATTTTTTGGAAATTTTGTTGAAATTTTTTTATTTCAAAACTTTTAACGATTTTTTTTGTATCCCCATCAAAAACAATATTTTTCTTTTATAATTTACACAATAATTATTATGTACATTTTCTTAAAGTGTACATATTTTTGAAAATATTGCGCAATATTTTTTTTTATAAAAACTGTAATTTTAGTTTAGTCTTCCCGAGACGACCATTTAAATGAAATTGTTTTTCACACTAAATGGCAAAATCCAAACTTTATAATGAAATAAAATTTTTATCAAAAATGTATCGCTGTGTGTGTTTTATTTAGCTTTACTTTCGATTCGAAACCGAAAAATTAATGACCCTTTACAACAACAGACGTTCATGACAGAATAATTGATATAAATGACACATAATTGAAAAAAAAACCCTATATTGATTTTCTGATGTTAAAATTCTCTTTGTCCAAGCACATCAGACAACTCTTTCCATCATTAAACACATTTCTAAGTCTTAATTTACTACCTCACCTCAACATAACAAACTTTCAAAATCATAATATAAAATATCATTTTTAAATAATTTCTATACAAAAACCAATCGAAGTGAAATGTTCATTTTAGAGTCCTTTCACTTCATCAAACACAAAACAAAGCTTTTGACTTAAAATTACCTATATTTAACTGTGCATTCACATGATTTGACATAAGGGTACCTTTATTGTTGGGAATATAAAGTCAGAGAAGATGAAGGATAACAAAGAGTAGGTGAGTACTCTGATAGTCTGTGTGATGGAAAATCAAACATTCTAATAGCAAAGTCAATGGAATAAAATAAAATAATAAAATGATATCTATATAAACTTCTATCTTATATATTACATAAATACCTCCATAGCAACATACATACATACATATATTACCCGTGTTTTCTGAATCTATATGTACCTTCCTAGAAAATCAAATTTCAATCCTTTGAACACACCTTTCCCAAGGGTTTATTTTTTTTTGTATATTATTTTGGTTTTGCTAAATACAAAAATAAAACTTGAGTGTGGCTGGCTATATGGATCATAAGGCCAAGTCAGTTTTCCAGTTGAAAAGATTTATTCAGGTCGATTGATATACTTTACTTTCGGTTTTGTAATTAAATATACATACACCGCATTTGATCCATGGAGCCCTTTCAAAATAGGTATAGGTTTATAGAGGCAAGGTAATCCTTCAATCGATTACCAAATTCAGTAGAATCAAATTGGATCTACTTTCTTTTTTTTAGGTTCATTGCATTTGTGGAAAATTTCAAATCAAAAATTTTTGTACTCTTGACTCTTGAGGCTAAAACAAGCCCGATATGTATGGTACCTTTATAAAAATGTATAGGTACTTCAAAATAATATTAAGGACATGTTTGATTTTTCGCTTGAGGAGTTTTTCGATTCCTTATTCCCAATAAAAAATAATATGAACATGAACACGACATAAAATCCTTTTTAAGTATATAATTGCTCAACAAAATAAAAACATAGCTCCGCATCATTTTTATTTTTATTTCTCTTGACGTGTCCTTTATTGGATTTATGCGGCAAAACAAATGTTTGGTATTTTGACTTCTTTGAAAAATCTGTATTAAACCAAAACGAGGACGAAAGACAATATTGTTTTTTTATTTTTTTTATATATAAATTCAGAAGACATATTGCATGAGAGAAAAGTTATTTTTCTCTCTGTCTGTATGTGGATTCTCTGTTTGTTTAATAAACTTGTGCTATATGTACTCGTACTTGCTGGTGCTACTGCTGGTTGTCTGTAGTATAGGTATATGTCATCGACGACGACGCGCGATGCTTTGATCAAGTTAAGGAAGAGGTACTTTTATATTTTTTGGATTAAATATACCTCTATAAAAAGAATATAAATATATCCTTGTTATATGTCTTTTAAATTTATATGAAATAAAGAAACAACAAGAACGAAGTGTATTTTTCATGATGAAAGGAAAAACCCGAAATGAATTTTCCACTTTGCAAGAGACACGTACGAACATTTTATGTGTGATGGTTATCCTGGTTGTTTTTTATTTTTTTTTTTTTTTTTGAACAATTTCAGATACCTATTGGAAAAGTATTTTTAATTTATTTTCTATTGAAGTTGCATTTCAGGATTTAAGAATTTTGGTTATGATCTACTTGGCGTTAAATATTCATATATGTAGATTTTTTTTAATAATACAAATTCTATATACTAAAAGGCCCTCACTAGTCGACTGATGAGTCCAAGGGAGATCGTCGGGACGAAACACCAAAATTTTTGTGGACTAAAGGCCGTTAAAAGTTATTTTGAGTTAAATATTTACATATACGTAAGTTGTTACTAATTTTGTGTTCGTAAAAAAATCGAACTTGAGATGTTGATCAAACTTGTTATTTCGATGATGGGGAAGACGAAAAAAGTGGGTCTCGCAATTCTGTCCTTCTATCTATCTATTCGACTACAACCCAAACGTTGTCTTGAAGTTTGGTATACCCATCGTTTTTGGACATTCCCCTGACAGATCTTTACATTTTTTTTAGAACAAAAAATAACGGTTACTGTCACATATTTTTTTTAACATTTCTGAATAATTTAATTTTTCTCAAAATTGGCTCCAAAGATTTTTTCTAAACAAAATTCAATAAATTTTGTTAAAAAACAAAATTCCAAAAACTGGTTATTAATGGCACCTCCCGTAGAAACATTTTTTTTATTTTCGATTTTCTCGATAACCGTTGGACAGTTGTTGATTATGGTAAGTTTCAAAAAGTTTTGATTATTGTCTAAAAAAATTTTTGGAAAAAATATTTTTTTTAAAATATTTTGAAAAAAATTTTCAAAAACGACTTTTTCGATTTTTATTAAATTTTTCAAATTTTTTAAATATAATTGATAGTATTTTTAACAAAAATTATTCTTATACTCAGAATTAATGGTACATTCGATACAGCTGCTTAAAAATTCTATTTTTCTCGATAACAGTTCCTACGATTTTAATTAAAATTTCTATGTGCACTTATATTATTACGATACACCATTTAACAGAAACACATATTCATGAAAGTTAATAACATACTCGTTTTTATTTTTTTGAATTTTTTTGGGGGGGTGATAATACTAACTTGACCTTCAAGTAAGCATTAACAAATGTTATTTAAAAAAAAAAACAAGCACGACAAATTGTTTTCTTCTACGAAAAATTCACGACAAATAATCCAATTATTATAATCTTCAAATTTTTAAATGGCAATGCTAACTTGACGGTAATTTGGAATGAATTTCTAAGGTGAAATTAAGTTCAGAAGCATTTTAGACTTTTTTGCATTCATACGAAAAGTGTTTGTAAAACATTGATCAAAATTAATTAATTAATAATTAATATTTGGTTGAATTACAACAAAAAAAAACAACAAATGTCATGTATTATCAAAAATACAACAAATAATTAAACAAACAAAAAATTGTTAAAATTTGGGCAGGGCAACGTCTGTCGGGTCAGCTAGTTTATAATATAATTACAAAATTTTCTCTTTCAGAATTTAATAATATTTTCATAGAAAAATTGCTATTATCTTAGACGTATCTTAGACTCTGTGGCAGTATGGAACACTGTGACTTATGAGTACTTCTTTTAAGTATTATTTGCGATATATAAATTGATTTGCATAGGTTTCGATAAAAAGCTAGTACCCGTTGGGTCGAGAAAAGAAAATAATCATGTGGAAGGGGGTCAATTTATTTCCCCCTCCATAAGACAGGAGGTCTAATTTTCTAAAACAAAAACAAGACTAAAAATAAAAATTAAACAATTAAAAAAAAAAACGGCAACAAAACGGTTCACTTTTTTTTAAATTATTTTACAACAACTTTTTAAAAGAAGCGCTTATTTTCAAATGAATATTTCTCTTTGCATATTACTGAAAAGCTTTTCAAAATTCTAAATATAATTTGTAAAGTTTATTTATTTGGTAAAACAAAAAGAACAAATACTTTGCAAAGTAACAAAACTTTTCACTTTGCAAATTTTCGCTTGGTGAAACGAATTTTGAAAAGTAAAAGTGCAAAGTTGCAAAGTGAAAAAGTGTTTGGTGAAATAGGTCAATTGTCAATTTTTTTTTTGACATTTTGCACAAACGAACAAAAAGTCTCCAAAAAAGGCACTAAGACTAATTCGACAAAAGATGTTGGAAAATAATGTTATTAAGGTATTTGATGATTTCAAAGCTTAATGATAACTGTCTTTATTTATCAAAACATCATTGCTTCCCACTGAAGAAGAAAAGGTTGAATTATTTGCTCCTACCTATTTATCTCTCCACAAAAAAAACTAAACTGCAAAAGAACCTCAATTAATTTTGTTTTAAATGAGAAAAAAATCATTCTTTTGAAATTTCCCAAAGCAAAGCAAAATTTAATTAATAGCATAAACCATTATCCAAATTGTCTTATCCACTGGCGATATACATACATATATGTACATATGTATTGTATAGCTACTTCTCCCCAAAGTGTTTTGCATCACTGAATATCAAAAACCACAGAATTGAAATCATCTTCCATTTGACTCCCCTTCTTCCATTCACAACCACCGCACCACCATATCCCATAAATTTACCTCTCTCTAACTCTCTGTGCATAATAACAAGGACATACCATCCGCAAACCTACAATACGAGTATGGAAATGTTTCTCCAAAGTGCACGACACCATCATACCATACTTGTACTTGTACATACATACATCTAGATCTATATCCTTTATAACCAAACCACACGTGAAAGTTACGCGATTCCACGTGAGCTTTGTGAATTGTGAGAGACTCGCTCATTCCTGCATTTATGCCAAAAACGTTCAATTCTCGTCGCCTAAATGTATTTCGCCCAATTAACAAGGATGCGCTGTGGTAGGTAGTAGGTAGGTACATTTCTCTACGCCCGCCCTGCAGCAATATCAATTCTAGCACTTCTTTGCCCACGGATGTATTTGTCTACCACCACTATATCCATAGATATAGATGTATAGAGAATTTACGCTTACGGAGATTTATTAGCAACTGCATCACTGCTACAAAATAGTTCTTGTTGCCAATTACGCTAATCCGTTTGGATAATTAGGATCAATGTGTGTTTTGTGAGTGCTTGCTTGCTTGCTTTTGTTGGTTATGGGTGTGCGACTTGATTTCAAGAAAATGAACTGATATCCTGATGTAGCCCTAACGACGAGACGCGGCGGCAGTAGCCTCGCGAGAGGATATTATATATGTATACTCATAGACTAGAAGCTTTGACATGACGGCGGCGGTGGAACGGCATGAGACGACAGGCGTGTAAGTGAGTGAGCTGTGTTTCGGTAGTTATTTTGGTTGAAATTTAGGTCGTATGTGTAAAATTTGTGTCGAAAATGGTTTCACATTACATGAGCTAAATGGTTGGAAATGTATCAGAGCTTAGCGAGAATAAGTATCATTTTGTTTAATATACCTATGCCCGTTTAGACCAATATTTTACTATAATGATGATGGTATAGGATATCTCTGGATATATACGTCAAAGTGTTGAAAAGGCTTTAAATTTGATTAAACGGAAATTGTAGCTCCCTTAATATTCATGGAATTAAATTTACACGTGAAAAAGTAGATCTATACCACTACCGCAATACTTTTAGATCCTTAGAATAGATTCGTTAAGTTATTTGCATTGAAGAAGGCTTTCAACATAAAGAAAACCTCCTAGGGAATACCAAAAGACAGACAATATTATTCTTAATACTGGGAAGAAATATTGATCGCTAAAAGAAAAGAATGAGGGCCTAACTCCACACAATAATTAATAACTACAATGCTGTCGAAAAATATTGATTGAAAATGGTTCTGATGTTTAGCAAAAATATTGCGGATTAGCTATGAAATTGTAAGCAAAGAAAAATCTTGCATTCGAAATCTCGCATTGAGAAAATTCGAAAATACAAATTTCAAGTTTTCATAATGTCGCAATTACGTTATTTGCAATATCGCAATTAAAAAAAAAAACCCACAAACTAAAATCTCGAAAATTTAAATTTGTCATTCCACTTTTCATAGTTTCGCAAATAACAACATTTCGCTTTTTGCAATCTTGCAATTATAAAACTATGCTATCTAAAATTTCGCAAATTAAAATATCCTGTTTGAAATTTTGCAATTATATAATTCGGCTTTTCATAATTTAACAATTACAAAATCCCGCTTTTCGGAATATCGCAATCACAAAAATCCGGAAAATAAAATCTCGCAAATTAAAACCCCGCATTTTTTAGAGATTGCGAAAAATAGAATTTTATAATTTCGATCTTATGAAAAGCTGAAACTTAAAATTTCCGAATTCGGAATGCGAAATTTTAGTTCGCTGGTTTTTGAAGTTGCGAGATTACGAAAAATAAAATTTTTAATTGCAAAATTTTAAAACGCGGAATTTTATAAATAGTTGCAAGATTTCGTAATGCGAGATGTGGAGTGCTTAAGTCTGCGGGTTTTTGTGATTACGAGAATGCGAAAAGCAGATTTTATAATTGCGATATTAAGATAAGCGGTATTATAAATTTGCGAAATTTCGTTTTCTAAGATTTCTAAAAAAAATGCGAGATTTAATTATTCGAGACATTAATCATCGTAGCCTAAGGCAAATAATTCATTCAAATATTTCCAAGTTTCCAGAAACAAACTATTTTAATATCATATTTTTAAAAATCAGGTATAGGTACTTTGAGCAAACATTTTTACTTATAATCATTTGTCGATAATAATCTTCATGCAAACACTACCAGAAATAATTTATTGGAAAAAGTCTTTTTTTTTCTAGAAACCCAAATACGAAAAATATTCAATTCAATCAGATTGTCCGTTAATAAATCGTACGTGTGTCCGATAATAATTTTCAAATCTTAACAACGATGAAGAATATTTTTTTTTTTTTTTTCAATTCACTTTAACGTGTAATTTTCTTTATTTCCTAAATCTTGTCCGTTATGTCCGCCATCCATAACGCTATCGATAATTTAGCAATTTCTTCCAGAAACTAGAATCCAGACTTTTTTATTTAAAAAAAAAAAATAAATCTTTTGTCAACCTAAAAGTTTGGAATCTGAATTTTTTTTTCAAAGTTTTTTTGTTTTTCGCCTCTGGGTCTTGGGTATGCTTTTTTACTTTTTTGACCATCAAGTTATTATTTATTCATTGTTCGTTCGTTCATTTCAGCAAAAAAAAATAAAAAAATAAACAAAAAATCCTTCGCAAGGCACTTTAAGAAAAGGATCAGGGGATTTTTTGTTCGTTCTTCCGAAAATCATGAAAAAGGCAGCAAAAATGAATATTCGCTAACTAAAAGAAAAGTTGTTCTTCTTGAATTGTTGTAGTATATGTTAGTTGCAGGAAAATCTATAGCATTGGTCACCGAGGCAACGAGAATAGCGAGGATTTCGTTTATTTTTTCTAACGTTCCACTAGTCCTGAATAACACACAAATTTCTGTGATTTACGACCACTTGTCTACCTGTAGGTGAGCAAATTCGTGTAAATTATCAAAACTATATGGCTTGACTCCTGGTGCAGAATAAGGCGAGTGTACCAGTGTTGTAGACCATGTAAAGTGTCGTCCTTTGGATTCCCCACACGATTTCGATTATATTCGATTTGGTCCAAAGAAGAACGAAACGACGACGAGAACGAAGGACGACTATAGGGTATTCCAACAACTGAAGAAGCCAGCGGGGGTATTTGGCGCACTGTACTGGATTTCTACGGTTTCTGGAGTTTAATTTATTGGTTTAGCCAATATAGCCAGTGAGAGGTTGAAATCCCTCGGCCGCGCCGCTGCTGTGCTGGCTTATAGTCAATGAATTCATCGGAATGTGCTGGTGCACTATTTAAGAGCTTGATGAGGGATACCACACCACCCACGGTGTTGTAGTACAACTTCTTCGTCGAACTTCTTTTGGTGTTCTTTAACGATGGTGGTGGCAGCTGTTATCGGGGTCTTCCAGAAGAGAAGGATCGAAAGAAGAATTAAGAACAAAAAAACACAAAAAACATCGAGCAATTGCAAAACAAGTCCGTGAGCAATAAAGAATAAATCTTTTTACAAAGTGTGTTCTACAATTGTAAGGGCTATGCTTGGTAATCTTCGGATTGAACTATAGACGGTAAGTGAGGGTTTGTTGAACAACCTGACAGTGGAGATGAAAAGTAAAGCGACATGATTTTTTTTTAATTAAGAGACACGTATGAATTGAATTGATTTGAATTGGAATTGGAATTGGTATTGAAATTGGAATTGAAATTGGAATTGGAACTGGAGCTGGAACTGGAACTGGAATTGGAACTGGAACTGGAAGTGGAACTGGAACTGGAACTGGAACTGGAACTGGAACTGGAATTGAATTGAATTGAATTGAATTGAATTGAATTGAATTGAATTGAATTGAATTGAATTGAATTGAATTGAATTGAATTGAATTGAATTGAATTGAATTGAATTGAATTGAATTGAATTGAATTGAATTGAATTGAATTGAATTGAATTGAATTGAATTGAATTGAATTGAATTGAATTGAATTGAATTGAATTGAATTGAATTGAATTGAATTGAATTGAATTGAATTGAATTGAATTGAATTGAATTGAATTGAATTGAATTGAATTGAATTGAATTGAATTGAATTGAATTGAATTGAATTGAATTGAATTGAATTGAATTGAATTGAATTGAATTGAATTGAATTGAATTGAATTGAATTGAATTGAATTGAATTGAATTGAATTGAATTGAATTGAATTGAATTGAATTGAATTGAATTGAATTGAATTGAATTGAATTGAGTTGAATTGAATTGAATTGAATTGAATTGAATTGAATTGAATTGAATTGAATTGAATTGAATTGAATTGAATTGAATTGAATTGAATTGAATTGAATTGAATTGAATTGAATTGAATTGAATTGAATTGAATTGAATTGAATTGAATTGAATTGAATTGAATTGAATTGAATTGAATTGAATTGAATTGAATTGAATTGAATTGAATTGAATTGAATTGAATTGAATTGAATTGAATTGAATTGAATTGAATTGAATTGAATTGAATTGAATTGACTTGAATTGTATTGAATTAAATTTAATTAAATTTAATTAAAATCGTTTATTTTCTACGTCTTTTTCGCATTGACTGCAAAATCCATAGATTTCTCTCGCAACAAATGTTCTAATCCCAAAGATTCCATTTCTCCCTTCTATTGCAAATGGCCAAGGCGAACTTCTACTCAATTACCTGGTTTGCAGCAACAGTGTACCTATAACTACCTATCTACCATTTGGGCGAGAATAATAATAATCGATCGAATGGCACAAGTCAGTAAGTCACCATATTCCTCTTCCAAACACTAAAACCGACTAACTTTCTTCCTTCAGGAGAGCAACCGAAAGGACTTTGTCCAATATACATACATCACCTATACAAACTATAACATTTACTATAATATTGCTGCACAGCACAGGTAAAGTAATTCCGTTGAGTCATTAGGCAAAAAAAAAGATTTACTAACTTCTGATTTGTAATTTAGAGAATTAGTTCCGATTTTCCTAGATTTTCTTCTTCTTATTTTTCTTGTTTTGTTTTTTGTGAAAGATGTTTCGTCGGTGTATGTGTGTGCTTAAATCTTTGAGAACACATTGGATGGTATATTCACTGGTTGGTTTTCTTTTTCACGCCATTAATTCGCCAGTCCTCAGTGGTAGTGGCAAGGGGCCAGCAGGCAAGGATACTCGCGACTACCTATGATGCCCACATCTCCTTACTTACAATTTTTGTTTTCTTTTTTTTTTTACAAATTTATAACCATTCGGTCGAGAGATGTGATCGATAAATCTACAGTTACCCAGTACAACGGTATAATATTTATTCAGCAAAGTGACACTTGAGCATCCTGAATGAAATAAACAATCCTTCGTGCTCCGCTTTCTCGATTTTATTTGTTCGAAGGTGAAAGGTATGTTAAGTATCTTTCCCATTCCCAGCTCTTTTGCGGGGGAGTGTTGAAATGAATGTATATTCTTATAAGAAATATGTACGTCCTCTTCTTTTTTTTTGTCAGGGTTGAGTTCCTTTTAACGGTGATAATGCTGATGATATGGTTTGAAAAGAATTGCCAGCATCGCACCTACTTAAATTTAATTGGAAAATTTTGTATTTCGGATAATTTTTTTTTTTTTTTTTTTTAAATGAAAAATTCGGTTGGGTAGATTTGTTTGAAAGCCCAATTATTGAGGTCGCAAAGAGTAAATGTATATATATATAGAGAGAGAGGTATCTTACCTAAAGTAGAAAAAAAAAAATAAAAATAAGACAAGATAACATTATTTGAAAGAGTGATGAGATTCGAAATTTATTGTTTGTAAAAGTTGTTTATTGTTCTCACGAGACTCGTTACTATGTATATAGGGACGAACTGTGAGTATTATAGGCTGTGAATATGAGTGTTTGTGTGTGTGTGTTGTGATTTGGTTTTTTGGGTATAGGACGTATATACATACAGCCCTTAGTTAGAAATAAATTTGCCGCACCCTTAAGTGAAGTGTGTGGTTTTTGCATCTTTTAGAAGATGAAGTGAAATTTATGTTCGTTCATTTAATAGCTATAGAGCTATAGAAAATAACAATAACAATTTGTATTTGTTAATTTCTCTTTATCTAAGTATATATGTATGTATATGTGTAGGTATAACTGATATACAAATAAGACAAGATAATAACTAGGATGTCTACATAAATGAAGAAGTGTGAGTGCGTGTTTGGAACATTGCGTTAGAAGGATCTTTATAATCTCGAAGAAGACATATAAAATTTATATGTAAATTCAGAATAATGATTTAGAGAGTTATGGGGAAGAAAACTACTTTATGAAGAAGATAATATATATAATGAGGCCATAAGAGTTAAAGATGATTATTTTCTTTTTTTTTTTATAAGAATTCTTCATTATAATTTTTGGTTTATAAATAGGTAGGTACCCATGTGTTATTTAGCAATGAAATGTATTAAAATATTTTGATTAAATGAGAAGAAGTATATAGGTAGGTTTACATAGAAACTGTTCTTTGTGGGATTTCTTCTTTAAGTAACTAAATCTATTTAACTGTTTTTTTTTTTTTTAGTGAAAGAGGATCTTTAAAGCAACTTAAACAACAAATTGAAGTCAAATTAAGAGAAGCTCATTGTTATTCCTATTTTCTCAAAAACTAGAAGACATTTAAGCATCCGGTTTTTTGAAAAAAAAAAAAAAATTAGAACACTGAACTTTGAAAACAAAAATATAAATTAATTACATAAAATTTTGAAGAAAAAATTAGTTTGAAATTAAAAAAAAATTAAAAAAATTTTTAAAATTTCTAGTTTCAAAATTAATTTTTCAAAAACTGTTTACGAAAATAATTTCATGTCAAAAGAAAATAAGAGGCGAGATTTCTGGCTATACAGAAAGGTAAAGCATGGCATTGTTAGTGTTACTGTAACTTTTTCCCTGTTTCAAAAATTTTTTTTTAGAAAATTATCCCCTCTGGGGCAATAGACTCCAATCCTATGTGGTTTGTTTCTTGTCTTGAGTCAACCTACAGGCTCTAGGCTCTAGCTTTTTGTCACAACGTATGCGAATCATACAGTACCTATTTGTTATGTGCTAACTTTAGGTGAAAAAAAAAAAACAAAAATGTTTATAAATGGTGTACCTTCCATAAAAGCATTTTTTTTACTTTCGCTTTTTTACTTATACTTTAAAATCATTTTAAATTTTGCGCCAGTATTTTTTGAATTTTTTAAATAAGTTTTTTTTGGAAAAATCTGTCTAACCGATTTTAATTAAATTTTGTATACAAGTGGTTCTACTAATTTTATATATCTAATATTGCATTTTAATTTAATTTTTTGTATGTACCTATTAAAATTTCCATATCAAAATTTTCAAAAAAAAAAAAACAAATTTTGAATCTTTAAAAAAAAATTAAAATTATTTTTTGAAAAATCAATTTTTCGAAAATGAGTATCTAGATGATTTTAGAAGATTTAAATGAAACAACAACACTTGGTTGAGGTACCACCAGGATTTTTATAGGCTGAAGTTAAAGATATTTCGTGACTGCCAGACCAATTATCAGACTCCTTTAAGTGGTTCTTGGTCATTTAAAGTTCAATTTTAATTGAAAAACTTTCTGCCCAGTTGGGACTCGAACTTATCTCATTTTAGATCATTTTATTTTTCAAAACTGATTTTATAACTTATTGCGATTAAGTATTTCTCGCATGACATATTTCTCGGCGTAAAGTCTTTTCGCCAAAAGCCATAACACCAAAATCGAAAAATGTCGTTACTCCCAAAAAAAAAAATGGTCATATATCCCAAAAAGTTAAGAAAAAAGTGCCAAAAATCTAAAACGAATTTCATAACGCCCAAATTTATTTTCAAATGAAAGGAAGCCCAAATCGTAAATTTTTCGCCAAAAAAACAAAATTTCAATTTGGGTGATATGGCAAACGCCTTGGGCGTTCTGGTATTTACTTTGAGCGTTATGATAATTTCTTTCGTTCTTAAATCTTATAATAACCCTCAATCATAAGACCCAAATCAAAAAAAAAATGTCAGAACGGCGAAAAACAGACAACCAAGAAAGTAAAGGGTTTTCCAATAACAGCTTGTATTTTGAATAGCCCACTATTTGGGCAGCTGTAACTTTTGAAGCTGTCATCTTTTGACATTTTACAAGTAAAAACTAAATTACTAAAAATGGATCGATACACGCTTCAACAACGCACTGAAATTGTTAAAATTCACTACAAAAATGGCGCTAGGTGCCTAATAAGCAACGAAAAAACCGCAATTTTGCAAAAAAAATTCGTCACCGTGTTATTTCTCGAAGAGATGATCACAATTGGCCACCGAGATCTTGTGATTTAACACTTTTAGACTTTTTTCTTTGAAGCCACGTGAAAGATAAGGTCTATGCCAATGCTCCACAATCGATTCAAGGCCTTAAAGATGGAATTCGTGAAGTTATCGAGGACATACAGCCGCAAATGTTTGAATTGGCCATGGAAAATTTCATGAAGAGGATATGGTGCTGCAACCGTAGCCGTGGCGGCCATTTAGTGACGAGCGCGATGCGTTGGTGAAACCGCGTTTTTTGCGGGCGCCGCTAACGCTATATTTCTCCTATAATATATTTCTCGCATAACACTATTTTCGGATGATATTTCACCCGTATGATATATTTCTCGCAGGGTATTTTTCAAGTTAACTTAACGAACTAGTAGTTCGGTAAAAAGATTTCAACTGAATTTGAAGTAAACTGAAATGCACAAACTTACAACAAACGGTACACCTGCTTGTGGTCGAGAACACTTCTTGAATTCATATAGTTCCCAGTTCCCTTTTTAAAAGAGATACCTGTCATGAATTAATTATTTTCAAAATTCATGAAATCACCCTTTATTCGTTGGACATTAGTTAGAAATATTTTAATGATGTCCCTTCGGAAGCCTCAAAAAGAAACTATAACAGAGTTTAAAGTGAAAAAGGTCGTTACACAAGATTCAATCATCGACAACGACAACGACACGGTTAAAAATAAACAACTTGTTACCTGCGCTTCGTTTGGTTTAGTTTGGTTCGTCCCTTAGAGAGAGAGAGAACAAGATTCGAGGTAAAAGATTGTCCTCTTTTCCTGATGCTCTTAAAAGTACGTGACCCTCGAGAAATAATAGTCTTGAAAGACAAAAAAAGTAAAAAAAAACCGTAAGAAGAGTTGAAAACTTTAGTTGAAGACACATAATAAAATGAAATTTAATTATAGAGTTGTAAAAATGACGTCAGTGGTGTAAAACTTATAGAAAGATATAGCTCGGTGGTGATGGTTATGGTGGCAGCGGTGGCGGCAGTTGGTAGTTCCAGGAAGCCACTACTATCAACCACACTGTAAAATTATGCCCCCCTTTCTCGTTTCTTTCTGTGGTGTAAGACGACTTGAAACTTGGAATGGTTTCTATTACAACGCTTCTTCATTTTCCACACGAAGTCCTCGAAATTAATCCTTTTCTCGAAAACTCTGTATTCGTCCTTTATTTTTATTTTTCATCTCTCTATTTTTTTTTTGCTCAAACACTATCCGGGATATAATGAAGCCACAGGGACATGGAAGAAGGAACAGTAAAAAAAAGCGAAAAACTACGACAACAAACACAAATGAAGAATTTAAGGATGTTGCAACTTTTAATGAGGTCGACATTAGAAAAATTCCCACTGCACTGCACTGCTGGAGATGGAAAGAAAAGAAGAAGCAGGGGGGAAGGCTGGAAGTTTATATGTACCCTCTAACTAACCTAGCATATGACACCGACACTATGTGCCCAGGGAACAGGAACAAACGGTAAAACTATTAGCTAAGAGCAGCTTGTCCTGTGTGTTTCCTTGTGGCATCGCGCTGTTTTTCAAAATGGCTGGCGCATAAGGTTGTGTCGTCTAATTAACTTTATCTTAGCCTCTTCAACCAACACGATGCGACGACAACAACGACGACGACGACAAAGACTAAACAAAAGCGGAAGTTCACATAACATATCCTTTTTCGCGAAAGGTTTGGTGTGTATGTGTGTATGCATTTCTTATGTCCCACGTCTTTTTCTTTCTCATTTTTAATTTTTTTGTTTTTTTATTTTAAAATTCAACGGAAATGGGAGTCGAAAAGGCTACAAAACAACAAAAACGAGACGCACAACGATGACGACGACGACGAAGAGGAGGAAGATTCATTTGTGATTGTAAATGTTTACTTAGCGTTGTCCTTTATATAAAAGCAAAACAGTTTTGCCCTGCGACTTCTTGAGTCTTACTCTCTATTGTTCTTGCTTAAGGATTCTTGCTATTTTTGCTACACCGTAATTAACATGAACGCGCTAGGAATAAGATGAAAATGGCAAAAGAATACGGAAATGAAATGCGAAGGAATTGAAATTTATGCGGCAAGGATTAATTCGACTGAGCCTTTTGGTTTTTGTTTTTTTTTTTTTGCTGATGGTTATTTCATGTTGTGTATATGACGTGAAAGTGTAAAGGTCTGACAGAGATGTGACAGTAGTTTTTGTTTTTGTTTTTGTTTTTATTTATTTTTTTTTTTTTTTCGATTGAAAAAATTTCTAAAGGATGTTGGAAATGAGGATTTAAAAAATAAGATGAGTTGAGGAACTTTAAATGGGGCAATTGTGGTGGTTCGTCTCAAAGGTTTAGAATAGGCTTAATCTGAAGGTAAAAAAAAGTTGCTGAATTATGTACTTTGTGAGAGATTTTTGATAGAAATGATTAATTTCTAATTAAGTTCATTTTCAAAACAAGATTAGGGCATTTTTAAAGAGATTCGATATAATTTGACGAAAAGAAATAATATTAATGGCTCTGGGATCTTAGAACCCCGTATTTGGGATATTCAAAAAAAGTAACTAAAAGCCCAGTAAGTGATCGTAAAATTTCCATTACTTTGAATAATTGGTCAGCCATAAGAAGCTTTTTATGAATTTCTAAATAATTGTTCAAAGGTTTTTTGAATATCCCACAAATCCCATAAAAGGCTTTTTATCAATTTTTGTCAAAGGTTTTTTGAATATCCCAGAATTGAAGTGCTAATATCATCTAATGGCTGACTACGAAAAAATCATTAAAAATTCATAACTAATCGTTTATGGTTAAAAACTAACTGAAAATAAATAATTCTCTGTGAAAAATTGCAGAACTCACTGATGGCATAATAATTTTTTGAATGTCCTACAAATGAAGTGCTTATATCTTTTAAGGAAGACTATGGGAAAATGATTGAAATGTCATAAAAATCCCTTATGTTTAAACAATTAATGAAACTATATTGACCTTCTGTGACCAATTGCTGGATTTTCAGATGTGATACTAATTGTTTGAATATCCTAAAAATAATATACTAATTTGAGACCACGAGAAAACTATTTAAAAAACATAACAAATAAACAGTAACTGAAACTTACTGATCTTTTAGTGTCCTTTAAGACAGCATACCTATCTTTTTTTTGAATATCCCACATATGGGGTTTTAAGATCCCAAACTCAATATTAAAAAAATATTAAAATTTTGTAGGAACATTTTCCGCATAAAATTTCATTCAATTCTGAAATTCAAAATACATATCTTTCAACCTTAAGGACGGCCTTCAAATTTTAAGATTAAAATTCTCCATAGATATATTTTTTAAAATAAAATTAATTTCAATTAAACTCAATCTAATTTCATGAAGTAATTAAATGGCCAGCAGAATTCCTTTGAAACATCACAAAACAAGGACCTTACCCTTTTTTTCTTTTAAATTTATAAAAGAAAAAAAAGAACAAAAAAAACACCAGCATGACTTATTCCAGAGTGCAAGGATTTCATTGCATTGCTGCCATCTTAATTATACATTCAAATGCAGACAAGCGTGCGTTCTGCTATTACACTGCGAGAGAATCTGTTTTGTTCTTCAAAACTTACAAAGATAGGTAGATAGGTAGGTACTATTCAGGAATTTAAATAAATGTTTTACCGCCAAGGAAGATAGTTGCCATGATTATTCTAAGTGAATTTCCCAAGAAGTCCTTCTTGAAGATAAAAAATAAATTTCATTAAAAAAAAATACTCTGCGCCACACAAAATTCTTGACGAGAAAGATGGAAGATTTTTTTTTTTTAATTTTTTTTTGTCTTCCACGTAGCAAAGGAGACCTTCTGTTTCTAATTAATATTCAAAGGACACCGAATCGTATAATGGAAGAATTTCTAGTTTTATATCTTCTCATTAACCGCGTTTGGCTTTATATATTTTCTGGATGTCATTACAATTCAATATGCTGCTCAAAATAAAAGCAAAAAAAGGATGAAAAATTTAGCCCCATAAAGCAATTCAATCATATTAATTTTTTGAATTGAATCTGTTTTTGGGATTTAAATCAGATTAAAAAAAAATGACAAAAAAATAAGAGATATTCTAAAAAGGATAACCTTTAGGATATGATGATCTTTGTAAAGGTATAACATAGGACTAGACAGGACAGGACAGACACCTTAATTGAAGAATGAGAATAAAATACAAAAAAAAAATGTTTTCTCTCTCTTGGTTTTGAAAATGAATCAAAAGAAAGGTGTAAATGTTTAGTCATCCAACTTTAGGATAATTTAAGTGAATGTATACGATGTCCTTTATAGAATCCTTTTTGTTTTTTTTTTTTTTTTGTAGAAAATTTTACTCAATTCATATTTATCTGTCCATTATAATTTAATTTGTTATTCATAAGGGTAGTTGGTATTTTGACATTTTAGACCTAAAAGGATTAGAAAATCATATTTTATGATGAGTAATGTTACTTTAGGAGAAAATTGGTAGATTAAAAAATCATTTTGATATCTCCTTGATGTTTGTATTTTAATAATTTAAAAGACTACAAAAAAAAGAAGAAAATAATTTAAATTGGATTTTGAATTTGATGCTACATATTTGGAGAGAATTAAATAAGCCTTTAGACAGATTAAGAGTTTTTGGGGTTTATTTGAATGAAATGAAAAATTATATTTGTCTTTGAAATTTAAGGTGTGTGTATTTTATGACAAGTTATGATTCCAAAGAAAATCGATATACTTATATAATTTATTCAAACAAGACAGACAAGACAACTGTAGCTGAAGAGAAGACGAAGTATGAAATTACAGTACCGGAATTTTTTAATTTCGTTTAGATATGTGTGTGTATAGGGACGAGTCCTATTTCAATTAGAATGTTTATTTGAATAGCTGTTTTTGATATTTTCAAAAAAAAATAAGTTAAAATTTGTTTTCTGCCTAAATAACGAGTTTTTTAACTTCAAGCTTCTAGTAGTCAAAAAATATGTATGACAGCAAAATTATTCCTTTTTTGTGACATGAAGCCCACAAAATTAGAATTCAAATAAAAAAAATAAATATTAGTTATTTCGTCGCAAAAAATCAAAAGCATTTATTAAAAATTTAG
Source organism: Epistrophe eligans (assembly GCA_951394125.1). Taxonomy (NCBI): domain Eukaryota; kingdom Metazoa; phylum Arthropoda; class Insecta; order Diptera; family Syrphidae; genus Epistrophe; species Epistrophe eligans. The sequence continues at coordinate 109,493,000 of OX596028.1, forward strand.
ATTTAGGGTGTACCTACTTTTTAAAATGTGCTTAAGACGTCAAAAAAAGTTATGCACTGAATTTCAGCTTCCTTCTTGGATTTGTTTCGAATTTATTTCTTATATTTTTATTTAATTTTCTTGAGCGCTTATGGAGAATGTCAAAAAAAAACAACGTTAACCTGATAAAAAGTCCTTTCTACCAAAAACCTAACTTTTTCCAAAAATACCAAAATTTTATCAAAATCGTTTTTAAGAAAAATAAAATTTTCCGAAACAATTCTTTATAATTTAACTTCCCGAAATTTTGTTAAAAAAAAAATTTAAAAAATATTCATACATTTCAAAATTAAATTTTATTTAATCGTAAGTTTGTTTATATTTTTAAAGGAAAAGTTAAGTCATAAAATGTTTTAAAATCTCCCTGTTGTTCCCTGAACTGTGTATGTGGTTGATTCGTGTTTCTGGAACCAACAACCCAATTAAGAAACTGGCAGCAAAAAAAAAAAAAAAAAAACAAATTGTTTAAAATCTGTCTGATGTAGAAAATTGATGGCATTTGCTCATTCACATAAATTGAATTGAAATTAATTTAAAATATTCTTGTATCTGTCAGATTTGTAAATCGAATTTAATTAAGCATCAATTAAATAGAAATCTCCCCAATCCTTAATATAGATGCATACATTGAGTTTGTTAATTAAAATGACTTTCTCAAAATATTTTTTTAATTAAAATTGTATAAGTAGATTCCTTGCCTGAAGTTAGACTTGCAGTAATTAATTACAATACACGAGTATGTAGGATACCAAGTGTTGATACACTCACTACATATCAGATGTAAAAAAATATGCAAGACTGGATCGCACTAATTTGCTCTTGAGGTAAACAACTTATGTATAGTTTCATTTTTACAAAAAAAGATTAAAAAAGTCAAAGGTAAAAATAAAATAAATTTTTAGACTTTTTTTTTTGCTTGAAAAAAAAATATTTTAATTTTTTTTTAAATGCAATATTATTTAAAGTATTCAGAAGCACTTGATTGAAATTTTATATCAAAATCATTCAAGCTTCTAAAAAGCTATACGTGAATAACTAACATATAAGATAATTTTTTTTTTTTCAAAAAACGTCAAAATCATTTCGTAATGCAATTTTTTGTCACTTTTGTTATTTATTACTTTTAGTATCTTTTTTGACATAAATTATATTTTTATTGAATACTTTATTCTTTCTACTTCTGCTGAGAATGGCGGATAAAGTTCGTTTGTCAGGCTTTTTGAAATGTTCTAACCAGCTGCCAGATTGAACGAAGTAGATAAGTTTTCGTTGTCTGTATTTGATAGATTTGATACTTTGAATTCGAAATTCATCTCTCTAGGGAAACCTATAAAAATTATCTGTAACAAATTTGATGCAAATCGATTTAACCGTTTAGGTTCTAGCTCAAATCAAAGTAGACGTACAGGCGACCAGGCCGGAGGGTAATATTACGAAACTCAAATTTTTGGACTTTTCCATTATAGTGTTGTTGATTACAACCTTGAATTTTTTTGACACGAAACAAATACTTGCCCTACAGAGGAAGTAAAAAATATTCCATACGCCTAAGTGAACAATAACTTAGTAGACATTTTATTCGAGTAATTTTACACCGACAAAGGTGAAGAAAAACTCGGAAGACAGTCAATGATTTTAGCTCTCTCGAGTTATTGGTAAAAAAAAAACAAAATAGTTTACCAGTTGAAAATTACCGTTACGTTATTTATATGCGATAGACAGATACTACTAAAGGGTGGGCCATCTATTGGTTTCTTTTTAAATCGTAGGTTATTTTGACACTGACAGCTGTTTCCCGCTCGAAATCTTGACAGAAAGTCAGTATTATACCTTTGCGGAACGAAATGAGTCGCTTTACGCTTGAATAACGTTGGGAAATATTGAAAGCTGAGCAGCTTCAATTGGACAACGATTTAAGGTGAAAAATCATATTTTCTGACGAGGCGCATTTACATCTCGGCGGCTACGTTAAAAAAAAACAAAATTTCCGTATCTAAGGTTGGAAAAACCCAAACGTTACTTTAGAGAAGCTAATGCTTCCACAGAGAGTGACAGTTTGGTGCAGATTGTGGAGTGGTGGTATCATTTTTGACCATTTTTCTTCGAAAATAAGGCTGGGAACAACGTTTCAGTCAACGATGGGCTTTACAGAGCCATGTTAACAGATTTTTTTTTTTTTACTGAAATTGAAGAAGAGGATTTAGACGACCTCTGGTTCATGCAGGATGGCGCGCCATGCCACAATCGATTTTTTGCGCACCAAATTCCCAAATCGTGTTATCAACCGTCTTAGCGATGCCAATTGGCCGCCTCGGAGCTACGATTTCACCCCTTTGGACTTTTTTTTTTGTGCGGAACCGTGAAGGACCAATGTAGTAATGCCAACAATCCGGTAACGATTCAAGCACTTAAGGCCAACATCATCCAAGCAATCCGTGAGCTACAGTCCGAAATCATCAACAAGGTTTTGGAAAATTGGAGGGACAGAATGCGCTACTGCGTAGATAGCCAAGGCAGCCACTTGAACGAGACGTTGTGTTCTATAATTAGTGGGAATGTTTGTTCTTACTAACAAAGCCATAATACATGGAAAAAAATTAAATTTTGTTCATTTTATTGCATTTCTAAAAAGAAACTTGTATTTGGCCCATCCGTTATATAATCAACTTTTAGATTCGTAAAAATAATCGAACGCGAGATTTTTATTAAACCTGACGTTGTGATTTGTTTTATCATCAATTTTCTGTCTGTCTGTTTGTCTGTCCGTCTAACTGTCTGTCTTTTCCTCGACCTACAGCATGAAACACCGAAACGATTTTCTTCAAACTTTGTACTCAAGGTTACTGAGTAATTCCTAGAAGGAGAAAAAGTTATGTTTTCCAAAAATAACGGTAATTGCCATACAAACCTTAAAATTTTATCGAAAACGTCAAATCAACGTCAAATGCTCGTAATTTTTGACGCAGATATTGCATCGCCAAAATATGTTATCATCCTGCTATGCCCAAAATCTGCTTGATCAACGTCAGTCAATTTACTTGAAAAGAAATTCGACGCTTATTTAAACGCTCTTTGGTTTTTAAATGTCGTTAAAACGATTTTTTTGACTGCAGAGTTGTACCCCGAAAATGATGTTATCGAACATATGACGCATCATAACTTTTCTTTTAACGTTTCGCGTTTTTTTTTCAGCCAACGCAACTATTCTAATAGTCAGGGAGACAATTTTGTAACAATTACCAATCGGTAGCTTTTAAAAAAGTGATAAAAACCGATAATTTTTTATCAAAAAATTTACTAAACCATTTATATAGTTGCCATTCCCGGTTGAAATTTTTACTGAGCATACCTAAATTTAATCAAAAAGAATTTTTTTGGTTGTGAAAGCCAAATACCTATATAAAGAAACCACCATGACATTTTTAAAGAAACCTCCTCAACCGCACAAAGTATTTATAGCTAAAATATAAATTTTACAACTTCTAAAACGCTTTAATGTCCTGCGGTCTATTTGGACATTTTTTTTTTCACCCCCTCCCTCAATAACACCACCCTACGTATTATAAAAAAAACATAACAAAATACATTGCTCCACACAACTGTTCAAAAATAAATAAACGATTCCCCTAACGTATTTCCTGCCACTAGACATCTGTGCTCGACCAACGACGACGACGTACTCTCGTATTCATCGGACGGAAGCGGCTGATGGTGAGTAGTCTGTGTTAAAGGCCAACATTCTTATGTAATGAGCCTCTTTTAGCTTGGATATTACTTTGTCGACGACAAGAGTGTTTTGTTACAATCAAAACAGGACATCACAAAAAAATACAAAAAATTATTGTTACAAATGAGAAAAAATACAAAAAATGTATTGGTGGACATGGACGTCGGTCTCGTGAGTCGTCCACTTGATTCTGTTGTGTTCTTTGCTTTAAATACAAAAAACATAGAAAACTCCCCTTACCTACGCGTAGGCATATACTTTGTGGGGATTTTCATGTGATTTGATTTTCACGGTCTTCCCCCCCCACATTCCACGGCCCACCTCCTCACCGCAACACAAACCATTTTAAGCCAATTATATTATTGTTTCTGGAGTATCTTTTAACATTGAACGGTTTTATTTTAAAATGTATATAAAAACAATAGAGAATCAAATTTGCATTTAAATTACTTGAACTTGAAGGGTGCTTCGTGGAGGAGTTTGTTTTTTGTTCCTTACATTTTTTTTTTTTATGTGTATATCTCTGTTAAGGTAGGTTTAATGTATATTTAATACTTTGGTCCTTTGAAGGGTCTTTTCTTTTTGTTAGAAAATGACTCTCTTAGATCTCTGATCAACCATCAAAGGTCTTCAAGTTGCAGCTTAATTTTTTTTTATTTTTAAATATTATGTATAGAGGTATCTTTATAGAGTTTTCATTCGCCTATCGTCCTTTCTTTTTTAGTGGGGTTTGGTGTTCTCACGTTGTTGTTGTCGTCGTTATCGTTATCGTCATCGTCATTGCTGGTTGTTTCATTTCGTTTTGTTTCGTTTCGTTTCTTTTGAAGTTTTGTCCTTATTTGTTGTTGTTTTTGCCATCGTCATAGTTGTTTGTTTTTTGCTTTTTGTTATCGCTCCCCATTAATCGATGTAGACAAAGCAAATTAAAGGACAATAAATCCTTCAAAGTTTGTTTGGATTTATGTTTCGTATTCTTCCTTGTTTTGTTTTTTTTGTTTTTAAATGTCGTTTTCTTCTAGTTAGGGTATTATAAGATTTAAAAGAAACTTTTTGATACAGAGAACTTGCTGTTTTTTTAAATTATGAGGGCAGGAGCCCGACAGGAGAGTACTTTAAGAGTTTTCCCATCAAAAGCAATAATATGCCGCATTGACCTTAGACTCGGAAAAAACTTAAAACGACGAATTTTTTTAAGTAACGCAGAATTGTTTTTTTTTGTTTTTTTTTTGTTTTTGTTCTGTGAAATATAATTTTCTTAAATATAGAAAAAGGGGAAAGTGGAAGAGGGAGAGGAGATGAGAGACTTGCACCATTTGAAATATTTTACGCATTTTAACTGAAAATCCTAAATAAATTTCTGTTTTACATGATATAAGAATTTTTCATTTAAAAATTGATACAAAGTTTCTGACCATATTCAACTGACAAATAAAAAAGGTTGCCAGACCACCGGTTTTGTAGGCCTTTTTCGATCGGTTAGTTATCACTTTTTTAATAAACAGACCCACAGGGCTTAAAGAGTAAAGTTCAGAAAAATCTAAAAATCAAAATATGAACGGTTAAAAAAAATTGATTTTTAAGAAATAGTGGTAAATCAGGATGAATGAAATATTTTTCAACAAGTTGTAAGAAAAATATTTCAATAAAAAAAAAGTTTTTAAGTTGTTTAAACAACGAAACGTCGGAAATGAAAAAAAATGTCTACCCCAATGAAATATTAGAAAAACAAAATAAATGCAATGTGGTTTAAAGTTTTATGATAAAGGAAAAATATAGCGTAAAATGCAACCAATGAAAATTTGATTTCTAGCTCACTTCTGTTTTTTTTTATTGAATTCTTTAAAATATTCTGTCTGTTTTCTTTTAGTGCGTGAAGGACATTTTAATATGAAATGCGTTTTTAAAGCACAAGCGTTTGTTAGCAAATCATTTGCTTAATGCCTCTTTACCTATTCCTACATCTGGTATATCATTGCGACGTGAAAATATAGAAAAAAAAGAAAATAATTAGATGTGTCATTATTAAAAAAAAGAATATGAATGTGAAAATAAAAAACATAAAAATAGACACACAGCAAAAAAAAAAAAAAAAGACAGACACATACATAAATATTCAAAAAGAAACGCATGAATTGCAAATAAAGCCGAGGGGAAGTCATATTATCTCCATATATGATATGAACCATGAACCAATGAATTTGTTATTGCGTGCAAGCTTTGCTTTCATCAGGACACCATCATCATACCATTACCTTTCCTCCTTTCTCCATATATGTATATACGTCTGTACGGAATATAATACTCGTACGTTCAAACACATAATAATCTAAGGGGATGTCCTCGATATTTATATTTATATACAAATCTGACTGACTGATTGAGTGAGCGAGTGAGTGAGTGACTGTGGGCTCAGGTTGCTATAGATAGATCTCTCAGAATCTGTGCGAATGAAATCTTTCTAGCCTAATAAAGCCTCAAGCTGAAATTAGAGAATACTAATGAGTTTGACATCCAATCGGGCTTAATAAAATATAACAGCAGTGTGTTGTGTTGTGTATATGCCTGTCAAGGATTGTGTTCCTTTCTCTTGAGATAATCTCCAAGGATAAAGGAAAAGGAAATGATATTTTAAATGTTAAAGAGAAGGGAAAAGTAGATTATGAAAGACAAATGATTGCTATATAACTGAGGTACATTGATATGAGTTTATATAGAATATAGCTATATAGCCCCTTGACAGCAGACAATAACTGAAGAGAGTGTGTTTAGAAGAGATTGCTCATTATGGTTAAAGTGTCATTCAAAAAGAATTTAAAAAAAACCTTTGAAAAGGAAAATAAAAGTGATACGAGGGGTGAGAAGAAGGGAGACGACTATTAAAATATCACTTTGACTGGTGCAATCAATCATTTAAAAAAAATATATACCCGGGTAGTGGGAAGCAGTATAAGAGCTAGGTAAAACATTCAACATTCATGCTGTACGGCTTAAGAAAAAACTGGTTTACTGGAAAGTGGAAGACATTTGAAGAATCATTTAAAAGAAAACACAGACAAAATTTAAATATATGGTAAGGAACACCAGAGCCACTTAAAACTTTCAACATTCGTGTTGTACGGCTAAAGAAAACAATATCTTTACTGCGAATTTGTGGGTATTTTTATAATCATTTTTTAAAAAATTAAAAAAAAGTAAATGGGTAATTCTAAGTCAGGTTAAACGTTCAATATTCGTGTTGTACGACTTAAGAAAAAAATTCCTGTACTGTAAAATGGTGGGCATTTCTAGGATCATTAAAAATATATGGCGAGTTAAAAGATTCAACATTCGTGTCGTCCGGCTAAGGAAAAAAAACTTTCTACTGCGAATTAGTGGACATTTCTAATATCTTTTGTCACAATAAATATATATACAGTTACAGGCAATAATTAACGTAAGAGCCAGGTTAAATTTTTTTATCATTCGTGTTGTACGGCTAAAGAAAAAAAACTCTTTACTGCGAACTTGTGGGTATTTTTAAAATCATTTGTTAAAAAATAAAAAAAATAATAGACGGGTAATGAATATGGGAGCCAGGTTTAAGCATTCAACATTCGTGATGTATGGCTTAAGAAAAAAAATTCCTTTCCTGGAAACTGGTGGACATTTGTAGAATCATTAAAAAAAAAAAAACAAAAAAAAATTAAATATATGGTTAAAAACACCAGAGCCACTTAAAACAATCAACATTCGTGTTGTACGGTTAAAGAAAAAAATATCTTAGCTGTCAACTGATTGGCCTTATACTCGAATCATTTTTCAAAAAAAAAAATGTACCTACACATTTATGTATATGAGGGATATGGCAAAGAACAGTGGAGCCAAGTAAAACATTAAACATTCGCGTTGTTTGGCTTAAGAAAAATTCTCTTTACTGGAAAACTGGTGGACATTTCTAGAATTATCAAAAAAAAAATATATATATACATACATACATATGTATATGACAAGGATCACCTGAGCGAAATAAAACATTTAACATTCGTGGTGTACGATTAAATAAAAAAAACTCTTTAATGCGAATTAATGGGCATTTCTAAAATCATTTGTCACAAAAAAAATATATACGTTTAAAAGCAATAATGAAAATAAGAGCCAGGTAAAACTGTTTTCATTCGTGTTGTACGGCTAAAGAAACAAATCTCTTAACTGTTATTGAGCTACAATATGAAAACAAATTTTTCCTCTAAGGAATGACTTAAAAAATTCTATGTACAACATTTTAAGAATTTTTTTCTTTATTTCAACTTGCATCAATTTTTAGTAGATTTTTAAAAATAAACCACAAAATTTTGTATTCAACCTTTTCATTATATCCTCTTTTACATAAGATAACATAATATTTTATAGCTATTCAACATAAACCCAACAAATATTGTCGTGTCGTCGCGTTGAATATAACCATGCAGTTATGTATACCGCGAAATGTCCTTTGATACCCGCATATTCCCTACCAACGTGTCCGCTGAAAACGCAAACACTATTTCAACCTCTATCCATTAGCACACTCGTTTAGATCAAAGGATAACCCCCATTGAGTAGCGAACGCTAAATGCTTCCTGCATAACATTGCTGTGCACATTTTTTTTTTGTTTTATTATTGTTTATTGCTCTAGCGAGTGTTAGTCAACACCGCGTTCGTCGTCATCGTGGCAGAGAGTCCTTTATCCCCTTTCATTTCATATATGTAAGTACAAACTATATATGTACACACAATACACATAGCAACGACACAAGGATCCATATCCTTCCTACGCCATATACACGAGGCCTATATGTAAATAAGTTTTTGGCCCCTCGAATATGTGGTCTATCATTTACTGCCACCTAGTAACACAAATCAGATAGAAAAAAAAAATAATAAAAAATAAACGTGCTTAAAGGCCCCTAGGAGAGAGACAGGTAAATATCAACACTAACATATAGCGAACAAAATACGGCCTTAGTGGGAAATAATGGGGAGGGGGAGAGGTATTGAAAGGGGACACTAAGTTTGTTTTTTTTTTTTTTTCAAATTTGTTCTATGCGAGGACACTAGGCAAATAAAAATTGTAAAAAAAAGGACGTGTTTCTTTCCGAATCCAGCCTCAATGAACATCCCCACACATATGGTGTCCGTTCATTGAGGTGGGTATTGAGGTAGAGGTAGAGGTAGAAGTATAATGTTCTGGGACTGGCATGGTAATAGCATTCTGAAATAACGAGGTGCAAAACGAGAGATTCCAACATATTTGCATGTATAGGTATATCTTTTGGGATACCTCTACAAATATGTAGATATGTATGTAAAAAAAGGCTTCATCTATAAAAGAGCAACCATGAAAATAACAAAAAAAAAAATAAATAAAAATAAAAGAACATCAGCAACAAACTGGGTGTGGCGCCGAGCTACTGCTGTAGGACCAAATGAATGTATCCAATTCAACTGAATATTAATTAAAATTGCAACACAAAATAAGAGAACCATAGCTATAATAAATATTTCACTGTACATACATTGTTTTTTTTTTGTTTTTGTTTTTTTTTGAATCGCGAACATCCAACCACACACTTTTTTTGAAAGTATAAAAGCTGTAAAAGCCTTTTTGGCTATTTCCAAGTCAATGAAATAATAAAAAATAAAAAAAAAAATATTTGCGTTGTCGGTGCAAATTTATGGCAGGAAGGTATTTAGGTTTTTGTGATAGAAAAATTAGCCTTGTTGTTTTTTTTTTTCTTTTTTACTTTTTTATTATTTTTCTAATCATGAATTCCTTAAAAAAATATTTTTGTTTATGGATAATTGATAGTAGGTATGTAAGATATGTGTATATTCAGACATCTACCTTTTAAGGTAAGGTTTCCCTCCTCCGTTTACGCCACACCTGCCACCACAATCGATGGGTGGAAGAGGTGCTAAGGAGGAAAAGTCATATAACCACAACTAAGACCTCTTAGTAAGGAATAAATTGTATGAGGGTATTTTTAATATTTAATTTGTTGGTACAAAATTAACTCCTTGGTTTTTTGAGGGAATATGGTCACACTGTCAAAAATTATTTTTGTTATAATTCGAAAACTAAGTGGAATTTGGCAATTTTACTTAAATAACTTTTGATAGAAAATTAAATTTTCTGTCGAAATAGGTGGTTTAGGAAATTGTATAAATAAAATGCACAACTGGGTCGCACAAATTTGCTCTTATGTACGATCAAACAGTGGTCACACTGGTTAAACAATATTTTTTGTTATTACGCGAAAACTGAGCGGAATTTGACAATTTTACTTAAATAACTTTTGATAGAAAATTTAATTTTCTCTTGAAATAGATAGTAAAGGAAATTGTATAAATAAAATGCACGACTGGGTCGCACGAATTTGCTCTTATGTACGATCAAACAGTGGTTTTAAAGTCTGAATATTTTATAAACTTATTCATTTGATTTCAAAACATAGGTACCTAGTTTAATTTAAGGTAATATTATGTAAATACAAAAAAAAATTGAGTTTCACTCAAAATATCATGTTCGAAAAATTCCCCTTATTTTCAACATTCATATCGGGCGGAATATACCTAAGTCATTGATAGCCTAAATTTTCACTTATTTCTAGCAGGTGAACGAAATTTCGTTCGGGTGAAGCTCAAAATAGCTTTTAAAATTCCGGGCGAACAAAAAATTTGTAGGTTAAATATTTTTCGGGTAAAATTTATAATAAGGCTGATTGTTAAAAATATATAGAGTAAGAAATAAATTGATTAAAAATCTTCTTGAACTGTTTTAAAAAAATTTAAAATCTTTTTTTATATAAAGTTTTGGAAACATGTATCATGCGAGAAATATATCATGCAAAAAATATATTATGCAAGAAATTTATCATGCGAGAAATATATAATGCGAAAAATATGTTACGTAAGAAATTTATCATGAGAGAAATATATCTTGCGAAAGAAATATTTCATGGGAGAAATATATTATTCGAGAAATATGTACATATATCATGAGAGAAAAAATCATGAGAAAAAAAAAATTATGCGAGAAATACATATATCACGTGAGAATTAATTTTTTTCACGCCCCTGGCGAAGAAGTGACACATCCTCTAAGTGTATTTATGTGATTGTATGAAAATTTGACCCACATCTAAGCCTCTTATCTCGTCGACTTACAACGCGTACACAGGAATGGTAGAGAGTTGTAAGTCCTTAAGACCTGGTTCTGCACAAGCTATTACACCATCAATTTATAATTATTTTATTTATTGTTCAAGGCTATCGTGGATTAATTGATCAAACTTCTACGAAGATTTTGTCACTCAACTCTCCACAGAATTTTCATTAAAAAAAAAACCTACCATGTCATGTCATTTTTTTAACATAATCTTTTAATTTATTCAAATGATTAATCATAAATAAAGCTGACTTGTTGTCAAAAAAAAAACAGCATTTAATATGTTCCTTCAAAAACTTTCCCTAACTGTGATGCTTCATCATCGTCATCAGTGAAAATATCTCTCCATTGCAAATGCGGCAAGTGCCAACGCATATCCAAGAACCAACACCAAAAAGGCTGAATACAAATCCTCAATCGTTAAGGAGTTTTCCTGTGCCCCATTGCCGCTGCTGCCACCACCACCGCTGCCAAACTTTATTTCATACAACAACTCAAGATTCTTCCAATGCTGCAGCAGGCCAGCCTCGAAAATGCGATAGTTGAAGTCATTGTAGTGATTGTAAATGATAGAGCCTCGCGGAACAATGTTTGCTGTGAGGCTGATAACTGGAATGAAAATTGGTGAAAAGTGTAGTAAAACAGTTGTGTGAAGAGTACAGGGATAATACTGAGGTCGTAGTTGTGTGAAAAAAAAAATAAAATAAAATAAAAAAAAAAAACTTTATTTTGTTGGTTTTTAATTAAAAGTTTTACTACATTCGCGTGGTGGTTTTGCAAAAGCAAATCCTATTTGATTCACAACAACCAACGGTGTAATTGAAAATTTAACTTTAAAGCCAAATGCGCGGCGGTATATATGTATGTAAATAAACGGACAAGGGAAGCAAGGAAGGCAGGCGGTAGCACTACGATTTTGTTGTATGCATTAAAAAGGTATTTGTGCGAAGTCTATTGGATTTTTTCGGTTCGGTTAGTGATAGTTGAAATTTGGTTTGAATGTAAAAGTGAGTATGAGACAGAGCGCGGAGCGGGTTTTTCGGATTTCGTGGGAATAATTGTAAATTGGAGTTTAAAAGGTTGTGAAAAAGGTTGCAAAGTTTTTGACACCCTACCGGATAGAATTGTTTTGTTCCAAAAAAAAAGGGAAAAGTTTTGTATATTGGAAAATAACACTGAATGGCTTTAGGTTAATTAGTTTAAATAGTTGATATTGTTGTATTTTAAGCTCTTCATTTGTATTTAAATTAAGAATTGTTTTATTTGTGTTAATCAATAAGCGTTTAGCTGGATTTGAATAACCTTTTATTTATAGCTAAATGAGAATACGAAAAATTGAAAAATATGTATTCTATAGCTAATTCTTCTTGCTACTTTAGTTTTTTTTTTTTAAAGACGGAGAATAGAGGAAGTCTTATTATCTGATCTGGTTCTGGAGCCGAAATCACGAAAATTAAAATCTCTTATTACGAAATCTCGCAAATACAAAATCCCCTTTTTGCTATTTCGCAAATAATAAATCCCGCTTTTTAGAATCTCGCAACATTAGAAATCTGCAAATTAAAATCTCTTATTACTAAATCTCGGAATTAAAAAATTCCGATTTTTTGCAATCTTCCAAAAACAAAATCCCTGTTATTGCAATCTCCCAATTAAAAACCCGCTAACTAAAATCTAAAAACATTAAAATCTAGCATTTGAAATCTCACATTATGAAATCTAGCAATTATAAAATTCCACTTTTCATAATCTCGCAATAACAAGATCCCAATTATAAAAACACGCTTTTCGCAATCGCAAAAACTCACAAACAAAAATTTCGCAAATTGAAATCTTGCATTCCGAATCTCGCAATTATGGGCTTCATAATCTCGCAACAATAAAATCCCAATTACAAACAACCGTTTTTCGCAATCAAAAAAACATGCAAATGAAAATTTCGCAAATTAAAATCTCGCATTCAAAATCTCACATTACGATATTTTACTTTTAAAAATCCGACATATGCTTATGGCAAAAGTTTTTTTGAAGAACAATATGCGAGATTTGATTTTGCTAAATTTCTGTTAATATTTGCGAAATTTTTTTTTGGGTGCCAGATGTAAATGTAAAATTATATAAAAAAATGGGATTTTTTAATTGCAAGATAATAAAGTACTGATTTGGGAAATTTTCAAATAAAGCGAGATTTCATTATTTGATATTTTGATTTGCGAAATTTTATTTTTTAGCCCTTCCAATGAAATAAGCTTCAGTTTCCTAGCATTGTTCTTAGATTTAGATAGATTCCTTAACTATTTCGAAGTTTCTGATATCGATAGTCTAAAATAAATCCCTTCTCACATTTCGATTTTATTTAAAAAGCTGTGAAGAATTTAAGAAAGCTTTAAACATTCTTTACTTCCTACCAAAGCTATTTATCCAAATTGACTTAAATCTTAAACAATGTACTTGCCCTAAACGCATATAAATATAAAGAAGATAAGAGAATTTACCAAAGTCAATAACAAAAACAAAAAAACACACCCTCAGTCGCTTCATCAGAAACAACAAAACCAAATGACTATAAATATATACCCCAATGAGCTCTATCATATCAATGTCATACATACATACATATGTATAACTCCCAAAATATACATACATACATTCATATATACTCGTTTTACCACTCTCTCAAATAACAAATCCCTCCCTTTAAATACTTACAAAACGGTTTTGTCTTATGATAGGAATATGTCTGTTCTGTCAAATATTTTGTCTTCTCCAGCAAATTATCTGCCATAGAGATCACCATAAACATATCCTTTTTATTAGGATGAAGTACTCTTTGGAAAAATTCATCTCTTGATACGCCTTTCAATTTCTTGAGCAACAGTTGAAACATTTCATCCGAGGGGAAAAGTTTTTTTGAGTTTCTTAAAAGAAAAAGTTTTTGTTTTTTTCTTTTTTTTTTAAATTCAACAAGAAAAACTCACCCCTTTAAAAAGTACACAAAGTCATCGAAAGCATAAACATCACTAAAACGACTCCTTTGAATGACATCAAATGGGGAATCATAATCTTTGACATACATTGGGTTAAGAAACCCCATGACTATTTCAGCATTGAAGAGTGTTCCAAAAAGGATGCAAGTTAGAAGCCAACATGTTACGATAAACCTCATTGATAACTTATCGATGGGAAATCTTAAAGACTGTCCAATATAAACCGATGCAAGTTCGAAGACCAAACGAGACATTTTCAATTCCATTTGAAGGACTTTTTTTATAAGCCCAGCTAATGCAACAACCGAGACCAATACCACTAGGCTTAGGAGTCTTACCCAACTGCAAGCTATCCGCATGACAATTTTATACTGTGGAACACGTCCTGACTTCGGTATCATAAGATTGCATTCTTTGAAATTAAGAGGTGACAGGAAATCAAAGAAATTGGAATTGTCATAGCTTCGCGGAGTAAGTGTGAGATCTCCAAGACCTTGAACAAGGTCATTTCCAATTCCAGGATGTACAATTGATGATGTAGAATTTACAAAAACCTCAAAGCCAAAATCGATATCCTTGGGAGTATAAGTTAAAAGAGTTGCATTAAAGAACTCAGCAAAAGGTTTCTGAACAAAGTAATAAGTTCCAATTTTCTTCGAGCCATTTTTCCAAATGATACTTTGTAATCCTGGATAAACGTCAATCTGAGGAACACTTAAAGGAGCTCCGTAAAAATTTGCAGCTCTGTCAATGGCAATAAGATGTTTGTAATCCTCAGCAAGATAACGAATAAGAAAACTTTTCGTAAACGGATTGAAACCATAAATAAATGTCCCATCGAGTACGAATACATTTAACAATCCCATCATCATCCATAATTCACGAAACATCCCCTCCCAACAAGGAGTAGCACCATCATCATCACCAGGAGCATCATCATCATCATCATCATCATCATCATCATTCGCAATAAAATGCAATGCAACGACAAGAATTTTCGATCGTTTGACAATAATCTCCTGTGACAGTTGATCCCGTAAAATTGGTATCACATTCTGACAGCTGTCATCGGTAAACATGATGAGCACAAAGTTATCGGGAAATACCGAACGAATTGGATTTTTTAACTTCTGTTGATTGTGATTTTGAATGAAACTGGAGAAGTCACCTTGTGCACTCACATAACGGGGATAAATCATTGCACCAATGACATTATCACCTGTGGCGTCGTCGTCGTAGTCGGTGGCGCTGCTGATGGTGGAATTTAAGATGACATAAATGTCATACGGCTGCCAGTAGTCAAGAATTCGATTAAGAATTCGTGCGAAGTCAACAGCAATAGCAAAACTTGATGGTGATACACATGATATCATATACAAATGGATAACGAGGTATTTCACGACAATAACGACACCGCCGCTAACAACGGTACTCATAGTTTTAGTTATAAAATAGAAATGACATTTATTTGGTGTTGCTTTTTTTCGTTATTGTGTGTGGCCTCTTAATTAGTTGATATTGAATAAAAAGTGGGTTTGGCTTTTTTTGTTGTTGTTTTTTTTTTTGAGAGCAAATAAATGTCCCAGACAAAATAACAAGGACATTTTTTTGTTCAAATATTCAGTGTGTGCAAAAGCTATTACGTTATGTTATAGAGGCGGTGTAGATAGTTTGACATTTGCCAAACATAATTGATTGTTATCGCAAAAGGGGTTGAATATTTTTTGACATGGACTCATATTTGACAAAGACAATTTTTTAAGGTTAAGCCTTATCGATGTTCAAAGTTTTACATTGTTTTGGTTTTAATCTACGGTCAAAGGGAACGAAATGTAATAAGAAAGATTTGTCCTTTTTTTGGATTTAATACAAGGAATGTATAGTCCTCCTTGGCGTATTGTTGAAAGCCTTGGTCTGGGATTAAAACACAGCCTTTTTTTAGGAGTACTAAGAGCATATATAAGTTTCAAAACGTCAAACAACTATTCATCCGCATCTGGAACGCATCCCAAATGGTTGCATCAATTTGACATTTGCGAACGCCATTTATTCGGCTTTAAATGAAAGAGCGGTTAAATGTCTAATTAATGGTAATTTGTTTCGTTGCAAAAAAAAAACAATCAACAATAGAAAAATAAACTTACTTCGCTCGAAACTTCATATTTTTGTTTCACTTTTAAACATCAAATTGACAAATGAAAGCATCCAAACAAAATAAGTGATATTGCGAATCACTGAAATTTGGGAAGCGTTTAGAAATAGAAACTCATGACAAGAAAATTGGGATGCGTTTGCTGCTCAGTTAATGCAAATTACTAACGTTTAAGAAGCGTTTAGAAAATTTTAACAACTAAATTGGATGCAATTGCTGCACATCGTTGACGTTTGGGATGGGTTCGGAAATTCATGACTTTTCCACAATTTTTTCTTTTGACTTTTGGAACTCATGACTTTACATCAATTTTTGAACTTAGTCTATCTGATTGCACGATAAAGTGTCTCTCATCTTAATTGTAGGTCCCCTCCATTCCTATCAAGTGACAACACGAATACAGGGATGGTATGAAGGGTAAATCACTAGGTTCTGATTCTCTATGAATATTTTTGTTGAACTTCGCAGTATCTACATAAGATTGGTTTATATTCAGACAAATTTTGATTAATTTTAGTAATTTTTACAAAAATTTTAAAAATTCATAATATAATTACACTTTTTTTTAAAAGAAAATTAAAGTCAAATCTTGACTTAACCCAAATAATCCAATTTAATTTCTTCATTAGAATTCCATTTGCGTATATAGTCAAGTACCTACATATACATATATACCTTCAAAGTCACACCCTTTAAATGTTATACCAAACACCAACACCAAAGTTACACTCAGGTCTCACCTTAGCTCTTTTTACTTTGATGAACTTTTGTTTTTCTTAAATTAATTCCAATCTAACGCTGCATCATCTTAAGCTCTAAAAAGTTTTGTTTCTTGTAAAGTTTTTCGATTGAAATTAAATCGCGGCCAAACCTCATCATCATAGCAAAAGGTACCTACCTAGTTTTTCCCTACTTGCTCCTTCAAACATCACCGGAAGCTTGTTAATTTTTATTTATTTTTTTTTTTTTCACACTTTAATTTTATATAGTTTCATCGACGAAACATAAATAGGCTGAGGACTCTCCCCTATTTCCAACTTTCGGCCAAACTTTATGTGCATATATATCGTACATCCAGCCCCAAACGAATTCGTGCGTAAAAATCCGTAGAGGGGAAGCGAAAAAAAAATTATGTTATCCTTAATTTCAGTCAATTAAAGGAGCTGTATACAAGTTTAACCAAAAGGGCGGTTGAAATAAAATTAAAAAAAAAAATAAAACAAGGATGTTGAAAGAAAATTTGGGGCAAATCAGTGGGACCATCAGCGAAGAAAAAGAAAGAAACAACCAGCAACAACAACAACAAAAAATGCATGTAATTATGTTGAATTATTAAAATGTCCTGGGGATTGTGATGGCCGCCCTGCCTCTATGTTTCGTCCAGCTTAACATTTTTATTTGAGTAATAATTCCTTTTAAAAAAAAATTACTATTCGTCTTTTGTTTGGTCTTCGCGCGGAAGGAACAAGAAAAAGAAAAGCAGTGTTTTCTACCTAAAAGACCAAGAAATTCTCGCCCCTGTATAATTTAATTTTCTTTTTAAATTTTGGTTTAGAAAAAAAGTTTCTCTACACCATCCCTACGAAACGAAGTTTCAGTAAATTGTTCTTGAAATTCCTTCCGAATACCAATAGAGGGTGGAGGACATGGAAGAAGACCAACACAACACAACACAACACTAATGAAGAAACATATTTCAATTTAATTAATTATGTGTCTGTTTTTAGAAATAAAAAAAAGAAAATAAATAAATACTAAATTAAGGGAAATTATTAGAATTTTGTACCTATATTTAATTAAGGGAACTTAAACAAGTATGTTTTGAAGTTATATGGATTTATTCTCTTTATTAAGTACCGAATGAAACTGAATAAAAAAGAATCCTGAGAAAGGATCCTTGTGATCCATATATTGATGAATTTATGCACCGGATAAAGGTGACAGGAGATTACGCTAAATATTAAAACAAGATTATAAAAGGAAGAGAGTATCGAGCTAAGAGAAGAGAGGTAAAGAAGATTCGGTTTAGAAAAAGAAGAGGGCCATAAGTGATAAGTGATAAGACAGTGACAGAAAATTTGTATGCAAAAAAGTCTGATTCTAAAATAAGATTAATGAAAGAAGAGAGTATCGAGTTAAGAGAAGAGAAGTAGTGAACATACCGCTTATAAAAAAGAGTGCATAAGCAGCCTTTCATCTAAAATCAATAGAAGAATGCCGGCTACAGAAGATTCGCTTTAAAAAAGTTTGATTCTAAACCAAGATTAGCGAAGAAAGAGAATATCAAGATGAGAAAAGGGATCTCGTAAATACCCGCTTAGAAGTTGATACCAGAATCTCTCGAAGACAGAAGCTTCGTATTCAAAAAAGTTGAATTGTAAAACAAGTTAAGCAAAGGAAGAGACTATCTAGTTAATATAAGTGAAGCAAAGAGAAAAAGAGAAAAAAGATGACATAAATAGTCTTTCACCTGAAGTTGGCATAATCTCTCGATTTAAACCCATTTTTTCAAAGCTTCTTTTTATTTCATATTTTCTAGTTATTAATTCTTTAAAGAAGAATTGTCTCTTATTTTAAAATCTAAGATAAATCTCTTAAATAAAAAAAATATCTTATAACATTTTTGAGTAAACATAAACCGAAAAGTAAAAATATTTATATTTTTTTTTAATCTTCGAATGATTTTTTAAATTTTTTTATTTTAAATCTTATTTTTTAAATTATTTTGTCCCAAGTCGATCCAAGGTTAAATTTCTGTTTTATTGTAAAATTAAATGGTGCATGAATATACCTACTGATAAACCTCGGAACAAAATGGACAAAAATATACCTGTTTTACATAATTTTATCGATATTTAAACTATTTATATAAGAATCTATTTCTAAGTCCCTTCAAAGTTTGTCCCACTAAACAGTCACATGTATACCACTTTTAACTACCGCCTCGGATGGTGTTGTAAGTCGTCGCCCTTCAACTTGTGAATCTATCAAAGGTCGAAAAGTTCGAATTCCTGAATTTGATCGAACCGGAAGTAGAGTAACAAGTTTGGGTAGTTCAGTTGTAATTGCTGAAATATGTGGGATTTGTGAAGACTTAAGCATTTCTTCATATTTATTAGGATCGATAACTTCGACTTCAGCTTCACCCTCGATAACTTCGGGAAGTATTGGACTTAAAGGTCTAAATGTAGGCACAATTGCTTCCCGCATATGAACCTGAGAATATTCGATGTAAGTTGGGGTTGTAGTAGTCGAAGTCTTTGTTGTCGTTGTAGTCGTCGTGGTGGGCGTAGTAGGTGTTGTAGTTACTGTGGGCGTCATCGTCGTTGTTGTAATAAGAAGCTTTATTTTTGTTTCATTCCTCTGGGGTATCTTCAGTTTATTGTGTGAAAATGGTGGAATCTTAGTTGGCATGCTATGAGTGATGCCCAATTTCGAAGCAAGTGTGTCAAAAATTAAAGAAATATCTTGAATATTAGTTGCATTATTGATGCGAGTTTTTATATCACTCAAAGTGAGATTTTCAGCTTTTTCAACATCTTCAGAAACCCAAGCTTGAAGGGTGTTATTGAAGACTCTTCTCATAGATCCTGTATGTCCATAGGTATTCGGAGAGCTACCATTTACAAATTCCCATTTCGATTGACTTGGAAAAAGCACCGAATCATCCATTGTTCCTACCGGCTTCGACGGTCTTGAAGGTCGAATACGATTTCGTTTTGTTCCTGGTGATTTTGTTGTTGTTGTCGTTGTAGTAGTTGTCTTCGAAAAAGTTGAAGGTGAAGATTCTGCTGAAATAGTTGTAGTACCTCGATTTCTTTGTAAAATAATTTCTTTAAGATTCATAAAATTCGGCCTCTCTTCAGCGGAATCAGGTTCAATACGAGATTCAAGTTTTAACTCTACCAAATCAGTTGTGTTCTTATCTTCATCAGGGAGATTAAGTAGATCCATTAGGAACTCACCAATCTGATCAGTTATTTGAGAATCTTTTGAAGTATTTTTCGGTTTAACCGAACTCATAGGAATAATGGAAGTTGTCAATGTGGAAGAAGTTGTTGAGGGTGATTTTGTTGATGTAGTAATTGTTGTTAAAGAAGATTCATTATCATGCTTCTTAACTATAACTCCACCTCCTAAATGTTCAAATTTCTCATCACCAGCTTCAATGGCAAATGGAATTTTGCCATTTGTTCCAAGAGTTGGATTTAGAGGCTTAAAAGCTGGTATCACAACATCATCTATCAAAGGATTTGGCAAAGGATGAGGCTTAACATGAGCTGCTCCTAGAGGTTCAATTCCATCAATGCCAGGCATAAAAACTGGACCACTATAGCCATGGTAATAGACTAAGTCTTGAGCATTTGTATCTTCACGATTTTCGGGCTTATTGAAATTCGGTTTACTAAAGAAACCCGATGGATACGGGTCGTATGAAGCTGATGGAGCTTGAATCATTGGTGGTGGTCTAACAGGAGGTTCATAGGGGGTTGTTATACTTATGACAGTTTCAGTTTGTGTAGCTATTTGTACTGGAGGCTCAAAGATCTCAGATCCAGGACCTCGAATAGGTCTCCATGGTTGAGTGTCAAGGACCGGAGCTGATGTGAATAAACTAGCGTCAAGTTTTGGAACTTCCAGCGTTGTTGTCGAAGGACTGTTTGTCTGGGAATAAGTTGGTCCAGGCGAGGCAATTGTTGTCAATGGTGGTTGTGTTGTTGTCGTTGTTGTTGTTTTTGTTGTTGTGGTTGATGTTGTTGTTGTTTTTGTTGTTGGCTTCGGAGTTGTGGTGGTTGTTGGAGAAGTTGTAGTTGTTGTTGTTGAGGTGGATTTTGAAGACGTTGTAGTTGGATCTTCAGCTCTTGTTGTCTTAGCTGAAACTTTTTCAACTGCAGGTTTCTTAGGTTTAACCCTCAGTGGATATGGAGTCACAGACTTCGGAGTATTACTATAAGCTTTTGTTGGAGAAGCTTTTTTCTGAGTGATATCAGCATCAGTCTTGGTAATTTCAAATGAGCCCTCAAATGATCCCTGAATGACAGGTGCATTTTCGACATCAACATCAGGCTCATCATCAGCACTGTGTGGTGGCTTAGAAAGCTTGGTTTTCTGAGAGGCATTTGGTAGAGTTTTCAATGTTGGTTTTTCCAGAAAGCCACCTTTTTTCAAGAGTCTTTTCTCCAATTGTGTTTGACTTGTTGGATTCAATTGCTGAAAGAAAGAAGACAAAAATCAATTTTATTGATGAAATGTTAAAAAAAAAAAAACTTACAGTATCTCTTGAAAGCGATGCAGACTTGACAATCTGTTCATCGAGAATTCTCTTAACCTCAACAGATTCCGGATCAATTCTCAGAGATCGATAAAGTGACTTAAGAGCAGTTGTTTCGAGAAATAATGATTCCTTTATATATTCTTCAACACTATGAATATTTCTGGAAAAAAAAGAAATAAATTTTTCAGATCAATTCTTCGAATTGAATTCAACCCATTAACTTACTGTGGTAGCTTCCTCACATCTAAAAATGTTCTAAAACTGACTTTAATTAAAGGTCCATCACCAAATCCAGCAACATCAACACGTATCGGTTGAAGATTATTATCTGTCAGACTTCGTTCAACAAATCTCTTATAGTATTCAACTTTTTGCTTATAAGTTGTTGTATGATTGTACTTAAGGCCAGTTGTGAATAGATCTCCTTTCGCAATTCGAAATAATCCTTCAAATCCAATGATAGCTGCACAAGAATTTAATTTAATAAATCAAAAGCAAACAACAACAAAAATTATTAATATTAACTTACTATCCTCCATATTGGATTTTATCGAACTAAAATAAAATGCTAATCCAGCAATTGATATAACTGCTAGCAAAACTATAAATGCTGCTGTCGAAAGAATTATTGAAAAAGACTTAGTTTTAGTATGCGGATGATGAGGTTTTGTTGAGAATGTTGATGGTGCTACATTTCTTCCATCTCTCCACATGCCCCATGTACTATAAGCACCGCCGCCATATTGGCTACCTAAACTGTGTTCATTTGTAAATGATGGTTGCTTATTCATGTGATAGTATGCACCGAGGGTTGATCGCCTTCCAAGGGTATTTTGATAGGAATAGTCATTTGTCTGAAATAATTTAAAAAAAATTGTTTGTAAAATTGCCAGTAAAATTGTTTGATAATCTGAAGCCTCCATTTTTTTAAGTTCTCAGAAAAATGATTACCGATGATGACCTAGAAGGGACTGGTTCAGGAAACACCACCAAAAAAGAGACGTGGTTAAAAAGGGGCGTGGATAAAAAAAGATGTTAAATAAGACCTGCACTAAAAGGGACGTGACCTTAAAGTGACATGGCTTTAAAGGTTCGCGGCCTAAAAGGTGTTGTGATTTGGAAAGAGCATGACTTAAAGGGGCGCCTTCTAAAAGCGGCTTAGCTTAAAATAAGAAATAAAACAAAAGAGGCGTGGCCTAAAATAAGACATTAAACGAAAGGGACGTGATCTAAAAGGAGACGTGATCTAAAAGGGGACGTGACCTAAAAGGGGACGTGACTCAAAGGGGTGTAAAAAGGGGCGTGGTGTAAAAAGGGGCGTGGTGTAAAAAGGGGCGTGGCGTAAAAAGGGGCGTGACTTAAAAAAGGGGCGTGGCGTTAAAAGGCCGTGTCCTAAAAGAGCGCGTGACTGCATTGTTGAAAAGTACACAAACTTACTCTTTTTCGTTCGAAACATAAAATCTTTTCCAAATTTCCTTTTCTTCCCAAAACTTTCAAGAACATCGTACATATTCAAATGCTACGAAATTTTAACAATAATGGATGTAGGTAAAACTTTGCCGATCTTATGAATCCAATTAAACCCCCCATTGAATCTCTATCTTATGTCTTCTTTCCTTCAAAAAATTAAACGAAAAACTGTGGCAATAACAATTACCTTACGTCAAAAGCACGTTAATCTAGATAAATGTGAGTCTAAAAGTACCAGATTTTTTTAAACCAGCCAGCACTTATAGAAGCACAAGTACCTTCTCTTAAAAAAAAAAAAAAACCCTTAATGGAAAATGATACCATAACCAAAAAAGATGTTTTACCACCCTTTAGTCTTTAAGTCTTAGGAGTACAGTCTCGTTTACTTGCGGTTGAATAACCGACAATGGCGACAAGATGCGATATAACTAGAAACGTTCGCGCGTTCCCCACCCCATATGACGACACAATGTTGTATGTATGGTTGGGTTGGTTTTGGTAGACGAATTTCCATTTAAGCTCTTCGTTCATCGTCGTTGTCATTATATTCTTCTATAAGATATAAAAATAACTGTGGATTTCCTTCTTTTTTTTTCATTTTTTTTTGTTCACCGCGCAACACTTCTATATCCGTTTAAGCACCACAAAAATTTTGATACTATAGCAGCTATAACTCAGGGAAGAAGTTTTCGCGTGATGATTAATTATTCACGCATGATATGTGAGACCTGGTTAAGCGAAAAGAAGTAGGTATTCCGCGTTTAGGAAAGTACTTATATAGATCCAAATAGAAGTTACGTTAGGACCGACACGACCGACGAAGACGCGAAGAGCTTCGTTTCCTTAGTTTAAATGATGGTTCATATTTTTTTTTTTAGTGGATTAATGCGATAATCTGCAAAGAAGAGGAAGAAGCCGAATGAATTTGCAGTGATGGTGTTTTTTGTATGCGTGTGAGAATTGTATACAATGTGGGAGAAAATTCAATTTGCGTGATAAAATTATTTTTTTTTTCTTTGTTTATAGAGGTCTGGCATTTTGCAAATGAATTTGAAGACTTAAAATGGATAAAAATTTCGTGGGAATGAACGATAAGAATTAAAACAAAAATTGATTGATGACAAAGAATGTATTGAGTGTGAGTATAGGTTCATTTTGTGAGAAGGCAACTAAAGTTGTCAAAGTTCCATGTTAATGAAACATTAAATAGGTATAATTAATATTATTACAATGGTTGTCATTGAAGGTTGAAAAATGATAAAAAAACAAGTGCCATGGAAGATAGAAGATTGTTATAATAATCTATGTGGCGCCTAAATGCGACAAAATTTAGTGGGCGTTCGCTTAGCTATAAGCAAATAAACATGAAATGGAAAATCATCGGGAGATTTCGTAATTTAATTTTGGGATGAAAATATTGGTATTTTTTAAATAAGCAAGGCCCTTTTTATTGACGTTGCTTCAGGTGATTCTTAAGAGTTAGACCAACGTTTTATGAAACTATGGGAAGCATATTTATTAAATACTATTTCATTATTTAATTAATGCGAAATACGAAAAATAAAGTGCGAAGTCCAAAGAAGGGAGTGCAAAGTCCGAGGAACGGAGTGCGAAGTGTGGAGAAGTGAGTGCGAAGAACGAAATGCGAAAAAAAGAGTGCGAAGTACAAAGAACGAAAGTGCAAAGAACAGAGTACGAAGTGCAAAGAATAGAGTACGAAGTGCGATGAACAGAGTACGAAGTGCGATGAACAGAGTACGAAGTGCGAAGAACAGAGTACAAAGTGCGAAGAACAGAGTACAAAGTGCGAAGAACAGAGTACGAAATGAGATGAACAGAGTACGAAGTGCGAAGAACAGAGTTCGAAGTGCGAAGAACAGAGAACAAAGTGCGAAGAACAGAAGAAAAGAGTACGAAGTGCGAAGAACATAGTGCGAAGAACGGAGCGGAGTGCGAAATAGGAATTGCGAAGTGTGTAGTACGATGTGCGAAGAACGATGTGCCAAGTGCTTAGTGCGAAGTGTACAATGATAAGTGCGGAGTTTTCAACTTTACATAGTCTGTGCCCAAACGCAGAGTTAAATGGATAATTTACCGAAGGTTTTCCACACATAGGCTGAAGTACAATGAAGAAGAATTATAATTTATAGTTTTTGCAAATTTTCCTCTTCTGAAGTTTTCAAATTTATTTCTCTCTTGAATTTTAATCTTACCCAATAAAAATTTCATCTACTTTAAAAACACGTAAACATTGAAATTTATTCAAATGACCGATTGGATTTTATGATTCTAAAACCTTTTAAAGAATTTGCATCATTTTCCTGAGAACAAAAAAAAAACAAATAACTGCCAGTATCTACCAAAGAAAAATACTAAATCACATTAGCAAGCAAATAATTCTCTTTTAACAATCACGATAGTTTAATAAGATTCCAACACGATAACTACTAGCCCCTAGATCCATGATCATCATTCTCTATTTTGTCTTTTACTCATAGGTACCTACTCACCAGACAAAGCAAAAACCATTGGTCTGATGATTAATTATAGATCCGAAACACCCCATGATTCTGGGACTTAAAACTAAGTATCTAGCTATAGGATCTTTTGAGTTCATCGAACGAGAGACGACGGACGTTTGGTTAAGAAGAATACTAATGACGTCAAATCTGTAGCCATTCAGCAAAATCTTATTCATGAAAATTCTTTAAGATTCTTTTTTTTTTCCTTTTTAGCAGCATCGTCTCGATTATCTAAGTTTAGCTTTAGATGGATTTTTCTAACCAGAGTGGTGTTTGTATATAAGCGGTATCTTATAACTACCTTTTCGTGACTGAAATGCTGTGGTTTAAAAATTTTCATGAATAATTTTTTTTTTCGTATTTAAATGATTTATGCAATTGTATTAAACATGAAAATAGTTTAGTCTATTTATATGAAGATCGTGTTTTTAATGGAGCATTAAATTATCTTCTATGATAATGAAAATAAAAAGAACTACCTATCTTCAATAAGAAGTGTAGGTGAAGCTTGAAGGGATGAAGTGATGCTTGAACTTCATGACTTAAAATTTATTTAAAAGCTTCTCTTCAAAAAAAAAAAAGTAAACTATTGGTCAAGTTTTCGAAATTTATTTTGAATCTTTTCAATGCTTTCTTTTTTTTGTCGATAAATATTTATTTTATTTAAACATCATCCTCCTCGACGTCAACTAAATTCCCCAAATACCCCGATTTTTTATGAAATACTCATTAATTTTATCTCTGAGATCTAAGTATACACCATTTGTGGGATATTCAAAAAAAGGATTCCTTCTGAAAGACCAGTAATTGTTTTTTTAAAAAAAGGGAGTTAATTTCAGTAATTGGTCCCCAGAGGTTTTTTTTTATGAATTTTAAAATTTTAAAATAAAAGATCTTAACACATCATTTGTGGGATATTCAAAAATGATTAACCTATAACAATTAAAAGGTCACAAAATTATCATAAAAAGTAAGTTATGGGTTACTATTTTCTAAGGGAGATACATTTCAGCTATGATTTTTAAATATTTTTAAATACCCTATTTGTGGGATATTCAACAAAAAATAAGTAAAGGCCAGTAATTGGGATATTCAACAAAAAATAAGTAAAGGCCAGTAATTGGTTAAAAAAAGATTTCAGTCAGTTTCAATAGTTGGTCAGCCATAAGTTAAAAAAAAAATCAAGACCAGGTAACCCATTAGTAGATGATCTTAGCATATCATTTTTGGGATATTCAAAAACAAAATATACTATTTGAAAGGTCACAACACAACTAGTAATGCGTTAATATTCTCTAATATGTGACTTTGAAAAAACCATGGCTAGCCAATTACTAAAAGTAACTCACTTTTTGTTTAACAATTACTGACATTTCAGATGGTATTCTTTTTTTTTTTAATATCCCACATATGGGGTACTTAGATCCCAGGGCCAAATTTTGAGTAATGATATCTCCGAGAACAACATATGTATGTATTGGAAAAAATTAAATAAAATTT
Organism: Epistrophe eligans; assembly: GCA_951394125.1. Lineage (NCBI taxonomy): Eukaryota > Metazoa > Arthropoda > Insecta > Diptera > Syrphidae > Epistrophe > Epistrophe eligans. Next base: position 109,519,859 of record OX596028.1, read on the forward strand.
TGAAGGGGAAGATTAGACAACGAGTTCTGAGCTTTACTCGTATATTCAAAGATCTCAAAAAACAAGAGCCATCTTATACAAATATTAATTTAGATTTTTAAAAATTTTATTTATGTTGTAGGTAACTACTAATAAAATAAATTTTAAATGTCTAATGTACGGTGCTACCTACAAACATGCATTTTTGAAAAACTTCTCTAAATAATCTAAGCTGTTTTTTCCATTAATGTCAAATTCGGTGCGAATAACTTTTGAAAAGATTTTGTATCTTATTAAAAAAAAAATAAAATAAAAACCCTTCTCTCTCTCTCTCTCTCTCTTCTTGCAAAAATGTTTTTACATGTCAATACCTTTCAAATGTCCTGCTTAAGGCAATTTTGGCAATCTCCACGTCAATTTATGATGACACGACGACGACGACGACATGATAGAGGCTACACATTTTTTTCGAAACGATTTTTTTTTCCTCAACTTATACTATTCTTCTGTTTGCCATGTCACCATAGGACTTGACTGGGTAGTAGATAGGTTGGTTGGTATGCATTTTCATTTTATCCTTTCTCGCGGAAACCAATGAATGCCTTTATATTCACTTTATATCCATAGAATCCAGAATCAGAAGATAGGTACAACCCAGACTATAGTCTGGGTCCGGGAGAGTCTTATTTTTTTTATTTTGCTCCCGGTAGATTTCAAAAATGCATTGCATCCACAGGCAGTGAACTTGTCGCATCAACCAACATCACCAATTCCACATCATCGTGGGAATTTATCAGGTAGAGAGGAAAACACACAAAAAAAAAATACAAAATACAAAATACAAAATTCTGTCCAAACTGAGGTTAAATTTTGTTGAATTGCAAATCTGCCAGGACCGCAATATTGAGGCTGGAACATCGACGACAACAATAGTCTTTCTCTCCAACGACGATGACGACGCGTCGTCGTCGTCGCTCGGTTCTATGATCCACAGAAGGAACTTGAATATACATATACAGGAGTAACATCCTGACTGGATCCTACGTACAAATATACACTTCAGTGCGGGAAAACAAAAAAATGTTATGCTGCAGAAATCCCATTCCAATCGCGTCTGCTTCTGATTTGGAATCGCTAAGAGACCATGGAGGAGGCAATTCTAGATGCAGACAGAAAAATTTCAATTTTTTCCCCCACCAGACGGGTGTAGATGGTTGTGTAGAGAAGAGTATAAAATGTAAAATTCAGAGGCTCAACATTTTTTAAGGACGAACCTACCTACAAATATATCTATAGGTATAGGTATCTGAGAGACAGCAGGGTCACAAAAAGGTTTACTTCTGACTTTTTCATTTGCATTTTAGTTTTTTTTTTTTTACTAAATGAAAAATTTAAAATGCATTAGGAAAAGTTCAGAGAAGGCATTCTTATTTAAAATGGAATTTAATATCGGGTTCAAAATTTAATCAATTGTCTGGAAAGTGAATACCAAACAAAAAGTTCAACGGTTTTCCTCTCAAATGATTATTGTGTTTTGGGAAAGTTGTTTTTCAATACCAACCATTTAGAGGGGGGCATCAAAAGTAGGTTTAAAATGCTTTGATGACAATTCTCAGATCAGAAATCACAAATTGAATCGATTTGAACAAAATGAGGTGGCAAGAAAAAGGAAATTTAAACGACACATGACGAATAATAATTTTACTTAAAAACAATCAGTCAAACTTTGTAGTGTAAAAATACCATCATTTTGGGTCTTTTATTTTTAAATCGGTCTATTTCAATTCCTATTGATGGGAAAGTAAAATGGGGAGACAAAATAAATTCAGCTTGAAATTTAGAAATTTGTTTGCCATACATTCGAATCTCTGTAGCTATTTCTCCAAAGGATAGAATTTGTTCTACAAAAACCCTTCACCGTGTGTCGGGTCACTACACTATAAGTTGGGGAGAAAATTTGATTTATTTTAAATCAAAACATTAATTAATTGATTTTTGGTATCTTTGACGTCCAATTCTTTTTTGGGCACCAGGTATTTAAATAGCGTCGATAAGAAATGTTCAAAATTTTAAATTAAATATTTGTTTTATAAAAATTGCAGAAATGAAAGGGTAGGAGAGTATGAACGAATCCAAAAAATCATGAAAGAATCCCAAAATCACGGACGAATCCAGCAATCACTGATCAAAATCTGGCAAATCATGAAAGAATTCGGCAAATCACAAGATCACAATCTGGAAAATCACGAACAAATTCGGCAAATCACGAACAAATCCCAGAAATTTCGGACGAATACGGCAATTAATGGACGATTCCCGCGAATCACAGACGAATCTGGAAGATCATGGACACAGGTGCATCCAGCAAGCCACAGATCAATCTGGCAAATCACAGACAAATCTGGCTAATCGTGGTCCAATATGGCTAATCACAGACGAATATGGAAATTCACAGACGATTATTTAGCGAATCACAAAAAAATCTGGAAAATCACTGACATATCCAGCAATCACAGCTCAATCTTGCAAATCACGGAAGAATCGGGCAAATCATCACAGGTCAATCTGGCAAATCACGGAAGAGTCCACCAATTCACGAACGATTTCGGCGAATCACAAACCAATCTGCCAAATCACAAATGAATGAATGGGAATTCACAACGAACACGGAAATTCACGAACGAATCCGAAAAATTACAAATCACCGATCAAAATCTGACAAATCTCAAACGAATCAGAAATATTATGGACGAATAAGGCAATTCATGGACAATTTTGACGTATCAAAGACAAATTTGATAAACACGAACGAATCCCGCGAATCATGGACGAATTAGTGAAATCAAAAGAATACAAATTTGCTGTGTTCAGTCATGCCGCTTCTTGCACTCATGTGCCAAATTATTTCCAGCTACTTTTTTACACCCTTCTTTAGTCAATAATTTTACCCATCCAGAAATTTATTTCTGACAACTTTCTAATTCTTATAAATTTGGAACAGTAAACTGCAATCAATTTGCAGAAAAAAATCCATGCACCGTCCCTGCATGCATAAGTGCTTCTTGAAATTATCTGTCATTATTTTGACATTTATTCAGGAACGAGTAAGGTTTTCAGAATAGCAGTTCTCCTTTTCAAAAGAAAAAGAAATTTCGATTAAATTTTTAGAATCGAATTCAGAAGCCTTCTGCCCAACAAATCGAAAAAAAAGTGAAAATAAAAAGTGGAACACAAAATTTCAGAAAAAAAAAAATTAAAACAAATTTCATGTTTTCACTTTTAATCACTTGATAAATTTGACACATTTATTATGCTCAAATCTATTAAATCAAAATTCTCTAAATCCTATTGTTCATTATTGCCCTACAAAAAAAATTCAAAAGACTTAATAAACCCAATGGTCGCATGAAGAATGGCTTAGTCATTTTAATTAGTACTAAAAAAAAAAAAACATAAATAACAATACAAATTTTATTTTAAATAAAACCAAATGTTGTCTCCAAATTCGAAAGCAAAACAACATAACATTCTTATTCCCATTAGCATATGGGTAAGCCCATTAAAAATGAACACAGTGATTATAATCACAAATTCATTGTTAGAAACAATTCTAAGATAAAGTATCTAGATATATTCTTGTAAGTAGACCTTTTTTTTCAAAGAATTGTAAACGAAAAGAACCATAATTAGAAGTAGAGCATGACAATAATTTTTATTTTTTTAATGACCATATACCTAACGAAAATTATCCAAGGTTCAGCAGTCCCACAAATACTGCCAAGTGCAATCCACAAAACTATCTCTTTAAATAAATTTTTCTAACCACTGACCGATTCTCTGGAATGAAATGAAGGAAGAAAAAATCGTGCATGACCTCATACAACTTACGAATCAGCAAGCCCCCAGAGCACACTAAAATTTTCCATATAAAGAGATTGAGGATTATAATATGGAAGACTGGAGGAGGGCGAGATATTGCAGATACCTACATATATGTACCTAATGGGGCTTGGAAGGAGAAGACGCAAACGATGTTTTTTTGTTGTTCATTCTCCCGAAAGCAATATTGAAGGTATTCACGATCTTTGCCATGTTGGTTGATAGTCAATTGTTCTCATGCTCAGTGAAGCTCCACCAGCAGCACCAAAGCGCTTGGGAATTTCTCACTTGGTTTTTTTTTTTTTTTGCTTGAACTTGATAAACGTCTGAACTTCATGCAATTTCTTGAATATGTTTTTTTTTTTTCTCCATAAAGGTAGACTTTTATAAGAATCCTTTGCAATGGGGATATACGCGATACGTGCGTGTTTGTTGATTTTTTCTAATAAATTTTTATTCCTGTATAATTTCCATTGGGCTTGAAAAAAAAAAAAAAAAAACATAAAGCGAAATATCTTTATTTCCACGTGTGTATATGATTATTAACAAAAAAAAAAAAAGTAGAAAAAGAAATAAAAACAAGAAATAATAGTTAGGTACCTAAAATTTATCAGTCCGGCTATATACATAGTTGTTTCGTGGGAAACATTTGAATCTAAAAAAAAAAATGCCAACTCATTGCATGTTAGTTAAGAATTATAATAAACCTTTGCCGCACAACAAATAAAAAGATATTGTCAATTTTTTTTTTATACCTAGGTATGATATTAGCATAAAACACTTTTGGTAATGAATGTCAAAGTAATCATAAGGGGTCAACTAACGAGTATTTGTGTTGCTTGGATTGGGTCAGCATTAATGGTGTGATGCCGAAGCCAACCAATTAGTGACTGGAGTGAACATTATTAAGGTAAATATTAGAATTAAGGTAAGCTGTAAGTGCAGGGGTTTACTTATTCCATTTATTTCATTTAATCGGTTAATTAATTATTATTCATTACTAGGTTGATAAATTAGCTTAGTTTGTTGTTATACTATAAAAACAATGTGAAACTAACTTATCTTAGCCTTTTTTGCTTGCACAGAATAGCTTTAGCTTTAACTATGACCACTTGTATAGTTAACATGATTCATTATTGAACTAACCAGATGTGAATATTAGCCTTTTTGTACTTGCTCACGAAGCAGGATGTCCCATTGTTGAATTAAACACATAAATGTGAATATTTCACTTGCTCAATGCACGTACATCAGAATTTTCAATTCAATTATTGAACCTTCTTTGTCTTAACAGAAAATCTAGACCTAAAAAATCTTATATAAATGAATGCAAATTTTTAAAATTTTACCAAATGACCAATAATCAAAATAAAATTCAATTAAAATAGAAAAATCTAAATATTTCAATACAGAATTTCTTGCATAAGATGCGGTAAAAGGCTAGAGCGTGTAGGGAAAAAAAATCGTATCTTAGAGGAGGTATTTTACCCCCATCCCTACCTGTTTAGTCAGGAGGAGCAATTTTCTAAAAAAAAAAAACAATCGACTCAAAATGAAGAATAAAATTATTTAAAAAAAACAACACTTTAATTCTTTAATTTTCTTTTTAAATTAAGTTAAATAAGAGAATATTTTTTGAAAAATTTATTTCTATTTTTAAAATGAAATAAAAAACAAATAAAACCAAAAAATTCAATAAAACTAATTTTATGCAATATTAAAAATAAATAAAACAATTTTTTTTTTTTCAAAATTGAAACAAATTTTTTGCAAAATTTATAAAAAAATAACTGATTTCATACAAGATTTTGAAAACATTTTTCGAACTGTTTCTTTTTTTTTTGAATTTTGCATTAAATTCGTTTGAATTCTTTTTTTTAATTTTTAGATTGAAACTGATTTTTTTACAAAATTAAAAAAAAATTTTATGGAAAATATCAAAAAAGTTAAAACTGAATTGATGCAAATTTATAAAAAAAATAATTGATTTTATATAAAATGTTTAAGAAATTTTTCAAACTGATTTTTTTTTTCAAAATTTTGGTACAATTTTTTTTGGGAAAATTTTGAATTTAAATAATTTTTTAATAAAACTGGTTTTATGCAAAATAAAAAAAAAAATAACCGACTTCACATAAAATTTTGAAAAAAAATTTCAAAATATTTTATTTTTTTTTCAAAATTTTGCATAAAATTGGTTTGAAAAAATTTGTGTTTTGTTGTTTTTGTTAAATTTTTAAATTGAATTTAAATAATTTTAATAAAACTGATTTTATACTAATTTCAAAAACAAAATAATTTTATGCAAAATATCAAAAAATTAAAACTCATTTTATACAAAATAAAAAAAAAAAAAATAACATTTCATATAAAATTTTGAAGACATTTTTTGCGTCAGTTTGAAAAAAATTATATTTTTTTTGCAAAATTTTTAGTTTGAACTTGAATAATTTTCAGAGATTTCTTCAAATTTTCATGGGAATTATTTAGCTTGAAATAAAAGGAAAAAAATGGATACCTCTTTTACCTCAACTCTGCTTACTCCCTAGGTTAACCAATTGTTCCTCTTAACACAAGTAGACTTTTCTAATTTTAGTAAATGCATAAAATCGATCGATAGAATTATGAAAAAACGTATAAGCTGTCGAGTTTTTCTAACAACAAGAAACCCCCTATCATGAACTAACCTAACCATTGCCTATGATGGCATGCCATGTTAAATGGTTTTAGTCTAAAATGTACAAGTTCTTCAAATCAGATTTTTTAATTTCTCTAGAGATTTCCATACAAAAAATTAAAAAAAAAAAAAAAAAAAACCAAAATCATATTAATCAAATTCAAACTTCGAATAGTCTACTATTTTAAAGTTTACCACAAAAATATAGGAAGGTGGGTAAATATGTACATATATCAACAATTACGACAAGTCTCTCAGTGCTTATATATGTAGAGGTACCTATAGCCTCAATGCAACTTAAGAAATATACTTATTTATTTTTTTTTATTTTCTTCAAATTTAAAAGGAGCTTAGTTAAATAAAGTGGAACCTCCTCTCAACTTGTATACATTTAATCATTTAAAAGCCCACTTTTCTTTCCACAAAAATAATAATAAAAAAATTAAAATAAAAACCCCAAAAAACTTTCAAAGTCTCTCAGAAAAACTTTTACAAACTGAAACTTTAATTTAATAAAGAAAAAAAAAAAGAAGTCCTACGCCTCTTTCAACATGAACAACAAAGCAAAAAAAAAAATAACAAAAAAAAAAAACATAATAATAAAACTCTCATCATAACATAATTGAATTTTAAAAGGAACTCTGCAACGAATGAAAAACAAAAAAATAATAAAAAAAAAGTTCTGATGGAAATGAAAAGCTTCAGCTTTTCGTCTCAAATTGAATGAGGAAAATATTGCAAAAGAATAAAAAGAAACACAGCTAACAGTTTATAGAAAAAGCAAAAAAAATTAGAAAAGCTACACTTAACCTCGCCTAGAACCTAACTGTCTATACATACAGCTAGTATAGCTACCTATAGCTTACCTAGTCCTTTGTGTAATTACATTCAACCATAACCTTTGGAGCGGCTCTTTCATCCTGAGAGAAAGTAATATTGTAGAAATAAAAAAAAAACGTTTCAAATATAAAATTCGATGTATACAGCTTGACATGCAGGCCAACCGACTCTCTGCCCTTGGTATAGAAAGAGAGGATCTAATAACCTTTAATGCACCTGGCCATCTCAGCCCTGCCTGCTGGTTCACGTCATCGTCATCGCCGCCGCCGACGACGACCCATCATCATCTACTGATTTGCCACTTCAGGAAAGAAAGTGGCAATTTTCTATTGGAAGTCCTTGTTTTTTTTTTTTGTAGTACTTTTCTTCCTCTGCGCTCCACAATAATTTAATATTCTCTTAAGTTCTTCACGATCCACTTGAATTCGTGCACTATACTGCAGCTCAAGCTTCTCCATCAGAAAAGGACGAACGTTCAGTTCTAGCATTAATGTATTCGCAATAAGTGCTTCTTGCTTTAAAAAGAAAGGTATCATCAGGAATACGAGTAGGTACACTGCACCCTTTCAAATGAGGTTAAAAAGGATATACATACATAGATATACATATATACGAAAATTGGTCGGCTAGGTCATGGTTCAGGATATCTACTTTTCCTATCAGACTCTAGGAATCTCTTTAAAAACTCATGTAGCACCTGGAAAGAATTTCTTTGGTGTATATTTTCTTCTTATGTTTTTTTTTTTTTGATTTTTTTTTAATTGAATTACTAAAGCTTGTGCTTGGAATATTAACCGGAACACTATCAGCGACGACATGTTCAGTTCTTTTTTGTTTTTTTATTTTTATTTTTTTTTTAGTTGAATCAGGACGAACAAAATTTTACCAAACGTGTGAATTGAAAGAAAATCTACGTCTTGCCTCTTTTCAAAAGAAACTTTCGTTGGTATTTTTTTTTTATTTTATTCTGAATTTTTTGATGTGTCTTGTATGGGAGAAGTGTCGCTGTAGAATATTTTTGGGTCCTTTTTTTGCTTTTGAAGTAGTAGAAGAGGAATTTGAAATTTTACTCCCATTCAGTAAGAAAATAAGTTTTTATGGAATTTATTTTTTTTTCGTTAAAATTGTGTCACATAAAAATTTAATATACTTTTTTTATGATAGGGCTATTAAATCTCTTTTTTTAAATGCATGTAAGTAGTGAGGAAAAAACTGTTTAGGGAGAAAAGACTGTTGGTAATACTATTTCACAAATAAAAAAATCATCGTTTGAGGAAAGGAGCAAAACAATGATTTTAGTTTAATAACTTGCAGCCGGTACCGGTTATCCGGTTTCCAAGGATCTAAAATATGGGCCAAGATCTTTGGTTTAGACTTTCAAGATGATATATTTCACAAAAACACCCGGCAACCGGTAAACCGGACAAGTTTGAAAGAAAAATTTGTTTTTCTGTCCGGACTAAATGATTTGATAACCGACTTAAGGAATCTTAAGCCGGTTATTTCAGTGACTGTAGCCTGCGAAATTTCGGCAGCCTGCTAACCTTCAGCCTTCATAATATTTATGCATAATATTCATAACTAGGCAGCCGGCACCGGTTATCCGGCAGCCGGGCATATATGAAATGGGCCAAAGTCTTAGGTTTTAAGATTTTTTATACGTTTTAATATTAAAACAAAGACCCAACGACCGGTTTACCGGACAACTTCCGGGCAATTGTGAAAAAAACCGGACAACCGGACAAGTGTGAGGAATATTTTGATTTTTTCTTTATGGATTTCATGATATGAGAACCGAATATGCGGTTTCTGTAGCCGGTTATTGCCGGCGATATTTTGGGAGCCTTCTAACCGGGAACGATTTCGGTGAGAACGTGTTAAATTCCCGTTATCCGGTTGTCGGTCATATATGAAATGGGTCAAAGTCTTTCGTTTTTAGTTTTCAAGATTTTTTGTATGTTTGAATTTTATTAAAACAAAGATCCAACGACCGGTTTACCGGACAACTACCGGGCAATTGTGAAAGAACAATTTGATTGATTTTTTTAATGGACTTTATGATATGAGAACCGAGTATGCGGTTTTCGCAGCCGGTTATTGCTGTGAGTGTAGCCGGTAGCCGGATAACCGGTCCCGGTTTTGGTTCTCACGTCCTAAAGCTCCCACAACATTTATGTATGGTGATTCCAGTCCGCTTGGCAGGCAAAACAGACCTTCCAGAAGTCCAAATCTTAGCAAATAACAAATGAAAATAATTAATTTTTTCTCATAAAAATGTTAACTTTAACCTTACTTAACCTCACAATTTGTTTATAATGATTCAAGTGAAAAAAAATGAACCTGACTAAATCTTTCTTGAACGATCTTATTTAATTAACCTAACATAATATCCCCAATAATAATTTACATATAAACCCTGTATACAAAGATGATGAACATAGACAGTTTAGTTGTGATAAGCATCCAAGCTTAAAACAATGGATGCCCAACCACACATCAGCGGCGGCCGTTGTTAGCCTTGAATATCCATGATTCCAACCTATATTCAATGTTGTCAAATATAAGTGCTCGCACATGTCACAAAATCATGAAACAAAGTAGATACTTTGTATCTAATGTACTTAGCCAACAACAAACCTCACAAAATATACCGTTACAAAATTTTATGGCATGTCATATAATTATTAACACTTGAGCCCAGACCAGACCTATGATTATATGGTATTTTATGAGGCACAGTGACATAGTCGTTGAGTCAATTAGACAGATACTCTTCCAACACAAGTAGACCTAAGAACGAATACGAAAAAAAGAGATACATTCAACGACAAAAGAAATTATGTAAATATTTCCTGTCCGGATTTGGTCGCCGTTATTATTTGGTTATGTTTGTTTTTTTTTTGGGTGAAAGAAGACAAACAACACGAAAGAAGAAGGTGAAGTCGAAATAATTCCAAAAAAAAATATATAAAAAGGTTAATGCACCTCTCTGTGTACCTTTAAGATACATTCATAGCTTTATCATATAGAGTCTAGCTCCCAGAGAGAGATACATTGTTGATGTGGTTGACGGTAAGTAGGTACTTCGCGTGCCTCACGTTTCATTAGCACGATGAGGATGACGATGACGACGACGCTAAAGACGATGTGACGTGACGATGACGGCAGCGGTGGCGGTGGCAATGGGAAAGACAACATGATGAATGACGACCAACGAAGAAATACCAACAAACAACAAAAACAACCAGTAAAACAGGTGAATCACCTGTGAAAGAGAATCTGTCAAAGACGAAAGGGCAGTGATTACCTGTGCTCTAAGAGAGATGAGACGACGATTTGTTTTTTTTTTTATTTATTTTATTTTTTTTTATTCTTTGGTCTTCCCATTTTCTTTGGAGACTTTTTTCTTAGCCAAATATATTATTGATGTTCTCTTGAGTTGCAACGCGTTCTTTTTTTTTTTCTTCAGCTTATTTGTTCCTTTTTTTTCGTCCACATGAATTATTCAACACGTTTGTTAGGGTTTTACTTATATATTTCTTCTTTTAAGGTTTTATTTTTTTTTTATTTTTATTTTAACATTTTTTTATTTATTTAATTTTTTTTTAAACACGTTTCTCAGTTAAAGATTGCTTTCTTCCATATTCTTCTTCGTTTTGGGATCTATCTATCTTTCTTTACAGTTTTTGGTTTTAGTTTTTGTGGAAAAAAAAGATGCGTTTTGTTATTCCTTAGTGGTGACTTTTGTGTAGGTACATATCTTTTCTGTTTCATTTTTTTTTGTTCATTGCTGTGTGGCTTACTTTTACATTATTTCCCTAAAGATATAGTTTTTCTGTGTGTTTTTTTTTTTTTAGTTTTGTTGGTTTCTTTGGAGGAATACGAAATGAGTAAGAAAAATTTAACATTTTTGACAGATAAAGTGGCTTACACCTTGAAGATTAGGTATAGTTATATGGGGCTAACAAGAAGAGCTTCTAGGTTAATCTTACCTCTGTGGAATGGGCTCGTTTGAAGTGGATTACTTATTGTACCTAACCTTTATTGATATTATATTTTTTTTTTTTTTGCTTTTTTTATATGAATTTGCTTGGACCTAGAACTTTGGCTCTGATGATAAAAATTACCTACAAACATGGAAGAGTTCTTAGGTAGGTCATTTAAAAGATGAAATGAAAAGAATTTGAAATTTTGGGAATTTGAACTTATTTATCAAATTTTGAAAGAAAATTTTAATTTTTGGAGGGAATTTATTTTTTTCAAAAGGTTTCGAACAGAAAACCAAAATAAACTTCTATTTTTTTAAGTGCCATAAATATACATAGAAGCTTTTTGATTTATGCCTAGTATGTGCCTAGCCTATCAAACTGACTTTTGGGATAGTAAATTCTATTGACGAGTTAGGAGAGTTGATCAAAGATTTTTCTACCAAAATTCCACAATTTGGACGCAGGAAACGATTGCTACTAATTGTAGCGCTGATGCTTAACAGGTTATATGCGGTCTTACACATACATACATATGCCTTCCACATCAATACTTCCAATATCGTGGCAAAAATAAATCGATTATTAATTTAAATTTGAAGCATTTGCTCAAAATTTTGCTTTTCGGAGCAGATGCTCCATTTGATATGAAAACAATTCTTGGTCACATTTATTTTCGATACTAAGTTAATAACATTTTTAATTCTGGTATCAATTTTAAAATTGGAGCATTTGCTCAAAATTCTGATTTTAAGAGCAGATGCTGTAGGTACATAATTAGTATGAATAAAATTCTTAATGATTTTTTTTTACTGCTACAGTTAGGTATTTACATTTAAATTCGGTTATGAATTAAAAATTGGAGCATTTGCTCAGAAGTCTGATTTTTGGAGCAGATGCTCAGTTCGATATGAACAAAATTCTTGATCATTTTTATTTTTACTGCTACAGTTGGTTATATTCCAATTCGGTTATCAACTAAAAATAGGAGCATTTGCTCAAAACTCTGATTTTCGGAGCAGATGCTCTATTTAATATGGATAAAATACGTAATCACTTTTATTTTAAATGTTCAGTTCATTACATGTATTTGCTTAAAATTAGATATTAAGTGCAGATTCTCTATTTAATATGAATAAAATTCTTAATCAATCTTATTTTCACTGCTCAGTCAATTAAATGGAGTACATGCTCTGAGCATTTGCTCAAAAATCTCAGATTCAGAGCAGGACCTCCATTTAATATGAATAATATTCTTAATCCCTTTAATGTTCACTGCCCAGTTGATTACATTTTAATTAGAGCATTTGCTAAAAAATTCTGATTTTTAGATCAGAAATGAAGAATTTGCTCTGAAAATCACAGTTTAGAGCAAATGATTCAATTTTAAATTATAAACGGTATGAATAGAATTCTTAATCACTTGAATTTTAACAGCTCAATTTATTATTTGGAGCACTTACTTTGAGCACTTGCTCAATTTTCAGATTTTTTTTTCTTCCCAACTTAAAATCAAGTCAATATTGCTCCCGCTGTTAGTGCCAACAAAAATCTTGAAGGAAAACACAAACTATTTATAAATAGTAAGCATTATGTCATCATTACCTCAAGAGGTTATCTTATTGGAGTTGATTTTTTGTTATCCATCAATTACCAAGGAAATAATCTTTTCCAGTGGAGATTTATATATGTATAACTATGGATTAAATGATATATATTAGGTTCATTAAACCACATGAAAAGAATAATTTCAAAAGTAACACGCTCATGGACATTGCGGTATACTCTTCAATTCCCTTTCCCCCCCCCCCCCCCCCCCCTCCCATCATCTATATCTTCTCACTATCCGCAATCGTAAATTACATAACGTCAAGAGTAAAATACCTTTGTGTCAGTGTATATAGAAAGCCAATTTGATTAACAAAGCGTCATTCCTATCCCTAGATCACCCTTCTTCCATTCTTCTTCCTATAGGTTAAAAACCAAGAGACCAAGCGTTAAAATAAATAATTTCCTAGAAATTCTCTCTGATGTGCAAAATCCTCTTTTAACATCTCGAAACCAAAAATTGCGCCGAACAAAAACACCGCATCCATTGCCATTGTAGGTATGGAGGTATATTATGTATGTTTGAGAGGAAGTTTGGGCGAATTAATTTAAGAGAGAAGAAGGTCCAAGAATTTCATCCATCCCAACAAGCCACGAGTATCGTCGTCGTCTTCGGTGGTGGAACTGATGAGAAGAAGTATTTCATAGGAAAACAACCGCACAAGGATTCCTGGTATATTCTTTGGCTGTGTCGCATCATAAGGGTGCTTAAGGAACCTTCGTGTCGTCATAGCAAGAAGATGAAATCACCTAGATAAGTTAACTAACAACAAGTTCCAGAGAGATAAAGGCAAAAATAATATATAAGTACACACACACAGTTAGAAGGGCAACAGGAAAACGTCGACAGCGTGGCGAGGTGGCAAACGAAAGAAGCCCAAACAAAATGAATCCCAAAACTAGTCAAAGTTAACACTGACTGATGCTGCTATAAATGCCTCTTGGCCAAACCCAACTATAGGTACCTACATCTGGTGGAAGAAGTGATTGCAAAGGTTTTTCAAGAAAACGTTCTTGGTGTGATGTATATGATGGAGGAGATTGAACCCTCCCCAAGTATATCTTGCATACTTTGTGGTTATTTTATTCTATTCTATAGGTCTGAATATATGGGACTGTGGGGAGTTGTTAGCCTAGGGCAAACAGGAATGCAGCATGATTGGATTTTTGTCCGTTTCCTTCTGGGAGTTTGTGGATTTCTTTGACTTTACCTAACTGAACTGGTATGCGTGAGGTGCTATGTGAACCACAAAATGTGGTTTTAAATGGATAAATATCTTTTGTTATGTTTTTAAGGTAAAAAATTAAGTTTAAAGTTGTGACGTAAGTGACACAAGTTGTTTTAAAACAATACACAAGTCTGCATGACGCAGCAAGGCTTGTCGAACGAAACACCTGAGTCAATATTATTCGCTTATAAACAAAGGCTTATATAGTGACATTGCAAATATCTCTCAGTGCTGACCATTTAATTAGAATTTAAAAACAAAGATGTCACATGTGTGCCTTTTGTTTCACTAAATCTATATCAAATTCAATGACACAGCTACCTATCTAGACTTCGAGCTTATGCAATCGTATATTTGCTCAGCTATAATAGCCAATGTTTACACAGTTGGATTAGAGAACTTTTATTTCTAATAACATCATCCGATCTAAATCGCCCTTTAAAAGCCCAAGCTATCCCAGCAATCGATCACAGTTACTTTTCTCTTAGAAGTTCAAAGCAACATTCAAACAACTATCATGAAACTGGCTCCAATTCTTGTCCTTTGCTTGGCTGTAAGCATTCATCAAACAACAGCTAAAGCATTCTCCTTTGATGCTATTTCTGATGGCATTCGTTCTGCAGGATCAGCTGCTCAAGGAATTGCCGGTGCAGCTGGATCAGTTGCATCAGGTATAGCTGGAACTGCTGGAGAAATTGCCTCTGGCATTGCTAAAGGTGCTAGTGGTGCTGCTCAAGGTGCAATTGGAACTGCAACTGGAATTGCTAAAGGAGTTATTGGTGTAAAAGCTGAAATTGATGCTAGAATTGCCGACAAAGCTGCTTCCGTAGCTAAGGACATCTCTGAAAAGGTACAAAATGTACAAAACAGAATTGCCGACAAAGCTGCTTCCGTAGCTAAGGACATCTCTAAAAAGGTACAAAATGTACAAAACAAAATTCTTAAAGGTGCTCTTCAAAGTGCTCAAAGTACATTGCAAAAAATCCAAGACAATTCTAGAGGAGTTCTTGAAGCTTCTGAAGTTGCTGCAAAAAATTCCGAAGCAGGATTAATTGAAGTTGAAGAAAAAAAGAACAAATTAATTGAAGAATGGGCTGAAAAAGCCACAGCTAAACTTGCCAATGCCAGTCCTGAAACTCAAGAAAAAGGTCAAGATTTAATTAATGGATTTGTTAATAATAAATCAGAAGCTATTAAACAAGCATCCGATGAAGTATTATTAACATTGGAGAGTGTACAAGAGAAAGCTCATGCTACTGCTGATAAATATCATGAACCTATGAATAAGCTAATTGAACAAGTTGGTAAATGCTCTGAACTTAAGGTATCACAAATACGTGAATTGGTTAAGTGTGGCGGTGAAATTCAAAAAGATTTAGTACCATTAGCTACGGCTCCAGGTGAATTAGCAGCTATTAAGAGACAATTGATTAAGGCAGCTGGTCAAAGTATTGTCAAGGATATCAGGGTTAAAAATGCCCTTAGTCAATTCCGTGATCAAAGCAAACAAGTTGAGTTTATTCTTGATCAATTGGTAGCCCAAGATCAGCAGAAACAAGAGCAACAGCCTGAAGAAGAAGAAGAAGAAGAAGAAGAAGAAGCTGCACCACAAGAAGATGAACAATCTGAGGATCAACAAGCTGAGGATCAACAATCTGAGGATCAACAATCTGAGGATCAACAATCTGAGGATCAACAATCTGAGGATCAGCAATCTGAGGATGAACCAGCTGATGAAGAGCAACAAGAATAAAGAACACGTGTATTGTGTATATAATGAACATTAGGTTCAAAAATTGTTTTAAAATTTTGTCTTTGGAAAATAGCTTTAAAAACATTAACTTTACATTGGTCTTAAAAGTCTCTTAAATGTACGAATTATTTGAATAAAAATATTTTTGATCCTCACATTTTTTTTTTTGCTTTCAACCAGATAAAATTTTTGTGAATGCTTAATAAATATTTGGGAGCAATAAATTCCAAATTTCATCTTGTGACAAAAATTTTGTGATCTTCAACCCTTGTTTGAATGTTCTAACTTTTTACATCGCAGAAATCTAATTAAAATGTTTACCAAAAATTCATCAATTTTTCTATCAAATAACTGAGACTTTTGGACTCCACTTGGTCTGATACTTTTCGTCGCACTAATATAGATTTTTTTTTTTTACTTTTGGTTTGATCATATTTACAACGAACCCTACTCCCATCGGATTAAACTCCAATTTTAAGAATTCTACTAATTTTTTTAAATCTACTCCTTTTTTCCATACTGAAAAATTCAAAAATTCTCTAACCAAACGATATGAACGGAAATAACGGCATTGCTATTCAATTTTCTAACCAACTTTGACTCTAAATGTTTGAATCTAAAATTCTATTCTGTTCTGAAATGTTTGCTTAATTGTTAAAATGATTTTTTGTTAAAAAGATTTTATTGTTAAAATGATTTTTTATTAAAATGATTTTTTGTCAAAATGATTTTTTTGTAAAAATGATTTTTTTTGTTAAGATTTTTTTGTTAAATGATTTTTTTGTTAAAATAATTTTTTTTGTAAACATGATTTTTTTTTTTAAAATGATTTTTTTTTTATTAAAATGATTTTTTTGTTAAAATGATTTTTTGTTAAAATGATTTTTTTTTTAAATAAACTTTTTGAAAACTTGGATTTTTCTTTCATTTTCAAATCTTCTTCGGAATTATTCGATTTACTCCACTTTTTTTTACAAGTCATCTCCGAAATTTTACTATTGTGATTCTAATCCTGACAACGAGTCTGGCAATATCAAAAATACAAGTTTGTTATACATAAATAAATTCCATTAGGTAGTCTGTCTGCTTGGCTACACTTTATAGGATAGGTGGATTTTCTTTAAACAATTTACCTAGATTATATTTTGGATATTCTCCCGAAAAGTTTTAAAATTTTTTTTTTACCAACAATAACCGCACTGCAATACAAAAATTTAACCGTCATATTGTTCACTTTGGATTTAAGAGAATTTTAAATCCAATAATTTTAAATTTATATCCATATTATTTTCACTACAAAACGTGTACATCAATTCCAATGAATTTTACTTTTTTTAAAATCCAGATGTAAAATACTTCAATCCAAAATGTAAATTTTATGAAATGTCAACTTTCTTTAAAATAAAAATTTTAATTTGGATTCATCGAGTGAATAATATGGCTGTTAGAGAAAAATTAGGTGACAATGACAAAGAATCATTAGCGCAAAATTTTAAACGATTTAGTACGATGTTAAAGCCATTTTCTCATACTAAAAATGATTTAACATCATAGATACTAAATCGTTTAAAATTTTGCGCTATTTTTTTTTATTTGTGAATTTTTCGAAAACGGTCTAACTTTTTTTTATCTAATTTTTCTATGCAGAAGCTTTTAGAAAATATACATAGAAAGTATTTTATAGAAAAATTCCGACTTAGCTGAATTTCGATAGATAGGTAGATAGATGGGTATTTAATTCGTGATATTTTTTTATAAAAAGTCTGTGAATAGAGCTTTATTTTTATGAGTTAAAAATTTCCCAAGGATTGTCCTAAATTTGAAGCCGGATTAAAATTGGTATGTTACTCTCCATATGGGATAAAATTTTATAAATATTTCGAAAACTATCAATTTTTTTGAATTTTTTTTTGAAAAAGTGTAAAAAACTTATTGAAGGTTATGCAATTCTACAAAAAATCACTATATTTCGTAGGAGGAATAAATTTCCAAGAAAAACTCGTGGATCTCAGTACTTTCACTTCGAAAAAATTCCAACAAAGCTGAATTTTAGTGGAGAGATTTTCGTTTGCCGTCTTAAGCCTATTTCCCTGCTGATGCGATATGAAAAATTACACAAAAATAACAAAAACAGTACACTTTAAGGGGTTTTTGTGTAATAAAACACACTTGCAGTCAGGCTGTCAAACTTTTGCACAATGATATTAATATTGAAAGTTTTGTATGACACAACAACACTTGGGGAGCTACCACCAATATAGGCTGGATTTATATCTATTTCACGACTGACAGGCCGGTCATCAGACTCCTTTTAATGGTGCTTTGTCATTTATTGTTCAATTTATAATTGAATAACTTTTTGCCCACCTGGGACTCGAAGTACACTGTTCGATTAGCAAAATTAACATTCAAAGCAGATTAATTGGAGAAGTCTCCAGTTTTTTTTTTCTCATAGAATTAATTGCCCGTATTGAGTGCGGAAAAGTGACATTTGACATTTCTTTCATTACATCATGGCTTTCTGTGATTTTTTTTTGCATTTGATGACACTTTCCATGGGTTTTTTTCGCTGTGTAGTTCCGTTAGAATTTCACTTTCATTGTGGAGACTCTAGAAAAATTTCGTTTCAGCAGCTTACTAGGCCATAAGAAGGTCCTGACAAGTACCCTAAGCTTAAACTGCTGTTTTTGATTTCGTAGCATGACAGAAGCCAAATTTAGTTTTTTTTGTGAATATCTTGAAAACAGTCAGATATTTTTTAAGAAATATTAAGAAAAAAATTTTCATTTTCACCACATTCTAAGATTCTAGGAACGTTTGCGTTTGTTTTTCATTGAAATCTATTGTTCGTTTTTGAAGTTTTCGCTAAATCTAAAAAATTTACAAAATTTAATCCGACAAACTTGACTTTAATTGGAAACCTTTTTTTTTATCCTAAAAAGCACACTAAGTTAGGACTACTGCTTTTGATTTATTTGGATTGAAAGGGATGAAATTTAGTTATTTTATGAATAACTATAAAAGTGTCAGCTATTTTGATAAAAAAAGGCACCAAGAACTGTAGCTTATAAAATTCTTTGTAAAAAAGGAATGTCATTAAATTTTGTTTAAATGTAAATTTCTTACTTCAATATATTTGAAACCTATTTCTGTGGGCTTCAGGTAATAGGATTCAAATATATTGAATTAAGAAATAAAGGTCACGAAAAAGGAATAATTAAGTAAATTTCTTACTGCATCGCAGAGTAAGGTTTTGGAAGCATGTTTGTTTTTTCTAACTTTTCTTACAGATTTTGCTCAATTAACAAAAAAAAATTGTCACCATTTCATTCCACAAAATCCAAAGCTTTGTTCAGAATTTTGAGTACTTTTTAGGTACGTTATTGGTTCACGTGGGTTTGGTTCTGCTAAGTCTGAATTTCCAACAAGTTTATCTATAAGTCAATATTGTTATAGATCAGACAATTTACTGACATTGAAATTTTCTTTTAAAAATCTTACAACTTATCAATCTAATTCTGGTCCTTTATATATCATGGTGAGCAAATAAGCAACACACATGTAGGAAATAAGTGCCAATAGGTACAATCATAGCCATGTTGCTCGGTAGCTACATTATATCAGAATATTAGAAAGTCGTTATTGTAAAAGTCTGAACAATTATCCTATTGTATTGTAAATGTTAAAAGAATGTGTAGTCATATTATTTGCTCAGACAGTCAATATTTACACAATTGCATTAAATAACTCCTTAATTTTAGAAGAAACATTTTCAGTTTTTGTTCAACCTATAAAAGCCCAACTAAAATCTCTAATTCATCAGTTTGAAATCAACTTTGTTTAAAGCTTAACAAATACATTTTACAAAATCATTATGAAACTAGCTTCAATTGTTGTCTTATGCTTGGTAGTTTGCATCCAACAAGCAACCGCAGCTGGACCACTTGGTGGTTTAGCTGATGGTGTACGAACTGCAGGTTCTGCTGCTCAAGGAGCTGTCGATACTGCAGGATCAGTTGGCTCTGGTGTTGCTGACTCTGCTGGAGCTGTACCAGTTGTTGGTCCAATGGCTAGTGGTGTAGCACGTAGTGGCATCCAAACAGCTTCAGGAGTTGCTAAAGGAGCTATTGGAGCTGGAACTGATGCTGTTGCTGGAATTGCTGGTCAAGCTTCAGTATAAGCTTATAAATCTTTTTTTTTTAAGAAAATTTACTTCAATACTATGTTTAATTTTATTTTGTTTTTTGAATAATGTGAAATAAATATATTTTTTTTTTTAATCGAAATTTACGTTTACAAAAAAAATTATTGAGGGTGAATTTCTAAACTTTTGTTTTTATAAAAAAAGCAAGTTTTTCTATTAAAAAAAGGTTTTCTCTATAAAACCAAGTTTTTTTTATAAAATCAAGTCTTTTTATATAAGACCAAGTTTTTTCTATAAAATCAAGTTTTTTCTCAATAAAACCAAGTTTTTCAGTACGAGATCACCCCAGATTCAGACAATTTAGACCCCGGTTAAACTCATCGAATTTGATGAATTAACTCTGGATTAACTGAATAAAAATTTCTGAAAAGTGCGTGTGTCAAAACACTATTGAAATATAGAGGGCAACACTATTAAAATCGCTCTTTCCATACTGCTTCACAGTGTCGCCATCTCTGTTTCAATGATGAAAGCGTGTTTCCATAGTGTTGCACTTCGATTTCGAAATTTTTTTGACAGCTGAAAATTTAAGCTAAGCCTACATTGAAAAACTGCTTCTGAGTTAACTCGAGTTAAATTTATTTGCAGAATTTAATAACTCTGCTTTTGATTTTTTTTTTTGAGTGAGAGGTGCCAAATTGAATCAGAATAGTATTTTTTTTATTTTTTTCAAATTCCAAATTATTGGGAATTTGAGTTTACAGGAGTTTTAATCAAAAAAATTTAGTGGTCCGTTGAGGTCTATGGAAAACCTATTTTGCGAAATCCATGGTCATTTTTTTTTCTTTGACGAAACACATTTTCACTTCAATTGATATGTAAGAAAATATACAGTCAAACTTATTCCAAAAAACTTCACCTAAGACCCTTACACTGGGACAGTGTGACGATGATCCCAAGATTAGGATCCCAACATTTTGAGGAAAATGATCGAGCGTATGAGTTGACTTGAGAAAGTTACAATGGTCCCGGATTTGTATTGCCTGTATTTTTGTAAGTGGGGTCTAGTAGAGATTTGTTTGGAAAACCCGAGGTATCTCGCAGACAGAGCAATACCAAATCTGTGTGCTTTGTTAAACGCTCTTTAATTTTGATTAGAGCCTATTTGACATAAGCTTTTCAGCTTTCTTTGACAATTTTTCCTATCGGCTTCAAGCAACTTATTGTATTTAAAAAAAAAAAAAATAGATTAAGCTACTTTTGGAGGGAGTTCTAGCGACAAACTAACAATAGGACTTAGATCCGATATTCTGTAGATTCTTGCATTCAAAGTCACGGAAAAATAACTAAAACTGAGCGGAAAAGTAAGGCTGGAAGTGATAGGGGAAATTGGTGGTAGGAAGAAGCAGGGTACTGTAAGGTAGATTCAGCCTAAAAAGTTATCTTCATTATTTGACATTTTTTAGGTCTTCTAGTTCAAGTTGTCAAATTTCCAAAGAACAACAAAATACTGCTCATAATTTCCAAAAGATGGAATTTTGAGGTCAAATAGGCTTGATTTCTAGGAACAGAATTCATTAATTTGAAAACATACCACGTCTTGGAAAACAATAATTCCAAAGTGTAAATTGTAAAAAACTGGAAGAAAGGTCGAGAATCTCATGATTTCTTTGGATTTTTAGAAAGCAGCGTTCGTAATTGGAAGATAATAATTTAACATAATACAAAAAGCTACCAAGTGAACGGCCGACTTTAGCATTAAAATAAATAAGGCCTATTGCTTAGGAGCCTATCAACTAATTTATGAATATCGGTATCGGCAGTTGGCATTATAGTTCGTTTGCGAAATTTACAAGTAAAAGTAATTGCAGACTCAATTTCTTTGTAAATTTCCGAAAGTATTTCTACAAGAAATGTCGGAGTTATAGTTTTTTTTTGTATCAGTATTTATTCAATCCAACAAAATATTTGTTGAAAGATAATCGATGAGCGATGATAATTATAATTTTAATATTTTGTGTTCAAAGTTAAAACGCTGTTTCAGATGCATCATAAATATTTTCAAGAAATTTAAAAAAAACACACCATATCTGACCCTGACTGTCAGGCAGTAAATACAAGCCATTTGTTCAAATACCTCTACAACATCGTAATGCAAACCACTTGCCCATTGTTGTTGCAGTAACACTGTCAAGGAAAAAAAAAAAACTATTTCTAATATTTGCACAAGTGCAAGTGCTAACGTTGAACTACAACTGACCAATTGTTAAAAAATAAAATATTTCCTGCAAACTTCTTCCTCAATTTCGATATAAAAAGTCCAACAATTTAAATGTTTAATCAGTTCGAAATTATCTTAGCTCCTTGAACTTTCAAGTTAACCATGAAACTTACTTCAATTATTCTAATCTGTTTGGCTATTGCCGCTCAACAGGCTACAGCTGAACCATTTTTATTCGATGCAATTGGTGATGGAATTCGTAATGCTGGTAATATTGCTCAAGATATTGCCGGCGCTGCAGGATCAGCTGCTTCTGGTATTGCTGGAGCAGCTGGATCAGTTGCATCTGGTATTGCAAAAGGTGCCAGTGGTGCTATTCAAGGAGCAGTAAATACAGCAACTGGTATTGCTAAAGGAGTAATTGGAGTTAAGGCTGGTGTTGCTAGTAATATTGCTAGTGCAGCAGGTACTGTTGCTAAAGCAATTGGTGAGAATATAAATAACATTCGTAATAGCCTTCTTAAGGGAGTTCTCCAGAAAGCACAGGAAACATTACAAAACATTCAAGATAATACTAGAAGTGCTATGCAAGAAACCGAAACAGTTGCCAAGAAAGTCGAAGAAGGTATCAAAGAAATTCAAGAAAATAAAGATGATAAAATCAAACAATGGGCTGATCAAGCTGAGGAAAAACTTACTAATGCAAGTGAAGAAACCAAAAAGAAAGGTCAAGAACTTATCGATAGACTTAGTGGTAAAACTTCAAATGCAGTCGATAAGGCAACCAAAAAAATTACCGATACCCTGGAAGAATTGCAAAATAAAGCTAATGGTATTGCTGAACGTTATCATGAACCAATGAATAAACTTATTGCTCAAATTGGAAAATGCTCTGAATTGAAGGCAAACGATCACAGAGAATTACGCAAGTGTGCTGCTGAAATTCGTGAAGATTTACTACCATTACTTTCAGCTCCAGGTGCATTGGATGATGTTAAGAGGGAAATTATCAAAGCTGGTTTAGAAAATGTCGGAAAGAATATTGCTGTACAAATTGCAATGAATAGATTCCGTAGGGAAGCAATTATTGTTGATCGAATTCTTGATAAATTAGCTGCTGAAGATAAGAATAATTCAACTGAAGCATCTGTGACAACAACTACTTCTGAAACTTCAACTTCAACTTCTGCAGGGCCAACTTCTTCTCAAGGACCATCTTCTTCTGAAGAACCAACATCTTCTCAAGGACCATCTTCGTCTGAAGAACCAACTTCTTCTCAAGGACCATCTTCTTCTGAAGGACCAACTTCTTCTCAAAGCCCAGCTTCTTCGGAAGAACTAACAACAACTTCAACTGCTGAATCAACATCTGCTGATCCAAAAACAACTGAAGCACCATCAACAAATGATGATGAATTATCAACCTCAACTACTGTAGAAACAACAATTACAACTGATAGCAATTCATGTATGTCATAGTTCGCCATGGGACCTGAAGTAGATTCTACATAAGTTCCTCATAGTGAAATGCTTTCAATATCAGAATTTTAATTTTTTGTTTTGAATAAATAAATTTTTATATAATATTATATGTATATAAAAAACTAATGTTTTTTTGTATGTCGCGTGTAAGCTCAAAAACTGCTGAATCTAATTCAATGAAATTTTTAGAATCTATTCGTAGTAGTAGCCAGAAGGTTTTTAAGGCAAAGTTTAAGTAAAATCTGCCCACTGACACGCCCATTTTTATTATGTTTTAGTTTTCGCCTTGTTTAAAGTCTTTAACAACTTTAAGCACTTTAACTTAGTTCATTTAAAATTAAAAATAGCATGTGTAGTTTTATCGCCTTTTACCACGCCCACTTTTTTATACATATTTTAATGTTTTCCTTATTTTTCGTCAGAAAAAACTGAAAATTTGTAATAAAACTCTCTTGGGTCTAAAGCAGAACATTTATAGTAGTTTTTTTTTTTTTTTGGAAATCCGCCTATAACCACGCCCTCTTTTCTAATATCTGAATTTTCTCCTTACTTTAGATAGGTGTCCCTAGAAATTGAAATTTTGTTTAACTCCCACTTTTGCCACGCCTACTTTTTTATTGGAATTGTTGACTTATTTAACGTCCCTACAAAATTAGAACTTCGTGAAGTATGATAGGGGCTAGTTAATTTTAAATAAATGAAAATAACAGAAATGTTTTCAAGGCTTCAGGAATAAATAAAGAGATCAAAGGAAACAGAAGTTCCTTCCCAGATAACTTCTTTAAAAAGTTTTGAGTAACACAAACTGAAAATTCTTTACTTACCATTGCTCTGCAAGCTGACGATCTATAGATATCACTCCCAGCTGATAAACTCTGAAAATACTTCTTCGTCCCATAAACTGTATCCATAGTGTTTGAGTTTTTTTTTTTTTTTTTTAGTTTAAGCCAAGTTTAGTAACTATTATCCAATACTTTTTTTTTGATTCCGATTGAAAGGTTTTTTAAATTTTTTAAAACCAATTTGTTTCACTTGTTGTCAAATTTTCTCTTCTTATTACAAAATCCACCCACATTTATAGAATGCTATCAAAGTGGTAGAACATCAAAGAACATTTTATATCATTTCGATGGGATTTTTCTTATGTATGTTTGTATGTATGTTGTAATGCTGTTACATTTGTTCAACTTTTCCCTTTCAATGGATTTCTTCTTTGCCACTTTGGAGGACGGACACACAGAGTAGCGAGAGTTGAATTAAAATCTCAATCTTTATTCCTCGATTTTCCGGTACGAAAAATTCACTACTTCACAAATTAAGAGCTCCAAGCTTCCAAGAATGGATTTTATGATGTTTTTTTTTTTTTTTTTTTAATTACAAAGTTAGTCCATGTGTGTATGTCTGAGTGTATGATGAGTAAACCTATTCTAGCATTATCTATACCAGATGGCTTTTAGTGAAAATACATATACAGTTTGTTGAAGAACCGGACAATCCTGTTCTAGTTGCCTTTTATTGTTTATTATTATTTTTGCTTCTTAATACGATGGATGGAGATTCTCTCCAAATCAACACCATCAGCTTCCAGTTTCTATCTCTGGCGCTAAATTCCTATCCCTGGCAATGTAATTCTGAAAATGAAAAAAATAACGATGATTTCAAATGCAAAGATGCGAGAAAGTAAGTAAAAAAAAAAAACAAAAAAAGAAAAGAATTTTATAGATATACATACATACATTTTTCCAGCATCAAGCACTCTGACGATGACGACGATGATGACGATGAAGCGACGAAGAGGAGGATTTTTTCATGGGCTTAAGATGAGAAAGAACTGTGTAACTTGCTTTAGGTTTTTTTTTTTTATTTGATGAATTTTGACACTTGGTTTTATGATGCTTTAATTCCTTTTTTTCTTTATAGACAAGCAATTAGTTAATATAGTTAATGAAATTGTTCAATTAACGCACACATAAAAGCAAAAGTGAAATGTTGGAAAAAGTAATTTTTGTGGGCTTTCATTTAAAAGGTTTTTTTTTTATTTTGTAAAAGTAAAAGTTTTGTAAGTATGTTATTGGTTCTTTTTAGTCGTGAATTCATTAAACTTTTTTATGAACTTGGAAATAGATATGAGCCACAAGGAGGAGGGTCATTGTTTATATTTTTTTTTGCAATTTTGATGAAACTTGACATTACGGTGGTAGTTAAGTAAAAAAAAAGTAGGTCATGAAATTCTGTCCGTCTGCCCGTCTATTTGTCTGTCTGTTTCTCTGTCTGTCTGTCCATTCGCCCGCAGCCTAAACGAATGGGTTGATTTTCTTTAAATTTGGTACCTAGCGTTTTTTGGGCATTCCCTTGACTTGTTTTTATTTTTATTTTTATTTTGTAAAACCAAAAATAACGGTATCTGTTACAATTTTTTTTAGCTATGAACTAAAATCTATTTCCTACATACTTTTGTGTAAAAAATAATTCAAAAGATCCCCATAGAACCGTTTTTTTTATTTGCGACTTTCTCGGAAACAATTCAACTGATTTTGATAAAACTTTGTACCTATAAAAAATGTTTTTAAAAGTTTTAATTCAATTTTTTTTTTTAAAACTAAATAATGCGAAAATTACTTGTTCGATTTTTATAAAACAAGCGCTTTTTCAACATTATCTAGCAGATTAACCGTACCTATCATACAAAGATTTAAAAGCTGTTATTGAGAATTTTATTATTTTTTTTTTTTTTCAAAAAGCATCATAGATTTTTAAAAACAAAATTCAACAATTTTTTAATACATATTATAAACAACAATTATTCCTTTTTCGTGACCTTTTTATTTCAAAATAATTGAACCATTTTCTTTTTTGCTTTTCTTGAAAACAGTTGAACTGGTTTTGATTAATTTTTTTGTGGAGAATATTTTGTTAAAGAAGCACTAAAATTTTGAGAGCAAATATTTTTTTGGATTTTATAAAAAAAAAGTTTTATTTTTTTTTGTTGAAAACTCAATATATATGTATGTAAAAAATGACTAAATCAATAGCAGATTTTAAATAAAAAAATATTTTTATAAACAAAAATAACTGTACCTACCTATCTTTATTTTTAAATCTTATTTTTCCCAAAAATGGATTCACATATTACAAAAAATCGGTAATTTTTATTATTTTATCTTTTAATATTTTAGTGACAATGTTTTTCAAAAAAAAGGTTGTTAATGGTACCTACGGTTTAAATGATTTTGATCCATTTTTTAAGGGGGAATGTTATTAAAAGTTTAATATTTTGTACTAAAATTTTGAAAAAAAAAAATATTTTTTGGATTTTTAAAAAGTTGTATTTTTTTTTAAACTCAATATTTATAAAATGACTCGATGGATTTTTTTTTAACTAATAAAGGTTTAAAAGGTTTAACCTAACCTTTTAGATTTTATACAAAAAAAATATTCATATAACTAAAAATAACGCTACCTTCCTTACATTTACTTAAAAACCATGAAAGAAACTAATTTTTTTATAAAAAAAATATTTTTTTTTTTAAACCGCGATTTTTTTTTAAATAAACGAAAATTAAAAATGAGTTTTTTACGCTTTTAAAAAATTAACATCTAGGCTTAAAAAAATTAAATCCATTAACTTGTTATTGTAGTTTAAATTCAAAACTTTAACGTGACGAGATAAATTGAAAATGTTTTAATAAAGGTTTGAGTAATTTCTTACAATTTTCTAAGTTCAATATTTTTTGGGTCTTGGGTAGCTTAAAGCCCTAGGTTGGTAAATGTACTTAAACAATTACCAAAAATCTGTATTTTTATTGAAATGCACATTTTTAACTCAATGGGTTTGCAAACAATTAAACTAGCTGTTTCTGTAGTGTTAGGTAATTCTACACCAACTTCCCTTCTTAATACATTTCATATAGCGAAAATTCAAAATATCCTTCAAAATCATAAATTTTTTGGCCACAATAAGTAAATAAACATATAATCAGAAAGAACACAGAAAAGATACAAAATCAACTGTGTTTAATTATATACGACTAAAGCCTTATTCACAGATTTATTATAATTGATTAATTGATATTTAAATGAAAGTTGACCTCTTTGAATATGGCATAAAAGTTGTAGCGTGTCGTGTGTTTCTTGCTTTCTGCTACCGTATAATTATTTCCATACACAAAATTTTAATATCCAATATCACATATAATTTATTTGTATATCTATAATAATTAATAATTGCATAGTCATTTAGAATCCATCATTATCTATAAGTAGAACGAACTACAAATTCCTATATGATTCGACAAAATGTACATAAGTGTAGGCATATCCATAATCCACATAAGATATTTTTAATGATGTCAAATTAATTTTTAATAATTTCCAAAAGACACGTGATTTTGTAAAGAATAAGGTCAAACGAGATGGTTTAAATTTTTTTAAGAAAAAAAAAAAAAACAACAAACAAAAGAATTAAAAATATCATTTATAAGTCAGCTGTCTTCCGTGAGATTGTTTTTTTTTTTTTAAATAATAATAAATTAATTTTCATATAACTTTTACTTTTGGATTACAGGAAAAAAAAAATAAAAACAGAAAGTTCATCCCACTGGTTCAGTTTCAGTTTTGAGACTCTGGTGATGTTCTTAACACAAAATAAAAAAAATCAAACACAAAACAAAACAAGTTCTTGTATCATACCAAAGTGATTCGAGTTCGGAAGACGACGACGACAACGATGATGATGATGATGCCGATGCCCAAGGTGCTTTCCAGAGTGAAACTTGAAAAACCATCATCATCATCTTCATGAATATAGTCACCACTCCCATTTACATAACTTTCCAGATGCAGAACACAACAACAACAACAATATCAAGAACAACATCGAAGATGGAATTTAATGAATTTACTGGATGCAAGTTATGTAGATATTTTAGATACACACGCAGGAAATATCCCATCCAAGGAAGAGAAAAAGTTGTTTTCTTTTTCTTTGAAAACTTGACTTAAATCGATGAAAACGATAAAAACCGCTAAAGATGATGATGGTTTGGGAGTCAATTACCGCATACTATAAATATTGTGAATCACCTTCCGATAGAAAATATATGTATGTGCCTCCTCATAGTATAAGACTCTTTGGCAATATTGAAGAACCTCAATAACTTGAATTCAGGTCATCATCCATCGGCGGCGGCGGCGGTATGGATGAAAATGATGATAGTGTTTTATTGGGAAATATATTTATATGCATCAAGAAACTGTGCCATTTTTTTATATCGCGAGATTGAACTCTCAAGATTTGTTTTCTTATATTTTCTTTTGAAGAAGCCATCGATTTTGATTGAGATGAGCTTCTTTGCTTGTTTTTTTATGGTTGCCGCTTGATGCTCAATCAAAAATAAAAAATAAAAGAAAAGAAAAAATATATGGACACTTATAAGAAACCGATTGAGGTGATAGATGATTTGATTTATTCACTGGAGGCGCGATATATGTGGTGTGACGATCGACGATGACGCACGGTGTGCGATGTGCGATGGATAAAAAGTATACCTAATGAATCAGGTTGAGACGTTGAGAGTTTTATTTAGAAAATTTTAAATTTCATGTATGATGGAATTGAACTTGTGAACTTTGAATAGATACAAAAAAAATACTTCTATTTCTAAGTAAGTGTGTCAAATGCATGAATTTGTGTTAGTTTGTATTGTTTATATGTTTAAGATTGTTTACTGACCCAAAAAGTGCACAAAAAAAATAGAATTAGACAAGCAATTTAATAATACAACGAAATTTGATTCCGTAGTATTTTTTGATATTCAGATTCAGTATTCTTGAGGGTCTAACATTTTTTTTTTTTTGGAACAAGTCATAATTTTTGTACCAAAATGTTATTTGACATAAATTTTATTGATGATTTATAAAATTCTCGATACAAAATTCTTTATGCCAAAAATCTTTGACTCCACAGTTCTGTATTTTAAAATTCTGTGTTATTTAATTCTAAATTCTATAAATTAAAAAATCTGTAAAAAAAAATTTGGAAAATTTTGTTAATCAAAAATGTGTATGACCAAAATCATTCTGAATGACCAAAATCTGTAAATAACTTGAAAATTATTTAAGATTCTGTAAATCTAAAAATTCCTTATTAACAAATTGGAAAATTCAAAATTCTGAATGACAAAAATTTCCCAAAATTCTGTAAGACAACAATATATGCGTATAAAATTTTTTACTCAATATTATTCTCTAAATTCGTACTTCTGCATTTCAAAAATACTTTGTTCTGACATTAACAAGTTTTTATTTCCAAAATTCTGAACTAAAAATATGGAAAAGTCTGTTTATCAAAATTCTAGTGACTCAAACTCTGTATACGTATAAATTTATGTTTATCAATTCTATGATGACCAAAATTCTGAATGAATTCTATGGAAAAATTGACAATTTTGTTATGTTTATTCTAATTATGTTTATCAAAATTCTGTAAATAAATTGAAAATAGTTTTTTGATTAAAAGTTCTGTAAATTCAAAATTATGTAATAAAAATTTGGAAAAATCTGTACTAAAAAATTGGAAAATTCTGTACTAAAAAATTGGAAAATTCTGTACTAAAATTTTTTGTTATCAAAATTATATACATATGTTCGAAATTGTGAATGATCAAAATTCTGTTTATTAAAGTTCTCTATGACCAAAATTCTGTAAGAAAATTAAAAATTGTTCAAAATAAAAATTTGTTATTCTAAAATTCTGTACTAAAAATCTGTAAAATTTTGTTTGACCAAAATTCTGGAAATAAATTCAAAATTGTTCGAAAATTATTTAATTCAAAATTCTGTACTTAAAGTCTGGAGAATTCTGTATGACCAAAATTATGTAGAAATGAATTGAAAATTCTGTAGAAATGAATTGAAAATTCTGTAGAAATGAATTGAACATTCTGTTTAAGCATGAAATTCTGTATTCAAAATTATTCACGGAGTCCAAAGTTCTTTACATATTTCAAAAATTCTCTGTTCTAAAATTGTTTAATTATTGAATTTTAAATTACAGAATTTTAGATTTAAAAAAATTCTGGAATATAGAATTTTTAATTAACTTCTATATAAAAAAATTAAATGACGCTTTATAATTTTTTCCCTTAATTGAAAATTTTTAAAGATTTAAACAATTTATTATTTCCAGCATAAAATATAAATTACTTTAATATATTGTTGCAATAAATATTGCATAATTTTCTTCTCAATCACTTATACCTACATTTATGAACTGAATACATATTAAATATCCATATTGTTTTTTTACTGATACATAAATATCATGGAAACAAGCACTTTTAACTTTGTGGTATAAGTAATAAAAAGGGGAAGTTGTGTACTCAAAAAAAAAAAATTAAAATAAACACTCAGTACTTTATTCAGTACAACCAACCAACAAAGCAACCAACAAAATATTTAAAAATTAGAAAAAAGTAGATTATTTTATTTTACAAACAAAATATTGTATTTGGTGTTTCTTTCAATTTTTTGTACTATTTTCAAAAATTTTGATTCAAATCTATTTTCATTAAATTTTATTTTATTTTCAAAAATGTTGATATAACTCATTTATGAATTCAAAAATGTGTTCTGTGTTATTTTTTTTTAATATTAGGTTTAAAAATTTTACCAAAATTCATTTAAATTATTTTCATAGACAATTTTCAACACCACCAGAGCAATTTCCTACAACCCCATCGATGACACTTTATTTTAATATCAATTTAACCAAGCACCTACTTAATCAAAAAAAAAAATATAATCCCTCCCATAACATATTTAATTCATTTTAATTTATTACTGCATCGAGTGCAATCCAATGCTGCCTGCCACTTAAAATAAAATGGCTTTCCTGTGTCCGGCATGCTCAGCTCATGGTGTCCTGATTTATTGACATACAGCTAATTATGCGAAATCATTTTGCACACACCAAAACCAAAAGCCAAACAAAAAAAACAAAAACAAATTGGTAAATAAAATAACTTTTTCAACTCAAATAAGTCATTTAATTTAACAAAAATTTATATGATGGAAAAAAAACACAAAAGTAAAAATGACCAACTGCTATACCTTTGCATAGATATTCATGTAACAAAAAAATAAAAACAATAAGTAAAACTTGTTAAATATTTTCGATAGTTTATCATGTTTACATCGATTGAGTTGCTGCTTACTAATTTGTTGCAAAATTTATTTTTTTTCTTTGTCAAATAAAATTAAAAAAATGAACAAACTTTATACAGAATTCAATTGAAAGTTCAATGATAAATAAATCAATAGTTGAAAAAAACTTTATTTTTAATAAAAAAAAAATAAAAAAACATGAAAAATCATAATAATTTGTTAATTAACAAGGACTTCATTTCCTTGCTAAATAAAAAAATAAGGTATAACGGTAAAGTTATGAGAATAAGTGTTTTTGAAAAAATTAAAATATCAAGAAAAAAAGAGGTTAATTCATATACGTCCTAATTTATTTGGTTGCAAAATTTTCCTTGCGTAAAGCAATTTTCGGTTAATTGTCTTTTTTAGATAGATAGTCACGTGAAGAAGAAGTTTTAATTAAAAAAAAAAATCCCATTTCATTCGAGTACCTATTTTTTTCTTACTTAAAAAAAGTGACGTCAAAATGAGTCGCGCGAAATGTGTACAATGTAAACACCTTTCATAAGTCAGACTGAATTTTAAAACGCATCAGATGCGTATTTGATGCAAAGTCATGTGTTCGAAAAGTCAAAATGGTGACAAAATCAAGAATTTCTAAACTCATCCCATACGTCAGCGATGCGCAGCAAACGCGTCCAATTTTGTTGTCAAGAGTTTCTAAACGCTTCCTAAACGTAATTCGCATTAACACTAAGCAGCAAACGCATCCAATTTTGTTGTCATAAGTTTCTAAACGCTTCCTAAACGTCAGTGACAATTTTGTTGTAATAAATTTCTAAACGCTTCCCAAACGTCAGAGATTAGCATTAATACTGGGCAGCAAACGTATCCAATTTTGTTGTCATGAATTTCTAAACGCTTCCCAAACCTCAGTAATTCGCAATAACACTGACGAGCAAACGCACCCAATTTTTTTTATTGGCTTTCATTTGACAATTTGACGTTTGAACTGAGAGTAAAACACAAAAATAATGAGTCTCGAGCGAAGTATATTTATTTTTCTATTGCTATTTATTTTAAGCTGAATGAAATGCGTCCCAAACTATCAAACTGATACAAATTAAAATGTATCCAAAGCATCCGGGATGCGTTCAAGAAGCGCAACTTTTTAGGTCTGTTCGTTTACTTTCCCAAAACTGTCAGATTTTATAAGAGTTATATTTTTATATATGAATTTTGACAGTTTTTGGACTAAAAATGGTAGACATAAGCAGTTTTTCGAAGGAAACTAACAGGGTTTTTTGTTTGACATTAGGGAACTAATCCACATTTAAATAAATGTCACCTGTCAAAATTGTATTTCAATTAACTTAACATTTGTCAAATAAATTCGACATATTAACAATTTATTTAAGAAATAGAACTAAAATTTTAACAAAAAATTCATCCTACCATTAATTGTGACGTCAAAGATAATATTTAAAGACATTAAACAAAAAAAAACTATAATTCCAAGCGAATATAATACTAAGAAAAGAATTCCATTCCTGTAAAAAAATTTTAAAACTTTTTTTTTTTCAATTACGACTTGCGAAACAAAAATACAAACCATAGAACAAAAATGCAAAAACACTGCAAACTAGGACAGGCAACAACAGCAACGACGATGCTGACCTCGAAACCTCAAAGGAAGAAAACTCTTTGAAGGGCATATACAATATAAATAGTTACATATCTACCAGCTTGTTTGTGTCGACCATAAGGCTAGTCTTTTGTGAATAGTCAGAGAATTTTGTCTTCTGTCAACGTCATATAATATATTATAAGCAAAGCGAATAATGCACGCCAACAGCTAGCTACATCCTCGACGACAATCGTGACCACAACCACCACCGACGACGCAGCCGCCGCGCTCTGCTCTTGGCTCTGAGTTGGCATATTCTACGTGACATGAATTTCGTTGCCAAAAGCCGCAACAAAAGACGCTTAAATTCGTGAGTTGAAAACACAAAAATACTACTACTCGTACTATGCAGAACTGTGCGATTGTAAAAATTGCAAAGAATTTCCTCTTGATGCAAAATATTTTGGTCGTTTTTTTTTTTTTTCAATTGAAAAATATAAAAATATACAAATTTGGGTTCAAGTTCATTTCATATAAACCAAGAGATTGAGTTGAATTGAGTTGGGCGGGTTTTTTAGTTCAGTCCTGAATTTCTCACATGAAAACAAGGTTAATTGCAATCATCTGTCAACTGCAGATATTTTATATACGCAGCAGCAGAATTTGCAAATTTTCAAGTAAGTTTATATAAATATCTAAGGCATCTTCTCTGAATATCTATCTATCTGGTGGGGTTGTTTATCTTCGAGTTTTCTATAATATCGTATCTTCTGTAATTCCACATGCATCTAAAGAAAATAAATTTCGCTAAAATATGAATACAAATTTATAGGAGGAGCAAAAAACAAACGTATATCTTGATCGGATTAGGAGAGTTCGATTTAAAAGAAGTTGTCAGTTGTTGTTCTATTGCGTGTGTGTGTGTTTGTATCTATTGCCATAAGTTTTCTTCAACTAGTCAATTTTGTTTTTTTTTGTTGCTGTATTTTTGTCATTTTGAGCACATCGTGCGCGTTTTGGTAAGTAAGTGAAATCTTTTAAAGATATCCACTTCCATTATAATGAAGATAGATGAGTTGGAAACACCATATCGAAGAACTTAACACACATAAACCAGTGTAGTGTATATTCATCCACAAGATGAGGAAGAATATATTATTTATATTTATTTCACAAACACGGTTGTCAGAGTTTGTGCTTCTGACCGCAACTCAGCGCAGAGAAAGTGAGACTTCTATTTTATGAGATTAAAAATGTCTTTAGAATGACATTATAAGTGGAATGTAATTTTTTTTTATTTTTTTTTTTTTTTTTCAAGTAGGTAAATTTAAGAAGACATTATTGTGTGTGTCTTGACTTTACTTGACTTCACTTCTTGAGGTTATGTACCGATTTAGAGTTTTGAAATGGTCTCAATGATGACATTAAGATTAAAAAAGATTAACTTATTAGACAAGATAAATTTGTGATAAGAAAATTGTACGTGATTTATTTTTATATTTTTTTTTTAAATCAAGTGCAATTAAGAAATTAACGCTTGTAGTTTAAAGAATAATTTAAAAATAGTGGGTCATTGCGGGAAAATAAAAAAACGAGTTAAAAGAAAGTGAAGATGATTAAGTTGGATTTTAATGATTATTTTAAAAATGATTTGTTCTGATTTACTCGACAGATAACTAATCTTATTTAATTGCAATTTTTAATAAAAGTGTTACAATTATAGAAACTCAATACAAGTCATGTTAATATTTTTACATGCGATATTAAACTTGGGGGAATTCTCAAAATATGGATTCGTTAGAAAAAAATCGAACTCGAAATTATGATAGAACTTGGCATTAAGATGACAGCGAAGTCAACAAATTTGGTTCTCGTAATTCTTTCTGTCTGTTCGTCTATACAGCCTTAACGGATGGGTTGATTTTCTTTCAGCCTTGTACTTATAGTGTTCCGAAACTAACGGTACCATGCCGTACAATTTTATTTTAACATTTAATGAAAATTTTATTTTACTCAAAAACGCACCCACAATTTCAGTAAATTTTGATTCATATAGCATACCTTTTTGTTAAAAAAAATGAAAATTTTTAGTAATCTCATAAACATAGAAGCCTTTCTTTTCTTTTTGATTTTCGATTTTTTTTTTTTAATTTTCGTTTTTTTTTTAATTTTCGATTTTTTTTTTAAATTTTCAATTTTTTTTTTTAATTTTCGATTTTTTTTATTTCTCTTCGATATTTCTGCAATCGAGACTCGTAGAGACCTGGTATTCGAAATATCTTCATCCAAAATGCTATTGCCTTATTTCAACACAATTTTATTAAAATAAAAAAAAAAAAAAAAATGTTTGGATGGCGATATTTCCGCAATCGAGACTCGTAAGTGTTTGCGGTTTTCAGTGCTGAGTAGGAAATTCATAGACCTTCCCGCCAATTTTAACATTTTATAGCACATATTGACAAATAAAATTTTATTGACTTTTTGAAAAAGCAATGGACTAACCCCTTTGATAATTTTACCCAAAAAAAGTGATTTTTTTTCTAAAAATGTTTCCAAAACCCATCAAAATATGCATAAAAAGAAAAGGTTTTTAAAAACTCAATTCGTACGTGTACGCAAAAATCTTCTACGTGGTCTGGTTCTCAAAATATTTACATACAAAGTTATAATTCGATTCAATTCGATCAAAAACCAACCCAACAAAATTTTTTGGATGGCAATATTTCTGCAATCGAGACTCTAAATGATTTTGATCAATTTTTTAGGGAGAATTTTTTTTTTAATATTTAAATAGAAGATATTAAAATTTTCGAAAACTTTTTTTTTGTATTTAAAACAAAAAATTATTATTTTTTTTAGAAAACTTAATAATTCGAAAATGATTTGTTTGATTTTTATCAAACTTGGCAATGATATATTTTTTAACATTTGTTATTCTTAAATCTGAAACTAACGGTACCTACCGCATATATGTAGGTAAGTGTTTAATAACCAAAAAGGGAAATCTTATTTTTCTGAAAAGCGATTCCTACGACTTTGATTATAATTTTTTTGAGAGCTAATATTAAAACGATTTACCATTATTATTTTAAATCACGGGATTATTAACCATTTTTTTTTTATTTTCTAATATTTTATTATTTGTTCAATCAGTTTAAATTAAATTTTGTACGCCAAATCTTTTAATAAATTCAAATAATATTGCATAATAAAATTTTCTAAAAAAGCAAATTTTGAATTTACAAAAAAAACTAAAAATTATTTTTTGAAAATTTGATATTTCTAAAACATGTACAATGTACATATGTTGATTTTTTTTTTGGAAAATCAATTTTTAACTCCCATTATTAAAAACTAACAATTGGCGTACCAATTTTCTTTTTTAAAAATGTTAAGAAAATTTTATATTAATTTTAAAACCTTAATTTTTTTAAAAACCAGTTTTTTTTAAATTTTTTTGTCAAAAATACTCAATTTTGTAGTAGAAATTACTTCTCTCATTGGCCTAGATAATATGGCTTTACCAAATGTAAGTTGTTCAACTAAACAACTAAAGTTATTGAATCTACATATATTCTTAACCCCCTCAATTTAGGAGAGTATTAAAAAGTCCTTACATATTTCCCCAAAAAAAAAAAACAAAGGACTTCGATAAATTTCCCATAGATATAAAATTATCTGGCCTTGGTTTTGAACCTGGAATATCATTTTAACAGTTCTCGTTTTACATTCTCCCATACCATACCAGTGCTCGTTTTAAGCAATTAATATGCGGTGGGGTACCCCAAGGAAGCCAGGTAGGTCCTTTTCTTTTTATTTTTTTCTCCTATCTGTATTAATGTAATTCTAACACATTGCTTTATCATCTTTTGTGCCAAGAATGTTCTATAAAATTTCTTTGGAACATAAACATTTGTTTATGATTTTTTAAGTCTGGTGCCTCATAAATGTCAATGTCAAGTCTTAGGAAATTATTCTTCTTCAAAATATTCAACTTATATAATATAGACTTCAACCTATCTGTCCGAAGCTGCCCGCAATGCTATCAATGTCAATGTTTGAGCTACGACTGCTGTTGGTTAGTACTTTAGTATCCTTTTTTTCAAAAACCATGAGGAGATATGTAATTATACGGTCGCCTTCCGGGCTATTAGTTTTTATCTGGTCAAAATAAAACAGTACTGTCCGTAAATCTCCATCATATACAAAAAAAATTAATTTTCAAAAAAAAAGCAAAAGCCAAGTAACTATAATCAAAGTTTGTACCGAATTTCCGTATTCCTTGGTTCAGTCTGGTTTCAATTCCTGCAATTTTAGTATTTTTTCTTTGTTATAAAATTATAAAATATTCGTGAATAGAGCGCATTTTTAAAGTAAATCGCTTCGAGACACATGTTTGTCTGACTTTAACGTCCTATTCATCATTGCACCTTAACCACCGGTAAAGTCATCAAATATGAAATGAGAAGAAGAAAAAAAAAACAGATACCTAGTACCATGACTTCACAAATCATAGTAAAACTATCTTATGGATTGTTTTTTTTTTTTCTTTGCTCTATGGGGCAAGTATTGGTTTCGTGTAACAAAACAAAATTTATGGTAAAACCTAACGTTGATATGATGCAAGAGTGAAAAAAAGGGATTTTCGTTATGAAGAGACAAATAGGGTTTTAAGTTATTTTAGTGTTGAAAAAAATACCTTATTCATTGACTATTTTCGTAGGAAAGTATATCTCGTAGGTGTCTCTACCAATTTAACTCCAAATTTTCAACATTTTCTTAGTAATATTGCATTACAAATTTAAAAAAAAATATTTTTTTTATAAACATAGAAAAAAATATGATTTTAAAACTAACTTCTAATCTCAAAATCAGGTTCAGTTTTTTAGCTAAAAACTAACCTAATGAATATGTCATGCTGAGATCGTTCTAGAGCCTTGA
Source organism: Epistrophe eligans (assembly GCA_951394125.1). Classification (NCBI taxonomy): domain Eukaryota; kingdom Metazoa; phylum Arthropoda; class Insecta; order Diptera; family Syrphidae; genus Epistrophe; species Epistrophe eligans. The sequence continues at coordinate 109,558,367 of OX596028.1, forward strand.
GCATTAAGAGCAATTTCATGCGATCCAGTTGAGTATTTAATATTATTGTCTGCACTTTTAAAATCTACGAGCTGTGTCTTTCGAAGCGATGGAAATAATAGTTTTACCCCAAAGAATGAAGAAGAAAAAAAAAACTATCTAAACGAACAGAACTCAAGAAAGTTATATAGAAAATATAAAAATGTAGAAAGAGAGAAATAACCGTTTTTCCGTTAATCTCTTGTTTGTTCTTTTATACGAAAAATAGTTAGAAGTAGAAGCCATCATCATCATATGACTTATTTTTTTCGTTATTCTATCCTTCTGATGCAGTGAGTGAGACCTAACCGTCAAAACAAAATGATGGTAATGTTTGATGTATGTGTGTTTGTGTGTGTTACTTGCTTCAGGTGATGCATCATCTTCATCATCATCATATTCCGCCGTAAGCATCATTATCATTAGTGTTCACCATCGTTGCTCATTCTAACAACTTCGTGTCAGTTGAATTGTTTTTTTTTTTCTACTTCTTCTCCTTCTTTGGGATATATTATTTTTTTTTTTTTTTTTTTTTTTTAAATTTTGCATTCGTAATGAGAATGCGAATAAGGGGGCTTCAAGTAAACTGTGAGGTAGGTACCCACAGAAGATGAAATAAGAATATTATAACAATCAAATTGCATCTCGGTTGGTAGATTCTATGCAAACCAAATAAAAAATCTATAAAATTGATATTGCGATCGATGGAAATGAGTTTAAATGCGATTTTATATGCGCCCGTTGATGATCTGGATTTATTTGACCTTTTTTTATAGAATTGCGGGCAGCTTCGGACAGCTAGGTTGAAGTCTATATTATATAAGTTGAATTTATTGAAGAGAAGAATTTCCTCAGATTAGATGTGGTATGTCTAAGTTCTTGAGAATTGAAAACTATGAACTTGAATTTTTGTTGGATAGAATTGCTTGACAAATATCGTTGATTGGAGAAGTTTAAAGATTTTTAGGTGTAGTTTACTTACTTCACAGGGGATTTTGTGTGCCGTGTTTATAGGCTGCAAATCTTTTCAAACCACACCATCATATTTATATTTCAAGCTTTGAATGAAAAAAATTCTGACACAGCTGATAAATCTCTCAGATTTAATTTTTCTGAACTGGCCTAATTTTTATATTAAATTAACTATAGTTTGCCAAGCTTTGCTTAAATTTTTTCATCAAGTTAAGCATTTTAAAAAATGAAAATAAAATTTATAATGGCTTTAAAACAACCCTTTACAAAGATTTTTTGGCATGCTCCACCATTAAATTTTTTATAAACAAATATACAGCAGTTTGAGAAGATAACGCCATCTGTTGGCGTTCCCATTTTCGTAAAGGGACAAAATTAGTCGATTTTCAAATTCCGTAATGTTTGTCATTCATTAAAATTAATATTTCTTCGCCTTCTTATATAAAGTGGAATGTTTAAATATTTCCACCATCCACACCTGAAAGCATGCAATTTCGGATTTTTACTATTTTTCTAATTTTTCGAAATTTTCGGTTGAAATTTCAATTTTTGGTTGAACTTTCAATTTTCGGTAGAAATTTCAATTTTCGGTAGAAATTTCAACTTTCGGTTGAAATTTCAATTTTCGGTTGAAATTTTAATCTCGGTTGAAATTTAATTCTCGGTTGAAATTTCAATTTTCGGTTGAAATTTTAATTTTCGGTCGAAATTTCAATTTTCGGGTTCAATTTTCGGTTGAAATTTCAATGTTCGGTCGAAATTTTAATTTTCGATAGAAATTTTAGTTTTCAATAGAAATTTCAATTTTCCATAGAAATTTCAATTTTTGATAGATATCGAATTTCGATTGAAATTTCAATTTTCGGTTGAAATTTCAATGTTTGGTTGAAATTTAAATAATTTTTCGGTCGAAATTTCAATTTTCGGTCGAAATTTCAATTTTTGGTCGAAATTTCAATTTTTGGTCGAAATTTCAATTTTCGGTCGAAATTTCAATTTTCGGTCGCAATTTCAATTTTCGGAAGAAAAATCAATTTTCGGTCGAAATTTCAATTTTCGCACGAAATTTCAATTTTCGGTCGAAATATCAATTTTCGGTCAAAATTTCAATTTTCGGTCGGAATATCAAATTAATGCCGAAAGTGCAATTTTCAGTCGAAATTTGTCTGGTTCAAAAAAAATCCCCATGAAGTTTTCATTGGGCAGTTCAACTTTTGTTCCCTCAAAAATTGAGCAAAAGTGAAACCAAAATTTTGTTTCTTCTTTCACACGAGGTAACTGGGATTCGAGCAACTTTCGGTTTTTAGAAGAGAAGGACAGCAAGTTAAAGATATGAATGGTCTACGATTGGTGGGAATTGGAAACTAAAAGAAAACGTCAAAAAATCTCCTGCAACTTGCTTCCTCGTGTGAAAGGAGAATTAGTGTTTGATGGGAAAATTTATAAATTTTTCTAAACTGACTTCATTTTTTTTAAATATTCTTAACAATATATTTGAATAAAGTTAATTAAGTAATTTTTTTTTATTTTCAGGATGAAAATTATTGTAAAACAATCTTTCGATGGATGACTATTTCAATTCATAGACAATAAGTCTCCATAAATAGCAACCTAGGGTATGTGGTCTTTATGTGGAATTCCAATATTGCATCACCACCGTTAAGTTTACGTATAAGGACGTCCATATATGCTATGGCATAGTTTGCATTTTCATGTCTTAATGCTTATCCTACGTCTATACAAAAAAAAAACAACTAATAAATCAACATAACTGATAGTTAAGTAACAATATGGCGTGCAAGCAACGTTTTAAAAAAAGGTACCTCCGTTATACCTACCAAAGCTAAACGACGCGACGAAAAGAAAAAAAAATCTAAAGAAAAATCAGAATATTTTTTTAAATTTTAATTTTACCCACAATCATAATTCTTAAATGAGAAACATTTTGATGGAGCAATCACTTCAAGTCACTCTCAAAAAACCCCCCAGAGCAACAACCAATTTGCTAAAAATAAAAAAATACAAAGCTGATGAAAAAGATGAATATGATGATGATTGGGGATTCGAAGATATACTCTGATGCTCAGGTTTATATGCAAATTATACGCGGCGGCGTCAATAATTGTCTTGACCTTATTTTTTTTTTGTATTCTCTGTTTCTTCTTTTTGTTTTTTTTTTTTATTGCTACCATAATTTGCATATAAACCTATGCATCTAAACAACGGGCCTCCACCCTGTCTTGCCTTTAGATACCTACATAAATATACATATGTATGTAGATAACTCGTCTGTAAAAGAAATTGGCATAAGAATTACCCGCTGCATTATTTTGCATCAGACATCAGCAGACGTCTTTTATGGCAGTAGGTAGGTACATGACCAAGCCAAGCATAAACCAATTGCTGATCCCATACTCTAGGCCAAGCTTATAGGTAACTACTACTTTTCTTTTGTCTTTTGTTGGGTTTATTTTTTTTTTGTTTTTTTTTTTTTTTTTCTGCCGTTTGATTCAATCGTGATTGAGAACGCGCCCCGCGCTCCAATTGGTGTCGATGATTATATTGATTTGAAAATCAATTTCAATTTGTCGGTGGAATACAAAAAAAATGGCGTTGCTTGATGGAGCGATGTTGTTTCCAACAATTTTTTTATTTAACCTGCAAGTCCAAGTTCAGAATAAAATTTATTTATGGCAGCAGCCTGAAGTGAAACTATAAAATGTTGTTTTTCTGTTGATGTTCCTTTTTTAAACATTTTGCTGAAAGATGCTCGTTTCGGAATCGGAAGTCGTAAATCGAAAAAACCATTTGCTCAAAAAGAACTACCCAGATATTTTAGAATTTTAAGTAAACAATGCTGCTGAAGATTGACAGCGAGCAAGCAAGAGAAAACGGTGGGGGGAGAAGGGAATTAAAAATTTTGTTTCGAAAAATTAGAAGCTTAAGCCAAAAGAATACGACAAAAGTTTTTGCACATAATTGATTATATGAACTTGGTGTAATTTTTTTCAATATTTTGTTGTTTTTTTTTCTGAGAAACTTATAAAGATATTTTAATTGAAACGTCAAAATATAAGAGCCATTGTCAGTTAATTTATGATAGGATGCTAAGAGAGAAAGAGAGAGAGAGTTTTGAACTCAAGAACATTACCTTCGGAAGTTATTTTAATGACAAGCAAAAAGAAGCATCAGAATAATAATTATAAATTTTAATAATAATAACGAAAATTTTAAATTCTTTGAAATTAGTTTTGATTATTTAATGAAATCTTTAAATTTACTTTGGACCTGTTGGAGAGAAATCAATATTTTTCAACGATTGATTTTGATTGAAATTGACAGATGAGTTTTCGTTGAGAGAACGAGAAATTAAGAATACAGGGGCAGAGCGTTAGCCGCCATTTTGGTAAAAATTAAATAAATACATTTGTCGCTGTGACAGCTCGTGAAGAATCAGGGCCTAGTGACTTAGTGCAAATCGCTGTTCTTGTTGACATACAATTTTCTGTCAAATACGGATGGCAAAGGTGACAAAAACTTTTTATGACGAGCGAAAGGCTTAATTTGAAAAGGAATTAAATGATTTAAATGAGTATTTAATACAAAGTCACGAGTTCCGAAAGTCAAAAGAGAAAATGGTGATAGCATGATTCATGAGTTTCTGAACGTATCCCAAACGTGCATTAACTGAGCATTCAATTTTTGTGTGTACTTTAATTTGACAATTTGATATTTGAACTGAAAATTAATCAAATACAAAGTCACTAGTTCCGAAAGTCATTATTCATGACTTTCCGAACGTATCCCAAACGTCAGCGATGTAAATTAACTTAGCACTCAATTGTTTGTGAACTTGCATTTGACAATTTGATATTTGAACTGAAAGTGAATTAAAAAAAGGTACCACCAGTGGTGTCGTAATTATTTCACATGATAAAATGTCAATTCTCACTTTTTCGAGTCAATAGTTATTTTTTTTTTCTTCCTCTAAAAAAAGAAAAGAACTTTCTTTTAGAAAACAATTTTTCTGTTTTAATTTTGAACCATATAATCATCTAAGATAAAATTTATGAATCTTGACCATTACAACAAAAAACTGATTCCAATAATTTTCACTGAACCTTGACCCTGCAAATTAAAAATTATCCAAATTATATTCATTTCGATGTAAATGACTTCATGAAAAATGAAGGTAATTTATTTTTAAACATTATTATTTTTTTTTTCTGTTTTTTACCTCAGTTTTAGCAATTTAAATAGCAAATTTACATAATTGCTCTTCATTTTCTTCAGAGTGAATGAACAAAAAGAACAAGCTTACCTAAGGTACCTACAACCTACCTACCTACCTATAATCTTAAAACTGCCACGTGTTCACTGATTGGTAGACTTCTAACTTAAAAAAGAGCCTTGTCATAAAATGAAGTCGATTTGGGGGGATAATTCCAAGAAGATTGCGATTGTATATCTCAATTTTACATCATCATCTATTTTATACTTGACTCGTATACCAACTGGCAACCAACCACCACCATCACCATCAACACTTTTAAAACCATTGACGAATATAACCGTCGAGGCACCACCACTGACGCCACCGCCGCTGACGACGACGACGACAACGTACCACACACAGATAGTATCTAAGTATCAAATTTTTCTTGATTAAAAACGCCACCAAACCAACAAGCGCAAACCCTCACCCTGTCTTAAGTCTTCTATACCGATATCTGTCTAATCAAGTCCAAAAAACCCGATTTGCATAGCTACGCATCATCAAATGCCTTGAGCGCACTCTGTCAATATTTGCCATTTTCTAGAGAACTGGAAATGATGAAGGAACCATGCCATTTCTATTCTATATATTATATATTCGTTTAAGCGTAACCAAAGTGAACTTAATCATTATTGGATTTTATACCCCTGGATAGTCTCATCAAGGAAGCCAACACGACGATGATGGTGGCATTTTCTTATGGTGTTGCCTATGGAGCTCTTAATTTTTGTAGTTAGTTGTTTTTTTTTTTTTTCTGTTGTATCTTCTTTAGACTTCCATACCTTACAAATCCATCTTTTCGAAAGACGTTATATGTTTTTACGTCAATTTTCCTTGCCTATTTCAATAAAATAAAAAAAAAAAAGTTTGAAAGCGCTACAGAGCATCTTCAAGGACGACAAAACGAAACCTGGTATATTGCTTCGATGGGTTCAAGTGTTGTGATGGAAAAGCACATGGGCGCGATGGCCCTTAGGAGGGCCTTGCTATGAAATTTCATTTCTTTAATTTTCTTCAGTAAAAAATATGCAGTATTTTGGCACGTTTTGTACCAGAAATCATCATATCTACCATAATGCCTACCCACAAGCTATGGGTATAAGAAGGCGTATAAGAATATAATTGTGTCTGCCACGGCGCCTTCTAACATCGCACACTTTGCTCAGTACTTGGAACCGGCCCTGAGACAAACTGAAACTGAGTAATTGAGATATTGATGTTATATAGGTATTGAAATTCAAGACGAACGAAATTCTGTGTTATACGCGCGTTTAATGAGGCTAATTTAATCTCGCGGATAAGGGTATAGGATACCTTCAAGATTGTTGTTTTTTTTTTGCTATTTTCTTCCTTGTGCTGTGTTGCTTTTGTTTCCTTATTTAACTTTAAAATGTTTTCTTTTTTCAATATAGGCTTAATATACAACAAAAAAAAAAAAACAAAAAAAAGTTTAAGTCAACAAGTGATAACAGTTTGGTAAATTAATTAAAATGTATTTTTCGTGGCCTTTTTTGCTGTTGCTGTTGCTGATGCTGCTTCAAATTAATTTTAGATAATGCGATGATTTTTTACAGATTGTGGGCAATTTTAAGGGTGTAACTTTCAATTATTTATTTGGAAAGTGTACTTTTGGTTTAGTTATATTTTAATCAATCTTTTATACTCAAAAAGGAAACTGGGGCAGTAGAAGGTTCAGAATAAAACTAAATATACGTTACGTATAGGTATTGTGTCAAAAAGAAGCGACAAATAAAGATAACAATTTAAACAAAACATTTTCGTTATCACTGTGGAAAAACATGTTCCCAAAGTCTAGCATCACTGACATGGAGAAGAAAGGGAATTTTTCAGTATCAGTGTGGGAAAACCTGCTTCCAAGGTTTTGCATCACTGTTGTGAAGAAAAAAGACAATTTTTCTGTATCACTGTGGGAAAATGTGCTCCCATAGTCTGGTATCACTGTAATGGAGAAAAAACAGAATTCCTCGGTATAATTGTGAGAAAACCTGCTCTTAAAGTCTGGCATCACTGTAGTGGAGAAAAATCGGAATTCTTCAGTAGCACTGTGTGGAAAACCTGCTTCCAAAATCTGGCATCACTGTTTTGGGAAAAAAAGGGAATTCGCCGGTATCACTGTGAGAAAACCTGCTCCCAAAGTCTGTAGTGGAGAAAAAACCTGCTCCGAAAGGCTGGCATCACTGTTGTGGAGACAAATGTTCTTGTGCCCTTGTAGGTTCCCCACAAAATAAAAGGTTAATTTTTTTTTTTAATATTTTTTTAGGAAATGTTTAACACATATAAAAAAATATAACTCTCCACCAAAATTCAACTTTATACAAATTTTTCCGAAGTGTAAGTCTAATTTTTCTGAGCTATACATTTTATGTGAAACCAATTAAGAAACCATCTTCTAGTTCCCTCATCTTAAGACTCTGTAATTTCATGATTTAATTTAAAACATCTGATTTTCTCTTTATTTCAATTTGTTTCAAACAAAACAATTAAATTTTCTCATTTATCTACCTATCCCTTATCAAGATATTTCGATTAAAATTGTATTTTACAAATAATCACTTTAATTTCATCTCAAAAACAATATAATTTCAAAATAACCTTTAATTCATGTTTTCTTGTTTTAGAAATAGGTACATCAGCAAAGGTTCCTCGAGGGAAAATTCCTTAATAATTACAAGTACATGATTTCGATCAAGATTTAGAGATGAACAAAACGTGTCATTGCCCAAAGGCATATCTATATATATATGTAAATATTTCGAAAACCCAATAACCCATCGCCCAGGAACTCCTTTACCCATGTTAACAAAGTCTAAAATGCAAATCAATCATTTCAACAACTACTTTATGTCTATCCATACAGATCCGGAGGACAACACGGTTTGAATTTATTCCGACTGACTCTCTTTTGATTCGACGACGAAGAGCGACGATTACGTCGACAAGATAACTTGATTAATTGCCCGTAGCGAAAGCGGTCAACTTCAGTATTCGAACTAACTTTATCCTACCGTGTCCTTCCCACACCACCGTCGTCGTCGCACATGCACTTTGTTGATAATATATGTATATAGGAATGTGTGGCAAAGTTCATAAGTCACCTGTTGTTTTTTTCATCTTGCTTCTATCATATAAAATAAGAAACAGCAGCGCCACATTGCAGCCATGGGAAATTATTTTCTTCTCTATTAAAATTTCTATACCTGCATAGCTCCCGGCAAAACCGGAATGTATCTAAACTTTCGGTCAGACACAAAACTTGCCTTAAGAAATAAAAACAAACCTTGAACTAGGCCATGCGAAAATAACGCCGCCGCCGTCGACCACCAAAGACCTATAACTAATGTCATTAATGCTGTGTTTATTTTTATTTTATTTTATTTTTTTTTTTTTTCATCAAATCCCTTTTGCCACTTGTGGTTGTGCTTAATTACCCTAAACCGGTAAAAAGTGTGGAATTGTGTTTATCTACATAAAAACTAACTTAACGAAGACATGCTTAATCGGGAGAAGCTTAAGACAATTGAATAGGCTTTTAAAAGTCTTTTGGATTTTCTTCTGCAAAATTGATTTTATTGACATACATTTTTAAGTGTGTTCCGCAATTTATCACTGCCATGCAATTTGCTGTGTTAATTTTAATTTGATTTATTCAAAAGAGAAATACAAAAAAAAAATAAACACAATGAACTAATAATTTTCGTCTCTTGGTGAAAGTAAAAAAAAAACAAAAATAATTCAATGGAATTTCTGTGTCACAAAATGTTTGTAATAATTTATAAAAAAAAAAACTGCCGAGGGTTTACTTTTAAGGAATTTTATGATTCAGAAGGTAAACATGTATGTAAGTTTATAGTGATGGTGATGACGATGCCTATACTTGGAGTCGTTAAATTTGCCAATTTGACGAAGCGGCGGCGGCAGCGAAAGATCTCTTCTTGGAATGAAAGTGTTTATAAAATTTAACACGTGTGTGGGGTTTAAGAGAAAAGATTTAATTCGATTGGACCGGTTTAAAAGAAATAGCTTTGAGCTATTAAAGTTTGAAGAAATTTTCAATAATGAAAACGAAATTCAAGCTGAATCAACTGTAATAGAAGCATAAATGAAATCGAAGGTATATAGGTATTGTATTCGAATACCTATGCCATTTAACAAAGCTCTTGATTTTGTGTTAAATATCAAAATATTCCGATAAAGAAGCAGTTTGAAAATTTTGATCGTTTTAAATTTCCCAGTTTTTGAGAGAATGGTCACACTGGTTATTTTTTCAATATTATTGATATAACTGGAAAACTAAGCGGAGTTGGACAATTTAACTTAAGCTACTTTGTGTAGAAAATTAAATTTTCTATCGAACAGAATTAAAAAAAAAAATTAAAGAAGAAAACAAAATAAAATTTTATCAAAAATCTCAGCTATAAAATGTTGAATTTGAAACTTTTTGATAAAGAGTATTTAGAATTTAGGAAAATTGTGTGAAAACGCTTTCAGGTGGAATAAAAAAAATTAACACAAATAAGACTGATATTTTATGCAAAGTGGCGCCCAACATGAAACAATTTTTATTTTCATAATGGGTCATTAGTTAAAATGCTGATTGGATATTATTTAAGATTTTTAAGATATCGAAAAGTCTTTAAAATGTGGAAAATAGTATATATAAAAATATATATAAAAAATATAAAATTTCATTGATCAAAAATTGTAGTCTATAAAATTCTACTATTCTACTTAAACAAAATTCACACAATTATTGTCTATGAAAGAAATTAATTTTGAGAAGATGTGTCGCAAACAAGCTTCCAGTTATTAAAATGTGAAAAATAGTATATTAACACAATCGACACTGATATTAATATGCAAAGTGGCGCCCAACATGAAACAATTTTCTTATTAATTTTTTTTTTTATTTTTATTAAATTGGTCCTTAATTGATCTTCTGCTTAGGTATTATTGATGATGCAAAAATAAATTTTAACATATCCAAAAGTCTCTAAAGTGGGTGATAGTTGTTAAAAATTTAAAAATTCCCTCTATTTGATGATGATGGATAATCAAAAAAAAACTTTCTATTCCCTTCTTAACTGGTTTCAATGCAACTTCACCTTAAACTACAAAATTTATAAGAAAAAAAGAAAAAAGAAAAACTTCTATCTATGCAATGTCATCTTCATACATTGGCAGCATAAATTCAATTTTTCATATCAAACTCTGCTTGTAAATATATACCCAAAGGAAAGAAGGAAAATCTATGCAATGTATACCTTTACCTACATCAACCATGTACCTGCAAGATTTTATTACAGAATACCTAGACAGGTTATAAAAACAAAAAAAAAAACAGAATATATTCCGTTTCGACATAAGTGCACAAAATCCTTCCTGTTCACGAATCCTGTTTGCTGTACTGTGCTGTGCTGTGCTGTAGCCTGATGCTAAACTCCTCGCACGCTTTGAGGAAATTTTCGTTTTTTTTTTTTTTTCACACCTTCACTCTCGGGCACCTTGGCCATTTATCAATTCGTTGAACCTTTCCCAGAGATACCGTGTGTGTCTATGTGTGTTTGTGAGGTTAGGTGACTATAATCACTAAAACCTCACTTAGGTAGGTATACCTCTATACTCTACGATCTACCTTTAAACCAAAGAACACAATCAGGAATGCACGTATGTACATCGCAGAGTATAGGTATGAGAAAACCCACTCCATTTCTCTTTAGATATCTATATAGTTGCACCATAATATAGAAAAGATACAAGGATAGATACTTTTCCTTGCACCATAATCATTCATGGATAATCCGCTTGATTAGAGAAGTGTGATGGTGCACACTGCACACTCTAGCTGGATTGTACATATATGTGGTTCTAATGGTAAGTGATGAATGGTGAGTACTTACACTTGATGGTAAATTGCAGTTGAGATCCTTTTCTCTTGCGGAAATATCCTGTTGCTGCTGCTGCTGCTACTGCTGGCTGCTACTTCTATTTTCACCCCTTTTTTAACTTTTTTTTTTCTCACGTCACGATGTGGTTGGTATTTTTTTTATTTTTTTTTTTATTTTATTAATATTTACCTCACCGTCTTGTTAACTAACTTCTAAGGATCAAATGGACATGTTGAATAAATGAATGAAAAAAAAAATATTGTTTGCACTTTAAAACTTTTCCCGTCGTCGTCGTTCTTCAACAGGGTGTATCTTGAAGATACTTTTTTGAAGTTTCATATAAGAACTTTTTCTAGGGCTTCTAACAAAAAAAAATACTCAAAAGCACTATACACAGCACATTCGATGGTGTTAGGAAAACACCTTAACAAAGATGCATATACGAACATAAAAAAAAATACAAAAACTTTTGCAGAATCCTTTTACATATAAGCAAAAATGATAAATCGGTTTTGAAATACTTCTCTAAAATATATAAATACAAGTATAAACACTTGGCACCCACGAAAAGGAGTTAAATTCAATATACATATATATAGTTTCTATACCCCGAGATGTATTTATTTTTTACCGATTGAAAATATTTTTTTATTCTACTATCTCTCTTCGATTTTTTTTTTAATAAAATAATAATCCCAAAGAAACACTCGTTGAGGTGTTCTTGCGGTCGAAGACTTTTTCAAACTATCTGCACTTTAGTTTGGGCCGCAAGAAAGATCATGGCCAACAAAAAAACCGGATACATTCGGTGATAGTAAAAGAAAAAAAGATTCAAGAAGACAGAAAAAAAAATGTTTACACTTTTTTTTTTCTTTGCTGAAGAACACGAAGAAAGGTAAGATAAGCCAACAAAGAAGACACAACCAACCGAAGACGACGAAGACGACGGTGAGTCGATGTAAACTTTATGTTGAAGAAGATGGTGATGATAATGGAGACTTAAAGTGGAGACTAAGAGAAATAGTTTGTTGGGTTCGAATTGCAGAAAAAAAAAATCTGGAGTGATGCACTTTTTAAATTTTTGGAATCGAAACAACTTCAAGGTACCAAGAGATACTAATATTGTGTGATCGTAAGATTTTTTAACTAGCTAGATCGTCTGACTTCGCTCTTTGCTTTATGCTTTCGGACTTATTTTTCTTTTTGGTGCATTTATGTATGTTTATTTATTATTTATTTATTTATTTAACAAAAACGTATTGACTCGTGTCAGTTCTTCTCTACACTACAAGATTAAACACGAGATTACATTTTAATAGATTATAGAACGTGATCCGCATTACGGAGTGGAAAACTAGAAATTTCTACCAGAAAAGTAGAAAAATCGTGAAAACCCTAAATTGCATAATTTCAGGGGTTGATGGTGGTGATTTGGAAGAGTTCCATTTTGTAAGGAAAGTAGAAAATATTGATTTTAAGGAATGTCGAACACTACGGAATTGGCAACGCAAATTTCGACTGGAAAAGTTGAAAAATCGTGAAAATCAGAAATTGCATACTTTCAGGTGTTGATGGTGGGGATATCTGAAAATTCTATAATGCATAGGAAGGAGACATAGTACTCATTCTAAGGTATGACAAACATTATAATGTTGAAAATTGGAATTTTCGACTGAAAAAGTCGGGAGGTCGTGAAAACCCAAAATTGCATACTTTCAGGCGTGGATGGAGGCAATATCTAAAAATTCTATTATGCATGTGAAGGAGAGAAAATATTCATTTTAAGGTGTGACAAACATTGCGAAGTTGAAAATTGGAAATTTCGACTGGAAAAGTGGAGAAATCGTGAAAACACAAAATTGCATACTTTCAGGTGTTGATAGTGGCGATATTTAAAATTTTAATTTTATATGTGAAAGAGAGAATATATTTATTGTAAAGAAAGACAAACACTACGGAACTTACAATCGGATATTTTTCGACCGAAAAAGTTGACAAATCGTGAAAACCCAAAACTGCATACTTTCAGGAGTGGATAGAGGCGATACCTAAAAATTCCATTTTTTATGGGAAGGTGAGAAAATATTTTTCTGTAAGAAAACACAAACGAAGCCAAAAATACGGAATTTCGACCGGAATAATTCAGAAAATCGTGAAAACCCAGAATTGCATACTTTCAGAAAATTTCATTTTGTATGGGAAGGAAAGAAAATATAGTTTCTAAGGAATGAAAAACACTACGCAATTGAAAATTGCCCAATTTTGTTCCTCACAAAAATGAGAACGCCAAACAGATGGGGTTATTTTCCCAGACAGCTAAATTTTTGTATTAAATTTGTAGGAGCGTGATAAAAAATTGATTGGAAAGGGTATTTTTTTTTGGAGCCTCTATATACATTTTATTTTCACTTATTAAAATGCCAAAATTGAATTGAGAAATTCCGTGCGAAGCTAGTAAAATTTACCTCCTTCGGTCCCTTTCCATTTGACTGCGAAATATTTAGACAATTCTGTTTAAAATCTTCTAAAAATAAATATAAATTTTTCAAAAGAATTCCTTACAAATTTCCTAAAACAACATCAATTAATGTACCTAATTATATTTCCTTTTTCATTATTTAAGTGACCCTAATTAAATATTTTTTGTATCATACATTTCTTATCATATCACAAAATTCTGAATTAATTTCATGAAATAAAGATAAATAGACAAGTTCATTAAATTCACACAATCTTTTCGTCGTCGTCGGTCTTTCATAATCTCTATTCTTGTTTATCTTTGTTGTTTATATTTAAGAACTAACAAAAAAATATTTCTACCCTCATTGTATATACCATAAGGGTATTAGAGAATTTTCAACGAAAAAAGGCATTCTTATGAGGATTGGAATTTGTTTTTTTTTTATTCCGACATACGAGTTTTTTTTTTTGAATAAAACAAAACAAGAAAAATATAAATAAATTACATAGAAACACACAACAGAGCAAGTGCACTTAATTCCTTGAAGGATAGAATTAAAACTTTTTAAATGCCTTAAGCTGGCAGCATCAAAACAACAACAAAAAATAAAAATGAACAAACAGATGGACACACAGGACACCGCATCAGGATGTGTATATTTTTTTTCATGCATATATGTATATAAAGTATAGCGGCGAGAGCACTTAAAATTCCCAACATATCCGCTGGCTAAGTGTTTTTGTTTTGCTTCTTTTTTTTGCTGTTTATAAATAATTTTATTCTTGGTTTTTGCATAAGTTAAAGCCCAAGAAGGTATGCAAAATATTTTGTTTTTCTTTCGAGGTTTTCCACACTCAGAGATATATTTATGTTTTTTAGAAATGTTTTTGTTTAAAATAAATAGCTGTCATGTGCGAAGAGAAGTATGTATGGACGTTTTAATTGAATGTAATGATAGGTACTTTTTAACTTGCGATATATAAGTACTGTAGAAGGTTCTTCTAAAAACTTTACAAAGCATTGCATAGCAAAACTACAATTTGTTTATTTAAAAAAAAAAAAAAATTCAAACAAAAATTATTCATTTCAAAATCTGTCCTACGAACGAATTCCAACGGGAGTTAATATAACTCCCAATAGTCGTAATGAATAAAAACCAGGGCCTTGCGACTTACAACTCTCAACCATCCATGTGTGTGTGTTATTGGCAAGAATAAAGGGGACCTACAATTTTCTACCGAATTCGAACGACTAGGGTGAGAAGCACTTTTTTATGCCAAGAGATACTCTTGGAGGATTTGTCAATTCCTCGCAAGAGGCAATAACCCGTGAAAACATTTCTGTTTTTAGGTGGTATATGCTGGGAATCGAACCCAAGACCTTCGGCGTAACAGTCCAACGTACTACCCATTACGCCACGGGCAACTAACTAACTAACCCCTACCAATTAGCAAGTGGGATTTAGCGAGTAAGATCAGTTGGGGTGGGGCTTAGTTTATTATGAATCTTATTCCGCAAAGGGAACCACATCGTGATGTGTTTCGTTTTGCAAACACAAAAAAATTTAGAGTAAGTTCAAAACTAACTAGGTTCATTTCAAATTTTGGAATTTAGCTTTTTTTTAGTGTGGGCTGAACCAAGTCCGGATTTTCAGTGAGAGTTAATTCATTGGGAGTTAACTGTTTTGGAAGTCAATTTGAGGAGCCTTAAAAGTTATGCTTATATAGAAAGGATTTCATTAAAAAAAATATTTAAAGGAGTACCACAATATTTCATAGAATTATTACAGAACATAATTTTAAGACATTTTAAGAAAGTCCCCAGTAGAAAATTTTCATCTCCAGGACTCATGAATTAAATAACGACATTTGCGAAAAAATAATTTTTTTTCTTGCTTAAAATTTTCTACAAATCAGCCTTAAAAATATAATGGCGCAAAATTTTAAACGATTTAGTACGATGTTAAAGCCATTTTATCATACTAAAAAAGGCTTTAACATCATACTAAATCGTTTAAAATTTTGCGCTAATAATTTTAAGTTTTTCCCTATTTTATTTTCTCTACAAATTAACTTGCAAAAATAAATAAATAATAAAAGTACGTATACGCCCGAGTGTGAAGAGCGTGATTTTTCTTCTTTTTTTTTTGAAAACTGAACAATGACCTCTAGGTCCAGGATATTTTTGAAAATACTCATTTCCTTTGCTTAAAATTAATTTCTTCTGAATTATAAAAATATGGTTTTATATTTGTTTTATTTTTAAAACTCTGAATATCCTCTTACGAATAAGTCTCAATTTAAACAATTTATTTTTTATATTTTTCTGTTTCTCTGATATATTGTGTTGATCAATGGCATCATATGCGGTTTAAATATCACATATGTATGTACGTACGTATGTATATATGCGTGCATTTTTTGGTTGCAGCAGAATATTTTTCTCGAATATTGGATATATATGAAATTAAATGAAGAAATGATAGCTGAGCACATACGCTTGCATAATTCATTCGTGACGAGCTTAAAATATTAAAACATTTTAAACCGACGTGGTTAAATTAAAGAAAAAAAAAAAAAAACATACGAAAAAGCCACACACACAGATATATCATATCATCACGAGAATCCTTTTGTTATATTATTATAATATACGAGTATATATTTTTTTTTTTTGCATACGCCTAGGAGACTTTACTTTAGATTTCAGATGAATTGTGGAGTTTTACTCGTATACACTATGGACATTTAAATTATGTTCATTTTTTTGAACAACAACAATATTTCAATTTTATGGGAAATATAAAACATTAAAAAAGATTTCTAATGTAAGGTCAAGTGAAGCATTAATTAAAAATATCATAATCAACCCATAGTCTTAAATATGTAAGTACTCACCAGACATAGACGGTTGACTCACCATCTGAAATAAAAAGATATAATTTTGGTTAATAAACAAATCATGTTTTTTTATTATTTAATTAAAAGACACTGAAAAAACATTAAACTTGACAGAGTGAAATATTCAAGAGAAAACTAGCAAAACGCCACAACATTCTCGCATTTTTATCGTATGATATTTTTCTCACATGATATATTTCTTACATGATATTTATTTTTTAACATGATAAATTTCTTGCATGATATATTTCTGGCAAGATATTTTGCTCGCAAGAAATTTTTCTCTTATGGTATATTTTATGCATGACTTTCTTCTCCCATGATATTTTGCTTAGATTAGATATTTCTCCCATGATATTTTGCTTAGATTAGATATTTCTCTCATGATATTTTTTTTGCATGTTAAATATTTCTCGAATGATATTTTTTTTGTCACATGATATATTTCTGAAAGAATATTTTTCTCGCCTATTTGTTTATTGTAATCATGGCTATGGAATATTATTGATTTCAAGATCTATAGATGACTATATTTTCTGCATTCAGACTGTAAAATATTCTGATATTTTTATTTATTTTTGTTTTCATTAAAATTTCTCTTGTATCCTGCCAAGCAGTAAAACAACCAAACGCATTGGATGAAACATAAAAGCCACACCAAACAAGCATACGTGCAGCATGTAGCTGCTGCTACGTTGATGCGTTGGCATTGGCAAAAGTCTTTTCTGACTCTTAATTTTAAACAAAAAAAAAAATATACTATACAATCATACATTGCAACAGGATACTCAACAGACACAACATTGAAAAAAAAGCATACACACGTACAGTAAAATACAAACAAAAAAATCATTGAAAAATATTAAGCAGTTGCATATAAAATAAAATACTGAAAACGAGTACATCAATGCAAAAATGCGGAGTATTTTTAATAAACCACAAGAAGTTTAATTAACAAAATTAATATGAAGATAAAAAGGAACAGGTGGCAAAATTTTACATCAAAAGACTTGCAAATAAAACTTTTAACACACTTCTTGTTATATGAACTTCATATGTATGTTTAAAAATAAATGTTTATAGGTTCGTCTTTTATGTTTTCATGCATCATTTGATCGATTGGGTTGCAAATTACATATTTTGTTCTTACGAATAGTGGGAAGGTTCGGAAAATACTCTTACGTAAACCCACCTACTTTTACACCCACATTTTAAAATGATCAACAGTTTGTAACTGAGCTATAAATCAATATATCTTTCTGTGGTTTAGTTATAAGCTTGTCACATCGTTTAAGCAAAGATTAATAATAGAAAAACAGAAATAATAATAGATTTTATGAATTTATTTACAATAAACAAAGTGAACACATTTTTTTATTTAAAAAAAAAATTTATTCAACCCATTTAAAAATTTTACCATTTTCGTAGAAGCTGAATTAACTTAAATTTAATGAACCTTTAAACCAAGATATTGAAACCACCGGAAAATA
This sequence comes from Epistrophe eligans, assembly GCA_951394125.1. NCBI lineage: Eukaryota > Metazoa > Arthropoda > Insecta > Diptera > Syrphidae > Epistrophe > Epistrophe eligans. The sequence goes on from OX596028.1 coordinate 109,576,390, forward strand.
TTGAAAAAACCACAAATCCACATCCACTCATGAAACTTATTGAAAAAAATTTGCATATTAAAATATTTTCATTAATTTTTACACACAAAAAAAAATATTATGTATTTTTCTGTGAAAATATTATTATTAATATATTTTTGTTCGTTTCCAGGATGTGTGACCCTTCATCAATAATTAATAAATATTTCTGATTATTATAGATTGTGATGAAATATAACATAAAGCAAAATCATAAAAATAAAAAATAAATAAAAAAAAACCTGAACCAAAATCAATTAATAAATTGTCACAATTCGAATTCTCGAATTTACTTCAACTGATTATTACCAAAGCAATAAATCCAATGAAAAATCATATCCTGAAAATCATCTCTGAAAATTTACCAATATCCCTATTTTAACTTTTCTTCCTTCCCTCGCACAATATACCTACCTACCTGTATAAAATCGGTCAACCTGCATTTCATATATTTATTTGCAGAGCAATGCATTTTCCATTAAATGATGAATAGCCGATCAGTTTTTTTTTTTTTTTTTTTTTCGTTGCATGAAGAGACCGAGATTGGTTCTGAATCTATATAAAGTCTCGTTATAAAATAAAAAAATTATAGCACGACCTAGAAGGATGATATAGAGAGATAGATAGATAAAACCTCCGATGCGTCATCCACCTGGAGCCACTTAAATAAATCCCACCTTCACATCCCCTAAGGCAAATTCCGAAAATCGCACGCCAAACAAAACAAAAAAAAATAAATGAACTGGCTTTCAATTTGCATGACTGTCATTTCCATTTTTTCGGATTCAAAAAATAATGAAAAAAAAAATAAATAATTTTAAAAGGATTTCTGAAATTGAAAATAAAATACATTGTTATTGAATTTAATTTGCGCTGTCAGATACCATCTGTTTCCCAAGAAAAATGTTCAAAAATTGAAATACTAGCAAAACTAAAACAATAAATTAACACATGCTTGCAATTAAGTTCTTATTTTCATTGAAGAATTTGTACCCAATTGCCTAAGTAATAAGTAATAAGTAATAAGTAATAAGTAATAAGTAATAAGTAATAAGTAATAAGTAATAAGTAATAAGTAATAAGTAATAAGTAATAAGTAATAAGTAATAAGTAATAAGTAATAAGTAATAAGTAATAAGTAATAAGTAATAAGTAATAAGTAATAAGTAATAAGTAATAAGTAATAAGTAATAAGTAATAAGTAATAAGTAATAAGTAATAAGTAATAAGTAATAAGTAATAAGTAATAAGTAATAAGTAATAAGTAATAAGTAATAAGTAATAAGTAATAAGTAATAAGTAATAAGTAATAAGTAATAAGTAATAAGTAATAAGTAATAAGTAATAAGTAATAAGTAATAAGTAATAAGTAATAAGTAATAAGTAATAAGTAATAAGTAATAAGTAATAAGTAATAAGTAATAAGTAATAAGTAATAAGTAATAAGTAATAAGTAATAAGTAATAAGTAATAAGTAATAAGTAATAAGTAATAAGTAATAAGTAATAAGTAATAAGTAATAAGTAATAAGTAATAAGTAATAAGTAATAAGTAATAAGTAATAAGTAATAAGTAATAAGTAATAAGTAATAAGTAATAAGTAATAAGTAATAAGTAATAAGTAATAAGTAATAAGTAATAAGTAATAAGTAATAAGTAATAAGTAATAAGTAATAAGTAATAAGTAATAAGTAATAAGTAATAAGTAATAAGTAATAAGTAATAAGTAATAAGTAATAAGTAATAAGTAATAAGTAATAAGTAATAAGTAATAAGTAATAAGTAATAAGTAATAAGTAATAAGTAATAAGTAATAAGTAATAAGTAATAAGTAATAAGTAATAAGTAATAAGTAATAAGTAATAAGTAATAAGTAATAAGTAATAAGTAATAAGTAATAAGTAATAAGTAATAAGTAATAAGTAATAAGTAATAAGTAATAAGTAATAAGTAATAAGTAATAAGTAATAAGTAATAAGTAATAAGTAATAAGTAATAAGTAATAAGTAATAAGTAATAAGTAATAAGTAATAAGTAATAAGTAATAAGTAATAAGTAATAAGTAATAAGTAATAAGTAATAAGTAATAAGTAATAAGTAATAAGTAATAAGTAATAAGTAATAAGTAATAAGTAATAAGTAATAAGTAATAAGTAATAAGTAATAAGTAATAAGTAATAAGTAATAAGTAATAAGTAATAAGTAATAAGTAATAAGTAATAAGTAATAAGTAATAAGTAATAAGTAATAAGTAATAAGTAATAAGTAATAAGTAATAAGTAATAAGTAATAAGTAATAAGTAATAAGTAATAAGTAATAAGTAATAAGTAATAAGTAATAAGTAATAAGTAATTAGTACGAATGTCAATAAAAATGTAGGTAAATATTTATTTTTAAATACATTTGAAGTGGAACTTTTCAAACTTCATCAAGATTTTCATCGAATTTGTGTTTTCTTTTACAAGATTAGTTTCGATTTTGTAGGAATTGTTTGTCAAGTAAATTTGTTAGCTCCCTCCTTGGTTTTTTCGTCGTCAAAATACCTTAATTTAACTTCATCATTTATTCCTTCTTCGATGATATTTTCATTAGCATCACTGCCACCATCGATGTCATTAATTTCATATTTACAAAATTTTACATCAAAGTATCCAAACTGACTGCAACATGATTTTACCACTTACATAGACATTCGAGTGTAGGCAACGAATATAACTACTTAAGTACCACATACACAGGGTTTCTCTTCATCATCATCATCATCATAAGCTATTTATGTGCATTTGGATCGAATTTCTAAGAACTTTCAAGCTTAAATATTAATAGATGACTTACAAGCCTTAAAAATTCTAGACACAATCACGTGTCTTAAGCCCACTCTAACATCTTATGACGCCAATCTCACAACCAAAGTTTGATGTTCTTTTTAATATTTACAAAAAAAAATAAGAAAAGGAAACTCCATCCAAGTTCTTGCATCCATTTTCTATCCTGAAACTCGGTTCGTACTCATATATACATATATAGAGCTTTATACTTCGTTGACAAGCATAACTTTTACCTTTGACAGGAGAACAAACTGTTTTCCGGATCCCGCTCACGTAATGCAATGCAAATATGAGAGTGCGCGAAGAATGAAAGTTCTTCAGTGACGAAGAAGTATGAAGATGAAGAAGAACAAGAACAAGAACAAGATTTCTGGTTCCAATTCCCAATTGCTAACATGAACCTTAGAAGGCAATCATGCATGCACACCTGAGACTTTACTTAAATGAGTAGGAAACCTTCCTTCATCGGAGATCTCAAACTTCCCATAAGAAATAAAATTTCCCGATGAGGCGAAAAGAAGGCAAAAGACTCCCCATATGTACCTGCAGAACCTATAAGTATACAAAATGTCAGAAGGTACAAAATGTCATTGCCATCGGCGGCGACGAGTGGTGGTGGAGATGAGGGTGGAGTGGAACGGAGCGGAGCGGAGCGGTGATTCCGGGCTGATATAGGGAAGTTAAAGAGCGAACAAACAATTGCGGCATCGCATCGTTGTGTCGGTACAATCATCATGGCATATAGAAAAGCAAACTCAAAAACGAAGAAGACAAAGACAACGATGGTGATGCGAATGAATAGAAGTGGAAGGATATGCCAGCAGGAAGGATATAAAAAAAAACAAACACTTATACTTGGTGCAACACATATGTTCACCAATTCAACCACATTAACGGTAAGTAAATAGCTAGGTTTTCATATAGTTTGTTTAACAAAACTGACTACCGCAACTCCTACTACAACTACAACTAGAACCACTTCAACAAATACCTTCCTACCTACCTTCCAACCTAAAGTCGAAGAGCATCAGGATATTTTGTGTCTGTGTGTAAATATATACATACATATGTAGGTATAGATGCTTTGGAGTGGCATAGCATTTTGTTCGTCCTTTTGTGGCATGAAGGTTTAAATGTGCGTTAAAGTGCCACAGCCTGCCACAACTTTGTTTGATTGTGCTTACAAAAGTTTTTTTTTTATTATTTTATTTTTTTCATTTTTATTTTTTTTTTTGTAATTTTCTTCCCGTTGTGTTGAGTTAAGAGTAAAGTAGAAGTATATTTGAGTTTCACTTAGGAGTGCATTTTCACTTTACAAAACCCCAACTAGCAGTAAAAAAGGAAGAGTGAGTTGTAGTAGGTAGGTTAGGTATATACATTTTCAGGTTGAATCTAATTTACAAGGTGTTTTAACCTCGAGGAGTTTTGTTTGTTTGTTTGCAAAGTATACGTATAGTGAGTCGAGTCGAGTTGAGGAGGAAATGAAGAAATCTGTGCGAAAATTTTACAGGAAATTTCTCTTAATTTGATGTCGTTTTAGTTTTAAAATGTCAAAGTTAGTTTCTGGTTCAAAAAAAAAAAAAAACAAAATTAAGAGGTACCTTTAAGATGAGGGTAGGTACCTACTTAAGTATATGTATGTGTTGTAGTTGATGACGTTTGTAGCAAAGCTTAGTGTGTATTGCATTAAAAGTATTGAATAAAGAGTTCGTTTGAAAAATTTGTGTGTTCTCATCCATCAAAAATAAAAGTGACCAACAATTTTCTGCCAAAATTCGATTTTTATTATTACATTAAGGCAGTACGGCTGAGTTCCAAAATGATTTTATGCGAAGTCATGAGTTCCAAAAGTCAAAAGAGAAAATGGTAAAAATTCATGAGTTTCTGAACGCATCCCAAATATCAGAGATGCGCATTAACTGAGCAGGAGCCAACGCATTCAATTTTGTTTGGATGCTTTCATTTGTCAATTTGACGTTTAAATTAAGAGGAAAGGAAATGAGAGCAAGGAGGAGAGCGAAGTAATTTTTTCAATTTTCATTTTTTTCTAAAAAACAAAAAACAAAAAATGTATATTTCTATAAATGCGTTCCGAAATGTCAAAATTATGCAAAATAAAATTCATGCAAAGCATCTGGGATGCGTTCCAAATGCTACCGCTTCAAAACTTTTTATTTGACATTTGGGAATTAAACCTACATATTCTCAAATTATGTGATTTATGTCAGAAAATCTTACAATCGCTTTGGACAGGAAGTTTAATCAAAATCGTTGACGCCGACGTTTTCGAGAAAATGGCCAAAAAAGGTATGTGGCTAAGAAGTGAGCTGGTCTGAAGGGGTTTGAGTTAATAGGGGCGTGACAAAAAAGTTGCGTGGCCAAAAAATAGAGCGTGGCGTAAATGGATGTGTGTCTAAGAAAGGGTTGAGCCCTAAAAGAACGTGGTCAAAATTGGGTTTGGTCAAAATAGGGCATGGCCGAAAAAGGGATGTGGCTAAAATATTGAATGGTCTTAAAAGGATGTGATCAAAAAGAGTGTGGCCATAAAAGCGGTGTCGCGAAAAAAGGGTGTGGCCAGAAAGGGTGTGGCTAAAAAATGGATAAGGCCAAAAAATAGGTGTGGCCAAAAAATGGATGCGGTCAAAAAATGGAGCGTGGCCAAAAAATGGGTGTGGCCAAAAAATGGGTGTGGCCAAAAAATGGGTGTGGCCAAAAAATGGGTGTGGCCAAAAATTGGGTGTGGCCAAAAATTGGGTGTGGCCAAAAAATGGATGTGGCCAAAAATTGGGTGTGGCCAAAAAATAAATATGGCCAAAAAATGGGTGTGGCCAAAAAATGGGTGTGACCAAAAAATGGGCGTGCATAAAAAATGGGTATGGCCAAAAAATGGGTGTGGCCAAAAAATGGATGTGGCCAAAAATGGGTGTGACCAAATGGGTTTTGCCAAAAAACGTTGGCAAAAAAAAAGGACGCGGCCAAAAAAGGAACGTGACCTTAAAGGGGACTTTGACTTAAAAGGAGTGTGGGATAAATAGGAGCTTGGCCAAAAAAGGCATTGGGTGTTTTCATAAATGCATGGTTGCGAAAGTCTGACGAATGCAGAACTTTCATAAATGCAAATGATAAATGTCAGATTTTCATAAAAGCAAAACGCAAATATTTGCAGCGCAAATGTGCAACTATAAAAACTCACATGCAATCTGAATTACTTTCTTAAAGAAAGAGACAGGTATAGTATAAACGATTTCCTTTCCTTTATTGTTTCATTATTGTTTTTGACATATGACGCAAATCGGAATAAGTGTTCATAAATGCAGCGTAAAATACATGCGCAAATGTTTTGTATGACGTTAATATGATTGCAATTGATCGCATGTAAACAAAGCAACCATGCATTTATGAAAGCACCCAATGTCAAAAAAAGGGTGTGGCTTAAAAGGAATCGTGACCAAAAATTTTTTGATCAAAATGACTGTGACAGAGGGCGTGGCAATTATGTTAAAAGCCTTAAAATAATTTTAAAAAATAAAGATTTTCCCATTTTTTTTCTGGTCAGAGATATATAAGCTTACCTATAACCTACATACATTTTCAATCAAAATAAAACTCACGCAAAATTTAAACCTAATTTTTATCTTGTATTTTCATTGAAATCATTTGCATAAACCTTTAAAAACATGCAAAGCTATCTCTCGTGTCCCTCGTGGCTTGACAACATTTTATTTTATTTTTATTTTTTTACTTATATCTAAGTTTACGTCTCCTATTTTATGTATTTGTGTGTATTTTCCATTATATTTCTGAAAATACCACTTTTCGGAATGGAAATTCCAGTTGCACTGCTTCCCACTATTTAGAGTTGGTATATAGATATATTATAACAAAAGTAAAATGTCCATGGGTTGAATCCCAAAAGCGATGCTTAGAAATAATACAGAGTGTTGTCCTTTCCATATATACGAGGAACTCGATTGTAGCACTTTTATCCTATTTGTTTGTTTTTTTTTTTGTATTTATTCCTCATTATATACTTTATCTATCGATTCGAGAATAAATCGCAACGTGTGTCCGGCATGTGGGAGCCAACCAATCCAACCTGCACTAGTACTAGATTGCTCTTGTTGTCGGCTCCTAGAGACACCCTCTGGCGATGTTGTTTCACTACCAGCAGCACCTCCCGCACCCACCGTCATTGATGGTGCATCCATATCAACAAAATCGGAATCGTCCGACAGGGAACGTCCACCACCGAGATAGTCGACATAGTCGTAGTCGCTTACCAAGGGATTAACTTTCGAGTAATAAATTGCCGCAAATGTTGAATAAATAATTAAAAGGGCCGTTCCAACCTGCAGCAGCAATATATACCATTTATATATATCCAAGGAGCAAGGATATGTTTTGTGTGTTTGTATGTGTGTGTTTGTGTTGTAACCAACAACAGCAGCAGCACATCGTCATCGTCGTCGTCGTTGTCCAAAAGTGTGCATTTTATAGCGATTCCAAAAGAGAATCCAAAAAATATACAAAATATAAAAAAAAAGAAAGAACAAAATTTTTATAAAAAAAAAAATTTATAGAATATATGTATGTATGTACTTGTACGTATATGAATAAAAATGGAAAATTGTAGAATTTATGGTATTAAAATAAAGGATGTCACAGCACATTCCATATTAAGGATGCTTTTAAATTTATGAGCATAGTAAAATAAAAAAAAATAATAGATGTCATTCTCTACACCCGGTTAGTTTAAAGTTTTTTTTTGTATTATTTACAATTTTGCTGTTGTGGCATGTTGCATAGACTTTGTACCTGTCTTTGCTGTTGGGTGAGCAAAGAATGAAATCATTACAAAAACCTTGGACAAAGCAATTGATGATTTGTTTCTATTGGCCATATCCCTATAACTTGAATTACTTATACATTCATACTGTGTATGTGTTTCTATAAAAAAATTTGAATACAGCTAATAAAAGGTGTTCCAAAAATTGCACAAGATTTGAATTTTTCTACATTTGTGTAGTGTTGGCAGCACTTAAAAAAAAAAACAATTTGACAGCTGACAGTTTATGGGGTTAGCCAAAAATTAACCTTTATACAAGGGAACATGCTTAAATTCTATTAAGTAGTTAACAATGTTTAAGAAATAAAAGAATTCATTCTAGAGTACTTATTTGGGATATTTACGCGAAACTATTGGGAACTTTATTTCAGTGCTAAATGTGAGCTTGCGACTCCTGTAATACCTTTAAATTGCATTAAATTAAAAGTATTTAACAATATTTAAGAAATAAAATATTCACAAGGAAATTAAATTCGTATTTGGAATATTCACGCTAAACTTTTGGGAAATTTATTTCTGTGCCTAAATGTGAAATTAAAATTACAATCTGTTAGAAGTAGTTATAACAATATTAGAAATTAAAAAATATATTTCAAAGGGAAATTAAATATGGATTTGGGATATTAAGGAGAATTTTTTTTTTACGAACTGTGGCTGCCAAACTTTCATTATTTTTCAAATCTTGTTCAACAATGAAAACACCTTGCTCTCTCGTGCAATGCTTCATTTTTACAAACCTTAAACTGACAGTTGTCAAATAGTTTTTAGGGTTGCCAACACTTAAATTAGTCAAATGGGGGCAAATACAAATCTTGCGTTGGTTTTGTGAGATTCTTTATAAGAATTTGAGATAACTTTGGCGTTGAATTGTCTATCCCTAAATATCGTTGATATTGGTTAGAAAAAAAAAATTAAATACATCATGTATCATCATGTATTTTACGTCTATGATATATTTACATACAAAAAGCCTATATACGTAACTTGATTTTTTTTTATTAATTATCAATTACTCAAAACCAAAGTTTATGCTAAAATTTCAATGTAATTGTATATCTATAATTCACTTAATTGAAATCCCTTCATGGGTGTTTTAATTTTTTGCCGTTTATTCAATTATTTCTAAAGAAAAATTTATAATTATTATCATTGCACTGCATATTAAAAAAAGCACGTTTAAAAGTTAAAAAAAAAAAAAAAAAAAAAAAAAAAACAAAAAGAAAACAATATCCATTTGAAACCCAAATGAAACCATTTATCCTGACTGACTAAAAAAAATCCCTTCACTATCAAAAGTGGTTCGTTGAACTGTTTGAAAAGAACGCATTTTTTTTGTATATACATATGTATATCAATGTCAATCTCCATCAAAAGCATTCAACCAATTTTCTACCTTTTTATATCCATTTCATTACTATCATCATCATCATCATTTCCAACTCCTATTGAACCAATTTCCTGCCAAACAATGACCATTGAACAATAATTGGTATCCGGTAGGTAAAGCTATGCTATTTGCTTTTTACATCAACTACCTCCGCCGCCGGCCGGCCATATACATAGTTCTATATTTAAAAAAAAAAATAAGACTCACGCGGACATGCCGTATGCGGTATATTATTTTCATAGCGGCTGCAATATCGCTACGCCATCACCATGACCCCAATTAACCAAAAGGCCTTTGGATTTCCACCTATTACTTTTTTTGTTCATTCATTTTGAAAACCCTCTCAAGTCTCCACTCCTCTCTCCACAATATATTCCACTTCTCATAGTTCTGAGATAAATACTCCAAACAAAGGGGCATTACTCAAAGTATTAACTTACAATTAATTCATTTTACCCCAAATTGGATTCCAGTTTGTTGAAAATAAAAGAGTTGAAGTAAAAAAAAAATAAATGAATCCTTTAACCACCTGCCCTATACCATACCTAGCTACCTCATGATGCCCGACGAAAAATGTTTATTTGTTCCTATACAACCGGAATCCGAAAAGTTTTCATTTTCCACAGTTCGTGGATTCCATTTAAATTTTTTTTTTTTTTTTAATTTTCTTCATTTTTTTTTTTTAATTCGCTGAAATTCATCGGAAATCAGGGAAATTTTCCGTGTCCTCTTGTGTGATGTGCACACAGCCATATAACTTGCGCTATCCACCAATCACACTTCCCGAACATATTCAATGTGTCTATACATACATAGACTGGTAGTAGGAGTATAAATGCAAATGCGCTAAAAATAAGGAGTGAGGGCAATAATAAGTGAAATATATGGTTGTGCGAATATGCTCTTTTATAATAACTTTAAATTGCATTAAATTAAATAAAAGTAGTTATAACAATATTGAAAAAATCAGTTAAGGAGAAATTAAATTAATATTTGGGATATTTTCGAGAAAGTTTTGGGAAATTTTTTTTTGAGCAGAAATGTGAATTAGCGAGTCTTGTAATTACTTAAAATTGCATTAAGTAAAATGTAATTTCAATATTGTTATTGAAGAATTAAAAAAATCATTTCAGGGTGAGATTAAATGAGCATTTGGGATTTTTAATGCAAAATTGATAAAGCAGTTTGCCAAAAAATGCATTTTGAGTCCTTTTTTGTTAGGCACAACAAACATAGGTCACGTATAAACTCAGAAACTACTGAACGAACTTGACTGAAAGTTTTGTCGTTTTTTCCGATTAAATGTGGGAAGGTTTGGAAAATAATTTCATTAAGATCCAACCATTGCCACGCCAACAGTTCTATTATTTAAATTTTATCTGTATACATTTTTTCAATATATAGGAAATATTTTCTAACTAATTTATCTTTAGCTAAGGTATGACATTATACTATGTTATTTGTTCAGAAAAATTTTACGCCCATTGTCACGCCCCCAATTTTCTTTTTATTTGAATTTTTCTGTGTAGAAAAAAGAGACCATTGACCTGAAAATGTCTTGGCAAATGGTAAAAGGTGGCCTGATGATTAAAATTTGTTAAAATTTTTCAATTTCTATTTCTTAAATTATTTTTAACTAGAATCTGTTTTTTTTTTCACGAATGTATTCACTTCCCTTTAAAATTCCTATAAACAGTCCAATGTAGATTCCAAGTTATGTATAAAAAAAAATATACAAAGTTGAATCAATTTTTCCGGCAGTGTTTTTGTTTAAGAGTTGTAAATTTTTCTTGAATTTTCATTTTATTTCATTTTAAGTTCATTTCATTTTGTTTTATTTTTTAATTTGATATTTTATTGTATTACTCTTTTTTTAACTAAAAAAAAATCGTATACTGATGTTTCGAATAGTAGAGTTTACGTTTCAGCCTACGTCGTGCGTCGTCCCGTCGCGTCGTCACCGTGAATTCAGTCGTTCGTTTCGTATCGGAGTATTTTTTTTTTTTTTTGATTGTTGTCTGCATTAAATTAAATATTTCATTCAATTTATTGGAATTTCATGTCAGGCGTTTGCCAGTTTGTGCGGATATAGAATGCTGACTATGTACAGCGACCAGAGGGTAATGAGGAACAGAGACTTTTTTTTGTTTAAGTGAAGTTAAATGAGTAAAAGGTTTTAAAGTTTTTTTTTCTCTTTTTTGCATAGCATATAAATTTGTTGGAAATTGAACTGAAAAACTATTTATCCAGAGAGATGAATAATTAATAAAAAAAATTGTACGATTTGTTATAAATGTATCTACGAGTAAAATTTGAATTTTAAGGATTTAAGTTTTTTTGGAAAAATATTCCGAATACAAAAATGGTCTAAGTGAGAGGGTTTCGGAATCCAGGAATTGATTAAAGAATTTCTGAATTTTTTTTCACACCAACGCGATGTACAACATCGTCTCACTTTAACCGTTCGGATTCGGCAGAAAATTGTAGGTCCCGTCAATTTTTTCCAGCTCCTTTTTTTCAATTTTTTTAATAACTTGATTTTGAAAGTTCTTCCAAATTGATTAAGCTCAGTCCAATTTTAGGAGCATTATTTCCGTCAAAACAAAAATACAAAATAACTTCAACGGGTTCAAATAAGCAACCCGGAAATAATTACAGTTAACTCGTTTTTCTGTGCCCAAAAAACCAATTCTAGGACACACACACACACTACGGCTACCTACGTATCTGCTAACTGAATCCTTTATAAAATATCTGTTTGTCAATATGTCTATGTTTGTTTATTGGTTTTCCAACAATTCTTACTCTTCTCTTCTCTTTCTATCATTCGTTTTATAGTGAAGCCTCTATATGTATATGTAGATGCTATGCCAGAATAAAAGGTAGTCTGATATATATAATGTTTTCTGGACACATTAACTCTTCGGTGAACCAAAATACCCATAGTCAGAATTCTAGTGTAGTTTCAAAAGCCCCGGCAAGCCAATTGGCTTTTCAATATTTCACGGAATTATTCATTAGATGCCAATGGACAGGATCCCCCATCGTCATCGTCATCATCATCATCATCTTCATTATCATCATCATCAGCGAACAGGACCTGAATTCAAATCCGGCACGGAACCCCACCAATTGCCATCAAATGTGCAAGAGGATTTTGTCTGTTTTTGTATTTATTTACGTGTGTGTGTATTAAAGAGAATCGCTGTATACCTACAATCGAACCTTATCTGCATGGGTTGTTGTTTGAACTATATTTTGAATGCAGAGGGTCTTCATTTAAATGCAAACGGATTACAAGTTCATATAGCCAGAGATAGTTAGTTATAAATGTGTAGGTACATGTATTGTGTAGAGAAATGAAAAATAGTTTGGAATGTTTGTGTGTTATTTTACCTGAAATACAGCCCAGAATTTATAGGAACCCTCGGTTATTACAAAATCATAGTAACCTTTAAGGGGGTCACCCTTAATGTACCGTCCTTCCGCAATTGCGGTCGATGTTGACGAAGAGGATGCGGATGCGGATGAATCTCTGTTTGGCAAATTTGATTCAGTAATTTGGGAGTCATCTTCATTCGATGGTGGAGAAGCTTCGATGTGGTATTTTGACTCCTTGTTGTCATTAACAGTCTCTTTCAACCATGAACGACGTGAACGGTATTCGTCCTTTTCCTGCCACGTATCCTGTTGCTGTTGCTGTTCTTGTTTTTGTTCCTGTTCCTGTTCATGTTCTTGTTCCTGTTGTTGGTCTTCTTCTTCTACTACTGTCGTGGATGTAATAATTGGTACCTTGGTAGTTCTGAGTCTTTTAGTATTCATCTTCCTTGTATTGTTGTTTACAGATTGGTTAATCGTATTGGGAGTAATTCGTGTAGATTGGTTAAGGTGTTCGGGGAAAACGCCTTTACCACTTTTACGATAGTGGTTTTCGACTGTTTTCCAAGCTGAATTCATTGCTTGGAAAATATCATAAAATGTTTTGGCTTTTTGAAAGAAACCCATGAGACTACTTCCAGTTGATTCTTCTTCTTCTTCTCCTTCGTTTTCGTCTTCTTTTGGTTGTTGAGGTTGACGGTATTTATTGGGGCGTTGTTGTCCTCCAAATCGATTGCGATATTCAGGTCGTCTTAAAATAGAAAATTATTTGATGAAAAAAAAAAAAAAAACATTTTGCATGATTTTATTTACAAGTCACCAAGAGGTTGCACTTTGATCTTTGTTAAGCTGGGTTTCTTTGATAGAACTCTTTTCAACACATTAACATCACTAATTCTATTTTATTTACTTATTGTTTTTTTTTTTTATAATCGTAGAGTTCGCGAGACAAGATGTATTATGTGTACAAAGACGTTGAAGTAGTCCAAAAAGCCTAAAAACTTCGACTGGCTAGACCACATCAAGAGAATGGAAAACAATGCTCCCGTCAAGAGAATCTTCGAATCCGAGGCCAATTAATCGCAGATACCAAAAACACTAATAGAGTCAAGTGTTCAAAAAATACTTTGAGTTGAAGATTTCGTATAAGGACAAAATTTCTGCACACTAACTTATTTATTGTTAAATAATTATTCTCATTACAGTATTAAACTAGTTCCCTTAAAATTTATTTTATAATAGTCTTTATGTTCATTAGAATGTTTTAAGCTATACTTTGTTGCATTATTTGTTAGTTGAATCAAAAAATCAATTTTTTGTTCAAAGGACCATGGGCATTTTGGGCCCACTTTCAATATTGCTCAACAGTAATGAAACTTATGTCATATGAAAGCGTATGGAGACCACTTTATTTCATTCTATGGCAGCTAAATTGAAATCGAGCGCAAAAATGGTGTTTTGGCGCATTTTATAAAAAAAGTATTGAAAATGCAAAAAAAAATATTTAAAAAAAATGGCAACACTTACTAAAAAGTGTTTCACCTTTTCTGAAAGCTAGAAGTATGTTCTTTGATTTTATTTTTAAATCAACTTATTTGTATAAATAGTTTTCGAAAAAATTGCTTTCAAACTCAAAAATGTTGAAAAACAAAACATTGAATACTGATTTGTACACGATTTTAAATACTAAGTTCTAAATTGACTTTTAGTATTCACCGCCTCTATTAATTCTGCATTGAAAACTGAAAACCAGATGGTCTTATCTCATCTAGTTTTTGAGAAAATTACTAAATCTTGCTCCTTTTTTATAAGAATTTTTAAGTATTTATTTTGGTATTTACGTGAACTTTTCGTGAGGTTAACGAATAATGAATAGATTAAGGCCTAGTTTTACAGCCCACACTTACCTGATTAAGTGGCACTCAAGCATTCCATATTGGCCACTTAAATGCAACTTGTTCAGACTGTGAAACTAGGCCTAAGTACAGTGATGAAATCTATGTCATATGAATGCTCTTGGGGTGTAGGTACCTATTTTATTTCATTCTATGATAAGTTCAAATCAAGGGCCAAAATGGTGAATGAAGCAAAACAAAATACAAAGACGGAACAGTAAAATATGTATCGTTCCCGATAGCTGTAATTTTGTTTTTAAGAAACAAAACGTTTATGTTGTTTATGTTGTTTTTGTTGATCTTGTTTCTTTTTTGGTTTGATATGATTAAAATTACATATTTACAAATAAAAAAACAAGTTATTTTTGTTAGTTTTTATTTTATATTACATCATTATATGTTGTTAATGTTAATTAATTACTTAAAAAAATAATTCAATAATGACATAATATGATTTAAGTTCATCCATTACATTAAGCCACAATATTGCGCAGTGGCTTTGGTCAGACTTTAAAATGTAACTATTATGATATCATCTAATTGTAAGGCTGGTCGATGAAAGCCTTCCCCATGTCTACCTAGTCACAAGTACCATATTATAGATATGACATGAGCACAACTTCCGATGGTGCGTCTACCCGTAAGACATGTGCAGTTATATTGTGTAATGGCGTCTTTGCTTACTTGGTCACTGTCAATTAGGATATAAGTATAATATATCCGCGATCTAACGTGTCGTGACTGCACACGTCCCCTAAGTAACCATACATTATTTTGCTCAATACTACATTGTCCCAAGTCCATTAAATTGTTTTCACGTTATACCTCTATCGTGTAAACACCACCATCCCGTAAGTTTTCACTAGCGTATGACCTGCCAAGTTTCACTTGATAAGGGCCCAAGGAAATCATAATAATATCGTTGATAGTAAGTTGGGGAAAATCTTCTAAATGAGGCAGGTTGGCTTCCACCCTTATGAACGCCACCCTTTGCCTGTTTAGGTTTTTCATGCGTAACATTATTAAATAAAAGATTCGGCAAGGTGAATTTCTCATTTATAACATTCCAAATATCATGACTAAGTCGGTGATTAGTGGCTACTCCATAAAAAGCATTTATGAGAGAAGCAGCAATTTTAAAATCAACGAACATAATGTGACAATGCTTTATTAATATAATAATCTTGGCGTAATAGTTTAAATCTATTTTTAAACTTGCCTTTCACAGCTTCCACAACCCAATGACATATTGTCACTAATCTTGCATCGTTAGCTTGTTCGGTCGTCAATTGAGTCTCGTTTCTATTCTTTGTTGGAGGAATACGTGTTTCATATCCTAATGACTGGAGATCAACAACACTATCCCTAAAACCCCTATCTAAAATGAATACATCGTTTTGATGAAACATCCAATGGAAATTATTGTCTTTGTCAGCGCATAAGCTAGTCATAATTGTGGCATCGCTTGTTGGTGGAGCGTATGGACCAAGAACGTCTATAATATAACCATCACCGCGTATCATTAAGAACAGTTTCAATAGATGTTGAAACTTGTGATGGCTATAGGTCAAACGCTGAAAAAGAAAGTTACTACTTTTCTGTGTATAAACATATGTTCCATCACATATTACTATAGCATTTGTGTTTTCTTCATTACCATATATCATTTTTGGTAAAAACAAGTTCCTTTGAAGCATGCTTTCCCTGGATATATTATCCATTCCTAAATGAACATTTACAAAATTCGTTAACCTCACGAAAAGTTCACGTAAATACCAAAATAAATACTTAATTCTTATAAAAAAGGAGCAAGTTTTAGTAATTTTCAATTTTCTCAAAAACTAGATGAGATAAGACCATCTGGTTTTCAGTTTTCAATGCAGAATTAATAGAGGCGGTGAATACTAAAAGTCAATTTAGAACTTAGTATTTAAAATTGTGTACAAATCAGTATTCAATGTTTTGTTTTTCAACATTATTGAGTTTGAAAGCAATTTTTTCGAAAACTATTTATACAAATAAGTTGATTTAAAAATAAAATCAAAGAACATACTTCTAGCTTTCAGAAAAGGTGAAACACTTTTTAGTAAGTGTTGCCATTTTTTTTAAATATTTTTTTTTGCATTTTCAATACTTTTTTTATAAAATGCGCCAAAACACCATTTTTGCGCTCGATTTCAATTTAGCTGCCATAGAATGAAATAAAGTGGTCTCCATACGCTTTCATATGACATAAGTTTCATTACTGTTGAGCAATGTTGAAAGTGGGCCCAAACTCCATACAAAATTGCCCATGGTCCTTTGTATTTAAGGTTTAACCAATTTTTGAAGTAAAGTTAGCACGGTTCTACTATTCACATACAAGACTCCATCT
The DNA here is from genome assembly GCA_951394125.1 of Epistrophe eligans. NCBI lineage: Eukaryota > Metazoa > Arthropoda > Insecta > Diptera > Syrphidae > Epistrophe > Epistrophe eligans. The sequence continues at coordinate 109,593,117 of OX596028.1, forward strand.
ATGATAAATGAAATATTATAATTAGTAAATATTATATTAAATTTAGTATTTAAGGTCATAGACATTCGTTATTTTTTTTTTGTCTAGAGTAATCACAGAAAGCTTATAACTAATTTACTTGAAATTTATTTTATAATATTCTTCAGTTTCATAAGAATGTTTTAAGCTACATATATATTTTTTTTTTGGTGAATCAGAAAATCGATTTTTTGTCCAAACTTGTGTTTAAGGTTTAACGAATTTTCGAAGTAACGGTAGCACGGTTCTAATCGTAACATTGCAAGACTTCATTTATAACAAATGAAATACTATACCTAGTAAATAATACATTCAATCTAGAATTTAAGGTAAAAGACATTTTATAGTTTTTTTGTTTGTCCCGAGTAATCTTAGAAAGTATTTATCTAATTTACTTAAAATTTATTTTATGATATTCTTCATTTTTATGAGAATGTTTAAAGCAATTTTTTTTTTGTTTAATTTGTTTGTTAAACCATAAAATTAATTTTTTGTCAAACATTTTTCTTTGCAAAGCAATGAGTGGTTCTGCTAGTTAAATATACCACTTTATTTATAATCAATAAAATATAGTAAATAGTATATTTAAACTAAGATTTAAGGCCATTTGTAGTATTTTTTGTTTGACCCGAGTAATCTCAAAAAGTGTTTTACTAATTTAATGGGATTTTTTTGTAAAATATTCTTTATTTTTATAAGAATGTCTAAAGCTAGTTTCTAATCTCCTTTTTATTTTGTCTCTTAAAAAAAAGAATGATTTATTTCGATTTCTATCGATTGGACGTAAAAATGTTGAAACATGTTCCGCATGAAATAGAGAGTTTCAAAAATGAAACTCTTTTATAGTTAGTTGCTAAAAGGATAGATAGACGACAGCAATGTTCCTAACAATCTTTACTCTATATGACAAGAATTTTTCAGAATTATATAAGCTAACATTTTCCACACAAGTATTCTTATCTTCAAGAAATGGAATTAAATTTTACACAAGTATTCTGTCCGACCAAAAGGAATCGAACATCTGATGGAATCCCAGGGATTGGGAATGACCTTAACATTTATGCTTTAGAATTTGAGGAAATATATCTATGGATATGTACATATATATGTATATAATCCGTTCTGTTCAAAAAGTTTGTGTGATTCACCCCTCAGTTTGTTTGCAAATCGACTATACTATAAGAGGTCAAAATTAACTGAGCATGTAATAGGAATACCAAGGTCCTGTACCATCACACGACGACTAAGTTACCAATGTCCCAAGTTCCTACTAAATATTACTTCACAATCCACAACCCATGTCCCGTGGAAAAAAAAAAAAAAACAATGAATTAAAATTTCATATAAAATTCTTCCTAAAACCTCATGACATCAAAATCTGAATCAAACTTCAACAGAATTCAAATTTCAACTAAAGCCTTTTATCCTTTTAGCTGTTTTTCCTGCGCAATTCCTGAACTATAATCCAAACTACTATATGTACAATTGTACTCACGTACCTACACATCTGTTGGTTTTTATGATGTGAAAATGAAAATGCACCTGAAAATTAATTAATGTTCATGATGACATGCAAAATATAATAAATAGCATATTCCTTTTTTGATGCGGTATTCCAAATGGTGATGGAAATAATTTTGGAATTTCTATGATAAATTTTAGAATTTTCATTCTCAGATGCACTGGGGTGTTAGAACAACATGTGAGGTTTACAGCAAAAAACATTGAATGATTTATTAATTCTTTAAGAACAGAAATTAAAAAAAAAACTGCCTTACGACGAATTAAGTTGTTTTTTTTTTTTTTTAATTACAATTCCAGTATATTCCCATAATTTTTTTAACAAGACTTAGAAAAAGGCTCCTCCTATCTAAAACATATCTTTTTGAGCAATTTACAAATTCATTGTAAAAGTTAAAATTCTAAGTCTTAAATTTTTCTATAAATTCATTTAAAATAAAAAAAAAAAAAATAGAAATTCCAAAAGGCATTTTGTTTTTAAGGCTTCTACAATCTGCAGCATCCAAGACCAAGAGTATATATTACGACGGTGCAACAAACCTTCTCTCCGATTTTAATGCATTTAAAAAGCTAACCACACTCTAACTCTTGAGAAAATGCACAAATGTTAGGTTTTCCTTCCTCCTCTAGGTATACATATGTATATGTATGTCCTATATGTAGGGTAAATATAATACCAATGCCACTTCTGTTAACATTCATTCATGCTGGATATGGTATAAGGCAGACTTGGCAACATTTGTCAGTTAGATGAAAGATGCTCTAAAAAGCCCCAACTTCATCCATTTTCACAAGCATAACAAACATGTGGTCGAACAAATGAGAAAATGCACACACCTTTTTAGCTATATGGAATAGAAGCTTACACTATAGGTACTTCTCTCATATTGCACACTACAAATATAACCACGCACGCACCACAAGGACCTCGCCTTCGCTTCGCTTCTGGGTTGTTTCCTCTTATCTCTAATATCCCATCTTGTGAGGGTATATAGCAAGTCAGGGAACCCAAAAGCAGAGATATATTTATAACACTCTCACTCTGTGTTACTGAGTCTTCTTGTTGTGTTATGTGAGCAAAAGCTGGGAAATTTACAAAAAACAAAATAAAAATTACATAAAAACCAAAGCAAAAATTTACATTTTGATTGTAGGAAATTTTCACCAAAGGTATATAAGGAGGTGTACTATACAATTTTTAGGATGCCTGTCAGTCAATCTTCTCCTTCTCGTCTTCCCCCTTCTCCGACGATAACGACGACGACGCGACGATGACGATGACGCATACTTGCTAATGAGCATGGCCTACATTACAGCTTATAATACAGGTACTTTTATTTCCCCCCTACTACCTATACCTAGAGAGAGTTAGAAGGAAGAATATCTTTTGCATATTCCTTCCATTATCATCATTATCATCGTTGTCGTCCCTCGTCCTCGTTTGTCGTTATTCCAAATGAAAGTAACAGCAGTCAAGCAAAATAGTAGCAGCTAGTCAGATACCAATGATCGCATCATCAAATTATCAAGCAAAATTGCCAAGTGAATGAGTTTTAAGCTATTTTCACTCTGCAACCATAACAAGAGTTGATGCCTAGAGAGGTAGAGGTGGTGGGTAAAGGAGATTAGAGAGGGCATAAGTTTGAAGCAAGAGTTGCCGCTACTTAATTTTTATGATTTTTATTATAATTTTTTTATTTTATTTTTTTAAAGCGTGTTAAGTTCTAAAAAATTTAGATTTTATTGTTATTTTTTGACACAAATGATTATGATAAAAGAAAATAAACTGCGGTTAAAAAATCAATTAAATGGCGATTGCAATCTTCTTATTCTTTTTGGCTGTGTGCTTCGTTTGGGATTAGGTTTTTTAAGGGATTCTTCATAAATTTTGTCGGAAAAAAAACGTCAAAATGACGTTAAATTCTGTCCCAAAGTCGTTAAGGCATGTGATCGTCAACGCAGAATACTGTCAATGCGTTAATTCCTGCGTTGAGACGAGTTTTAAAGTGAATATGATGATTATCTTATCCTATCTACGCAGTTACAATACGTCTCTTACTTAATATAACGTCAAATTATGTCCCAAAGTTGTCAAGGCATGTGACCGTGAACTCAGAATACTGTGAATGCGTTGACGCTTGCGTTGCCTTCTTTGACACTAGTTTTATAGTGAACGCGTTGATTATTTTGTGTGATCGTGTAAACACCTTGTCAACGTAGTTAGGACACATTGAGAGACTGCTAATCAGCTCGTTAATGTTGAAATAGCCGAATTTTTCACCGCGTCAACATAGTATATATATATATACATATATCGAATATTTCGTTCCAAATTTCACCTGAAACGTCTACAAATGCCTTTTTCCAGAGTAAAAAATATAATTTTAAAATATTGGATTTTTTTGGAGGTAATTTTTGAACGGAATTTGACAGTTCATAACTTGACAGCCGCGAAAATTGATTAAATATTCAAGCAAACGTGAAAAATGATTGATTTTTGTTCTTGTCAACACATTGACACCAAACGGTAAAAAACGCATTGACAAAGATATCACGTCAATACATTTTTGGACAACATTGACCAACTAATGGCGTCACTCATGTGATCGTCAAAGTTCATGCGTTGACAAAGTCTACGTTGACAGTATATTGAGGATATTTTTGATGACTTTAAGGTGTCAACGCATTGAACATTTATGTTCAGACCTTAAAGTCGTAACCTTATTTTTATTGCTTTAAGTGTCTCTGGTATATTTTCAACTCCACTCTTCAACTTCAGCTGACACACAAACATTTTTACTGACTGAACTTTTATTGCCAAATGGCAACTTATATACGAGTATTTCTCATTTTATGTTGAAAATTCAAATGATTGAAAGAAATTTGCCGCTTTCTTGCACAAATAATTTGCTAAGGGAATAACATATAACTTCACTCATCTCCACGTCCACCTCAACCACAGCGACATGATGAGTTATATATGAAGAAAGAAAACACACTCACACACAGTGTATAAAGAAAGTAAACATATCCTAGAATTTTCGAAGGGTTTTCTTGTGGTTGTCGCGTCGCACATTTTTGGCGCCGATCCCGGTTTTTGTTCTCTCATTCTTAAGGAATAAATATTATTTTAAGCAACTGGCAAAAGCATTTCACATATTACTCGTAGTACTACCACATTGTGTCACACTAAGTTTTTACAATAAACATCCTGCACTGTCAGTATACGGTACGGTACCTATAGTATTGTTGATATAATATAGAAACACAGTGATAGTTCGGTTTTGTTGTACAAATTGAAAGGGATCAACCCGCACAATTCAAGAAAAGAAGAAACAAACAAAACAAAACAAGACAAGACAAAAAACAATGGCATCGTTGCATATGCAATGAATGTCAGTGTAAGTTCTATGGAATATTCCTGATATGTACAGCAAGCACATGTCATTTAGAAAGAAGCAAGGAGAATACATACATATGTATAATGTATATAAAATGTAAGAAAACTTGTGTGGCGTGTTAATGGAAATGGGAATTGGCAGGAGTTTAATGGAGCTCAATAAACCATGCACAACACAGCAGGGCTTCGAGATGGTTTTGGTAAATTTAAATTTTATACGAAAAAATCTAAATAAATTAGCATGGAGGTAAACACATAACGGTGCAGAAAATTGGAAATTTCGACAGGAAGTCAAAAATCGTGGTAACCAGAAATTACATATTTTTTAGGGATCGGTGTTGGCGATATCTGAAAATATCATTTTGTATGGGAAGGAGAGAAAATATTGATTCTAAGAAATGACAAACACTCCGTAACTGACGATCAGAAAATCGTGAAAACTCAAAATTGCATACTTTCAGGCGTCAATGGTGGTGATATGTGAAAGTTCATATTGTGTGGGATGGGATGGGATTCTAAGGAATGACAAACATTTCGGAATTGACAATTGGCTTATTTTGTCCGTTACGAAAATTCGATTGCCAATAGATGGCGTTATGCTCTCAGATTGCTTCATTTGTGTATTAAAGTTCAAAAGGATGCTATTGGGACGTAACTATCGAAATTCCTATAAGGTACTTAGGTTAACAAATTGCAAATAATCCTTCCAACTCTCAAAACTTCTATTTTCTGCAGAGTAGGTACTTATTATACATATAATTATGAATCTCTTGAAGTAAATTATTGAGATAAAGATATCTCTCTTGAATAAATTTACTCATTATTTATCTCGAGATGAATCTTGAATCTTTTATACGTAAGCTTAATTTTTCTGCTGCAACAGAAAAGACTATTTTCCACATCCGATATAAATGATAGTAGTTTTGGTTAATAAATAGAAAATCAATATTGAAAGAGTTATATTGTGCGCTTTGTGCGATTGATGTGTGACATACACAATGCGTATCAAATTTCGAAATGACAAATATACACGCAGTGTGTGTGTTGTAGTGTAGTGTGTGCTTAACGCTTTGTTTATTTCGATTACGAGAAGACTATATGGCGTATAAAGGACCAGGATCTCAGTTTTCTTGCATACAAACACAAACACACACAACACATACGCACTCTGCCTGCATTCACACATATTGCACATCCTTAATATACATATGTATAGATGTATAGAAAGAGGAAAATATAGATGGATAGAAATTGATTGCACACCACCATCACCACCATCAGATCTGTGTGTATAAACGATAAAGGTTTTCCAATGGGATGCTGCTGCCGCCGCAAAGGCTGATTTAAATGGGGTGTCTCATATACCCTCTCTATTCTCCAAACTATACATCATACATAAATATACATATTTCTGTGTCGGCTATACTGAGAAGTGCCAAGCTTGAAATGCCTTTTAATTGGCATGTAATTTGAGATTATTGGTAAAAGCATTTGGAAAACTCTGTATGCCTAACTATAGGTACATATATGTATATGAGTAGATGATATAATGCAAGGATGTGAAGCTTTTGATACAGTTTGTTATAATTAAGAGGCAGAAAGTCGATTTTAATATGCAGACTTTACTTTCGAGAAGTTGTACATATACATTTTATGTAATTCTAGATATACATTCGTTTATATTGCATATACATACATATTTGTATAAGTGATGTTTTATTGCGCATCGAATTGTATAAATTGTATAGCTACAGAATGTGAAAGTGTGAGTTATTGAAATTCTATGAATTTTCTTTTAGGTTATATATTATTGTTCAATTTGACTTTCAAATGTACATAGTTCTTATTCAGAAATTTAATAGAGTTTCAAAATGGCATGGGTTTAAAATCATAATTATATTTCATATACATATGTATGAATGTGAACTCTAGAGCTCTATGAAGGTTACATGCCAGACAATTAAGAAGGGATTTTTATTTTTCTTTACAGAATTTCACAGAATTGAAACACTGGTAGGGGATGAATTTATTTGGTTTTTAATTGACTTTCTCAGTTGACTTTTGGTAGAATATTGTTTCGGCACAATTCATGTTGGTAAAATTTGTCCTAAAACACTCTTATGATAAGAAAGAATATTTAAGAAAAATTATTTTATTAAAATCTTTTGAAATTTTGAAGATTATAATGGACAAAGTCCAAACTTTGTTTAATTGTGATCAATTTTATGTTAAGCAAAATACCCATAAACACTCTTATGATAGAAAAGAATATTTAACAAAAATATTTTATTATTATCTTAAGAGGTTTTCGAGATTTTAATGGACTAAGTCCAAACTTTGATTTATTGTGATTAATTTTATGTTAAAAAAGTAGACTTAAACACTCTTATGATAGGAAAGATTATTCAAAAAGAAATATTTTATTCAAATCTTAAAAGATTTTCAAGATTATAATGGACAAAGCTCAAGCTTTAATTAATTGTGATTTTTATGTTAAACAAAGAAGCTTAAAAACACTCTTATGATAACAAAGATTTTTTAAAAAGAAATATTTTATTAAAATCTTTAGGGATTTTCGAGATTATAATGGACAAATGGACAAAGTTCAAGCTTGGATTAATTGTGATCAATTTTATGTTAAACAAAATAACCTTAAACACTGTTATGATAGCAAAGAGTAGTTTAAAAAAAATATTTTACTAAAATCTTAAAAGGTTTTCGAGATTATAATGGACAAATATTTAGACACATTATCGTTCTTAACCACAGAAGCAAGTTTATGCGATTCAGTCGAGCACATTTTTTATTCTAATTTACCTTCGCACTTAATTTTTATAATTCCATCAATACTCTCTACCTTATTGGCACAAAAATAAAAAAATCGAAATCTCTTGGAAACCAAAACAACATATTTGTACCCGTACCTATGTTCATTATGTTATTTGAGTGATAAATAAATTGCTCACATGTCAAAATTACTTCATCTTTTTTTGTCCTACTTACTGATTTAATTTGAAAAAGAAATGTTTTTTTTTGTTGTTTGAGTAGGTTAAGAGTAAATGACAACAATATGAATTTTATATCCAAATCCAATCCTCGTTTTTTTTGTTATCCTTCGTTTACTTTTGTTTAACATATATGTATATCTACATATATAATCCTTAAATCCTGCATTAATGCCAATTCCAACCTAGATATACATATATACATGAGCCTACATATGTTTTTTTTTTTTATATTTATTTATTTTTTTTTAAATAAAGCAAAAATTCACATCACGCTCAAGTGTAACAAATCAATTGCCTTAAGGTATGTTTATCTTGTCAGGGAGACGACGACGGGCACCTCTGTCATTCAAAAATATACGTTTCAATTCACTTCACTTTTCCAGATAAAAAAAAAAGTATAAAAATAACAACACGTACATAACATATGTGGGTATTTATACATACATACCAACACACATAAATCTCCTATGCTTTAAAATGTTTTTATTTATTCATTAATAGGCATCAGGATAATACTAGGATTAAATGCTGCGCATCCATTGAATTTCAATAAGCCGCACCGTTGTTAAAAAGTGAAATAAATACGCACACCAACCCCCCTCCAGCCTCCACGAGTTGAGTTCAATGTATATAACGGTATATTAAGTTAATAAAGCGAAAACGAAATAACATAACATAACAAAAGAAAATAAACTCAAATTCAAGCCGATATAATATTTCACCTTTTTTTTTGGTATCACTTTAAGGATAAACAGGATTGAGCTGGAGAGAGTGAGAGACAAGCCTTTTTTATTTTGTACCTTCAATCTTAGTATGTAACTCATATGCCAATAAAGTTATTATGCGTATTCTTCATTTAAATTCAGTTTGTGAGGGAGAGTGTTTTTTTGTTTATTCAGGTATGATGGACGACAGTGGAACATCATGTAAGCGAAATTGGAAAAAAAATAATTAAAATTAATAAAAAATAAAATGCACGACTGGACTGCAAGAGAACTTGTGGTTCAACGCTATAAATGGCGAAGACATAGAACAAGATAAATAACATGATTGCATATTCTTACAGGAAAGTGGAAAAAAGTCAAAAGTACTTAGTAAAAAAAATGTTTTTTTTTTCTGATTTTTTTTTTTCTTAAAAAAAAAAAATTGTAAAAATTTGGAATAGAATATCGTTTGTATTCTTTAGAAGCCCATGTGTACAAAATTGGAATAAAATTGGTTTGAGCATTACGGAAATAAGGAATTTTTGACTTTCTTCAATTGGCAATTCGTTCCATATTGTTTTAGAATAATTCATGTTGATTCATTTTTTTAACAAAATAACCTAAAACACTATTATGGCAACAAAGAATTTTAAAATAAAAATATTTTATTAGAAGCTTAACAGGTTTTCGAGATTATAACCGACAAATCCTTTCAGTTTTTTTTTTTAACTGTATTTACCGTTATGTGAATTTTTTTTGAAAAAATCTGAAACGCTGTCTTTTTAAACTTAAGTTGGATATTACCGGGTACGAAGTTTAATACAAACAGTTTAATTCGTTTTAGGGTAAATAAAAAAAAAAAACTTGAACATTACTGTAAAAGCTTGAGATTGTTCAAAATCTTAGGATTGACCGGTAAAACATTAAGGTTATGTCTCTAAAACATGGAAAAAGTTGAAAAAATTATTTTATTCCATTTTGGACTTTTACGGGGATTTACAGTATAAGATGTTTATATCGTAAAACTCCGTAATTGAATATTGTTTGTGGAATAAAATAAATTTTTAATCTTTTTTCGTGTCTTTATGTTTTATCGGTCAATTCTAGGATTTCTGTCAATACCGGGAATTTACAGTAACATAACTAATTATTTTGTTTTTCTCTGAAAAGTCTTAGATAACTTTTATGTTTAATCCTAGGCATGTCGACAAATCGGGGGTTTTACAGGAACATACAATTTGAACAGAAAAAAAAGGCAAAATACTCCAGGGAAATATTTTGTCTAAATTCTTCTGAGCATTACATCATTCGAACTTTTTTTTTTAATGCATTTGGGTGTTTTTTTTTTGTATGTCCATCACTCAGGTGATGGACAGTTACGCAAAATTAGTATTATATCAATATATCACCGTAACCGTATACTTGTGGCTGTAAATCCACGATTTGTGGAAATTTTAGAATTTACCGGTCAGATACAGTTTTGTTTTCATAATTTATTCTGGGCTCTTACCAACAGTTTCATTGGACTTTTTTCATATTTCATTATTTAAATAATGGACCTTAACTTAAAGAAGTTCCGGACCCCCAAAACTACACTAATCTCTTGAGTGTGTTATCTGTTTCCTGACATCCCCAAAATACTAACACTTTAAAATTTCTTGTTCAATTGGTTATAATTTAGTTTCAATTTTGACGTTATACTATCAACGACTGCTATAGTGAGCATACCCTTAACACTTGATCATTTCCAACATGGAAGTAGCAGTGCGCACTGCTATTATTCACACACAATAATAACAACAACAGAGTAAAAAAAAAAAAACACAGAGATCAAGGATATTAAGCCGAGTATTTTTTTTCTTCCCCCTCATCGGTGATGATAAGGGTCCTGAGGATGGATTGTTGGCAGCAACAACCTTTTGTTATTTTGAAAGAACAGCTTCACTTAGCTGTCGGGGTTGAAAAAAAAAAATAAAAAAAAAAAAAAACAATTTTAACACATCATCGTCATCGTCCTTAGTTGTTGAGGATGCAAGGTGGTAAAATCTATCCTTAAACATACCTATACGTATTATCTGAATGATGCCAAGTATTACAAAAGTACCTATGCTGTGTATTGTGTGTTAAATCATTTCTTCTTTTTTTTTTTTTGCCTTTTTCACTCTTCATCTCTTGGAGACTGGGACTGACTATCTGATGGCAGGCAGCTACCTTTGGTAGATTTAATATTGGCCCAAGGAAAGAAGAAAAAGATATTCTTTTACATACCGCGTATAAATATTCACTTGAATACACACACAGAACCCATAGGTACGAAAAAAGGGGTTTAGTACTGATGGGGATGGGGGGCAGGAGGGAGGGCTAGGTTTTGTTAATCGTGGTATTTTTCGCGCGTGATTTCAACAAGCAACATCATGACGAAAAGTTTTTTTTTCACCAAAGCTCCAAGGTAATTTTATTTGTATTGCTCGAGGGTATAAGGAAATTTCTTGATGGATCGATAAGGGCTTTCATCATCATTAAATGTGATAATAGGGAATTTAGTGTTAAAATAATATTATTAAGCTGTGTATAGGTAGGTATGTACATATATGTATTTTGTTTCTGAAGTGAAATAAAGAAAAACACATCGCGCTTAAATGTCAAGGGGTGCTCTAAAGTTCAAGGATATTTATGTACTTAGTCAAGTATAGAAGAAACGAACAGTTCTAAATAATTCTATGTTTAAACAAATAATTTTTTATGGAGAGCTTATCTCATGAGATAAAGTTTTGTTTTGATGAAATAATCAGAAATAATAAACAATACGAATAAATTGATCATTTTGTGGGGGTAAATGTGAAGGAATAGTTTTGTGTGACTATTTGAGGAGCGAGAAAAGAGAAGGATATGGCCGCCAACTTTCCATTTTTTTTTTGAAATTTTGTTCAATAATGAAAATACGTTCTTCTCTCGTCTAACCCTCAACTGTCAGCTGTCACATTCTTTTTTTTCTAGGGTTGCCAACACTTAAATACAAAAATGGCGGCAAATTCAAATTTTACGTAAATCTTTATATACATATTAATGTTAGTTTTTTTTTTTTATTTCAAGATGGTTTAAAAATTAGTTTGAGTAAAAAAAAACGCCCACATCCACGCCCAGTTTAATCATGTTTTAGAGGTTTTTCTTATTCAAAGTTCTTAGAACGTTAAAATTTTGTGGTGAACGTCTTTTTCACGTAAAGGATGACATGTGCTTTTTGTCCCGCCCACTACCACGCCCATTTTTCTCAATCATATTAGAAAATGATCTTACCAACGTTGCAAATTTATAATAATAAGTATTTCTTGAGCCAAAAGCTTAAGATATGCAGATTTTTTTTGGAAATCCGCCTACTACCGCGCCCACTTTTCTTATATATGTATATATTATATATATTATATTACTTTATACCCAACATTTTTTTATTAAAATCTCTAAAGCCTAATATATGATATGCGCAGTTGTTTTTTTTTTTTAAGTCCGCCTACTGACACACCCACTTTTTCATAATTAAGTTTTTTTCCATATCTTAAATTGAATTGGTTTCTCAGCTTAACAATGAACATCATCCGTTTTGAATGAGGAGTTTTTCGATGGACCAAGTAAAGACAAAAATTGGAAATTCTTACCGGAAAAGACAGAAATCGTGAAGACTCAAATTGTTGCATATTTTCAGGGGTGGCGATATTTGAAAATTCCATTATGTATGGAAAATGTTGATTCTAAGAAATAAAAAACTCTACGAAAAAGTAGGAAAATCGTGAAAACCCAAACTTGCATACTTTCGGGAGTGGCGATATTTGACAATTCCATTTGTACGAAAAAGAGAGAAAATGTTGATTCTAAGAAATGACAAATACTACGGAATCGAAAGTTGGATAATTTTGTCCCTAACCAAAATGGGATCGCCACACAGATGGCGTTACGATCTCAAATTGTTACATTTTTTTAATAAACACTTCTGGATCGTGCTATAAAATTAATTGTAAAGGTTTGTTTGAAGACTCCTATACATTTTATTTTCACTATTTAAAATGCTAAAATTGATGGAAAATTCCATGGGAAGACGGGCGAACAAATAAGACAGACAATTTCATCAATACATTCATGAAGCTTTTTTTTTAATACAAAATTCTCTTTATCAAATTTGAACACACCTTGTTAGAATATGATTCAATAGGCATTTACCCTTTTTCTCCATTTAACCATTCCAACACAGCCATTCTTATCTATTGCCTGGTTAATGAGTTAAAATTTTCATCATCATCTCCTTTCTAATTTTACGTTTTTTTTTTTTTTTTTTTTAATTTGAAATACATACAAGGATAAGGAGCTTGTTAGGAATTCTATTCACTAAATGTTACTATAATATCTCACCACTTTTTGAGTAGATGATGATACTTCATTGAACTGAGTTGAGAGTAGGGGTGGTGTGCAAAATATCTCTTTCCTCTTATATCAAAAAACCGCTACTTATACATAAATGCCAGATGAGAGGCCTCGCTAATCCTTCTTAGCTTAGAAAACATGAGGATTTATTAGCCTCAATTTATGACTTAAGTGCGTTTTGTGTCTCTGGCTTCGTCATCATTATCATTATGTATGTATGGTGTATGGAGTGTGAAAAACCGTAAATATATTCAGAGTTAAAGAGTAGGATTTGAATAGGTATATTATGCAAAGTGTGAGTATATACAAAAACTATATATATAGAGAACGGAGGGAAAGAGAGATATATGTATGTAGCAAAAAAGGTTCTTCTTAGTGCCGTGATGCTGCTATATGTATGTGCGGTAGAATTCATTAATCCTTTTGAACTCGTTGGTAATTATAATGATGGCTCATGATAAGCTATATCTATTTATTCTATGAGGATGTTGGTATATTTTGTGATATTTGACAGAAAGCTAAATGAGATTTATTGTATATGATAGAGTAAGCTTCTTATCTCGTTAAGTTCATATTTATAATAGAGGACTATACAGTATAGAGATTCTTAGGATTTCAGATGAATAACATACCTAAAGAGTTTTTATTTGTTTGCTTGATTTAGGAATAGATTGCTCGTATAAATTTGGTAATTTATATAAAGGAGCTATATGAAGAGTATTCAAACTTGACTTAATTTAACATCTAGGTATACCTCTAACATTCTTAATAATTTAGCCTTATCTTATTCATAAAAAAGATCAAAGTTAGTATTTATATCGCTTATAAATTCGAAAACTGCTGAATCGATTTCAATGAAATTTTAATAGTTTGATTTGATTAGTAACTTGAAGGTTTATAAAGTGATTTAAATAAAATCCACCCACTACCACGCCCAGTGGAAATAAATTATTTCCTTTTTTTGTGACCTTTGGACTTTTCGATTGTCTTAATTAAATTTGGGAACATAAATGTTTGTTTATTTATATAAAAATGAAAGTAAGTATATGTATATATGTGTCGCTTATAAACTCGAAAACCGCCGAATCGATTTCACTGAAATTTTCACAGTGTTATTTGATTAGTGACTAGAACGTTTATAAAGTGATTTAAATAAAATCCACCCACTACCACGCCCAGTGGAAATAAATTATTTCCTTTTTTTTGTGACCTTTTTTGAACTTTGATTTTCGATTGTTTTTTTTATTAAATTTGGGAACATTAATCTAAGTGCACCTCCAAGCTTATTTTCATTACCATTTAAATATTTTAGAATATTCATCACAAAAATTACCTATATCCTGTCTTCTGTTGTGGTTCCTTTCCTTGTTGTTGGCCCAAAGGTCTAGCTGTTGCATAATACTGTTGTCGATAATAACCACCACTGGGTTCATGTTCCTCAACATCTCTGCCTCCTTGACTAGGATAGAATTGTCTTCCTGCAAATCGTCTACCTTCATAATCATCATACGATATGGAACTCACTCCGTCATATTCACTCGAATCATTGTCGTTTTCATTCTCTCTCGATTGATATTCATCTCCATACGCATATGAATCATCATCGTCAGCATCATCATCGCCAGCGAAGGCGGCGGCAGCGGCATCGGCATCTGTTGCCATACGACCAACAACACCACCAGTAGCATCACTTTCATCAATCGAATGGCTCCCCGAATGAACAACAACTGGTGCTTGTTCCTCATAAGTACCCCAATTAGTCGAAATGGCTTTGCCTTCTTCTCCTTCCGGCGGTGATGGACCACCACCAGCACCACCACTGGTTTCTGGAACTACTCTTCGAAATCGTCCACCAAGTCCTACACCATCATCAGTATCGGACGACTCAGATGAAACATTACTGTCATTGTTATCACCCTCATTATCCTTATTCGAATAGATATGAAGAAGTTCATCTCGTCCCTCGTTTGATTCTGCTTCTGCTTCTGGTTCGGCATCTATTTTTACTTTGTGAATAATGCCAGCATTGTTATCCGAATTCAGTTGCTCCAACGAACCGATTTTATGCCCGGGTCTTCTTAACGAAAATGTCAACAAGGGAGCCGCTGTTACTTCCTTTGACAATAAGAACTCTCCCTCGCTCGAAGAGGTCCTTTCACCATCATCACTACTACTACTTATCGATAACGAATCAGATTTGGCATCTTCAGATTCGAACGATGACGATGCCGATGACGATGACGATGATGAGTTGACAACTACTGTTGTAAGCATTGTTATTGTGTGTAACTGAAGGAGCATCAACAACAACAAGATGATAGCTTTGCTCGAATAAGTATGATGATGATAAATCTTTTTGTGGGCCATCATCTTTTGACAACAATAACAACAACAACAAACAAACGAAAAAAAAAGTCCTTTTTTTCTTTAATTTATTTAACTTTATCTATAAAATATTAAAACACACGAGAATAATATTATTTGTTATCTTTCTATTTCATAGATTTCATTGTTTCATTTCATTTCGTTTTTTTTTATTATTATTAAATGGTTTTTATCATTGATTTCCCTTTCTGGTTTGTGTACACACTTAACAAAGGCACTTTTTTTTCTTCAAAAAATATGTTTTTATATTTTTTTCTTTTTATTTCAAGGTAGTTGTTCGATTTATTTGGGAATAAATAGTATTTTATCAATGTGAGATACAATCACCGACTGATTCGTTCTTTCTTGTTATTAAAAATACTTTGAGAACTCATTGCATGAACTTGGTCATCATAGTAGCATCGTCGTCATTCCTTTTGTTGGCAGAGAGAAGAATTTGGCTCGTGGATCTTGATATTCTGTTTTGAAATCATGTCTTATCAATTAGAGCCTTATATCTTTTCTAGTGGTCCACATTTATTTCAACTCGTGTTCATAAGAATAACGGTGTTGATATATGTGTGTAACTTCAGTTTATTTGTAGGTACATAGGTATTTCAAGTTTTTGTTTTTCTGTTTTTTTTTTTTTTTTTTTTTTTGTAAAAATGTATTCCATGCTGTGAAAGTTATGCATAAATGTTTATTGTTGCATTACGCCGCACCGCCATCGGTAGTTTCTTGTTTGATCTGGGTTGATAAATACACCATCAGGAGCGATTTATTAGGACTTTGTTTTTTTTTTTTGATAAAATATTAATTCAATTAGTTTAATCTGAATTAATTTTATTTTTTTTATATTTTATCTCTATTGTTTGCATTTATATTTTTGATCAAACAGCTAATCGCCCTCAATTTACCTTTTTGTTACAATTTATTATACAGACCATGTAAATAATGTAGTCTGAAAATGTATTATGAATGATTCATAGGAATATTTATTTTTTTTGGCGGATTGAGGGTTATTTTTTTTAGCTGATGGTGTAAGTAGAGGAGAGCCATCGAGTAATCAAAGAGTAAAAAAGTAATCAAACATTTTTTTTAGCCCTCATATTATGTATACATAACCAATTTTAGAAAATTGTAATTTAGAAACAAAGGGAATTTAATGGAGACTTGATGAGTTGTATACTTTGCTTTATTTAATATTAACTCTTTTTTTTAAAGCATTTTTATGTTTTGAATAAATTATTTCAGACAAAGGGAAGAAAAAAAAAAACACAAATGATGTAAAAAATGAATTCAAAAGTAATTCTCAAAACAAGTAAAATAATTGTTTCCTGTTTTAACACCATTCGCGGTTCAAGGCTCGACTTCAAATAAATTAGCATGCAAATGGTCTGCCGGATTAAGAGGAACAATAATTCAGACTTGACTCAATTTAACGTTAAGTTAGAGTTTTGTCGCTTATAAACTCGCAAAATACTCTACCGATTACGTTGAAATTTTCAGAGTTTTATTTTATTAGTTACCAGAAGGTTTTTAATAAGATCCACCCACTATCACACCCACTTTTACTATACATATTTTAGTTTTTAACTAATTGAATGTCCTTAAGATTTTGAAAATTGAATATATTTTGCTTCTTTAACCCTATTTCACCCTTTAAATACCTGTATTTTCAAAAGTATCTAGTCCTGAAGTGACTCTCTGTACTAAATGTGTACCTATTTTTTTTTTATTATAGCTTTAAAACCATCCTCCATGTATAACCTTTCAAACATAAAATTTTTTTTTTTAAATCTGACATGTGGTACCTTAGATTATACCGGACGTACAAAATATCAAACAAACAAACAAAATTTTGCACTTTAATAAAATATAGATTCATGCCATAAACAGGTAAATTTTATTAAAAAAAAATATTTATACGAAATTAATTTACTCTCAATAAGAGAAAAACAAATACAAAATAATCCTGTACTAAATTTGTACCAATAATTTTTTCTTAATTACAGCCTTTAAACCATCCTCTAACTATAACCTTTCAAACACAATAAGAAATTTTTAAATCGGACCTGTTGTTCCTAAGATTATCCCGGACATACAAAATATTAAACAAAAAAACTCAAATTTCCGCTTTATTAGCATACATAGATTAATCCTATTAACTGCTTAATTTTGAAAACATATTGAAACAAAACGAATACTTGCAGTAAGAGCATACAATTGCAAAACTAATCGTGTAGGTACTAAATTTGTATATTTTTTTAAAACTCCCAATTCCTAAGCAACCAACAACAATATCTAATATTCTAATCATTCGATTTATTACATTTAACGCCGAAAGTAATAAGAACATATTTATTTAATATTTGAATTTTTTTGACACCTCAAAATCCAAAATCATTATTTTTGTATATTTTAAACTCAAACAATTATACCATCATTGCCATTCCAGTCACTGTCTGATGGCAGAGCTGTCCTAAAATACAAAAATTATATTGTTTCTATTTTCATGCAAATTTTCCTCTTCAGCGAATCAATTCTAATTAGAATGAAAGCATTTTCACCTCACGATTCGACCCGATTTATTTGTTGTTTAAAGTTTCAGAGACTGACAGAGAAAGACTCGTTCAAATTCCAAAAGACAAAAAAAAATACCAATAACGGTTCAATTGGAAATCTGTTTGACTAACAGTAAATATAGGTATTTGAAAATTTCAAATAAAAAATAATGAAATTCTATTGTCAACTTATGTATGTACCCACAACTTCTGACTAATTATACAAACTCATATACTAATTGATTAAACAAAATAACATGTTTTATAGTTTATTGTTTAAATTAACAAACAAATAGATAAATAAAAAAAAATAAAAATTGGAACAACTGTTTAACATGTCACGTGGTTACATTTATGTGCAAAATATCAGTAGACTTAGTATAAAGTTATTTTAATTTTTTTTTGTAATAATAATATTATATTGTTTTTATTATCTATATATTTTTGTTAAGTTATCTATCAATGACAGATGTGAAAACCTTATATACAAATGCACACAACAATAAAAGTTGTCTGAAAATTTTGTTAAAATTTCCCACATACCTACCCTCATAATAATTCCAAAGGATAAATGGGGTGATGGTGGTTTATTTTATGGAGTATAGTTTGCTTTTGTATATTTATACAATGTGACAGGTAAGGGCGTTTTTGTGACAGTTCAGTACTACATTACTACAATATGATGGTGGCGCTGTTGACGACACGGTATTGAAGGTAAATACCAATTAAGTGCGAGAGCGCCCTAATTAATAACACTGTTGCAAACGATTACGCGTACATTAAATTGGTTTTTTGGAGGTAAGGGGGGATAAATAAATTATCGACTATTTACTGTTAATTGTGTGGCATTAAAATATATTATTTCGAAACAATTTCGTGAGAGAATTCATTATTTAAGCTCTGTTCGTATTGTATAGCTTTGCTGCTTCGTCATCATTGTTGTGAAAATCCTGCTTCCATCCTTTTTTTGGTTATTGTATATAAATATGATAGGTTACTTGTACAAATTGTATGCCTACCTGTCTACCCACCTATTGCTGCGGATTTTGAGGGTTATTAATTGGAAGCTCAAAGTTGTTACGATATTAAGTAAATAAATAGTTTATTATAAGTAAGATGATTATTATTTCAAATCGAATGAAAATATGAACCTTTTTGAGGTTATTATGGTTATTTTGGTAATTTTTTGGTTAAATGGACATAACGAATTTCTTAAGGAGTTTCTCATAAACTGAATAAATTTTAGCTCGAAAATTAATGTGCTGAACAATTATTTAGTGTGCTAAATTTTGACAGATAAATGAGAGTAAAAAAATAAAAGATTGATTTTTTTACATCAGAACAGCGTACCTACTTCTCGGCTATAAGTTTAGAGTAAAATTTGAGACTGACTAAATTTTGTAAGGGACCTAAAATTTGACACAATCAGCAAACCAGTATTTTGTAGGAAACAAGTCATTTTTACCAATTAGTCATAAAGAATAATTTTTTGCATTTCAAATTTCATCATTGTGGCGTAATGGTTAGTGCGTTAAAATGTTACGCCAAATGTCTTGGGTACGATTCCCAGCATATGTCACCTAAAAATAGAAATGTTTTTTCACGGATTATTGCCGCTTGCGAGGAATTGAAAAATTCTCCAAGAATATATCTCTTGTCATCAAAAATTGCTTCTCACCATAGCCGAGCCGTTCGAATTCGGCAGAAAATTATAGGTCACCTCCATTCCGGTCAAAAACACGCTCGCAGGAATGGTTGAGAGTTGTAAGTCACTAGGCCCTGCTTCTATACGAGATGTCGCACCGCCCAATTTATTGTTATTAATAATTTTAACATTATCTATTAAAGTGATTTTGATAAAAAAATTTTTATTCAGAAGTATAAAAAGAAAGTATTGAATATCAAAATTTTTAAAAAATATTTAAAATTTTTTTTTTTTTGATTTACCACATTAGCACTTGCATCATAATCATTTACTCTTAAAGACCGATTTTTTTAGAAAAATTTCAGAGTTATTATACGTTAAAATGATTTAAATAATTCAGAAGATTCTAAAGTAAAAATAATATTGAATGTCAAAATTATCAAAAACAATCTTTTTTTAATTTAAAAAATTATTTTATTCTTTGAAAATTCGATATTTCAAAAATGATTATTTTTTTTAAATTGATTTTTAAATGAACAATAATCAGTTTTGTTTTATTTGCATCACAATCAAATTAAAACTTTTAAAATTTTTTAATTTAATTTTGAAATTTTTTTTAATTTAATTTTTTTAATTTTAAAGAAATATATTTTAAGTTAAACGCACACTTCTTTAAATTTCCATAAGGTCTCCCTTTCTCAAAAATGATATCAAAGGCAGTTTTTTTTTTTTTAAACCTGTTTTTTTGTTTTTCTTTAAAATTTTACAAGCATTATTCAATTTAGAGGGAAAAAAGTTTTTCAATTTTCCAGACACAACGGTGAGTATTTTTTTTTTTTTAATTTCCATTTGTTATTCAGTTCACTGATGTGAACGAGACTTAACTGACTCCCTCAAAGGCACCTTAACCACATATAACACTAGTAGTGGTTCAAATTTAATAAAATTAAAAAAATATATAAAATTTAAAATATTCGTCGTCATTATTATAAAAAAAAAAAAATACACAAACAAAATAAACTTTTGCTGAGGCCTGCAGTTGTAGTTGTAGTTAAAGTAGTTGCACCGCACTTCCATAGCAACATCCCCAGCACCATCGTATTTCACTTTGTTTCTCGTTTTGAATTGAGCTATTGTGGCCAATTCCTTAAACATTAAAACCCAGTTTCATCATTCCCTCGTATATATATTCTGGGTACCTAGTATGATGGGTAACTGCAATTGCTCCTCTAGCAGAGTGCAGCAGCAAACAAAGACCACCAAAACCCACCAACAACACAATAACCACATACAACATTCAACACACCGCAGAGCAGCAGTTGAAATTTCATCTTCAAACAGCATATACATATTTACATATATATAGATCCCACTGTGAGACCAACATTTGAGGGAGTTACTCACATGTTGGTCTGCATTTTTTCTTCAGCTTCTTCTCTTTTTCCATCATGAGCATCAAGTCCTATACACCCACCCTACAGCCTGATTGACATTCCACATCTCATTCCATTTTATCCAAACAACCACCTCCAACTTGTGTGCGGTTGTGTCTGGGAGAACTGAAGCGTATGTCTGTCGTTTTTGGTACAAATAAAGAGGAGTGCCTAGGAGCAGATAAGGGAATAAAATGTATGGGATAACATGCTCGACTTCTATGTTTCCTGGTGGTTTGTATAATCTATCGCCACCAGTATATAGCGCTGCCCATTGTATCACCGATGTCGTCCGTCCTGCGATCACATTACCATATCTTGAGAACATGTGTGTGGTTTAAAATTTTCGGATGTCATACAATATAATTGGCAAGCAGGAAATTTTGAAGAAAAAAAACACATACACATTTGAAAGTTCGTTTGCTTAAAGAACCTCAAGTGATTAGACTGCTTACTTATTGAATTAAAATAAAGGTTAAATAAAATTATAGAAGGGATCGACATGATCCCTTGGTGGCCACTGCCAACTTCCGAGACTTCTGCTACGACTGGTATCTCAGACTGTAATTTAGTGACTTCTGCTATCTGACACTGTAATTCATGGGCGTCTGGTATTTCCCACTGAAATAAACTCACGCTTGTTATCTGTCACTGTTAAGTGAGTTTTGTTCGATTTAATGATATCTACTAAAACAGATTGTATCTCAGACTGTAATTTTCTGACTTCTGCAATCTGACACTGTAATTCAGGGACGTCTGGTATTTCCCACTGTAATAATCTGACGTTTACTATCTGCCATTTATTAGTGACTTCTGCTCTATTTGGTAATATCTACAGACTTAGATTGTAATTAAGTGACTGTAATTTACTGACTTCTGCAATCAAACACTGTAATTCAACGACGACGTCTGGTATTTCCGACTGTAGTAAACTGACACTTGCTATTTGTCACTGTTAAGTGACTTCTGCTCTATTTGGTGATATCTTATAACTCAGATTGTAGTTTAGTGTTTTTGGTATGTCTGACTGTAATTTACTGACTTCTGCAATTTGACACTGTAATTCAGGAAGGTTTGGTATTTTAGACTGTAATTAAGTGACGTTCGCTATGTCGCACTGTTAAGTGACTTCTACTCTATTTGGTGATCTCTACGAACTCAGATTGTGATTTATTGAGGCCTAGTATCTCAGACTGTAATTTAGTGATGTCTGCTTTTTGAGACTATAAGTCGGTGACGACCAATTATATAAAATTTACACATCTTGCATAAAATGTTTTTTGTCGTAATTTGTCGTCGAAGAATCTACTGACAGAGGAATCTCAATTTTTTTAATGACATAATTTTCCATTTACACGAAAAGTTTTGATAAAAAAAATTAAAATCAACGATCATTAAGAATTTTTCAAAACACCACTTGTTTCATATACTGTTGATTGTTTCTTATACTAAAAACCCAACGACTACACGAGAGAATCATTTTGCAACATAAATACTTTTGGTTCCTGATTTCCATTCAACTGAATCCCTTCAAAGTATTTAGCATACATGATATACCCCCCCATCACCATCAGGAGGAAAACAATTTGTATCTCCAACTCCGTCATGTTATGCTCAATAAAACGCCATTGCCATGTGAAAATGTGGTGAGATCTTTTATAAGAGAAAATTTACCCAAACGCTTTTTTGGTCTTAATAATAAGTCCTTCGCTGCTGATGCAAAATTCCATTCTCTATCACTTATTGCCCATGGATGCTATGCTTGTTTTCATTTCGTTAAGCACATAAGGGATTCAAAGAAGGAAAACCATCATCATATCCTCCAACCACCAACAAAACTCTCTCGCTTTCTCTCTCTCTCGCTCTGCCTGATGTGCATATCCTTTTTGCACAATCAGAATCAGAATTTTACTAAGTTCTTTGCAATTATTATTATGAAACAACAAAAACTGGGGTAAATACTTTGTTTTTGAAAATACATAAACACACACAGAAAAGAGAAGATATTTCACATTTCTCCCAAAAGAGTTGAAATTCTGATTACGGGTAATCAAGTTTTTTTTTTTTTTTTGTTATTGTTGTTTTGTTTGTGTTTGTGTTTTGGATATACATATTTTCATTTTTATCCACTTTGTAGGTTATCGTGTTTTATGATTATTTGCGTGTGCTTCAAAGCAATGGATGTTCATAGTATGAACAAGCTGTTTTGTGTATACCTACTATTAAAGGCACACTAGAAAACTATTTTAAGTCCCTGTGCTGTATTTTTGGATTTCGATTTTGTGGTTTTGTTAATATTTTGTGGAGAGTGTGGATGTAGTCTGGAACATATATATTTTTTTTTTTGAGCTAAATTGGTAAATGATTTAAACTCTGCTGGACTCTCTGGTTTTGAAATAATCATGCAAATTGATAGCCTTTGTAGTAGAAAAAAAATCTGGAATCTCCTGTGTGGGGAATGACCATATATACTTGAAATTGAATAGTAGGTAATTGGCATTTAAAAAAGAAATACAAACCTGAAAGTGTTGGCTTAAAAATATGAAGTGCTTAAAACGATGTGTTAAACCAGAAATATGGTTTATTTATAGTTTTTTTTGTAACAGTATTACACGGGGCGGTCTTTGCAATTAAGTAGGTATTTAACTTTCAAGGCCCTAACACTGTGGAAACTTCTCTAAAATTAACTTGATATTAATTTCACAGAACATATTACTTAAGCTTTTTAATTTAATGATTTTAAAACCGAAACATTAAATTATCTGAATGATTGTTTTTCCAACAGAATTAATATTGAATGTTGTTTAAAGTTCGTACACCAGCTCTTTTGTTTGCAATTGAATTAAGGATAATATGGAAAGATTCTGTTCTCAAATTCAAAGTTTTATTATTTATTATACTATAAAACTCTTAATAGTAATGTGTAAAAAAAAAATATTTTTAGGATTTAAAAAAAAAGGTCCATTTTTTTGAAAACTGAATTTTGAAAACGATTTGTTCGATTTTTATTTTAACTTGTGGTTTTTTTTAACATAATCTATAATATTTGTAACAAAAATTATTCTTATAGTCAAAATTAATGGTACTTTACATACAACTGTTTAAAATCCTTTTAAGAAATCTTGTTTTTCTCGAAAAATGTTTGTACGATTTTGATTAAAATTGCTATGTGTACCATTTTGTTTTTCTTAAAAAAATGTTTCAAAATTTGATGTAGATAAAAAAAACAGCTACAACGTTTTTTAAAATTTTTTTCTCATAAAGTGAGATCTCTCAAGGAAATCATGTTGGTGTCAGAGGTTTTTTTTTTTAAATCATGTCTTAAGAGCCAAAGTGTGATCAATATTAACCAAATATTTCAAATTTTGCATTTTATTATTTTGCATAGTACTATCTAGCTTTTAGATAATTTTACCCAATTTTAAAACTTATTATTAAACTTTGCAAAATTATTAAATGCGAAGCAATAAAAAGTGACAAAATAATTTGCGAAAAATGATATGCTAATTAATATAATTGATGACAAAAAATTCGATAGGAAATATACGATATGCTGGGTTTTGGAAACAATAACATAGCAGAATACAAAATTTTTCAAAAAAAAAAAAAACCGATAGAATTAAATGCGAAATTATCAAATTTCGAAATTTAAAATAGCCACAAAATTCCACCGATGATTTCAGCATTTATTATTAAATAATGGAATGAGAGATAAAAAAGTGAAATATGCGAAATGATGGCTTTGCAAAAATAAAAACATTGCAAAATAAAAAAATTTTCAAACAAAAAATCCTAAAAAAATTAAATGTGAAATGATTAAAGACATGAAATTCCAAAGTTTAAAACAGCCAAACAAATTCCACCACTTGTTTTGAATTTTGTTTGCTGTTTTTCATTTCGCAATTGCATTCCTTGCAATTTAATCATATCGCATTTATTTGTTCGGTTTTTTTTTTATTATTTCGCAATTTCATGTCTTAAAATTTAATCATTTCGCAAATTATTTGTTTGGATTTTTTTTTTTGTTTGATTTAGCAATTTCATGTAATGCAAATTAATCGTTTTGTATTTATGTGTTTGGCAAATTTAAAATAATTATTTCGCACATTTTACTTCTCAATTTGTTTGGTGCATTTCATTATTTCGCATTATATTACTTAGATTATTTTTATTACGCATTTTAATATTTTTCAAGTGGTACAGTTGTAGAATGCGACAGACCCATTTGAATTAAATACTAAAACAATATTATACAAAATATACAAAAAGAACAAAATCGAAAAGTAAACATTTTGTATGACTGACTCCCAGTAAAACGTTCATCAAAAATATGTGCGAATTTTATTATAAAACTAGATCATAAAATGACAAACACGTGGACTTTCCATAGTTAAACAAAAATTAACAACATTCACATGATCACTGATCTATGATCACCTCCCTGTTCAAAAAAATTTCACATGCTTGTTACAATTTATTAGCTCTCAACTAGTTTGTGAATATCATAACCCAATAAAGTCATCAAAAATGTCTTGTTAAATTTTCTAAATAAAAATCTTAAAGCCCTTCGTTATGCCCAGAATGATTAAACAAATTAGCAACTCTTCAATAACAACAGTAAAACATTAAGAATTAAACACGATCAGATCTGTATTGACGAAATAGGTATTAAAGATTGAAATAATATATCAAGCCCTTCATGAGGGAATAGGCTTTTTTTTTTTTTTTAATTCGTTGTTGTTTGATCAAGTAATTTAAACGACATCGTCGTGAAACCTAGCATGAGTTTCGAATTAGCTATCTATACATACATATATAAGTCGAGAGTACCTATTATTCTAAGTGCTATGAAAAGAACCATAAACGAAATCCAGGACATCACATTAGAAAATATACGACTCTTTGGGATCAACAAATTCTCCAGAAAATATGTAGTTTTTTTTTCGTCGTTCTCGGAAAGTCAAGTCAAGTGCGTGTCATATATACATATACATGCCATATCACATCCTCAACCACCTTCAACCACCACCAGCCAAACCACCCACCAACAACGACTCCTATTATATTTATGTCGTTGTATTATATTTGCTCTGCTTAAGTTGGCAAACAAAATTTGCATATCTCTTCCTTTTTAGAATATCGCACTGGGAAATGAAGAAACAGAAAAAGGATTATCCGGATATACAAACGGTATAATGATGTCAGACGTTTTGTCTGACTAAAGTGTTCCACTTTATCGCTCCTTCAGTTGCTGGGGTGAGGGTGGAGTTGGGGAGGAGTATTCATCTCTTTTCTCTTTGGTGCTTTTCTTGTGTCATTTCAATTTCCAAATTTAGTAGAAATGGTATAGTATAGTTGGTCTGGGGGAGATCTGACATAAGGACTCTGTCTCGGGACGACGACGACGACTGGAAATTTTGTCAAAAGAGAAGTGATGTCGGCGGATTAAAATTTGAAATCATCATGATGATGAGCTTAAGAATTAGAGTCATAGAAAGAGGAAGAAGTCATATTTGACTTAACTCTGTTGATATATTTTTTTTTATTTTTTCAATTTAAAGCAAGACCGTTAGAAAATAGAAGCGTGTTTTTTTGAAGAGAAGGAGGTATAGGTAAGCCTTGAACATATATAGTGAGTATAAAGTATAGTGTGGGCGTGTGATAAGTTTTAGATTTCTGAGCTTTGGCAATTTTGTGCGGAGGATTTAATTTATTTTTATTTGGATTATCCTGAATATTTCTCTTCTTCATTCGCTTAATGGAGAAATTGAAAAACAATATTATTTTGAATTGTTTTGTTTAGAAAGTAAAGAAAAATAAAGAAAGAGATCCAATAAATAGCTAAATAAAAAAAAAAAAACAATTCTATAAGGATAAAGACAAACAAAATAACATTAGAGCTTTGCTTAATGGTTTGACCGTTGAGTTTTATTTTTCTTTATAAAATCAAATTAAATTCAACTTCAATACAAAGGATATAATATGAATGACAAAGTAAATGTATCCATAGAGATGGATTTAGTATGTTAATGTAATGATAAGGCTTTGAAAATGAACTTTGAAACTCATATTAAAAAGAGAAAAGCTTAGAGAGGGACAAATCTCATGAGGAAACATTTTTAAGCATGTACATATTTAAGAAGGAATGTTCAAAGATTTTAAACTATTATTTACGTCATCAAGCTTTATTGTTATAGAAATGAAGTTTTAACTATAAGATGCGTCACTGCTAATACAGTGGCCAATCAAACCCACTTGGACCTATACTTCCAAGTTACCAATTTAAGATAACTTTTAAGGTTTTTTATAGACCCATACTTCTAAGTTACCAATTTAAGATAACTTTTAAGGTTTTGGTTAGTTCCTATAAAAAAGAAAGATTTAATATTTTTTGAACTCAGAGTAGACAAACGAAATTTGTTGATGGAAAATCATAAACAGCCGGTGGACAGTCGATCCTACTTGGTGCGACCCTCCTAAGTTATGAATTGTAGGCAGTAGACAACTTTTTTAGTTTTTTGGGGTTTTGCCATAAAATAAAAAATTATGAATAACTTTTGAATTAAGGGTGGAAAAAATTTGTTTCTTTTTGTATTAATCTGAACAATCCATAGACAAACGATTCCAGTAGAAACTATTCTGCTAAGTGAGTTTTTAATTTTTTGTGTGGGTTGCTATAAAAATGAAATGTTGAATATTTTTTAAAATAAGGTTGGACAATCGAACAGACTCCTTTTAATTTATCAATTTGGAGATTAAGACAACTTTTAAGTTTTTTTTGGATAGTTGCTATAAAAAAAGAAATGTTAAATAATTTCTGAACTAAAAAATGGACAAACGAAATTTTTTAAACAAAATTTTTTGGTGGGCAGTGGGCAATTTAACCCACTTGTCCCCATCCTTCTAAGTTATCAGTTGAGTTTGGAGCAACTTTTAAGGTTTAGATAGTTGCTATAAAAACAAAATTAATGTTAAATAATTTTTGAACTTAGGGTGGAAATAAATGAAATTTTTTGTTGGACAAACGATCCCATTTAGTTCAATCGTCCTAAGTAGTGAATTATGGAAACTATACAACTTTTTAATTTGTGGAGGTGTTGCTATAAAAAAAAAATATTGAACAAATTTTGTACAATTTGGTGTACAATCATTTTTAGCCGATGCACAAACAAACACACTTAAGCCCTTCCTTCTATGTTATCAATTTGGGGCTTTAGACGACTTTTTTCATTTGTGGGAAGGCGTTGCTATAAAAAAGAAATGTTGAATAATTTCTGAACTAAAATTGGACAAACGAAATTTTAATTGGACAATAATAAACAGCTGGGGGACAAAGAAACCCACCTGGTAATACTCTCTTATGAATTGTGACCAATAGATGACTTTTTAGTTTGTGGGTATTTGCTATAAAAAAGAAATGTTGAATAATGTTTGAACATTATTGAACATGGTGGGAAAAAATTAAATATTTCGGTGGAGATTTATAAACAGCCAGTGGACAATCGAACCCACTTGACCCCATCCTTCCAAGTTATCAATTTGAGGATGTATATGACTTATTTGTTTATGGGGGTGTTGCTATAAAAAGCAAAAGCTTTTTTCCCAAGGGTGGAAAAACGATTTTCTTACCTGGAAAAATGTGGACAAGATATGATATACCTGTACCCAAATTTTGGAGTTCAGGCCTCTGGGTTTAAACAGCTAAAAGTATGGCTGTGTCAATGAGCATGAAATGTCGATAATGATAACACGAATGACAGATTCATGTGTTGTCTATGTTATTGATTTTTTTACACATTGGCTTTGGTGTTTACATGTTGACACATAAAAATATGACGATCCGAACACTTTGAGCGTTGACGTGGATATGACAAGGATACAAGTCTTTTCCGTTAACAATCACACGATGCTTTGACGTTATATTATAGAATGTCAAAATTAATCACGCGAAACCAATACATGTAGTTTCCTTCAAGAGCAAGTAAAAGAAAGTTACATTTTCCAAACAAATCAGTTGAAAAAGTTTTTTATTTTGAATTGAAGGAACCTACAATGAATTTAGAAACAGTCCAATTCAGAAGCGAACACACACACTCTTTCTCTGCTAGCTCAAACTCTTTGGCATAAAACAGATTATTCCTAGGATGTTCAATTAAAATTCAATCTGCATTTCCAGATATGTATATTCCTGGTGGTTTCTGCAAAAACTCTCCCACACAGTCAAAATCAAAAACACACATCATAGACATATGTATGTATATCCACCCAAAGTAAAGAACTCCAAACCCAACTACGGAGTAAATTCTAGTATCCTTTTCGTCCTGGGCGGTCATAGGTGAAGTTACTGATAGATGGAAGCACAGTTTCATCAGCAGAAGCAACAAAAACAACAACAACAAAACACCAAAACAGAAGTTGAAGAAGGAATTAAAATCAAAATCATTCACTCTTAGATACCCAACAGGGTATTTCGGTGATGGTGGCGAGTTGGAATGAGACAATGGTTGGAGAGACGGGGAGAAGAGTTAACGAAAAAAAAAAAAGTTCCAGTTCATATGAATCGTCCTGGCCCTGTTACTTAACTACTCTATGGATTGCCCGGAGAAAATGTCGATTTTTTTTTTTTTTTTTTTTGGAAAAACTCGAATCGATCTGTCCTTTTGCAGAGAGATAGCATCAGCATCATCATCATCATCATCATCGTCATCATCGTTGTCGTTCGGGCTATATGGCTTAAGTGTAGAAACAGGCAATGTGGCAGATTGGAAACTGTATATGTATGTTCTGATTCTGAAGTATAGTATCGAACAAAATGCTGCTGTAGGGTTACATTGCCCTGCTTGCTGTGTGTAATTCAATCTCTAGAAGCGTTTTGTATGTTGTGTACTTTTTTTTCCACTTTATTTTTGTACAAGGAAATTTTGTTAAGTGGTGAACTTCTTAAATTTACTTTATTAAACAAAAAAAAAAACTTTTTTTCTGCGGAAATAGGAAACAATATATGTACATATTGAATTGTTCAAATTAAAAAAGTATTAAGCATTGCTTCTTTATCGAAGGACTTAACTTCAAACTGTAGAGAAGTTTTCTAGTTCAGGAAAGAATTATTTTTCGAAAGAAAAGCACGGTTTCGCTAATATTTCTGGGGAATTAGAAACAAAAAAGACAAACTTCGAAAAATACAACAAAATCAAAAGCTTTGATTCAAATTTAGAGTACTTTTTTAAGAAATGCATAACACATCCCAAAAAAGCTCTCCACATACAAAAAAGCTCCTCATAAAAATTCTGATTTTTCGGAATATTATCGAAATGAAAGTCTAATTTTCCTGAGCTATATTGGATTGTACCAAACACTTTTGCGAAGAAAACACTTTACAGCAAGTTCTTTAATATTATTAACCAAAGCTTTTTTAGAACTTGTAGCTTCTCTTGACATCTAAGAAGTATAATTTATTAAAGTATAATTTAAATAAGTAAAAGATTTATCTAAGTGTACGTAATAATAATAAGCAGCAAATTCTATAATATTATTATCCGAAGCTTTTTAAAACTTCCAGCTTGTATAAAGTATAATTCATTGAAATTTATTAGAAATTCAAAAACTTGCTACTTGCTTTTATTACGCTTATTTAAGCGTGAAATTCTCTTATATTATTATCCGAAGCTTTTTAGAACTTCTAAAAAGTATAATTCATTGAAATTTATTAGAAATTCAAAAACTTGCTACTTGCTTTTATTACGCTTAACTAAGCGTGAATTCCTTATATTATTAATCGAATCTTTTTAGAACTTTCTTTGAAGTTTAATCTATTGAAATGTATTAGAAATTCAAGTCTAAGACTTACCTGAGCAAATTAGTAATTAGCAACAAGTTATTAACGTTTATTAGAAATATAAATACAAGATTTATCTAAGACTTATCTAATAATAAGCAGTAAGTTCTATAAATGTTACTAACCAAAGCTTTTTCCCACTTCCAGCTTCTTAAAAGTAAAATTTATTGTTGAAATTTAATAGAAATTCTTATCTAGGTTTTCCTTGATATAAAAAAAATAAAAATTAATTCTAAATTTACTAAAAAGAAAAGAAGGTCAAGCTCTTAAATTCCTAAAAAAAAAATCACTGTAAGTACAAGTTCATCCACAGCACTCTAAAAAATATTGTTTCGAATATTTCTCTTCCTTCACAAAAGTCCAGATTTACAATACACATCCTTTACTACAGCAGCACCTGGTTGTAAAGGATAAGAACACGAACAAAAAAAAATATAAAAATCCAATTCACCACAGACACAGCCAATACGTAACCAATTCGTTTTACATTTACAAAGTTTGTTCTTTTTTTTTATTCTTTTTCACTCTTTTGCCACTACTTTTGTAACACTATATGCAGTTCATAACCTAGAGATCTATATCTATCTTTTCGTAGGTATACTTGTTAAGAAGTTATCTTTCTCTTTAATCTATATTCTAGCAAAACGGAAATTGGAGTTAAAAAAAAAAAATATACTTTTGCCATCTGACTGATAAAAGGATAATATTAAGCTTTATGTATATAGATTCAAAAAGAGTGAGAGAGGGATAAATAGAGAGAGTGATGAAAGGAAAAACTTAATTTTATTAATCTGAATGATATTTTTTTTTTCGTTCAAATCTCGGAGGTGTTAAAAATTGACATTTGGATTTTAAGAATAACATCTCATACCTATAAATTCCAAGGCAGTTAATTTGTTATCCGCTCCTGTTGACACAAATCCCATCACATTTTAAAAAAAACAATTGGTTCTACCAAAAGCACAGAGAAAATAATTAAAACATTTAAAATTAGTACCAATGATTTTTCATAACTGAAAATTCCAACCCTTCTTGACGTTCACTTCATTTTTCAGACGAATATCCATCCATATATGTATGTATATCCAAGTACAGCTTAGTAAGTATACATATCTATGAGCTCTAAAAGTATACAAGTTGGCGCTAATTATGGCTGACCTAATGCCAAAATGGCGTTCGTGAATATCTCTTTTGTTTAACTGTCGCTGCTGACTACTAAATATATATATATAACCTGATTGGCAGCAGTGAAGTTGAGAAAAAGTAAAGCTCTTTAGAGAGTTGACCAACAAAAAAAAAACAAAAAAAGCACAAAGCCAAACGGAAGTGATTTTTCCAACAATGAACTGATGGCAGGAATGTGCAGGAATGACAAGTGCAATGTGTTATACAAGTACATAGATGGAGCTGCATTAACAAAAAAAATGGTTAGAAACTCTTCTAGGAAACTATGAGTTGTTCTTTTTAAAACAATGCAAGTGTTTTATGGTGGTTTTGATGTATGTGCCCTTTATGCCCTTTAGAACAAGGAGTTAATTTAGCGGTTCTTGCTTTACCATTTGTAATTGTATAACTTTTTCACTATTCGGACGTGTTTTTGTGTTTCTATTATAAATACAAGTCACCTTTCTATTGATTAAAAATTCTGCAATTTTCGTTTTTTTTTTTTTTGTAGTGACCTCCTGTTTCCTGCGAATTAATAAAATAATAAATACATATTTCGGGATTTATTCAATATTTTAATCCCCATATTATTGGACGTTGAATTTATAAAAGAAAAATGTTTTTTTTTTTTATTTAAAAAATTAAAAAAAAAAAAAAATTTAAAAAAAAGAAAATTAAAAAAAAAATTAAAAAAAAAAAGAAAAAAGAAAATTTAAAAAAAAATTAAAAAAGAAAATTAAAAAAAATAAGATCATTTAAAAAAAAATAAGATAATTAAAAAAAAAAATTAAGAAAATAAAAAAATAAATTATGTCATTCACGTGTGGAAATCCAATCTGTATCAACACTGATCCCAATGAAGAGTGGATAAATTGTAGTGGTATTTGTGGAAAAACATTTCAACCCACCTGTGTTGGTTTAAGTAAAAGATCAATTTTTTATCTCAAAGATTTAAAAAATAATTTTGTCTTTTATTGTGATGAGTGCGAGAACATATCAATTTCACACATCATGCTTGCGATAAAATCCTTAAGTGATACAACTTCTAAAAATAATATAATTTGCCAAAATGAAATTTTAAACCAATCAAATAAACTCGAAGTGATTAACAAAAATATAGAAGAATTAAAACAAACCTCTGTCCTGTGTTTGGCTAAGTTTAGGAATATAGACAAAGAGCTTTGTGGCTTTCAAAAATTGTCGAATTCTTTAAATGATCTAAATAATGTGATATTATTAAATTTAAAATCACTTCAATCTGATATTGAGCTGCATTTTCAAGGTTCTTCATCTAATATCATTTCATCACAGAATCATCAGTCTTTACTAAACGGAATCTACGATGAACTTGAAAATGTCAAATCTATGATTGCAAGATTATCCGAAGAGCTGATATCTGTGGGGTCCGACGTTAACAGCAATGATCAAAGAACGATGGAAATTCAACAGGATATGAAATCCTTAAACAAGTACTCACGGGAATTAAGGGTTCACCCAAAGGATATTTTAGATGAACCCAAACCGAAACCTCCGGTAACAGTGTACAATAATTTCCCCGATGCTCTTGAAGAACTCTCAATAGGTGATATTGACACTGTGCCTATTATACTCAACCAACGTGCTGTTCAATCGCCTTCTATTTCATCACGTGCAGCATCGTTACCCATACAACCAGTAAATGCTGCTCAATCATCAACCACACAACCAGTTCAACAAATTATTGAAAAATTTGGAACTACCTGGAGTTTATCAGATTGGCAACAAAGATTAAATAAACTCAAATCAGCTAATTCTAGTTACTTTTCGCTAAGAAACGTTCCCAAATTTGCCAATGAATCCTGGGTCCAGTCTTACTTCGAGCGTAGATTCTCTATTCATGTCACAGAATGTCATCGAACATCTTCTAGATGTTTTAAAATTCAATTTCCTTCCAAGTACAATTGGATATTTTATCATCCCAGTGGAATTTTTCGCCTGGATAATATGAGGCTATCAAAATGGAATAGCAGTTTAGCTAGTAAATTTAAAACCAACAATTCTCATACTAATAAGTCTAAAAAAACGATAAATTCCCATAATCCTGATGATCCTAATTGGACTAAAAGAGTAGGTGTCTTTCCTAACTTCTCTCAATTTATTACTAATATTTCGTCTTTTCAAAATAAACCCTCTTTTCAAAACAAACCTATCACAACGATGAGGATACCGACTTGCCTTAAGCGTAAATCTTCTCAATTTTCCTTAAAGCCCCCTGCAAAACGAGTATCATTTAACCTTTCTAAGAACACCACCTTCAACATCAATAATTCAAATTCATCTGAATCATGTCTTCTTCCATCTTCCGTCACTATTAATTCGTCAGTTTCTAGCACTCCAGACCATTACTCATCAACAGTGCCTCTTCCCACCTTCGACCCAAAGAACCCTCCTACTGTTGAACTAACTTCTAGAAGACTACCTGAACCCAATCTCACGATAACTAATCTCAATGAAGATTATATTATGACAAGGCTTTGTGATCAGAAACTTTATGAAAATGTTCGTTTGTACCTAGCATATCTTCATGATAAATCAGATTCTGTTTGCATTGATGGGAAAACTAAAAATAACGTCATTGTTTTTATTCAAAAAGAAGGTCTACCAATTGATCATTTAGCTCTAAAGAACATCTACATTCGTTATCACGAAAGTTATAATATTTCACCTATAACTGTTATTAACGACCTTCGAACGTATGCCTCTCACATAAGCAACAAAAATACAATATATATTCTTTGAAAAAAAACTCGCAACAATTTCGCCAAAACTACTTTCCTTCCTTACTTAAATCCAGCATTATAAGAATTTCGAAGACTTCGGAAAGTCAGAAACAGATCAAGGTCTCTTTCAGGTATTTCCTTCTACCAACAATCTTCTTCTAGCTTCTAATTCTCTATGAGTCAATATCTAGAATAGTTTGCAGATAAATCTGATCTCGGATATTAAAAGTTTTTAACAATTTAATTTTTAACCTCAATCTTAATCTTCCTACTTACTTACATAAGTAAGTTGGCGCTACAGTCCGGGGTGGACCTGGGCCTCAACCAACAAGCTTCTTCCAGACAATTCGGTCCCTAGCAGCAGTTTCGCACGCCAAGTTGGTTGAGGTCCCTTTCGGATTGTATGCGCCATCTGAGTTACGGCCTTGCTGTACTGCGAAGCCCACCCTCGGGATAAAATTCAAAGAATCTATGGACCAGAGCTTTACAGTCCATTTGCTCTAAATAACCCAACCACCTTAATCTTTGGATTTTTAGATTGACAACAACGAAACCAACTGAATTTGTTTCTAGGGCATAGATATAGCATTACAGAGAAGAAATGAAGCTTTTGACAAAATCTATTACTAATCTATATGTCTTAAACTTAAAACCCTTTTATATTTCCACATTTGTTTATATCATGGTTGAGATCATACCTAGAATAATGTCAATAAAGGGTTACCTTCAGATTTTTAATCTCTTATCCCAGAAATATCAATTCAGGCATTCCTCAAGGCAGGCACTTGAGACCTCTAATATTTGTTTTAGAAATAAACTATGTTGATAATATTTTAATAAGTATCTGTCTATTTACGCTAATGGTATAAAAATCATGAGAGTCATATCTACCCCCACTGACGGCTTCTCTTCCTCCAAAACGACATTTATTTATTTCAAACTTGATGCGACAAGAAATTCTTAAAACTTAATACGTTCCTTAATGTTAATCCATAAACTTCTTCCGTAAACAATTACCCTCACCCCTTAGAACCTTATAACTCCCATACCGTAGCCATACTCCAATAGTTTGTTCTATTCGAGACTTTGGAATTATTTGTTACATAACAATGAGATTAACTTCTATTACCATTTTGATAAAATAATAAACAACGCTGCAAATCCTCTATTGGCTTCATAAAACGTTGGTTTTAAGATTTCTCGAAGTCCCTTTACATTACTTTTGTAAGACCCTCCCCACGTTACCTCAGTTCTGCAGTACAGCCTCATATTCTTTCGCACTTTAAAAAATTTAACTATCATCGTAGGGATAAGTTTAATTTTAAGAATAATAATGTTAAGTTTTAAGTTTCACTAAATAAAAATAAAATAAACTAATAGACCTCTCTAAGATCTTAATTAAAGGGGGTCCCAAAATGTACGCAATATTTGAATTTGACGCCATTTGTATTATAAATTGTTGGCATTAAAATTAACCTAAAAAGTTATTTTTTTTTTAACTCAATATTTAGACAATGATTCAATTGATTTTAATTAAACTTGGGGTTAAGCCATGGCCTGGGCTATGTTAACTTTGAGGGCATCGGTCGATTGCGGGTTATTGACATAAACCTTCGACTTCAGAAAACCCCACAAGAAAAAGATTAACAGGATCAAATCACACGATATTGACGTCCGATTCACGTTACCTCTACGAGAGTTAAACCTACTCTCAAGCTTTTCATGCAGATTGTTCATTGTGGCGTTCGCTGGATTGCACCTAGCAATGTCCTT
The DNA here is from genome assembly GCA_951394125.1 of Epistrophe eligans. Classification (NCBI taxonomy): domain Eukaryota; kingdom Metazoa; phylum Arthropoda; class Insecta; order Diptera; family Syrphidae; genus Epistrophe; species Epistrophe eligans. Next base: position 109,629,718 of record OX596028.1, read on the forward strand.
TGTAAAAAGTTTCTAATAAGTTTTATTAATATTGCATTTAAAATTCGATATTTTAAAAATTGGTAGATGATTTTTTTCAAAAATGTATTTTTTAAATCCAAATTAATAAAACACAATTGTCAAAATTAATCTATAGCCTTTTGTTTAAATTAAATTAAAATATGAAATATAAAAAAAATCCTATAAAATGATAATATTTTAATAACCCTCCAAAAATTCCAAAGCCCAATCACATCACCTGAACTGAACAATAAAAGACTAATTTTTCAATTGATTCATTTTATTAAAATCCACCCGAGTTATATTAATTAACAAATAATTAATTTTATTTTCATCGATTCGAAAACTCTCGATATAACACATTTTGTATATTTAAATAAATAAAATTGAAACGTACTCAAAAAGGTAATAAATCAACATACCTTTAGTTTAATATTATAAATATATTAATATAATTAACAATATAGTCAAGGTATGTATTGTATGTATATATATTTTTTAAATTAAACAATAATGTGAAGTATTCTTATCGTCCTTTTGAGTACTCGCTGACACTATATATAATATTGTGAATCGATAGACATCATCATATCACTTCCAAACCAAAGTGCATTGCGGGTTCACCATGTCATCATCTGTGAGAAGCTTCACATTTTAATATACAAATTAAAAGTATCTCCTATCTGAATTTGCAACTTTTGTGCTATACCTACCTACCACATTAAGTAGTAATATATATATGCGCCCCAGTCCCACCTACAGAGTCGACATTTCTGAAACTCAAAATGTCCCACAAAAGAGTGCACTTAAAAAACTTTTTTTTGTTTAATTAAAAAAAAAAATATAATGCACGACTGGGTCGCACGAACCCTACTCTTATGTATATGATAAATAAACTTTAGAAATCAAAATAATAAGAAATAAATTGATTAAATGATAACTTTTACAAAATTTCTACACAAATTTCAATTTATGGGAAAAAAATTTAAAAATCGATTGGAGCGGTTTTTAAAAAAAAAATATTTTTTTATACATATACATATGGTACATACAATTTTTAAAATATTTCTAAGAAAAAAATATTGGTGAGTTTTTTGTATTAATTTTTAAAAAAATATCTAAAAGTCGAATTTTCAAAAAAATTATTTTGAATTTTTTTTTTAATTTTATTAGAACCTCTTGTGTAAAAAATTTCATTAAAATCAGTTCAACAGATAATTATTAGACAGTCGAAAATCAAAAAAAAATGGTTCTATGAGAGATACCATTTTTAATCGATAGATAAAACTTTTTTTCAAATAATATATGTATGTTAGTAGATCATACTGATATTAGATCACATACAAATTTTAATTAAAATCGTTGAAGTCGTTTTTGAGAAAAATGAGATTTTCCATACCGGTTTTTTAACATTTTTTTGTGAGGTTCCGTTATTTTTGGCTATAATAATGAATCTGTTACATAATTTAAAAAAATTGCTGGATGCCAAGTTTAATAAAAATCGACAAAGTGGTTTTTGAATTATTAAGTTCTCAAAAAAAAATTAAACTTTTTTAATAAATCCAAAAAAAAAACTTTGGAAAATTTTGGTATTCAACACTTTTTAAACTTTTTAAAAAGTTCTCTATAAAAAAATTTATCAAATTCAGTTGAACCATTTTTGAGAAAATCAAAAAAATGGTTCTATGGGAAGTACCATTTATAACCATTTTTCGGAAATCTTTTTTTTAAATGGTAGCCTTTTTGTAAAAAAAAATACTGATTTTTTTTTTTAAGTTGTGGGAACGTTTTTGAGCAAAATAAGAATTACATTTCTTGCTAAAAAAAAATTGTCGGCAGGTACCGTTATTTTTGGTATTAAAAAAAATTAAAAAAAACTGGTTTAAAGTTTAAAGAAAATCGATCCACCCATTTAGGCTACAGCTGAAAGGACAGACAGACAGACAGAATTGCAAGACTCACTTTTTTCGACTTCGCTATCATCGTAATGCCATTTTTGATCAAAATCTCGAATTCGATTTTTTTTTACAACCCATAACTTGCCATATACTATACATAGGTAAATAGCAAGTAAAAATAACTGTAGCTATGCAGAGGACGAAAAAAATGCTACGTGTATAGCGAAAGGACTTCTTAGGAAAGGGATGCCTTAACTGGCTTCATGAAAAAACGTTGAAAAATATATAAATGTACATCAGAGTCGTCTAACGAATTTACGGGCCCAGAAACAATATTTTCTGTGTGAAAGAAGATTTTTTAGATGTTAAACCTTTCAATACAATTTCCGTTTGTCAAAATCATAGCAAAAAACTATACTTCAATTTTTCAATGTCCTGAATTCACTGAGCAATTCAGTTGGTTAATATTTTCAAAATCAAAGAAATATTCGAAATATTTCCTTTTTTATTGGAATTAGCGCCCCTCCAAACTTGGCGCCCAGAAAATTCCCTTCATTCGCCTCTCTGTTACGACAACGCCACTGTACATACACAAAGATATAAATGTGTGCATTGCATTGTATGCATACTCGAATTCCTGTTAAACTGATGCTGGATGTTTGTTTTGTGGTGGAACACTTACATAAGTTATAAATGTCAACCGCGAAAATTTCTGAATATTGTCGACAGCGGCGGCAGGCATCGCACCACCCACCTACTAGGTTTTTTTTTTTCCAGCAAGACGATAAGTTCGACTGTATATAAATATAAATACCGGATGCCTCCTGTCAAGGACTTTGTCAGAGGATGTAGTTCAATGGTTATTTTGGTTTTTATTTTGCTATATTTACGAATGATATCAGAGTAATTTATTTAAAATAAAAATTTTATGAGTTATTATATATTTAGTTTAATTCAATTGGCTTTGAATTGTTGTTATAGCAAAGTGTTTTGGCGGAGTTATATATTTTTGTTTTTTTAGGTGGGGACGGGTGTTGTAGGGGGAGGAGTTTTCTTTGTTCTCTATTCTATTTCTATGTTATTTTATTAGGAATGAAATATTTATAGCTTATTGTTTTTTCTTCGCATTTTTTTGTTTATGCTGAAAAAACTTGTAGACAAATATTTTATTGAAGTTGGTTTTGAGTTTAATTTTATTTAGTATTTTCTATTGGCCGATATAATATGTAAAATGAAGCTGTTCAGGTTTTATTAATTTTATAGTTATGACTTATGAGTTTTGAAATTATTAAATATCTAAAGGGATTGAAATGTGAGAGTAAAAATAATTATTATTTTTAGGTGGACTTCCTAATTCTGATTTTAATGATGAAAAATTTAAATGAATAATTAAAACATATTTTAGGCTTTTTTGTCGTGTTTAAGAAATATTTTTTGTCTTTTTTGAAAGTGCGACACAATTTTATTTTAAAACGTCGATTTTTTAAACAAATTACATACCCTAAAAAAATACTTAGGAGAAAAAATACAGCAAATCAAATCATTAATGCAATACAATGTTAATAGTGTTTGGAATTAATTTTTTTTTTATTTCACGATAATTTTGCTACAAATTTACGACAATTATTTTACACTCATTCCAAGAAAAAAAATGCAGGTGCAGTTATTTTCGGTAGCAAGTTTAAAGAAGTTTAATCGAAATCTAGAGTTTCATATTTTTACGAATACAAAACTAGTACCTATGCACAGGGTGGCGCAAAAAAAATCACCGGGTGCTAAAGTTTTCAGTTGTGCTAATCCCAGCAAATGTCAAAATCGAAACAATTATTCCGCGTTTTTTACGATTACAGTGATTCATGACTTTTAGATGAATATTTTGTTGTTATTTAAAGAGTTTTTCAGTAAGAACTTTTATTTTGATTAACCCGCTATTTGGACAGCTGTCATCTTTTAACATTTGACAAGTATAAACTACGCCATTACTAAAAGATACACGCTTCAAAAACGCAATGAAATTGTTAAAATTCACTACAAAAATGGCGATACGTGCCACACAAGCATCGAAACAATGGCAATTTTGCAAGAAAAGTTTCCTGACCGTGTTATTTCTCGAAGAGGTAATCACAATTGGCCACCGAGGTCTTGTGATTTAACACCTTTAGACTTTTTTTTGGGGGCCATGTGAAAGATAAAGTCTATGCCAATGCTCCACAATCGATTCAAGACCTTAAAGATGAAATTCGTGAAGTTATTGAGGACATACAGCCGCAAATATGCGAATTGGTCATGGAAAATTTCATGAAAAGGATATGGTGCTGCAACCGTAGCCGTGGTGGCCATTTGGGTGATATCGTTTTCCATTGTTAATGGCATACCTTCCTCTTTAAAATGAAATAAACATCCATTCATTTCTCTTAAAAAATAGTGTTTTTTTTTAATATCAAAATAAAACCTATGATTGGAAAACCCTTTACTTCACAAATGACAAAGTAGAATTGACACTTGCCACCATTTGCAACCAGAGACAATTTTTGCACCTGGTGATTAATTTTGCACCACCCTGTATACATCCGAAGTCTTAGGTTTCAATGTACGAACGGCAATAAATCGATAATTTTGGGTCTTTGGCAACATTAGCACTTACAAGACTATGAATACTATGAAGTTGTACACGCTTAAATATACATACATATTATATATATCCAATACTTCCAATCTCATATACATATGTACATATCTATCTACATTTCAGTACGACACGAAACGATTAGATAGACCATAATTTTCCCAACATACATACATATTATGTAGAAATCACAAAGTGGTTCACCATTTATAAAGTAAGATTCAATTTGTATATAAACGTTGAATCAGTTTAAAAACAACTTCAATTTAAACCAATTATTCGTATAGAAGATTTATACAGAACTTAACTTTTTTGATATGATGTATAATTGAATGTAACACAAATGTGTGTTACAAAGTTCTTAGAGTTCTTTGAAATATTTTTGAAAATAGCTTAAATATGTTATACATACAAAGATGCATCAAATGTCTAACTCAAAGTCTCTCTCAACCCTCCCCCCACCCCCCGTAAATTGTTCTAGAAGAATTTCAAATTGGTAAATTCCTCTTTAATAATATATGCGTATGTATAGTTCATCTCTATAAATCATACAATTTCCTTCAAGTTTTGCCAAAACTACATATATTCTGTCTTATATCGTTTACATACATTTTATTTCGTTTAGATTAATTTGGTACATTGCAAAAGACAAAATATACATAAAGTATACAACATGTAAAATTTTCAAATTATTCAGTTCGATTTCTCTTTTTTTATCTAAGCCTTAGTAGTTGATCTGTGTGTGTTTGTTTGTATGTATTGTATGTGTATATAATAATTCCCTCTAGTTCATTCTTATTGAGAAAATTCTTACAAAATCTCTTTTTTGAACATATTAAGCATATGTTAGCCAATGCACAAACAAGAAATATCATCAACGTTCTAAAATTCAGCAAAGCGTTCTTAGGGGTGCTATTATTTACTGCAACGATGCAAATGATAACTTTTAGAATAAACAAAATTAAAATACCCTAGATTTTATATCCTCTTTGATATAGAACCAGCTAGCTATATACAAATACAAAATGTTTGTCTCCCTCTCTCTCTCTCTCTCTCTGGGATGATTTTTGGGTTCAGAAGTGGGATATACCTTCCCTACATATCTGTATATGTTTAATGCAATACCATCGCCCACAGCATGCAGCACCACAAATATGTGTGTGATCCTGATTCAGGATGGTTTTCTCATTTATTTATTTATCCTCTCAGGCAAATCCAATATAATGTATATAAGTAGAGGCGGCCAGAATAGGGCCGGGACTGGGAAACACTACTCTGTAGCTAAGCTAGTGAATTTTGATTTCGGTTTTCAATCTCTTGGGGATTTGTCCAAAAACATTGCGGCTAAGTCAGTGTGTGTTACTAGTTTTGATAGTTTATCCCCCTCCTCGCTGCTTAAACCGAACCTGTATACAAACAGGATGAGTGGTCAAAACAGCACAAATATAATATTATGTAGTTCAATAGTCTTGCCGGATAAAGTCGTGTGCTGCAGAAGCAGCAGCAGGAAAAGTCCTTCAAGTCAAACAAATATCGTCCTTATCATTACTCCCTTCCGGGAGGACATTTTGTATTCTTCATTGGATTTAGTTTTGAAATTATGTTCGATACAAAAATATTTTGTTTTTTAATTTATGTTTGAAGTATACTTGTGATTAGTTGATATTACTTAGCCATAGTAATTTGTATGTGAAGTAGTGCGCCAACCTGCAATTATAAAAATTGAAAAGTTGAAGCTCCCCCTAACAACAAACCTCCACCGAAAATAACAAAAAAAAAATAATCGTTTAGATTTTATCAATCTGTTTAAAGTTTCATGTGGTTTTGTGTGCTTTTGAAGTAGTGTTGTAGACCGCAATTGAATGTACATATATATAAGGGAGGGGGAATGGGAGGCTCAAACTAATTTTTTTTCCCCAAGATATAATTGAAAAACTTTTTAATTAGAATTCAGAGAAAATGATTTTTCGAATTGCGTTGCGGTGAACTGTGTTTAGTGAATGGAGCCAACTTGTATTGTATTCAGGTCAACCTTAAGGCGCACACTGTGGGTTGTTATAAGAGTTGGGTCGGACGGTGCTATATAGCAGAGGAAGTAGGTAGGTTGTAGGTAGTATATTTTTGAGCATTTCCTATTGTTATAGTCATGGATTTCGATTGTTTGGGGTGGTAATGTTGTGTCTACATACATACATACATAAATATATATATATATATTGAGAATAGTAATAAAATTAACGAAAATGAGGGTAAATAATTTCGAAAGGGTTGTTCAGGGAATACAATGCTTTTTTTGAAATATACTCGTATAAAAGTTCATTCACTGGTGCTCGGTTTTCATGGGTCACTTTGGGGTTTTGTTGTTTGAGTCATTTAGAGCGATGTTAACATGAATATTTTTTTTTTGTTGTTGCTGTTGTTGTTTTTTTTATTGTTGTTGTTTAATTAATATTATTGGTTATGAGAATTGAATAGAATTTGAGATTCAAATGCCATATTTTATTTATTTTCTTAGAGAATGAAAGTTATGTTTTGGGAAAGTTTTCTAAGAATAATTGTATAATTGTTGTGACGTGAAAAATTATTGAAAAGCTCACGGTCAAGATTATAATTCCAATAGAGACAGTACGATGTCGATGGCAGCCTGTGGCAGCCATGTTGTTTTTGTGGTATCTGTCAAATTTATTGTTGACAACCAATTTCCTTTGGCTCTAATTGAACGATTTGGACTTGGATGACATGTGGTTCCAACAATAAAACATAACGTGCCAGACAACGAACGCCACAATGGGCATTTTGTATGAGAGTAGATATAACTCTCGCAGAGATAACGTGAATTGGCGACCAAAATCGTGTATAGATTTCTTCTTTTAGGGTTTTCTGAAGTCAGATATCTATGCCAATAAGCCGAAATCAACCGATGTCTTCAAAGCCAATATAACCTAGTAAGCACTGTAGATCAATAATAACCAATTTCTTTAGGCCCGAATTCAATAATAGAAACGTGGAAGACATGTGGTTCCAACAGGACGGCGTTACGAGCTACACAGCGAAGGCCTTAATGAATAATCTGCATGAAAGATTTGAGAGTAGGTTTAACTCCCGCAGAGGTAACATGAATTAGCCATCCAAATCGTGCGATTTGACGCCGTGAAGACTTTTTCGTGGCACCGATGACCTGAAAGTTAACATAACCCAGGCCATCGCTATAATTAAGCTGCATCTATGCGGTCATTCCACCTCTCGAATACACACCACAATTCCATACAAATTGGCATACTTTTCAATAAAAAAAAAATCTTTAATACTTCACACACAGCTTATTATAATTTCTTTAAACCTAACACCACGTACATATGTTTGTTAAAAATTTTGTTTACAATATTTTTAATTAAAATATATTTTCTGACCTTTTTTATGTTTAAAAAAAAATCCTTTAAATTAGATAACTAAACTACAACCCTTTTCAAATTCCTTAACTGGCTTTGTTATTTTTAGATTAGATTTTTAAATAAAAAGTACGTATATTAAAAAACTCCCACAGCTAATTTCTATATATGTATATCCCAAGATCAAAATCTCTATCAACCCCAACTTAATCCAGACGTAATCACTTAGATTTTTAATCAATTTTCCTCAATAATCTCCAAACAAATCTAAATGCTTCTTTATATCCTTCCTGTACAGCTGGGGATGGCGTTATGCGGTTATATACATATATACCTACATAGATAGATCCTACATTCCTATTCACGTCCACCATTCAAGCCATCATTGGCATTGGTGGGAGATATAGTTTTTAAGCTATACCATATAGGGATATCGATGAACTCACTCATACTCTGTGACTTGACCGCATAATTATCTGTACAAATCGAGTTAATCCTTGAGCATACAAAACGAACCCAACTCTCCGTTCCAACTTTCACATCAAGGAGATGAGATGACTTTGCATTGTCTCTGCATTGGTTATAATATAGAGTTGTTGAGAATTGAGTTGAGCTCTGTGTGTATTTATATTTAAATGAGCTCTTCGCCAGCCGATGAGCACCCAAATAACCAGATACCTACTACTCGTACACTATGATGACTATAGATATAGACAATCCGAAACATAGAACGCAATTAAAATTTTGCCTTTGCCGATGAATCCATAGCGTAGTTGAATCACGTAAAGGACAACCTACGTGATTTAACCGTCCAGATCCGGTCGTCATCGGTTGCGCTGCTCCACTCATGCGGATGATGTGAAATTACTGAGATTTTCCTTGAGCATCCCATATTATGAGTGTTTGTTTTTTTTTTTTTTTTTTTTGAGTTTGGCTTCACCGCCAACCGACAGCAGCAGCCCACCCTTTATACCTACTCTGAAAACGGAATCCACAATTTATTTATAATTCTGTTTAATTGTTAGCTTCATTCGATTGGATTGGATTACATTATGTTGTATAACCTCAAAAATATGTATATCACAAATAACCCCGAAGAAGGGTATGTAAAAAAAAAAAAAAAACATGAGTTAATTAGTGGGGTAGTTGTTGCAGCAACTGTCCAGTTCGGTAAACGCGCAGCAATTAATCAGCTGAATATCTTGCCATAACCGGATGAGGGTAGACAAGCTATCACCCAAAACATTCCAAGCCCAAACTCACACTTGCTACCCCTACCTACCACACCACCATGGCAGCGGCACCATCATCACCACACCAACTATCTATATTCATTTTCAGCAGCAGGCTATAAAAGCACCCCGCGTATGGCATGGCATGGTGAGTAAATTAATTATTTATAACTATGAGGTGCAGAGATTTAATTATTATCAGTTGCGAAAAAATATTAATTATTTAAACAGAAATTTTAACTGGTGTTTCAGTGTGTTAATCTCAAAAAAAAAATAAAAAATAAAGAGCGTATAAAAAGAATCATGTTCGCCGTTCGCAGAGGATTTATATGCGTGCGCTAACGAAGAAGAGGATTTGTATTTTTTTTTTATTTAACTATGTTATATTGAGCATCAGTTATGGCTTTTGTTCCAGAGGTATTATTATTGTCATGACGAGCTCATCATATAATATAATATGTTTTATACGAGTATACGTATGAATGTGTTGTGTTTAAGTTAATAGCAATGATTTAAAATATTAATTTGGATTTTTAAAGGATTGTGAGTAGAATCAGTAGCCAAATGAAGCTTATTTTTCAAATAGTATAGACCACGGTAAATATAAGGTATTTTGCTTGTCTGTATAAGGCTCATTTGCTGAAACAAAACTTACAACCGTATCCTTGTTTGTGAGGACTCACAAGCTTATGTAAGGTTTATCGATTCCTTGTGAGGTTTATGGTGATTCCATAACATTTTCGGTATTTTTAAGACAATCCTCACAAGAAATCCGACAAATATCACAACAATGGCTCTTAATTAATAATTATAAATGAATAAGAAAGTCTGAGTACATATGTATGTACGTATTTGCGTTGTCCAATACCTCACATAAATCAAAGTCAGTATTCATCTCACTTCACTTGCCTATTAATTCATACAAATTGACAAGTGGTGACAGTTGACAGGGGTAACAACAATTTGTAAATTAGGCGTGTTCAGGAAAATAATATCTCGGAGATCTCAGCAATTTCAGTTACATGAAAAGGAAAATTTCCTCAGCAAAATTTCTCAGTTTTGCTGTCAAAATTCTGAGGGAAAAAAATCTTAGATTAGCTTGAGTAGGAAAAAATTCTTGCCTACGTATTACTTCATTTATAACACCAAACAAATTTGAACTTTCCTGCTGAATTCGAGATTACCCATACACGGCGCAAGGTCATAAGTCCACAGGCCAAAAATCCACAATAGACTTTTGATCAAATTGGAATTGGTTACAAGTCCACAAATCAACTGTGGACTTATAACCCACCCTTATGAGCCACAGAAGTCCCCAAAACAGTGGGTCAATACTCCATAATTTTAGAAGGGAAGTGGGTCATAACTCCACAAATATTTTCTGGAATTTTTTTAAAATCATACTCAAGGTAGGTACTGTTTATTAAAAAAAAAAAAACCTGTTGACATTGCCGCTTGCCTGATGACTGAACATACCCTAATACGAATACGGAGCAACGGAATTGCGTGATCGAGGACCCAAAAAGGAAGTTAAAATCCATTGAACCCGCGAAGCAGGCCACCCGATGTACTGGTTTTCCAAGAAAATGCAAATTAAGGCAAAAAAATATTTGTGGACTTTTAACCCACCCATAAGTGGGTCAAAAATTCATTATGTACATTTCGCCTATGGACTTATTACCCTGCACCTACATAACACCTATGCACATACATACACATACGAGTACAACTCGAAATAAATCAAACAAAATTTAGTTGTTACGCCATTCGGAAGTAAAAGTCAAAAAGTCGCTATTTCCCAAAAAAAAAAAAAAAAACTAAAAACTTGAATGAAATAAAAATCAAACTTATGTACAATTACACATTATTCACTATCTATACTAAAACAACTTAATATTATAGATAACCAAGTTTCTTATCATCATCCTCTTCACAGTCCTAATTGGCCAATCAAATAAACTGATCAAAAAAAAAAAAAAAAACATGCATTCATGAATTAATTCTTCGCTCGCTTCAAGAATTTTCTACTGACCCAATTTTGGACAACTTATACATATGTACATACCGATGTATATGTAGGAACATTCAGCCACGTTCACGATTCTTATTACCTCCTCAAACTTCTGGACTCAACCCTCTGTGAATAAACCAATATGTGCCAAATCGATAATCAAATAACATTGATAAATAATTAATTTCGATCTCATTCCATTGATGTTCTGGACATATGACGAGCTTATACCATATAATGCGCCACAGAAGCGTGATAGTTATATGTGTTGGTTATTCACACTAGGTCAGTCCGAGATCTGCATTCGAATTTCATTCACCCAGAATTAACACCTCTCACCAACAGAGATATATCTACAGTACCTACATACCTATATTTTCATTAAATATTTGTACCTACATATCGGTAGGTAATTGCTAGGTCAAACCATCGCGGATATAAGAATAAATATACCATCATCATCTTCATCATCCAAAGAGTCCAGAACGCACACCTATAGACATATAAGAACATACATATGTATATCTACGAGACATCGATGCAAAGGGGTTGCTAATTATTTCACTTTGGATAATTTATCTTCTAATTTCATAGAATTTCTCGGAGACCAAACTCTCAACAACTATTTAGCATTGATTTAGTTATAAAAAAAAATGTAGGCCAGATGGAATATTTTTTTTTTTTTTTGTATTTGCTTCATCACCTTTACCATGGTAGTGAGAATTCTTTCACTTCAATGGAGGGGACCAGAACGATGCGCATTGAACTTTAAGGAAAAAAAGTACCAGAAGCTTATTTTGGTGTTGTATATAGATTTAGTAAAGTCGATAGAGTCACAATGATAAGTTAAGACTGTGATCAAAAAAAGAAAAAAGAAAAAAAAAACAAGAGACAATTTTAAGGAAAGGAAAAGGACATCATTATTTTTTAATGTTTATATTATTTAAGAGAATTATAAAATTAAAAGTGAAATTTTAAAGAATTTTGTTTGTTGTTGTTGTTGTTTTTTTTTAATTAAAAGTGTGAAATCCTTTTTGTCAAGAAAAGAAAAAAATGGTTCCACCACCGCAAAGTGTTATTTTATTATTTTTACTATTTATTGGAATAAGTAAAGATGTTAAAAGTTATTCAAAAGTTTTAACAATGGGAGCAGGAAATAATCAAAATGGACCTAAAATCTATAAAGCTATGAATATGGATTTGATATTTCCCAAGACGTGAGTTTTTATTTATATAAATTATTATAAAATATTAATTGATTTTTAAAAAGTTTCTTTTTTTTTATAAACGAAATTTGTGGTAAAATGTGAGAAAAAGTACTTAAGTAGCTAAATTATGAGTTATCTTTTTTTTACGATTTAAACGGTATTATAAATACTAAATTAAACCTTCAGATTAATTATGGAATATTATTTCATTCAAATAACTGCTTCGGTTGACTAGTCAGAAGACCATTAGCTGTGAAGCCAATTTAGCAATAAATTTTCGATTGTTTCGAAAGGCGAAGGGCATTCTTGCGAATGCGCAGACCAACGGCACGCGAATCAATGTCAAAGCGCAATAGGTCATTGAAAACTACTCCGGTACCCAAACGGCCCAGATTTCATAACAACAGCACTCACCAAAGTCCCCCCAAGTCCTACAGCGATGCTTTGAAGGATTAAATCGCGATGGCCGTCATCGGTAGGAGTATATTGATGGCACGATTGCATCTGATCGAGGGCAGATGGTGAAATTGAAGCTCTTGGCTGGCTTCTTAAACGCCATGAGGGTAGATAACGCGGGAACACCTCTTTTCACGAGCGATGGCGGTCGGCATAAAGGTCATGTTAAATTGATCGTTTGTGACGACCAGAGATCGTGCGATCTTAATTAGCTTGGTGGCAGCAGGTTAGGAGAAAAGCTGGCCAGGTGCGAAGCTTTAGGCTGTTGCTAAAACAAATTTTCCGATTTCAGTTACAGGGGGTCGAAAATCGCCTTAGTTTGTTTCTGTGCCAGAACTTGGTTGGGCACTACAAGCAAGTGGCATTCTAAAATGTCCTTTTCGTTGTTCTCACCTAACTTATTCTAAGAACTAGTCTTGAAGCAGAAAAATAGCACCTAGTTTTGTATTCCCCGATGAATATCCTTCCTTAATATCTGCTTAAAATTAAGATTTATATCTCAATTAAAACGACGACTAGACAAGTGAATTTAAGCGACTCAATTAAAGAGAATATTCCTGTAGTTATTTTTATAGGTCTGACTTTTGAATTAAAAAAAAAAAAAAAACTACAGCACTTAATATTTTTTTATCATTTTTTCCACAGCTTTAACTCAAGTGAAAATGTTATTTCCACAACTCAAACAACATCAACTCAACGATTCAACGAGCCTGTAGAATCTTTATTATCTACCACAGACGAACAATTTACACCTGGGTATAGTTCATTACAAACATCATCCTCATCATCAGGAGTTACCGACCCAACAGCAGCAGCAGTAGCAGCAGCAATACCAACAAATCATTACCACCCATCTTTTGTCATTGCCAACAATCATGCTGACAATTTGGAGGAAGAAAATGAGGCTACATTACCACCATCGGCTACGGGACGTGCTGTTGACTATCGTCCAGCTTATCCTTTTTCCCAGCTATTAACACCGAATAGCAAAGGTTACAATCCATCAGTAGAACGCTCAAGGCTTGTGTCCAAGTCTGGTAGTGGCCAACAACGTGTTGTTTATCCAAGCTATCAAGCGTCGAGGATACCCAGCCGTGCTGAAATTGATAAACTAAGCGGAAAAGGTAATAATCAGTCAGTTAAGTTTGTTGTTGTTGTTATTGTTGTAGTAGGTCTTGTTGTGTCCAAGCTTTATTGAAAAGATGGAAGATTTTTGTTTTTTTTTTGTTTTTTGTCTGGGGATTTATTTTGTTTTTCTTTTGTTCCAGCAGGCATATGTTAGTGATGCATTATCGTGTTCTTAACTTTTGATTCAGATGATGTTTTTTTGGGAATAAAATAAAGAAAGTTTGTTTGATTGAAATATACCTATACATAGACTAAATGATAAAGGGTTAGGCTAGATGTTTTTTCATGTTTAATTAAGGTTTGTAATTTAAAAACAATGAGATGATGTACACTTGCAAAGCTTATTTCGCCTGGAAACAGTGGGGCTTATGCTTAAAAGTTCTGTTTTTTTTCCATTTTTATCGCTTGAATTTTGTCAATATTTTCAAACGTTAAAGGTTATTTTATTTGTTTTAATTGACAAGATGTTAAAAATGATACCTATACTTTTTTGAAATATTGTTAAAATTTCCCTAGAACAATTCCTCGGCCGATCCATCATACCAATTGATGCAGTTGCCTTACAGTCTACACCGCCGTCCTACCCAACAAAACTGCAATTCAGAAATACCTCATTTCTGGTAACAAATTCCAGTTCCAACAATCTAACCACAGCCTTCCGTAGTAATAAATCAGAAAAAAACAACAGCATAATAAGTGAGCGCCAAATTTTTAGTCAAATTGAATTTGCTAATTCCGGACGTGCCATAAAAAAAAGAAGATCAACAGAAGTTAGCCAATTTTTAGAAGTTATATCAGAAGCAAGATCAGCTTTGGGTAGAGCTAAAAAAAAATATAGTTATTTCTATATTGCCCGTACAATTTGGTATGTTCCATTATATTTTTGCGTATGGATTAGCTTCTATAGTGTATGGTTGGTTGTTCGATCGACAGGATATCATAAGGTAAAATTCTTTATCCTTATCTGGGATTCCTAAAAAAACTAAATTATGTTTTTTTTTTTTTTTGCAAGGCAATGATTCATAAACAATATAAAGACCAATTTAGAAGCTTTGACGATATGAATTTAGACAAGGAAGGGCTTAGAGAGATCATTGATGAACTGACCCTCAATGTCATGGAATGTATTATGAAATTTAAAGAATCATATACTCAAACCGAATGATTAAATAAACTTTTTCTCAAAATAAATAAATAAAATTTTATTTTTGATTTTTTTTTTTTTTAATTTGACCAGTGGGTTTAGAGTTTGAGGAGCTTGATTTTACCTGAAAGTTAATGTTAATTTTTATATCCACATTTAGTTGTAGTTTAAAGCCAAAATATAGAAGTTGCAGAATAAGGATTTACTGAGTTTTTCTGTAATTTATTTTATTTTCTTCTTCAATTTTTATATTTCTAAAGCTTTCAGAATAAAACTCGGCGCAGGGTATTAAGTCTAAAGGCGAAAAGTCCATAATCCACTTATAGGTGGGTCAAAAATCCTCAAATCTTTTGTGGATATTTAACCCACATTGGTGGGCCAGAAATCCACAGGACTTGTGGACTTCTGAATCACTTTGGTGATTTTAGAAATATTTATTTTATTATTATTAAAAAGCATTAATAGTTCAATAGGAAATAATATTCGTTTGCTTAAATCCTAGAAAACCGCTCAAGGTTGATGTGCTCAACGCATTTTCTTGGAAAACCAGTAGATCGGATGGACCGCTTCGCGGGTTCAAAGTATTTCAACTCCCTTGCTGCGCTTAAGGTATGTCCAGTCATCAGGCAAGCGGCAATTTCAACAGTTTTCTTAATAAACAGTACCATCAGTATGATTTTAAAAAAATTCCAGAAAATATTTGTGGAGTTATGACCGACTTCCTTTCTAAAATTATGAAATATTGACCCACATTTTTTGTGGACTTCTGGCTCATTATGGTGGGATATAAATCCACAATTGATTTGTAAACTTTTAACCCACCCAAGTGGGTTAAAAGTCCATTGTGGACTTTTGGCCTGTGGATTTATGACCCTTCGCCTAAAACTATACTTCACTTTAAAGAAAAATTAATACCCTCCATTATTTTTTTTGTTGGTTGGGATTTTGGTGCTGAAAACCTTGGATAAAAATTTTGGAAAAACCTAACAAAGTTTAACCTTAGCCAATCATGAAAAAACTCGTTTTTTGAACAATTTTTCCAAAGACTTTTGTCGTTCTAAGCTCTTTTAAAAAAAATCTCTATCAATTAATTTTTACAAAAAAAAAATAATTTTCTCTTCGTTTTAGGAAAATTCTCAGACAGATTTACCCCAGCTGAGGGTGTTGCATCGAATACGTTTAAACTCAAACAAAATCGAAAGCCCTCAATTGCCCACCCGATTGGTCAAACTTCGAATAAAGTGTCGTCATTTTTATCAAATCAGGATCTGTATTCTTTTCCACCAAACCTTAACTCTAGATATCCTTTGCCAACGGAAATCAAACAAGCTTCTCCATCAGATACAATAACAAGTTATTTACCACCAGCAGCTGGACCATTGGATAATAGTAAATTTGTGGGTCCTATAAATCCCGATTTGTTGCCTGATAATATGAAAAAATCTACATCAAATGATGCAGTGAACGATGCAAGTGGAGGTGGATATCAATATAGTCCTCCAAATCCACCAATGGACGAAGCAAATGGAGGATATCAATATAATCCTCCAAATCCATCAATGGATGACACTGAGGATAGTGATGACCAAGCACCTCCAGCTGCAATGGATGATGGAGATATGGCACCAGCTGTCGATGATGGAATGTTAGATGAATCACCTCCACCAGATCATCATGATCACCATGAACATCATGATATAGGAGGCTATGTTGATGGCAAAGAATATCCAACACCACCACCGGGTTATTTCGAAGAACATGGTCATGATGATCATCACCATCATCATCCTGATATTGAGTTCTCTCACAGTCCTATTTTTCATGATCACCATTCACACGACTACCCAGACATAGTGTATGATGACTTCCATGATCATCACATCCACCATGATCATCATCCAATTACAACTGAACCTCCACCACCACCAGCGCCAGAACAACCTCGTGTCAAGAAATACAGTTACTTCTATATTGGACGCAAACTTTGGTACATTCCTCTGTATTTCACAGTTTGGTTTACTTTTTACGTCTTATGGCTTATTTTAAAGTCCATCGCAAGACATAAGGTTAGTTTGAGTAATAAAATAAATTTTAATTTTATAACAATAATGTTTTTTTTTTATAAATTCCAGGTTAATCTCCCGAATCACTATGTAACAAGAAGAAGCATTAACGAAATGGAACATCGAGAAGCTAGGGAAACCATAGATAAGCTCACAGTTAAAGTAATGGGCGGAATTGAGAAGTTTAAGCTAAGCTTTTTGGGATAAAGTTGGATTATTTTTTTTTATTTTTTGAAATAAACGAAAAATGATAATGTTATTAAAACACGTTTTAATTAACTGTTGTCTGTGTTTGGTACAAAATTTGAACTTTTGGAGATCTAAAGAATTGAAATTTTAAACATACCTCAGAAGTGGAATGAGAAAAAATTAAAACAAAACAAATTACAAATCATGTACCGGGTCATCATTTTTTAGAATTTATTGATGCGGAGTTTAAAAATTAAATTTTGAAAAAAAATCATCTACCCATTTTCGAAATATCGAATTCTCAAGAAATAATTTTGAAATTTTTTTTAAAATACAAAATTAGTTTTTTTTTTTGAAAATTTTGATATTCAATATTATTCAAACTTATTAGAAGCTCTAGTGTAAAAAATGTCATTAAAATCGACAAGGTTGTTTTCGAATTATTAAGTTCTTAAAAAAAATGTTGAAACTTTTTTTTTTAAATCAAACAAAAAAAGTAAATTTTAGTACTTTTAAAAAATCGATCAAAATCAGTTGAGCAATTCTTGAGAACATCGAAAATAAAAAAAAAATGGTTCTACCAATTAAAGCCATTTTCCCGAAAAATTTTTCTTATAAAATGGTAACCTGATTTTTTTTTTTTAAGTTGGGGGCACGTTTTTGAAAAAAATAAGATTTTCATAATTTGATACAAAAGAATTGTACGGTAGGTGCCGTTATTTTTGGTTACATAACTAGTTAAAGTCGCCTTGTAAGCTGCACTTGAAAAGAAACCATCATCAGTCATCTTTGTTTTAAAAGAAGATGGGAAAATATTTAAAAAAATTTTGTTTTTTTATTTTAACTCTACTTCATTAATTTATTAGTCTTTATTTGTTGATACAAGGTACACCGATAACTACAATCCATATAGCGCTACGAATCTTTAATTAAAAAAAAAAGTTTAATTAAATTAAACTTTAACATATTTCAAATGCAGACAAATAATGCATTTCATCCTTAATTTCTAGTTCTTATCTATTCAAGTTACATAAGATTTTCGATAATTTCTTTGAACCAATTTTATCCTTGAACAGTTACGCTATCTTCCCTTAACTGCTGAATTTTTGGTAAAACGGCTGGGATCACTTTCATACCGGCCGCTTCCATTTCGGCCAGTTCTTTTTTGTGTACGCGCCTCATATGAATTCGCTTATTAGATCCATCAGCAAAGGTTCGTTCGCAGAAATTACATGAGTACGGCCTTATGCCGCTGTGAACAATCAAGTGTTTCTTTAAAGCCGTTACTCTCTTATAAGCATTGCCACACATGTGACATTTGTGAGGTTTTTCATCCGAATGATTTACCATATGTAGTCGGAGTCCACGCAGTGTAGTTGAAGGCTTATGGCATATTTCGCAGACATAGGGTGTTTCGGTGTGAATGTCCAAATGAACCTTCAATTTAAAAAAAAAACCATTTGCTACGGTGAAATTGAAAATATTATTAGACTTACAAATAAATTCGCTTTACTCTGAAACCTGCGATCGCACTTCATGCATTCGAATGGAAATTCTCCGGTGTGTGTGATTTTATGAGTCTTGAGACTACTTATACCTTTGAACTGGGCTCCACATTCCTCACAAACGTACTTCTTTCCAATGTCGACGTGAATCGAACGTATATGCGCTTTTAGAGTCTGCTTGTTTATGTAAAACTTGCCACAGATATCACATGTAACATGCCTATTAAAATTCGGATCATCGTGGAGCTTTTGGTGACGTTCCCAAGATAACTTCTGCATGAATTTTCGGGTGCAACGATTGCATGGATAGTTGGCTTCGATGAAGACCTTGTGAGTTTTTCGCAGATGATGCCGCAAATATCGCTCTTTGGAGAACTTCTTTTGACAAATGTTACACTCTTCAGGATTGTCCAGGGGATTCTCTATGGTCAGTTCTACTGACTCATAGCTGTTCTGTCGTTTGTTTGAACTATCTGTCTGAGACTGGCAATCGTCTTGAGAGCATCTTCGAGTTTTTGCTTTTTTCTTTGTAGAATTTCTTTTAGCAACTTTGATAAGTGGAATATTTTCATCATCCCAACTGAAACTATGGCGGCTTGTTTCTTCTTGGGAGCTTTCAGGACTTCCTATTGCCTGTTCTTCTTTCAAGAGCTTTTTCGAAGAACTCTCTATGGTATCTTTAATAAAGGGACAAATCTCATCATCAGAACTGAAGCTCAGATGACTAGTTTCTTCCAGGGCCCCATTAAATGCCGTACTTGGCTCTGATTTAATCGATTCAAATGAATCTCTGCGTTCAATTCGTGCAGCAGATTTTTCTTTTTCTAGATTCAACGCCAAGTCAACGAGAAACAATTGAGTCTTCTCAGCTGTGTCCCGAAATTTTAGAAAATTTTGGAGGAACGTATGGCACATTGCGCAGATTTCATTTGGAATTGTGTCGTCCTGTGTTATCTGATGATTCGATACGGGAATACATATGGAATATTTTTTTTTTTGAAAAATTAGGTCAACGATTTGTATTTAGATTTTTTCCCACTCACCGATATATTCAAAATATTTTTAATAATTTCACAGAGGACAATATTGTCTTCGGTTTTCATGAAAATATCGTAAGAACAAATACGCTCTTCGCCGCACAAACGACACAGATTCTCAAGAGTCTTATCCATTATTTATTGGATATTTATATTTTTTGTAAAAATGAAGAATAAGTGGCTGGAATTGTTATAAATTTAAACTCTATTTTTAGACAATAAATTGAGGGACCTTTTTCTTTGCTCGAAAAATGTCCGACAACAAAAGTTCCATATACATCAATAAACAAAACTGAAATGTCAAAATATGACAACTGAATTTGAAGTTGAGAACATAGCGTTACGTTATGTCACGTTTAGGAAGAAGATCCGTTCAGTGTCTTATTTTAAAATAAAAACAGAACCTAGGCCCCTTTCACTTAAAAAAAGAAGAATTTATGTAAAGGTCATGCAACGTGGTAAAGTCCTCGTAAACGCGGTAAACTGCCTAAACCTGTCGAATTTTCATAGAAAAATTGAAAGGTTTACACAGTTTACAACGACTTCTTTTTACAACATGAGGAAGTTTTAGATTGTACGCACACTATTTAAAAGTACCTATATAAAGAAACGTCGAAAACATCTTATTTATTATCATCTTATTATTATTATAAGTTGATGATAAGATAATTGATAATTTTGGTTTCAACGAATTAATGTGGTTTTCCTTTCGACCACTTCAGATTTGGGGGTTTTGAAAAAAAAAAAAAAACAAATTGACTGTGTGAGTGCAAATTTTTCAACTTTTTTTTTTAAATAAAATAGCTACGCGAAAAAAGATTTAAAGAAAACTAAAAATCGGTCTTAGAACAAAGCGATAAAAAATTGTTTTTTAATTGATAGAAAAACTACAAAAACTATTTACAGTGGGTATCTGCACCATCACTTTAAAAGTCTTTAATTAAATGGCACTAATTAATAAAAATCGGCTGATTAGGGATTTCTCATGATTAAGAACTCAAATTTTGGATTCCTAAATAAAAAAATTGGCAAACATCCACATTCTAGGATTTACCAGTTGCAGTAATCCTTAATTAAAGAAAATCAACTGTGAACAAACAAACTGAACGTACCCAATTTGGATATACATATGTAATTACTGTAAACCCAGACAAAAACGTAAGAAAACGTATATGAAATTTGCCAAGTAACATAACATTACACTACGTTAATTAAAGAAATGTCATTAACCACTTCGGAATTCAAAACAAATATAAAAATCGAAATTTATTTCTTTATAAAATTTATTACAACAAAATGTATGATATCTTCAAAAACTACTGCCGATTGTGTGGAAAAAATGATGACCCAGTCAAAAATATCCTCAATCCCGAAGATACTTCCACAAATCTCTGTAAAACAATCGAAAAACATTTCTCGCTGCAGGTTTGTTGTGAAAAAATCAATTGTATATTTTTGTATGGATTTTTGTTAAAATTTACAACAAAAAAATAATCAGATCGAATCAAACAACCAAGCACCAACCACAATATGCAGCGAATGTAAAGAGTTTATTCTTAAACTAATCGAATTCGAAGCTATTGTTCTGCGTACACAAACGAAGTTTCAGTGTTATGTAGTTAAACAAGATGAGGCGGAAGAAGGGTTTCAATTAGAAGAAGATCCTCATGAGGAACTTCATGAGTCACTTCAAACATCAAAGACAATCCAATTGTCATGTGGGATTTGCCATGGAAAATTCAACACTCAAAACAAATTAAAAAAACATATTAAATTTTATTGTTGTGCCAAAAAGATACCCTGCGATATTAGCGAAAACCAATACACCAATCAATCAAACTTACTCATCCACCGAAAATCTCAGAACTCCGATGTTCGACGATTTATCTGTGATGAATGTGGCAAAGCATTCAAAGGATCGGGAGACTTAGCGCGTCACAAAGAGTTTCACAGGGACGAGGACGATACTCCGTTTGCTTGTAGCATCTGTGGTAAAAAGTTCAAGAGCAAACTAGTCAGAGCGGTATGTTTCGTAGAATTGACTATTTCAACAAAAATAACAAATATTTGCCATGCCCATTCCAGATGCACGAAAAAAATCACGGTGACAATCGGTGTACCTGCTCTATTTGTGGACTCGAGTTGAAAACAAAGAACACACTTCGTGGTCACATGTTAATGCATTCAGAAGAATTGCAATTCAAATGTGAACATTGCAATAAAAGGTTCCGACACAAGAAGAACTTGAATGTCCACATGTTGACTCATTCCGGATTGCAACCTTTCACCTGTGCATTCTGCAATCAGTCATTTTCATTGCGATTTAACTTAAGAACTCACCAGAAGAAGCTACACCCTGAAGATATGGCCAAGTATGAGCAAGAAGGCAAGGCGACAATCATTACAGAAGTCGTCAAGAAAAAGTTTGCGTAAGTAACAAAAGTTCGCTTGTGAGATAGAGAATTGGTTCTTACTTTCGATTTTCTTTTTTCTATTTAGATGTGGAAAACGAGAAGCCAGAAGTTAATGTTTCAACCTAATGACTAGAAACCAGGCTCCTATTAAGATTCAAAAAAAGAACTTTCCCCTGAACTCAACTTCCCTTCCAGATTTAAACCAGCCACAAATCACAACAGACAACAAGATTATTTTTTAAATAAAAAAGAATTTTATTACTTTACAACACCCTCTCTTCATCTCTTCTACACCTTAGGCAATGAATTCGTATGGAATTGGAGCCAAAGCAATTGGCTCTTCCAATTTCTTCACGAAGTGTGACTTCTTGGGTGGTGTTGGCTGACGTTTCAGGTTCACCCACACTTTCTTCTCCTTAGCGTCCTTCAATAGACGTTCATTCTCTTTCACACGGCGTAAGAAATCCTCACGGCACTTGGAGTGATGGACATGTTCAATACGAACATTAATCCTCTTGGGGATGATACGTCCACGGACACGTTTGTTTACAATGACACCAACGGCATGTGGGGTCACATTGTAGACACGTCCGGTTTTGCCGTGGTAAGCCTTGTAGGGCATACCCTTTTGGACGGCTCCGTGTCCCTTGATGTCGACGATGTCGCCATTTTTGAATACACGCATATAGGTGGACAATGGGATGACACCGTGCTTGCGGAAGGGACGGGAGAACATGTCCCTGGTACCACGACGATAACCCTTTGAGTTAGTCATTTTGATTTAATATCCCTGTTGATCAAAAAACAATTCAAATTGGAATATTTTTGTGGATTTTTGTATTTAATTGAACTAACCTTTTACGAAATGACGTGCACGCGGTAACGAAGTTGGGAAAAAAGAAAGATGGACGATCGAGTGTTGCCATACAAAAAATATTTTACATTTATTGTTCCGAATTTTCGATATAAAAATTCGAATAGACAGGGATGGCTGATAGGTGCGTTCAGAAAATAAAAGAAAATAGTTTCAAGATTTATACATAAGAAATCAGATATACATAAGTACAAAAATAACACTTCACATATTTTTTCTTAAGACAAATTTTCAAAGTGTATAGACATAAAAAATGAAATGCCATTTAGTAGCTAAAAAATTATAAGTACGGAAAAAAAATTTCAGTCTGTAATGCCATTGATATTCACGGTGTTTTTGATGTATAAACATTTATGCTGTTCATAAGAACAGCAATCAAAACTTTTTGAAAAGTACAAGAGTAAAAATGTACACACATACGCTGACGACACCTGGTTGCGAAAAATCGTACAAAAATTGAACGCCGGGAAAAGACTAGTTCATAGATAATTTGTGGATGTTACCGATATGCAAAGTATCTTATAAATTAATTCCACAATTAAAAGACTCGATTTATACATAAATATAAATATATTCTTTATTATAGAAAAATTGTACGAACAAGTAAAGCGAAAGAATGTCGACGAGTGAATAATAAGCGTCTATTCGAATGTGAAAGGTTTAACTTTTTTGCGATGAAAGCGTCCCCTGGTTGTGGTGGCTGTTGGTCGCCACAAATTCTAGATATAAGAGCCATCTAATTGTCAGTTTCTTAATTTATTTATTTATGTGAATTGGTGTGCAAAAGTAAAAGTTAAGACCGCTTTAACTTTTACTTTTGTAAAATTTGAGAAAGAAGATAGGATTGCGTACCTGCTACGTTGAAAAAGACATTTCCCAGTCAGAAACACTATCCCAAAAAGAGTTTGAAAATTTTCACTTTTTTGGCCAATGTAGTTAAGGCTTAACATGGCTTATGTGTACAACGCTTTAGCTCCGTTATTTCTATTTCGAAAAAAAAAAAATGTACTAGAGTTACAAATTAGACTTGTAACAGATTTGTCACATCTAGGAAATATTTCATACAAAAAAAATGCATCAAACTTCACATCAAATCTAAATCAGGGGTAGTGAAAATTGAAAAGAAAAAACAACTAAATTAATAAAGAACAAATAAATTATCAAAAATATAAGTTTTCATACAACAAAATTGCATATTAGTAAGGCCCGAAAAATACATGAACAGTAAAAAGTTGTCTGTCTTTTGGATGAGATCTTGTATCTGCCAATAAGCAGTAAACAGATCGATTAAAATATTTTGTCTCAAGAGCAATGGTCCCTAATTGGAAAAGCTGGTGCCGTCTGTGTGCCCGAGAAGACCCCACTAAAGAGCATATCAATATTCATCTGAAGAATGAACTTGAATCCACATATTTGGATGCAATAAGCAAACACTTTTCAATCGACGTAATGCATCATTATGTTTCGTTTTGATTAGGAATGAGTTTTTAGCCTTTGTTTGTTTTAGATAAATCTTGATGATCTGCCTCAAACCATATGTAGTCGATGTCATCAATATGTTACGGACTTTATTAACTATGTCCATAGAACATCCAAAGTTCAAGCAATGTTTGCCGAACTCATTAATAATTATGAACTTGATTTGAAACAATTGAGAACAAAATATGAACTTGAAGTTTGCGATGTTAAATTGAACATTAAAGACCCAAAACCAAACATCGGAGAGTTCGAATTCATCGGCGAAGAGATGTTAAATTCAGAACTTATTAAAACCGAACACATTGAAAAAGACGAGTGTAATGTCTCGGATAAAGAATGGATACCTGAACAAGAGGATAACTCCTCCGACGATGATGAAAGCATCTTAGAGGAAGCGAAATGTGAAGAAAAAGAAGAAGATGAAGACAGTGATGAAAGACCGAAAATCAAAAAACGAGGAAGACCCAGAAAAACACCGCAAACTTTCTCTTGTTCCTTATGCGAAACGCAATTCTGTTCTCATCCAAAGTACGCACGTCACATGCAGCAAGAGCACGGAGTCACAGCCGAACCACTTCCTTATACCTGTTCGGAATGCAACAAATCCTTTTCTACGCAGAAAGCATGCAGCAAACATGAAATCACTCACCAGTCTCCTGAACAAAAACTCACTGCCTGTCCATACTGTGACAAGGAGTTCAAAAAAAATAAACTTCGAGGTCACATTCGGGAAATGCATGTCGGAGAGAAACCATTTGTCTGTGACAGTTGTGGAAAGGCCTACACTACATTTGGGAATCTCAAGGAACACAAACTAACGCACTCTGAAGAAAGGCCTTTCAAATGCCGCTACTGTGAGAAGGGCTTTAAAAATAAACCACGATTAAGGGTAAATTTTCGATTTATTTCTTTTTGAGATAAAAAGGATTTTGTACTTCACAGACTCACGAGGACACTCACAACGATACTAATTACATCTGCACTTCATGCGGACTACAACTAAATACACGGCGCACCCTTAAAATGCACATGCTTGTCCACTCGGACCAAAAGCAACACAAATGTGATTTATGTGGAAAGGAATACAAACGTGCGAAAAACTTAAAGATTCACCTCATAATGCATGCAGGATTAAAGTCATACATGTGTACCTTCTGTGACAAGACATTTACTTGTAATGCAAATTGTCGTATTCATATGAAAAAAATTCATCCCATTGATTTGGCGGCAATGGAGGCAACTGGTACAAAGATTACAAATTCAAACATTCCCAAATTGGAAGATCTGCGGGCAGTGTAAGGCTTGAAATGATATCATTGTTTTAATAGAGAATTCATATTATCTTTTTTTTTTTTCTCATTAAAGAATTTCCAAAAAATCAATAGTTCAAGAGTCCATGGGAAATATGGAGATTGGATCATCTGTTGGTATTATATCAATGAGTGATGATTTAAAATCGTTTAAAAGCGATAATCAGGCGACAATTATGATGACATCAAAGGAAGAACAACCCACCAATCAGTGGCGTTTCCTCTCAGTTGGGTAGATTGGGGGCGCCAACCAAAAAATAATTCAGCTTAAAAGTAGTTAATTTTAAATAAAATGTTTATATAAAAACTTAATAATATTTTTTTTTATATAATCAACTAGTTTGTTTATTTCAATACAAAACAAACAAAACCTATTCAAAAAGTACAATTAGTATCAATCCTTACACCCCACGTTAAGTACTTTATATTGCTCTAGCTAGTGAAAGATATCTCGCTAACTATATTGTAACGTTATAACATTCGATTTTTGGCTTGGCTAAAAAATTTGTGACATTCAAATTCTATACAAACTAAACTGTTGTTGGCCGGCGATGACGCTCGGTTTCAGTTATGATTTGAAATATTGCCATATGATTATTTATAACTTTCTTGAATCATTTTTTAATTTATAAAGAACAAAAAATATCACTTACCGTTTGTAATTACTGAAAAAAAACTTCGGTCAAACTGCAAATGACCTAGTACATTAATTGCCCTCGTTGCGCTGGTTATGTTAATTAACCGCATATATAATTATAATTCCTTAAAAGAGAAAAAAATATTAATTAAATCACTACCAAAACAAATCAATCTTTTATAAAAGAAAGAACAACTCATTTCTATATTAAAAAATTCTACTGCAAAAGCACCGTAGACTGCCTTGCCAACAAGAGCGAAGACATTTCAATTAAAATTGAAATTAAAAAAATACATATTAATCAGAAATAAACATCAATCTTAATCGACCCAGACTGATTAGGGTGGTTGAATTGAATTCCTATCGTTTAGCTACAGGTACATACATATGTATACCTATGAAATTAATTAAGTAATTATTAAATTAATTTTACTAACCTTTAAAAACTTTGTATAGGTATGAATCAGTCGTAGTTCACTCTATTCTATTCCTTGTAACGGAAGGAAGGGTTATTTTCACAAATTTCACTTTTATTTAATTTAAACTACATTTTATTTATTTATTGGCAAAACAAAACACGTTCATTCATGAATTTTTTTTTTCACAAATTATACTTTAATTAATTTAAACTAAATTTGATTTATTTCTTGGCAAAACAAAACACGATCATTCATGAATTTTTTTTTTTTTAAAGCACTATTTCTGAAACCGAATAGATATTTTTTTTAACAAACCCGAAATATATTTTAAATAGAAATTTAAATGGGAAAGCAAAACACGATCATTCATGATTTTTTTCACTATTTACACTTATTATTAATTTAAACTAATTTTGATTTATTTCCTCGCAAAACACGATCATTCATGAATTTTTTTTAATTAGAAAAAAATTTAAGAATTTGCGAAACCGATAGACATTTTACTGACGAACACGAAATATATTTTAAAAACACTTTCAAAATTAATATTTTTGTTAATTTCTAAATTTGATTTGATTTCTGAAACCGAACAGTTATTATTTTATTAACGAACACGAAATATATTTAAATATTAAAGGAGTAACGGTATATTTCTAAAAGCATCAAATAAAAAGATCAGCTACAATGCTATATGACTCAATAAACTTACTTTACTGAATAAAGAAATGCCACCCGAGGCTCGAGATATATCAAATTCGACGAACCAGCCTTCCTTGAAATCCGAAATATTTAACTTTACACATTTAAAATCAATTACAATTTGAAATACCAATTTTTACATTATTCAATTCGTCCGCTCGCGATAAAACAGTTATTTTATTTCCTTTTCCGCCAAAAATCTCCAGCAACTTGTTTCTTCGTTGTTTCTTGGTGAAAGAGCCATTTACTAAAGAGGTATTGCCAAGACAAAATATAAAAAAGAAAACAAATATCATAAAAGTATCAAAAACGAAGGAAAGGTACTAACTTAATTAAAGGTATTGAAATTTTAAAACAAAAAAATACAAACTGCATCTAACTTAACATCAATAAAATTGACATTTTAATTCCAAAACGGGGTAGTGCAAAATTTATATAAAAAAATCAAAACAAAATTAAAAATAAGAACAAAAACATAAAAAAACTAAGTTTTACAAAACAATCATAAGTTAGAGCGTAATATATATGAAAAATAACATAATCAGTTGTCATTTCGGTTGTTTGGTTTTTTATGGATGTTTGCATATTCTGGCGAGCAGCAGTAACATACCAATTATATTGAACTCCAAATAAAATGGTTCCCAATTGGAAAAGCTGGTGCCGTCTATGTGCTAGAGAAGACTCTACCAACACCCATATCAATATTCACCTGGGAAACGAGCTTGAATGTGCATATGGGGATGCAATAAACAAATATTTTTCAATCGACGTAAGACATCCTGCCTGTGCTAAGGGATGATAATGTTGATCTTATGTTTGTTTTTTAGATAAATCTTGATGATTGGCCTCAAACCATCTGCACTCGATGTCATCAATTTGTGACTAACTTCATAAACTTTGTTCATAGAACATCCAAAGTTCAAGCTATGTTTGCCGAGCTCTTCAGCAATCTCGAGGAACTTGATGTGGAACAGTTGAGAGCACAATATGAACTTCATGAGCTTGGCGATGTTGAATTGGAACTTAAACTTTTTTCCAGCAGTCCCACGCAGGGAAATTTTGATCCGAAATCCAATATCGTGACAGAAGTTACCTCCGAACATATGATAGATCTCGAAGAACTCGAGTACATCGACGAAGAGATGCTAAATCCTCCGGATATCAAAAGCGAACATCTTGAAGAAGAGGAGGAGAATGTCTACGAAGAAGAATGGCATGATCAACTACAGCCAGAACAAGAAGACGACTCGGACAAAAGTATCATCGTGACAAGGAAATGTGGAGACGAAGAAGATGAAGACAACGAAGAAAAACCAAAGATCAAAAAACGAGGAAGACCTAGAATAAAGCTAGAAACTTTTTCGTGTTCCGCATGCTTAAAACAATTCTCTCCGTATCCAAAGTACGCACATCACATGCAAGAAGAACACTCAGTCACAGTCGACCTACTGCCATATTCCTGTGCGAAATGCAACAAAGCGTTTTCAACGCAGAAAGCGTGTCACAACCATGAGCTCACCCACTTGCCTCCTGAACAGAAACTCAAAATTCCTTGTCCGTACTGTGATAAGAAATTCACAAAAATGGACGTAGTACAAGGTCACATTCGGGCAGTTCATTTTGGAGAAAAACCATTTATCTGCGAGGAATGTGGCAAGGGTTGCAAAACATTTGGGGCCCTAAAGGAGCACAAACTGACGCACACTGAGGAGACGCCTTTCAAGTGCCGCTACTGTGAGAAGAGCTTTAAAAATAAATCACGATTAAAGGTTAGTAGGTATTCACTTAAATTTTTCTTGATCAATTGCTGATTTTGCACTTTCTAGACTCACGAAGACACTCACAATGAGACCAATTACATCTGTACCTCGTGCGGATTGCAGCTTAACACACGACGGACTCTCAAGATGCATATGCTTGTCCATTCGGACCAAAAGCGACACAAATGTGATTTTTGTGGAAACGAGTACAAACGTGCGAAAGCCTTGAAGAATCACCTCATTTTACATACAGGGCTGAAACCCTACACGTGCAATTTCTGTGACAAAACCTTTGCTAATGGTTCGAATTGTCGTAGTCACAAGAAAAAAGCTCATCCAATTGAATTAGCAGCAATGGAGGCAGCTGGAACAAAGATCATTAATCCGAACATTCCCAAATTGGAACAACTGCGAGCGGTGTAAGTCTTGGAGTAAACAAAATTAATTCTCATTTAATATACATTTATTTATTTTGTTTTATTTAAGAACTTCCAATAAATCAGTTATAATTCAGGAGCCTATGGGATCTATTGTTGGACTTAGCAAAAAATTTGGATCAACTGTTAGTATAGTATCCATGCCTGATGATATGGAATCATTGAGAGACGAAAATCAGCTGACAATGCCCCCGACACCAAAGGAAGAACAACCCATCAATCAACAAAAAAATTCAGATTTTGTACATAACATTGATTATGGACAGCATCAAACGAGCTAAAGCTACATTTTTGTTTGTTTTAGTTAAAGCCTTGCACGCAGTAAGCGAGATACTTAATCATGATTTCCCCAAACTTTAGTTGAGTTGTACAGAAAAGGAAATTTAATCAACCACTCAATAGCATATGCGTTAGCCAAGAAAAATAATTATAGGTTGAAAAGTAAGAGAGTTTAAGTTGTAGGCCCACTTGACAACTTGTTCTAAATACTTTTTGTTGATATGCGCTTTCGAATGATTCGTTTTCGTTTATTCAAAAATTCATAAATAAAATAATTTTTTTCTAAAAATAAATAGGCTTTCATTCTATCATAAAATATTTTAAGAGTGAGCAAACTCGCAATAAGCCTTGTTTACAGTTCGCACTCGCAAAAATAAAATGTCATAAAAAAATTCATTTTAATAAAAATGTATAATTTCACTTCATTTGATAGTTTTTATTTTTTGTATCTTTTATTCAGTTCTTATCACTCTTTTAAAAAAATATGTTTTAAAATATAATATGTACATAGTGGTCATTTAAAAAAGAAAATAATTCTGAATGATTACGTCAGACAAACGCCGAGATGACCGAGAAGGGTGTATCTAATGAGCATACCTACTGTATTTCTGTTTATAATGGCGTTTATTATTTTTTATAATGAAAAACGTTCGGTCCTCGAAAGCTAACTAATTTCGTTTTCGATTGAATTTTTGGACTATTATACTCCCTTTAGAAACCAATCGAATATAAAAACATTATATTCCCAAATTTTCACACACACTAATGTCGAATTCCTTTCAACAAAAAAAAAATAGAATTTTTTTCCAAACAGAAACGATTTTTTTGCAGTTTGAATTCAGCAAAACACAGCGAAATTTAATTTGACATTTTAGAAATGTCAAATTTTGCTAGTGTGTGCAAAGTCTTTTTGTAATTTTTTGAAATTTTTGTAAAATATGCAAGATTTGTTTGACAGAAAAAATTTAAACATTAATTTATCACTTTTGACAGATATGCATCTTTGTTTTCCGGTTGATTCGATATATCGAATAAGAAATCATCGATGTTTCGATGTATCGATATAAAATGGCCAACACTATTCTAGGTTAATTTTTCTTTTTTCTTTCTAATTCGTGTTCTTTATTGAATCACATACGTAAATATTTTTCATGAAGTTTATTTGTTGTCTATTTATTAACTGTTTTGCAAAATTATTAAAGCTTATATAATTTAAAAACTGTCTAGCCTGACCAACTCAATTCGGTAAATAAGTGCAAACAAAAATCAATTGTTAAGAAATACAAATCTAAAGCTATTAAAAATACTCGTATTACTAAAGGGTGATTCATTTAGATGTAAGACATTTAAATAAAAAAACATCAATTTTATGGGGTGACTGACCTTTATACCTATCGTAAACAATAATAATTCTTTATGTTATGTTGAATTTTCAAATATCATTTTTATCAAAATTTTTCAATATTTTGATGACGCATTCGAGCATTTTTAGTTCCTCGATTAATGTTTGCTAAACCATATTTTGACTTCAGGGAGAGCAAAAGGAAATAGTCTAAAGATGTGATATCACATGATCTAGAAGGTGAAATGATACGAGCGAAATTAAAGTTGGAATTTCAGTTAGCCGCAGTTAACGTCAAAATTGGAAAGAAGTATTCTTTAAAAAATAAACGCAAAGAATGGTTTCTTGTATGATTATAAAAATAACCTGGTAAAATTGAACATCTAAAAGAACCACCCGTTATTAACTGTAAAAGATGTTGACTCTTTTTTTTTGCATTTTTGTGTGCAATAAAATAAACAAGAAAATAATTTGTAATATCTATTTTGTATTTATTTATACAAGGTGGCGCAAAAGTTG
Organism: Epistrophe eligans; assembly: GCA_951394125.1. NCBI lineage: Eukaryota > Metazoa > Arthropoda > Insecta > Diptera > Syrphidae > Epistrophe > Epistrophe eligans. Next base: position 109,661,773 of record OX596028.1, read on the forward strand.
TCTGATATAGGTCTCAATTCGGTTGATTGGTTTCTTTATGGATGTTTGCATATTCTGGCGAGCAGCAGTATCATACCAATTACAATATTGAACTCCAAATAAAATGGACCCTAATTGGAAAAGCTGGTGCCGTCTATGTGCTAGAGAAGACTCTACCAACACCCATATCAATATTCACCTGAGAAACGAACTTGAATGTGCATATGGGGATGCAATAAACAAATATTTTTCAATCGACGTAAGACGTCCTGCTCGTGCTAAGGGATAATAATGTTAATTTTATGTTTGTTTTTTAGATAAATCTTGATGATTGGCCTCAAACCATCTGCACTCGATGTCATCAATTTGTGACTTACTTCATAAACTTTGTTCATAGAACATCCAAAGTTCAAACTATGTTTGCCGAACTCTTTAACAATCATGAACTTGATTTGAAGCAATTGAGAGCAAAATATGAACTCGATGAACATGGCCATGTTAAACTGAACATCAAAGAACCTAACATCGCAGAATTCGAGTTCATCGGTGAAGATATGGTAATTACCGAACTTATTAAAACCGAACACATTGACCAAGACGAGTGTAATGTCTCGGACAAAGAATGGCAACCTGAAAAAGAGGACAACTCCTTCGATGATGATGAAAGCATCATGAAGGAAACGAAATGTGAAGAAAAAGAAGAAGATGAACACAGTAAAGAAAGACCGAAAATCAAAAAAAGAGAAAGATCCAGAAAAACACCCCAAACTTTCTCTTGTTCTCATCCAAAGTACGCACGTCACATGCAGCAAGAGCATGGAGTCACAGCCAAACCACTTCCTTTTACCTGTTCGGAATGCAACAAATCCTTTTCTACGCAGAAAGCATGCAGAAAACATGAAATCACTCACCAGTCTGCCGAACAAAAACTTACTACCTGTCCGTACTGTAACAAGGAGTTCAAAAAAAATATATTTCCAGGTCACATTCGGGAAATGCATGTCGGAGAAAAACCATTTGCCTGTGACATTTGTGGAAAGGGCTTCACCATATCTGGGAATCTCAAAGAACACAAACTGACGCACTCTGAAGAAAGGCCTTTCAAATGCCGCTACTGTGAGAAGGGCTTCAAAAGTAAATTACGATTAAAGGTTAGTTAGTATTCAGTTTATTTTTCCTTGATCTATTGCTGATTTCCCACTTTCTAGACTCACGAAGACACTCACAACGAGACCAATTACATCTGCACCTCGTGCGGATTGCAGCTAAACACACGAAAAACTCTCAAGATGCACATGCTTGTCCACTCGGACCAAAAGCGACACAAATGTGATTTTTGTGGAAACGAGTACAAACGTGCGAAAGCCTTGAAGAGTCACCTCATTTTGCATACAGGGCTGAAGCCCTACACGTGCAATTTCTGTGACAAGACCTTTGCTAATGGTTCGAATTGTCGAACTCACAAGAAAAAAGCTCATCCCATTGAATTGGCGGCAATGGAGGCAGCTGGAACAAAGATCATTAATTCAAACATTCCCAAATTGGAACAACTGCGAGCGGTGTAAGTCTTGAAGTAAAAAAATTTTATTCTCATTTAATATACCTACATTTATTTATTTTGTTTTATTTAAGAACTTCCAATGAATCAGAACTAAATCAGGAACCTATGGGATCTATTGTTGGACTTAGCAAAAAATTTGGATAAACTGTTAGTATAGTATCCATGCCTGAAGATATAGAATCATTGAGAGACGAAAATCAGCTAACAATGCCCCCGACACCAAAGGAAGAACAACCCATCAATCAACAAAAAAATTCAGATTTTGTACATAACATGGATTATGGACAGCATCAAACGAGCTAAAGCTACATTTTTGTTTGTTTCAGTTAAAGCCTTGCACGCAGTAAGCGAGATACTTACCTAATCATGATTTCCCCAAACTTTAGTTGAGTTGTACAGAAAAGGAAATTTAATCAACCACTCAATAGCATATGCGTTGGCCAAGAACAATAATTATAGGTTGAAAAGTAAGAGAGTTTAAGTTGTAGGCCCACTTGACAACTTGTTCTAAATACTTTTTGTTGATTGCGCTTTCCAATGATTCGTTGATTTAAAAATCATCTCGAGATGACCGAGATGGGTGTATCTAATGAGCATACCTACTGCATTTATAATGGCGTTTATTATTTTTTATAATGACAAAAGTTCGGTCTTCGAAAGCTAACTAATTTCGTTTTCGATTGAATTTTTGGACTATTATACTCCCTTCTGAAACCAATCAAATATAAAAACATTGGGCCCTATCGGGAATCTCCCGGGGAATTTTAGTTCCCACGGAAAGTTTCATTCCCAAGAAATATTTCTAGTTATCGTGAACTTCCCTCGGAATAAATTTTTCCCAGGGAAAAAACTACCAACATTCAAAAAACAAAATTATTTTCGGAGATCAATTTCGAATTGTGTGCAGTGTTATCAAAGGATCATAATTTAAAAAAAATAAAATTTAAGTTGAAATTCCCTTTACAATAAAACAAAATATCCCAAACAAATTCCCCATCCATGTGAAGAAAGAAATATTGGGTGCGATCATTTCAACTGAATTGTATAAAATTGCATAAAATTGTCCTCTTCGATACCTTGCTAGGGTACAACAAACAAAATAATTGAATTTTTCATGTTGCCAATTATATTTTTCCGTTTGAACGAGGTGTTAAATTTCGCAGAAGAACAAAATTCCTCTATCTGAAAACACTGTCCAGTGTCCACACATCGTCAGGCTTAGTGCAGGTCTGCGTTTTTTTTTGCTGAAGGTGGGTACCAAAGAGGAGTCGGCAAGGACCACGATGGAGGTCTTGCCCAGTCAACATTCTGTGAAGTTTTGTCGAACTTCCTTAACATTTTCGAGGAAAAGCTTTTCCAGAATAGATCAAAATTCAAACCGCGGAAGAGCAAAGAAAGAAAAATTTATATTTTTTCGAAAAATATAAACTGAGTGATCTTTTTCTTGGTTTTGCATTTTTCGTTTTTTGCTGCAAGAAGGTAATCAAAATGAAGATGCATTTCGGCCAAATTTTGCCAAATCTTATTTACCCTGTAGGTAGTAAATCCAGTCTCTATAGTATTCTTTTCCATAATACTGGTTCTATTTTGATTTGATTTGTTCGTCCCATGATAAAATTAAAAAATTGTGTTTATTTATCAAAAAAGTTTCAATTCCTCCTTCTCGCCTTAATTTCTCCACCAAAATAAATGGGAAAAAATTCCAGAGAAATTACAACAAATTTCCCATGGAAATATTGTTCACGATAGCAATAAATTCCGAGGGGAATTTCGAACACCATTCACGATACGAATTTTTCGAACGTGGGAAATATTTCCCGGGAAATGTCGTTCGCGATAGGGCCCATTATATTCCCAAATTTTCACACATACTAATGTCGAATTCTTTTCAACAAAAAAAATAGAATTTTTTTCCAAACAGAAACGATTTTTTTGAAGTTTGAATTCAGCAAAACAGCGAAATTTAATTTGACATTTTAGAAATGTCAAATTTTGCTAGTGTGTGCAAATCGGTGTAAATTCTTTTTGAAATTTTTGTAAAATATGCAAGATTTGTTTGACAGAAAAAATTTAAGCATTTATCACTTTTGACAGATATGCATCTTTGTTTTCCGGTTGATTCGATATATCGAATAAGAAAACATCGATGTTTCGATGTATCGAAATAAAATGGCCAACACTATTCTAGGTTAATTTTTCTTTTTTCTTTCTAATTCGTGTTCTTTATTGAATCACATACGTAAATATTTTTCATGAAGTTTATTTTTTGTCTATTAACTGTTTTGCAAAATTATTAAAGCTTATATAATTTAAAAACTGTCTAGCCTGACCAACTCAATTCGGTAAATATTAAGTTTAAGTGCAAACAAAAATCAATTGTTAAGAAATACAAATCTAAAGCTATTAAAAATACTCGTATTACTAAAGGGTGATTCATTTAGATGTACGACATTTAAATAAAAAAAAACATCAATTTTATGGGGTGACCTTTATACCTATCGTAAACAATAATAATTCTTTATGTTGAATTTTCAAATATAATTTTTATCAATATTTTGATGACGCATTCGAGCATTTTTAGTTCCACGATTAATGTTTGCTAAACCATATTTTGACTTCAGGGAGAGCAAAAGGAAATAGTCTAAAGATGTGATATCACATGATCTAGAAGGTGAAATGGTGCGAGCGAAATTAAAGTTAGAATTTCAATTAGCAGCAGTTATGGTCAAAATTGGAAAGAAATATTCTTTAAAAAATAAACGCAAAGAATGGTCCTTGTATGATTATAAAAATAACCCGGTAAAATTGAACACATAAAAGAACCACCCGTTATTAACTGTATAAGATGTTAACTCTTTTTTTTTTTGCATTTTTGTGTGCAATAAAATAAACAAGAAAATAATTTGTAATATCTATTTTGTATTTATTTATACAAGGTGGCGCAAAAGTTGTCTGATATAGGTCTCAATTCGGTTGATTGGTTTCTTTATGGATGTTTGCATATTCTGGCGAGCAGCACTATCATACCAATTACAATATTGAACTCCAAATAAAATGGTCCCTAATTGGAAAAGCTGGTGCCGTCTATGTGCTAGAGAAGACTCTACCAACACCTATATCAATATTCACCTGAGAAACGAACTTGAATGTGCATATGAGGATGCAATAAACAATTATTTTTCAATCGACGTAAGACGTCCTGCTTGTGCTAAGGGATAATAATTTTAATTTTATGTTTGTTTTTTAGATAAATCTTGATGATTGGCCTCAAACCATCTGCACTCGATGTCATCAATTTGTGACTTACTTCATAAACTTTGTTCATAGAACATCCAAAGTTCAAACTATGTTTGCCGAACTCTTTAACAATCATGAACTTGATTTGAAGCAATTGAGAGCAAAATATGAACTCGATGAACATGGCTATGTTAAATTGAACATCAAAGAACCTAACATCGCAGAATTCGAGTTCATCGGTGAAGATATGGTAATTACCGAACTTATTAAAACCGAACACATTGACCAAGACGAATGTAATGTCTCGGACAAAGAATGGCAACCTGAAAAAGAGGATAACTCCTCCGATGATGATGAAAGCATCATGGAGGAAACGAAATGTGAAGAAAAAGAAGAAGATGAAGACAGTAAAGAAAGACCGAAAATCAAAAAACGAGGAAGACCCAGAAAAACACCCCAAACTTTCTCTTGTTCTTCGTGCGAAACACAATTCTATTCTCATCCAAAGTACGCACGTCACATGCAGCAAGAGCACGGAGTCACAGCCGAACCACTTCCTTATACCTGTTCGGAATGCAACAAATCCTTTTCTACGCAGAAGGCATGCAGCAAACATGAAATCACTCACCAGTCTGCCGAACAAAAACTTACTACCTGTCCATACTGTGAAAAGGAGTTCAAAAAAAATATACTTCGAGGTCACATTCGGGAAATGCATGTCGGAGAGAAACCATTTGCCTGTGACAGTTGTGGAAAGGGCTTCACCACATCTGGGAATCTCAAAGAACACAAACTGACACACTCTGAAGAAAGGCCTTTCAAATGCCGCTACTGTGAGAAGGGCTTCAAAAATAAATCACGATTAAAGGTTAGTATTCAGTTTATTTTTCCTTCATCTATTGCTGATTTCCCACTTTCTAGATTCACGAGGACACTCACAACGAGACCAATTACATCTGCACCTCGTGCGGATTGCAGCTAAACACACGAAAAACTCTCAAGATGCACATGCTTGTCCACTCGGACCAAAAGCGACACAAATGTGATTTTTGTGGAAACGAGTACAAACGTGCGAAAGCCTTGAAGAGTCACCTCATTTTGCATACAGGGCTGAAGCCCTACACGTGCAATTTCTGTGACAAGACCTTTGCTAATGGTTCGAACTGTCGAACTCACAAGAAAAAAGCTCATCCCATTGAATTGGCGGCAATGGAGGCAGCTGGAACAAAGATCATTAATCCAAACATTCCCAAATTGGAACAACTGCGAGCGGTGTAAGTCTTGAAGTAAAACAAAAATTGGATTCTCATGTAATATTAAGTTGTATAGAGAAGGAAATTTAATAAACCAGTCAACTGCATAATGCGTAGCCAAATTATAGGAGACTAACGGCCCACCTGACAACATGTTCTAACTTCTTTTTGTTACTTTAAATTTGAGACCAAGGAGAAATAAAAAAGCCTGGCTATGCGACGAGTCAATTTCAGCTTTTTCAACAACAAGTGGAACAGGGACTAACTTAAGGAAACAAAATTGTTAGCAATATATTCCCAGGTGGACGCGCTGCCTTTTGTATGCAATTTTATTTTAAGAAATGCCAGCATTTTCCCAATGATTCCTTGAAATAAAAATCATAAACAAAATAATTTGTTTTCTAAAAATAAATATGTTTTCATTTGATCATTGAATATTTTTGGGATTAGCAAACTATTGTTATACTCTACACTAAATAAGTAGTTCCCGCTCGAAAAATAAAATGTATGAATAAATTCATTTTTAAATTAAATTAATTAATTAAATCGATTTTTATTTAGCTTGTCTATAATCGGCTCTAGCGTGGTATCCGTCGTCGAAACGGAAAGTTCTCTAAATTCATACTAATCGGAGAGTGTTTGATCCTATGTATTACTTAAAGCGAACCTTCGTTTTCTTGTTATGCAGTGCATTTTGGATTGACATTTTTCACAGATTCATTCTAATATTTCTTTTTGATATCCGATCCAAGCAATCAAAGAAACAAGCACCAAATATTACGGGCTTCTGGTCAACTTAATAAAGGATAAGTCGTCGCATTGTTTTAGCATTCCTTTCCGAAGATGAACGAACACCTCTAGGGGTTGAACCTTCGAAGAGTGTGCGATGCAGAGAATTTGTTGAAAGATGATAGTGACGTCAGAGAAATGCCGAGATGGCTACTTGGGTGTATCTAATGAGCATATTATGGCATCTAAACCCATATGTCAAATAAACGCATGCATGCATTATATTTTTAGTTTTAATTATTATTCTAAAAAAAAAAAAAACTCAACGGAAACAACAAACTCAATCATTCAGTTCGTCGAGAGGTTTTCACTTATTCAACCAGGATCGCATTTTTGTACCAAGTGAATCAAAAATTTAAAGCGAATATGAAATAAATTTATTCGATTCATTTTTTCATAGAACCAGAGTCGACCGTTAGATCGCTTTAAATGAAAATTTGTGGGACACGGCTAATATAAATGGAAAGTTGCCTTTCCGCACATTCGATATGCGTTCGGGTGGGGTAGACTTTCAGTCATTGCGGTCTCATGTTAGCATTCGTCTTTTCCGATTGTTATTCTTTCTATCCTCTTCTTAATTTTCTTATTCTAGGTTATGGTTTTTTTTCTTTATATTTCATGTTCTTTATTGAGTCACATACGTAAATATTTTTTAAGAAATTTTCTTTTTTATTTTGCAAAATAATTAAAGCTCAGATATATTTTAAAAACTGTACAGCCTGACAAACTCTAATTCGGTAAATATTCTGTTTAAGTGCAAAAATAAAAATCAATTGTTGAGAAATACAAATATAGCTATTAAAAATGCTCCTATTACTAAAGGGAGATTCATTTAAATTTAATTTTTGCAAAAACAAAAAAAATCAATTTTATCAGATATTCATACAAAATAATAAGTGTGATTTTATTGAACAAAAGAATTAAAAATCTTCTGGTTGACGGCAAAAGCCAATGCTATATATTGTGAAATTTTGTAAAACATGATTTTTAATTCTTTTGTTCAATAAAATCACACTTACTACTACTACTACTACTACAAAATAATAACTCTCTTTACATTTAATTTTTAAATATTATATTCTGAAGTTTCAAATATTGACCCTATCTGCAGTTAATATGGTATATTCAAAGTTTCAATATTTGATGACGCATTTGAGGATTACTAGTGATAGGTATTCTGCTAGTAATTTTGGCTAAACTATGTTTACGCATATCCAAAGGAAAAAGTAAAGAGATGTGACATCACCTGATTTAGGGAGTCAATTCCCTGGTAAAAAAAAAAAAGTGAAATTAAAATGGGAACTTTAGAATAGACCATGTTAGGCGCAACTAACGTCAAAATTTGAAAGAAATATTCTTTAAAAAATAAATTTAAAGAATGCTTCTTTTCTAGGATAATAAAAATAACCCCATAAAATTGATTTTTTACCTCTAAAAGAATCACCCATTACTATCAGATGTTGAGAAAAAAAAATTGAACTTCAATCTTGACGTTTAATACTCTTTTTTTTTTTTGCATTTTTGTGTGCAATAAATAAACAAGAAAATAATTTATATGAGTATAATATGTTAATAGTGAAAAAATATTCATAACAAAATTCAAAAGTATAATTCTTCATCGAATAAAGAAAGTACCAGGATTTGCAATGGACTTTTCTAGGAAGAACTGATACTACAGGAAGGATTTCGTCTACTTCGTTAAGTCAACTTATTTTTTCAAAAATGGTCAATAACTGGAAAATGTGGTGCCGGCTGTGTGCCTATGAAGGCCCCAATAATATGGACATCAATCTATTTCCACCGCAATCTAATTTTACCGATGGATTAAACCAATTTTTCTCAATAAACGTAAGCCAATGCAAACTTTAAACCTTACATTTTTTAAATATCAAATAATTTGTTTTCTAAGATCTCAAATGCAAATGACTTGGGTAGTATGATCTGTTTTAATTGTCAAGAAACTTTGGAACGAATTATAGAATTTGGAAGTAAAGTCTCAAGAGTTCAAAAGATGTTTTTAGAATTATTAAATGATAAAGGTGAATTAGATGCTAAACAACTGAAAGTCCAATACAAACTTGATGATGAATTAGAAGAAAAGTCAGTTGGAATTACACAAATTGATAATTTGTATGAACCACAAATAAATTTATCGACCAATAGTACCGATCAAGCGATTGATTTGCTTAAAACAACCAACATAAAGATTGAAAACTCAGATGAAGACTATTCAAACAAGGTTGATTCAGAGAATTGGACTAATCAGCAAATACCTTTGCAAAATGAACATTCCATCGTCCACAAAGCTCCCAGGTGCGAACCATTTATAAAGGACCTTACAGAAAATGCGAGTGATTTTAAACAAAGTACGGACCAGAATCTACAAAACAATACCACCGCTGTCTGCTCAGTGTGTAAAAAGTTGTTTCGAAATCTAAATAGTATGAGGCGTCATTTAAAAAAACAACATGGACTGACAACAAGAATTCTTCGAAGTAAAGGTCCATTTATTTGTGAAGAATGTGGAAAAGTTTGCAAAACCCATGCAGCACTCGATGAACACAAACTAGTACATGTCGAGGACCGACCATTTAAATGTAGGATGTGTGAGAAGAGTTTCAAAAATAAACGAAGACTTCAGGTTAATTTAAATTTTTTGTCTATATTATGATCCTTCTATTTTGAAAATGATACAATTTAAATTTATGCATTATTATGTTTGTTGATTAAATAATAATAATTTTAATTATTATTTAGTTAATCTTTGATTTTTAAATTGACTTACATCTTTTTTCAAAATAAAGGCCTCACAAATAATCCAAATAAATTTATAATTTCTTTATAAATTTTAGTATCACGAGGATACACATAGTACAACATCTTACGTCTGTTCAATATGTGGAATTCGGTTAAACTCAAAAGCAACTCTCAACCAGCATATGCTTGTACACTCAAATCAAAAGCGCCACAAGTGTGATTATTGTGGCAATGAATACAAGCGGGCCAAAGCATTAAAAACTCATCTTATTCTACACACAGGACTTAAACCATATACTTGTGATTTTTGTGATCGGACCTTTGCCAATGGATCAAATTGTAGGAGTCATAAGAAAAAATCTCACCCCATTGAATTTGCAGCAATGGAAGCAGCTGGAAAAGTTAGTAGTTATACAAAAGTACCAGAATTGAAAGATTTACGAGCATCACTATTATCAAAAATGGAAATTCAAAACGATTAAAAATTCAACTTTGCTTCTTTTCGATTTCTTTTCAATAAGAATAAAATAAATTTAAATGTGGAAGTGAAAGTTTTCAATCAACATAAAACGAATAAGAATAGAATTTTGACTTAAAAAGGTTGCCTTTGAAATAAATTGCGAATTGATGTAGCCTTAGCCTTATAGTGAACCAATACTTTACATCAATTATTAATTCAACAAGTCCCATTAAATAGTACAATAGTGGTTCTTCATTTGTTTGTTCTATTTCAGTAGTGTATAAAATTTTAATTTAAAAAAACCTTACCTTGTTTTAAATATTTGTATAAAGATGTCTCTGCCAGCAAATCTCTTAAGTCGCCGCGCTTATTATTAAAATGTCTTCGTGTAAACAATATTTGTTTTTTGTGAGTTGGAATTTTGGGATTTTTGTTAAGTTTAATTTTATTAACCCTGCGTTTTATCGAATTTATAACTTTGAAGGGCTTTTGTCTTGAATTTTTATATCAAAGAGTTTAAGGATGTTGTGTTTTTAAATTGCACTTGTCTACAACTTTGCACTTTAGGTATTTTTTGTCTTTGCTAGGGTAACGTGGGTCTTTCTTGCCACCTAAGGCCTGTTTAGTCTAATTGAGACTTGTCACTAAAAATCCTATAAATAAGTCTTTGTTTCTTGAAATTTTAACTTTCCGGAGATGAGTTCTTGAAACACCATGATGCCTGTAAAACGAAGAAATTGATGAATTCTTAAAGATAGCTTTTTCTACGACTAATTACTTCACTGGGAAGTTTTTTGTTTTTAACTACAACTATGTCTTTTTTTTTGTTATTATATACAATAGGCAGTGTCTAAGAATACAAAATAATGTAAATAAAATTAAATTAAAGCAATAAATCTTAAAGCAATATTTGATTTTTTTTATTTAATATAACATGAAATATTTGCTTTGTTATAACAATAAAAATATTTAAAAAGAAATATTTTTATTACAATATGGCAGAAATGCTGTAATTGAATTTTAAAATTTTATTTTGTAAATGTTAACTATTAAGCTCACAGATTGATTACGTCTACATTCAAACTTTTGTACATAAAAGTCAATATATCAGTGGCTTCTTCAATACGTTTAGTTGTCGGTTTTCCGGCTCCATGACCTGCTTTGCTATAAACTCGAAGTAATATTGGTTTCTTTTGAATATCAGATTTTTTTACTGCCTCTTGTAATGCTGCAGCAAATTTCAACGAATGCAATGGACTTACGCGATCATCGTGATCAGCAGTTTGAATGAGAGTTGAGGGATATTCCTCATTTGCTGTTAGAATAAATACATTTAAATATTTAAATTTATTTATGATGTGAAGACAATATAACAATATTTTAATTCTTACCATTCTTCGGTGTATGAACATTGTGGAGCGGTGAATACTTCAACAGATTGTCAAAATGTTCCTTCTCCGATGGGTTACCATAGTCCGAACACCAAGCATGTCCGATTGTGAATTTATGGAACCTCAACATATCCATGACTCTAAAAAAAAAAAACATTCCCAATAAATAAAGTTTATTTAATTATCATTACAAGTTTAGCTCACCCAACTTGTGCAACAGCCGCTGCAAATAAATCCGGACGTTGATTTATACATGCACCAACCAATAGCCCTCCATTGGATCCACCTTGTATAACAATACGATCTTTGCTCGTATAATTATTTTTTATTAAATACTCCGCTGATGTTTGAAAATCATCAAATACATTTTGTTTATTTAACAAACGACCACTATTGTGCCATTTTTCTCCATACTCTCCACCTCCTCGAATATTTGGATAAGCCAGAACTCCATCGAACGTATCAATGAACATCAAACCAACAATACCAAATGAAGGTTGTATACTAATATTAAATCCTCCATATCCATAAAGAAGGCACGGGCGTGGTGTGACGGTTTCTTTATTTTTTCTTATGATAAACATTGGAATTTTTGTTCCATCTTTACTGGGATAGAATACTTGTTCGACTTTATAGTCGTTGCTATTGAAGCCCTCAAGATTCAGAGTTATTTCACGGAATAGCTTTGGTTCTTCATTGGGTTTAGCAAAATCAAATTGATAAATTTTTCCAGGTGTTAGAAATGATGTAAAACTGTAGAATATTTCTGAGTATTTCTTTTCACCGGAAATACTTCCAATTGTACCAATATCAATATTGAATGTACGTATCAGTTCACCGGTTTCAAGGGAATGCGCTTGAAGAACACTCTGAATTAATAGAACAAATAAATTAAAGATATTGATAAAATGTTAAAAAATAGAAGCATAAAAATAATAACGAACCTTTACATCCCGAATATACTCCAATAAAAGTTTATTCCCATCAACACACATTACTCTGTCTAAGACATCTTTTTCATGTTCCTTAATAACAACGAAAAAATAAGAATTAAACATGCCAAATTAAAAATTTAAATTGTTCTAAAATTACCGGTATCAATGTTGTCCAATTTTCTTCAGCTGGATTTTCCAAATCGATTGAAATAACTCGATAGTTTGGTGCATTTTTGTTTGTCCTTAAAAATACCCTTGAACCGGTGTTTGTAATAAACTAATAAAGAAATGTAAAAAGTTAAACAAAGTTGAGTACTATTTTTTACATATTTCTTCAAACCGTACATCATAATCTGATTCGAATTTAGTAACAATTTCATGAATTTCCAGTTTTGATTTTATTTCTCCAGCTTTTTCCAAATCGGCATAGTATACAATATTATCACGACAATCTTTTACAATCATAAGGAGAACATATTTTCCACAATCCGATACTTCCGATCCTCTAGATATATTAAGCGAAATATAAAGAAAAATGAAACCATTGAAATATTATTGTCACTCACATTCTCCATGAAGGTTGATCTGGAAATTCAACAACAAGTACGTCTTTTTCTTGTGGCTCACCAATTCGATGGTAGAATAGTTTTTGGTTTTCATTTTGTTGTGTCTCAGATCCATCAGTTTTTCCAGCTTGATCGGGATAGCGCTGTTTTTTTTTTTAAGTATTTTATTAAATTCTTTAAATGATAATAGATAAAAAACAATAAAATCCACTTACACCATAGAAAAATCCTTTATTATCTTTAGTCCAGGTTATGGAAGAAAATTTAACCTTTTCAAGAGTTTCATCAAAATCTTTACATGTTGCAACATTTCTGGTCTTTATTTTTATCCAATCTGAACCACTTTCACTTAGGCCATAAGCAAAATATTTACCATCATCTGAGAAAGAAGTTTGAGATAATGCAACTGTACCATCCGATGATAAAGCATTTGGATCCAAGAACACTTTTGGCTCACTAGACAAAGTTTCTTGCTGATAAAGGACACTATAATAACATATAAAGGATATTATATTTTAGTAATTCTCAGTGCCATAAATAGATATGTATATACATAATATAAAAACTAATGTTTGACTGCATAAGGCAAATAGAATCGAAAACTTTAGCAGAAAAGAGAAAAGTAAACTTTATATGAATCACTGGAATCACTCGGAAGCGTGGCAGGGATCAGCTAGTTATTTAATAAAAATCTATAAAATATAACAACGAAGTAGATTTATACATATGTACATAGTTGGTCAAATTTTTGAAAATATGTACTATGTACATATGTAGGTAATTAACTGAAAATATAAATTATTTTTATTTTGTTCCGCCGAAGGAAATCATTTGTGTTGCCCAGGTCCTAAAAATAAATTGTTTTGATAATGAGTGATTAACGCCCGAAATAGTTTGATAAATTTTCCGTTAACCTAAAACAATTTATATTAAAATGAAAGGAGTTTTTGTGAGATAACACACTCAGGCTGAAAAAGGTTTCGCATCAGCCTTCAATATTGTTATTTTTTTGCAAAATAATAATAAAAAAAAATTGAGTCGTTTTGTATGTAGGTACAATACTTTTATATATAGAAAAAATTATTAATGCTAAAGACCGCAACAAATCAAATTTAAATAAACAATGGGAAACCAGTGATAAAGGTACGTACGTGGACAGAGACAAAACAACTCTCCCATATATTTAACTTGTAAGCAAAATTAAATTATATACCTACCTACCTAACAATAATTCACAATTTACCTTTGATTTTGGAGTCCAGAATTTTTATAAAAATAATAAAAATCTCCGTGTTTAGCTGGAATTCCGTACTTTGGATAATTCCAAAGTTTTGTCAACTTTGTGTTTATCTTATTCCATTGTTCGCAATTTTCCAAAAAAGGTTGACTGATCTTGTTCTGCGCATCGACGTATGCTTGAGTTTCTGGTGCATCGGGGTCTTCTAACCAACGATATACATCTTTTACCTTAAATTATTTATTTTTTCCTATTGAAAGTACAATAACATTTAATTTTTTTTGTTTGCCATCTTACTTTTGTTCCATAAAAATCTTCTTCAATTGTTTCGTCTTTGCGGGCCTCGGGATAGTCAAAAGATTGATTAGCTACCATAGTGTTAGCGAGAATTGCCTGTGATTTCTGACTGGTAGCTGATGATAGTGTTTAGGTTACAAATAAAATTTTAAGTTATTATTAATTTATGTACTTACAATAATTAAGAACAAAATTTCGATTAATTAAAAAAGCTAAGTTATTTCGCTTCAATCCGCTATGTGCAGTTCCAATCAGACGAAGTGATGCAGCACGAATAGCAATAATGGATTTCATCTTTAGCATTTAAATGAGAGTGACTGAGCTGGCAACATATTTTGTCCAAATTGTCATTTTATGTCAGATGACCTCAATAAGTGATGCCAAGAACACTATTTAGATTTCGCGAAAAAAGAAGAAGTAGATTTACAATTGGGGTTTTTCTTTTTTAACCCCGAAAGGCCGAACGGGACACTGATCTTAAAAAAAAGAACTGTGTTACTTTTTTAACTGAGCTCTCAACTTGCATTTCTTTTTTAGCTTAGAGCTAGATCGGAGCTCGTTCGATAAGTTCGGAGCAGATCGAACAAAAAGCTGAGCGCGGACAACTTCACACAATTTTCATGTAATTTGAGAGTTCAGTGCTCAATCATTGTGTTTCTCAAATAGATCGGAGCGCCCAGGTCACATTCGGTACGGAGTGGGCTCAGGCCCCGCTCTGTGCTACATTCGTGGTTAAAAAAAAAAAACGCCTAATGGAATGTATCTGCAGCGCGATTCCACATCGCCAAGAAGAAAGAGTTGAAAAATCCAATATCATTCTAGAAATACATCTTGTAGCAAAACTATGTATAAAAATGTGATACAAAATATTCTTTTAAAATAAATTGTATTTCTCAGCGTAAATACCTTATTTATGTGTGCAGATGCATTTGAAAAATCATGATCAAGATGTACAGTGTTTCATTTTGGTTATGATACTTTTTTATATTTATTTATACATTTATTTATATAATTGTACCTACCCTCTTTCCATAAAAATAAATTGCAAATCAAAATTTACAAACTTTTCCGTAAGAAAAACGTGTGCGGAGAAACAAAAAAGTGAAAAAAAACAGCGAATATCAAAACAATTATTAAAAAAAAAAAACACTACCGACAAGCGAACACTCAAAACCAATACAAAAACGGTAAAATATGTTGGGAAAAAGTATCAGTGGTCAATATAATTTTTTTATATTCACCACTGATTTTTTTCAACAGGTTTGGATCACAGTTCTATAATAAAATTTTAAACGTCGAAAAAATTATGTTTTCCCAAGAAGTACATGCATTTTTTTTTGGGGAGGAACTGTATACTAGGCTTAATGGAAAAGCCGTTTTCATTTTTGAAATAATTAAGGGTATTCTTGCAACGTATTCATGCGGTTTTGACAGTTCGTTTACGACATCGTAAACTTTCCGACGTTTATCACATTTAAGATGGTTTTCCGACGTTGTATGAAACGTTGTAAAGTTGTCTTTAACGTGGTAAACTGTGTAAACTTTGCGTTTACAACGACTTTACGCCATTGCATGATTACCCCTATTATTAAGTATCCGCCTGCAAAATAAAATCATTTTGGTATCATTTTTTGTTTTCTTTATTTTCTTATCTCCCTCTTATACATTCCTTGTTTATTTTCGCATAAATTCCGCCTTATATACCAAATGTCAAAAAAAGGAAAAAACAACAAAAATATTCACTCGTGGTTTATGTGTGTTATCGATATGTCTTGTCTACCTGCATATAAGGCAAAAGTAATTGAATATCATCAACGTGCACAGAAATTGCATTTTTTCGTCAATAAAATTTGAAGAAAAAAAAGATTAATATTTCTTTTGATGCGACGAAAAATACTAATTCTATTCCAAAAAGGTAGATTTTGTTTTACTCTTATTTGTATTATTTGAGCTGTCTTGATAACAAAACTCCCCGTTAGGTAATTTAAAAAATAAAAACCAATCATGTCGACACGACGGCCTAGAATCAAGGCCTCTGCCAACTTGGCTTTAGCTTCGAAACGTAAACCTAAAAACATCACGGAGACAGCGCCCAAAGAGAAGCTGACTGATACCAAAACTAAGTCTGGTGAAGTGAAATTGGAACATCATTTGTCAGGCGACACTTTACGAGAAACAACTTCAGATGAAAGTCTTAAAACTCAAGAGAGTGTAAATAATGTAAGTCAGCTCATTGAAACTGAAGAGATTGCTACTAAAAGTCAGTTCCTTGACACAACACCTTCGCCCGAAATTTCAGTTACTGTCCAACCTACTACTCTCCCAGAGGATCTAATCATTGCCAACGGCGATGAACCCATACAACCAACACCATCGCCCTTAATTCTAGAGACCGTAACACCAACTGATCCCAATCAATACTCGTCCTCGTTTCCAACTTCAGATACTGCACCAGAACTTTCGATTCTGGAAAGTCCAGATATCATTCATAACTCATCTGGGAAAACTTTACAAAGCTTCGAAGATGCCTTTAAATATCCTTTTAATCCAGACTACAAACGTCCTTCGGCAATTATACCGGTTGTCGAAGATAATACAGCTTCTGACTTGGAAGACAATATTCTTCACATGGACTTGCAGAAGTCTCCCGGGTTCCCAATGTCCCCGACCAAATCTCGACAAAGAATACGACCAACACCGATTTTTGGTCAACGACGTAATAGTTTCGTAGGAACCAGTCCTTCGCCACACACAGAGGATGAGTCAACCGGAACAACACGCCAGAGGAGCTCGAACAGTACCTCATCGGATATATCAGGAAATTTCCTAATGAGGAAACTAGCAGCCGGAAATTTGGGACGAATACGTACCGAGTCAGGTTGCTCTACATTGTCCGAGTCACGAGGATCTTCACGAAAAAATCCCAACGATGAACAGAACAAATCATTGAAGAAAGAGTTTCAAATGCGTTTCAACGGTGGAGTTCCAGACAAATCAACATTGAAAATGTTTGATCTCATTTACTACAACCCTTCTACTAATCCTATGGAAAAAAAGCCAACTGGAGCAACGCAAGTTACTGAAAAATCTTCCGATGAAGTAACTGGATCAGAACCAAAAGCTACTGTAACTGAATCTGCAATTCCAGTGCCACAATTGAAACTTGGTTCGAACGGAGAGCTTATGATTGATGAAATGAGTTTGGAAATTGAGACAACAGCTGAAGTGGAAGCAAGGAAAGTTCTAGCCAATACTAGCCTGATATATCACGACGAAAATACTGGTGGTGAGGGTTTCTATAAGAGAACCAAACGCACAAAAGATTGGCCACCCGATGAGACAATAAAATTTTATAGATGTCTCCAGACTGTGGGAACAGACTTCTCTTTAATGTTAACTCTATTTCCGAATCGTACAAGACGAGATCTTAAACTTAAATTTAAGAAAGAAGAACGTTGTAATTTGAATTTAATTAACAAAGCTCTACTGTATCCGGGGACATTTAATATTGAAGATTTGAAGGAGCAACTGGATGCTGAAGACAGAGAACGGCTTGAACAAGAACGATTATGGAAGGAAATCAAGGCAAAAGAGGCTAAGAAAACAAAAAAGGTAATTTTAATTTGTTCTAATATCTTCATCAAAGTGCTAAGATTTTAAAGGTGTATTAAATTTATTTTAATGCCTTTCGACTTTGCCCTTGTTTCGAATGCCCTCCAGGTCATTTATACTAGAACTATTGATAACTTCATCACATTGTTAATTGAAATTTCTAACAATTTGTTGTTAAAACAGGAGTTTGCTTAGAATCATTAATTTTTGCAATCGCATCATACAACTTTGGTCTATTAATTAGACCTGTAACCATTCCCGAAATCTAAAATATATTTTTCAAGAAATTAGAAGCGATGCCTTAGAAAATGTCCATTGAATACAACCTGAAAAAATTGGATTGATAATTTTGTCTCGTCTACTATTAAAACTTTTACAAATAAAATAACCCTTTTTTATTTTCGAATTCATGAATCTTTATTTTAAAATAGATAGGTAGCTTATAGTAAATCAAATACGAGTAATATTTTCTTATAAACCTCCACGTCCTCTTCCTGCTGACGGAGCGCCGCCTTGCCAAGAACCACGACCAGACGGCGGAGCACCTCTCCCGCCGACTCCTCCACGACCTCTGCCTCTAGCTAAAATTATTTAAAAGAAAAACTTAGTTAACCAAATTCCATCTTTAAAATATAATTTAAACTCACATATACCTTGGGCCCGGAGTATAGCAGACTTGCCTCTCCCGGCCGTCCCTCCTTTGCCAGATTGTTTTTTAAACATTGGTGCATTCTTCAACATGTCGGGCAGAATTAAAAATCGAATTTTTGATCCACGTATGTAAACGTTTTCCAAATTTGTTGTGCGCCCATCACGATAGGTGACTGTTATTTGGGTAAGTTGACAATTCATGTTATCCTCAGCTTCGATCAGCTTTCCTCTGTATACTTCGCCGGTGATTGTTTCACATGTAACAATGTGCCCTTCTGCTTCGTGCAAAACTTTAATTGGTACTCCGATAGACATATTTATTTAGTTAATTAATATTTTGTTGCAATATTAATTGTTTTTTATCCAAAATGTGTTTTTGTATTTTAATTTATAAACTAAAATATGGCTATTGCGAGGGAATATTAAAGAAGCTCACAAATCCACATCGAAAATGAGGCGGAATGACAGAAAAGAAAGCGAAGTGACAGAACGCCATCTTTTTTACATTTTTCTTTGTGATTTCATTTTGTTTTGTGACACTTTTAGGTGATGCCAGTACTATTATTTCTTGATTGCTTTTAACTTTTGCCGAATTCCTTTTAACAAAAAAATCGACTTTTTTCTAAATCGATTAAAAGATATTAAAAAATTACCTACAAAATTTTTGACTTAAAGATTTACAACCCATGGCTTTAATACGCCCAAAACAATGTATTAAGTGTTTTTATATTTCTTTTTCTCTTCAGACTTTAAATACTTCCAGCAAAACATCACGTATTTTAGCGTCCGGTGATGAAGCATACCAAAATGAAAACATAACCAAGGCGAAACTTTCCAAACGATCAGCTGGTAAAAATCAAACAAAAGACTCCGAACCAAAAGAAAAAAGAAAAAGAAAGAACAAAAAATCAGTTGAAGATGTGAAAACAGAAATAGATGATGAATTAGATGAGTTGTTGGGCGGATCTGAAGTAGATACAGTAGATTCTTTTGCTGAAAGCGATGGCTTAAATGAAGCATCAATAAATCTTATTCTCAACGAATTGGCCAATGGAACTTTAGCCTTAGTAAGCAGTGAAGATTTAACCAATCCAAATAAGACAACCGTCAATGAAATATACATCATGTGTAAAGAAACAAAGAAATTAAGTGACAAACCACTGGATCTCCCCGAGGAAATTGTCGATGCAATTAAAGCAGCCATAACAAGCTGAAGTAAAAAAATTGCTATTGTTATTGTTGTTTTCGCCATAAGCTCAAACTGCGCTTGCATTTAAAAATTGTTTTTGTTATACAAATATTTATAATTTTATTAATAATTATATCATGGAGATTAAAAAAATATAGGTATTTAAATTTTTAAGTCTAGCTACGATTGTGGCGATTGCCATCGCCTCTTCGCACTACATCCTTGTACTCATCCATTCCACGCTGTCGCTGTAAATACTCTGGGTCGTCATTCTCCTCAAGAATCTCATTGGCTGCCTTTTCCTCGTCTTCTTTGTCATCTGGGTTAGCCGTCCTGGCCAGATGCTGTTGTTTATTCATTTCCTGAACTTGTTCTTCATTGGGAAAGATGCCCTCATGAACACGTTGATGATAGAACTCTCCAACAGTCATCACTGGCAAACTTGGATATCCCATTCCAAAGACTGCTTTTTGCGTGTTATCCCTAGTGATGATAAAAGGTTTCATTGGTGGCCGGGGTGGAGCTTTTGCTTTTGTTTTCTTAGATGGACCGCTTGCAATGTGTGCTGCTCGCATTTTTACCATTTGCTTCTCCAGCTTTAAGCTGTCTAGCTCTTCATTGGATTCGATAATGCTGCGGTTGATAAATTTTATGAAGAAATCACGTTTAATTTCATCATCGATGGTTTCATTGCGTACTGCATGGTGGAGCAATTTGATTTGTTCGTCAAGTTCCTTTTTCTTTCGAAACTGCGCGATTTTATCGTTTCTGGAATGGGCGGCACGGAGAAGACTTGCCAGTTCGTCTTGTCCACTACTGCTGCTGCCATTTGCCACTGTATCATCGCTATCTGTTTTTTTAGGTGCTTCCGTTAGTTCATATTCGGAGCATCGTTGTAGAAAATCACTAGGAATGTTTTAAAGTTCATTACTTGTACTTACAGTTCCGATCCAAGATCAACAAACTCACTTATAGTATATTTCCGCCAAATCGAGAAGTCTACCTCGATCAGAATCGCTCAATTTGGTGGATAATTTGGCCAAGAAAAACGGAAGCAGGAGATATTGTAGATGTTCGGTGGGAACTTCATCGATAAGTTCATTTGGACTAAACATTGCTATTTGATTGACAATCTTTGTGCTTTCTTCAAACGATGCAATGGAATCTTTAACTTTTTGCTGCAATCAAAAAAATATTTTAAAATCAAACAAGGGTGGCTGATAAATTAAAAGTTTACTTGGTATTCATCACTTGAAAATGGTAAATATGTTTTCTCCAATTCTTCATATAAATCCCAACCATCTAAAAATATTTCATTGAGTTTTTTATCTTCGGAATTTGTAGATTCTGCCATTGTTTTTATAGTTTTTATTTGCGATTTGAGAAAAAGATCTGGGTACGAATTTATGAAACTGGATGACAGTTTAGAGAAAAGTTTTTTGATATTTGGCTTGTTCTTTTAAGATCTGTTCATGCTATTGAAAGCTGAAAGATCTGCGATTTGAGGCATATTTCACAAATAATACAATAGGTACGTTCAAGGAGGCTGTTCGGAACAGTTTCAAACATTTTAGAACAGAAAAGAGTTTTCGCTGTTCAATGAGAAATTTTCTGTTCTTACTTTTTCTGTATTGCTGTTCTGAGTCTGTTTGAAACAGGATTTTCTGGAATTTGGTTTTAAGGTAGAACAAGTTAGAACAGATTTGTGAAAACTGTCAGAATCAACTTTTTTCAATGAAAATACCTAGTTTTTTTATAGGTTTTTTCCGAAATTTCGCCTAAATCTAATAAAATTGTATTTTAATCATTTCTGATTTATTATAATGAAATAATTCAATTTTTAAGACTTATATTTGTGAATCTGAAGCCAGCATACAAGCACGGAATAAACGGAAATATTATTGTTGTTTTTTACTGAAGGCTATTTTCCTGTTCTAGCTTGTTCTGACATTTTTTCCGAATCTGTGCTGTTGTTACTTTTTCCGCACTTAATAAAACTAATTACAAAAGGCAAACGCATTAGGCGTGTTCCTTCTGGCTGCAGTTATCTAAAAAATTCTACTCTGTGTTCAAAGTAGTAGTTTAAAGCACTTCAATTATAATTTAGTAACAAAATGAATCCACGCAACAAAGCAACACCATCATCTAAAATAAAAAACAAAAACTACGTCTAAATTGAGGTTATACCTCTTCTTAAAGCGTTCCATTCATCATCTACTGGAAAGTACTTAAAATTACTTTGCAAGGCCAGAAGAAATTGTTAATTAATAAAAATAGGAAAGTATTTTGTTCCAGCAAATATGAGTTAACCATCAATTTGCTTTTGTACATTTTATTACTAACATAAAATAACATGATGTCGAATAGAGTTCTTCATTGTATGAAAACTCGATTTACAATTATGTACTGCTTGAGTTACTGGGGTGAGCAACGTAATGTGGCCTAGTGGGCGGTAAACCTTAATAAACACGCGGGTTTGTTGCGTCTATTGTGTTCAAGCAGTAAAATGTCAAAATTCATCTTCAACCACCATCAACTTCACATCATAGAACCAAAAAAAAAATATTTTCTGCAGGCACCATTTTTCCCTACCTAAAGAGGCGTCACTTTGCTAGGCGGTAAATATTTCTTTTAATTTACTAATAAATTTTCTATGTTTAATATTATAACTAAATGTTTGCCATAAAATATCTCCCTTTAAAGATTTCATCAAAAATTCATACTCAAAAACAAAATGAGCGTGGAAGAAGAAGTATTTAAAATTCAAAAGAAAATGAGTAAAATCACATCGAATGATGATGGTTCGGTAAGTAGCGTGAAAAGTGATATTAAATAAATTCTAAAATAATTTACCTAATCTCAAAAAATAGGTAAATTCCTATAAAATCATTTGCCTCTAAACTTTGTTTACAAATTGAATGTGTTTTGAACTTCCTTCTATATTTGGATTTGTTTTCAGGGGCAAGAACAGGCTTTAGATTTGTTAAAAGCTCTACAACAACTCAGTATCAATTTGGAAATCCTAACAAAAACTCGCATCGGAATGACAGTCAATGAATTACGTAAAAGCAGCAAGGACGAAGAAGTAATCAGTCTTGCAAAGACTCTGATCAAGAATTGGAAACGATTCCTGGCCAATACCACATCCTCTAAAGACTCAAACTCCAATTCGAATAACAAATCCTCATCGAAATCGTCATCCAGTGGAACCGCAGGAAGCTCTAGCAGCAGCAAAAAAAATGACAAAAAGAAAGAAGAACCCAAGAAGGTAGAGGTGGAGAAACCCAAAGTGTCACAGTCGGCATTCCCGAGTTCTTCGGGAACGTTGACCGATGCGGTACGACTTAAGTGCAGAGAAATGCTTGCTAATGCCTTAAAGGTCGATCCCACTCCCGAGGGATGTCCTGAACCTGAAGAACTGGCCGAGGAGCTGGAAGAAGCCATCTACGCCGAGTTTCGTAATACAGACATGAAGTATAAGAACCGTGTCCGGTCTCGCGTAGCCAACTTAAAAGACGCCAAAAATCCCACCTTACGTAGCAATTTCTTGTGTGGCGCCGTCACAGCTCAACAACTAGCCAAAATGACACCCGAGGAAATGGCTAGCGATGAAATGAAGAAAATCCGAGAGAAGTTTGTGAAGGAAGCCATAAACGATGCTCAATTGGCAACGGTGCAAGGAACTAAAACAGATCTCCTCAAATGCGGTAAATGCAAGAAGAAGAATTGTACCTACAATCAACTGCAAACGAGAAGTGCAGATGAACCTATGACCACTTTCGTAATGTGTAACGAGTGTGGCAATCGATGGAAGTTTTGTTAAATTAAAAAAAAAAAAGAAACAAACAGAAAAACAAAGAATCGTTGACTTATTGACACTCACTGCTGTTTTCTATTTTAAATTAAGTTAGCAGTGCGCTCAGGTTCTTGAAACATTAGGAGAAAAAACATGTAATTGTTTAACATCAATGTATAGTTGTTTTGTATATACATTGAAACACAATTACAATTTATGAAAAAAATTAAATTAAAAAGTCACTAAAGAAGTTTAACAATAAAAAAAAAATAAATTAACTGAGCAACTGAAATAACGTAGATGAACATTTTTTTATGACCTAAAAAAAATAATTGTTTTAAACGATGAGTGTATGATTTTATTATAAATAAATAATAAATAAAAAAATTCTATTGATAAGTTAAAAAAAAATGGTTTATAAGCTGAGAAGATGAAAAAACATTTTTAAGTTTCATCATTTGCTAAAATTGCATTATGCAAAGAAATCTTAATAAAAACATACATAACTGCTTTTAAAAAAGAACATAGGTAGGATTTTGAATCAAATCGTTTTCAAATCTATCACCCTAAAGATCATTTGACACAAACCTGGCGATCGTTCCGTTAGCCATCACCAGTTATCTGATTTCTCAAGAAAATTCGTATTCTTTCACACAAACCCAGCAGCCAGCAATCAAGGTACGTATGTATGTATGTGTTTTTTTTTAGCTCTACGATAGCTACTCACAAACAATAGCGAATATTTTTGACAAAAAAGTATTACATTTTTAACTGAGATATACTGCATGCGAAATATTTGTAAAAAAAAGCAAAACAAAAATAAGCTCGTATCGATCTTTGCGAACCACATCTGCATGCAAGGACAGGCTCTTTTTCAAGACGCGGAGTTTTTGAATGGAAAACCCCATTACAATAATATAGGTAAAATAAATTAATAATTGTTTAAACAGTCAAACAATAACACCGACATAATTTTCAGTTGCTAGTTTGCAAATTTGTTGTTCAAATTCTGAAGAAAATAATTACTAGGTGCGTTCCTTTACTTTGAAACTCGTGATTTTCTGCCCAAAACAACACAAGTCTGTCAGAGTTTATATAAAAACAAATGGTCGCATTTATTAGATTTTTATCTACTTACATAGACACTGTCTAACTATTTTCAAATTGGTGGAAATATGCTTTATTTAATAAAAATAAATATCACATTATTCACGGTTAAGACAATCTACTCTTGTGTCTAAGTTAGGCAGCTATAAGACAAGAACAAATAAGGTTTTTGAAAACATTTTCCAAAGTTGGACAGTTGTCTAAAGTTAGACAACGTTTATAAATAAGACCAAAAATGTGTAGTTTTAGACAGAAGATCACAGTGTTCAAAACTAAAGGAACGCACATACTAATATAATAATAAACTGAATTATTTTGAAATTAATCGTTTACTTTATCAAGCGCATTTTTCTCTTCTAAAAGTATTATGAAGATTTTTTTTAAATATCGACACTTAAACGAAATTACATGAATACAACGATAAAATAATAATTTATTTTAAATCGTTTTCCATTCCCCACGAAAAAAAAAATTATTTTTAAACTGAAATTTAAATTTACCTTTTTTTTTCTATGTGTTTTGACAGAAAATTTGTTAGAAATTAAACAATCTACCATTTTTGCGAGGCCCGCATTATTAAAAAAAATGTTGAGACTACAGTTTTGATTTTTCTGCAAGTATTTTCCAAAGCTAAATCACAAAACCACTTTTAAAGATAAACGCTAAATTGAAATTAAATTTTAAGGTAATTGAAACATGTTTTGAATATTATTTTGTTTACGGTTAAATAGCAGGTTCCTTTTTTTTAGATACACTACTTCAAGTATTATATTGGATTAACATGAACTCTAGTATTGAAGTTTGAATATATCGGTTCATCTTCATCCTTTGGTATGAACTATGAAGACAATTGCAGAAAAACAGGTTAATTTTTTACTTATTTTTCATATTTCGATATATGTAGATAAAAATAGATAGACTGCCTATATATTAACTCGTAGGTTAAAATTTAAATATTTAATTTTTAACTAGTTACATATATCTATCAATTTTTTAAAAGATAACTAGAATTAAATAATTTATTAGATTTTTTGATTATTTTATAATGTATTTATTTATAAATTAGGTTAATTCATTTTGTCTATTATACGAAAGATTTCATGCAACTACCACGGTTCTTGTCAGGTACCAAGCAATAGTTAGTAATATAATAGACTTCAATCATGTTAATCGCTACTCCACTCTACCGGCTTAAAGAAAAAGCTTCTTACAAATATGATCATAATAATGCTTGAAAGCTTTAACTAATATACATACATAGGTATAGTGTATGTGTTTCTACAACACACAATAATTTACCACGAGGTTTATAAAAACTCCGTACAAAGGAGTTTGTTTCAACATTTTAACTTTGTCGCTTGAAATAAGAACATTAAAAAAAGGTATTAAATAAGTTAATCAATTATTTTTGTGTGTGAGAAATATTATTTATTATTATTGTTTTAATAGTGACTAAGATGTGATATTTAAAATACCAAAGAGCATAAACGTTAAAAAGTCTTCTTTTATGACTGAATTGGTTTAGCTGCGAATAAATAAATAAAAAAAAAACTATGGAGATACTACCTTTTCAGTGCAGTTTTTAACATTTATCAACAAATAAACATAAACTTAAGCCTATGAGTATTGAAAAGTCTGAAAGTGAATTTTCTCTTGTTATTTGATGAAAAAAGAAATCCAAACTTTAGTCTTATTTAAGGACAGCCAATATATTGTTTCTGTGAATATTATTCTAAAGCAAAATAATTTAATTGTTAAGTTTTCAAAAAAAAAAAAAAATACCACACTTAATTTTATTAAGTTCATATTACTTTTAATCTTAGTTCATAATATTTAGTTCAACGTGAACGATCTGCCTAAAAAAATTGTTCATTTGATAAAAAGAAGTCAGAAGTTAGAATATAAAGTTCATTAAAGTGCACTCTTGGAAACGATTGGATTTAATTAAATTACAAGTACAATGTAATTCGATCAAATTTAATAACACTTGTTATTGGCAGTGTGGTGTAGCCTATTTTGACTTTGTTAAGTGCAGAAAATCTTATTTGTTATCAATAGACTCGAAATGAACAACAAGCTGAATATTATTGGTACAAAAAAAGGAATAGGCCACTGAATAAAGATCTTTTCAATTTGACACGATAGTCTTTTTAAACAAGTTTTTCCTTAACGGCGGTAATGATTTCAATCTGACCTCTAGGGAGTTATCTAAAATCTAAGTTTTCAGATGTACAATTTGATGTGGTGTACCTGCAGATTTAAAAAAAAATAATTAAAATAGTCCAACTGTCATAGCGCTGATTAGACCTCGATCAGAGGAGTAATGTTCTATACACATTTTGTATGTTGTATATTTTCTAACGACATATATTATATGTTATGTATAAGAACAAGAGCAGAATGTTGACGCATTTTTTATTAATTATTGCGGAAACCAACTATTACGCCATTAATTATAGGTACATTATATTATAATTGATACTGCAAAAAGGCGTATGTGAAAAATTTCGCTTGTTGGCATTTTAATTTATTTGTAATTAATGTCAGCTGATCTAAGATTCAAAACTCTATAAGTGGAAAAACTGCCAATTTTTTGTGTCTTATGATATCCAAACATACAAAATAAAAAAAAAAAAACATTCAAAAGAAAATTTTAGTTTTTAATCAATTTTCAAATAATATCAAATTCAAAGTTTTCTTTTTTCGCAAATAATAAAACTAAAATAACAATATTAATCCTCGAAGAAGTATACACATATAATATGAACTTAAAGTTAGATGAATCATATTTTCTGAATTCACTACATTTATAAAAAAAAACAATGAATTTACCGTTAAAAAAAGCAATTAATTATAAAAAGCAAAACCACAGACCATAAATTGTTATTTAATTTCTCTAAAAAAAAAAAATTGACAATAAATAATCATTACTTGGTAGTCATCACAAGCAGTTCCTTTTAAACTCGAAATTAATTTCTGCTAAACAGAAGTTTAAACTGATGGCGCTGTATCTTTTGTTTTTGTTTGTAATTATCTTAAAAATTAAAAACTATAATTGCAAATATCCAAAACTAATTTAAGAATACATAATATTATGTTTTAACGAGGGCAGTTTGTTGTCTCAGCTTTTACTTATTATTTCGGTAACCACCTATAACCTCATTAATCATATATTATAAATTTTATTAAAACTCAAATTACTTTTAGCATTACCACACAAAAATTTAGGCGTTTCGTCCCGGCGATCTCACTTGGACTCATCAGTTGACTAGTGAGGACCTTGTCAATACGCAAAAAAACCTTCTTATAAACAATGCCAGGCCACGGGCAAAAAACAAAAACAAAAACTTCCAATTTAATGACTAGGAATTCTAGTCTTGTTGGATATAGTTCACACTAGATATTCGTCATGAAATCTATGTTAGATGGACTGAACTTAACAAAAATTGCGTATTGACAAGGTCCTCACTAGTCAACTGATGAGTCCAAGTGAGATCGCCGGGACGAAACGCCTAAATTTTTGTGTGGACTAAAGGCCGTAAAAAGCTATTTTGAATCAATAATTCAACAAGTCCAATTAAATAGTGCTAAGTCTTCTACTTGGCTGATGTATTTCAGTAGTATATAGAGTTTGTATTATTAAAAAAAAAAAAACCTTCTTTTAGCATTACCTTTAAACAAGGTAAAAGTTAAAATATTTTAAATTAATCAACAAAATATATTAAATTTAACCAGTTTTCTATTTGCGAATTACAAAACCAAAATAACAATATTCATCCTCGAAAAAGCATACATAAATATAGATAATATTATGTACCTACTTAAAGGTAGGTAAATCATACTACCTGAATTCACACTTATAAATAATCACAACAACGAATTAATCATTCAAATAACAAATAAAAATAAATATAAATATAAATATAAATATAAACAGCAAAACCATAGGCCATCAATTGTTATAATCTCTAAATCAGGTTTTTAGACAAAAGAAAAAAAAATTTCCATCACACTTGGTACACTCAACACAAAAGCCGTTCCTTTAAATCTTTAAATTCAATTCTACTCAAAATAAACTCAGTCTGATGGCGGTTTATCTTTTGTATCTATTTTTTTTTTTTAACGATTATTAATGCTGTTTGAATTGTGACAAGAAGCTTGAATAATATGAATATAGTATTATTTCAGTATTTCAATCCATCCACCTACCATTTTTAAACTTTAACCATAAAACAAAATCAGTTGGTACAAGTTTGGCTTAAATCCATAAGATTTTCAACAACTTCCACTCCAAACTCTGCACAAGCACGACCTACATAGAGTGGTTGATTTTGGTAGGTTGGTAGAGTTTGTTGGATAAAGTCATTCTTTGTCAGCATTTCAGGGTTTCCAGGTTCACGAGTACTTTCAAGCACGCTAATGTACCAACCAACATACATACATAAATACATCTGTACATTTCGATCAAATAGAAAAAAAAAAAAACCAATAGGCATAAGTTGAAAGCCTTGAATCCAACAAACTCAAATGTTGGTTTTTTTTTTAATGTTTTTTGTTAACATAATAACATTTAATACTTTGAAACTTTGTTGTTAGAACAGTAATTATATGAAAGCTTTGTTTATGATTTAAAGTTTAAACTTTGCTTTCCGGTTTGAATTTAAATCGCGACGTTGGTCTGTTATAGATATGTTTTTGGTTAAGAAATGACGACAGTATAGATTTTTTTAATTAATAAATTGTAATGCTAATGAATTGGCAGAAAAGCAAAAATGTTGTGTGAAAATAAAAGTGCATGTCTGGTTGGCCTTGGGGTAGACCGTAGGCACACTTTTCACAACAGGTATTTAATGCACGATTGATTTAGCGGTGTTTGGCGGTTTTTCCTTATTAAAGCATTATACATTATGTTATTTGAATTGAGATTTTTTTTTTTTTTTTTTTTTTTATAACCTTAGTTCTTATCTGTGAATTTATGTATAAGCCCATACTATAATTAATAGTTAATAAAATTGCTTTTCTTAACAAAGAGTGTCTGTATAATGCAACTCATGTATATTTTATTCAAAAATTTCTTTAGATATTGAGAAATAATTTAAATAAAATTACATATAAATAATGAGCCTAAATAAGAGAATCTATTTGTTAACTAAATATTCAATTATTTATTAATTAAATAGAATCTTTTATTTAGGGTCTTTATTGATATGTAATTTTATTTAAATTATTTCTTTGAAATATATCTTAATCTCAAATATTTACTCTTTTTTTATTTCCATCTAAAAGGACCACAAATGAAAGGCTGAATCGATTTTTTGCTTTAAATTTTGATAAATAGGATTTTATGTCGTGGGAATTTTTTTAAGCCCTGATAACAATTTTAAATAGTACATATCCTCATTTATTATATGTCCGGTTATTGACCTTGAAAACAAATATCTCTAGGAAATTCAAGTAGTATTGCATAGCAGCATTTTTCAAAATTGTTTTTTTTTTTTATAAAAAAAAAATCAATTTCTTTTAGTATTTTTTTATAAATCATTTCCTTCAACTTCAACTTTATTGCATTGAACCAAACGAACAAGTTCGTGCGATTTAGTAGTGAATTTTATGTCATTCCAATGCCATCAATTGCAATTCGCTAAGTGCTTTGCTTCCGAACAGTAATCTGCAATTATGAAAGTAGGTAACATAAGTACTGTTCCTATTATTTAAGCTCTGCTTTAAAAATTAAAATGTATAACTCATAAATATTATTCATATCCGATACCTTATAGAGTCTTTGACTTCTTAACGACAAGGTTTGTCATTTAAACTTAAAAAAAAAACAGGTTTCACAGGTCATAACAAAATTGACATAAATCAAATCTAGTCACGACATTATTGGAAACAAAACCAGTTAAAATAAAGGTTTTAAAACTCCTTACCAAAACACCTGGTTTTAAATTTATTCGTATAACTATCTGTTGTCGATTTGAAAAAGAAATACAATGACATTTAAAAAGCAATTACACATTTATGCTACTCATTCACAACAACAACATGTTAACTGAATTCATGCTAAAGTTGAAGGAGAAATAATTAGCAAACAATAATTATTTTTTTTTATTAAATACAGCCATGCTAATTCAATAATTATACATTATTATTTTTTTTTTTTTTTGTAGTATGTTTTACTATATTGTACTTGTTGCTGCCTTTGTCGCTCCAGTTTGGTCAAACTCAGCTGGAGCTCCAGTTACAGTCTGTACAAACGGTCTAGTACCTGAACATGGTGTTGGCTCACAATCCAGCTCGCCACCTTACTCTCTATCGGGGGAGTCATCGGTAAAATCTGGAGAAGCAATCGACCTTACACTATCGGGTGATGAATTCCTAGGATGGGCCATTCAAGCACATTCCGCTGACAAAAAACCAATTGGTACTTTCAAACCTAACAGTCAATCACAAACAATTAATTGTTCTGGAGCAGATGTAAGTCGAAAACTGTTTACTTTTTCAATACTTGTTCTAATACAATTTTTCTTTATAGAATACTCTGACACACACGAAACTAAAGGCACCAA
Organism: Epistrophe eligans; assembly: GCA_951394125.1. Lineage (NCBI taxonomy): Eukaryota > Metazoa > Arthropoda > Insecta > Diptera > Syrphidae > Epistrophe > Epistrophe eligans. The sequence continues at coordinate 109,693,156 of OX596028.1, forward strand.
TTAAGTCACTTAAAATCAAATGGCTAGCTCCAAAGGGCTACAGTGGACCAGTAACATTCCATGCTACAGTTGTTAAGAATGGCGGCACCTTCTGGGTAGGCAAAGTTAAAAAGGATGTTGCTGTTGCTTAAAGATTTCTTTAACAACATGAAACTTTAGTGTTTTTTTTTGTAATACTCCTAATCCCTATTTGAAATTTTATATTATGTAGTTAGTTCAGTGTTTTGTGATGTATGTATTTAAAAAAAAAAAAAAAAAGTGACGATGAATGTTATTTTTGAAAATCAATCTTTATTATTATCCTTCATGCTTTCTATTTTATCTCGTACATTTGTCCAGTTATTTAGGAACTTGGCATATTCACGCTTGCTCTTACAAACAATATTCAAAGAACTCATTCGACAACCAACTGATTTCAATTCTGCAATACGTTTTTTAGTAGTGTCCAACTTGTGACAGAGAATACGCGGAACTTGGGCAACTTCGTGTCGCGTGAAGTCTTCTTCTTCAAGGAGATAGTCAAGAACCTCTTTGATCTAAAACCACACAAATAAATAATCATAATCAATTGAATAAAATACAGAAAAAAAAATTATATTACTTTCGGAACTCGAACTTTTAATACAGCTGGATGTTTGTTCATAATAGCTTGTGTTACAGGTACTGTAAAGCCAAGTCTCTCAGCTACATATGCTACAGCTGACTCCTTTCCTTTAAGTATTTTGTCTTCGTCAATCGAGATTTGAAAAGATCTTTAAAAAATAAAAAAACTTAAAGATGAAAACTTCTATAAAAAAAAGATTCAACCTTTGTAGAATATTTTCCGGACATCGAACCATCCAGGGCATGATCTTGTCTTTCTTCGCTCGCTTGGCACGTTCGAGTCTACTTTCGATGGACTTGGGAGTATAACGAAAAGCCCAAAGATCACGAATTATATTCCAAGGAGATATGTTGTAGTTGAGCATATGTTGAAGATTTTTATTCAGAGTATCGAAGGGCATTTCCAGAATGAAAAGACGCTTAGAAAGATATTTGGTCACCGTGAATGGGGGCAGATCCAGCTTGTCGCTAATAAAGTAGATACGATTACCGTGGGGAATATATTTCGATTCCCGTTTAAAAGATGAAATTAACTTTTTAAAGCGAGGGACATTTAACCTAAGGAGAGGTGCAAAGTCGTTGATATCACGAAGATTCATACTGTTAAGCTCTTGGAGTTTCATTTCGAGGCGTTCTAAAATAAAAACATATACATACGTTGGTTGCTTTCTAAGGGATTTTATAATAAGAATTCTCACTGTGTTCCATTGTTATGAGCCATGGGCACTCCAAGAATGTTTCTTTACCAACACCATACTTTATAAGTATTTCTAGGGCTCTTGATAGAAACTTTTCTTTGTAACTTAATTGAACTGCTTCATCAGATAGAATTCGTTCGACATCTTCATCGGTTAGGAGGAATTTTTTGCGCAACGCTTCCAAGACATAACTGTTGTTCTTCCTTCGTGATTCTCGATCAGCTGGGTATGGAACGATATACTCATCAGTGTCCAATGGATTTTGGACGACGGCAACCGATGATGTTGATTCTTCTATTTTCTTAGTGGTTGTTAAGTTTGTTGTTAATGTACGCACAAACAAATTGGTGAATTGTGGATTAAACTCAGCAGGAATTGAGTTCGTCAGTATGAGAGTCTTTTGGAAATTTTTAATTAAACATCGTAACATTATAGAAATAGTTATTCTTAAATAGTTTTGAAAAAGGCAGACAAATTCAGAGATTTTAGAATATTATGAGAAATGTCATGAAAACCAAAATAAACTGTCAGCGATCAGCATGACAAATAATAATAGGTGATGCCAGTTCTATTATTAAGAAAAATTAGGACCTAGGGGGTATCTAAATCACAGTGAACATATGATAGGTTGTATATTTTGAAAAAAAAAATATTCTCAAAGACTGTCATTATTGAAATTTCAAGAAATTTCAATTAATTAAACAAAACATTTTAAAAGTTAATTTTATTATAATAAAGTGCTTTTGGCTACTTTCACCGCGTTTTGACAACTTTACTGCAATATTATGAAGTAGTGGTGTGTTTTTACTTTAGTTTTAAATTTTAGGCTTTAGAGACATTTTTTCCGTAAAACATTAGCTACTCCTGAAAGATAAGAATTGTTCCCTGGCCTTTAAAGATCCACTTTTCCACTTTTGTACAAAATGTGTTAGATTTGAACCTAGCTTAAGTGCCTGTTTACAGAGTCGTTTTACTGAAAGGCGCATCCAGTAATAGGTACAGGCAGATTTATTTGTGCATAAAAACAAGAAGGATACATTTTATCCAAAAATCCTCGTTTTCGCACATAAAATCTACCTGCCTCACTAGATTCACTTTTCAGTAAAACGACTGTGTAAACAATCACTAAGCAGCGAATATTTAATATAATAAAGAAAGCGTTTTGGCAGCACTTTAATACGGCGTAAAATCCTAAAAGTGCCAAAAACTGTTCTTTGAGCTAGGCTTGGGAAAACTGCAAATGCAAACGCAAACCAAATCGTCTTCCCTTTAAAATTAATTTTAAATTGTATTTTCTTTATAATTTTCTTTGTGAAATGAAGTAAGATATATATAGATAAAAACAATAATACAAATATTAAATTTTCCTTTAATTTTATTCTCACAGCGACATTCAACACAATCTATTTTCACCTACTTGTTGCAATCCCTGCGTATTAAGCCCCACAAATGCAACCGTTAAACCGGTAAAACTCTTAAAATGCCTCGGTTGTAAATTAATTCTTTACTGCTCCACAACTCATCAAAAGCTCGATTGGCCAATTCATAAAAAATTTTGCAAAGCAGTTGGCATTTTACTTGGTGAAAATAAAGTCGATCATTTATTTGCAATTGCAGGACCAATAAGAAACAAAAATGACCTAAGTGAAGTCATAGTAAAGATCAAATATAATTTGGTATCGCTCCTCAAGAGACAACTTGATTATCACGAAGAAGAACTAACATCTTTCCCAGTAATGTGCTCTGTATGCTTTTCAACAAAATACAATAATTTATACCAATGCAAGGAATGTAATGCTGTAAGCTATTGCTGCCCGGAACATGAGACACAGGAAGCTCCAATTCATCAGAGTGAATGTCTTCAGCTAAAACTACACTACTGTAAGTTTAAAATTGATTCAAATTGCATTTTTAAGCTAGAACTAAATGAAACATGTAAACTATTAAAATCTGATTTGAGAAAAGCTATGGCAACAATGTTTGCCATTGAGTTTTCTCCAGATCCCAGCCAGAGTCTTGGAGAGTATCAAAAATTTTCATTTGTTGCGGATTTCTCTTGCGTAGCTACTGTTTCGTATTTTACAGAACATTTGAAAACTTATCAAAAACTCGGCACAGAGTTTACTTTATTGATAGCTGGGTCTACTGTAGATGAGATATGGTTCACCCCCCTTCACACAAAGTTCTTCTTTACCTGCTTTTCTGAAATTTCTAAATTAAATATTGTATTTATTGGTCCAGAAATATCTAAGAACGCTATTACTGAAACGACCGTTGCTCTCGACAATGGACGTTCTTTATTTCGAACGTCATTTCAGGGAACACTTGAAAATTACTTCCAAAACAGTAGGAGTCAATTGAAACCCGATTTAATTGTGTGTTTCAATTGTGGATTTTCGGAAAATGCTACCGCTGATGGTCCCAGCGATTCTTGGTATAGGGGAATTCAACATCTCATGCAATTGCCAGATATACCAATTTTATTTACATCATACACAAGTTTGGAGGCTGATAATGATTTAAGGGCTTTGGAGCACGTCATCGAGAATAGAAATGATCATTTATTTCGTTTGGAGAAAATAATTGAAAAGCAACCAAATCCATACAGAGATATGAGACCGCTTAGAAATTGGCAATTTAAAGATCCAGAGAGGATATTTTTTAGGAATGGATATCTACAAGCTGTGAGAGTTGTACGGTCAAGCGAAGACCTGGGTTAAATGAATTTAAATTTATAAACCAATAAAATTAATATTTCTTATCACTTGATTTAAAATAGTTTTATTTGTTGAATTTATGATTACATAATTAATTTCAAAATCTTGATCATTTCTATTTCTCTTTGTTCATCGGGTTTCTTGTTTTTGATTCTTTTATAGCTGTAGTTTCCATAAGCATTTTGTTGTCGAGTTTGAGACCACAAACAAATTTTGTTTCGCATCAGCAGCGTACTAGACTTAATATGAAATTGATATTTTCCTTAAATATTATTAAGGACCATTTTCTGAAACCTGGAACCATTTCAAATTTTTCTCGCCGGTTTTAAACCATTTTTTAATTTAATTATTACTAAAATTTAACCCTACTACCTTTCGTTCTCCATCTATTGCTGTATGCCCGTTAATATTTTTGTAGAAGAGAGTTGTGACAACAACTATTTAGTATTCTGTCTTTTGTTTAAAATTGTTTTAAAAGACGAACATAAAATTGATTTTGGCCTGTTTGTTTTTTCTCAAAGATTTATTACACTGAAAAAAGAAATCAATTAAATAAAAAGTGCTTCCTTTGAGATTAAATAAGTTTTTAACATTAAATTTTATTCTTTGTTATTTTCAACTGGATTTTAAATCATCTTACCCAAAAGTATTACATTAAACATTAGGAATTTTCAAACATATTGTTCCTTGTTTGCAAATTATTCACTCAACAGTGCTCTTTTTGTTTTTCTTATGTTTCTTATTAATTGTATTGATTGTGCTTTCCCTTAAAAAAAAAACATTTTAAATAGTCTTTAAAATGATTTTTGTTGTGACCAGGATTTATATAATATTTTGTATTTAATAATAGTCTTGTAACATATTTCGATTATATTTAAATGCATTAACTTTTAATTATCTGAACGCATAAAAAAAAAACAATATATTATTTATTAAATAAATGATTTTATGTTGTAATACTGAGTTTTAAACAATATAATTATAGAAAAATTAAAACAAAGTATAAACACTTAATTTGTATAAAGACCGGTTAGATACTGGCTTAAGGAAAACTGATTTATTTTTGTTGTTGTTGTATTATAATAGCACCGCTAAATTTATTTATTTTTTTTTTGAGAAATTATCTGTTTTTTGTTTGTCTCAGAAAATAGTGTTTAAATACCCTGCATTGAATTCTCTCACATATTGCTTTTTTCTAATTCTATTTTAGTATGCTAATCCTTTAGAAGAAGAGGCACATTCCAGAAAAAAAACTATACAAGTTTTTCTATGTTCTACCAATATTTATAAAAAAAATAAATATATTTTATGTCTTCCCGATTTCTCAAAAACACAAAAACACTATAGGACAAGCGAAAGAGAGATTAAAGCCAAATTGTAAGCTATATATCCATAATATCAAAAAACCACACACTTAATTTTATATAGAAACAAAACTTTTTGGATACATATTTCCTTTCTTACTTTTAATTAACTTAATCTCTCAAAGCTTTACGTCGTTCCCAAGCAACTTGCATTGACCAAATACTCAATGGTCGCATATAACCAATTGCACGGTATTTTTTCTCAGCATATAGTGCCTCTGGCGTTTCGAAATTCATTCCAATTTTTTCTGAGATTGTCTTGTACATTCCACCAGCAGTTTTGAAGGCTTCTTCAAACATTCCCTACAAAAAAAATAATAATAAAAAAAATATCACAAAATGAAAATCAATTCGGAATAATTTTTGTTTGCTAAAACCTCTTGAATCATTGTGGCAGCTAACGCATATGTTACACCTGTCCATACTTCTTCACTTTGTATCGTAAATGTATCTACATGACCGGGTTTTTCTGGATCACTACTTGGAATGAAACCATTGACAGCACCACTATTGCCATCACAGAAGCTTTCAACATTGTTTTTGTAAATAACAGAAAGTGCTGAACGAACATTTTCCTTTGGATAAATCTGCAATAGAATAGTTTGAATAAAATAATTCATTAATTTTTTACATATAAGTCTACAAACCTCATAATCGAATCCACAAGCATTCAGGTACCAATGTCCACAAAGCTGATCAGCCATAATTGTTTCCTTATTCGATATATCGAATTTATAGAAACTTCCATTCCATAGTTTTTCCTCAAGTGATTTCTTGCCTTTCTCTAGAATCTCTTGATATCTCAAGCAATCATTTGGTTGATCGAGTAAAGTTGCAATAGCTGAGATACATTGCAAAGCTGCAAGCCACAAACCTCCACAATAAGCACTGAATGCCATGGATGCCATTATTATAACAAAAAACTAACAAAATATTCGAAAGTACAAACCTTGGACCTTCCATTACCCAACTGTCATAGGTCTGATCGGGCAATTTTTGATTTTCAATCAATCCATCGTTATCCTTATCCCATTCCATAGTTTTTTCCATAATCGACTTACAAGCTGGATACATAGCTTTCAAATAAGCAATCGAGTCCATAAGGTACACTTTTCCATTTGTCTCGTTTATATACATCGAAGCTGATTTTCTATGATTTTCTAAAAACAAAACAAAACTTAGTTTTAGAATTTATTCACTTAATCCAACTCACGCTTCTCTTCTGCTGAATTCTTTCGCTTATTATCCTGCATATACATCTCATATAAGCTATCCTTGTCTATAAATTCAATTGAACTGAATTTACTTGCATTATCGGTCTGAGCTTGAGCTATTTCATTCAAAACATAATAATCTCGATAGACTTGCAAAACAAATTTCGTATTTAAATCCCTCCAATCGTTAACATCATGAATATTATAACAATTAATCATAGTAAAAGGTTCTTCTTCGGGATCACCCAAATCATGAGGAACTGAATTTTCTATTTTTCTCGGTGGACTTTTTCCTTCGTATAAACATTTTCTTGATTCGAGTAGTTCAGCATTGATTGAATCACGAAAGTCGTATTGAATACTAACCTGTACACAAAAAGGAATAAATCAATTAATGGCCTAAATTGAGAACTTGATTTATTTATTTGAATGTTACCTGTAAATTAGGCCATAAATGTGAAAGAGCATGCGATGCATAAAAATGAACATCATAAGTATTGTACATTCGGTATTCGTGTCCTTCGAGATATCCAAAACGACCATATGCTAATCTGAAATGGTCTAAATTATTAAATTTTTCTTTTAAACTGTATTGGCTATGTGGTGGTGCATTAGCAGCAATATGACGACAAAAAAATCATACAAATTGTTTTGTCTAGTCTCGCTACGTCCGTATTGCGTTAAGCAAAATTATACCAATTATCATCGGATACATGCACAAAAGAATTTGTAATATTTCCGTTTTTTATTCAAAAAGTGTTTACTTTCGAAACTTATGAACCCATAGTCAGTTTTCTTTTTTATACCAGTCAGGCAAACGTAGCGAATGTGAAGAGGCTGCTTGCCTTATGAAAAGTTTCCGTTTTTGAAACATGACGTATTTTTTTTTTTATACCAGTCATATGCACATAGCCATTGTTTTACCACATATGTACCTTGGATCATCATATTCTAATTCCTTGCCAAATGAAGAATCACATTTAAGCCATATGCTACCACCATCCGCAATAAAATACAGCTCATTAAATATTGCACTTTTATACCAATCAGGAAGTCCTCTATAATAAAAAATAAATAAATAATATATCATGCAAATTATAAATATTTTAATTTAAATTATACTCATCATCCAAAATTGGCTTTTGCCATGCCTCAATGAGCTTCTCCCAATTCGAATAATTTTTAATGGCATAATCACAAATCTTAGGTCCAGCCTCATTATCATCACCAAAATATTTGGTATAATATCGTGTGTGTGTGTTGATTTTCTTTGGAAATTTTATATTTGGCATATCCCAAGCGAGAACAAATTCTAAATCATGACTTGAATTTGGTCGAATGAGGACTTGAGAGCAAATTGCTACTCCGAGATCTTTATCTAGAAGTAAGTAGAAAAAAAAGAAGTTCAGCAAAAAAAAAAAAAATAAAAAAATTAAATCACTTACTTTTTAAATTTTCATCAATCACCTTATCGCCCAGTTGTCCAGTTTTACCCAATTCCAACCACAATTTCTCACCATTTCCTGCCGGATCGAATTGTGTGCATCTTGTGATATTAACCTCAGGCAATATACGGCAACCCAAACTATATGTCAATTGCATGTCATGTAATTTCTGTTTAATTGAAATTCCCTTAGTGTGTCCTTCGGAAAAGAAATTACTTTCGGGAAATCCTTCGGCGTCTTGTTTCTTATTGCCGGTTCCATTTTTGAACGTTAATGCTATCGTAACTTTGCGTTCTTTATCACCGACATTTATCACCTGCCACACAAATACAGCACATGGTATACTTGAATCTTTGTATTCGTGTGGAATAACTGGCGACACCTGTCGGCAAATTAGTTTAATCCCATAGTCTGACAAATCGATTTCCGACCAGGACCGTGGATACAGGCCAGTGTAGTTGCATTTAGCAGGATCAAGGTTATTTTCCCATGAGCTTAATGGAGTCTTTGGCCGGCTGCAATATTTCATTGGACTCTTAGGTAGACTATTATGTGTATGGATGTGGGAGTGGGAGTGTTGTATTTGAGTTTTTTTTTTTTTGTGCAATATTAAGAAAAGGGAATACCCATAGAAAGGAGGGAAAGAATAAAACTCAATAAATAAAACTGTAAAAAACAGTAAAATATAACAAAAAAAAAAAGTTTTATAGTACACCACCAAAGACAAACGACGACAGACATGAAGAAGCACCGTCGAAAATGGACATCTCCAAGGCCTGATGCTGTATATAGTTCTCACTGGAGCAGCGAGGTGGGCTGCACATAAATAAATGTTTGTTTGCCACAACCTTTTATGTTTATGAGAGTTGGGAGAGCATCATTTTTAAACATCACAAGCAGCAGTTGTTGTGGAATAATAAAATGTGACTCTAAGATGATGAGATGGTGTAATAAGCATATATGTATGTGTATGTATGTATGATATGTATGTGGTTGATTGAAATAAGGTTAAGGCAAGAATAAAATGTTATGGATAGTGAAGCCAGAAAAAACACGAACTAGACATGAAATATAAACAATTTAAACTATAGGAATTCTAAGAAATAAATAAAAATTTATAGAAACATGCCATGCAACGAATAGAAACGGAAATGAGAAAATATTCATGCTATCATAGTACTTCAACTTGTCTTAAATTTTTGGGGGCGAAATGTAATGTATGTAGGTGCATTAGTTGTGGTTCATCCGTCTGTGTATCACCTACCCACTGTTTACAGGATTTTTTTTTTCTTAATTCTTTCTGTTAACCTAAACAATAACAAAACAAAAAAAATAAAAATAATCGTTCAGATAATCTTGCACGTGATAGAAATTACTTCATATAATGAAGGAGCGGAACATAAATCTAAAAAAAAAAAGAAACAAAGTTATCTGACATGAAAGGCGTGTTACTATATCACTGAACTAGAAAAACAAAACCAAAATTAGTATTATTTTTTTTTTTGCTGTTGTTTTTTTAAACATAAATAAATAAAGATGAGCGTCTTAGCATTTGGAACTAATTATCTTTTTTTTTTCTATTTGTTATTTTTAGACATTTTGTTTTCTTTTTTATTTAAGTTGTATGTAATTGAAAATCTGGAGAAAAAAATTCTTGTGATATATTTATTTTTTTGGTTTTTTCATGATAAAATGATTTCTTTAGGTTTTTACTTGAGTACAATTTTTCCTTCTACTTTGTTCTTTGATATTGTTAGACAAGAAGATTATGATTTCTTATTAGATCGTAGTTCGTTTATTCAGTAATAAATTTGCGAGAAAAAAAGGAAAATTTAATAAATGTTAACTTGGGAATTGTGATTTAAAAAAACTCATAAAATCAAATTTTATCTTTCATTTTTAACTTCCTACAAATTTGGTTTACAAAAAATTCATGACATTTAACATTCACCTGCTTTTTTAGATGTAAAATAAACACATTTTATCGTGTAAATGACGGATGAAAAATTGCAAGAGAAAAGAAAAGGCTGTTTTTTTTTTAATCTTTAAAGAAATTTGTGCTCAATTTTGATATTTAGAATAATTTTAACTACAATAAATTTTCTATTAACATATATTTAAATACTTAGCCTTATTCTGCTAAACGTTCGCATGAATTTTCGTATTCTGCTACCCGTCGGAGGAAAACAATTGTTCCAAAAAGCATATAAATTGCAATAAAAATAAAATTTAAACAATTAGATTCTCTCAAGAACTTTAAAAACTTTTATTTATAGAGCCTTGCACTCGAAAGATTGAAGAGTTTTAAGAAATTTGTGACAAATTAAGTACAAAATTCACGTAAATCGAAAAATTCGATCGTAACGGATAGCAGAATAGGGGCTGATTGATATATGGTTGCAATGCCCATGTTTTTTTTGTTCACATCAAAGTACATAATCCTAGTAATTTTATTTCTCTAAAAATACCCTCGTAATTCGATTAGAAGAGAATTTTTACTCTCGATTTCACATCATATCAAGCATGCAACAGATGTAATGAAAGTGATGACATGCATTTGTGTATAAATATATTTAATCATAAACTATAAATAACTAAATCTATAGGAACACATTAAATATAATAAGTGATATGGATAAAACAAACAAATTGCACAAAATACAAATACAACACAAAACACAATATAGGTAGTGATATTTATGTATAAGTATAACAACAACAAACAAGAGTTTACCTGTAATGCGATAATAAACTCTGGAAAATTGTTTTATCCATTTCGTCCTTGATTGTGACAATAAATTGATCCGCATGAACAACATTATATTCATACATTCCTGGTCGCATTTGGAAGCGGCAAAATTCTCCAGCATATCCACGTCCAATAGTACCACCCCCAATGCCACCCAATGGTACACCATAAATTTGTTTACCTGTTTCCGTATAGTAGTAGTCCATAATGACACGACGTCCTTCTCGAGAACATTTCCAATAGTAAGAAGCATATCTGTTAAATGGGAAAAAAAAATGAAATCAAATAACAAACAGGTCAACCGTTAATTCAGTTAAAAATGAGATACATATGTAAAATATTTTAAGTTTTACTCAAATTTGAAAAAGAAAGAATTGAAGGTCAAAATGGGTTCCGCCTTTGCCTCGTGTTCATTATACCATCCTGTCAAGTGAATAAAGTGAGCACTCAAATAGAAAAAACTAAACCGCAATTCTGACTGTTATTCTATCTACATTTCCTGGGATTTTCATTTTTCACATAGAATTCTGACAGAATGACAGAAGAAAGATAGACAAAAAAAACAAACAAACGGAAAAAGGTCGTTGTTCCGTGTCTTCTTTTGTATTAAACCTAGCATTTTCTTTCATTTTATGTAAGTACTTACTTGCATTTTCTGCCCTTTTGGGTAAACTGCAATGTAAACAGAGTATTCTCGTTGCACCCGACCCGTGGGATTTTTTTTTTGAAAGAGAAACTTATGACAGTTCAAGTGTAGGGAGCCCCTTAAGCATCAGGTGACATTTCACTTAAAAAAAGCCCTTCTATCTTAGCTTATTCATCAATTTTGCAATTAAAACAGTTTCTCCTTTTGACGAAAAAAAAAACAAAATGTTAGACGTTGAGACTTGCAGGAAAGCACTCACTTCACAATTTTACATAAATGTATGTATATACATTCATCGTGATTAAACGTCAGCCTTAAGCACTTGAGAGAGTTCAAATGACCGTAGAAAAATGTTTATTCAGTAGTTGAAGGTCTACACAGTACACACCTATAAAAATATATGCAGATAGACTATAATGGTGTTAAATTTCTTTTTATACAGATTTAGCTAGAAGAGGAATTATAAGTAGTTTATGATGCTTTGAAAAAAAAAATAGAAATAGGGGAAACAAACTGATGTGTATCTCTGTAGCATGAAGGTACCTATGTAGGTATACTGGCTGTATCACTATGACTAGATGATTATATGTAAGTTGGAGGACAGACTTTTTATTTTTGCAAAATGAATTTTATTAGATAAAGTAAGCAGTTTATTTTTATGTGGGGGATTCAATTGCTTAGGGTGATCTTAACAGATGATAACTAAAAATGTGTGGTGTTAGCGAACGATTTTAACGCCCTTATGGCACTAAAATATAATGTATGATGTTGGTAAATAAATGTCAGCTGTTTGAAGAATTTATCTTGTGTTAAGATGACATAATTTTATATCATGTTACATGATTTGTGCCGGTAACCTTATAATTATTTTCTTGGATTTTAGTGTAAAAAAAATGAAAGAAAAAATCAAGGCTCCGGGGTTTTAGCAATGAATATGTGGGTTATTTGGACCTAATTCACTGTATCGTTTAGTATAATAAAAACTTGACATTACGGTGATAGAGAAGTAGAAAAAAATGGGTCTCTCAATTCTGTCCGTCTGTCTTTAAACTTGGTACCTAGCGGTTTTTTGGGCATTCCCCCGACAAGTTTTTTTTCATTTTATTTTTTGGACCAAAAATAACGGTATATGCGAACAATTTTTTCAATTTTTTTAACCAAATTATGAAAATCTTATTTTGCTAAAAAAAGTAGGTACCTATTTTTTTGAACAAAAAGGCTATCATTTAAAAAAAATCGGAAAAATGGTTGTAAATGTTACGTCTCATAGAATAATTTATTTTGATTTTCGATTTCTTCTAAAACGGCTCAACTGATGTTTATCATTTTTTTTATAGAAAATTATTCAAAAAGTAAAAGTATTGTATGCCAACATTTTATTTTTTTTCTTTAATTTTTAAAAAAAGTTTCACATTTTTTTTTTTTGAGAACTTAATAAATTAAAAAAACTACTTGGTCGATTTTTATTAAATTTGACACTGAGCAGTTCTTTAACAATATCTAGTAGATTTTAAATAAAATAAATTATTATGACCAAAAATAACGGTGCCTCCCATACAAGTGTTTAAAAAACTGTAAGGAAAATCTCATTTTTCTCAAAAACGGCTCATATTATTTTGATTAAAATTTGTATGTGAACTAATATCAGTACGATCTACCATATTATTGGAAAAAAAATAATCTATGGTTTAAAAATGATATATCTCTTTGAATAATATTGCGTATCAAAATTAAAAAAAAAAAAAAACAAATTTTGTATTTAAAGAAAAAAAAATTCTATTTAAAAAAAAAAAATTGTATTTAAAAAAAAAAATTTTATTCAAAAAAAAATGTTTGTATTAAAAAAAAAAAAATTCAGAAAAATTTTTTGAATGTAGGTATGTATGTACAATGTACATACAATATTTTAAAAATGAGTAAATGATTTTTTTTTCAAATTTTATTTTTTTCTAAAAAATGGTGTACCAATTTTTTTCTTAGAAATGTTTTCAAAATTTTATATTAAAAAAAAATCGTTCCTACGATTTTAAAAATTTTGGGCCAACAGTCGTTGCGTAGAGCGAGGATTCAGAGAACAAAAATGATGCCACAAGAGATTTAATGATTCAAGATTATTTCTTAAATTTTACAATTCTTTTCTCAACTTTGTTGTCGCGCTATAGGTACCCTCCATTAACTCAGGAGTGGTTCACAGTTGTCAGTCACTAGGGCCTGACTCTCCACAAGCAGTCCCCATACCAATTTATTATGTATTTATTAATTGTACATTTTTCCTATAGACTAAAATATTTATATCAAAAAGACAAAAGTTAATATACATATGCACATTGCACATAGATCCTTATTAATGCTAGTATCGTTTGTGTATCGATAAAGGTCTTTTGTCGAAAAACGAACATCTTTTGTTTAATCCGATGTCATTAACTTCAATATTTTATTCACAAAAGATTAAAACAATATAATTCTATCACATATCTTCGGATAACAATTTTATCAGGCTTAAATTTTCGATACCATCGACTTTTTTGTATCGCACTTTAAACGACCTTCGAAATAAAGTTCATTGATATTGATATTATTCTTATCACACCGGGCCGTCGGCGGCGCAAAGTGGGGCCGAGGAGGTAAAAAAAAAACCTATTTTTCAAGTTGGTGTTGTGATATATTTTTCTAAGCGGCGGTTTTTGCAAAAACATATTTTTGGAAGAAATACCTACATTTTCTTTTATATAATATAATTTTTTAGGATTCTATATTCAAGAATTTTTAATTAAAGTATTTTATGTCATGAGATTTTGAATGTTTGCACAGATGTTTTAAATGTTTTGCACATTTAGAATAAAAAATAAGCGTTAATCGGACGATAGTAGCTTAATATTAAATACAACAATATAATGTATACCTACCTACTGCTGTTCCCATATTGTAAAACTGATAAAATCCCTCACTACCATTTAAATTTCAAATGAATATGAATACAAACAAATTATTAAAGATTAACAATCTTTTACGCAAATTAATTTATTATTTTTGAACTATTATTAACCACAATCAAAAAGAATTAACATACAAAACTGTTAAATTGAATTGATTGAGGTTTAAATTGATTGCAATATAAATTTTCTATTAAGAAGGTGTATGTATGTGTATTCTCATTTAAAGACAAAAATGAAGTCAACACTTTAATTTTGTACGTCATTGCTATAGGTAATTCATTGCAAGTAATTTGAGAACATAGGTAAATAAACCACATTCTGGTTTATTAAGTTTTCTATTATAATTGATTTCCACTCAAACAAGGTGTTAAATGAAATCAAGCAGCAAACTTTAAACATAAACACAAACACCACAATAATATAATTGTAAAACAATCTTGAGAGCTTTAACCTATAATGGTTGGTTGTATATTTTCAATTCTATAAATGTATTCAGTTTATCAATCAAACAAAAAAAAAAATGATTATAGGTATTTTTGCAATAATTGTTTTGCTGGTGTAGAAAATGTGTCATTATGATCAGGTTAGCGATAATGAGCTGATAACATCGTTTTATAAAATTTGTTTAAATAAACTCATTTCTGCCATTTAAAAAAAAAAATATGATGAATGTACATATGTAGGTTGATAAGCCAAATATATCAAAATTCTCAAATTCTCTTATCAAAGATAAATGACTCGGAAGTAAGAGAATTACAAAAAAATTAGTTTTTGGTTAAAAAAAAAAAATAATAATAGTGGTTATTAAGTTTATCAACGAATTTTATTGTTACACTTAAATCTACTGTGATTCAAAATGAAATAATTATAAATAAATTGATGCTGTCAGATTGGAGGGAACATAATATGTGATTATACCTATAGTGGTCAGATATGAAGGTTTTTTTTTATAATACAAATTCTATCATATTTCAAATTCAATTAGCTCACAAAAGTAATTTTAATCAAAATCATAGAAGTCGTTTTTGAGAAAAATAATATTTTCCTTGCCGGTTTTCAAACACTTGTATGGGAGGTATCGTTATTTTTAGTTAAAAGAACAATTTTTTTTATAATGTTAAAAAATCGACCAAATCGTTTTCGAAATATTAAGTCCTCAAAAATTTTTTTTTTTTAACTTTATAAATTTTTGTTTAAAAATTTTGGTACATATACAAAATTTTTTGAAAGATTTTCTATAAAAAAAAATTGGTCAAAATCAGTTGAGCCGTTTTTGAGAAAATCAAAAGTAAAAAAATGGTTCATGGAAGGTACATACCACTTTTAACCATTTTTGCCGATTTTTTTTTTATAAAACGGTAACCTTTTTTTGTAAACAAAAATTACTGAATTAAAAAAAAAGTTGTGGGCACGTTTTTGAGAAAAATGAAATTTTCATTATTTGCTAAAAAAAATTGAACGGCAAGTACCGTTATTTTTGGTCCTGAATGTTCAAAAAACGCTATAGGCACCAAGTTGAAAGAAAATCGACCCACCCGTTAAGGCTGCAGATGAAAGGACAGAACAGACAGACAGAATTGCGAGACTCACTTTTTTTGAACTTTTGGACGCTATCATCGTAATGTCAACTTTGATCAACATCTCGAGTTCGATTTTTTTGTACGAATCCATTAATTGCCATATTATAATACGTACATACAATATGTACCTTTTGAATTACAAGTAAAAAATTTAAAAAAGCTATTATACACATGAATTTGATGACTGATGAGGTCATTGACGTCCGCTATCAGAATGATTCAGAATATTATGTTTCTGAATAATTCGAATCCTATATATGTACCTACGCCAGAACAATTACTGTCATTCACTATTCAAATTGTATTTGACTGTTTTAAGACTTAAGTGGCCCTTTCTTAACTTTTTGTAACTTGTAGGTACTATATATGTACATATTACTGAAATAAAGAAATTATTTTAACTATAATTACACAAAACTTTCAAGAAATAACAAAATATTTATGAAAGATCAGACTTATTTCGAAAATTGTTTTTATCGCGTCTATTTTTGTTGTTGTTGTTGTTATTTCATCTTTAATAGCCAGAATGATAAATGGTGTAATTCTGCCCTTCCTTCCTAAATCTAACTTTCCTTTTTCATGAAAACAACAAATATCACGAAAATAAAATCATATTCACTTTCATTCCCTTAGTAACCGACATTTCAATTCCGACGGCGCCAAATTGTCGACACAACCATTTTTTCCAGACCATGTGGATTTTTCTTTCATATTATAACATTATAGGGAGAGAGAGGATCAAGAAACATACATTAAAGCATAAATAAATTTTAAATAACTTTGCGTGTTGGTCATCTACATAAGAGGAAGTAGTAGTAGGAAGGGTAGGTTGGGTTGGTAGGCATATAGGGTAGGGAGTTTTTCTTTATCATAAAAATGTATTTTAGCGCAATCGTGTTGGAGCATTAAAATCTACGATTGCAAGTTAGGTCAACCGTAGTAAATACCTACATATGTACAATTTAATCTGGCCATTCCCTACCTTAACTTATTTTCAAAAGACCAAAAAAACAGACAAAAAAAAAACCAATAATAATAAACCAGGCATCGATGATATCACCTTCAGGTGGCACATCAGATAATCCAATTTTATTAAGACAAGTGAAGCCTGTTAGTAAGAAGTAATTTTTGAGGAAAAAGTTTTAATTTAAAACCTACCGACAGACCAAAGGAATAAATGGAATCGATTGCTTTATTGTTGGCCTTAAATTTTGATTCCTTTTTTCCGGATAGACATGATTAAAAGCCAGCTTTAAGCCATATTTTGGAATGGCTGTCACTTCGTTTTTCAAATCATCATTAGCACCACTTTCGATATTCATTGTTGACACTAAGAAATTTAAGCGATAGGTATTTCTAATTAAAATATACACAAATAACCCACTTTCACTTATCACAACAAGAATTATGTATTGATTTTATTACAGTAAAATTTTTATAGCGAATTCCTTAACGCAACAAAGTTCAATCAATCTACTATAGACGAAATTTTTATTTATTTATTTGCAGGCATAATTTTGTTTCTTCTTAATTGGACATAAACAGAAGATAACACAGACCACACGGAAATCTTTAAATTTAATTCTACCAAGAACCCAACAAAAATAAAAGACCGAACAAGAGTTTCCAAAAAATATGACTGAATAACTCAGAATTTTTCTTCTTCAGCGAAAGTGCCACCAATAAGTCTCCCACGTATAAAAAAAAATCTAATGAAAAGTGAACTTTTTTATTTAATATTCATTCAGTGCATGTGAATGTTCCACAATTTATTTAAAAATCAGCTGTGAAGTGTCAGAAATTGTTTCCTTTTTTTGCTTATACTGCCGGTTCGCGTTAGTTAAAGTGAGAAAAATATAATACGGAAGTAGAAATAGAAAGTGTGTCAATGTGGATTTTAGTGCATCAATGAACTGGGATTTCATTGTGAGAAGCTTTTGTACGTGTTTTTTTTTTTTTTTTTTTTGTGAATTCGGTTCGGGTCTTTGAATAGTGCGTATCAGAATCTAGTGCGCGATAACAGGGTGACGATGCCGAAAAACTGCTTCAGGAAATACATGGAGAAATAATTTAACTGGTGAGTTTTGCTGAAAAATTATTTTATTTTTATATTCAATCATAGATATTGTTAAAGAAATAATTTTACTAAGGCAGATATGTGTGAAGACAAAACCATATAATATTTATTTAAATATTCTTGCTATTTTATTTAGTAACTACATATTCCACCTCTTTCTTTTTTTTTGTTAAAATATAAAAATCTTCAAAAGCTTTTCGTCGTATTCGTGTTTTTTCTGGGTAGGTGTTTCTGGTTTTTTAATACTTTCGATATGATTCTTGAAGACTTAGGCATGGGCGCAATTTTTCTAAAACATGACTCAAAATCAAAAAAAAAAAAAATTGCAATTTTTATAAAAAATGACTCAAAAAAAAAAAATCAACGGTACTTTAATATGCTATAACTTATTTAAAGTCAGAAATCTAGTTTTTCATTTTTTATTAAAACAAATTATTTTAGTTTTTGAACAAAAACATTCTTAATATATAATTTCTTAATAAAAGGAAATAACACCCGCGGGTTTTTTGTTTCCTTTTTGGAGTGGCAGTAAGACCCACCACAAAAAAGCATTAGGTCCCGCGGGAGTTATTGCCTTTACTGAATTGGCATTAAGACCCAGACTTAAAGTGTGATTTGATAATTATTCATATACATATATGTACTTTATTTTAACTTTATACTGTTGACCAAGAAAACTGTTGACATTGGCGCCTGCCCGACGACTGAACGTACCCTAAGCTGGACAGAGGACCCAAATATTGAGTTAACATCCTTACAACCCGCGCGGTACTGTTATCCAAGAAAACTATATTTTTTGAAACCTATAAGAAAAAGGAATTAAAGACCACATTTTTTTTTCCATTTCAAAAAGATGGGTATTATTTCCTTTTGTTTTGGGAAACAGTAACCACGGGCTTTATTTCCATGGGGGTCATTGCACTGCACCGAGTGAAACCGTTTTTATGTTCGAAATTTAAGCAATTTCTCAAATCCAAAGTCTTTCAAAATATATCCGAATTGTATTTGAAGCACCCTGTCTGATTTTAAAAAGGTCTTTTCTTTTCAAAAAAAAAAAAAAATCTAAGACACAAACCAAACTATGTGTGGTGAAAAAGATAATTGATGGTTAAAAGGTGAAAAGTACAATTTTAAAACTCACTTCCGCTTCGATGAAATTGCTTCAACACAGACTCACACACAGTATACATATATATATTTTTCGATTTCCTTAATTACTACCTACCATTTTAAATTATTCTAAAACTGCTCTAAGCTAATACTCAAACTCGCTCCCTCCACCCACATTTTCTGGATGCCCGACAACGACGTACACATAGGTAATTGAAATTCTTCTCATCACTCCTGCATTAGCACCACAATTCTTCCTTAATCGATACCGACTAGACTATTTTGCAAAAAAAACATTCCAGACAAAGTTTAACACAAGATAAAGATACATTTGCCATTTTTGCCCGACCTAAAACCAGATTAGGTATATTTGCTTGCTGTGCGTTGAGCTAGTAGACAGCAAGAAGACAAACACTGTATCAAGCGAGGCACATTTGTTTTTGGTCTAGTTCATCTTTTAATCGAATTTAAATGCAATTAGAGAAACTTAAGTAAAAAAGGGCATCAGAGAAGTTGAAGATGAAGAAAAAGCAATAATTTAGCATAGGCTATGATATTGAGCTGCCAGCTTTATAATGTAGGTATCTAGATTTTTTAAAAGGATAAGCATGCGATTTGATTTTATTTAAAGTTAATTAAAATGCTGATGCTGGCTAAAATCATTTAATGGAGTGCATGCATACTAATTGCTATGTTTACCATAAGACAAAGACATGCAAGAAATAATATGATCCAAGGAGGTACAAATACCTTTATATATATAAGAGTGAATCGCATGTAAGGTGGACAGCAAGCAAAAGTTTATATAATTGGCAGGATTATGTCATTTCAAAAAGAATCCATAGGTATGTACTTCTGTATTCATCTGAAAGTGCAATTAGGGATCTTCGAGAAGCCACTATATAAACAAAAACAGTCTGCGTATCTTAATTTATGCATCTTGCGTCTCTTCCATTGAAGTTGTTTGCTCTGATTCTAGGGCTTTCAAAAACCGACAAAAACAATGAGTAATGTCGTGCGCCAAGTTTGTCGCCAAAAAATATTTGCATAACTCCGGTAACAGCAGCACCGCATAAACACCCAGTCACCACACCATTTCCACCAACCTAACTCTGCCACCGCGCCAACCACTTCTCTTACTAAATGCGTCATCGCTCTTTTGCGCTTTCGATGAACTTGATTATGGCCAGGCTACACTCACTATTATGTATATATGTGAGTTGCGCGCGCACAAATTGATCTTCCTGAGATTCGCGAACTGACATCACGATTTGTTACCTTGGCCCCACTGCACTGGTGTGGTGGAACAGTAGAAGCTTGTTCTACATGGCACCATACCACCGATTGTAACAATACTTTGGTTGTTGTGTTCCTGCTGCTGCTGCCGCTGTTGCTGTTGAGCTGCCATGCCACACAAAATATTACATCTTAGGGCGACGACAGTGAGAAATTTGCATGCAATTTGTTTGTAACAACAAAAGATCGAAGATATCACTTGCTCTTATTTACACGCGAGACTGTTGCGCAGTGTAAATGTGAATTATATATTACATAGACCTATACACACAGAGTATACACAAATGAAGCGGATAAAGATTGAACGATTTTTATCTGCTTATAATAAATGAGTATAGTGTCAAGTCATTGACATTTTCAAGAAAGTTCAATAAGTCATGACATTGATCGAATTTATTTAACGAAAGTTTGAAATATTATCGAATATTATTAGTTAAAGAGTGTTTGTGTTGGATAGGTATAGTTGTTAATGTGTCAAATGAAATTTAATAAAATATTTTTGACAGTTAAAAAAACAAGATAAATTTCTAACTTGAATCTGCTATTCAATGTCATACAAAACTGGGTTTTTGCAAATACCTGCCCTTTGTTAATTCTGTGAGCTGTCAAATAAATAAAACCCAATGATTAACTGACACTAAAATTGGCAGCTGTTGACAGTTTCTTCTTTTTGTTTTTGTATATATTTGGAATACTTGTTTTATAAAAAAAAACAGAAGCAAACTCAACATATTGAAGGAAAAGTGAAACACTTTTCCCATTCCATATCTTTCTGCTTCGTTCGGCATCATCATCATTATTATTTTTTTCAGACGTGCTTTTCGCATTTTTTATATTTTTTCATCATGGTTGACTATACTTACTCATTTGGTAGATGGCGCTATGGTCTGCTATAGTTATATATATTTACAACAATCATAATAAGGATTTTTCCACACATATCAATCGTCCAGTTTATAAAATTATAATTTTTTGAATAAATGTTTGTAAATTGTTTCGATTGTAGAATTTATGGAGTGACTACTTTTAACAAACTGGATGAACTGGAGTTGAGTTAGTCAGTCTACGTACATACCTACTTAATATAGGCAATTGGAATTGTTTGCTCATCATGAACATTTACTGATTTGGAATTGGAATTTTTTTTCTTTGGTAACGAGATTCCTTGTTTTCGAAGCAGAGATTGTTATAGATTTTTTTTTTTTGAATAGGTACGGTTATATATATTTTTCTAGATTAAATGGAAGTTATGAGAGCAGTTCTGAGAATGAGGGCCAAAAATATTTTACATGATTTTCTATCAGAGAATAAAACTGGAAAACCTGACGTAATACAGGGTGGTGCAAAAGTTGTCACCGTTTGCAAATTGGCAGCAATTGTCACAATCAAAAAAATGATCCCGCTTTTAGTAAAATAGTTATTCATGTCTTGTTGACGTTTATTTTGTTTCTGCTTATTTCACAAATGTCAAAGTAGAACTGACATTTGTCGCCCTTTGCAAAAATTTGTATAAAAGAAATTAACATTACGATAAATGGACAAGTGCGAAAAAGTGGGTTTTGTCATTCCGTCTGTTGGTCTGTGAATCTGTGCGTCTGAACGTCTGTTCGTTTGTACGTCTGTTCGTCCGTATGTCAGTCCATATAAATCCATAATTTAATTTTTGTATACGATTTTTTGTTTAACATAATCTGCCACAAACATATTTTCCAAAAACCATCTTTCATTAACTAATTCGTAATAAAAGTCCTTGCAGTTAAATGACGTAACACAAGAAAATTTGGTATATCAACAGGTTCTTTATAATAAAATCGAACATATTTTTTTTGTTAATGAAGTTTTAACTACAGAATTTTATTTTTACATACAAATAATATGAATTTACTAAAACGAGGGGCGTTCGCCAATAAATCAAATAAACGAACTCCTCCTCTTTTTGTGATTCAACTGAGGACGTGAAGCACGTCAGTCAGTGATTAACGCCACTGTAACTGTCGACTTTCTAATCTTCTTATATTCAACTAATACGCCTTCAACATAAGATCATCTTATATTCACTTGAAACAGAGAGAATCTTCCTTAAAAAAAATCTAATAAATACCAAATTTGTTCCAGTTTCATTGATTAACAAAAAAAAAAAAATAGAGAAAGAACCACGCTCTAGCTGTACCTACATACATATGTACCATTATTTCAAGGGGAGTGACATCCTTAACAGCTCTGTTCCATTCTTTTCAAATAATAATGAATCTTACAAAGTAGGTAAACTACCTATGTATACTCGTACAACACACATTTGAAAAAATAACCCTCAAACAAGGTCCGATTATATGCCATTGTATATAGATTCCACAGTTGGTGGTCCAAGAAATCGATGTGTTTTTTTGTTGTTGTTTTTGAAGAGTTCAGAAGACATCAAGAAATTTGATATCAATTGTGTAATAAGAATGTGAGGGGTGATAGTTAAAAAAGGGGGAAACATATCATCACCAGTTTCAAAGGAAAGGTCACGAATGTAAACAACAATCAAATGAATATAAAAATTCCTTTAGTAAGGAAATTTATGTGCATGAACATGTCTTCATGTTGAGTGACACTTAAAACAATATTTAATGTAGAATTTATTCTATCGCCTAATAGTTTTCATAATGCTGGATTTAATAGCTATAGACAGTTAGTTCATAATTTCTTTCATTTATTTTTAAGTTTATTTTTTATTGTTTATGTAAATAAATAATGGGAAGTGCGAAATGTAAAAAGTAACACATAAAAAGTTTGAATTTTGGATGCAACGAAGGTATAACGAACACTCTGGCACTTCGCACTGCGCTTTCTGAACTTCGCACTGCGCTTCCTGCACTTCGCACTTAGCTTTCTGCACTTCACACTTAGCTTTCTGCACTTCGAATTTCGCTTTCTGCACTTCGCACTTCGCTTTCTTCACTTCGCTCTTCACACTCTGCACTCGCACTCTGTACTTCGCACTCAGTACTTCGCACTCTGTACTTCGCACTCTGTACTTCGCACTCTGTACTTCGCACTCTGTACTTCGCACTCTGTACTTCGCACTCTGTACTTCGCACTCTGTACTTCGCACTCTGTACTTCGCACTCTGTACTTCGCACTCTGTACTTCGCACTCTGTACTTCGCACTCTGTACTTCGCACTCTGTACTTCGCACTCTGTACTTCGCACTCTGTACTTCGCATTCTGTACTTCGCACTCTGTACTTCGTACTCTGTACTTTGCACTCTGTACTTCGCACTCTGTACTTCGCAATCTGTACTTCGCACTCTGTACTTCGCACTCTGTACATCGCATCGCATTCTTCACTTCGAATTCTGCTTTTCCCACTCTGCAAATCGCAATCTGCATTTCGCATTTTTTTTTGTTGAATGCAATTTGAATGCTAGGAACAACATCCATCTGCTAATTTGTCTTTTTTGTGCTTGGAACCTAATGTCTGATTGGCAGTCCATAACTCTGTAAATACCGGATGTTATTAAGGATTTTCTTTCAGCTTTCCGCAAAACAGTTAAAATAAAATCCCACGCAACATATAATAACAAAATATAGGTCGCTAGCAATAAAGCTGTCATTTTACAATAATTTCTTCTTATGGCCCGGCCACTCTTTTTTTCTTTTGATCAAGGTGATGGCGGTAAAAATACAAAACGAAGTAAAAAAAAAACATGATGTAGCGAATCTGATACACAAAGTCATAAAATGTATAATTTCCGCATTAAGTGCTATAAAAATCAAACGCGAATGATGTGCGTTTAATTGATGTTTAATTGCATGAAGCACGCGTCGTCGGTCGTCGTCTATACGTTGTCGTCAATCTAACTCTCTTCGCACCCGCTTAAACTTCTCAACCACAACTTATTATGTCTCACATGATTCAGCTGCTTTATGTAAGATTGAGAGAGCGAGAGAGAGAGAGGGGTGGGATAGGGAACAGAACACCCAAACAACACAACTTGCATACGTAATTGGATTGCGTAAAAGTATTGTTCTGTATATTATAGATGTCCTACCTTTCTTTATGGACAGACAGTGCAAAGCATATGTGGATTTAATTTCGCGTAACGAATTTCAATTAAGTTGACAGCGGAAGTTGTGACGCGCGCATAAGTGTATCTCCCCTTTAACTTAAAAAGCAAAAGCCAAGCCAACTGTTCCAGGTTTTTTTTTTTAGCTACTGTCTTATAGTGAGTCTCGGTTTCGGCTACTATATAGAGGGCGCGGAGAGCAGTAGAGAGTATATATGTAGCTGACATATGGAAAATTCAAGTAGGTGTGTTCTGTGTTCGTTCGCCTTTCTTGGGCTTTTTTGGGTGCCGCTTTGATGATGGCGATGATGTTGATGATGTTCCTGATGATGTTGATGACGATGATGATTATGACGATGAATTCATGGTAAAACTATCCTGCGGTAAAAAGAAGAACAATTTATGACCACCTCAATGAATTGGATAGGGTTCGGTCTTCATATAGATATTCATCTTACTACATGGATTTCTATTGTTGTTATAATAGTGTGATGGACTTGACGTTTCTTCCGCGTTGCAAGACATGTGAATTGGCGCATAAGCTATTTCACATCAACAATATACTGCAACTGTCATATCTAACATCTAGCTTGCGATAAGGCACATTTTTTTCCCCTACATATCCATTTCCTAAACGTTCATAGGGCATCTTTACTTTTATTGGCGGTTAATGGTCATCAATTTTTAATTGCACTCGCAAAGTGAAGACGAAGATTATGTACTCGCGCCTGGCCTGGAAGTTCCTTAAGATTCAAGACCGATGTGTGTCTGTCTATTTGGCGATGGCGCGATGATGAAGCCTGTCAGTCTGAGACGGATATCTCAATAATTCCTTCAATTGAAAAGATCATGAAGATCGAGCCGACATCCATCCATCCAATCCAACTATCCGTTCAGCCATTCTTCCTTGTTGTGAAGTCTCTATATATACATATGTAGGTTAGGTAGTTATGTATAGACTTTTGCCATAATCGCGACTTGAATTCATAAAATTCGGACGACTTATATGATGATGACGAAATTCCAGAGCAACACAGCATCAGAAGATCTCTTCTGGTTTTGGGTTGATGCTTATTTATTCTTCCAACCAGATAATACACTTCACTCGTGTGCGTTCGGTGTTATAAGCTTGCTTTATATTTTGTATGATGATGGATTTGCTATATGATGAGAAATGATGCTCCTCCATCTCAACGGTCAACGATTAATTGCCTCAAGAGATGATTTCTTCGGTTTAATTGAATTGCAATGAGATTGAGTTTGATATTAATACTCCTTGGCGCGATTGTAAGACGCCCAGCAAATTTTAGTTGAGTTGTTGTTGGAATTCGAATAAATTGACAGTAATTTAACGATGGAGAGATAATAACCATCATATAGAAATTATGTCAAGATAAACAAACAGTAGATATATGAACCATCTCAGAAGATAAAGATTAATATTCTAGCATGCAAAGAGATCTTCAAGTTGAATCAAAATCGCTATATTCACTAACCCAATCCATTGACTGTCATTATTAGACTTGCTTGTCTCGTTTGGTTAATTTTGTTTTGTAGATCCGTTATGATTTTATTCTTTTAATATAGTTTCAATGATAACCATTTGAACACTCGTAGTTTCATTCTCCACTACGCAATCGCTGAGCGAAAACCTTAATTGTATAGCTGACTATTTGAAAAAGTCTCCACTCTTTTTTTCGCACAAATTCAATTACCTGCACCTTTGAAATTGTGATTCGTTCTTCTTTTCATTCGGTAGTATGCTATCGCTGACTGAATTTCATAATTTTAGAGCAGATTTAGATAAGTCCCCACATTTTTTCGCACCGAATTAACTGTCCCGACCATCGAATGTGTGATTTTTTCATGTCATCATCGTTCTGCTTTTCATTCTGTAGCACGCTGCTGCTGACCCGAAATTCATATTTGTAAAGCAGATGATTTGAAGAAGTCTCCACTCTTTTTTCGGACAGAATTAACTGCCCAGACAATTGAATGTGTTATCGAAAATGTCATTATCGTTCTGCTTTTCATTCTGCAGCACGCTGTCGCTGACCTGAAATTTATAATTGCAAAGCAGATGATTTGAAGAAGTCTCCACTCTTTTTTTTGCACAGACAGTTGAATGTGTGATAAAAAATGGCATAATTGTTCTGCTTTTCATTTTTCAGTTCGCCGTAGCTGAGTCAAATTTTAAATTGCAAAGCAGATGGTTTGGAAAAGTCTCCACTCTTTCTTTTTACACATAATTAATGTTCAGGATCATTAGTTGTGTTTGTTTTCAGTTTTTCTTTCTCTCAGTGATTGTTTTCGTTTGGTTTTTTTTTATTTTCAGTTAATGAAACTCTCCAAAGATATTGTTCGCTGAGACTTCAAAATAATTTCCCGCATTTAACCCAATTTGAATACAGTCCTTATTTACTGCGTAGGTTAGTAAAAACAGCAATATAAATCAAACATGAATTTCCATGGCCTGGGCATTTTATTGTGTGCCAAAAAAAAGTGGAGACTTTTCCAAATAATGTGCTTTTATTATTAATTTTGATCATCGAACAGCATACAACAGCAGAGCCATATAAAAACTATTCCGTTTATTAAGGAGTATTTTTTTTTTTAATTTGTAGACGTTGGTTGTTTTGGAAAGTTAATGAACAGAAGTAAAACTTTTATCCATTTATTTAGAAACAGTTTAAGGAACTAAACTAACAGACCTATATTTTACTTTAAATTTCCATTGACATTTCCTTCTGTCATCACCCACTGCTCAAGCAATATTATAATTGCCCCGAAAATGTGTCAATTCCTCAATTAACTTACCAAATTTAGCGACAACATTTTCTCTCCATCGATCGCATCGCACCCATGTACGGCTGTAGGCATTCTAAACCGCGCATTTTATTTTATTATTCAAGCTTCTGTTCCGCGAAAATAATATAAAATTACAGTCGGGCTCTCTTTGTCTGTATACTGTTTTTTTTTTTGGCCCTCATGTTCAGGAGATCAATAATTTTACAATTTGGGCGAAAGCCACGACAAGACCTTTTATGGTCTATACCTACTATACAGAAAAATATAAAACACCAAAACGCCAATGGCACGTTCCAAGAGTTGGTTTCCACTGAATTTTTTTTTTTAATGTTACTGCAAATTCGTGTTAAACAAGTGCACCTTCGTGACAAAACCGGCAACAATCTGCCGCACCATTTAAAAGCACGAAATATACTTAAGACACACAAATTAAGAGCATCTCCATATTATATTGAAGTTCATCGATATATGTACATCAGAAAAAAAAAGGCGACAGAGTAGAAGTACTCGATGGTATCTGCTTCTGGTGTGGCAGCTACGAGAATATACAAAGAGCGGTTATTATACGGAGAGTGATCAAGTTAATGGCCTAGTTTTTTTAGTTTTTGTTTAGTTCTCCTCTTCTATAACCGTGATCTAGGGAAAACTGATCGCAAAAAAAGAAATCGAAACCCAAACTCAAAGAACAGCAACTTCCGCTAACTTCTGCCGCCGACCGACGAGCCATTGCATCGTCATGTTGTTTGAAATTTTCTTGTAGCTTAAGCTTAAGATTTTCTATACTGCTCTTCCTTCGATGATAGTTGAGTCGTCTAATCGGCTTCTCCTCCCAGTCCATCCACAAACTAAAACATACCAACCCAATAAGAGGATTACACTACTTTGGGATGGCCTAGCCATTGTGCCGATCGAAAGACATCATCATCGTCGTCGAATAGATTTCTCGTTCGTCTTCTTCCGTGTTCTATGCTGTGTGGTTCTATTGTTCTGCAGCAATAGATCGTGACCAGATTGTCACTAAACTTTCAGATAGAGAGAAAGAGTATGCCCATGGGAACCTTTTTTTTGTGTGTTATGATTATGACCTTTCCCTCTTCAGAATTCACAGATATGAAAGGTATGAGTTAAAGGTACACATCAATAATAACATTCACCACCAGCTAAGCTTTAACAATAATTCCTAGTTATAGCGCATTTATCTCTTGGTTTTGGAAAACGTGATGATTTGAATAAGCTGCTCATGGAAGAACATACCACCAACCACCAGCATCAACATCATCAAATAAAATAGTGCCTTCCTCCGTATAGTGATGATGTCTTCTTGAAGTAGGCTAAACCTTTAACCTAATCTGAAAATCCTTGACTGATCAAGAGGTAAAGTTTCCTATGAAAGGAATGAGGGGGAGATGTTGAAAAATGCCGCTGTTCCATTCCATTCCATCATCATCATCCATAGGGATTGCGTGTTTTTAAAGAGATGAAAAAATCGTCTTATAGGCGCCCTCTTTCGGTTTTTGCCAATTTTTTTTTTAATAGGATTATAATTGCTATTCGTTGCCGCAACCAAACCGCAACCTCTGTCGAAGAAGCCATAGCCTCTGGTGATGGTTTGAAGTTTAAGATGATGGCTTTTTCATCGTCCTTCATTTGTGATCAGTTATTAATTAATATTTTCTTGCATGCGGTATAGAGATTGTCAGCACGCGGCGGCGGCGCGGTCTCTCTCTCTTAGGCCGGTTTTGTTGATTCCTTAATTCCTCATCTGAATGAAGTTTTGTTGTGGAATGTTTTTATTAGCAAGGTGCGTGATCTCCGATCATACGGTTGAGCAAAAAACGCTAATCAATATGACAGAAACGGCAGCATATAAATGTACAGACCAGTTTTGGTAATTTTGAGAGAATTTTTGTGCATGTGTAAAGGGTGTTTTTTTGTGTTGTTGTTTTGTTACTTATTAATTGAAATGGCAAGAGAACTGTCAAATCTTAAAATCAATAATTTTTTGGTTGGTTGTTTGATATTTTTTCATGTTCGGAGTAATCTTAAAAACCACAAGTCGGATTTAAAAAACTCTTTTTGTGTTTCAAAGGTTATGCTAAGAGGATGGTTTAAGGGCTTAAAATTATTCAAAAATGTAGAGTAAAATAGGTTGAAACCGAAAAAACACGATTTCCGATTTTAAACATTATTTTTGTGTGTTGAAAAGAAAATTTAGAAGAGGGACTTCGAGGATCACTTAAGTTTATAATATTTAAAAAAATTAACCTGGGTTTCATTATAACCAGTCGCTTAAAATAATAACATAAATACGCCCTATTCTTTAATTGACAGAAAATAAATAAATAAATTGAAAAGTTTAGAAAAATTGAAATGGAATTTTTTCTTTTGGGTTGTTTTTCTTTTCATCTGGAATTTTGCGTATTTAAATGTATCGAAAAAAGTACAATTGTATCAATTTTGAAAGCGCCAGCTTCAATCTCTTTTTCGAGAATTATTTTTAACCCTGGGAGGTCTTTTACTCCGGGAGTTCTTTTTACTCCCAACGCAAAATCAACAGCTCTCTTCATTCTCAAAAGCAAAAGTGAACGAAATTTGGATAAATAGTAATTCTTTATTAAATTTTGATGCTGAGATTTATCTATCTACCCGTGAAAAGCCTAAAATGCGGGTAACTTACTCTAATTTTAAAATAATAAAATTTTGTTGGAAACCTGTAAAAAGTTCGAATTCGTTCTATTTCCCAAGTCATTCCCAGTTTCAAAGTCAAACAAAAACACCCTTTACAAATTTTTGTTTATTGATTTGCATTGTATTGGGCGCGTGTGTCCAAATTTGACCGCAAAACAACTTTTCTTCCCAGGGGACATTTTGGCGTTGAAATAAGCACTCTGTGTATATAGTCTTGATTGGATTGAATTGACCAAAACAATGCTCCGGCGCATTGCCAAAAACGGCAGACAAGTGCATTCCATCCGGGCTTATACATCAATCTTGAATTTTCTCTTTCCCCTATAACCAACCAAAAGCCATATAAGTTGTGCATCTATATTGTTTCTATAAGTAAGTTCTTCTTCTTTCTTGAAAACTCACTTAAAAAGTTGCTTTATGGTCAGTACCTACCTAAGATTCACGTGCAAAAAAAAAAAAAAAATAAAAAAAGAGAAGTAAGAAGAGATCGATTTGATATCTTATAAGGCGATTAAACTTCTAGTTTTGTTTTGGTTTTTAATAAACTCCGTATTCCCTCAACGAATAACCAACGAATCATAGATCTTTCCATCTTCTTCTTCTTTTTTTTTGTTTGGTGTGTATTTAGTTTGTTGTTGTTTATCTCATCATTTATATTGTACTGGCTAGGATGAATCACTTTTTCCACTTTGGAAGCACAAAGCCACAACATAGCAAACAACAAACGATCAAAAGAATTTTTGATGAGCAATGGATGTGCGCAGGCGCGACATTTATGGTCAACGGAATTCATTGGCCATTATTTTTCACTCACTAATGAGGACCTTAACGGGAAAAAGGGCTCTGCACAACTCTTACTATATATACTATATAATTAGGCTAAAAATACCAAAGCAAGAATCAGCTGCAAACTGCATGCAGCATTCTACTGCAGTAGTAGAAGCAGCAGAATTATCATCATCAGTAAGCAAGGACGATCGATGATCATGTGTGAGAGGAATGCAATTCAATTAGGAGAAATGTGCGATATGGGAAGCATTTCAACAACAAGAGAAAGATCTGATGTCCTTATTTGGAGCACAACGATCGTCATATCGAATGATCCACGTTTATTGCAAAAAAAAACGAAACGAGTTCACTGCACCTTATAGCTGCTTCTGCTTCTAAGGAAGCAATTAAAACATATTAGTGTCTAATAGATAGAGAGAGAGATGAGTTTGAGATGGAAAGCGACATGGAAACTAAGAAGGTATAGGTACCTACTACATTTGTACATGTTCATGTGTATATAAGGAGAGAATGTGGTCTTGAGAATATTGTTATTCCTTTTTTAGATCGAACATGTTATGATGGAGACTCTTTAAAAGTGATGAAGACAGACGATGTGTCGCTCTAGGGGAGATATTGTCGATCATAACATTGATGTGGTAATTTATTGCAGGATTTTTTTTCTCATTACTTTCATTTAATCGATGACAGATAAGGTCTTCCAGAACGGAGTAAAAATGTAACAACAACGATGAAAAAAAAAACAGGAAAAGATTCTATAAGAACAGGGAATA
This sequence comes from Epistrophe eligans, assembly GCA_951394125.1. NCBI lineage: Eukaryota > Metazoa > Arthropoda > Insecta > Diptera > Syrphidae > Epistrophe > Epistrophe eligans. Next base: position 109,724,701 of record OX596028.1, read on the forward strand.
TTTTAAAAGCCTGTTGTCCCAAGCCCAAAATTATATTTAAAAAAAAATGAAGAAGAGCTAATCTAAATCGAGCAATCTTAAAATCTTTGTGTCACAAAAAAAATCGTTATATTAATGCCTCGTAGCTAAAAAAGGTGTTAAGCCCTTAAAAGGAACACATAAAGTCCAAGGATTTACCATAGGTTTAATAAGCAGATGTAAGAAGGGAAACTTTATTATTAATTCCACATTTCTTTAAGAGGGCGGCGTTAAGATCAAAAAGTCGTAAAATAAAGGTTTTGATAACCCTATATTAAGGCCAATCCTTAAGGCTACCATAAAATCATGTAATATCTTTTTCATCTCCATCTTCATTATATGAATTGACATATACAAATGTCATGTCAATTTTAATTTTGACAGTAAAATTGACATAAAAAACAGAAATTCACCACACCTCATATTTTGAGACTGAATTATGAAAAACTCATCAAATGCATTTATTATACCTAAGCCTGCTAAAACAACTTTAACTAATCAATTTAACATCAATGATTATTATTAAAAAAATATAAAACAAAAAATTATTTAATGAATTGATAATTTTAAGCGCCATCATCAAAATCTTGTATTTATGTTAAATAGTAAAAATGAATTTCAATAAGTTAGATATTAATTGCTTGGAATATGTAAATCAATTACCATCAACAAACTCTTTAAATTTCACATAAAATAGTTCAGGAATTTGCTTTTAATGAACACAATGTCTTTTTTTTTAATAAGAAATTCATTGATTTAATTTAATTCAGAGATGGATTTGGTTAATTGAATGCGCTAGGTTATGTAAAATAATTTCAATCCTGCTTATTCCTTAAGAATTTTTTTTATGTGAACCTAATTGCGTGCGTTCTTTTGACAGAAACTGAAAAAAAAGTGAAAGTGTCAAACAAACCATTGTTCCACATTTTTGTTTAAAGACTTTCTATTCTGACTTTTTTGACGTCTCTGTACTTTATCTTACTCGCACTTTATGGCAAGAGAAAGATGCATTTTTTGGCCATGTCTTTCTCGCCATGAAGTCGGAGTGAGATAAACTACAGAGACGTAAACAATTTGGAGAGTGCAGTTCAATATGAACAGCGTCAAACATATATTTCTCCTGTGGATGATGTTATTTTTGACAGTCGACTATGCAAAACAAATGCATATTTGCATCTTGGAAGATGCGGTTGTTTTGGCTCTTTTCTTTTCCTATTTTGACGTTTAAAAAGTTAGTCTTACTGTATCTCTCTCTCGCTGTCTTTCCCTCTCGCTGTGTTTCTCTCTCGCTGTGTTTCTCGCTCGCTGTGTTTCTTTGTCGCTGTGTTTCTCTCTTGCTGTGTTTCTCTCTTGCTGTCTCTCTCTTGCTGTCTCCCTCTCTTGCTGTCTCTCTCTCTCTCTTGCTGTCTCTCTCTCTCTCTTGCTGTCTCTCTCTCTCTCTTGCTGTCTCCCTCTCTCTCGCTCTCTCTCTTGTTGTCTAACTCTCACGTTGTCGACGTTTAAAAAGTCAGTCTTACTGTCTCTCTCTCCCTCGCTGTATTTCTCTCCCGCTGTGTTTCTTTCTCGCTGTGTTTCTCTCTTGCTGTCTCACTCCACAAAACAAATATTCCGGGTTCTTTAGGTGATTCATGTCTTGTTAACGTGTATATTTTGCATCTGTTTACTTTACAAAAATTTCAAAGTAGAACTGATATTTTCCGCCATTTGCAACCAGTGACAGCTTTTCCTGTCGGTGACAACTTTTTACGCCCGCCACCTTGTACAAATCCGGCTCTGATCCAATTTGAAATTGTCATTTAATCCCTTGACATTGGAATTATCCAAATCATAACATTTAACTCTTCGATTTATTTTTATGATATCTTCATAAACATTTAAATTTCCCTATCAATTAAATGTCAAAAGGACTTAACGGCGACGACGCACGGCCCCCTTAAATTAAATTCGTTTAATCTCGTTTTATGAATAAGCACAGGTACATATATAAGATTTCCTATGAGACGAGTCATATAATTTAATATTACAAAATATAAAAAAGCCGCCCTTTTTGTGCAAATCTAAGAAATATAAAGAGAATCTCATCGCGCAATTATGGCTTGTTACTCAATGCGCGTAACACTATAAGATAGTTTACATACATACATACATACGCACTGGTTGATGATCCCACACACCCATTTTAGTAGGTACTCTTTTCTACATTATTACGATTGTGCGTGGTTCATGTCCAGAAAAACTCACGTGCAACCATCACCGACACCGACACTGCCGTCGCCGCCACCGCCAACAAGTTGCACATCTTCCATCGTCTTCATGCGCATCAGCGCAATATTCTAAGCCAATGACTTTATTGCGTTTCCCCAAGATATCCACTTTAAACTGAGACTTTTTTTTTTGCTTTGTTGAATAGTCTGGGTCTCATGATGCCTCGGTGAATAAGTTTGATATGCGGCCGTATATAACGACAACAAAAAGCGAAACCAGTTTAAATCTGATCTTATACATACGCTCAAGCTGGCACTTTGCTGGCTTTTGTAAAAACCTTCTACATACGTACCTACATACATACATGCAACTTCTTGATGACAGAGGAAAAATGCAAAAGGATTGGCAAATAAAATCCCCCTACTGACTTCAAAACCGTTTTTATTTCACTTTTTCTCCCAGCGACTTTTTTTTTTTTTATTTTTGGTGTGTTGACCACGCTGAATAAAGATACATGCTGCGTCGGCAGATTGCATTAGCTCGCAATTGAGCAAAAATAAAACCATCGCCACACTGGCCCAACTAACAAAACTGATGTGGCTATAACAACGAGACCCCTTTGGCGCCTTGAAAGGTTTTAAATGAAATGTGTGCCAACATAACTCAAAAAAAAAAAAAAAAAAAATATATAAAAAACTGAGGTGATTAGGTTAAACTGTCAAAATAGTTTTTGTATCCATCTAGAATTTCCAGTGTTGACAGTGGTGATTAGGAGCTAACAGTCATCTGTCAGATTGACATAAAACAAGCTCGCTTGCATAGTAGTAGAACCAGCCAGAACATATATTTTATAACCAACTGTGCTACTTTTTCTTCTTCTGAGGGAGAGAGAGATGAATTAGTCAGAAAGTTGTGATGGTGATGAGGTAGAAGGAGGGAGGTAGCGGGAGAGAGGGATAGGGCGGAAAAGAAAATACAATCTTGCAACGCAGATGTTGGTATAAAGGATCAATGAATATAAGATGTATGACTAAAAGGCTCGCCCAAATTTCGCGTTTTTTATAAATTCGTTTGAGTTTTTATCTCGCGCAAAGTTTCGCAAAGGGCATCAACCAACATACGATGTAATTGATCGCCACACGAAAATTGTGTGCACGAAATTATTGCATTGGCCAATTATAAAAGTGATAAATGCATCCACCCCATAAAGTTAGGTATGTGGAATGCATTTTATCAGTTTTTTTTTTTTTTTTTAGGGAGAAACGATATCTTTGAATTCCCATCAAAAGGCCTTTGAACGTTATTTTTTGCTCGTCTGCTTAATGTGAACGGACCTTTAGCGTTTTCTGTATACACAAATGTTATGCGGTGAATTCTTAATGGTTTCAATAGCTTTGGAGAATCTTTAGATGATAAAGTGGATCCTTGACTATCCTTCCAGACGCTGCGCTGTGCAAATAGAATCTATTCTTAGTTCTGAATAAAGAAAAAGAGAGGTAAAGAGAGAGAGAGAGAGAGAAGTGTATATATAAGATGTCCATGCGAATATAGCAGGTGCATGGTACACGTACAATGCGTGGCATCTTAATGATTTTTCTTTCTAAAAAAGGATAGCAACAACAACAGCAGCATCACGCCCTGTCAGAAACGTTGTGAGAATCTTTAAATTGCTTCAATTTGTTGCCCAAGGACATTTTAATTTTACTGAAGCATTTAATATGTTGGTCGTATTTTTGTGTGACAGGCAGAGATGATGAGAAAGAGAACGTTGATTCTCTTTTTCTTCTTTTTTTTTTTTTCATCACTGATGCAATAGCAAAGCCCACGGGAGCAACATTTCACTTCGGTTGTCTTTCACATCTATAGTCTTTCTACAGTAATCAACTGATCAACAAAACAAAGTGACACTGACACTTCTCATGGAAGGTATAGTATAGGTATATTACGAACACTCTGGTGCTGTCATTTTCCAATAACGATTTTCCAAATATCAACACGTATCTCTTTTTATTTTATTCACTTGTATAAAAATTCCCAAGGGATCTGCCATGGGAATTTTATTTCTTAAAATGAGGCTTTAAACATTTTTGTTGTTGTTGTTGTTGTTGTTGTTGTTGTTTGTAATTTTTGTAATCCACACATAACTTACTAACTATATAAAAACTTGGTGTGCATTCCTTTTGATCAGTCGAGTCAGTGCGGATTTGTGGTGTTTTTAAGGTGGAGATCTTTTGTTTTGTATATATGCAGGTATTGGTATTTATTGGCCAATGGTTGTTTCCAATAACAACAACAACGCCCGGTCGTACATGGTGGCCATTTAAATTCTTTGCAAACAACCAGTGATGCCGAATGATATATCCGATTAGAAAGAAGGTTTAAGTCTTTGCATACCTATAGGAATTTGCAGTAGTAATTAGGGAGTTTTTTTTTTGTTGTTTGTTTTATTTTTAGTGAAAACTAATTGGGAACTTTTAGTCACGTTGTTATCTTGGTCGTGTTTGCTTAAAAACAGGAAGCTAAATGGAAGGCTTTTTGGAGGATAAAACTATGTATAGGTATAAACCTTTTTTTGTTTTATTATGAAGTCTTGAGAGAATCTTTATGGTCAAGTCGATGACAATGAGGGTGTCATTTATGATAAATTTCTCGTAAGCGTTTATTGCTGAAATATTAAACGTGAAAAGTAATATTTATTTTTCAAAGTTGGTTGTTCCGGATTGCTCCGAAATGTTTGATTTTTTTTTAAATATTCAAAATTATCAGTAATCAAAGAATTTACCACTAAAAACACTTTTTACGATATTAAATGAAAGTCCTTAATCTGCTCATCTGCGCTCCCCTACCGCCCCCAGTCACCCCTTTCCAAAATTTTTATTCAAAAACCTATTTCAAGTGCAAATTCATGTATGTATATACTTTAATGTTAGCAATTATTATAACGACGATTTTAAATCCAAAATTCATTCTTACGATATTAAATAAAAAAAATATTAAAAAATAAAATAAAAATATTAAATAAAAAAATAATAAATAAAAATAAATTCTTCTTTAAAAATTTAATTAAAAAATTCAAAAAAATAAAGACTGTGTTCCAAATATCAAACTATTCGTTACAAAATATCAATGAAAAATAACGGAAATAACAGAATTTAAAATAAAAAATAACTTGTTCGATATTAACTATATAACTTACTAGCCGATTCGCCCGTAGCTTCGCTAACGTGTATATACCATAGTATATATATAGTATAGTATATATATAGTATAGTATATATATAGTATAGTATATATATAGTATAGTATATATATTATTATATAGTATAACGTAATAATTTATCTTTATTTTAAGACATTAATCATTTAAATCTGACCATTAGAACTAAAGTTAATTATAAATCTAACTAATCTTACATTTCACATACAACTTTATGTGATCGCAATGATTTTTCAACTCAATAATTTAGCCTGACATCTAACCTTCATTTTAAGACCTTAATCTTAAAGATCTGATTATTAGAACCGAAGTTATAAGTAAGTCAATCAAACCAGCCAATCGACCATATTATGTACGTATCATTTTCTTTAAATTTTCAGTTTAAATAAAAAAACAGTCAAAATAATTACGTTTTTCACATACAACTTTATGTGATCGCAATGATTTTTCAACTCAATAATTTAGCCTGACATCTAACCTTCATTTTAAGACCTTAATCTTAAAGATCTGATTATTAGAACCGAAGTTATAAGTAAGTCAATCAAACCAGCCAATCGACCATATTATGTACCTACGTATCATTTTCTTTAAATTTTCAGTTTAAATAAAAAAACAGTCAAAATAATGACGTTTTTCACATACAACTTTATGTGATCGCAATGATTTTTCAACTCAATAATTTAGCCTGACATCTAACCTTCATTTTAAGACCTTAATCTTAAAGATCTGATTATTAGAACCGAAGTTATAAGTAAGTCAATCAAACCAGCCAATCGACCATATTATGTACCTACGTATCATTTTCTTTAAATTTTCAGTTTAAATAAAAAAACAGTCAAAATAATGACGTTTTTCACATACAACTTTATGTGATCGCAATGATTTTTCAACTCAATAATTTAGCCTGACATCTAACCTTCATTTTAAGACCTTAATCTTAAAGATCTGATTATTAGAACCGAAGTTATAAGTAAGTCAATCAAACCAGCCAATCGACCATATTATGTACCTACGTATCATTTTCTTTAAATTTTCAGTTTAAATAAAAAAACAGTCAAAATAATGACGTTTTTCACATACAACTTTATGTGATCGCAATGATTTTTCAACTCAATAATTTAGCCTGACATCTAACCTTCATTTTAAGGCCTTAATCTTAAAGATCTGATTATTAGAACCGAAGTTATAAGTAAGTCAATCAAACCAGCCAATCGACCATATTATGTACCTACGTATCATTTTCTTTAAATTTTCAGTTTAAATAAAAAAACAGTCAAAATAATTACTTTTTTCACATACAACTTTATGTGATCGCAATGATTTTTCAACTCAATAATTTAGCCTGACATCTAACCTTCATTTTAAGGCCTTAATCTTAAAGATCTGATTATTAGAACCGAAGTTATAAGTAAGTCAATCAAACATGCCAATCGACCATATTATGTACCTACGTATTATTTTCTTTAAATTTTCAGTTTAAATAAAAAAACAGTCAAAATAATTACTTTTTTCACATACAACTTTATGTGATCGCAATGATTTTTCAACTCAATAATTTAGCCTGACATCTAACCTTCATTTTAAGACCTTAATCTTAAAGAACCGAGTATTAGAACAGAAGCTATAAGCCAAAAACCAAAAACCAAACCAACAATATCAACCCTTTTCCACTTCACAAGTCACTGACACAATTATGCCAGAAGCTTTGTATACTTTTAGGGGCATAGCACATTTTGCTTTAAGTATTTTGAATTTGTATTCAAAAATCAGTGGAAATAATGACGTTTTTCACATACACATTTATGTTATCACAATGATTTTTTACCTCAATTATTTAGTCTGACATTTTACCTATATTTTAAGACCTTAATCTAAATGATCCGATTATTAGAACAGAAGTTATAGGCAAAACAAAACCAACCTACCTTTACAAATTAATTATTATACCGACTACAAATGTACATACATACCTACTACAAATATACATACCTACTATATTGTTGTATAAATATAGCATTTTTTTGACGATAACGAAACAAATTCCCCTAGAATGTGATTTTTTATTGCACACACTCTGCCGGCTTTAGAATACTGTCTCCCTCTCGCCAGTTGGTATTTTAATGTTTTTTTTTTGTTTTCCCAACTTTCTCGTTGACTAAAATTCTATGTCCGAAATTTATTTTTATGTTTTTGGTATGAAATTTTGAACGATTTTGAAAATTTTTTTTTTGTTCTAACTGAACAGTCCAATTTCCTTTAATTATATACCTCAATATTGAAAATCGGACAATTGGATGCAAAGATATAAGCATTTATGTAAATGCAAATCGGGTGTTTTTCAGATTTCTTTATAATATTTTGCAAAAAGAAGGTCAAGTATTTGTTTATGAAAATATTTTTTTGTATTTCCATTAAATTTAATTTTTTTACCTTTTTCACATATACTTTTATATGTGACGCGGTAAGCAAAATCTAGCCAGACATTCTACCTAAATTTTAAGACCTTAATGTTAGCGATCGGATCATTAGAGCAGAAGTTATAAGCAAAACAAACCAACCACAGCGTACATTTACTATTATTATACCGACTACAAATATACATACCTACTGCCAATATATATACCTACCATATAGCATTTCTTTGACGATAACGAAGGAAATTCCCCTAGAATGTGGTTTTTTATTGCACACACTCTGCCGGCTTTAGAATACTATCTCCCTCTCGCCAGTTGGTATTTTAATGTTTTTTTTTTTTTTTCTCCAACTTCCTCGTTGACTAAAATTCTATGTCCGAAATATATTTTTATGTTTTTGGTATGAAATTTTGAACGATTTTGAAAATTTTTTTTTTGTTCTAACTGAACAGTCCAATTTCCTTTAATTCTATACCTCAATATTGAAAATCAGACAATTGGATGCAAAGATATAAGCATTTAAGTAAATGCAAATCGGGGTTTTTTCCGATTTTCTAAATCATGGCAAAATATGGTCAATTTCTGCACTGAACTCGCTGTTTGCCGATGGAAATCATCCCCATTTTTTTCAATTTTTGTGTGATTTTTTTCGGCAAACTTATTTAACTATTGTGAAGGTCGTGTGGGGTGTAAAAATATGTTTGAGGTATCAAATTAATTGTGGGTTTATGTAGATGGGAATAAAAAAAAAACTATCTTTATAGGTGTATAGAGTATAGAGTTATGAGGTGATAATTGAAACAACAGAAATATTTGAATATCTCGGTTAAAAAAAATTTTAAAAATCCAAAATTTTGACACAGCATGTATATTAATGATATCTATAAGCTGTATGATTTTGAGAATTTTTAAATGATTCATTAAAAAGATATAAATTTTTAAGTGCACTAAAAAAATGTCAATTTTTGATGTTTGAAAAATGTGTCGAAAAAAAAATCTAATCAAAAATTTATGGTATAGAGGTAATAGAATATTGAAATACCTTTCGAATGGTATAAAAATAATTTCAATCGGATTAAAACCTGATTTAATAGAATTTTTTGAAATTTCAATTTTGAACTTAAAAAAATTCATATCTCGCTTTGTGTAATTTGTAGAATTTTTTTTTAAATTAGTAACATTCTAGAATTTTAAATATCTATTGATAAAAAAATAAACGAATGTAATAGGACTTTTCGTTTAGAAGTTAGTTTTTGTACCCTTGACCAGTTTTATCCAATTTTACCCTACTTGGAATAGGAATATCAAAAAATCCCTTCTTAGTGTGCACCTACATAAAATAACGAATTAAAAAAAAATTAGTATATATTTTTAAGACTTCTAGTATAAGCTGTGGAATGATGGGACACTTAACGAAAAATTTAACAAATTTAACGAACTCTTTCATTTATAATAGTTAACTAGCCGATTCGCCCGTAGCTTCGCTAACGTATATATTTATGGTATATATATTAAATAGTACCTATAACGTAATAATTTATCTTTATTTTAAGACATTAATCATTTAAATCTGACCATTAGAAGTAAAGTTAATTATAAATCTAACTGAAACCTTAATCTTAATGATTCGATTCGATTATTAGAACAGAAGCTATAAGCCAAAAACCAAACCACATTTTTACTGACACAATTATGCCATAAACGTTGTATACTTTTAGGAGAATATCACACTTTTTGCTTATTATTATCTTTATTTTAAGACATAAATCATTTAAATCTGACCATTAGAACTAAAGTTAATTATAAATCTAACTAAAACCTTAAAATAATTAAAAAACTAAACCAAATATTTGCTTATTCGACAAAAATCGATTGCGGGTCCTGTCCCGCTCACGCAACTCCGTTGCTCCGCTTAGGGTATGTTCAGTCGCCAGGCAGGCGCCAATGTCAACAGTTATCTGGGACGACAGTATATATCTTAATTTTAAGATCTTAACCTTGAAAATCTATCCATTAGAACTCAAGTTATAAATCTTAAACCTGTAGGTATATAGGTATGCCGGAATAAGTCACTTCACTTACAATTTCTACCTCTATCCTGATAATTTACCTAAACTTAACCTTAAACTTGAAGATCTGATGCATAATGTACCTACCTAACCTACCTATCTATTTATTTTTTATTAAATTTTTTATTAAAAATTTGTATTCATTTAATTTTAAATTATTATTTAACGATAAATAAATAAGCAATCACGTTTTTTGCATACACTTGCATGTATTCGCAGTGAATTTTTAACTCAATAAATAAACTTGACATTATACCTTCATTTTAAGACCTTAATCTTAAAAATCTGATTATTAGAACCGAAGTTATAAGTAAGTCAATCAAACCAGCCAATCGACCATATTATGTACCTACGTATCATTTTCTTTAAATTTTCAATTTAAATAAAAAAAAAACAGTCAAAATAATTACTTTTTTCACATACAACTTTATGTGATCGCAATGATTTTTCAACTCAATAATTTAGCCTGACATCTAACCTTCATTTTAAGACCTTAATCTTAAAGATCTGATTATTAGAACCGAAGTTATAAGTAAGTCAATCAAACCAGCCAATCGACCATATTATGTACCTACGTATCATTTTCTTTAAATTTTCAGTTTAAATAAAAAAACAGTCAAAATAATTACTTTTTTCACATACAACTTTATGTGATCGCAATGATTTTTCAACTCAATAATTTAGCCTGACATCTAACCTTCATTTTAAGACCTTAATCTTAAAGATCTGATTATTAGAACCGAAGTTATAAGTAAGTCAATCAAACCAGCCAATCGACCATATTATGTACCTACGTATCATTTTCTTTAAATTTTCAGTTTAAATAAAAAAACAGTCAAAATAATTACTTTTTTCACATACAACTTTATGTGATCGCAATGATTTTTCAACTCAATAATTTAGCCTGACATCTAACCTTCATTTTAAGACCTTAATCTTAAAGATCTGATTATTAGAACCGAAGTTATAAGTAAGTCAATCAAACCAGCCAATCGACCATATTATGTACCTACGTATCATTTTCTTTAAATTTTCAGTTTAAATAAAAAAACAGTCAAAATAATTACTTTTTTCACATACAACTTTATGTGATCGCAATGATTTTTCAACTCAATAATTTAGCCTGACATCTAACCTTCATTTTAAGACCTTAATCTTAAAGATCTGATTATTAGAACCGAAGTTATAAGTAAGTCAATCAAACCAGCCAATCGACCATATTATGTACCTACATATCATTTTCTTTAAATTTTCAGTTTAAATAAAAAAACAATCAAAATAATGACGTTTTTCACATAAAAAACCGCAATGATTTTTCAACTCAATAATTTAGCCTGACATCTAACCTTCATTTTAAGACCTTAATCTTAAAGAACCGAGTATTAGAACAGAAGCTATAAGCCAAAAACCAAAAACCAAACCAACAATATCAACCCTTTTCCACTTCACAAGTCACTGACACAATTATGCCAGAAGCTTTGTATACTTATAGGGGCATAGCACATTTTGCTTTACATAATGCTCTTAGGTTAGTATTTTGAATTTATATTCAAAAATCAATGGAAATAATGACGTTTTTCACATACACATTTATGTTATCTCAATGATTTTTCAACTCAATAATTTAGCCTGACATCTAACCTTCATTTTAAGACCTTAATCTTAAAGATCTGATTATTAGAACCGAAGTTATAAGTAAGTCAATCAAACCAGCCAATCGACCATATTATGTACCTACGTATCATTTTCTTTAAATTTTCAGTTTAAATAAAAAAACAGTCAAAATAATTACTTTTTTCACATACAACTTTATGTGATCGCAATGATTTTTCAACTCAATAATTTAGCCTGACATCTAACCTTCATTTTAAGACCTTAATCTTAAAGATCTGATTATTAGAACCGAAGTTATAAGTAAGTCAATCAAACCAGCAAATCGACCATCTTATGTACGTACATATCATTTTCTTTAAATTTTCAGTTTAAATAAAAAAACAATCAAAATAATGACGTTTTTCACATAAAAAACCGCAATGATTTTTCAACTCAATAATTTAGCCTGACATCTAACCTTCATTTTAAGACCTTAATCTTAAAGATCTGATTATTAGAACCGAAGTTATAAGTAAGTCAATCAAACCAGCCAATCGACCATATTATGTACCTACATATCATTTTCTTTAAATTTTCAGTTTAAATAAAAAAACAATCAAAATAATGACGTTTTTCACATAAAAAACCGCAATGATTTTTCAACTCAATAATTTAGCCTGACATCTAACCTTCATTTTAAGACCTTAATCTTAAAGAACCGAGTATTAGAACAGAAGCTATAAGCCAAAAACCAAAAACCAAACCAACAATATCAACCCTTTTCCACTTCACAAGTCACTGACACAATTATGCCAGAAGCTTTGTATACTTTTAGGGGCATAACACATTTTGCTTTACATAATGCTCTTAGGTTAGTATTTTGAATTTTTATTCAAAAAACAATGGAAATAGTGACGTTTTTCACATACACATTTATGTTATCACAATGATTTTTTACCTCAATTATTTAGTCTGACATTTTACCTATATTTTAAGACCTTAATCTTAATGATCTGATTATTAGAACAGAAGTTATAGGCAAAACAAAACCAACCTACCTTTACAAATTATTATACCGACTACAAATATACATACCTACTATATTGTTGTATAAATATAGCATTTTTTTGACGATAACGAAACAAATTCCCCTAGAATGTGATTTTTTATTGCACACACTCTGCCGGCTTTAGAATACTATCTCCCTCTCGCCAGTTGGTATTTTAATGTTTTTTTTTTGTTTTCCCAACTTTCTCGTTGACTAAAATTCTATGTCCGATAATTATTTTTATGTTTTTGGTATGAAATTTTGAACGATTTTGAAAATTTTTTTTTTGTTCTAACTGAACAGTCCAATTTCCTTTAATTATATACCTCAATATTGAAAATCGGACAGGTGGATGCAAAGATATAAGCATTTATGTAAATGCAAATCGGGTGTTTTTCAGATTTCTTTATAATATTTTGCAAAAAGAAGGTCAAGTATTTGTTTATGAAAATATTTTTTTGTATTTCCATTAAATTTAACTTTTTTTACCTTCTTCACACATACTTTTATAACTGACGCGGTAACAAAATGTAGCCAGACATTCTACCTAAATTTTAAGACCTTAATGTTAGCGATCGGATCATTATAGCAGAAGTTATAAGCAAAACAATCCAACCACAGCGTACATTTACTATTATTATACCGACTACAAGTATACATACCTACTGCCAATATATATACCTACCATATAGCATTTCTTTGACGATAACGAAGGAAATTCCCCTAGAATGTGGTTTTTTATTGCACACACTCTGCCGGCTTTAGAAGACTATCTCCCTCTCGCCAGTTGGTATTTTAATGTTTTTTTTTTTTTTCTCCAACTTCCTCGTTGACTAAAATTCTATGTCCGAAATATATTTTTATGTTTTTGGTATGAAATTTTGAACGATTTTGAAAATTTTTTTTTTGTTCTAACTGAACAGTCCAATTTCCTTTAATTCTATACCTCAATATTGAAAATCAGACAATTGGATAGAAAGTTATAAGCAATTAAGTAAATGCAAATCGGGTTTTTTTCGATTTCCTAAATCATGGCAAAATATGGTCAATTTTTGCACTGAACTCGCTGTTTGCCGATGGAAATCATCCCCATTTTTTTCAATTTTTGTGAGATTTTTTTCGGCAAACTTATTTAACTATTGTGAAGGTCGTGTGGGGTGTAAAAATATGTTTGGGGTATCAAATTAATTGTGGGTTTATGTAGATGCGAATAAAAAAAAAACTATCTTTATAGGTGTATAGAGTATAGAGTTATGAGGTGATAATTGAAACAACAGAAATATTTGAATATCTCGGTTGAAAAAATTTTGAAAAATCCAAAATTTTGACACAACATGTATATTAATGATATCTATGAGCTGTATGATTTTGAGAATTTTTAAATGATTCATTAAAAAGATATAAATTTTTAAGTGCACTAAAAAAATGTCGATTTTTGATGTTTGAAAAATGTGTCGAAAAAAAAATCTAATCAAAAATTTATGGTATAGAGGTAATAGAATATTGAAATACCTTTCGAATGGTATAAAAATAATTTCGATCGGATTAAAACCTGATTTAATAGAATTTTTTGAAATTTCAATTTTGAACTTAAAAAAATTCATATCTCGCTTTGTGTAATTTGTAGAATTTTTTTTTAAATTAGTAACATTCTAGAATTTTGAATATCTATTGATAAAAAAATAAATGAATGTAATAGGACTTTTCGTTTAGAAGTTAGTTTTTGTACCTTTGACCAGTTTTATCCAATTTTACCCTACTTAGAATACGAATTTCAAAAAATCCCTTCTTAGTGTGCACCTACATATAATTACAAATTAGAAAAAAATTAGTATATATTTTTAAGACTTCTAGTATAAGCTGTAGAATGATCGGACACTTAACGAAAAATTTATCAAATTTAACGAACTCTTTCTTTTATAATATATAACTAGCCGATTCGCCCGTAGCTTCGCTAACGTATATATTTATGGTATATATATTAAATAGTACCTATAACGTAATAATTTATCTTTATTTTAAGACATTAATCATTTAAATCTGACCATTAGAAGTAAAGTTAATTATAAATCTAACTGAAACCTTAATCTTAATGATTCGATTCGATTATTAGAACAGAAGCTATAAGCCAAAAACCAAACCACATTTTTACTGACACAATTATGCCATAAACGTTGTATACTTTTAGGAGAATATCACACTTTTTGCTTATTATTATCTTTATTTTAAGACATAAATCATTTAAATCTGACCATTAGAACTAAAGTTAATTATAAATCTAACTAAAACCTTAAAATAATTAAAAAACTAAACCAAATATTTGCTTATTCGACAAAAATCGATTGCGGGTCCTGTCCCGCTCACGCAACTCCGTTGCTCCGCTTAGGGTATGTTCAGTCGCCAGGCAGGCGCCAATGTCAACAGTTATCTGGGACGACAGTATATATCTTAATTTTAAGATCTTAACCTTGAAAATCTATCCATTAGAACTCAAGTTATAAATCTTAAACCTGTAGGTATATAGGTATGCCGGAATAAGTCACTTCACTTACAATTTCTACCTCTATCCTGATAATTTACCTAAACTTAACCTTAAACTTGAAGATCTGATGCATAATGTACCTACCTAACCTACCTATCTATTTATTTTTTATTAAATTTTTTATTAAAAATTTGTATTCATTTAATTTTAAATTA
This sequence comes from Epistrophe eligans, assembly GCA_951394125.1. Lineage (NCBI taxonomy): Eukaryota > Metazoa > Arthropoda > Insecta > Diptera > Syrphidae > Epistrophe > Epistrophe eligans. The sequence continues at coordinate 109,739,962 of OX596028.1, forward strand.
TTATTTAACGATAAATAAATAAGCAATCACGTTTTTTGCATACACTTGCATGTATTCGCAGTGAATTTTTAACTCAATAAATAAACTTGACATTATACCTTCATTTTAAGACCTTAATCTTAAAAATCTGATTATTAGAACCGAAGTTATAAGTAAGTCAATCAAACCAGCCAATCGACCATATTATGTACCTACGTATCATTTTCTTTAAATTTTCAATTTAAATAAAAAAAAAACAGTCAAAATAATTACTTTTTTCACATACAACTTTATGTGATCGCAATGATTTTTCAACTCAATAATTTAGCCTGACATCTAACCTTCATTTTAAGACCTTAATCTTAAAGATCTGATTATTAGAACCGAAGTTATAAGTAAGTCAATCAAACCAGCCAATCGACCATATTATGTACCTACGTATCATTTTCTTTAAATTTTCAGTTTAAATAAAAAAACAGTCAAAATAATTACTTTTTTCACATACAACTTTATGTGATCGCAATGATTTTTCAACTCAATAATTTAGCCTGACATCTAACCTTCATTTTAAGACCTTAATCTTAAAGATCTGATTATTAGAACCGAAGTTATAAGTAAGTCAATCAAACCAGCCAATCGACCATATTATGTACCTACGTATCATTTTCTTTAAATTTTCAGTTTAAATAAAAAAACAGTCAAAATAATTACTTTTTTCACATACAACTTTATGTGATCGCAATGATTTTTCAACTCAATAATTTAGCCTGACATCTAACCTTCATTTTAAGACCTTAATCTTAAAGATCTGATTATTAGAACCGAAGTTATAAGTAAGTCAATCAAACCAGCCAATCGACCATATTATGTACCTACGTATCATTTTCTTTAAATTTTCAGTTTAAATAAAAAAACAGTCAAAATAATTACTTTTTTCACATACAACTTTATGTGATCGCAATGATTTTTCAACTCAATAATTTAGCCTGACATCTAACCTTCATTTTAAGACCTTAATCTTAAAGATCTGATTATTAGAACCGAAGTTATAAGTAAGTCAATCAAACCAGCCAATCGACCATATTATGTACCTACATATCATTTTCTTTAAATTTTCAGTTTAAATAAAAAAACAATCAAAATAATGACGTTTTTCACATAAAAAACCGCAATGATTTTTCAACTCAATAATTTAGCCTGACATCTAACCTTCATTTTAAGACCTTAATCTTAAAGAACCGAGTATTAGAACAGAAGCTATAAGCCAAAAACCAAAAACCAAACCAACAATATCAACCCTTTTCCACTTCACAAGTCACTGACACAATTATGCCAGAAGCTTTGTATACTTATAGGGGCATAGCACATTTTGCTTTACATAATGCTCTTAGGTTAGTATTTTGAATTTATATTCAAAAATCAATGGAAATAATGACGTTTTTCACATACACATTTATGTTATCTCAATGATTTTTCAACTCAATAATTTAGCCTGACATCTAACCTTCATTTTAAGACCTTAATCTTAAAGATCTGATTATTAGAACCGAAGTTATAAGTAAGTCAATCAAACCAGCCAATCGACCATATTATGTACCTACGTATCATTTTCTTTAAATTTTCAGTTTAAATAAAAAAACAGTCAAAATAATTACTTTTTTCACATACAACTTTATGTGATCGCAATGATTTTTCAACTCAATAATTTAGCCTGACATCTAACCTTCATTTTAAGACCTTAATCTTAAAGATCTGATTATTAGAACCGAAGTTATAAGTAAGTCAATCAAACCAGCAAATCGACCATCTTATGTACGTACATATCATTTTCTTTAAATTTTCAGTTTAAATAAAAAAACAATCAAAATAATGACGTTTTTCACATAAAAAACCGCAATGATTTTTCAACTCAATAATTTAGCCTGACATCTAACCTTCATTTTAAGACCTTAATCTTAAAGATCTGATTATTAGAACCGAAGTTATAAGTAAGTCAATCAAACCAGCCAATCGACCATATTATGTACCTACATATCATTTTCTTTAAATTTTCAGTTTAAATAAAAAAACAATCAAAATAATGACGTTTTTCACATAAAAAACCGCAATGATTTTTCAACTCAATAATTTAGCCTGACATCTAACCTTCATTTTAAGACCTTAATCTTAAAGAACCGAGTATTAGAACAGAAGCTATAAGCCAAAAACCAAAAACCAAACCAACAATATCAACCCTTTTCCACTTCACAAGTCACTGACACAATTATGCCAGAAGCTTTGTATACTTTTAGGGGCATAACACATTTTGCTTTACATAATGCTCTTAGGTTAGTATTTTGAATTTTTATTCAAAAAACAATGGAAATAGTGACGTTTTTCACATACACATTTATGTTATCACAATGATTTTTTACCTCAATTATTTAGTCTGACATTTTACCTATATTTTAAGACCTTAATCTTAATGATCTGATTATTAGAACAGAAGTTATAGGCAAAACAAAACCAACCTACCTTTACAAATTATTATACCGACTACAAATATACATACCTACTATATTGTTGTATAAATATAGCATTTTTTTGACGATAACGAAACAAATTCCCCTAGAATGTGATTTTTTATTGCACACACTCTGCCGGCTTTAGAATACTATCTCCCTCTCGCCAGTTGGTATTTTAATGTTTTTTTTTTGTTTTCCCAACTTTCTCGTTGACTAAAATTCTATGTCCGATAATTATTTTTATGTTTTTGGTATGAAATTTTGAACGATTTTGAAAATTTTTTTTTTGTTCTAACTGAACAGTCCAATTTCCTTTAATTATATACCTCAATATTGAAAATCGGACAGGTGGATGCAAAGATATAAGCATTTATGTAAATGCAAATCGGGTGTTTTTCAGATTTCTTTATAATATTTTGCAAAAAGAAGGTCAAGTATTTGTTTATGAAAATATTTTTTTGTATTTCCATTAAATTTAACTTTTTTTACCTTCTTCACACATACTTTTATAACTGACGCGGTAACAAAATGTAGCCAGACATTCTACCTAAATTTTAAGACCTTAATGTTAGCGATCGGATCATTATAGCAGAAGTTATAAGCAAAACAATCCAACCACAGCGTACATTTACTATTATTATACCGACTACAAGTATACATACCTACTGCCAATATATATACCTACCATATAGCATTTCTTTGACGATAACGAAGGAAATTCCCCTAGAATGTGGTTTTTTATTGCACACACTCTGCCGGCTTTAGAAGACTATCTCCCTCTCGCCAGTTGGTATTTTAATGTTTTTTTTTTTTTTCTCCAACTTCCTCGTTGACTAAAATTCTATGTCCGAAATATATTTTTATGTTTTTGGTATGAAATTTTGAACGATTTTGAAAATTTTTTTTTTGTTCTAACTGAACAGTCCAATTTCCTTTAATTCTATACCTCAATATTGAAAATCAGACAATTGGATAGAAAGTTATAAGCAATTAAGTAAATGCAAATCGGGTTTTTTTCGATTTCCTAAATCATGGCAAAATATGGTCAATTTTTGCACTGAACTCGCTGTTTGCCGATGGAAATCATCCCCATTTTTTTCAATTTTTGTGAGATTTTTTTCGGCAAACTTATTTAACTATTGTGAAGGTCGTGTGGGGTGTAAAAATATGTTTGGGGTATCAAATTAATTGTGGGTTTATGTAGATGCGAATAAAAAAAAAACTATCTTTATAGGTGTATAGAGTATAGAGTTATGAGGTGATAATTGAAACAACAGAAATATTTGAATATCTCGGTTGAAAAAATTTTGAAAAATCCAAAATTTTGACACAACATGTATATTAATGATATCTATGAGCTGTATGATTTTGAGAATTTTTAAATGATTCATTAAAAAGATATAAATTTTTAAGTGCACTAAAAAAATGTCGATTTTTGATGTTTGAAAAATGTGTCGAAAAAAAAATCTAATCAAAAATTTATGGTATAGAGGTAATAGAATATTGAAATACCTTTCGAATGGTATAAAAATAATTTCGATCGGATTAAAACCTGATTTAATAGAATTTTTTGAAATTTCAATTTTGAACTTAAAAAAATTCATATCTCGCTTTGTGTAATTTGTAGAATTTTTTTTTAAATTAGTAACATTCTAGAATTTTGAATATCTATTGATAAAAAAATAAATGAATGTAATAGGACTTTTCGTTTAGAAGTTAGTTTTTGTACCTTTGACCAGTTTTATCCAATTTTACCCTACTTAGAATACGAATTTCAAAAAATCCCTTCTTAGTGTGCACCTACATATAATTACAAATTAGAAAAAAATTAGTATATATTTTTAAGACTTCTAGTATAAGCTGTAGAATGATCGGACACTTAACGAAAAATTTATCAAATTTAACGAACTCTTTCTTTTATAATATATAATTTGAACCTCAATATTGTTCTGAGACTCCTCTAAATTGCTCAGGACTTCCACTTCCAAAAATTAATTTTTAGTAATGAGAAATTTCAAAAAATCCTCCTTTTAATTTTTTGAAAAATTTAAAATCAAAAAACAGGTTTCAAATGCAAAATAAACTACATGTACATTGTACAAGTAATGTATATATATAATGTATAAGTAATTTTCATAAAAGTAAACGATTTTAAATACAAAATAATTTTCTTACGATTTTAAATCAAAATTTTATGCTCTAAATGCATATTATCAAAATAAAAAAATATTTGTACGATCTTAAATAAAATTTCTCTTTATAAAATAAAATTTCTCTTTTTGAAATAAAAATTTTTTTTTTAAATAAAATTTGTTTTTTTGAAATAAAAATTCTCTTTTAGAAATAAAATTTCTCTTTGAAATAAATTTTCTCTTTTTAAAATAAAATGTCTACGTTTTTAATTGTTTTATGCTTTCAGTTCTTAAAACTGATTTGGAGAAAGTTTTTAAATTTTGAATTTATGATTAGGATTTTGGGGAGCATTCTTTTGAATTTTTTCATCCTAAAAATGAATTTAGAAAGGCCCTAGAACAACCTTGAATAGGTTTTTAATTACTTAATTTCAAAAATGGGGTAAGAAAGAAAAGCCTCTTTTTATATTGTAAAAATTGTTTTTGCTTTTAAATTCTGTTTTTTTCTTATATTTTTTCATGAAATTATGTGAAAATGGCTTTGACACAGTGGATAAGATTAAAATCTTGTTAACTGACTTTGATATAAATCTGCATTAGAAGCATAGTCTAAGTTTTAAATTTTGAAAAACAAGGCGCAGGGGTTCGGGCAGCATTTAAAAAAAAATATATATATCTCACAAAAATTGTTCATATAGACATTTTAGATTTATGTATTTATTTAGAACATTAGGATATTCAAGAAGAAATTAAATTTTGTTCAAAATCTTATATATATAATGTTTCTTAATGAAACTTGCTAATATTTACATATGGATGAACTTGCTTTTGGAAGGTACGGTTTTGATTCTCAGTTTTGGGAAGGGTTGGCCTTGAAGGGGCGGGGGGAGGATCAACAATACGAAAGCCACAACTCAGATTGAATAGTCTAAATATACATTTATTTATTTTTTGACAGCTGAGAAATAATTTTTCACAATGGGTGACGTTTTTTTTGACGGTTTAATGTGTCTGTATCACAACACAACCTTATACATATTTTTTTTTGCTTTACTTTTGTTGACGTAAAAATCTTAATTTCCAACCTCCTTGTCAATCAAAATTGATAGACATCAGACTTCTTTAAATATATAACATCTTCAACAAGAAACACGATCTCTTCTGCTGTTGCTCTGGATGTGCTTAGGATTTTTGCCCAAGAGTATCAATTACCCAGTGCCCGATTATACCATCATCAACTATCAATTTCAATATCATTACGATAGGTTATCCTGGGTATATAACATTAAACCTATTACCCACCTCCTGGGCATCCTATTTAAACCTTCACACGATAAGCTACTGAAGAGTGTACCTACTTACTTACATTATATTGTGTAGACTGTAGAGTATAGGTATACCTATGCTGAAGACCCCTAGAGCCATCCTTTTAACTGAAACTTCTGATTGGCGCCTTTTTTTTTTTCGTTGCTTTTTTGTTATATGCCATCGACCATGAAGCGTCCATAAATCTCCGAAACCGATAGTAATCTGTTTGGTTCGAGAGTCTATATGCGCCGCCGCCGAACCGGCCGGTATCATACACAACAACACAGACCCCCAAGGGTAAACGCAATTTGTTACATTTAACACTTACAGGACGGACGCATTTGCGTCTTGTACCTAACTTAAAACTATAAGGTCCATTGACTGTGGTGGGACTGACTACAGTGGACAGGTAATTCTCCACGCGTTTATCATGGAAAATGAAGAATAAAACTAAAAGAGATAAACATAAGTTGTGAGGAAGAGGTATGTATATCTCTATGGTAAAATGCTGGTGAGTTTCCTGGAATCTTGAGAGTAGAGGATAAAATGTTAGATGCAATGAGTCTTTTGTTCTAGCGCACTCACCGGCTCGACTGAAGACTATAAAGAGACTATGGCAAGATTGTTCAATAATTCTGAAAATGTTTATAAGAAAAAAAAAATAAGAAAAATAATAATAATAAAAAATCAACAAGACAAAAGGATATGTTGAGTGGCAGATCAAAAGAACAACGATCATTTATCCCAGCAGCGTCAGTGTGATGGTGGGATGAGTTTTATTTTACTGGAATTTTTAAGAGATCCTGTCTTCTTTAAAAATCAAAAAAAAAAAAAGGATGATAAACAAAACACAAGTAAACATCAGGTACCAAGAGAATGTGGATGAATTTCATAAAGTTCAAGTAAAAATTTCTCAACGATCCTTATAAACAAGTTTGAATATTATATATCCTGTCTATGGTGTTTGATGATAGCTGTTGCATTTAATATATTCAAAAAAAAAGAAATCCTCAAGAGAATCCTATTACAGTATAATACCCTTGTCAATCCATAGACAATCTGGCAACTAGACGAAACAATAGATTAACAAAAAACTACAAATATTGTAAATATACTTAAATAGGACCACAATTGAACCCTTGCAAATGCCCACAATTTTAAACAAAGGCCATATTATATGCAGGAACATGAAAAAAAAACCTTACACAAATTAAACAAGGACACTCAAACGGCGATTGTTTACGATTGGAAAATCCAAAACAAACCCAGTTATAATATATGTAGGCCTGGGATGGGCTGGGGCATTTCATACAAGATTGAAATTCAAGTGAATTCTACCTTAAAAAAATATTTACCCAACAACAGGTAGTTGTCTTCTTATTCCTAACGAAAATACACATCAAATAAATATTTACATGTACCTATCCCAAAATGACTAGTGCGACTGAGAAAAAAAAAAGCTTGACTGAGAATAATTAATTTTATTATTGATGGTATAGGGGAAGAAATTCAATCGGGTAACTTGCAATTTAACATATCTGCCAGTTTTGAAGTTGACAGATTCAGAAATTTCCTTTTTGTAAAATAAAATTTCCCTATAAAAGTGACGGTGGCGACGAGGTGTACAGAGGTCTGTTTACTGAACTTTTGGTACATTTATGATTTGACGAGACGTCAGCTTTGTCCTTTTTGTTACTTGCGATATAAAGGTACTATATGGCAAGTTATGGATTCGTAAAATAAATAGAACTCGAGATTTTGATATTACAATCATAGCGAAGTCGAAAAAAGTGGGCTGTAATTCTGTCTGTCCTGTCCTGTTCTTTCGGCTGCAGCCTAAACGGGTGGGTCGATTTTTTTAAAACTTGGTACCTAGCGGTTTTTTTCTCCCGACACTTTTTTAAAATTTTTTTTAAAGACCAAAAATAACGGTACCTGCCGTACAATACTTTTTACCAAATAATGAGTCTTAATTTTCTAAAAAACGTGCCCACAACTTAAAAAAAAAAATCAGTAATTTATTTTACAAAAAGGCTCCCATTTTATAAAAAAAAAATTTGAAAAATGGTTATAAGTGGTATACCTCCCATAGAACCATTTTTATGATTTTCGATTTTTTCAAAAACGGCTCAACTGATTTTGCCCAATTTTTTATATAAAATCTTTGAAGAAGTTTTTTTTTTACGAAAATAAAAAAAAAAATTGTTTTTTTTTTTGATTTTTAAAAAAAGTTTCAAATATTTTTTTTGATAAAAAAAGGTTTAAATATTTTTTTTGAGAATTTAATAATTCTCAACTGTCTTTGGCCAATTTTTTTATAGAAAATCTTTCAAGAAGTTTTAAACGTTTTTTTTTACCAAAATAAAAAAAAAATGTTTTTTTTTTTTTGTTTTTTAAAAAAAAGTTTCAAATATTCAAGTATTTAAAAACCAGTCTCATTTTTCTCAAAAACGGCTCCTGCGATTTTGATTAAAATTTTTATGTGAACTAATATTACTACGATCTACCATTTTAGAACCATTTTTTTTTGGAGAAACAAAATTTATCTATCGATTAAAAATGCGGTATCTCTCATAGAACTCTTTTTTTGGGTTTCGATTTAAAAAAAATTTACACAAGTTCTTCTAATAAATTTAAATAATATATTCGTATCAAAATGTTTGAAAAAAATTTTGATTAAAAAAAAAAATTGTTTTGATTGAAAAAAAAAAAAATAAATTTAAAAAAAAAATAAATTTTTGATTTAAGAAAATAAATAAATTTTTGATTAAAAAAAATAAATTTTTGATTTAAAAAAAAAATAAATAAATTTTTGATTAAAAAAAAAAATAAATTTTTGATTTAAAAAAAAAAATTGATATTTCGAAAATGGGTATATGATTTTCTTCAAAATTCGATATTTCGAAAATGGGTAGATGATTTTCTTCAAAATTAATTTTTAAACTCCTCATTAATAAATACTAAAAAATGGCGTACCAATTTCTTTTCTTATATTGATTTTTTTTATCAATTTTTCAGTCTAAACTAAATTGTAAGTTTCATGCATATGTGCAACACGTAGCTAATTTGTTCATATTTATGTACTCACATCCTACTACCTTAAGCTGAACTACGTTTTTGACAGGTGGCATAAAATATAGGCTTTCATAACTAACTTCTTTTAAATCAAATGAATGGATCTCAACTATTCAGAATTTAAAACCAAAGTGTGATCGCATAAAAGAGCAAGTTCGTGCGACCCATACGTGCATTTTATTTGGCATTTATCTCTCTAATTTTTCTGGGCTAACAGTATAATAAAAGATTTTCTGATGGCTAAGTATTTAGTATTTATAATTAGAATTCTTCTTAATCAATGACTAATCCCATACTTGTCAATGGACTTATTGACCTATTAAACCCTCGAACCAAAATAACCTGTATAATAACATTAAATAAACATTGTCTTTGGTATTACAAAAAAATTCATCATTGTTGTTTTCCCATAACTTTTAATTTATTTACAAATAAATGTTTTCCACTTAAAATCTTTAACTCTTAACCAAACAAAATTAAAGAAAAAATACAAATAGATTCCACATACCTTCCACACATCTCGATTTGATAAGAATCCCAACACGAACATGTTGCAAATCAATGAATCTCTAACTCTACCATCCTCAAACATGTTCCAAATGAAAGGGAATTCAAAATGTTGTTGTGGTGATTTCCCGGTGCAATGTGATCTGCACGATCAGTATTCGGTTAACATTTGTTCGTTGCGGTTGAGATTTCTATTAAAAAATGATCAATTTATGAGACCTGTTCGTTCGTCGTTTTTTTTTGATTTTTTTTTGATTTTTTTTTGTTTATAATATTTATTATATATTTTGGTTTATATTTAAAATTAGATGAGAAAAATAAAAAATAAACGATAATTAGTAAATTATTTTGTGTGTAAAAAAAATAGACGTGTATACGAGCGGTACTGAGGTTTTTTTTTTATTTGATCGTTGTCGTCATCGTTCATGATCTTGCACATGGTCGTCGTTGTTATTTTCAGTATCCCGATTCATAGCGGCATCAGTGAATATCATCTCTTCCAACTTCATTATCTTTTGCTAGCAAAATTTAAAAACCAAAGGATATACGAAAATAGATTTTTGGCGACGAAGGCGTCGTCGTCGACGGTTTATACGCAATTTTCGTTTTTTTTTTTCTTGTAAATTGGAACTGCGTTTGGTCCACAACGAAAACGACGACGCGTTTTTTTGGCACGATCACTATTCGTTGTGTGTGATCAAAGTTTAGTGTTTCTGTTTTAAATTTTTTTGTTTTTGTTTTTTTAAATAAATCACACGTGTGTGGTGGAAAAAAAGGATCACTCATAAGATCCTTATTCAAAAAAAAAATGTGGTTTTACAATGAAAACCAAATGTGATCTTGTGTTGTGTTTGAAGTTTTAAAGAAAGTTCAAAATTGAGTACCCAGTGTCAATATTTATTTATTCAAAAGAAAAAAAAAATAAATATATTTATAAAAATGTGTCCTTTTCGAGTGGCATTAGTTGCCACAATTTTAATTTCCCTGTGTTATGCAAAAAGTTCCCCAGCGGAATATCTCAAAAATAACGATCATGATCGTTTTGTGGATTATAACGATCATGATCATGTCTCCTGGTCCGGAGGTATCCAGATTTCTTCGTCAATGTTGTCGAATAAAAAATCCTCGCAACATCGAAAAACTTCGATTGTGAAAAAACACAAAAGTGGATTAACCATCGAACGAAATTTCCCAACAGGATTAACTTCTGATGGGGGCGGTGGCGTTGATGATGGAAGTAGTCAGGAGTTGTTGATGAAACAACAACCGCCTCCTTTAGCAGCAACATTTTTACCATTATCGTCATCAACATCAACGTCATCGTCGTCAAGTAGTAATGGTCGGAAAAGGAACCAACGAAAGCGTGGACGAGGTCAACGTCAGAAATTGAATAAAAACAGTAATTAAAAGAATTTAACTTGTTAACTTTGTTTTTTTTTTTTTTTGTTGTTGGACGAGTTGATTAAGTAGTAGTTTTGTTTATATTTATTCTTTGTATCTTTGATCGGTGTATAATGTTTGTTGAGTTGCAACATGAAGATTGGTTGAAGTGATCGTTTTTTTTCTTATGATGAAAATAAATATGTTATACCTACTCACCTGTGTGTCTGTGTGTAAATAAGAGAATGCTACATAATCTGGTGCAGATAATGAGATATAATGACATACGCAACTGCATTTGCGGTATAAATTTTGATTAGTAATAATTAGTAGTAGTAGTTGCTGTTGCTGCTGCTGCTGGTGGTTGAAAAGTGTGTTGACAGATGTTTAGAGACATAAAATTGCCTCAGTCTATGTAATACCTTATTCGTTAGTTTTTTTTTTCTTATAATTAAGTCTTCATTTAATCTGATTAAAATTCCAATGCAATTTTACTATGCAGCTTAGATTATTATTCTTATATAGCGATACACTCAACTTTTAGCTCAAGCTTTAAATTAGACCTGTTATTGAGTTAGTTTTTCTTCAAAAAGTGTATAACTTTCTTTCAGATATCCATATGTACATATAAGCACTAAGCAGCTTATGTATATCATAAACGTGGTAAAAGTAATCTAATATTAAAAGCTTTAAATTCATTATAGTTGATTGAATTTTGAACAAAAAAAAAAAAACGACAAATTTTCTGGCTTTTATTTAGAATATGTGTGTTAAGCCCGCGTTATGTTAAGTAATGCAATTTTATATACCGAATAATTATTTCGATTATAATCTCAGACAAATAAGTTTTAATAGTGCAATTAGGAGTCACTTCTTGCGAATAAATAATAAATTTTCTACTTCCATAAGTCAATCAAAAATGCTAGATTTACACGTGGTGAGAAAGTGGCATTGTATTGGTCATAAAACTAGCAAGGGTTAAGGCAGTGTTTCCTGACGTGGGGGTAATTTGGGTCAATTTTAAATTATGCTGCATTACATTTTTCTCCGAAAAGTCTACGTTTCTTGTGTTTCCACCCTTGAAGATATATTTTTGAACACATCCAGGATTTGTCATTCATCAAATGTGGATTTAGTGCCATAAATGACTTGTTGATAAAAAATATCGTCTGGATTTAAAAAAAAGATGAAATAAAACAGAAGTTTTTTTAATTTTAACCTGACATAAAATCCATTTGTAGCAGGCAGCTCAAAAATCTCTCTAAATTTAAATAATAGATGTACATAATACAAATAAATAATTATTACATTCATGTCGATTATGGAATACGCAATACTGGATCCGCAGTGATTCTCAGTACAGTGCTCTCTTTTCTTTTCACGGCAAATGGGTAAAGAGAAAAGAGAGCACTCCACTCCTAATCGCTGCGGATCCCATATTGCGGATTCCATAATCGACATGATTATTTTTTACTTGAAGTTTAGTTCTACAATGGTTTTGAAAACAAACGTATGTGTTTACATATTTTCTATGTTTTTCTTCCTTATATCAGCAATTCAATTTTTTATGGAACAATTTCGATTATTTTATGTTCAAATTTGTTTAAGGTATCTTCATGTAATAGGCGCGTTCAGCAAAATGCTGAGATAGAAAAATAGAAGTTTTGCTGAGATTGCTGAGATATCTGCGACCTCATTTTCCTCAACATCTCTAAATAGGGACATAAAGATTTTCGAATGGTTCTGATGGGACAAAGCTTTAAAAAAAAGGTTTGGGAAACACTGGTCTATGGTGATTTATTATTTCTTTTTGTCAAATATTAAAAAAGTTTAAAATAATTTATATTCACTTATTTTTTTTTTATAAATAAGCACTAAAATAAATAGATTTTTGACAGCTGTCAGTACTTTCACCTGTTTACTTTTAATACATGTCTCTGAAAGTGATGCCAAGTATTGTATAATTTTTGATAATTTTTTACAGACGTGAAACTTAATTTGATCATTCGATTGTCATAAATTTTACAATCACTATTTTACCGTAGGATACAATCAAATCAATTTATTTAATTAATTTAAGTAATAATTAAAAAAATATTGCTAGTTTTGCAAAAAAAAACTTTAGAGTTTTATTGTTAATTAATTTTTTTGTATTCATTTTGGTTTGATCTGGAAAATTAATTTCTGATAAAATTATTTTTTGCCCAAAAGAAGATACAAATTTTAAACCACCCTTTTAAATATTTTTAAATAAAAAAAAATAATTTGCCTACAAAAAATTCCACCCCTGAAATTATGGAACTTCACGATTTTCTGACTTTTCCGGTTGGTTTTATACAATTCTCAAGTAAATCAGATGAGTTATGAACGTACGCACAAAAAATCCAGTTCCATTTTTATATATTTAGATATTGACAGTTGAGTAAAAAAAAAAATTGACATTTACATATTTTATAAAAAAAAGTTGGAGGAGAAAGTCCAATGTGAACATGGTCTTACACTATTTATTCGCATCTGGAACGCACTCCGAACGCATTGAAAGGTACATACCAAGTGACAGGCTTAGTTCCACAAAACGTCAAACAAATAGTTTCGATTCGGTAGCATCACATTATTCATGCGCATATGGAACGCGTCCAGGAAACTTTGCATACATTTTATTTTGTGTCAGTTTGACATTTCGGAACGCATTTTACGCAGCTTAAAATAAAAGAGCGTTTAGATGTTGTTTTAGTAAAATGAGAACAGTAATAATAAGGGTCAACTAGCCCATTCGTGCGAGAATTCCAGCATTTACATAAAAATAGACGACGTACTGTCATTTAATATCAAACAATTTTGTGAACAGACCTATCGACCTAATGTCACATGCCAAAAATTATCAGTTGGAAAATGGAAGTGTTCATTTTAGAGTTCATTTTTATTGGAATAATATTTAACAAAGAAATGCAGTTTTTTGAACAAATAACTAAACATTTTAAAAATAATATTATAATTCGTCAAATCAGCAGGTAATTCCGATTCGTCTGACACCTCATTTTTCAAAATCGGTGTAGAGTTGGAAAAGGGATCCAAGCTATACAAATAATATATATGATGATAAAAAACTATAATTTACGAAAAAAAAAATTGCAGTTGAAAAATAAACTTCCTTCCCTCGAACCTCCATACCTTTGTTTTACTTTGAGTTCAAACGTCAAACAAAGTGTCAAATGAAAGCATCTAATCAAAGTTAAATGCGTTTGCTTCTCAGTTAATACGCATCGTTGACGTTTAGAAACTCTTGACTTTGTCGCCATTTTCTCTTTTTCTCATTTTCTCATTTTCTCTTTTACCTGCGAATTTGATTCGTTTTGGAACTCAATTATAAGTCATGGAAAATTTGTCGCTTCCTCGTAAAAGGCAATGTCCTTGAACAAACAAAAATATATTTTTCTTAGGTGACATATACATAAACTGTTATTCGATACCACAACTCCTCCGGCATGACAGTCTAAAGAAATAAACATTATTTTAAGAACATTATTATTTAAGAACCAATAAAAGCCAGGATGACATTTTTATGATGACTTACCGTTCCTTAAAATTACGAATTACTTGAGCTAACATTAAGTCCATAGCTAGACTGCGCACTAGAAAAATCAAGTACACATCTTAAGGAACCGGCTGATCTTAAAAACAAAAATAAACTCAACTTCTACTTTGATCGGTTTTCAACATAGCTACATATCTTAAGCCTTATTACTCACTTCTCGTGAAATGAGAATCAAACGATACAATTCAAACATAAAATTCAACAAATACAAAAAAAAAAACCAAAGCCGTCCATAAAAAATGCCCTAAGGATCCACACTCCTTAGGTATTGCTATATAATTTTTTAATAAATTTCCATTTTGTTGCCCCCTTTTTGTCAACTTCATTCCGATTCCACTTTCCAACGCTCTTGAGAACACTTTAACTCCTAAGAAGGATGCAAACCACAAATATAATGGTCATATACGAGTCCTTATTAGCGCGTGGCCATATTTGTGGCGGCAATGTCTACTCTCCATTACACGAGAGTCCACTTCACCACTTTATACACAGCCACTATACTGCCTGGCTGGCTGCCGCCTTCAATACAACGCGACATAAAATAATTTTCCTGTTTTTTTTTCTGTGTGCTGCAACTGTGTTGCGCTTGTTGTTATGTTGCACCGTAGTCGCCGCCGCTTGGCATGTTTTTTATACCTTTATATACCACCTTTTCTCCCGCACTTCTTTCTCCTCTCCTCTCTTCAGTCTTGCTATATAAAATGCAATCGAATTGGTCTTTGTTCTATTGTTGTCCAACGAGGAGGAGGAGGTTCCTCCTGTTTTTTTTCGTTTTGCCTTCTCAAGACCACATTGGACCACACAAAAAAAAAATGAAGTTCCAAGCTGACGATATTGTGGTTTAGCTGCGCCCGGCTTATAAAGTTGTCCAAAAAGTCTTGTAACAACTTTTTCTTTGATGATTAATTAATGAAATCAATGAAAATATGTTGTTGCGTTGTGCTAATAAACTTATACCAATAAAACACGCAACGTAACGTCGTCATCGTTGTCGGTTAAAAGTGCTGTAGGTATATGGTCGTCTGCTTCTACATTATTACTTCATTCATTTTATATTCTCTGACGAATAGACCATGCTGCTGATTGACCAACTTTTTCCTAGACAGACATATCCAGCTTTCTTTTGTCAAAAACTTATAAATACTTTTGCTGCTGCTGCTGCAGCTGATGATGTTGATGATGATGATGGGTTTACTGCTCTACATATTTTGATTGAATCATCGTGCGATCGTGCGTCGTCGATGCGTTCTTTTTTAAATTGGAATTGTTCGTTTGTTTACATATGAATAAATTTTACCTTAAATTTTGAACTAATTGAGGTTAATTTGGGAGTTTTAATCTCGACCTTCAACAAAAAAAACCCTACCTACGAGCTATTCTAATTTTTTATTACAAAAAGCCGATAGACCGAGAAGCTTTTGTCTAAATGTCAAACGGTTGCCATTATATACACAAGCTAACCTATGACTAATATGCATTAACGTTTTTTTGGGCAAGAAATAAGGAATTTTTTATGTAGAGAAAAAAAAAACCTAAACAAATCATAAAACAAACAAAAAATAAAAAAAAAATTGTAAAGTGGTCAAAACGCAATAATGCGAGGCCTATATTGATGGGGGATTGTGGGAAACTTATAATGATTACCAAAACAAGCTTTATCATGGATGCACGGATTCATTTGGTCTTGAATATAACGCACAGTTGGAGTATAGATAGAAACTGATCGACACGACGACGACGCTATTCGACAACCGACGACCGACGTAGACGACGAGGAACGACGAAAGGAATCTGTGAGAAGAAAAAAAAAAAAAAAAAAAGTAAACAGACATGATGGAAGATAGAAATCTGTGAAAGAATATCTTTTTATGGTTTCTCATTTAACGGACTATTGTGATGGAGGAATTTTTTTTTTGGTTGTATAGATATATTCAAAAATCATACGAACAATTTTTTTGGACAAGAGTCGGAGTAAGGTTTGCAAAGGCCTTACTTTAAGGTCATGAATGTTTTTTTCACCGATATCTAGGGTTCAGCTGGGGTTGGGAGGCGTGGGATGCGGAATTCACCTTTAAGGTTGACCACATTATTCTCAGAAAAAAATCTATTATGTAGACTTTCCTTCAACCCCTAAGTCCTATTTTTCATAATAAAATGACAAGTGCAAGACGTCAAAGTTCATAGTATGACATTTGAAAAAATTTTAACTTTTTGTGTACTTCTTCCCATCAACTTCTTCAAAATTCTGTCTCATCTATAAATTTTTTATCACAATGAATCAATTGCATTAAGTCCACGTCGATTTGACGTATGAATGTCAACAAACAGAAGTTATTAAATGTCAAGTGCGAAAATATCGGTTTTTACCATATAACTTTTAAACGAGGATTTCTTTTGTAAAGTAGTTTAGATAAAATTTGTAGATTATAAAATTCTGTGAAAAAAAATCAATAGACTAGCTGCGTTGCAACTGCGTTGACAGCAGCGTTGACAGCAGCGTTGACAGCAGCGTTGATAGCTTTGTTTACAGCTTCGTTGACAGTCGCGTTGTCAGCTGTGTTGACAGCTGCGTTGACAGCTACGTTGACAGCTCCTTTGACAGTCCCGTTGACAGCTGCGTTGATAGCTTTGTTTACAGCTGCGTTGACAGCTGCGTTGATAGCTTTGTTTACAGCTGCGTTGACAGTCTCGTTGACTGTCGCGCTGACAGTTGCGTTAACCGTCGCGTTGACATTTGCGTTGACCGTCGCGCTGACAGTTGCGTTGACCGTCGCACTGACAGTCGCGTTGACAGTTGCATTCACAGTCGCGTTAACAGTCGGGTTGACAGATGACACGTCATCGCATTTTACCAATTTATAATAGTTTTATCAAGAGTCACTTAAATAACTGTCCTATAACGACCGCTCTATTAATAAAGGCCTCAAGCGTAGTATGAAGTCCTTAAGGGGTTTTTTTTAGTTGTTCTTCAAAGTTTGTACAAATCCTTAACTCCTTTACTCTTCTTAAGAAATGTTCTTTATTTTTAATTCTAAAATTCAATTTTCTCCTACCGTTTAGGGCCTTAAAGCCAATTTCTTTGTAATGCGGCCCTGATTTGGATTTTTTTTTAAGAGATGCATGAGATTTTTTTTCTTCCGGGGGTTAACTATTCATGCGAGGTAGTAGTTATTATAGGCCCACACTTTTCAACTAATCTCCAGTCGATACGACTGATAAGACAAAGGCTTGACAAACAAAAAAAAAAAAAAACCAACAACAGATGAAATATATTAGAAGGTTATAAAAATTAGCTTTTTAATGGTCAATCAGTGTGTGTATTTACAGAAAATAAAGATAAGGATAACATTGGGTTGGCGTTGTCATTGATCTTGGGTAAAATATATAAAAAAGATACTCTTAAATTGTAGCTTGAAATTTGTCTGTTGTTTATGTTCATGTTAGAAGATATACCTACTTGAAAATACATTTAACTTTGAAGTTGTAAATAAAATTTTATTTTTTTTTGTGGTTTTCAGCTTGATTTAAATCTTCCTATAGTTTTTAGTTTGATAGTAAAACGGTTTAAGAGGCAATTTATTTTATATTTATGATGATAAAAAAAAGCTGTAACATTTTTTAATAAATAATTTTATATTTGATTGAAATCGAAAGCAGTATTTAATTTTTATTTTTATTTAAACTAATTTGCATTATGGTTTCGATTACAACGTCTTTTTTACTTGCGATAAATTGTAGGAATTTGAAAGGAAGGAAAAATTTTGAAATCGTAAAAATACGAACTAGAGATTTTTACCAAACCTGACACAAAAAAAGTGGAACCCGCTGTTCTAGATTATTTATGTAGCTTGACGTGCGGGGTCGAAAATGGCTTCCAAACTGAAGTGAAACTGAGATCCAAAACGTCAATAACAAAAAAAGATTTTATGGGGTAGTTATAGTGTGTAATATTTATGCACATCTGGAACGCATCCCGGATGCTTTGCATCAGTTTGACATTTCGGAAGGCATTTATATTTTTTTCCCTTGATTTCTTCCTTAGAAAATGGGAATTAAGGGTTAATTTCTTGTATTCTTTTAAGCAATCCTTGCCACGGAAAATTTGGGTTCTTGCGTTTGCTGATAAACTCCTCTTTTTCTATTTCTTTTAATTCAAACGTCAAATTGACAAATAAAATAATCCAGAAAAAAAATGCACGCGTTCGCTGTTTATTGCTCAGTTAAAGCATATCGCTGACATTTGGGATGTGTTTAGAAACACATGACTTTGTCATCATTTTCTCTTTTTCGGAACTCATCATCATCGAATTCAGTCATAGACATTCGAAAAGGCAATACAATACCACACATTTATTTTAGGGAATTCAGAAAGATTTCAAGCAGTTTATTTAGACCAGAGGTACTTCCAGATCCTACTACATGCACTATAACTAAAAAAAAAAAACCCTTCTTGAAACATTATTATTGTCAAAATCTTAATTAAATAAAAAAATAAAAATAAAAAAACAAAAATGTCATCCTTCCGGTTGAAGAATTTATCAAATCCAATGGCTCATTGAGGATCCCCCATTGAGAAGATAATGACTTAAGACTTGTTTTCTTTATTTTATTTTTTGTCAAGTTCATTTTCTTATTCTCATATAATTGTGTTCCCTCCATACAGAAAGATTAACTGGTTAATTTTTATTTTTTCTTATTTTTAACTTCTCCCCTTTTTATTTGAACTTTTTTATTGGAACTCTCCACGCAGTTAGTTTGTTTCTTTATATTTTTTCTGTTTCAACAATTAATTACAAAAAAACAACAAAACTTAAGTATGACATAAATGAAATAATAAACTAAAATTGTCTTGGTATTTCTATAGAAGTGCCTCATAAGTTTGTGGTTCGTTAAAATTAAAAAAAAAAAAAGAAAACGACAAATAAATTATTCTCCTAACTGAACCCAATGACTCACAAAAAAGTCATCATCATGATTTTATTGCGTCAATTTTTCATTCATAAAAAAAAAAAACATCGAACAAGAATATGATCCTTAGATCAAGTGGTTGATACTATACCTAAAGACACACGAGCAAAGAACAACGTAATGTAAACAGTGCCGGATTTTTGATGAGCAACTGAAAATGGGCCAGAGTTTTGCAAGTACACCAAAAGTGACGGTTTTTTATTTTTTTTTTTAAATTAATAACTGGCCTTTGCTTTGTCATGACTCATGAGAATAGATACTATTTCTAAAGCAGTTCAAAAAAACTTTTTTCAGGAAAAACATTTTTTTTTTCAAAAAGAACCTTTTTTTCAAAAACAACTGTTTCAAAAAGAACTTTTTTCCAAAAGAACCTTTTTTTTCAAGAAAAACCTTTTTTTCAAGAAAAACCTTTTTTTTCAAGAAAAACCTTTTTTTTAAAACTTTTTTTTCAAGAAAAACTTTTTCATGAAAAAACGCATTTTTCCTAAAAACCTTTCAAATAATTTTTCATGATTCACAAAAAACATTTTTCACATAAAACATTTTTTCACAAAAAACATTTTTCACAAAAAAAAAACATTTACGAATTTACCTTATTACCTTATTTTGACGAAACAATCTTTTTGACGAAAAAACCTAGTTTATCGTTTGGTGTAGAAAGTTTGAACCCAAAACTCAACCACCTCCAGCCATAAACTGTCATCACATCACAATCGTAGTGCATATTGCCTTGCATATGTGTATGCCTTAGTCCGCTCATGGATTTGTACCATTCTATACAGACACCTAGATTGTCAAAGTTGAGGTCGGCGCGACAACTCTACCGTTACTGCACCGCACCGGTCACAGCTCCCACTAGCGCGCCACCGCCGCCGCCGCCGCCGGCGGAAAGCCTTTTCTATAAACCCGTTTATAATATCAAACACTTGTCCGACGATCGACACAATCCCCATAACCAAAATATGCAATCTGAGTTGAATTCCTTAGCCCTCTAAGAAGAAGACAAAAAAATAAAATTCAACGAAAGCCAATCCAGGGATGTCTCAAAGGTGGAACGATTGGTTCCGATAGTAATTTTTTTTGTCTTCGTTCAAGCAGAGATAAAGTATCTCTGCACCTCACACCTTCGAATTTAATCAGCTTTTTTTTGTTGGTGTTGTTGTGTATATGAGTGTCCCTGCTTCTGATCATAAAATGATTTTGTTGAAGAATTGGGTGAGATCGTTTGGGCTTTAGGGGATCCCATGGTTTCAAAGGAGTACGACGGACGGGGCTCTATATATGATGGTAGATGATGGGGGGAGTAAACAAACGGACAATCAATAAACCATGAGTGAGTGTTTATTTCTCAGGTGTTTTGATTATGTAGGTTTGTATTTTTTTGTTCAAACCTTCTATCTCAAGCTTATACCTTTAACCCAAAGGTAAATGCACCCTTTTTTTATATAAATTAAATATGCCATGCATACAAGGTTCAGGTATGATGGGTATCTAGCTCTAGCCACATATTTATATTCGGAAATTCCTTTGATAGATCATTTAACGTAAAATAATTGATTTTTATTTTGAAATTGAAAAAAAAAAGAAAAACTAAAATGTCTGTGTGGTGATGGTGACTGACGGTGAATGTCGATGAAGTTGATGTCATTTGGAAAAGAAAATATTTGAAGAGTTGAGATTTGTGTTCGTTAGTTTTATATGATGGTTGTTATGCAAGACTTGAGTGTTATGGAAAATGAAGTTAAACATGTGTTTATACACTCTGATGACATAGTTTATGTTTACCTTATTTATTGTTTTTTTTTTTGGTTGTTGGAATTACATTATTATTTAAAGAACATTAGGGTTTACCTTTTGATAAAGAGGGTGCGGATGAGGGTCTATTTTAATACACAATTAGAATTGATTAAGAAAGACCTTAAATTAATGACCCTACTTGTAAAGTCTACATAAGTTTTGATTTCAAAATTTTTGACATCCGTCAATATTATTCCACAGTTAATGTTTTGGGTGGGCTCAATCTAAACAATAATTCTTCGACTTATTATTCTGTTAGAGAAGATTGTAGAGCTTCGGTTAATGTAACTGATTTAAAATTCTCAAAATGATTATTTTTATGACAGTTGGTTAGATGCGGTATTGAATTTTTAACATGCAAGGAATTAATATGTTAGCGACACGTATTCTTTTTAATAATAATTCTAAGCGTTGGGTTATAAATTTTAAAGAGTTCTTATAAAGTAATTTACAGATTTAAGGAAAATTCAGTTTCCAAGAAGCTCTCAGTCTTACAGGCATTGCACGATTCTTAACGTTAGATAATTTTTTTTCACGCTGTGAAAAGAGATTTAAGTTCTTGATTTTCAGAGTTCAGACGATTGATTAGTAAAGATTGTCAAAAAAATCCTTGCAAAATGGGCTTCAGAATCTTATAACCCCAAATGTGGGATATTTGAAAAACAAAAATATTTTCATCAAAATGTCAGTTGGTTTGGGTAGTTGAACAGAAATAAGCAATTTGTTATGATTTTTTTTTTAGATTTTCCAAGGTCACCCGTTAGGGGATGTTAGCATTTCATTTGTGGGATATTCAAAAAATTATTATGTCATTTGAAAAAGTTCAGTAATTGGTCACAAAAGGTCGGTTGGTGTCCGTCATTTGTTAGCCATAAGTGAGGTGATAACATATGATTTTTAACATCACATCATTTGTGGGATTTTCGAAAAAATTACCCATACCAAAGGTTAGTAATTGGTCAAAAGAGGTCAGCTAGTTACAATAATTGGTCCTCTAATGGGTGACCTATTGATGATCAATACTGAAACTAACTGACCTTCTTATACCATTTAATGACCTTTTAGCATGGCATACTTCTGTTTTTCGAAAATCCCACATATGGGGTAATAAGATCACGGAGCTTGCCAAACGAGAGTTTTCTAATACTGATGCTGGCCAAAGCATTTACATTTACAGAGTAAATTAATAAATGTTTCAGTGTAGCAAGTCAACTTGAAAAACACTAGCTACAGTTGGGTTATTCAAAAGTCTCAAAAACAGTTAAAGATTTAGAAAAAGTTTCTTGACTAAAAAAAAACACCTTATTTATGCTCAAAATTTATAACACTTATCTTTTAATCTCTCACTTTAATTCAGATTCATACTCAAATACTTTTTCTTTCTCAAATCCCATCATACAAAATGTCCACGTTAAATTTTATTACCTCCTTCATATGATTTAAATTCCACTAAATTTCATTCAGTCGGTTTTTTATCAATCGTTTTCCACGATCGCACTTTTGCAAAAAAAAGAAAAAAAAATTAATGTCCAAACTAACGTGCATAAATCTCTTAAATGATCTCACACTCGCGTGTGCTACACAAAACAAACAAATAAAATACATCACACACCAAAAGAAAAAGAAAAAAACTAACAAATAAATAAATAAACAAACAAACTAAAAAGATCGTAAAAGATGGTCCAGATGGTCGCACGTCAATGCGGTACACACATGTTGATAAAAGTCGCGTTCGTTGTCGCATCGAGTAAAATACAGTGTAGCAAGATGGGTTTAAAACTGAAACAAAATTAAGAGAAAAATTATAATTTTTACTTCATTTTTACTAAACTTGAGTCTTCCATATGACACGCCTACATTTTCTATCATTTCTTAATTCAAGTTTAAAAATAAAAAAAAAATAGGTTTAAGTTTGGAAAAAAATTGAATTTTAGTTTAAAAAAAAAAAATAATTTTAGTTCAAGAAAAAATTGAATTTTAGGTAAAAAAATTAAATTTTAGTTAAAAAAAAAAATTAATTTGTGTTTTAAAAAAATAGTTTTAGAAAAAAATTGAATTTTTGTTTTAAAAAATATTGAATTTGTGAATTTGTCTGTTTAAAAAATGGTACTTTAAATGCTTAGAAAAACGATATTTTAAATGCTTAGAAAAACAGTATTTTAAATGCTTAGAAAAACAGTATTTTAAATGCTTAAAAAACGCCCACTAATACGCCTACTTATTAAAATTTTCTTTAAAGTTTTTTTTTCGATCCAACAAAAAAACTAAGCTTCGTTTTGACTCATTTTTAAAATTATACGCGAACACCCTTAAAATGATTAAACACAACATAAAGGTTAATTAAATCACAAAAACTAAATTAAGCTAAAAAAAAAAATCATTTTACATTAAAATTCTTTTTTCATTACTTCATTCCAATATTTTTTCCAATACTGTCCTACTTTTTTTGACAATGCATGGTTCGGCCTGTTCTATAATCTGGAAACTAGTGTCAAAGTCGAAGGCGCAGGAGGCTTCAGATTTACCATGACATTTTCTCGATATATCAACAAAGAAACTCCGCATATGGTTTTTTTTTTTACTACAATCTTGAGGTCAACGCTACATATACATAGATGTATGTATGTATGTACATATATGTACATATGTATATCCCTCATAGAGTAACAAAGATAGTTTTGACGTTTTTAGCGCGGTGGGTTGGATTATTAAGGAAGATCGTATGCACGCGTGCGCGTGAATCATTTTTAACGATAAGTTCAAGTCGTCGTGCATTTTTAACTTTGTAACCATAATTCCATAGCGTGGTCTTGGAAATCTTTTTTTCGTTTTGTTTTGTTATTTTTTTAAAGCTTAATTTGGCAGCTTGCTATAGTCATGATCAGTTGGTCAGTCAAATAATTTATTGACATTTGCAAAGAGATAAGGATTATGGGGACATAGGTCTGGTTGGTCTATACCACCACCAAGTTATTGAAATGACTGCGAAGAGAAGAGATTCAGAAAAAAATGCTTGCAGCTAGTTAGTTAATGCAAAATTACGAAAGGAAAATATATTTTTTTTCCTTTTTTTTCAAGTCACCCAAGAAAAATATAGAGATTATTAATAGGAGATAAATGGTTTAGTGGAATTTTCGTATTTTTTTTATTATTATTATTATTTGAGTGATGAACATTTTACGCTAGTAGTTTCGTGAGATGTTATCACGCCAATAAAGCTTTTAAAAATACATATTTATTTTATTATGCAATTTTTTTTGTAAAGTAACTGGTTCTATATTGGGTAAAAAAAAAAAACAAAACGTGATCATGAATCTTAAGAAAAATCTAAAAGTGCCTGCAGTGGAAAGTTATGTTGGTTGAAACATATGGTTGCTGTCAAATAATTTAAGCAAATTAATGTTTCATTTGATTGGTTGATGACATATATTAAATTTTTGTTATTAATCTTAGACATTTTGAAATTCACAGCTTGCAAGAAATGTGGGATGTTTAGGAAGAATTTACTTTTATAAGCTTTATTGAACATTTTATGGTTCAGATCTTCCTTCTATTTCGGGTTTATTCATTTTTGGGAATATAACTAAGTTCTAAAACACATCAAATGCGTATTTCATGCAAATTCATGAGTTCCGAAAATCAAAAGAGGAAATATTGACAAAGTCATTAGTTTCTAAACGCATCCCAAACGTCTGCGATGTGCTTTAACTACGCAGGGAACACACCCAATTTTTGTTTCGATGCTAGATGCTTTTATTTAAAAAATTTGACATTTAAATTAAAAGTGAAACAAAAATATTATTTATTTTTGATGTGTAAACATCTATGCCGGCGGCGGCGGTAGAGTAAGCCAAAAACGTGGACATTTCTGTAGCACATTACATTGTGCTGTTACACGTTACGATATGTTAATGTATATTGAATACGTTCAATATTAGGTACGTTCCTTCGTAGCTCAAACTAAATTAAAAGGTTGAGTTGAGTTTGGGTTGAAATTTGGTTGACAGTTCGAACCCACCGCCTTCTGTGATGCAAAACCGGCACTTCTTGAACAAAGAGAGCATTTTTTCTCAGAATAAATATTTTTGTCGATTATAGAATCCGCAATACTAGATCCGCAGTAATTCGCAGTACAGGGCTCTCTTTTTTCTGTACTCATTAGTCGTGAAAAGAAAAGAGAACACTATACTGCGGATCCAGTATTGCGGATTCCATAATCGGCATGATTATTTCTTATATTTCAGTAGCTTTGCATTAATTTTTGAACATAATCAAAATGAGTTTTGTCTATTTGTTTTCATTATTTTTCACAATTCATATTTATTACATTGTTTTTTTTTTCTAATAAAATTTTTTTTTCTTATTTAATTTTTGTTCTTATTTAAATTTTTTTTTTTATTTTAAATATTTTTTTATATTTTTAATTTTTGTTAATTCTTTTAATTTTTTTTATTTTTGTATTGCTTTTTATTTTTTTTAATTTTTTGTTTTAATTTTTTTTTAATTTTTTTGAATTTTTTTAAATTTTTGTTTATTTTTTTTTTAATTTTTTCTTAAATAATATCGCGCGATTACTAATCGTTAGGTTAAAACTGTGTTAAATTTTAAAAATTCAAATAAATAAAATAAAAGATAAATGAATATCTTTACACATAATTAAAATCTATTATTCAAATTCATTGGAATTATAATTCTTTTTTTTTTAAAGAACTCTCCAAATTCTAATCGTTTTTTTTTTTGTCGAAATAAAACTCACTGTAATTCCCAGAAAGCTTCTTATAATCTGTTTATTAAAGCTATAAGAATATTAATTGGTTTCACCCACCACTTGTTTTTTTTGTTTAAGTTCTTCACGCTGGATCAAAATATACAAGGCCACAACTCATCGATTACCATAATGGCTCCATTTGCCTCTTCTGCTACCATAATCTCAAGTATTCAACAATTTTGTCTGATACATCGAAATTATACATGCTTAAGACTTATCTCTTAAAAAAAAGTCCCGCTCTTCTTTAATGTATGAACTCATAAATAACATTTCCCCTTAAAAAAAAAAAAATTCTGTTGTGTCTCTCGTATCAATGCGGATCACAAGTCTTTAAGAATATTTATCAATTCCCACATAATTTGAAATTAAAAAAAAAAAAAACACTCAAAAGGAATTTTTAGTTTTTCCCTCCCCAATTAGTTATTATGTGATCCGGCGGATAGACGCGGCGGCGGTCGGGGTCTTAGGTCGCACATAGATTTTTCTTATTTGTTTATCGTTTGTTTTGTATTTTTATATATTATTATTGTTTATTATTTAAACGTTCTTTTATTCACTCTGTCTAAAAATAAATAACCCTAAACAAAACCAGGAAAGAAAAGGCTTCACAACAAGCCGCGATAAATTGGGCTTATCCATAGGGAATCCGGGAATAGGTAGATACCTATATTTTAAAAAAATAAATGTTTTGTTTACGAATTTATAGGCCTTCGTGTAGTAAACCTCAAATTATATAAACTATCTATACACCGTTTTTTGTTTACATCGTTTGGATAAGAAATTGATCAGTTTCATAAATTTTTTCCGATAAAGGTATCTCTGAGGCGTAGGTTCTATATAAGCTTTATGTCAAAGGCAATAAACTTGAGCAAAACTATTATTAATTGGGCTTTTATTATATAAAGTCAAGTTAACCCTTCTCTTTGTTGTTGTTTAAATAAGAATCTGTTGGTTTCTTTGCCGCCTCTGAATTAAATCAGAGATTTTTATCATTTTGATGATCATCTCAGACCCTCACGGCGGCGGCGGCGGACGACCTTCTCGTTAGACAGGTGTCTTTGATATTGCTCAGACTTGTAATCAATTATTATACTCCATGGCGAATTCTGTTGACAGCTTTATATGGCTATAAATCTATAAAAATAAAAACCTCTGCGAGGACGTAAAATCCAATTAGGAGTGGATCACATTTCTGTCTTCTTGTTGTGTATTGTGTGTGTGTGTGTGTTTGTGTACAGATGATACCAGTCGTCACATTAACCAACGGCGCCTGATTCATAAATTCTCACAGGCTCAAAAATGGAATAGAACAAAAAAAAAAAAATCAACCCAGACACCGAAAAAACAAATTAAAAAAATTGAAACAAAACGAAAACCCAACAAAACAGACTGTGAACCACTTGAAAAGCAATCAATAATAATCATATTGACGAAGAAGCATAAAAGACCCCAAGATACTTTAGTGGTTTCAAAAAAAAAAAAAAAACATCAATAAATCATTGCTTGAGTGTGGAACGTATCATAATGTATTTACTATTTTGTGCATTTTGTTTACATTCTATCATTTTGTTTGTTTGATTCTAAATGTTTGACATGTTTTTTTTTTAATTTCTTATGAAGGGTTGAGTTAAAAGGAACCCCAAGACATTAAATTTTTGATTTTTGAGGAAACTAACGTTACTCAATAAATCAATTCTTGAGTGTGGATTGTATTTGAGAATTTTGTTTACATTTGATTATTTTGTATGTTTTACTTAATTTTGTTTTTTTTTTTTTTTTATAGAAATAAAATGTATGTCTTCCAAGTTGATGAGGGAGTATTTTCAAAATTACATACCCTAGGGGTTTTTTAAAAATTAATTCTAGTAGTAAATCTTTGTTGGAGTGTGGAACAAATTTGTAAATTATTCACACTTGATCAATTTGTTTTTTGTTTGATTCTATTTTGGTCCATGGAATTTATAATGCTTCCTCTGTTTTCTTGAAAAAAAAAAGAAGAAATCCCAGAGCATCTAATTGTAATGGTTTTGGAAAATGAATATTTCTTGATTAATCACTACTTGCGTGTGGATTGTATTTTTATAATTTTTTGTGTTCGCTTTTCTTATTTATTTTCTTATAAATTGTATGACTTCTCTTTATTGTGAAAGGGAAGAGATATATTCATAAGCAACAAACTCTTGAAGTTTTTTGAAATTTAAAACCAAGTAGTCAATCATTGGTTGAGTGTGGAACGTATAATGTACATATTGTTAGCACTTAATAACTTATTTCATTTTATTTCTCAGAAATAATGCTTCTTTCTCATTGAAGATGGAGGCAGATATTTCATAGTTGCAAGGTCTGAGGTTTTACAAAAGCAAACGTCAGTAAATAATTTTTTAAAATAATGTGGAACGTAGATTTTGACCAATTTATTGAATGTGTTTTCTTCACTTTATTTTTTAAATAAAATTTTTTTTTTTTCAAAAAAAGTAACCCCATTCAAAAACTATTGTGGAACGTATTTGTACTTTTTTTTTCAAACAGTCTTTTGGGTGAATTCATTTATTTTTTTTGTCACAACATTGATATTACTTTTTTATTTGTAGAAGTGAAATTGTATTCCATACCATATAGGATGAAGTTAAGTACAGAGGTTATTTTTAGGAAGAAAATTTTGAGACATTTTCGAGATTCAAATTTGAGGGTGATTTTTTTTTAAGATAATAATTTGTTTGGAAATTTTTGGTCCTTGCCGAACAAGTATATTTTCTTAGAAGTGTTCATGACTACCAACATTGTCTATTTTTGTTTCTGTTTAGAAATTCTTTGAAGGCTGTGAAAATATTGTAGACGCAAGCCTAGAAAGCTTCTTATTTCTTCTTATTTTTTCAAAACTCTTAGACGTACATAAATCCTGCATGACAAACTCGCTGTGTTATTGGTCATCCATAAATTAGGTTATCCTTATCATTATGCAATAATCGAATGACAGCAATTAATTGAAACCGTTTTCTTTCTCATCTCTTTTTTCCCCACATTTGGCTACTGGTTGTAATTTATAGAACATGTTGGTCAATATTTAACAAGTCATTAACATATATAATCCTCGATAGGCCATCAATAATGAAAAATCTCTAGCCACAGTCACTCCATTATATGTAGGCTATAACACCTGCAATACGTATCTACAATTTTGTATTCGTAATCACGCAGAGACATCCCGCATGCCATAGTGAGAGAGAGACTTTTGATATGTACCTGCAATTCGATTGATTTACATGCAATTTCACGAGAATCTCCTTCTATCTAATTCCACACTCCGCTAATCACACGTCCACGTATACGTACACACAACTCTCTCTCACACTCTATTCATATAAAATATATATGTACGCTACGTACACACCAGTCAATTGGATGATTTCACGATCTTTGAGAAAGAAGATCGACGATCACGAAATGATCCCTGTGCGTATTTGAGAACAACTCACCCGCTTCTGCCGCTGCCGCTACCAGTCACTAACTATACCTGTACCTAGCGTGTGTTCATATGCAAATTACCATCATCATCATCTCTAACTCCATCTTAGAGGGATGTGTGTGATGATGTAGAAGGAGGATAGTCCGTTTCAGGAAGCTACATTTTTTCGATTCCGGATTCGAATCAAGCTTTCAACTCTACATACATATAACTCCCCATAGTACTGCATCATTTTTATTGAAATAAATTCATGTAATTCTGTGGCACCAATCATTTCACGCGCACAACATCCAACGTTACTATATAACATGCAATCATGGTGGCAGAAAGGGGGGGCGACCATCGCATCGCATTGCCACCAACTACCACACGAGGAACACCTCTATTAAGGTGATGGTTACAGCTTCCAACATTAGATATAACAGCAACAACAGCTCCTTTTGGTTTGGTTTAAAGTGTGATGTGTACAGACAAGAAAGAGAGTGAGAGAGAGACATGGATCGGTGAAGATTTTTTTTTTTTTTGAGAAGCAATTCGTATAGACTTCACTAAGTGGATCTGACATTGGTATTTATGCTGACAAACAGGACGACAAATCGTTGTTGTATGAGACTTCTTCTATTCCATGACTATGCCTTTGACTATTCCTTAAGAAAGGCCTAGTTAGTGTCATGCCTAAGGGGGGGCAGATGCGACTCATGAGAAATGGTTAATTGATTTTGTTGCATGTTAAGAAGGGGAATATATTTGTTTGGTTTTTTAGCTCAAAAGACCGAGTCATGTACATATATATAGAAAATAAATGAATGCTTACAAAATGTTCAAATACGTTCCACAATTAATTATTATTATTATTATTGATTAATTTAAAAATGTCACTTGTTAGAATTTTTTTAAAATTGCGTTGGAATCTTTTTTTCTCACAGAACTAAAATGAAAAATTAATTTAATTCAACACAAAAATTATAAAAAAATGTTAAACATGAATAAAATGTAAAATAACATTTAATCAATGATCTTTTAAAATGAAGGTAAATTTTTGTAAAACCCTGAAATTATAACTCTTGAGAAGTATTTTCATCATTGTGGATAAAACACGTCTGCAAGAATAAAATGATCAATTTCTTTTTTGTTAGAAATACAAAATATTTGAAAATATCAACAATTAAAATGTTTGAATACGTTCCACACAAGATATTTCTTTATTATTTATTCATTGACTGTTTTTGAAATTCATTTAATATTAATCTGGTAATAAAGACTTTTGTCAACGAGTTACCAGTATCTCCTTATTTTTGTCTTCATTCCGCAGACAATTTTTTATTTTCATTCCTCACACAATTTTTTATTTTCATTCCTCACACAAGTCCATCCAATAATTTAAATTCGAAAATTCCTGCTAAAAGGGAAAAAAACAAGCCCCCCAGTGAATTTCCAAGTAAAACCGACTTGTATTTTTAAAAATTACAAACGAATGTAAAATTTACTAACGGTGACAATATTTTAGAGGAAAACTGTGAGAACAACTTGCATTCATAAATAATAAATAAATTTACGAATGCTAACGCAATCTATTTGGGGTTGTAAAGTTTACTAACGGTGACATTATTTTGAAGGAAAACTGTGACAACAACCTCCATTTGTAAAAGTTGCAAACGCATGTAGAGTTTACTAACGCTGACAATATTTAAAAAGAAAACCATGAAAACTTGCATTTATAAAAATTTCAAACGTTTGTAAAGTTAACTTGCATT
Source organism: Epistrophe eligans (assembly GCA_951394125.1). Lineage (NCBI taxonomy): Eukaryota > Metazoa > Arthropoda > Insecta > Diptera > Syrphidae > Epistrophe > Epistrophe eligans. Next base: position 109,771,195 of record OX596028.1, read on the forward strand.
TCTAAAAAGTTACAAACGCATGTAAAGTTTACTAACGTTACTTTTGAATGCATGTCACTTTAAAAAGCACTTGATAAAATTCGGTAAATTTTGTAGTTACTTCCGTAGACCCGCTAAAGAAAACTTCCTCCATTTTACTTCTACTCTAACAATCATAAAATACTTCCTCAAAATCAATTCATATTATTTCGTATGTCACTATAAATCAAGGTAAAAATCAAGTACAATTATGTCTCACGCCTAAAAATCTAACGAACAAATTTCGTCAACTTAAAAATGTCAAAATCACAATAATTCAATCAAAATAATAATTTGCTTTATTAAAGTCCCATCATAAATGAAGTGATCTTTCTCAACAAAAAAAAAAAGAAAATAACAAAAGCGAAATTCAATATCCACTCCAGCCGAACCACTAGACCATAAAAGATTGAAACTTTCAAAGCCTATACGTAGGTATACATATAATTTCATACAATGAGTCGAAATCGAAATAACAAGTCAGAGAACAAGACTCGCGTGCGTTAACTTGCCACCTTTTGAGTGCTCTGGTGTTCACCCTGGAGGCGAAAATAATATCAAAAATAAAAATAAAAAAAACTAACGCTATTGAGGATCACATTACCGCCGCGCAGTCGACCGACTGAACAAAACAAAACAAAAAAATACAAAACAAACAGATCAAACGCAAAAAGGGGGCGCCTATTCAATAAACACATACATTCCCTCCTTGCACGCAATGAAAACAAAAAATTAGTTGTAAAAATATAATTCAGATATAAATTAACACTTAAGCAATTAATTGAATTATCGATTGGTTTTGTTCGTAAAGTGGGTAGAAAGTAGTTCAATATAGAGGGCGCTTTATGATTGAAAACAATTGACCATAGATGGACAGATGTTTGCTATTATTTGTAAAGAGATAAAATGGAATTTATTTTTCGTTTAAATAAGTGATTCATCGTAGAACATTGGTTCATCAGAAAAAAAATCCATCAAGAATAGACTTGACTATATACACGCACGCAACGACTGACACGACGTCAACGACGATGGGTAGAGAAAAAAATTCCAATAATCTGCAAATGCAAATGGATTTTCTGGCACGAGGCGTTGAGTACTCCACTTAGTCTTCAGTTTGCACTTTATTTTATCTTTTTACAATTATTCACAACTGCATCGATCGTGCAGAGAAAAACAAAATTCCTTAAATAGACGCAACATCAGAATAAGAGTGCTGGTTTGTTGTGGAACGTATGTAAATGCATTGAAGCTGATATCTGTCAAACAATGTGTCAATTAAAGGCGCTAATTTCTTCTAATCAATTAAATTCCCCTTTAGAAGGGATACTACTTTAATTTTTACACCACAGATTTAACTATTTCTTAAAAAAAAAAAAAAAAAAAAAAAACCGATAAACTTAAGAAACGACATTTTTCAGTTGCTGATGATTTCTTTGAATATTTTATCTCTGCTTATTTTGTATTTTGAGTTAAATTGATTTTCAAAAAAAAAAAAATCCGCATAAATTCCACAAGGAGAAGACAAATCCTTTGTGGAACGTAAATTGCTACCTATCTGCCAAATGATTAATTTCTGATGATTTTTTTCAAATTATATTCTATCTTTGCTTAATTTTATATCCTATTATTTGAGCTCCATCGATTTTCCAATAAAGATACCATAAAATAAAATTTCAAATCCCTATTTCAACAACATAGCTGTTTTGTGGATCGTAAGTTCTCTTAACACATTTTTTTTTTTTTTTCAAAAATGATAATGTTTTCCAATTGCATGAGATGTTCTTCAATTTTAATTTAACTTTATCTCGAACTTTCTACAAACTACTTGGATATTTTTCTTGTGGAACGTAAGTTTGTCAAAACGATCATTTAAAGGTTTACGTGCAAAAACAATTTTTTTCTTTCTTTATAGGTAGACATGTGACCATATTTTACCTATAAAACTTAAGTAGGATTATGAAATATCTCTAAAATAATTAAGATTGGTTTCTTGTGGATGTTCCACATCTGTCCAAAAATTAATTAATTAAAACTACATTATCTCTAATTACATTTTATGTTTTTATATTTTGTGTTGCTTGTACCCCTTACTTAATTCACTTTCATCGATATTCAAAGACAGAAAGAAAAGAAATAAAAATAAATAATCAGTTTGCATGTGGAACGTAAGTTTGTTTAAGCAATCTGTCAAACTATTTATCCAATTTAAATTGCATATTTCTTTCAATGACATCAAATTTCTCTGTTCCCCATAAACCCCATAATCAACGATCTTTCAACAAAAAAAAAAATACTACAAAAAGCCGACACAGACATCGAAAATTATCTTGTGGAACGTAAGTCGATTTAAACGATTTATCAATATTTAAGGCATTAATTCTTTCTAATTGCGTCAAATCACTCGATTAATTTAAAAACCTAAAGACCACCATCGTACGAGTATAAGGTGTGAAAATTGGTGTGTGCCAGCAGTTAAGTTTATTCCACAAAATACGACCCACGCGCAATCATTAATGTGGATGAGGTGGCGCTTTGTCGCTTTAAGCTGAACCTCCCAGGTTAGCATGAGCGTTTTAAATCTCCCGTAGGCTATTTACTTAAATGCTTGGTATTAGTCCATTAAATGCCATCGAAAATGCCAGCCTACCTTATAGCTTGCCTCGTTTGATGGTGCTAGTGCTAGTGCTGGTGAGAAATTTCCGCACCAGACCTAGCAAAAACGCACACGTGTGGCATGTGACTTAAGTTGTGCAGCCTGTGCCTTGAGTGGAGATTTTTTTTCTTCACATTTAAGCTTTGAGTGCCAACTATCAGCAAAAAAATAAAAACCCCTTAACCAAACTAACCAGATGGTATCTCTATTTCTCAAGACCGCATTTTGTTCGTTTAATTTTTATTTATTTATTTAGCTCTTTTTTTTTTGCTTTTCTAGGTTTAAATGAAATGAGAAAATCGAAATTAATGGCCGATCGTGTTACTAATGTTGCGCTATATGCCACTGGGTGATTTATTGCAATAGTTTTGTGAATTTTTTTTTCTTTTATTTGCGGGTTAATTTTGAAATTCGAAGAGAAAAGGACACCCGAGCTGGTTGGTTAAAGACACATGCCGGTAATGGGTATTGATCTTTGTATATATGGTATGGCCTGGCCTGGCCTATCCTGCTCCTTGAGGGGGGAAAAAAAAAATCTCAAGTCTAGTTTAATTTTTGTGGTGAGTAGTTGAAAGAAACAAAACTGTGATTGGTTCCGTGTAAAGCTTGAAAGGCTATAATTAAAATAAGTTGTAAACTGTCTGCATGTGGACATCTTGTCTAATTTTTAGCGAAGTTGTGAGTCTTTTCCGATCGTTTAAATGTGTTTTCTGACAGACTATAGACAGTTTAGCAAGAGTGGTTGTCTTTTTGAATTTTTAGAAGTTTCTTTTTATTATTTGAAACTTCTTTGGTGGTCTAGTTGACAGACGGTGAAGGCTAAGTGTTGTTTTTTTAAAGGCTCAATATTTTTTGAATGCTTTAAATAAATGTCAACTTAATATGATTAAGTGACTTGATAGCAACTTTTTAATATAAGTTCTTAAAGGTGATTCGATTGGACCATAAAAGAATTTGACCATGCGACAAAAGTTGCATGCGTGACAAGGATCATGCGATCAAAGCTGCATTCCAGAAAATTTGCTTGCATTTTTTGTTGCATGCAACTTTTATTATATGCAACTTTTACTATTTAAAACTTGCATGAAACTTATTGCATCCAACTTATTTTTTATTACATACAAGTTGCCTGCAACTTCATGAAACTTTTATTGCATGCAACTTTTTGTGCATACAACTTTTATTGCATACAACTCTTATTTCATACAACTTCATGCAACTTTTACTGAATGCAACTTTTATTGCATGCAACTTTTATTGCACGCAATTTTGACTGCATGCAACTTTTATTGCATGTAACTTTTTTGCATGCAACTTCATGCGACTTTTTTTGCATACAACTTTTATTTCATGCAACTTTTATTGCATGTAACTTCATGCAACTTTTATTGCATGCAACTTCATGTAACTTTTGTTGCATGAAACTTTTATTTCTTGTAATTTTGATTGCATGCTACTTTTATTGCATACAACTTTTATTTAATGCAACTGCATGCAACTTTATGCTACTTTTATTGCATGCAACTTCGTGCAACTCTTACTACTTTTTTTGTTTTAATTCTTTATTGTAAATTTAGGTTGTCAATAAATATTTGTTATTATTCACTATCAAGTCTATCTTGCCAAAAAACAACTGATATTCCTTTTTCCTGTTTTTTGTTCATAGCTCCTTCGGCAACAGGTATTGCTAGAAATTATTGCTTAACTTTTCTGCATGTTTTCTTATTGGCTAGAGTACCATTTAAACTTGGCAACGATATTTGCATTCTAAAAATAACTACACCCTCAAAATTAATTCTCAAAACATCCAATTAAAAAATATCCCAACAACTTATATAGATATGGCATTTTTTTTTTGAACCAATGATACTTTAAAGACCACACCTTAAGAATCAAAAAATTTAAAAACCGGAAAACGATCATTCAACTGTATGTTACCAATTAGGAATATTGGTGTTCATTAACTCCTTTAACATCACCGATAAAAAAATCCTCATTTGTAGCTTAAGTTTCTTTATACATACATCCAAGTACAAATGCCATAAAGAACGCGTGTAAATTTCCCAGAAACATAACCAGTAGCATATCATAAATAAAAACTTAATGAGAATACTAACCAGCGCATATAGCTGGACTAATATGAAAAATACCATGCACTTAACAACAACCACCACCGGGAAACAAGTTCCTTTCTTACTATGCTATGCTATGAACGTTTAAAAAGCAAAGCAAAAAAAAAAAAAACATAAAAGAAAAACATACAAAAAAACTACAAAAGTCTATGAAGCTATTCTTAAAGTGTCCATTTCGTTTATCATAATGTCTGTAATTAAAATTTTTTTTTCTTATTTTTTAATCCTCTTGGGAGAATATTGTGATTACAGACGAGACAAATCGCAGAGGAACAAAAACATCATTTAATAGCTCATCAGCATCATCAACCAATAAGGCTCTCATATTGTGAAAATTTATTTCTTTGCTGACAAATTCATTTGTTAATTAGTGACTTTTTCACAATTTGTATTCTTTTTTTTTTTGTCAAGAAATCCTTAAAAGTCGCTTTTTCCTTTTTTTTGTTGGCTTTTGTTTGTCTCTCTAAACAGAATGTAAGTCTTCACCTCTTTAGTTCCCATCACACATCAGCAAGAGAGGTCAAGTGATTAGATCTTAACACTTACGTGAATGCCATTTGACTCATTACGAGTAAGTTACTTTGCATCTTCTATCCGCATTTATAGCCAGGCTATAGGCAGAGCAATGTCCAAAGATTCCCTGATCCAAGACCTCATCATCATTTGTCCACGGATCTCTCACAATCCCCACACTTCTATTTCTATAGTATAGATTCGTGTGATGGTAATTACATACCGGGTCTATAGTGTAAGGATGATGTTTGCTTTGACTGCCGACCTCATCGATGCTGTAAATCGTGTTTGGTCTTTTGACTTTGAATAGGTAAGAAGAACTGAACTCTGACCATGGTTGCCACTTAATATTGGCTTGAATTATTTTTGAACATATTATGTAATTAGAGAAATTATTTGTTGGCGATAAGATAAGCTTAAAACGTGAGCCTACTAGCAACACTTTACGTATAATACGTTGCTTGTACTATGTTACTTGTTCTACGTCACTTGTACTACGTTACTTGAATTACGTTACTATGTTACTTGTACTACGTTTAGTGTATTGCGATACGTATATTATGCAGCGTGTAATACGTAACGGCAATATACTTTACGTGCTATACTTTACGTGCTATACTTTAGGTGCTATACTTTACGTGCTATACTTTACGTGCTATACCTCACGTGCTATACTTTACGTTCTATACTTTACGTGCTATACTTTACGTGCTATACTTTACGTGCTATACTTTACGTGCCGTACTTTACGTGCTATACTTTACGTGCTATACTTTACGTGCTATACTTTACGTGCTATACTTTACGTGCTATACTTTACGTGCTATACTTTACGTGCTATACTTTACGTGCTATACTTTACGTGCTATACTTTACGTGCTATACTTTACGTGCTATACTTTACGTGCTATACTTTACGTGCTATACTTTACGTGCTATACTTCACGTGTTATACTTTACGTGCTATACTACGTGCTATACTTTACGTGCTATACTTTACGTTTATAATTTACGTGCCATAATTTACGTGTTATAATTTACGTGCTATACGTTAAGTGTTATACGTTACGTGTTATACGTTACGTGTAATACGTTAAGTGTGATACGTAATGTGTAATGCGATACTAATACTATAATACGTTTGATTGAAATTTTAAAAACATATACCAACATATGCTGCAAAAATAATTTCAATTTCATTAAAAAATCTACCAAAATGGTAACCCTAGCTCCGATCCTCTTTGTCCAAGTCGTCGAAGATCACAAAATGCCCACCACTAAACTATACAACAATATTTAACAAAAAAACAGCCTTTGCTCCTGAGCAGAGAATCTCAAAAGAAGAAAGTAAACAGCGTGTGATGTGAAGAAGCATCTTTCGTGTGCACAGTACACAATTTTATTTTTTTCAACACCTTCTCGGTAATGTGTACTCAATGATGGCCTCTGAAGAGGCATTCTTAAAAGAGCAAATTTACATTTCCAACTGGTTATAGGAGTTATACAAGGCAAATGCGCGGTTGAAGGATGTTAAATATGTTTTTTTTTTATTATTTTTAAAGAAAGTAAACTAATAGATCCCTCAGAAAAAAGGTTCATTAGATGTGTAATGTGTGTGTGTGTGTGTAAATATACCCATTAATATGAACTTCCTAAAGTCCTACAGAACATATTAAAGCTAATTGCTTACAATTCCATTGAACAATTTCGAATCAAATTATAAAATTGGTTATACTAGTTAAGGGTGATGCGCATGATGCATGATGCATTACCGGATCATAGCAATCATCCTGAAATCCCGCCAGACTTTAATGAGCTCTTCGTGATGTTTGTTGAATAAAAAGCGTTTATATCCCCATCCATAGGCAATATATAGGCATCAGACATCCGATCCCGCAGATCGAGGTCAAAAACACCAGCAGTCCAATTTAACCATCACAGACTTTTTTTGACTCATTTTGTTTTGATTGAGTGAATCAAATCAACACACAAGACGTGATGCCACCGCCACCGACCTGCCTGATGCCCATGCCCATCATCATCGCACATCATCATAAGCGAAATAATGGGGGAAGACTTAGAACCTCATCTAAATTTAGCCGTGAAATTCTAGCGAAAAAGCAAAGAAAAAAAAACTCCCCATTATTGTTGTTTTCACTCATATGAAAATAGCAATAAAACTGTCTTGAGTTGTTGAACACATGGTCTGGTAAATGTAAGCAAACAACAACCGCATCACAAGACCGTAACGCGCGAGTTACTATACACTAACAAACGTGTGTTCCATGCTTCCATGAGGCGTGTCAATGGCATGGCATTCCCCAGTCCCCCTCCCCACCCCTCCCCCCACATCACCATCGAGACTCTTGATTGTGCAGACAAGACAACAAAATATAAAGAAAGATTGGAGGTATAGCAGTGGATTTCTCATACAATATTGCTCATAATATGGAATGGATGACTTTTTCCAAAAAGGTGAAGACTTCGCGCACTGTCAGTCATCAGCAAAAGAAGAAATGATGACTAACCGTACACAAGAAGCGAGCCTCTTCAATAATATAAATTATTACCCGGCATGGATGGACTTTCAATTACAAAAAATTTATAAAACAAATTCCAGGAAATCAAAAAAAAAAAAAAAAAAACGGAATGCAAATAGCTCTGCTCTGTTGCTGTGTGTGATAATGATAATGACCCCGCAATTCAATGATCATCCAGCATTGAATGATGTGTGATGTGATACGTCACTTGATACTTCACACGTTCATACATATAAAAAGTGTTGCTGCTTGACACTTCGGAATAACTTAATTGAAATTATTTTGTATTACTAATGAGAATGTGACATGATATTTTAAAAATACATCTAGATTTGTTTTATTTTATTTTATAAGAAAGTTTTTAGGAATTTTTGATTTTTAAGAAATCAAAAGTGATTTGAATATAAAAATGATTTTCATTCTCACGGTATGACGACGACTCGACAACGACGACGGACGGTTTGGACATGAGGGAGCATGAGCATTAACAAAGTTGATAGCTAAACTGACCTAAAATGAACTCATTTATTTTATGAAAAAAATTGTAAATATTCGTGGAAATCATAAAGAAAAAAACGACTTTTTTTGTATGCTTTTATAGTGTTTTAAAATTGCTTCATTATAACAAAGTTTGTTTGTGTGAGAAGTTTCACTCGAGAAGTCGATTAAAATGAAATGAACGAAATTCATCTGAAAAAAAAAAAAAAAAATAAAAAAATAATGAGTTAGGTAACAAAAATTGTACACCCAATAACGGGTTTGTTGACAATTAATATTCGGACAGCAAGCGTGTGAAAAATCCTGTCTATATCAAATTAACTCATAAATTCAATTTTATAGGCTTCCATTTATTCAAAGTCTTGATTTCAATGAATTATTTTTTTTTTTGAAAAGCCTGTTTCTTCTTTTAATTGATATTTTTCTGTTTGACGATGTCATGAGAAGGAATTATAGTAAAGAAAGATTCTGGAGAACCAGGGCCGCCTATTGACGTAAATATATTTTTTTTTTATTATTACCTCGTCGATAGGTATATATCTAGAACTAAAAATGGCGGTCACGGGCAACCTAGCGAAGGAACACAATTATCGGTGGAATGGATAGTGATGATTAGGTGAAGACCACGTTAAAAAATTGTCAAATCTATATCAAGTAAAGCTGCTTGTAAACTGTACGTTCTGATACACCTACAGAATCGTCCAATTACAAGTTCAGAAGTGGGATGTGGAAATCCAATTCAATTGTTTACTTACACAGGATAACGGAAGTCATTCTGCTCTTCGTAAATATTTATACTTTCGTTATCTAATTTTTTTAACCATTGGAAATAAGAGTGGTTTCACTGTTAAAACTTTTTTGTCCCCAATAACAAAGATGTACATATTGCTAGGAAGGTTAATTTATTTTATTTTTAATGTAAGTTGAATCAACTCTGAAAATTTGTGCATTAAATTTCATTTGAGCTCTAAGCGGCCATAACTCTTATTTTTTGTTTTTTAATCTGGATCTTACCTAAAATGCTCATTTAGTAGAATATTTTTTTAAACATAAAATATAAGCCGTATTTTTCCTTAAATCCTAAAATGCGGTTCTAAGTGTGATTGAATGATTCAGTTTTTGCTGCTCTCCCATACAAATTGAACCACTGTACAGCACACAGTGGCTCATATTGACTTTTGTTTTTTATAATACGTTTAAGTTTTATTAGATTTTTCGACGAAAGCCTACTTTTTTTTTAAATAATTTTAAATTTTTTTTTACAGTGGGCGTGTCAGTGGGTGGACATTTTTTTGTGATAATTTATTTTCTATGCTTTAAAATTTCATCGATATCGTTCGAAAAGTGCTGTTTATATTGTACTAAAATACAAAATGTACCGCTGTAGGGCAAACAGTGGCTCATATTGACTTTTTTTTTTTTGAAAAAATCTTGATTTTTAATATAAGCTATATGTATACATAAGTGAGTAGAAATAGTTTTTTATTAAAAGAAAAGACCTAAAATTGATTGACAGAGAATTAAGACCAGAGCTTCTTTAACCTAATTTGAGGGAAACAGTGAGGAAAAAGGAAAACAACCATTTTTATTGTTATTATTTATTTTGTCCTCGTCAGAGTCGACAATAAATTCCTTCAGTAATACATTGCAAGTTAAATAGTGGAGAAAAAAAGTAAACAAAACAAAAACCTTGAACATTCGCCTAAGTCCGGGGTAATTTTTAATAAACCATTGGTAATTACATATCTTTGGAGACTTTCGTGTTTAAAAATTATTTTCAGATTTGATATTTTTATGATTTCGCAATTTTCTAAAATTGGTATAGTTTTGCGTGAATGAGCCACTTTGGCGGTGTTCGTGATGAAAATTTCTACCCAAAACAGTTGATCAATTTTACAGTTGGGAGTTTTTGTCAGAAGTCAGAAAAACCCAAATTTATAAAAAATACCAGGTCGCGTGCTATAATTTTTGCAAATGGCGGCAAAAAATCAACCAAAACAATTAGATATTCCGCGTTTTTTTACTTTTGCGCCACCTTGTATACATAAGGACTAATGTCAAACCGGGTGATATACTTTTTCATCGCAATTTGTGTGTTGAAGCGTGTTAATTGCCCTCTCCTAGAAATGAGTGCAGGAAACCCTATTTTCCGAATTTAGAATTTTGACAATTGAAATTGACGATTTTCTTATTCTTTTCCCTTTCAATCAAGAGCCAACCCACATTCCTGAACTATACGAAATTTTGACGTACTCAATCTGATAAAGTTCCAAATCAACAAGAAACAAATTTCCCCTTTGTTTTTTTTTTTTTGTTATTTTGTTACAGATTCCAATCGCGAAATTTATTTAAAAAATTTTACCATCTCAATATTGGAATGTGTGAAATGTTTTTGCTAAAAAAAAAAAAGAACAAAAATGTGTCTATGCATGTTTGATTGGAATCTTCCCATGGGCATCATCGTCATCATCATCATCATCGCAGCAAAAGACAAAAACACAAAAAGATCGGTATCACTTTGATGTGACATTAAACATCTTCAAGTCCCATATCAGAGAGAAGATCGTGTTAGATACTGTGTTGTCCTTTCTTTTGTCTTGTGTGTTGTGTCAATTCTCACCAAAGCACCAACGTGATGAAGTTGCCAAGTTGTTTTCTTCTTGTGATGGGATTTTCGCTCATTTTGTTAAAAAGTTTTTTTTTTATTTTTTTGGAACGAAATAATTGAGTTCGTATAGATTTAGTCCTTGAGACAAGTTAATGGCTTTCCAAAAATAGCATCAAATTTATTATATTACTCATGATGCGCAGAGTTTCACAAAGATTATTTTTTTCTTTTTCTTTTATGCAGCTCTTCGACTTCTTACTGGACAGACAGAAACCATCGAAGGTGGCGGAGCATTTCCGCCACTGTTCAATGTCGCGCCCAGGGCCTCGATCACCGTCAATGCAACTTGTGGCCAAAATGGACGTGAAGAGTTCTGCAAATTAGTCGATGCCTACCCGCATAAAAATTGGTCTACGCAATGTGGCATTTGTAATGCACAGTCTTCAGACCCAACCAAGCAGCATCCAATCGAGGCGATTCTAAACAATGGCAATGTGGATGAAAGCTGGTGGCAGAGCCCTACGTTGCAATATGGAAGGCATTTCGAGTATGTCACCATAACAATGGATCTAAAGCAGGTGAGCCGCCTTGTGATATTTGTATACATATGTGATGTAGTCTTAAAAAAACCTTTAAGTATAGATTCCAATCTTTCCCAACCTTTATAGAAGAAGAAGCAGAAGAATTATTTATTTCTGAATCGAGTTTTGGCATAGAAGGCTCCCGCTTTAAAAAGCGCATGGTTCTTGTTAGTTTAATTGGAATCACTGTTTCTGTGGTAGTATCGGTAGGTAGGTAGGTAGGTAGATATAGCTTGTTGGCGGCGGTGATGGAGGCCGTCTCGGTGATGTTTGGCGAGAAGTTTATGTGAAATGCACATGCGGAGCATGCTTTGCAAGCAAAAGCATTCAATTTCAACTTCAGCTGGGGTCTGTCTAAAAAAGATGGCTGAACACATTTTTGTGTGTTAAAAAAAATTTATTCATAATTCATTTTGTCGTTTCACAAAAAAAAAAAAAAAAAAAAAAAAAAAACAAAAACAGGCGTGTGGTTAAAAGTTTCTAGTTACGCCAGTATAGAGACTTGTTGGGGTGGATATTGGATATAGGTATGTATATACTGGCTACTATTAGGTCGTTATATTTTTGCTGAAATCGATACTCTACACCAAAGCCTAATCAACTTTTTCGTGAGAATATTTATTGGGCTTGTAAATTTACAAATTTATTTTGCATTTTATTGACCAGCTATAGTCCCGGAGCCTAACCTATTTGTATATAGCTTTCAGGTGCAGTCGGTCATTAATTCAGTTGATTAACTATATCTGTACAATTTGGATTCTTGTTAGTTCCATTGAATTGATCATAATTTTTAAAAGAAATAAAAAATGAACACCAATTGAATTATAAGGAAGAATATAAAATTTTGAATTTATTAAATATTATGATAGTTTTTTTTTTTTGACTTTTATGAAGACTTAAACGAGATGTTGTAGCGAATTATTATTTTAAATTATTTTTATTTCCTTCAAATGAGAAATAACATTTTTGGATTTTTCAATTAAAACTGTACAAAATGAATATAGACATAGAGTCTTTCGAGTGGAAATTTTTCAATCTTAAAATAAATTCAAGAAAGATTTAGTTGTTAGGCAGCTTTATAGTGAACAACAATTTCTGAAATTAATATGAAATAAATTTGATAATTAATGATTTTTCAATAAAATAAATCCCAAATTAGCAAAATCCAAAATTAGCAAAATTCCAAATTAGCAAAATTCCAAATTAGCAAAATCCCAAATTAGCAAATTAGCAAAATTCCAAATTGCCAAAATCCCAAATTTCCAAAATCCCAAATTGCCAAAATCTCAAATTTCCAAAATCCCAAATTTCCAAAATCCCAAATTTCCAAAATCCCAAATGGTAAAATCTCGAATTTTAATGAAAAGTGGACATAATCCCTTTATAGAAAACTATCGTGTCCTTAGTGCATATATTAAGACAACTATGTTAATTTCTCTTTTTAGGAATTGACTAAAATTATAAATTTATAACAGTTTTGTTAATAAAAGAACTGTCTATGCGACTCCGCAGGGCCTCTGTGTCGGTGGGCATATATGTATTTACATCCGGCAGCCAGAGTTTTTATTTTTCGAAGTCACGTGAAGTGCATTAATCCACACTCACTTTAAATGATAATAAACTGTTATAACTCTTATAAATTGACATTTCTCTAGAAAATTAGTACTCCTTTTTAAAGCTGGCAGCTAAAATACAATTTTAAAAGGAAAGCACTTTCCCACTTTTTGTTTCTTTAATTATGTCAAATACTTCTCTACTTTTTTTCCAACTTGTTTCTCTACTGGTTTAAAAAATTCTATGCCAGTGGACGAGCAAGTATAGCTTGAGTTTGTGTGCTTTACACAAACAAATATTTTTGAGCACATCCATTTCAATACTAAATCACATGCATCACATCTGTTAAACGAACCCTTCTCAGCGAGTACAACTGAAACGTAGTCCAAGATTAATTCTGCAGAAAAACAATTGTGTTTTCACCTTTAAAATGAGAAATTTCAGCTGGTTAATTTTCGTTTCCTCCCAGTCCCTGTCAAAATGATTTTTCATGTGATAGTGATTTTTTTAATTTCGTTTCCGTAAAATCCGTTGCCGTCGCAAATTATAGGAATTATTTAAATCCATATTAAAAAAGGACTCTTAAGCCAGGTTTAATTTTTATTTATTGCAATTCAAATCCTTTATAAATTATTTGCCTATATGAAAATGCAATCAAAGTACAAATTTTTAAACCTCTTTGCAAATTATTAAGCCGACTTGACATTGTGCACGTATGGGAATTCCTTTTAGCTACAATACAAAAATGTTAATGCATTTTATTTCATCCTCATATCGCACTGATCCACCAACAATAAATCACTCCTATATATGCCATCACACTTGCATCGCCCATACTCAAAACTCACCCATATTCAAACGCATCATGTCAGTTATACTATCAGGTCCTGTACAAGTTGCAACTAGTTTTGTATAATATGTTCCTCCGCAAAAAATTTTGACGCTGCTCAGCTCATGTTCTTCCATTCTGCACAAATCATTCAAATTAATTGCGGTTTTCATGTGAAACACAGACTACTGCGCCCAAACGCTCTTGGTAGATCATCCACAAGCTCTTTCGAAAGTCCTGGATTCGCAAAGCATACATATACATATGTATATGAAATAACATGAATTCCAGTGCACACCACTCATGACGACTGCTATCTGCAGCAGGGAGTCAGTCGTCAGTGCGTCGAAAATTAATGTGACTCCAGTGGTACATGTGTTCTACGACTTGACACCAAAGTCACAGCAGCGGGAGAGAGGGGTGACTGTGTGCTAGCGATGAAGAAGAATTGCACAGAATGCCTCTGGTGGCGACATAAAACAAAGCAACTAGTACAAGAGCCACCACCACACTAACCACCACCACCAACTAAACCAAACCAAACTTCACAACCAGATGTAAGTGATCAAATCGTAAATAAATTTCAAGTGACAAGCATAAATGTCTCGGCTTTTAATGAGCACACGCAGCGCAAGCAGCAGATAGCAGAAAAAGAAAGACCCGCGTCTACGCCGGCCGCCATTGCTGCCGCCGTTGAGTAAAGTAGCGATAGCAAGTACTCAGTAGCGGGCTGTGTCTAAGTACAAGATCCTGTCTGCGATCACACAACGGACCAGTTTCCCAGCAGAACAACTAAAGCAACCACAGGGAATCAAATTCAATGACATTTATCTATCAGTGTACCCAGGTTTTGGGTACAAGAACGAAATGTATACAAAAAAATAAATTTTATGTCTGTGTTTTTGTGGAATGGGAGCCCTGAAAACTGACGGAACTCCATTGATGGGTAATTTGTCCGTTCGGTGTTTTCTGTATCCCCAGTTTTCATGTCAACGCGTCATCTCGTCATTTGTTTGTTTTTTTTTTTTTTTTTTAATTGACAATTGACATATACGTCTGCCGATCCATGATGGAGGACATCACCCCATGTGGTGAATATATGCAAACTGACAGGCATCCATTTTAACTCTTATGTTTAGTTGAGGAAAATAATGTGCGATCGCAAAACGATTGACAAGTTAAAAGAAATTTTTTTTTCTTAAATTTAACTTCGGCATTCATTCGTGTGTTCTTTTCGAAATTCGAATTCGGATTCTAATCTGCATGTCATGTGTACAAATTGTTTAATATGTGCCTGCGTGCGGTTCTTATCGCTTGTCCGAGATCCCAATTGGTAATTTGCTATGCAATATAATAACCCCAGCATTTGATGCTGCAAGCTTCTTATACACTGATAGAAAAACTACAATTAATATTTTAGAATTTTGTGCTTTAATCAAAGTATAAGAATAAAAACGTTATTTATTCCATAGCTTCTGAGTTAAAATGTCAAATTCGAAAAATGAAAAGTCAAATTAAAGTTAGAAAAAAACAACAGCAAACTGTCAATTCGAAAATTTATAGTCAGCTGTCAAATCAATCTCGAAAAACATTGATGCAAGGAATTTTTCTTCAAATTTCGCATCGCATCAAACGGCGGCAGCGAGGAAAGTTTTATTTCGAAAGTTTTTTTGCCACTACCTGTAGGTAGCTACAATTTTCAATTATAAAAGCGATTTTGAAAATGTGAAAATGTAGTCAGCTGTCAAATCAATTTCGAAAATTTCCAAAAACACGAAAAACATCACAAAAAAAAAACACCTTGAAAAAACTAAAGTTTTCAATCGAAAAAGCGAATTCGAAAATATTAAAATTTAGTCAGCTGTCAAATCAATCTCGAAAATTTTCGAAAACGCGGGGGTCTTATTTGTATAGTTTTTAACCACTTAAAGAAAGAAAATCAATAGCTATAACGAAATGAAAAAAAATATAATTGTCAACCATAGAAGCGACTTCGAAATTGCATTCAGCTGTCAAATCTATCTCGAAAAACTTTGATACTGGGACTTTTCTTAAAATTTCAAATGAATGTGTTTTTTCGCGTACTTTCCAAGCACTTCAAAAAAAAAAAAAATCTTAAAAAAGGTAAAATTTTCAATTGTAAAATCGAATTCGAAAATGTAAAAATGTTCTTAGCTGTCAAATCAATCTAGAAAATTTCAAAAATAAAGACTGATAGTTTTGTTCGCATAGAGTCATAGTCGTCACTAGCTGTAAGGAAATGAGAAAAAACTACAACTGTCTACTGTAGCATCAAACTCGAAAATGTAGTAATCTGTCAAATCAATTTCGAAAAACTTTGATGCATAGACTTTTTCTTCAAATTTCCGAACGAATGAAAAGTGTTATTATAGGAATTTTCTACTTGCCAAACACTGTTTTTCTATCAGTGTACAAACAGACTCCCGCATGACGGAAAACATTTGAAACTTGTGCGCAACGGACACAACGCTTGCCAAAACATCGATTGGTTCCACAAGGTAATTGCTTCATTAATCGCTCCCAAATATGGTCTGACGCTGCTGTCTTGCAGAGTTTCTGTTTTTTTGTTTTTCTTTCCTCTAAGCTTAGATCTAGACTCTAGACTCTAGAGCCTCCTCCAAAAAGGTGCTGGTTTTTAGATGTGGTTTAAGAGCGGGCGGGAACGATATAGCGGGAGGATTTGTTGACAAAACGCAATTATTTTAATAGTCCCCACAGATGGAGTTAACATAACACAAACACCAAATCATTCCGGGCCAACTCACGGCTAACAAAAATAAAATAGAAAAAAAACCACAAACGATAGATATTTGAATAGAAGTAGCTTTGTATGTCCCCGCATCTAACGAACCACAACCATACCAACAACAAGAAAAAAAATAGCTTCCGAGCGAGATATTTACTATATACCTTACCTAAAGTCGTGATTTGATTTTGCTTTTAATGATTTTCCATATACGTAGAACATAGGACTGTGTGTGATTAAGGACATCTTACCAATTTGGAAGAATTATCTGGCCAATAAGACGTTTGTCCTGTCAAGCTATATAAGTGGTGTTCAGATTATGCAATACATACATATATAAATATAAATAGGGTAAATTAGCCTCATTTTTGACCTGAAGCTAGCATTGACTATCGACTTGACTTGACTGAGTATAAGTGTCGGAAGAGTTATATCAAGCAGGTAAAGATCAAAAGATGCATTGTCATTGCATCACATTAATGTTTCCGTTTTTTTTTTTTAGAGTGACTCAGTAAAACGTGAAAAACTATACGAAGTGTAATTAAAGTAATAATAAACTTAATGGGTTTAGGAAATTGTTGTTAAAAAATACTTAACAGGCCAATAAAAGGGTAATGAAGATAAGAACTTGTTTTTATAAAGGTCATAAAAGGGTTGATCCGAAGGTGTTAAATATATTCGTTCGCGTTGGGGTGTATGTTTTTTTGATTTCCATTGTTATGAATGAAAAACCACACACTAAGCTAAAATTTTTAGTTTTTAGCTGGATCTTTCCGTTTTGAAAATATTTGTATGGACCACAGTTTTTTATTCTTGTGCTAAATATAAAGGATATCCCATTTTTGTGCAGTAAAGTGTTGGCAACCCCTTAAAAAAAAATAAAAAAAATATTAGTAAAGTGTTGGTAATCCCTTAAAAAAAAAAAAATTGACAGCTGACAGTTTAGGGTTATCAAAAATGGAGCATTACACGAGAGAACAACGTGTTTTCATTGTTGAAAAATATTTCTAAAATAAACATCTCGATGACCGGATGCGGAGAGAGTCAGACTCAATTTTTACATTTTTTCTATTTGTCAAATTGAGCCTGATTATGGGCCAGTTCATGTTTCTGAGATCTCACTGAGCAAACTTCTGTCAGCTTCACTGACGAGAAGGAGAAACTTGAAAAAGATTTCTCCACTAGAATAGAAGTTAAAAGCACTCTCCATCTCTTATTTTTATAATTTCATTAATTGCGACAAAAAATAATTGAGCAAGCGAATCCAAAAAAGATCAGTCTTCTCAGCTTTTTGACAGAAAAAGTGAGGAATCTCACTGAGGAATGACGTTCAGATTTCTGAGCCTGAGAAACCTGAACTGGTTAATTCCCGCGGCAACTCATTATGTCATAAATTTTAAAAACAGTTTTGACAGCTCTCTCTTTAAAGAGAGAGCTTTACGTCAAAGTGACATTTAGGCATCAGAAAGTCTTTTAAATAGATCATTTACTAAATATCCATTTAAAATCCGACCTGCATGATTAAATCACAGCTTATTATGAAGCTTTAGAAGTTCAAGCACTCATTTAAACGTGGTTGCTTGTTCCGAAATCTTACGATTATCCAGCTATATTCACAATAGTTCACTACCATATACGCTGATTTCTTCATCTCAACTAAAAAAACTACTGAAATCAGGGCAAAATCTATTTCCACATGCATAGGTAGGTTTATATCTCATTTCACAACTTAACATTGACATTTAGTTGCTAAAAATATAAATATTTCAATCCTCGAGCAAGGATCTTTGCCCTCTGTTTTTGTCATTTTTTTTTCGTTCTTCCACTTCCTCATTTTGTTTTTTATTTTGCTTTATTTTTCTGTTTTGTTTGTGAGCAAATAAGTCCCGTGGCTAGAGAGCACAGCGGCTCTTTCGGGTTCTTTCATCTTTTGCCAAAAAATTAATTCTCACATCAAAATATCTCTTTGGTGCCATTAATCAAACTATATTACCGGCGGCGGCAAAGCGTTGTTGTCCTTCGCCGTTGTAGTCGTCGTCGTCGTCGCTGTTGGCTTCTAGCTGCTGCGCCTATAATATGTCCAGACATCCGAGTCTATATCGCTAGAGCTCTAATCCAAATCAATGTGCATACAACATGCGCATTCAAATAGCAAACGAGATCGCGTTATCTTGTGACTTTCTGCAGCTCGCTGAACGCTGCCTGCTACTGATACTTCGGTTTCGTATGGTATGTATGTATGTTTTAAGTATAAATGGAGTCTGCCTGCCAGACAACATCGATTATTTATAGAAGAGAGGTGGTGGCCACAAGTATAAATGAGTGTGTGCCGGCTTTTAGCCCCGATCAGCAGGTCCAAGCCAGAAGACATTTGCTGGACAGCAGAAGGAAGCAGACATTTTCTGTGGCACCTTATCTCGACAAAGTCGAAACTTTATTCTCCAAAAACTCTGCAAAATGCCAAAACTATATCGCTTGCCCAGAAATAGCTTATCAGACAAAAATAGCTTTGTCTATGTCTGGTTAATATGTTTAACTTGTCCTGTCGTCGAATTATCTGGCGCGCACAAAAACGCACCATCACTGCTCTCTCTCTCTAATCGTGTGAAATATTTAGTTGGTTGATTTGGTGTTTTTTTTTTGTTTTTTTGGCAGCGGGTGAGGTGTTTTTAAACATAAAAGCAGGACATACCTCAATGTGTGAATTTAGAAATAAATTCAAGCAAAACAGACAGTTTGGGGCGAATTTTCAACGCCGCCATGCCATCGCCATACCTTGTTGCGTTTGGCCACAATTAAGTAGTATCTAGGAAGCTTCCGGGCAGATTGATACGTTGAAAGATTTTTATTTTGAATCTTTTTTTTTTGAGAAGACAAAGGCATCTCTCGGTTTTGGTTCAGTTAAACGTCAGCGAGAGTGTGTTGGCCTCGTTAATTGAGTTGTCTTATAATTTTATATTTTAAGCCAGAAGGAGTAGATAATGAGACAACAAAATGTTAAAGTTTTAACGCTGATGTTGTTGCTCTTCGTGTTGTAACTGGATGATTCTTTAAAAAAAATATAGGCTTCGGCACTGGGAGGCCCAGATGCTGATTAGAGGTGATGTTTATCTCCTAATCCTCGAACATCATGATGCCATGTTGCATAATAATTCAAGTCTTTGGCTGCCAGTGTTGGTGATGATGATGGTAGTGGTGGTAATGGTTTGGGTATTGATGGGCGCGACTAAATCTCAGATTGTAAAGTTGAAGTTGAAAAACGTGTCCAATAACTGCAATAACGTCAAAGTTAATTCGATTGTTTCTTGATTGGATTTTTTTTTTATAAGTTTTTGATTAAAGGTTGTAACAATCAGTGAAATGCATTCACTTCACGGTGATCACAATCGTGTAATTTTAATTAGATGACTCCATTTCAATTTCCGTTTAAAGAAATAAAAATAAATACCTCAATCAGTTAACACTTAATCATTTTTTTTTTTCAATTTTCATCCGCCATACATTTGATGGTGGCAAAGAGATTTATTTAACCGTTTGTTGGCCTGACATGACGTGAAATTCTTTTCTCATTTTTTTTAACCTCTTGTCACCTTTATAACACTCACATTCGAAATGGGAAAAGAGACTTCTTTGTAAGAGAAGATCACATTGCCATTGGAGATTCTTTTTTTTTTTTGTTTAACAACTTAACTGCAGTGATCATTTTACTTGTTGTTCTGGTTGCATCAGCTAACGAGGTATACAACGTTGGGTACTTTTTTTTTTTCTAAGGTTAGGTATACATATGGTTGGTACTGGAAGATTTTCTTATACAATTGCTGGAAAACATGAAATTCTTTTTGATGTATTGTGCAGGTCAGGCTGCGGTGGAATTTATTTGTTTTTTTATTAAATCACACTTCATATATTTTTTGTAAAGAGAAAATAAAATGATAAGGGAAAGTTGTTATGTACTTTGGAATTTGGGATCATAAGAATCAAATCCGTTTCGATATAAAAATGCTGTTAAAATTTTAATAAGTAGCGTTACGGTTAGTTACGGACCTTGGATTTTTACCATGGTGGTCTGGGGGATCTTATCTCAGCCTATTTCAACTCTTTCAAACGGTATCTGTCATGAAAAGGTGCCTCTCATCTTAGCCTTTGTGATTTTTTTTATATATTTTATTTAAATATATTTTTTTCTGGTTTTTCACTTAACCGAATCCCGGTTAATTGAAAAAAAATTTCACTTAAGCGGAGTCCGGATAAGTGAAAACAAATTTCACTTCAGCAAATTTAAAAATTCCATTAAGCGGAAATTTAAAGCTAGAAAAAATTGAATTTATCTTTTCGAGTTGCCTAGAAAAAAGCGCGTCTCAGGAGTGTTTTTTAGGTTGGTCGAAAAATGCTCGGGGATGAAAGAAGTGTTTTAGATAAGCGGGTTTTTCTCTTAAACGGGTTTTACTGTATGATTTAATATACAGTTTGAGTGTTTAGAAACCAAAGGGAAAAGTAGAAGATAATGATGTATATTTTTGTCTTAAATTTCCGAATTATGGGAAGAAAAATAGAGTTGTCTAAGGAATTCAACATTCGTGTAGTACGGCTTAAGAGAGAATTTCTGTTATTTAATGGTACATCCAGAGATATGCGCCAGTGTATACTGATATGAGCTCGCAATCCTGCCTGTCTGTCTGCCCTGTCCTTTTGGCTGCAGCATAAACGGGTGGGGAGATTTTTTTTAAACTTGGCACCTAGTCGTTGCACGTCTTCCACACGTTTTTTTGATTTTTTTAGACCAAAAAAAAAAAACGGTACCTGCCCTGCTGTACAATTTTTTTACCACATTTTTCTCAAAAACAATAAAAAAAAATTCAGTAATTTTTTTTTTTTACAAAAAAGGCTACCATTTTATAAAAAAATATTTTTTCGGAAAAATGGTTGTAACTGGTACCTCCCAAAAAACCATTTTTTTGTTTTTCGATTTTTCAAAGACGACTCAACTGTTTTTGACCAATTCTCTTATAGAAAATCTCTCAAGAAGTAAAGTATACCAAATTTTTCAAATTTTGTTTTTTGGATTTTTAAAAAAAAAGTTTAATTTTTTTTTTTTTTAAACTTAAAAACGAAAATAACTTGGTCGATTTTTATTGAACTTGGCATTCAGCAGTTTTTCGAAATCATCTAGCAGATTTTAAATAAAAATTATTCTTATGACCAAAAATAACGGTACCTCCAAGCTTTTTAGTGAAAATCCAAATATCACAATCGAAATTTAGATCCATCTATTTTTTTTTTTTTTTTTTTATTTAAAGAAATTCCTTCTTTTATTAAATCAAATACTTATACATATGTATGTACATATGTACATATGTATCTATACATGGGTGTTAGATATGTGCATTGTTTATAAAATGACGACCTGTATTTTTGTTTCTTTTACTTTTTGTAAATATATTTAAATAAAAACATCTCACAAAAAAAACGCCCCTGTCAACACTTGACATCTAAAAATTGTTGTAAATCATCCTCAAACCGCAACTTTTCCTATTTCTCTATTTTTTAAGTCTTCTTTTGCTAGTTTGAGTAAAAATAAACATAGTTGAACAACCTGGAACAACATTTCAAAGACGTGTCTATAATAATGTGTAAAAATCCAAGGTCTCGATATAAACAAAAATCCTCCTGCTAATAACATTTGACTTCCAAACCAACAACGCGTGTGTTTTTCCTAAGTAAACAAACAATAGGAAGCTACGTACTCGTACACACACATATATAGACAGCTTCCCTATATATAAAACTCAACTAGCTATTAACTCGCTTATTGTGCTCAACGAGAAAATTTACTTCATTCCCATTTATATAAACAATAAAAGACATAAAAACAGAGAGGAAAAAAAAATCACTTCTTAAAAAGTCTTTAAACTTTTTTTATGACGTTATAATGAGTTACCAATTATATCTACCTATATAGATTTATAGGCGTTGTCATCATCATACAAAAATATAGGGAGGTGTGGCTCAGAGATTTTTTTTAATATGCATAATGCATCCAAAAACCAGAAGATGAAAAATGTGACTTAAAAAAAAGATTTTGCATTCGATAAGATATAGATAGCAGGTTGTATGTTTGACAGATGAATGAAAAAATCTTTTACAGACCCCACGCTAAGATCGATCAGCGTTAATCTGACACTTCGACAAATATAATAATGGTTAAATATCCACTAATGAATGATTTAGTTTTCGTTTTCTTAGTTTTCTGGAATCGTTGTCGTTGCTTATACAGTGCCACACCCAAATCGTTTTTATTTATTTAATTTTTTTTTGAAAACCGATGATGATGATGAATAGTGAAGTCAGGGCTGAGATCATTGCAGAAATATAATCAGTCCCCAAGATCGATCTAAAAACTCGGTCAGACGTCAGAGTTTGACAGCTGAAGGTGACATAACCCGAGATGACATCGCTCTGGCGCGCGGTAAAGTATATTAAGACGCAATCGAGAGTAAGAATATGTTGATCTTCTTCCTCTTTCGTTCGGAGCGGCAGTGGTGGTAGCTTATACAATCTGGTTAAGCCATCGAAGTGCAAAGAAACTTGTTCGAACACTGCCGCAAACATAAAAATAAAAGACAAAACTTGGTAGTACGAACTTGCTCAAAAGGGTGTTTATAGGAAGGAATCTTAGTTCACCATCAAAAGGTCAAGTTTAAAAAAAAAATGTCAAGACAATAAATTTGCTGATAAAATTTTAAACAGAAAAAATTAAAATATTTGTTTTCTTGTAAAACCATTGGATAAATCGTTCTCAAACGCACCTGCTTTTCTATCGGTGGTGCGTGGAAAGTAGTAGTAGTAGTAGCAAAATGTTTCGTACTTTTTTCTTAAATCTATTGCTCTTACGAAAGAAAAACTATTAAGATCTTTTTTGTGTAGAATTTTATAAGTAGAATTTTTCTCTTTCTCCACCAAAAATTATAACCACCTTCAAATTTAGGGTACATTTTGGGGTGTGCCTAAGTTGCCAAAGAAAAACTCTCCACCGAAATACGTCTTTTTTGGAAGTCAAAATGTAATTTTACCTAGTTATAGCGTTTATTTGCTTGCATGTAGAATTGCATAAGCTTTTAATCTTTTTTCCGAGAAATCTAAAAGTTTTGGAAGTTTTGGAGATATTAAAAAAAATCACACCTTACCCCCACCCCCCTTAAAAAAATTGTTTTGGTTCAAATTTAGAAACATTCTACAACCTTAGTAGATTGCTGATGCAAATCGAATTTTGTTTTGGAGTGCCAAATGACAGTTTTTCACATACAATTAATGATTCGGGGAATTCATTATGTTGGAGACTTCTCCAAAAAATCTTCTACAATTAAAAGTAGGTAGTTACTCTCATTATTTTGCATGTAGATTTGTCATTTTTGTATGGGACTTTTTATTTTGGATCAAAATCGTAGATACTAGGCCCAAAACATAAAAATAAATCTCTCCACCGCAAGAAATTTTTCGAAATCAAAGTCTTATTTTACCATTTTACATTCAGAAAATAGGTTAGATTAGGTAACTGAATTTTGCAATCCTGTACGAAAAAAAGTGTTACAATCTTCTTTGTGTAGAGTTGCAAAATTAATAATTTTTCTCATTTAAAAAAAAAATCAATAGTTTCGAGAAATTTACAAAAACTTAATTTCACTCTCTACTCCTCCACCCGTTAAAACAAATATCTTTGTCTCAATTAAGGACACTTTTTAGGAAACCCTTAACAAACAAAAATAAATCTCTCCACCAAAATTTAATTTTTGTGGGAATTTGTTCAACTTTGGCCTTATTTTGTCTTATTTTCCTGGAGTTAAAATTAAATTCATATTTCTACAAAACCAATACTTGCTCTCTCTCCAGAGCCAAGTGAAAAGGGAAAACAAAGAATTGCCGGCAATATCCAGCTGTAGCAAGCGGTGCCACTGCAAGTTGTGACCGCAGAATTAATGGAAGTCGATAGGTTCCACAAACCGCGTTATGTTTAGTTTACCGATCATATCGGCCACTGTGAACTATACTATACCTACAATGTATGTGTGTGTGTGTATTATGTGTATGCCATGACGTTGTCTATCCGGCCGGGACCAGTGATAACCTCCATTTAGCCCAGAGATGATCCCATCTGAGGATACTATGCTTTAGCTGCTGCTGCTGCTACATAATAAGAAGATCATTTTTAGTCTCAGAAAAAAAGATCGAAGCAAAATAAATATAAATGCGGCAAGATCGTGAGGTAAACAAACTAAGAAGACGAAGTTACCTGGTGTATGTATATAGTGCGATGGTGATCTACACTTGGATCTTACACACGTTTCTTCACCACAGACATCAGCAGACGAGACCTATATGGTGTTTGGGATCTTCTTAATGCGTCTGGTCTTTAATGAGTATTTACATATATGAAAGCAGCGATATATTGCTTGTTCCTCGATGGGATCTTTATGTTGCAAGATCACTATGGATAGGATTATGATCGGTGCGAAGCATTTTGCTTCCGCGCGCGAGCATACGAAACGGAAACATGCTTGTCATAATAAATTTAGTATTTTTTTTTCCAAGTTGTCTTCCACCCGAGACCACCTCCCCTCCACCCACCCTCCTCAAACTTGTTTCACTTTATGCCAAAGTATTATATATCTCTCTCCGTTAAGCTCTTTCTAAAGATAGGTTCTATTTTTTTTTTTTTTGGCAGAGCTTGATTAACGATCACCGATAACAATTTTGATTATCAATTTTAACCATCGAACATCGCTCGATTAGAGGAAGCGAAAAAGAGCATATTGCAAGAGAGCTATGTTGAGTCGAGTCGAATCGAATCGAGTCGAGACTCTCAGGCCTTCAATTTTATATATAATTTTTTTTTTGAATACAGAATGTAAACTCTGTCCGATCTTTGAAGAGGAGGGTTAGGGATCAGATCATGTTTTTGTGGTTAGCTAGAGATAACAACTGCAACAGCAGTAACCAGATGGATGAAAATAAAAAACAAACAAAAAATACATCACAAATCGCAAACGAGATCCTATAGCCCCATACCAACAGCATCACACTAGTTGTTGCACCAGCTATACTGCAACTATATAATGTTAGGTACTGGGGTATCTTTAGAAGATTGAACGTCTCGAGATTAGAGGAGACCTGAAACTACTATATACATGTGCTGGGAATTTTAAGATAAATCAGTAGCTTGGGCATCAGCATCATTGATTAAATGATCAGAGAAGTGTGTACTTCACGCTGCTGCTGCACATAAATACATACATACATATATATAATGTATGAAGTGTGTGAATTCGTTGAAGGCGACGAACGTCGTCGTCGTCGGCGGTGGCGGTGGCGAGTGAATTGATATTCATGAAGTGAAGATAGTAGGCTATGGATTGGAATGCGTTTTGTCCTTTTTTTTTTGTTTTAGGTTTTTCAATTAGAAGTATGTAAGGTATAGTCTTAGTTCGAATATTCAACACTTACTGATTTATTTTTTTTTGTCATGGTTGCCATGTCAGGGTAGCCTATATTTACATCACTTTTTTTGTGTCATGGTTGCCATGTCAGGGTGGTCTATATTTATATCGTCTCAGTTGTGTATTTCGGTCTATGGTGAGCCTAGTAAGAAGAAAAGCTCATAGGTATTCTTCGAAATAATTATTTTTAAATTCAATAAATTAAATGGCGGCAAATGTCAATTTTACTTTGACATTTGTGAAGTAAACAGATACAAAATACACGTCATCCAGACTCATTAGTCGTTTTTCTTTTTTAGTTCAGAGTAGAGCTCTGAACAGAGTCTGAGCACTCCGAACATAGAGTTTAGATTTATTTAAAGAAACACGCTTCACCAGCTGTCACTTGTCAAATTTGGGTTCAGCTATTCAACTCCGTCTGCTCTATCAATTTATTCTGAGCTCATAGAGCGCGCTCTGAACATGCTCAGAGCGAAAAAAGAAACACAACATTGAAGCTCTGAGCTAAAAAAGAAACACAACATTGAAGCTCTGAGCTAAAAAAGAAACACAACATTGAAGCTCTGAGCTAAAAAAGAAACACGATTTTTTTTTGACAGTTCAGGCTCTACCCAATATACTCTTTAAAAACGAGGAATAATTATTTCGATTTTGACATTTGCCGCCATTTGCAACCAGTGACAACTTTTGCCGTTGGTGAAAACTTTGGCGCCATCTTTTTTAAACTTCTTCAGCTCCATTTGACATAAAATGTTAAAAATTTCAAGATGAATTTTTCTGCTTACCTATATTTTTTTTTTCTTTTCGACAAATAGGAATTGAAATAAATCTGTTTAAAAATTAAAAGAAGGAAAATGTTACCCCATTTTCCTTCATTTCGAGATCCCATTACATTGAAAAATAGACATGGCAACCCTTATTACTAAAGTTCGAAATGAACATCTTTAATTCATCAACACTACTTATTTCCGATTAGGTATTTCTGATTAAATATTGCTTCATTTTTTCCGGTTAGGTACATATATAAATATACATACATACATTACAATACATAAATATATATCGGTCTTGAGCTAATCAAGTTCGTTATCAGATATTGTGCGCTCGTGGAGTTTGTATAAAGATTTTTAAGATGTTTATTTATCTGAAATCTTAAAGTATCAGTAATTCTATTTATTTTTTTTTCATAGAGTTAGGCGGTTCTTGTTATACAAGCTATTTGAACCATCGGTTTTGAGAGCTTATCAAAGTGTTATTTGTAAAGTCACATCCGTATAAATGTGATGTACCTGAACAGTACACAAATCTTGCGCAGGTTGTCAAAGTTGAAAGTGTCAAAAAATTAAAAATGGCTGGTTCGATTGCCCACAGTAGCCCAAAGTAATATTAAAATACGACAAGTAAAGGGGCACTGGATCCACCATTTCCCCTCCATAATACTTCGATCTTAACAGATGCACAGAACTGAACAAAAATGAAAACGCTAATTATAGATATTACTTTTAATATGTATAATATTATGTGATGTACCTGTACTTGACGTACTGACGTAGATATTGATTTGACGTTTGACAAAATGACAACTAAAAAGTTCTGTTTGTTTTGAATTTCCTTTTCTCTATTACGGGTTCGGTTCGGTTCGGTTCTGTTCTTTTTTTTTTTTAATTTGAGTAATCCTCGTTTGATTTTAAGAATAGGCAATAATTCAAAAATACATATATGACATCTCTTTAGTCACTTCCTAATAATAAAGCTTTTGCTTTTCGTGTATTATTTCAAATATTTTAACTAGGTAGGTTTGTCAGACCTAAATTTATGGAATTTCTGACCTAAAGTCATCGCATAATCATGTCACATTTAATGTTTAGATTTTATCTTGAAGCAGACAAGTTTGCTGGTGGATATATGAATTTTCAATACCAAAGCTTAAACATTGCATTTTGATCAATTTTTAACAAGTGTGACTAACTCGAATTTTGCAAAAAAAAAATCATCCAAGCCTTACCTTAAATTATTTATTACACGATTGCACGTAGGGGTATACCTATAAAACAAATAATAAACAATCTCGATTGTTTTGAATTGACATTTAAATCAATCAAAAAAAACAAACAAACCTGTAAAGCCATTCGAATGACATTTGAAAAAATTCCCATCAAAATTACCATAAAACTGCCCCCAATTCCAATTCTATTGAATTCATATTTCTTGTATTGCACATAAATTCTTGCCCTTCAACCCTTTCGATTTCGATTCTGATTTATTTATTTTTATTGACAGTTAAACTGATTGCATTTGGCTTTATGTATACTTTTCCGAACAAATCGATCTTTCACACTTATTAATCAAGGTTAAATCATATCGCGCAGCTCTTCGTGTGCATACAATCAGTATAGCTTGACGATAACCCAAACACGATTGTGTTTGTTTTTCATTCATCAGTCACGTCTGAAAGTCTAGAATTAACCATTAACAAAAATAATAAAAAAAAAAAAATAGATTCTCTCTTTTTCCCGCCAATAAAACGTTGATTGTGTAAACATGTCGATCCTCTTGTCAATTGGGACAAAGGGATGGGTATGAATAAAGCTGGAAGATGAAGAAGAATAGCGTAGCTGCCTACGCGCAATCAAATTCAAAATCCACATCGAACAACAATAATAAACAAAAAAAAAATCCTACCTTTAGAAAAATCCAATTAACAAGTCCGTGCGCAGTTTAGTGTGCCTGCGCACTAGAAGCTGCGCAGTAGGCATCCTTGTTTGAATTAACTTTAACAAGGTGAACAGAAGCCCATTGAAAGGGAATCCTTCCTTTTTATGTATTTTTATTTATATGCTAATTGAAGAGCCTCTTCCTTTTTTTTTCTTTTGATGTCTGTCATGCTTGGTGACCTCATTAATCTCCTGTTTCCGGTTTCTCTTTTTTTTTTCACAGGTCTATGAGGTGTTCTTTGTTATGTTGAAATCAGCCAATTCTCCACGACCGGCTTCATGGATTCTAGAGAAGTCTTTGGATGACATCAATTACCATCCATGGCAGTATTTTGGGCTAAGCGATGCCGACTGTCGACGAAGGTATGGAGTTGCAGGGCAAAATGGCAAATATATATTCATCAATGACACCGAAGTCATTTGCACGACGCAATTTTCGAAGGCATTACCTCTGGAAAATGGCGAGTTGCATGTTTCATTGCTGAAGAATCGTCCTGGAGCCATGGAACAATCGGCGGAACTGATGGATTTCATAGCAGCTCGATATATTCGAATAAGATTCCAGGGAATGCATTCCACAGCGAATCTCGATAATAGTGTGGATTGGTTGCTGGATGCTCAGTCACTGGAAAAGAGAAGCTTCTACTCGTTGAAGCAGATTCGTTTGAGCGCCCGTCTTAGTTGTCATGGTCATGCGGAGAAGACCATCGAGGTAGCATCGGGTGATGATCCTAAAGAGACTTCATTTGAATGTGTCTGCATGCACAATACCTGTGGATCAGATTGTGGATCGTGTTGCCCTCTGTTTCAAGATAAGCCATTCAAAAATGGGACAGCGCGGAAAGAGAACTCCTGCGAAATCTGTCAGTGCAATGGACATGCCACCATATGTGAATATGATGAATTTCTGGGACGAGGAGTTTGTGTGGATTGCAGGAACAATACAGCTGGCAATGAATGTGAATTCTGTCGGGCTGGACACTTTCGTCCGAAAGATGTTCCCCCAGAGACCCCCTGCGAAGAGTGTCAATGCCATGAGTTGGGTTCGATAGGATGTCATGCAGTCGGGGGAGCTTGCATCTGCAAAGATGGCTTTCAGGGAGCACTTTGCGCCGAATGTGCACCTGGCTATCATGGAGAAAACTGCACTCGTTGCTCATGTGATTCGAGGGGATCCCTTCCTGGTGCTGAATGTGAAGACCGTTGCATCTGCAAATTGAATGTCGAAGGAGAATCCTGCAGTCAGTGTCAACTTGGATACTTCGGCCTCTCCGCCGAGAATCCACAAGGATGTATGAAGTGCTACTGTTCGGGAGTTGGTTTCGCCTGCACCAGTGCCAATATGCAAACTTTATCCTTCGAAACACTCAACAATTGGAAAATCACAGATATTTCACGAAATCAAGTCTTCTCTCCCAACATCGATGTGGAAACTGGAAATTTAATCTATGGAATGTATGATATGACAGATGTGGATACTATTTATTGGATGGCTCCAGTTGGATACACAGGCAACAAACTTACTTCATATGGTTCGAGAATTTCGCTGCATGTGTCGTGGGTGTCGATAAGAGGTGACACAAGTGGTCATTCAACATCATGTCCCAATGTCATTCTATTTGGAAGAAATGGTTTAAAAATAGCCTTCGAAGATAAGCAATATGATTCAGATTCATTGGTAATGGATGTTATACTCAAAGAAGACGGTTGGTATCATTTACAAAATGTTCCTGGTCATTATCGTGGAATGTCAGTGACACGAAATGAATTTATGTCAGTTTTGGTCGATGTGGAAGCCATTCTCATTCGTGGATTATTTCACACCGATCAAGTTGAAACTGTTTTGGAGAGAGCGACAATCTATACTGGCGGCACAGAATTGGGTGCCAAATCGACAACTCTTATCGAACAATGCAGCTGTCCACCGGGATACACTGGATTCTCGTGTGAAAGCTGTGAATTTGGTTATATTCGTGTGGATGAGGGTGGAAATTTAACTAGCAAATGCATTCCATGTCCATGTAATGGTCATTCCGATTCGTGCGACCTTCAAAATGGTAATTGTGGTGAATGCATGCACAACACATTCGGAGAGAGGTGAGTTTTTCTAAAAAAAAAATTATATTCAACATGGTTTGTGTTTATGATTATATGTTCCACAAATCAATTTTTTTTGCTTACAGGTGTGAACGTTGTAAGGTTGGTTTCTATGGTAACCCAATGCATGGCACTCCGAATGATTGTAAACGTTGTGCTTGCCCCCTAGTGGTGGATAGTAACAATTTTTCGCCAAGTTGTCAGTTGAAGAAGCTAAGTCTGGATTTAAACCATTTCGATGATTCGGAGTATGTGTGTACTCAGTGCCCAAGTGGTTACACTGGAGATCATTGCGAAATGTAAATTTATGGTAAGACATGAAAATTGAATATGTTGACTGAAGAAGTTTTTTTTTTTCTTTTTTTCTTACCCCAGGTGTGATGATGGGTATTATGGGAATCCAACAGAAATTGGTTCACAGTGCTTGTCATGTCCATGCGATGGTGGTCCATGTGACATTTTCACAGGGAAATGCATAACCTGCAGGTAAGTTATACTTTACAAACCCTTCTCCCAGAAGTTTCTTCAAGTTTTTTCTTCTTTTTTTTTTTAATGAAAAGTGGCAACACCGAAGGCTGGCATTGTGAACGCTGTAAAATGGGTTATTGGGGCGATCCAGCTGTCGGATGTGAATCATGTGATTGCTATGCCGAAGGATCAGATTCAGATGTTTGCGATAGTGTTAACGGTCAGTGTTTGTGTAAGCCTCGTTTTGGTGGCCAAAAATGCGATGAATGTGAAGTTGGTTTTGCTGATGTAGATCTTATGTGTCAACCATGTGAATGTGATTTAAATGGATCACATAATGATATCTGTGATCCGTTTAGTGGACAGTGTAATTGTAAAATTGGTGTAACAGGATTAAAGTGCGACGAGTGTGCTGATGAATATTTTGGACTCGAAGAAGATGGATGTGAAGGTAAGTCCAATTGATTTTTCTTTCTTTTTTTTAAACAAAAAATACACAAAAACTTATGTCCATTTTATTAATAACAAAAATAATAATAATTGAAGTTGCCAATAAATCTTGTGGCAAAGAAGAAAAACGGTATATTCGTTGCAACATTGGCATTCCCATTTGGGCATTCACCCAGCAGCGACCTCTTGTCTGTCTGTAAATGTAAAAGTGACCAGATTATAACATTTTGCAACTTTGCAAAGCTAAAAAAGATTCAACAACACGCTATCAAAAGGTCTACACCTTTGCCACCGTATTCCAGCGGAACCCGATATTTTTTTTCTTTATAATAATTTATATGAAGACGAAGAGGAATCTTTATGGTTTAGCTTAGTAGCTTGCGCGCTGCGCATACAGTAGGCAATCAGTCAATCGTGTCAGCAAGGGTGTACACCATGGCTACTGTGCCGGTATTATACTCCTCCTTTATTTTCTGTTTTGAAGCATCTTCTTTTGTTCCATAAAGACAACGCCAACGACGACCAAGACGATGGTTGATTTTCAGTTGGCGATGATAGTGTGCTGAGCCACCTTTTTGGCCATTGTATATCTCTGACCACAAGGTGCCCCATAAAACTAGGTACCTATATGCGAAATAACTCTCTCGCTATACGTTATGAGAGATGTTGTGTGGTATTCGATCGTAGGTGGGTCGGACGGTGGTAAAAGAAGATCCCAAGGTTCCTTGGGTTTGTCGTTTTTTCTTGTCTTCTTTTTCTACGATAATCTTCTAAATCAAAAGCTTTTGCGTAGTAATGGTGATGATTCTCATATAAGTATGAATTTTTGTTCTTTTTTTCTTTGATTCTATGGGACTTGGGAAGTATGAATCACTTTTGTTAGCTTATGATTGTTGTTAGGACTTTTGTTGTTGTTTTTTTTTTTTTTTTTTTTAGTGGGGTTTCAGGTTCTATACCTTATTGTCTTTGAATGTATGTGTGTGATCTGTGATGTGTTCTTCTCGATGAGATATTGTTGTTCTTAGTTTTTAAAGAATCGAGGAAATAGAATTTGTCAGCATGAGTATCTCTGGTTGGGTAAACGAAGATTTTTACGTTTTGGTCCGATGAACATTGAAATGGTATATGTAGGTACATCTTGTGTAGGTTTTTTTTTTTTCTTTTTTTTTTTAAGTTTTACGAAAAAGGAGAATGTTTTTTTGTTCTTTGTTATTTTTTTTTTAATTGTTTGGGGGCATTTCGGTGACATCTGAGGTTTTTTTTGTGTGTCTTGTTGATCTCTTTTGTTGGTACTAAATAAAATTAATGAAGCTTGTTGTGTCACAATTGTTGTGGTGATGATTTTGATTGTTGTAGAATAAAGTCTTTAAAATTAAACCACTGATATAATTAATCATTTTATGAATTTTTCAAACAAGTTGAATAATTTTTTGATGAAAATGTTGCCAATTTAAATGAAGGTTAAATTTTGTAACACGAGACTCGTGAATAATTCTTTTTAAGTGTACATATTTTCATTTATAGAAAAATGACACTGGCGTCAGGAGACGTCAGATGCGTCTTATTCAATAAGTGGTCAGTCTTAGTAGTGAAGAAATGTGTTTTGGAAGCGTTTTTAGAAAACGACATAAATTATTCCTTTTTCAATTTTTTAATGTATTTGAATTCATTTTTTGTGGATTTCAGGTCTTTCTTTCTTTATTTATATTTTCAAAACGACATTATTGCAATGTTTCAAAGAAAAAAAGTACCGTGACTAGAATCTGATTAGAACAAATAATTAATTATTGTCTATAAAATGTTAAGAGTCTTTTAAAATACATTTTATGTTCGAAAAAAGGTTCGTTTGGAGAATCTTTCAAAAAACTTGTGTGTGCTAAATGAAAATAAATTTACCACACCTGTGAAATTACCCACAAACAAACTAACCACAGTCTAAAATCTTAAAGTATATCTAATATAAATGTGAATGTAGTATAAAACTTGACAGGCATAAAACTGACAAATTCTCTAACGGTTTTTTTTCACATTCAAACACATCCTATATTTTCAAATCGACAGCTTACATGAAATTGCAATATATTTATACATATATAATAAATGTGTATATAAAAAAAAAGATCCTTTTTCTATCCACAGAGCTATAAATTTCTCTCCCTAATCACTAAGCCGCCACTTAAATTACACATTATGTCCGCAACCTGCCATGAAATCTCATGCAATTAATTCAACAATCTTTCTTCCATTGAGATTTGTGAATATATAGACATATACGCGTGCCCGTTCACAAAAAAAAAAACTAGGCTTTGGTACACTCCTGTTCCTTTTGGATATGGTGTAACCAACTATCCCATGAGCCATGACCACGGCAACAAAATACACACCGCCTATAAAAAAAATTATTTACCAACCAATATCTCTTTAGATGTCCGTTCAGAGCCGGCCGGCGTGTGTATGTATTATCAACAACGATTATTGCGTCCTCTGTAGCCATCGCTATTGCCACCTCCACCGCTACGGCGGCTGGTTGTGCGTTACAAAAAAAAAAAAAAAATAAATAAAATAAAAACAGTGAAATGGAACTCCATGTTTGTTGACAATCAACTAGGTCAACCTATTGCATATCTCCTCGTAGATTTGTCGTCGCCTTCTCCTCTGATGTGAACTTCTGGTCTAACTGATCTGATGCCAAGCTAACCCACGACAACGACGCACGGTGACAACATAACGAAACATAAAGATACTACAACTTATATGGCCTAGTTAAATTGATATTCCTGAAGTGTTAGGTGGCGAAGAGAATCTTCTTGGGTGCTCTTCCCAACAACAACTACAAATTTAATGTAGCGTCATCTTGATATATGAGAATGGTATGGCATAGAATTACAAAACGAATTTGTCACTCAGCAGCGCCATCATACCCTCCTCGGTTTACTCCTTTCCGTTTGTTTTTTTTATTTTATTTATATGAATCGTGGTGATGTTCATTTAGCAAGGACAGGCGTTCTCATCAAAAGTCCTTCAAATGGAAATAACTCTTTCTTTGATGAGGGGGTTAGGGGTTCCAACAAAATACTTCTTCAACACACACATACACACACTGTTCCTAGCATTTTATTCTGCATCATCTTCATCAAATCGCCCAACTGTATACGGTTTGTACGACATATCTCTTAGAATCAGAGCCCATTACGTGAATTTATTGGTAACACGATCTTTGCTATCGGCCAAGTGCATTTATAGTTAAGCGAAACAAAAGATCGAGCGGGCAAAAAAAAAAAAAAAAACTAACATATAACATAATATAAGAGCTCTCTGGGTCGATTGCGTTGTCGTCTTCGTTCTTCGTTGTGTCCTAGTTGCGAGCGAAGCATGAAATTCAGGCCAAAAGTCTACCCTATACCTACCTGTATATAATCTTATATGGAGTTCTTTTAAAAATTAGAATTATGAACTTACGGAGTATGTACCAATAGAAATCTTGGAAGATATTTATGAAGATTCAACGTACAAGTTCTGAAAAAAGGTGCATGTATAATAAGTTGGGTTCTTTGTATACCTAAGTTTATACCTAAGCGCACCCTCCTTAGAGGCATCATTTCAATGTTTTGTTACATTATTATTTTTTTTTTGTGAATTCTTTGTTTATGTGGAAAACATAAACAATATCCGGACACAAAATTAAAATTTTACTGTTCTCTTCCGTAGGACAAGTTGTTGACCATGTTATTTGGAGCCTTAAAATAGCTACAGGGTGACACGATATGTTCACAGGTCATAGGAATGAGCTTGGAAAATGATAGTTTGATTTTTTTTAGCCGAATTTTTGAAGATGCTGATGATAGCTGTCATCTAGTTTATTTAAAATTTGACCGCATAGTGGGGCCAGCTCTGAAAAAAATTGATTTTACGAAAGTTCAGATTTCGATAAGCTGTATATATAAGCCAAATAATCTGGCTGCACAACAGATTTGGACCGAAAGTCACGTCATTCATTTTAGGTACTATCCTTCATCATTTCTGAAAATTTAATTAAAATCGGTTGGGTGTTTCAGATTTTATTGAAGTATGACTGCCTTCATACAAAAAAAAAGAAGTTAAGTCGGGTTCCTTAAGAAAGCATTTATAAGATTCACTTAGATAATTCACCTTGGATTTTTATCAATTTTGATAATATACAATTTTTTTTAAAGTGGGCGTGGCAGTGGGCAGAAATTAATTGTGGTTTAATTCGTCTTTCATTTATTATAACGCAGAAAAATATCACCAAAATTGTTTAGGTTCAGTTTTCATGGAAATTTTGTCAACTTTCCAATAAAAAGTGCACCACTGTGTCCCGTCTTTTCTTAAAAGAAAAAAACATTTATAAGATTCACCTAGATAATTCACCCTAGATTTTTATCAATTTTGGCAATGATAAATTTTTATTTTTTAAATGGGCGTGGTAGTGGGCGGAAATGAATTGTGTTAATTCGTCTTCCTTTTATTATCACGCAGAAAAATTTTACAGAAATCGTTTAATTGGTTTAGTTTTCATGCAATTTTTGTCAACTTTCCAATACAAATTGCACCACTGTGTGCCGTCCCTTAGTCAAAAATAAATTGTTTTTTTTTTTTTTTTTTTTTTTTTTTTTTTTGTATTCATTATCACTACTTAAACTCTCATCAAAATTTGTTACATTTTAATGGATTTTTTCAGATTTTCCATACAAAGTGCCCAACTGTGACGTCTTTCGGTCAAAAATTAGTCCCATTGATTTCTCTTTTTATTCTTTATTACGAATAAAACTCAAATCAAAATTTTTGTCAGATTTCCCTTAAAAAATGCACCACTGTGTGCCGTCCTTGGGCCTGTTTGTTTGTGCTTCTGTACGTCCACCTTACAGTTCTTAGTATTTCTTGAGTTAAGGTTTCGATATGTGAAATTATTTTCCATCTTACTTTACTGTGCTAGAATTTTGTTTTCGGTTATTTGATGTTTCAGTTAAGCGGAAGAGACTGTACTAAGTTTTTGTTTCGAATTTAAAAATCTATTGTCTGACATTTTATTTCATTCCCACGCAAAACTTTAAAGACTTTTTAACAAAAGCAGCTGTCTTGCTCCCCATCAAAAGCATGGAGATCATAAATCCCCCTCCCCCTCTTCACTCTTACTAGTGAACATTTAGTTTGAATTCAGTCCTCTGATTTGAAATGTGTGAATCATGTTCATTTGCACCGCCGCAGCGAGAATACAAGAAGTACCACAATCACTCATCTCATCTGATAGACAGCTAGGAGCCCCGCCATTATATATCCCCTAACCCCTTATACCCCTTCATCTAATATTGTATGGCATTGTATGTCCCTGCCAAACACATTTATATAGGTACGCTGAAAGGAGTGCACCTTTTTTTTTTCTTTAAAAACTCGGTCATTGAGCTCGCTGAATGTGCGCGTGAACAGCATCAACAAGTTAAAGCGATGGCTGTTGACATTTCCCGTCGATACTTCAATCGCGTTTTCTTCGATCGCTCTCTGATGTTATAAGCCGACTCGACTGCACATTTTGCAATTAACCAACACAGCCACTATACTTGGTAAAAATGTAGCCCCATTTAGCTAGCACTAAATACGCTATCAGGAATCAATTAATTATCGACTGAGCGTTCGCGCTCTCTGCAGACGTTAGATTGAGATGTGTTTTGCTTTTTATTTCTTTTAGGTACATTTTTTCTTTCTTCATAATATCTTTGCTTATAAATCGTTTGCTGATCTTTTTTTTTAAAACCTGCAATAGATATTGTCCCCTAGCAATTACATTGCACAATTCCCAAATCATAAAGCAATTTCAATTGCAACTTTTTAAATAGATATTTGCTTTTCTTATACATAATGTACATGTTTCTATTCTATAGACACAAAATGTTCACATATCATTTTTGACAAAAGACCTTTTTGTGTTAAAGAAAAAAAATAAAAAAAATGTAAAAGTGTAAAAGAGCCTAATTTGTAAACCACATTCCGTTGCGCCTCATTATATTGTAGAAAGGTGATTTCAATGAGTCGGCTTGTAAAATACATATAATGCACAAAGTGCACTTTGTGTGTGCTTTATGAACTCGAAAAAAAAGTGTAGCGCTCTTAGGTTAGGTAGGTACCTACCTAAGTAGATAATGTTTCTTTTAAGTCAAACTTTTGAGTCGAGGTTTACATTTAAATGTGAAGTAGGTATAAATAAGCACCGGCACCACGGCTTATGACATGAAAATTACACTGTCAATCGTATATGAATTGGACGCTTATTGTACTTGTTTGCGCGATTGATGTTGACACTTAGGTCTTTAATGTTTTTTTTTGCTAGAATTAGAGGGATTTGAAAACATAGATTTTGCTTGTGATGTGAAAATAGAGCGAGTTATGAATTAAAAAATAAAAACCTTGAATTGAAACCATCTAACTTGACATTTTAAAAACAGTTCTGTATCTTTGCATTAGTCAGATTTGACATTAACTTGATTTCTTAAAATGTTGAATCTGTAAGCGTCTAGCAATAAAAACGACGCTACAATTGTAGAACTGTTACGGAATCCACATTAAAGAAGACAATGGTCACATGATTGTCACTGAATTTGTTTATCTGCGTAAAAGAATTCAACTCTATGACAATTTTCAATGACATTTCTATGACATTTGTCAAAATCGTGGTAGCCATATTCAGTAAAATCATTAAATATTTTAAATGAGCTACCTGTTAAAATTGTATAACCAAGTTTATTTCCTTGTTAAAAAATTATTGTTTTTTCTTCTTCTTCTAGAAAGTAATAGAATTTTTGTTATTCTTAAAAATACCATGTAGGTGCATGTTAACTCTAGTCGTATTGCGAATTTTATGTCATATTCGTTTTGATTTTTATTTCTTTTCCCATAAATATTTACTAGAAATTATTTCTTTTCCCATAAACATTTACTAGAAATTCGCAAATTTATGTATACATATAATTCATTTGTCAAAATTGCGATTTTGCTAAAATAAATCAAGTTTTGTTGTTTGTTGTACTCAGTTTAAGCAGCCATGTTTTCATCATCAGTGAAATTTATAAATTTTCAATTTATTTAATTCACAGCAAAACTTATTTTAATTGAAACGAAAATGGTGGTGCTAACTGCACGCTAACGCGCTTCGCAAACTTATTTTTGATAGTAAAACACGCTAATGCGAATTTTATTTAATGTCTTTGGGATTTTGCAGCACAAAATGAGCACAATTGTCCCATTTTTAGCAGAACTTCGATTTTTTAAGAAAATCAAAACAGCACATTACCTAAAGCACATTTATTTTTATTGAAAATTGTAGTGCTCAATTCACACTTAACCTTATTTGATTTGGTTACAATTACTTCGGGACTTTGCAGCTCAAACTGAAAAACTATTTTTTTTAAGAACATCGAAATTTTGAAAAATTTCATTTGTATAATTTGCGAATTTGCGAGTTTTTGGAAATATTTGTGGAGCATCGCCGAAATCGAAAATGGCGCTTCGCAAAATTATTTTGGCCGTAAAAGTTGCAAAGCTGCAAATGTGCGATTTTCATTTTATGTCTTCGGCACTTGCAGCACTAAGTAGCAAAACTTTATTTTTTAAGAAAACAGAAATCTTGAAAAATTTCATCCATTGTTTGCGAATTTGCGATTTTTTAAAAAGTATATACGGCACATGGCAGGACAAATTAAGTTCACCACACCAAACTTATTTTTGAAAATAATGATGCTTACTTCGCATTAAAGTGTTTCGCAAAATTTATTTTCGGCCTTAAAATTTGCAGATGAGCGATTTTGGGTTTATTAAGAAAATATAAATTAAAAAAAAAAATCATTCGCAAAATTTGCGAATCTCGCTACCTTTCACAAAGACCTAAATACTTGCATACCCATTATTGACAAGCATTTTTTTCAACCAGAAGTAGGTCTTAAAAAAATTCAATATCAGTCGAGCCACAAAACAACTTCTCCGTCTCGCCTCCCCCCGCACAAACAAAAGATAAATACGCAACTTAAAAAAAAACTTTTAAAACAAATAAAATCATTCAAAAAAACCAAAACCATCTTATATCCACACATATCAATCCTAACAAATAAAAAAAATTACTCTTCGCAGAAAATACAGTCATCTATGTTTGGCGGGCTTAATTACAGTCATTAGTTGACCACAAAAACATTATATACAACTTCTGCTAACAACAACTCCAACACGCTGCGCCGACTGAAGTCATGTTTAGTGTTGTGGCTCAAAAAGGTCAGCAAAAAAACAACATCGGCGCTTCTCAATCGTCTCGTGCGTCGCGTCGTCGTCGGTCGGTCGGTCGTCACGGGAAAGCCATATAAGAGTTATAGGTCGTTAGGCCAAAACAAGCTTCATTAAGAGGTTTTCGACTGGACTCTATGAGCAATTCAAGAGTTCCACAAAAAAATAAAAAAGCACCTGCGGTTAGACTATAGGAGTAGCGAGTTCATCCTTGTTATCATAATTTCCACTTTGTGTGTCGTCACGATGATGTTACAAAAAAATACAAAAACAAGAACCTTCCGCCCGACATTAGAAAGGCATCAAGCGCACCGTGTGCCCCAGTTTGTATGTTCCTCATTCATTCTACAAACATATATATTTGTTTTGCATAGCTGCATGCATATATGTAAGCTTAAAAGACATTAACCCACTTAAAGTGGTCTAAAAATCTGCATATAAGCTATAGCCTCCTAACCGGCTATATAGATGAACGAACAGGCACTGGACAAGACCAAGATATATAGACAGACGACGACCGATGACGACGACGACGTTCCGCGCACCTTTTTCTATGCGAAGCAAGGCTAATTAATTAAGGCAATTTACAATGATTTTCTTCCCTGCAGGATGATTGGTAATCCTATGCGATGAACGTAATGAGTGCGTATATATTTCGTTGGCTTAAAAGAAAGAAAACAAAACGCCCCCAGCTCGACAACCATTTATTCAGTTTTCCTATGCGCCCGCTGCCGTCGCGCCGCTATCAATGGGCGCGCTGCGCCGCCGCCGCCGTACCGTGTCGCTTCGGCCAGTCAGTCTGAGCAGAAGGCTGATCTTTCATGCTACTGCAACCGCCACCAAACTATATGTGCGGACCTTGAGTGCAATCGTGACGAATATAATGTTCCAAGCGATTGTTAACAAAGTCAGCTTGAATTTTATTGAGACAAAAAAAGAACACAGAGTGTTCCTGAAAGTTCAGAATTTAAAAATTAAAACAAAATTCCTGCAATTCAAATGAAGCTGAAGATAATTATGAAGCTTTAGCATGAATTGGGTTGACACGTGTGCGAAAAA
The DNA here is from genome assembly GCA_951394125.1 of Epistrophe eligans. NCBI lineage: Eukaryota > Metazoa > Arthropoda > Insecta > Diptera > Syrphidae > Epistrophe > Epistrophe eligans. The sequence continues at coordinate 109,812,453 of OX596028.1, forward strand.
CAACTGGGTTCCATAAAAACATCGAAAAAAGTTAAAAAATGAGAAAGTGACAGTTCATAATATATGACATTTTGATAGTTGTCAAATATTTGCGTTCTAAAAGATTTGACACATTAATATTCAATAACTGTCAAATTTAAAGATCGTATCAAAATTGTCAAACAATTTTGCTTGGATTTCGATTTAAAATGACAATCCCAAAAAAAATGTTTCTTTTTCAATTTTCACGAAAAACTTCAAAATCGATAAAAAGGGTATTTTGAGATTTATTTTCAATTCGCCATTTTGTTTAAGACATTCTGGTCTGCTTGAATTGAATATAAGCCACGTTATCTAATTCTCTGTTATTTTAAATTTGATTTGTTACGATCGATTGAAAAAAAAATCTATGTCTCAATAAATTTTTCCTAAATATTTTTTTTTCGATATTTCTGAAATATGATCTGTCAATTTCTACCAATTTTGATCAAAAACTGTCAATTTCTACCAAGTTTAGTCCAAAAGTGACAATTTTAACTAATGTTAGTTCAAAACTGACAATTTCAACAAATTTTAGAACAAAACTGACAAATTCAACTAATTTTACAATTAATTTTAGTCCAAAACTTACAATTTCTACCAATTTTAGTTCAAACAATTGTACCCAATTTAGTCCAAAGTTCTGTCACAGCTCGAGCTCATCTTAAAATATTAAACTAGACTAAAACTGTCAGTTTTGTAAACGAACAGACCTAATTTTGACAGTCGATCAAATGTGCACTGCGAATCCCACTTCTGACACCAATGTAATATTTATGTCCTAGTTCATAAATAAAACAAATTCCTTTAATTCTATCTACACCAGTACCTACATATTAACGTCACAGTAAATTTTATGACAGATCATGAATATCAGGCTTTTTCAGAGAAACATTTTTAAAGCTTTTCAAATGCTAGGACTGCGTCATACAAAAAGCCCAAAAATGCACAAGTTCAAACCATGTTGAAAGAAAATGTCTGTGTTTGCAATAAAAATGCGTTTCTAGCTAATTCGAAAACAGAAACACCCTGTTTATTACAAAAAAAAAAAGGGACCTTGGTCTAAACACGAAGCCCAAAAGACCTATGGACTCAATTTGGTCAGTTTGGTTGGGCAAGTCATAACTTTTCAATTAGAACGTTTTTTTTTTTGTGTTTTTTTTTGTGTTTTGCCGAAGCAACGAACAATACAAAAACATGATGGGCATCGAATTTCTTCCGCATGCTGTGGGGGAATTTTCTTAATTTGACAGCCTTGAGTGAGCTATATATTGTTTCCTTTGTCGTTCGCTGTCAAACTTGTAGATCTGGGGTCGACCCCAAAAAAAAAAAAAAAAAAAAAAACCCAAGATGTTCATTATGCAATTGGTAAATTGAAATACAAGTTGTATCTTATAAGATACATAATTTTGAGTTGTTGGTTTGTCTAATGTAAAATTGTTAGTCGCCCTTCTGCATGGGAGTCATATATATTATATAAGAACGATTGATAATGCATTTTTCACGATAGTTAATGAAATGTGAAAAAAGCCGCCACTGGGTCTGGAAAACTATTTATACTAACAAGTTTATACCATCACATCGAGAACAACAAGTTTTTATATCTTTTCGCGGTCTAGCTCCACCGACCGACGACGATGAACGACACGCCAACGGCAGCATAGGCAATTGGATTAGCCCGTGCTCTGCAAGGGGTAACCTGATCCTTGTCGTGGTTTTTCTGGATGATGTGGTTTTGTTGAATTATTGTTAAACTGTCATGCTATAAGTCGTTGCGTTGACTTTACCTATATAAGAAAGTTTTACGCAAGTTGCACAAAATGTCACCCACTTTTTGGATCTTGCAAATTATTTTTGGAACGAATTGTTGAAATATTTGTATGTCTCCCCAATGAGCTATGTGTATAGTATAGCGATTTACGAAATCGTATGGTTTTGGTGGTTAGGCGGCTATCTTTATAAGAATTGAAAAGAAAAACCAAAATTGCGTTAGTACTGTACAGCGTCGTCGTCTAGGCGGAATTGATGTGATGTGTTATGCAATTGTTTTGTGGTTAATTTTTCACACCATTACTATCAAGAAGTATAGGATTGATGACAGCGGCACAGTAATCATTTTGAGAAGATATCAAAAATTTATTGAACTGTATCTAAGTAAAGTAAAGTATGGAACGCGCGTCTGATAGTTGAGGTTTTTCTTGCTTGGAAACACCACAAGGTTGGAAATATTAGGAAATTTGTTTATGAATTTATTTTCTATAGTGAAGGGCAGTTGTTTGATTGGGAAATAAAATAAGGTCCTAAGTGAATTTTAGTTAATTTGGTATGATTCCGAAACTTAACCTAATAAGGAAAATTTTGCAATTGGGTAGATTTTTGAAGTTTGTAAAAACACACCCCCAACTCAAATAATGATACCACGACTCAAATCAAACGAAAAATCCCGCCTGAAAAAATGTCAAGTTTTTGCCAAGTTTAGTTAATAGGTACCCTGGAAAGTTTTTAAAATAGGAAAAATTTAGATGTGGAAAACTTGTCAAATACTCGATAGGCTTTGTTAGTAAAAACTTGTTGGTCAAGCTTTGCATCGGTATATAACCTCGTATAAGACCCAGTCTTTTTGTCTCTCGAGGCAAAATGCCACTTAACTGGAGAGGGCCTGTAAAATTTCTAGACCACTTTCACACAAGATGATTTCCGCCGGTACCGTATAACCGAAACTCTGGTAAAAAATTGCTAATTAACAAACTTCAGATGCATATATGATGCAAAGTCACGAGTTCAGAAAGTAAAAAGAGAAAATTGTGAAAAAAGTCATAAGGTTCCCACACGCATCCCAAACGTCAGTGATGTAGATTAACTCAGCAACAAACACATCTAATATTAATATTTTTTTTTTTACTCGCCCAGTTTTATTTTTTTATATTTATGAACTTTGACAGTCTTTGGACTAAAAATGGTAAAAATGTAAAGATGCTTTCATTTGACAATTTGACGTTTGAGTTGAAAGTGACACAAAAATATGAGATTCTCGAGCGAATTAAGTTTATTTCACTATTTTTCTATTTTTATTGTTTTTTTTTCGAAAATTATGATTTTACTAAAACTGTTCTCTTATTTTAAACTTCATAAAATACCTGTCAAACGTCCGGGGTGCGTTCCAGATGCTACCGCATCAAAAGTTTTTTGTTTGAAGTTTTGAAATTCAGCTTTTCTTCCGGTTTGATGACTCAGTTCTTATTAGGCGAACTCTTTCCTTAAACTCTCAAAACCACTATCAATAAAATAACAAAAAAAAAAACACTCACACTTAAATAAAAAAAAAAAAAACAAAACAAAAAAAGTTATAAAAATTCTTAACTGTGTCGTAAATTTTTTTATGAGACCCCATTCCTCGTTAAGTCTTATCTTAATCACATAAACGTTTACACCTGCACACACTCGTTATTATCATGCAACAAAGTAACGAAATTGCAACTAGGTAGACCTACCTACTTGGTTTATTTCCTCCTATCTATCTCTAAAAGTACATAAAACCCATGAGACATCTGTTCATAGGAGAAATCTTTATGTCACTCTATGATATTAGTCTGGACAAACTATCGAACTGTCAATTTATGGTAGAGGTTGTTTTTATCCGGTATTTAAAAAAAAAAACCATCACCATCACCATAAAACCAAATGCTGGATCGTATCCCATTCACAATATTTTTCAACTCTAAAAAGCAAACTCTTGATGGAGCAATTCAATTGAGTTGAGTTGACTATAGTTGAGTGAATCACACAACAAGAACTGTGTTTGTGTGAACATAAATCCGCCATCAAAATTGATCAATAAACTTGATTAAGAAAAATTAAAAAAAAATTAAAATAAACACAACTCTATAGACAGACAGTTTGACCCTCGTAAAATTTCTTCAGCTTTTGGTTTTTTATTTTTTTTTTTGTACTTTCCGGTTAAATTGTGGAGGATATGGAGAAAAATATTGTCATTGGACTTTGGGATGATGGTGATGGTCTATGTGGGCTTGGTGATGCTTATGCCGAATAGTCTATGTCCAATTGACACGCAATGATTCCTCTCTTTCATTATCTCTGTTTGACTTCTCACGGCGCTGCGGCTAAGCGACCAATCCTTGAAATTCACATAGGAGGGAGAAGGATCCGCCTGAAGATCATAATTCATTAGGCGGGCTAGAGAAAAAAGTCTATTCTTTCACCACCATCACCACTACCACCACTCCAATAAAATGCCGCTAGAATCTCTAACTCTAAGTCTGACTCTGTCTGAAGTTTAAAGAAGTAGGTAGGTACAAATAGTTACGACGATCAGTTAACACAATAAACGAGTGTGGTATATAACCTTTCCTTCTTCCTGCGTCCATCTTAACATCGACGCTTGGGTTATACCTAACTCGTACAATGCGCTAAATGAATATCATCGTTAAATCGCGATCTAAAGATATTCGCCGCGCATCAAACATTCTACTATATGAAAGAAGTATAAAGAACTTATAGTTAGTTTAATATGTATGCACTAGTGCGACTATCCCGTCCTTATAGTCGGTTGGTTGGTCGATCAGTCGGTCATACAGTCCATGGGAAGAAGCAAGATCATGGTAACCATGTTGGTTGATGATGACGATGATGATGATGATCTTCTTTGCATATACCTGTTATTCTTAAGATTTTTTTTGAGAGGAGGCACTGTTACATACTATGGCTTACCCGAAGATACGGTTCAATAGGTCATCGACAGATAATCAGTGTGTGTGTGTGTGTGTTTCTGTGTGTAATGTCTACTTACATATATCTGTTATAGGCCGTGCCGCTTCCTTCAGGCGCCTCGTTTGCACCGTAACAAGGCATATCCAATCACACGAAGTATTATAAATTTTATAGTTCCTTGTCAGTGATGCCAATTTTTTTTTTTTATTGAAATTCGAGAGTTTTATCTAATTATGAATTAAACATACTTAAAGTTTTAAGAGTAAAAAAAATCCAAGGGAAATAAGTCACTTTTTGGGTTTTTCGCCACCAGATCTAAAAATCACAAATTTGTAGACTTCAAAGTTGTATGCCTTCAACACTGTTCTAGCTCAGGAAAATAAACTTTCACTTCGAAAAATAAAAAAAAAAAAACTGAATTGTAGTGTAGAGTTTAATTTGTACATATATTTTAATTATTTCCTATCAAATATCCCAAATTTGGACCTGAGTTTTTTAATGGACAAAATTTAGTATTTTTGTAAATTGCTTCAAAAATATCAGTTTTTTTGATAAATGTCAGGTCCAAACTTCAAAAAATTCGGATAAAGTTGAATTTTTGTGCAAAATTTATCTTTTTTAAATATTTCGAAAATCATTCATTTTTTGGAGAAATGTCAAGGCCAAAATTGTATCTTAATATTTTTTTGTTGGTAAAAGTAATTTTAAGCTTTTGAGGATTTTTTTCGAAGTGAAATTCAAATTTTCCGGGGTTCGTATAAAATTATAACAGTTCTGCAAAAAACTCTACACTTTTTTTTCTTCAAAAGTACAAGCTGAATTACGTGTCAATGTAAAACGCACACAGAATTTAGTTACCTACATAAGTACAGAATAATAATAATTTAAAGCAGATTACACAGCACTGCAGCATTGTTTTACTTAAAACCGATTGATTCTACAGAAAAAAATGTGGAGACTTTTTTAGAACTCACTGTAAAGGCCATTTTTTTTTTCTTAATAAAATAAAACGCATTCACAAATAATGCGAAAGACCACGAATTTGGCTTCATTAAAGAGACATTTTTCTGCCTTTACTGTTTTAAAATGATGTCGAGGTACTGCGGCTTGCTCGAATGTAAAAAACAGAAGTCCACTTTATGGAGAAGCTGGAGCTGTATACATCGGCAATTCTAATTTGCAAGCGTTATTCTTGTGTTAGAATCTATATTCATTATGAAATAGAAAAGTATGCTGAGCACAAATAATCTGTCAGCTGTCAAATTAATTGTCATAAGGAATAGTGCTGCCAATTTGAAAAATCAACATTTTGATTATAAATGTTTTCCAAACAAACTCATAATATTCGAGAACTTTCCAAGATTCTAAAATAATTCAAAAGGTTGAGTGATATTCTAGATATGTTTAAAATAAATGTCTCCACAAAATTCCAGCTTTGTCAGAATCTTTACATGGTGGTTGTTGAAAGTCTTTTTATTTTACTGCAAAAATAAAAAAATTAAAATAGAGTTACAAAAGACTTATCAATCTGTACCTACCTGCCACTTTCTGGCAACAAAAATGTCATAATGTACAAAACTCACGATACATCGCATTTAAAATAAAGTGGCTTCACTGTTTTTAACCTGTAAAACTCATATACTCACGATAAATAAGTTGGTACTTCTTTCCCTATGTTTTCCTCATTTCTTTCTTTTTTTTTTATTGTGTTAAATCTTTGAATTCGTCCATCTGATCACTGAGCATAAAGGTACTCGTTTATTTATTATATGTGAATGCACTCCAGATGGATTCACGTTTGAAAACAACAAACGGATCTATGTTTTTCTGGTTAAAGAAAGTTTTTATCTTATTCTTCTTATTTTTTTTTTTGTTATAAGAAGCCGCCTTTACTAACGAGAATTACTCTCTGCTCTTCTGATGGGATGGGAACTTTTATGTACATATATTCCTGACTGGAGTATAATATAGTAGCCCTATATAAGAATCTACAACAACATCTCTATCTCTCCTGGCATTTACAATTCCAACGGATACTATATAAAATACAGAACATTCTCTTTTTTTTTTGTTTTTTGTCTTCCTTGGTTTTGAAGAAGATGGAGTACCAACAAAGAACAGAAGACATCAACTGGTGGTGGGTGACACTCTTGCTTGCTTGTTTGCAACAACAGCATCCATTGTTGTTGATAAGCACATGTGCCATAGTCAAACGGAAGTCACCGCCCGTTAAAAGGGCAAACATGTAAACATGGTACCTAACAAGAGATGTCATCACTTCTTTATAACAAGGGGGCAGGGAAGAAAACACACCGTGTTTTAAATTACTTCTATCTTTGCGAGATAAGAAGAATGTGGAAAGAATACTGTGTGAAATGAAAGGTAGATATGCCATGAACGTGTTGACATAGTTTGTGTATATCATATCGTATCATATGTTTTGACAGATGATTCGAGATAACGAACTGTCAAAATATACATCTGCATATAAGCTGCACCTTTCAATTAATTGCATATATTCCTCGCTGTCAAAACAAGTGAAAATGAAAAATTGCAATCAAACTTGAAACTTGAAACAACACAAATAGCGATAGGATAATCCTTTGAGATTAATGTTTCCTATCCCATCCGTCACTTTTAGTTTAGACCTACCCTAATAAAATAAATTTTCTCATATGGTGATGGTATATGGTATGGTAGAATGGTAAAAAAAAACAGTTTTCCAACAAAACGGTTGTCATTACAATATATTGCTCACATCGAATTGGCTAATTTTATCACGTAACTCTTATTGACATTTGATTTTAATTAATCGAACAGTAAAATTAAATTCGAAGACTAAATCCATCGTTACTGTCATCGACCGAGACAGTATGCTGACAATGGAAAACGCAACTGTTGCATAGATTTATATGTTTAAATAAATAATTGTTAGTGCCACTCTATAGACGCGCCTCGGCGCTGTGGCAATTAAAATATGCTTCTTTATTTGCTATATAAGGGCAAGGTATAGATTTGAAAAAAAAAAAAAAAATTAACTCTAGGTTTTAATAAAAATTGTCTTAACGATGACAGGCATGTCAAAATTTTCACTTTGATGAAAGTGACATTTGTGTTGTTATTTTTTTTTTAATAAAATAGATACTGGCATTGAATGAGGTATATTTCTATCAATAAAAATTATTTTGTGATTAAAATCGTCGTTTATAACGGGTGATTTTTTAGCTGGTTTGGTTTTGGCAACACTGGTTTTGACAGCTGACGTGTGTTTAGTACCTTGTGTCACTGTCAAACAGCTTCAGTTTGGTTTGCAATTTAACCATGGATCGTCTTACAAATGAACAACGCTTGCAAATTATTGAATTTTACTATCAAAATTCGTGCTCGGTTCGAAATGTTGTTTATCGAAAAATTGTGTTCAGCGATGAGGCTCATTTTTGGTTGAATGGGTACGTAAATAAGCAAAATTGCCGCATTTGGAGTGAAGATCAGCCAGAAGCATTGCAACAGCTACCAATGCATCCCGAAAAAGCCACTGTTTGGTGCGGTTTATGGGCCGGCGGCATTATTGGGCCATATTTCTTCAAAGATGATGCGAATCGCAGCGTTACTGTCAATGGTGAACGCTACCGAGCGATGATAACAAACTTTTTTTTGCCCGAAATGGAAGTTCTTGACTTGCATGATATGTGGTTTCAACAAGACGGTGCCACATGCCACACAGCACGCGAAACAATGGCGCAATTGCGAGGCGAGTTTGGTGAACAGTTAATTTCACGTTTCGGGCCGGTCAATTGGCCGCCTAGATCGTGCGATTTGACACCATTAGATTATTTTTTGTGGGGGTATCTCAAGGCTAATGTCTATAGGGACAAGCCCGCTTCGATTGACGCACTGGAAGCCAACATCCATGCATTCATTCGTGAGATACCGGCCGATATGTGTGAAAGAGTATGCCAAAATTGGACTCAGCGGATGGGCTACCTGAGACGCAGCCGCGGTCAACATTTGCATGAAATTATCTTTAAACATTAAATTGCAAGGTTCAAACTATCGATTCAAATAAATATTTCATTCATTTTTTCGAATTTTTTGTGTTTTTTTTTTTTTAAAAAGTTCTGAACCTCTTAAAAAATCACCCATTATTAAAGATCAATTTAAAAACACAATACACGATTGTTATTGAAATCAAAACCTCTTTGCTATTTGATCAATTTGACACATGACCTGATACGCGCATGCACGCGTTTTCTTTTTTTTTGCAAGTCGTTCTTATCTTTTTTTTATAACAACAGAAATGTCCAACCCAGTCGTATACTTTTGACATATGGAATGTAATTTTTGCTGTTGTTGTAAATTAATTACTGTTTTGTTTTAACGTTTACATTATGAAGTTGCAAGTTCTTTTTAAAACTGACATCTCAATTGATTTGTGTCAATAACTCTCTTAGAAAACAATTTAAAATTCATCAAGTTATTGTTGAAGGCATTTAGAGGAATGAAAACATGTTTTATAATAAAATTATAAACACACAAACAAATAAAACCTAATGACTTTTAATGGGAATTTTTTGAACGTTTAAATTCTTCTTTTTTATTTTTTTTACTTTTGACACCAATCACCGGAAATTGGTTTATACATTGGTAAAAAAATGACCATAGGTAGACAGAGTGTGGGAAGGCACTGCTGGGCGTGGGGTGTTTAAAAGATTCAGTGTGAATAGGAATAGGAAAGCAAAAAGAAAATAATATGAATTATCTGCTCTTGCAAAAAACCCAGTGTTCCTTTGCAGGTGGCAAAGTTTTTAGAGTAGAAGAAAAAGTTAATCTAGTACAACTATTGTCTCATGCGGGATTATATGACCAGAGTAGTTACACACTTAAAAACCGCCAGAGGGCATCTGATTAGGTTAAAATTGTTAGCTTAATTTCTCCAATAAAAGATTTGGTTAATAACAAAACAAATACAAAATAACTGAATTTATAATAACAAAACCAATGAGCAACACAAAGATGAGACTGCCTTCAAGATTACAATCAAAGGCATATTCTACACATACTTTAGCATTTAATGTGAGTTTTTCTACACATACGTGAGAAAATGCAATTAAAATGAGAAAGAGTGCGTGGAATTTCTGGATGCGTGGAATTTCTGGATAGTAAAATCTAGCAAAGCCATTTCTTTGTGTTTCATTGGAAATTTCTAGCAAAATATGTGTTTTTATTTCTAAGCCCGAAGTAAATTGGACGAATAAAATGAAGTTGGAGACAAACAATTTACATGTTAAATGCAACAATAACCAGAGAGAATTTAAGGTTAAACTCTTATCCTAGTGAAAACTGAGTTACTGATGTGAATTACCTCTTTGTTATCGATAGGAAATCGGATTTTGACGTTTTTTGAGAACATTTTTCTTATTTTTGAGTTATTCACTTACTTATAGATTTTTAACGGGACGAGCGATGTTGTCATAATTTTGGAATTTGATACTTCTTAGAAGTTAACAAAATATTGAATTTAAAAATTTTGATATTTCAAAAAAAAATAAATTTTTACTTTTGAGTTTTTTTAAAAATTTTTTCGCTAAAATTTAGCATCCAGCTCTTTTGTAATTGTTAACTATTCATGTTCATTTTTCTAATCGTTTCTGGACCTTGAAACCTGGAACCTTAAAAGTAAACGTTCGGACCGAACTAGCTCAGTTTTTTGTCTCAATTATGCTCAACAGAGTGCACGAAAACTTTAAAAAAAAATGCTTCGGCAGTGCAAGCACTTAAAAAAAAATGCTTCGGCAGTGTATGGAGTCTGTTGGGCGCCATTCAACTGACGCGTGAACGTTTATTCAATACCATATTTAAAATTCCCAAAATTTTACCCAGAATACCCAAAGCAACATAAAAATGTCTCATTTAATCTTATGTGCTCCACCCTTTATTTAAGGTTATTTGAAAGTAACCCTATTCTGTCAAAATGTTTGTTATTTTAATGGTTGTCTTTTTGATAAAGTTAGATTTTCGAGATAATTGCCTTTTATTTTTGATAAGTGTTTCTATTTAATTCCCTTGATCAAAACAAGAAATTTAAATTTGCTTTTACGAAGTCAAACAAAAATTATTAGCCTTATCTAAACGAACCCTACATTATGCATAGGTAGGTTCTCGAACATGCATGTTCCCATTAATTTAATTTTATTTTTACCTTTAACTATACCTTCATTGAAATAAATCTCTTATTCAAAGTTCTATAAAAAATCCTAAATTCCTAATTATTGCCGCGAAAAAACTGTATGCATGCACTGTGAGCTGAGGGTCCATATTATACCCACGAGAATGGTGCACTTGGTTATATTAAACACAAAACATTTCCAGTTTATAGTTAATTCGTGGTATTCCGCCTCCGCACATTTTGTATATCCCAATAGAACATACTCTTGAATTCATATAAAATAACCTTCTATATCTTGGAAAGGCTATAGAACATAAAATATTCGCCTCTCGGTTAAATTTACGCCAAACAATGCACTATAAAGATTGTATTTTTACATATAGGTGCAAGTCAACAAAATATAAAAAAAAAAAACAATAACAAAAACCCCTTTGCAATCCCTCAAATAGGAATACAAAAAAAATAAAACATTTAACAACAATTCAGCGAGCGAATTAAATTGAATTTATTGTGGACATACATAGATACGCGTAATATCCATCCGGTTTACGGAGGTGGTCGCTTAGGGGGTTGTATAGTGTCGCGACGTAAAACGGGAATAGGACAATGACGATGTACTTTGGAACAAAGGAGCTTCCGAATTCGTATTAAATTCACAAAAGCCTTAAAAAAAACCTTAAAAGAAAAATAACATTTTCTCACCAGAAATCGAACTAAATCATAGATACGCCCACTGACACGCCCACTTTATTGAAGAATTACTTGAATTTATATCTGTAGAACGAAAATGAAAGCATTTTTTTAATTTGATATTAATTGGTAGCTATTTTGATCAGGTACAAAATTGAAGGTCCCCTCTATTCCTGCTCAAAACACAGTTGTAAGCCATAATACCCTTACTGTTTACGAGCTGTCGCGCCAGCACATTAATTAATTTTTAACTTTTAATTTACTTGATCTTCCCTTTTAACTTACTTAAACCTTTAAAATGTGTTAACACCTTTAAAAACACCCACAAACACGCCCACTTTTTATCTTATATTCAAATTTTTACAAGTTTTCATTTTGCCTTTAACTTTAAACTGAACAAAAACTTTTATTTTAGACTCCATTCATTCAATTTTTTAAATTTTCTCAATTTATTCCAACTTCTTCCATATATCCTCTCCCACTGTACATGTCGGGGCATTGAAATTGGGAGGCATAAAAAGAACCCAGGAGTCTTTGCGCGACAGGCAAAACGTGTACGAAATAAATTATGTATTCACATTTGTGAGGAATGCTGACTGTGTTGTGCATGTGCAGCTAAGGCTAAGGCTCCAAGCTGCAAACTCTTACATATGGTAATGGTGATATGGTGACTTTGGAAAGGACTTTTTCTTCACCATCATCTACCAATATACCCCCGCCTCCCCGTATATGGAGAAGATTTGCCATGGCACATCATCAAGCAGTTTATATATTTTTGTTTCATCTGTAACTCTGTAACTATACCTAGGTATATACAATGCACTCCTGTTGTGGATCTTTTGAAATTTCCTCGCGGGTCTTGAATTCGCCTAAATGCCTTTGTGATTTTACTCTCTGTTCTTTTCTGTTCTGCGCTCTATACACCAACTATCATGACTTTGGTTTTAATGTGTAATTTCAAGGCGTGCAGAGGTCTGAACTTATATTTATTCAACGCATGTTCCCGAGTACGTATTAATGCGAAAATTTTCATATATGCCAAAGACTTACGATTATAGGGCAGATTAAGTTATTATAGAAGGTCTTTATCCATGTTTTTGTATATACATACATAGTTTGTGCAGTGCAGGTTTATATGAACGGCCGACGAAGAGGACGACGACGACGACGAGACGAGGGGACGAGACAAGACGACGATGAAGAAAACATCGTTTTCCTGGATGAAAACGTGGGCTTTACGCGTTCTTTTCGGTTAAAGGCATCATTTCTGAATGAGAAAAGATTTTTATTTTATCGCTGTGTGGCCATTTTTGTTTTTTTTTTTTTTGTATATTATGTGCGCGAAAAAAGGGGGGAACGAATTTTTGGTATAAAATTTGTGACAAGCGGCGGCGGCTTCGGTGGGTCGATCGCTGATTGTCTAAAATGTAAGGTTATGCGTTATGGAATAATGTTTCTTGTTCGCATTTTGTCTAATAGGAAGTTATGGTAATCTGTAAGCTATTTTTGTGAATGACTTTGGCAAATACATAAAGTGGCAAAAAAAAAAAAATCAATTCAATTTAAGGACTTCAGGAGCGGATTTGGAGTTAATTTATTTTAAAAATGGCCTGACGACTGAACATACTCTAAGCGAAGGAACAGATTTTCGTGAGCGGCACAGATGAAACCTACAGAAAAATGAAATTAAAACCCACAGCCTTTTTTTTTCAAATTTATAATTTCAAATAGAAAAAAAGCCTGCGGGTGTTATTTCCTTTTATTTTGGGAAATAAGGCCCGCGGGCTTTATTTCCGTGGGGCTTATTGCACTGCATCAGTACTTTCTTGACAAATCACTTCTTCCATTTTTATTGACTTTTTCCCTCTGTCGGAATAAATTTTTTTATGTTCAATTATTTGGTCATATAAGGTGTTTTTCTTTTATAGTTCTAAAGATGTTTAAGAGTCGCAATCAGATAGATAATCTCAAAGTTACCTCTTGAATTAAAAAGTAAAGAGAAATATGAAAATATGTATGGTTTTGTTGCAATTAAATACTGATTTAAACTATACATACGTTTGTAAATTTTATTGTTGTTAAATGCCACCATGATGTAACTAGATAGTTTTAAAAAGTCAATTGTATTAAAGAGAAGAGATAAAAAAAAAACAAGAAAATGTGAAAGCCTTTTTAAAATTAACGCTGATAGTAAACTTTACATGCATTATTAAATTTTGTAAATTTTGAGAGGCAAAAAAAGAAAAGATAAATATGAAAATAATATGTATGTTTGTGTGGAAATTACCCATCTGATAGTAAACTCTACAAACGTATGTAAATTTTGTAAATGCAAGATGGTATTTATTTAATTTTGTTTTTCGGAAACCGCCATGATAGTATTTAGTATTTTTTTGAATTAAAGCTGATAGTAAACTCTACATGCATTCTTTAATTTTGTAAATTTAAGCATTTCTCCTCGTTCAGGTGCTATTTGATGCGAAATGGGTGCGTATGTTTCAGATTAGAACCCCACTGATAGTAAACTCTACATGCGTTTGTAAATTTTTAAAATGCAACCTGGTGCTTTTGGCAGTTTGAAAATGCATGTAGGAAGAAAATTCGTCCATTTTTATATTAAAATAAAAATAAATTTGATCAGGATCCGAGTCTTAAAAGTAAGCCTCATCAAATGTTCGAAAAACTTTTCAATCGGAATTTTTCAAAATCAATAAATTTTTATTCATAACTGAATTGAGAAAATCTTAAAACCTGAACACCGAACATTCTGTCAAAATTTAAGGCGTGTTTTATTGGGAAATGTGTAGCTAGAGGAGTAAAAATTCCATAACTAATACATAACACAACCAATTGATATCCATTTTATTGCTTTGGGTTATTTATCGACAATCTCTTGGTTTTTTTTTTTAATTGTTTACCAAAAGAAATTTTACTGAGCTAGCTTTAATAATTTCCAATAAAACACGCATATTTTAAATTAAAAATCTGATGTTTTCTTACGAGTTAAATGCCTTCTCATTAAGAGATTCGTAATCCTCACTTCTCTTGAGTTCATAAAAATATCTACCAGATTCCATTGACAGCAGTTCAACAGTCTAAGAAATTCCATAAACAAAGTTGACAAATTAGTCAATAATAGTTTCAAATAAAATATAAATCTAACATTGCGTGCTTCCAGACTACATTTTTTATACCCCTGGTAAATATCAATTTAATAGTCAATTACGATTCGTGAGATATCCTGGCGTGTCTCTCCTTCCTCGGTATAGGCAATCTTCTATCAGCTTGATACTTTAGAAGTTAATATCCCCATAAGAACAGAAAACACAAACACTCATCAGCAAATTCTACCTTGCTCCAATCGGATACAGTAGTTCATTTCTCTAATTCAATAAACAATTTATTTGAATTGCGTGATGCCCCTTGCGTGGGCAGGGTGTTAATTTATTTTCCACTTGGACAGACATACCATATAGGCAAAAGCAATACACAAAACAAAACTTATGTACATAGTTGATGAAATCCCGGAAGGAAATCACATTTTAAATCATAAATCACCCAAGCGATTCGCAACAAACAAATCTACAACATGATGTGGCAAAACTCATCGCGTTTGAGCAAAATGGCCACACACGACGATGTTGTGACTATGTGACGTTTCAAGTCGCCCATCACGACCAAAATGTTTCGGATGACAAATGTTCGTTGGTGCAATTAGTGACTGTGATGTGTATACGTACGGATGGTTGCCCTACATTGGTAGAAATGAGTAAGAGTAAGGAACTTATCGACGACTTCTTCATGTGCAACCTACAACTCTTGCTCCTGCTGATTTTGATGTTGATGTTGATGCTGCTGCTGCTGCTGCTGCTATTGCTCCTGCTCCTTGTTGATGACTTACAAATCACGATTTATGTTCGGTGGAATATTCGACGACGACCGCGACTGCGATGTTGTCGTCGTTGTCGTTTGGTTCAACCGGAGCAGCAGGTTTTTAATTTTTTCGGGATAACAGCAACAGCAAGTCGACCCGTTGTTGTTTTCAGTTGGTCGGTCGGTCGGTCGTTCATCGTCGCGGTCGGCCATCGCGCAACAAGCGTGGCTACATTGAATTGTGAATGTTTTTGTTTTTCTTGCCACAGGATTTTATTGCACAAAACTGTCCACAATCAATCAAAATATCTATAGAACATGAGAAGACACAAAAAACCAAAGAAACATGACAAATAAAACCTTTAAGACAAAAGACGACGAAGGGACTCATGTTGCTGCAGCAGCAGTAGCCTCGATGGCACCTTATCATTTCCCTGTGTCTTTCTTTGCTGTGTCGTGTCTCGTTGCAATGCCACGATTTGGCTTTTCTAAGACACACAGTTCGGCGGTGGCGGTGGCGCGACAGTGCTGCTGGTAGAACAGAACAAGTTCTGGTGAATTGTCACCGCACGTTCACCTCCATATAGTCAGTAATTTATTTCGATTGCAAACGCGGGGATAATGTCAAGTGCGGACGACACTTTAACTTCCAACTACAAGTTAACTATATGTACATACATACGAGTGGCCTAAAAATGGTCCACTGTGGCACCCCATTTCATTATTAATTCTTTATCAGATATTATCCTCGACTGGGCTAGTTTATCGCTTAATCTCCCAACAGTGGGACGACAGACCGATACACACGATGCAACAGCAACAGCAGTGGACGTCTTCGTTGTACATAGATGCAAAGTGTAATTATGAAAAGTGCATTGGAAAGTGGAACGAATGCTGGAAAATGAGATACGAGATGAGATGAGTTTTTTTTCCCTGCAACATACGAGTAGACTAGTTGGGGGCGAAGAGGTGGGAAATTCTTTAAGTTTTTCAACTAAATATGGGCGGAATGAAAAACATGGGTGGAATTTTAAAGAGAGATCTCCCATCAAGATGACGGTTGTGTGTTGTTGTGCCATGGAAAATCTGACGTCTACCCAAGGTACACACTCAGCTTAAATATAAAGATGTGAAATGCTTACCCTCCTCCTTCGATTTATAATGCTCTCAAAGAATAAAAACCTATTAGAGGAGTTGAAAATAATTAAAGTTTATGTCGACTTATAAGCCATGTTTAACATTAAATATAGAAGACGACTTGACTTGTTCGTGTGTTGTGTTTTTTTTTGTTATTTTGTAATTTGAAACCAATCTCGATATAAACATTTCCCAATTTCCATCTTTATGTTAAAGAAATTAAAATCCGACCAAAATATCGTGATTCGAAGTGTAAATTTGATTTTATTGCTTAAAGTTTTGTTGTTTTATTTAAATGGTTGATGTTAAAGTAATTAATGTAAAAATCGTTAAATTGTACGAATGAGGTTTTGAATGTTTTTTTTTTGTGTTGTTTTTGATGATTTTAAGATAGTCAATCAATTAAGAGAAGGAATCTTCTTCTTTGAAAGGCACTCGATGATTTTCTAACTTTTGCAGGTGAAAGTTAAAATTTGATTTCAGAATCATCGTACAAAGTACGATATACATAAATGAACTATTAAAATGTAAACTATTATACTATAATTCTCGTGAAATAGGCAGAGCTACAGGATTTATGAAGGGACTTTCTAAGTAATCTAATGAAAATTTAAACGTATTTTTTTTCTGTTCTTTTTCTGAGTACCGCTATTAAAAGAAACTCTAGTCTCAAGAGCCCCCTGACTTTGTGAGAGTGCACACATAGTAGGTACATACTAACAATAAAAATGTTTGTTAAAAATACAAATGTTTGCTAAAAATACAAACGCTTGATAAAATTACAAAAATTTGTTAAAATTACAAACGTTTGTAAAAAATACAAAGTTTTGTTAAAAATACGAATTTTTGTTAAAAATACAAACGTTTGTTAAAAATAGAAACGTTTGTTAAAAATACATACGTTTGTTAAAAATACAAACGTTTGCTAAAAATACAAACTTTTGTTAAAGATACAAACTTTTGTTAAAAATACAAACTTTTGTTAAAATTAAAAACGTTTGTAAAAAATACAAACTTTTGTTAAAAATACAAACGTTTGTTAAAAATAGAAACGTTTGTTAAAAACACAAACGTTTGTTAAAAAAATTAACTTTTGTTAAAAATATTAACTTTTGTTAAAAATACAAACTTTTGATAAAAATACAAACGTTTAGTAAAAATACAAACGTTTGGTAAAAATACAAAAATTTGTTAAAATACAAACGTTCATTAAAAATACAAACGTGAATTTTTTGATATATTTCCGCACCAAAATTTGAATTTTATTGTACTCTCAAAAAAGTGTGGCTTCAACTGTTTATGGCACGTTTATATTTTAAATAGAATGGGGATTTTTCTTGGGCCGGTTTTTAATAGTGGAAACTTGTTTGTAAATAAAATTCTAAGCATAAAGTCAGTCAGTTTTTCTTGCAAATAAATTTACCAATGAAATTTTATGATTAACATTGGAACGTGAATTGTCCTTGAGTATTTAAGGAAAAATTTAGTGGTCTTGTCTCAGCCCTTTTCTAGTTTATTAGATTTAAATAATGAAAACTTCTTTCAACAATTATTACTATTTAGGTTTCTTGCATCAATCGGACATTCTTCCAAATTTAAGTCTACCGAAATATATTTTTTGATAAAAAGTTTCCCTTTAATTTGCGTGACTAAATAAAAAAAATATATAGAAGTTGACCTTTAATTAATTTGTAGAAAAATTGGAATAAAAAACTTTTTTGTTAAAGTTGCTTTCGCCTTCAATTTCATGTAATAAATTAACAAATGCAAATTAAATCTTCTTTTTCCTGCTTTCAATAAAAAGAAATATCTATTTCTATTGACTTTCAATCAATCAATCAAATAGATTAAAAATTAATAACCAAAACAAATTGCCCATTTAAATAATCTGAAATTTCAAAACAAATATCATAAAATACCTGAAAATAAACCCATCAGCCTATCACCAATAAATATTTACATCAGAGGTCAATCTTCCACTTAAAAAAGAAAAAAACACTTTCAATACAAATTAAAAAAAAAAACTATTGATAAAAAAACAAATCAAACTAACCAAAAAGATACCACTTGAAAATCAATTTTATCTTAAAAAAAAAAAAAGAAAATCTTTTTATTGAACAAAAAAAACCAATTATGTCTGTTGGCTGGCTTTCTTTTCGTCATCTTTTTTTTCAGTAGGAAGAAATGCATTTCCTATAACCATCAAAAATATACTAGAGATTGTATTTACGAGTATGTATATCGAATTGTATACAATTAAAAATAGAATATTTAAGATTAATTTCCATCTGATATTATGATGAGTGTCATAGCGTAACTTATTTTTGTATCTTTTTTTTATATGCCACTCATCATCTTTTTTTTCTCTTTTTGTTTAAAGCCAAAAGCAATATGCAAAAGTAAACAGTACCTACTTACATAATATAGGTACAGAGGAATGTCTTAAACAATCTTATTTATCTATCCAAACATTTAAGTCCCCAAAACAATTTAAGGTAAACATAATAAAAATTTGATTAAGTGCTCAACTAAGTCGCACGTATTAGATCTTGCAAATGATAATCTTCTAGGGCTTTGGAAAATAAAACCTATTACTCAAATATATAGAACATTTGAAAATTCGTGAATCCCGACATATGTACATACTTTGATCAAATTAATTATAATTGGTTGCCATAAAAATTCTTTACCGAATCTCACCAGCTTGCTCTTTCATAATACTTCTGTATAACAAATTAGCTGAGTTCCATAATTCATCAGGTGCGTATTTGGTGTAAGGTCATGGTTTTCTAAACGCATCCCAAAACGTCAGCGTTGCGCGTTAACTTATTTGACAATTTGACGTTTGAACTGAAAGTGAAACAAAAATATGAAGCCTTTTTTTTTGGTAAATTATGGTTTGTTATTATTATAAAGAGTGTTTAAAAGAATTCAGGAAATAAACCTTCAACCTTCCCATTTTAAAGAACTCAACAAAAAAAAAATTATAAAAGCATTCCGAAATGTCAAACTGATGTATCTAGAGCATCCGGGATGCGTTCCAGATGCTCATGATTTTTTTCTTTTTTTTTTTTATTTTCGGGAACTCAGCAATTTTAAATTTAATTTTAACACACACATCATTTTTTTTTATCAAAATCGTAAATTCTCTTTGGCAGTAAAATTAAATAATGTTATATATTTTATCTCCATGACAGAAATAGGTATTTTTTGTAAGCCAATCATGCAAAAAAGTATTTTTGTATTCACCTCCATTATTTTGGCATGCGAAAATTTGTTTACAGTTCTTTTTTTTCACATGGGAACTGTAAACAAGAATTTACCGACAACACAGCTTTACAAATCGAATTCTTTAAGCATTTGATCACACATGCACCACACACACACTGTGCCACATTGTGCTGCAATTTTGTTATTTTCCTTGTTTGTAACCAAATATTTATTTGATTAAAAAAATTTCAGGTGTCGGGAATTTTTTTGGGGAACATACAAAAAAACCCTATGAATCCTGTTCAAAGAAAAATAAAATAAAAGAAAGCTAAACGGACTGACAGACAGACGCAGAGAATTGTTAGACCTAATTTTGATTCATTTAAGGAGTCGTAAGGGAGCTAATTTAGAAAAAGGCTATATAAAAAACCTGTTCAGGTCTCTAATTCTTAAAATATAAACTTAACGAAAAAATGGTATATGTAAAAAAAGAAAGAAAATTTAATTTCTTATCAAGAAGTATTTAACAAATTTTGTGTGCGATGAGTCTCACCTGAGATATTAGTTGAAAAGGGTTTTTTTTTTTAAATGGCGCCCGATGCGAAACACATACAGTTGCGCCGTTTTGTTCAATACTCCATCATGATTTCTTAATTTTAAACATGGGAATCCATTGGTGTATTTTTTCTTTTATTAATAAATAACTTTTCCGGTTCTGATCACAAGTACCTATACCTTGCTGCAAGTTTTCCTTAAAATTTCAGACCCTTAAAACCAAAATTTGTTTCTCTAAATTGTAATTCCAACATTTTGTTTTTATATTTTATTTCCGAATTCAAAGAATGCCCTTAAAGTACTTTTTAAAAATTGTATAAAAAATCCTAAAATTGTTGCTTGCGAAAGCTTTCGCTTTTCCAATTGCAACATGATGATAAGGCACCATCATTTTCTAAATAAAGATACAAATGTATCTAGACTTTTGTTTCTTTTGATTCTTGTATTCAGTGGCGGCGGTTGTGTTATAGATACATTACTTCAGTATCTGCGAATGTGAAGTGCGGCGAATGACGAGACAACGACGACGATGACGATCTACGTTCGAGGTAAGCCCAACAAAGTCGGATTCGATAGTAGCTTTAGAGTCGTCGACGTGAAAAGTTTAGTCGAACTGAATGTGTTGCTCGCGACATAATTTAATGAAAAAACGCGACGAGGAATATAAAATATAAAATAGAAAATAATAAAATAAAATAAATATTTTTTTTTTTAAATTTCGAATTCGCCTATAATTTTGAGGTTTAGCCATTTTACCGGCTAAGAAGTATTTTCTTCTTTTTTTCGTTTCTGTTTTTTAACTATTACCATCATCTATCTTAGAAATAATTATAATTCTTGTGGCGTTTGTATCGGTGGTCGGTTATATTTATTTGTATCTTTCGGATAAAAGTGTTCTTTTTCTTCGTTAGTCGTATTCTTTTCTCAACCATGATCGACGGGATGTTGTTGATGATATTGATGCTGGTTGACGATGACAACTTCAATGATGATTGTGGTGATCGTCGTGAATCGCAATCGATTAAGAGTGTAACGGTGAAGCAGCAATAATAAGTTTTGTTGTTGAAAATATAATAAAAAAAAAAATATAAAAAAAGGTGAATTGTGGTTTTCTGTCGTGAAAGGAGTGTATATAGATCTCCACAGTTTGATTGAGTTTGAGTGCGTTGTGTATATTTATTTTTGTATCCTTGTCTTTCGTTGCTCCTTCTCAACGCATATATGTATATGGGGAGTTAAAAGAAATGTGTTAGTGATGTGTGCTCAAATTCCAGCCAGAAGTAGCAGCAACCAACAGCAGCAGCAGGCGGCTTAAAACCACATCAACTTCTTTTTCTTCCTCAGCCATGCAAAAGTATCTATAACGTGCTTCATGCAAAAAGATACAAATAAAAAAAATTTAACCTCAGGATACCGCACAAATAAAAAAAAAAAAGATAAAATATAAGAAAAAGTGATTAATTACAAAGTGATTTATTGTGATCGTAATTAATTGAATGACAAAGTGGTGTTGTTGCGCTACTAGGTTCATACAACTAACTAATATTTACTATGTACCATAACCAAACCAAACCAACCTTCCTACTTATTCTGTCTGTCTGTCTCTGCCTCTTCTGGAGATCAATGTGTATCTTTTTTCATCATAAATCGACAAATATACTTACCTACTGGTAGAGAGTTTCAATCTTTGAAGTTAGATACTTTAAGTTTAGATTTTTGTTGTTATTAATTGCCATCGAGACTGAGTGAGAGTGCATTTCAATTGCAACTTTACCAACCAAACCTATAAATATATATTTTTTTACCTTCCTATATTTTTGTTAACAAGGGGGAATGCACCCGGGTTAAAATATAAGAAGTTGTTAGATACTTTTTTTAAAATCTGCACGCACGCGCACATAAATTTATTGACTGATATTTGTTGTTTAGAAAATAATAAAGTATTTGTGTGTATCTTGTTTTTTTTTTTCGTTTTCAATTTCGATTTGAGAATGCAGGTTGGGATGATAAAACCTACTCAAATTGTGGGTCAATAGGGCAATAGAAAAAATATGTATAGAAGATAGTTATGATAAACATCTTTTGTGACCTAAATTAATATGTATCTATAATATTTAAATGAAGTTGTATAGGTACCGGAAAGGAAACTAGATTGTTGCTTTTTAAAGAATTGTAATTAATTTTTACAAGTTTTTGGGCTTTTTTTTTTTTGTCTTCATTTTGTGATTTTTATATGTTGTGTTTTTTTTTTTCTTGTTTTGTAAAATAAAGTGAATAAGTTATTTTCTTTTTGTGAGTGATTTATGACGTTGAAGTGTTTGGGCGGAGGTTCTTTGATGTAGGTAACAAAACTACTCAAAAAAAAAAACTACAATTAATTTAATAACAAAAGTTTTGATATTTTTAAATTAAAACTTTTTTGTTTATGAGAAGCTCTAGGCAATATTTAAAAAGAAATAAGAGCACTTAATTTTACAAAAAAAATCGAGTGTAAGGCTTTTAGCTGAATTCTTTTGCGGCAGGTTTTTGAAGGTTCTAGATTTTTGTATAGACTTTTATATTCCGAATTAAATTATCAACATAACTAGATTTAATCAAAGTCCGAAGAGCTATTTTCTAAGATTTTTTTAATAAAACTGTTGGTAGGTACCTTCGGTGGTGATCTCTGTTTCTCGAATTACAAAGAAGTCTTAAAAGATAACGTAACGTAATGATATGTATATCGTTAGAGGAAGTAAAATTAAAAAATTAAAACAATATTTCCGTTATGTGAATATTTTTTTTGGCAAAAACCTGAAGAGCAGTTTTATTGCTTCTCCTTGAATGTGTCAACTGTATCGCGATCTTCTTGTAATTTACCATTCCTGAGAAGTGGAACTCAATCATTGGCTTTTTTAAAATTTTTTTTTGTCGGATTGGCAATGCTTTAGACTTACACTTGTTTTATCTTGTCGTTAACTCACCAGTTATGCAGACGGGACCAAAATATCAACGGCAAGTCTCATAATCTCGATCGGATCTCAACAGATTCATTGCGCTTCTTTGGATGGAAGAGAAATAAGTTGTAAGGAGAGGAAGGAAACAGGAGGGCAATATTGGAAAAATATGTATACACAACCATTTCATTAAAAAAAAATGTGATTAATGGTCATAAATGGCATCTCCCATATAAAACCTTTTTTTTTTATTTTCGGTTTTCTGTTTTTGGTTCAACTGATTCTGATCAATTTTTTTTATGGAAAATGTTTCAAAAAATTAAAACAAATTTTTTTTGACCTAAATTTCAAAAAAAAAACTTTCTTCGACTTAAGTTTGAAATTTTTTAGAGAACGTAACAATTCGAAAACTACCGGATCGATTTTTATTGAAGTAGGTTTTGTTTACATTATCTAACAGATTATAGATAAAAATTATTCTTATAACTGAAAATAACGGTACCTCCCATACAAGTGTTTAAAAACTGGAAAAAGAAATCTCATTTTTCTCAAAAAAAAAAAAAAAAAAACTCCTACGATATTGATTAAAATTTTTCTCAAAAACGATTTTGATTTTGATTAAATTTTTTTTATATGAGCTAATATCAGTTCGATCTTTCAATTTATTGGAAAAAAATTCTATCATTCATTTTTTTTGGTTTTCGAATTTTTCATTATATTATAAACCGATTTTAATGAAATTTTCTACACATAATTATAAGTTGAAATAATATTTCATACCAAAATTTTCAATTTTTTTATTTTTTTCAAAATCGATTTTTTTCAAAATTGTTTTTTTGAAAATTCGATGTACATATCTGAAATGGGTAGATAATTTTTTTCCAAAATTAATTCCATTAATAAGTTCTTTAAAATAGGTGTACCAATTTTTTCTTAAAAATGTTTTCAAAATCTTATAAAGGGTTTTCCATTAAGGGCAAGTCGATTTTAAAGTTGAATAAAACAAGTTGTATGTGAGATATCAATAAGGTTTTATCTTTATTTGAAAACTCTATCAATGACATTATGTGTGAAATGGCCCGCGCCGCGGCTCCGCTGGGTGGCGCGGATTCGAAAGGTCCAGTTTTCGATGACTTAGGCGCATAAATCAGGCTGAATTTGACCGATGGCATTGATTATGTTGTCTTTGAGGGCCACGGTGGTTTGCGGCTTATTCGCATAGACCTGCGACCTAAGAAAGCCCCACAAGAAAATGTCCAAAGAGGTCAAATCACAAGATCTTGGTGGCCAATTTACGTCGCCTCGACGCGAGATAATTATGCCATGAAACCGCTCGTGCAGAATATCGATTGTGTCTTGAGCTGTGTGGCAAGTATAGCGCCGTTCTGTTGAAACCATATTTTTTCGGTGTCCATATCATCCAAGAAGTTGGTAATCATCGAGGGACCGATGACGCCGCCAGCCCAAGATCCACACCAAAGAGTAACTTTATTTGGATGCATTGGCACCTCGTGAATCTCGCGTGGATTGGTGTCGTCCCAAATCCGGCAATTTTGCTCATTCACGTACCCATTCATCCAAAAATTGGCCTAATCGCTAAAGATGATTTTTCGACCAAACGCGCGCATCGTTGCTACTAGAGAACACCCATTTTGATAATAAAGTTTTATTATTTGCACGTGTTGCTCGACGCTGTAGCCATGATGATTTGTCTTTAGTAACTGATTAAAAGACGATATTTTGACAGAAGCCACGAGCTGTCAAAATCAACCCGTCCCTATTGGAAAACTTTTTATTACGTTTGGTTCTTGCCTGGAAGTAAATTAAATTCAATGATAATAGCAACAGAAGCAATCATTGAGATAAGACTCTAATGACATTCTGTTGCATATAATCTTGTACAAGTTTGAGTGCAAAGTTATGTGTAACTTTAATAGAACACCCGACACATACAATATGAACATCAAAGAATGTTTTATGCAATTTTTTTTTTTTTCTTAAATAAACAAACAAACATTTTATTTGCTAAAATATTATTTCCTTGGCATAAAAAAAACCCATCATTTATTTACAATTTTTCAATCAGTTATGCCATTCAAATTCAAGTACTATACTCCTATGTATATTGTCCAATCTATTATATGTATATGTATGTTTGTATATTTAATTAATGAATTGTTGTCCTCATAAAACTATAATTCAAATGTATGCTTTCTTATCTTTTGAAGAATTTTCAATTCTTTTTTTATTATTTTTAAATAAGGCGCCGCCACCTCTTGGGGGCTTAAGAATTTCCGCTATTCTATCACACTTTACTTAAAATAGCAGACAAACTGAAGTAAATGTTTTTATTTTTTTTTTTGTATTTTTAAAATAGTTTTTTAATGAATACAAATAGAGGTCAAAAGCTTAAAGTGAATATTTATTTAAAACAAAAAGAAGGTATCCCTTCTATTTGGACTTATACTTCGGAGACTTAAATAAATTTATTTTCCTATAAAGGGTAACATGAGTTATTTCCATAAAGCAATGTTGCGTGATAGTAGATAGTTAATAAAAAAAAAAAGAAAAGTTTTTCTTAATGAATTTTTTTTTATTCAATGGTTTTAAATTCTGTCCAAAGGCTTATCTGTCTAGCACGCGATCGAGAATTATTTTTAATTAAAATCAAAAAAAAATGGTATATCAAATTGTTTTTACATTATCAAGTGGACACATATGTACATTAAAATGTTTTCATTAGAAATTCAATTAAAATAAATTCCAAGAATGAGAAAAAAAAAGACACACATGTCTCGAAAGTCCTAAAGATCGATTAATAGCTTTAGAATTGACGTAATTATACGAATATCTAAGTCGATAGATCTTCGGATCTTGTGATGATCTTTGATGAAAATTTAAGAACTAAAAAATATTTTTTTTTTGTTTATAAGTTGATTCTTTAAATGTTTCAATAAATTCATATCAAAGGGTTTCAGATGCGAGTGCTTAATATGTATTTTGAGAGCGAAATAGTGTTACTGTTTATGTTAGTTTAAAAATCAACACACAAATCGAAACCCCTGTTTTGCTTTAGATGTTTTTTTAGGGCAATTTTCAATCTGGTTTGTTTTGATCACATGGTATTGATTTTGCAATCATTTTGATTTTATTTTTTGGTATTTTTTTTTAATAAAAAGAGTAAAATTGTAAAAGAAATAAATTCTTACTTTGATCATAAATCAATTTTTTTTTGTTGTTTGTTCTTTTTTTCATTCAAAATTATGGCCTGGCTCCTCTTAAAATCACTTTCTGCCTCTTGATTGTGAGTCAAATTTTTTTTGAGCTAATAGTATTTGCAAAACTCATCTTTCCACGATCATCTGGGGCGATAATAAGTGATCTTGCTGTCTTGAACTTTAAGTGCATCGTCGTCGTAATCATCGTTGTTTGTCGTTCGACATCGCGCCTAGTCGTTTGTTTGGTTGGTTGGTTTGAAAAATGCCGACAAAGAATTGCACAATTTATACAAAACAAGACCTTTAAGTCTGGTTTTGGTCAGTAAAAAGTTTTACACTGAACAAAAAAAAAAAAAAAAAAAAAAAAAATAGTTTTTTTTTTTAAAAAGGCACACATGATTGGTTTTATTTTTTCGACTTAAAATAAATCTACAAATGAAAATAATTTAAATAGAAGATAAGTGGGTGTGACAGTAGACTTGATTATAAAATTTTAACGTTTTAAGGAAGTTCTATGAAGAGAAAACTAAAATATGGTAAAAGTGGGTGTTGCAGCAGGCGGACTTTAAAAAAAATTCACATGGCACGCTTTAGATTCAAGAGATTTTAACTATAAAATTTCAACTTTCTATAGATCATAAGTCGGTTATCTTTGATAAAAGAAAAATGGGCGTGGTAGTAGGTGGATTAAAAAAAAAATAAAATCTTAATTTAAAAAGAATTTTATTCATCTAAATAGAAAATCATTTGAAATTCTGTCGAAAAATTTAGGATTTTTTTTATAATACATATCAACATTTTCAAAAAAAAAATCACTTAATCGATTTTGTACAGATCTTGAAATTTTAAGCTCAGTTAAAAATGTTGTTCCATCATCCAATCGTTATAACATGAGATCTTAAAAGCAAGCTTAGCCTTAAATTATTTCTATCTATTTTTTTTCTATTATATTTAATAAAGAAAACCACATACCCAAAGTTTATTGCCTTCCAAAATGTTTTTATAAATTCTCTAACTGATTTAAAAGAAACTTTAACGAAAGAAACTTTATCTACCATACTGATATTGAATTTAGAAATTGGTAACAATTTTTCTGTAAAATTTAATAAATAAGAAACACATTTCCAAAGCTTATTATCTTCGAAAAAGCTTCGATAAATTTTTTGATTGATTTGAAAGAAACTGTCTAACTGGTTTAAAGGAAACTTTAACGAAAGTTATAAATTAAAAATCTCCATTTTACTCAAAAATTCTTTATCTACCATACCGGTTTGAATTTCGAAATAGGTAACTCTTTCTGTAAAATTTAATAAATAAGAAGCACACTTCCAAAGCTTATTATCTTCCGAGAAGCTTCGATAAATTTTCTAAATGATTTAAAGGAACTTTTAACAAAGGTTTGTCTTACAAAATTGCTTCGGAAGTGCTTCGTTAACAGCACAAACAGACCAAAATAATTAATGTAAAATATACGACTCCTAAAAAAATATTGCATATCTTATCAACAAACTTTCCCCAACATGTAAGTTCATTAAGCCTTTTTTTAAATAAGTAGGTTTGAAACTTAGAAAATCTTCAAGTTTACATTTTCTCACGATTTCGCTTAAATAATGTTAAATTTTAAATTTTAACAACATGTTTTTTTTCTCTAAGTGTATTTACTGAAGGCGCAAACCAAAAGACTATAAACTACATAGCAGTGATCGCATTTACTTGATTTACGATCAATTATGTTGGAATATGTTTGCTTTTGTGCTTTAGTTTTTTATGGTTGTTTTTTTTTTTTTTTTTTTTAAAGACGGAAGGTCATTACAAAAACAAGATTAAATGATTACAAAAAAAAAACTTCACAGAAATCAACATAAATACACTTTATACCATGATCTAATTAGTAGTTAGTTGTCAATCGACGCAAATAGATCTTTTTCAAAAGATAAAGAATATAAGATCAGAAGAAGTATTTATTCATTTAAAGCTTCTTGTCATTTCAATCAAGTCAACATTCAATAGAAATAAGAAGACGAGAAAAAAAAAATTACAAAATAAAGTGATCGTGTATAAATAAACGATCATCAATATTTTGCCGTAAGAAAAGCTTTTATATAAAAAAAAATCCTACAATTCAAGACAACCCTGCAAAGCAATGTGTACAATGCAAAAAAATATAAGCCACGATGATGATGATCATTATCAGTAAAAAAAATGATTTTCTCTATGATAATTGAGCTGAGTCCCCTTTTACGATTCTTCTCTAAATTGTCAAGAAATACATAGGATCGCTGTCCCAAGGTAAAAAAAAATAAAACCGATCGCACTCTACTCTAGAAGACCAACCACAGAGCGTTTGAAGAATTACATAATTATAGATTATAGGTTTTTTGTAGAAATAAAATCTTCATTGTATACTGAGCTATAAGACTTCGTGCTAGCCTCATGTTATACGAAGGTTCTTCCATCTGAGTTATAAAATAACGTCAGATGGCAAGATCTTTATCATGATCCAAGGCAAACATTCAAGATGGATGGATCTATGAATGGCTTAAAATTGCCAGTCTTGATAATAGTTTGTTTACATTATACACAGCCATAACATAACATAACATACATACATAGACCTTTGTGCTGATAAAGAGGGCGGTAGGAGTAATCGTAAGCGCGATCGAAAACGATCTTCATTCAATCATTGATGGAGTGAGTTCTTTTGTGATATTATAGGTTTGATCCTTGAGGCAAGAACTTAAAGGCTTTAGGGTGGACATTTTTGGATTATAATGTTTGTTAATCATTGATCGTGATTTTTAAGTTATTTTTTATTTTTATGACAAGATCACTAAAATTACTTAATGTTGTTCTCAGAAATATTTTTTTTTTTTGCAACTCAAAGTCTCTATTCAAAGAAACTTTAAGGTGTTGTGTTTCTTCACAAGATATAGTTTAGTTCTTTTGATGATAGAATTTTCAAAGCAGGTGCAATGAAAATATGATTGTATTCATGGATGTGTAGTTAGTTGTTCGAAGCAATTTGAAGCTTAGTTGTATGCCATTCTATGGAAGAACAAAATCAAAAGATCAGCAATATTGTTACCAAGTAAAATTTAAAAAGAAATAAAAAAAATCATGAATCTTAATCTTTTTTCCTGGAAGGGGGTGGGGAGGGGGAAGTGTCGAAAAACAGTTATTGGTATTTATTTTGTTTAGGATTGTCAATTATCAATTGATAGTTAATAAACATTAAAATTTTGTACTTTATTTATTAAAAATCTAATTAACTATTAAATGGTACTTATCAATTTTCCCGTAATTCACACAAATGGCCTGGATCATTTTTTATGATCGAAACTCTTATCAATGGATTTGTTAAATACCGATTTTTAATATTTATTAACTTCTAATTGATAATTGAAGGTGACATTATTAAAATAAATGCATACTTTCTTCATTTTAATTTGAAATCTTCATTTTAATTTGAAATCTTCATTTTTGTGAAATATGAGTAAAATCAGTTCCATAGGGTTGTAAGTTACCCCCTTTGCCCCCTTTTGCTAACGGCTAAGACAACAAAATAAACCAGTTGACAGAAAACAAAATTTCAATTTGTCTATATTTTTATTTATTTCTTTTTTTTCGATCAAAATGGTATTTTTTATTTTTTTTTTTGCCACAACAACAAAGGTTTTGTCGCATAAATCAATTTTTCAGGTAGAGGCTTGTCTTTTTTTTTTAATTTTAGTTCAGGGCCAGTGACCCAACCGACACGGTAAATTCTTAGCCTGTAACTAAATATGAAACATGAACACACCACACCAAGAATATTAGAATTCGAAAGAAATAAAACAAAAAGATACAAAAAAAAGCTACAAATTGATGAAACCTGAAATATCGAAGGTCAAGAGAAACCAATTTTTATTATAAAAGGTTTGAGACTTCTAAGTTTTTTTTTTTTTTTTTTTTTTTTTTTTTGTCGTAAAGTTTTTTGGTATGATCGAGACGACGACAATGCGGCGTGCGTGGACTTTTATCACAACATAACCAAAACAGACAAAAAAAAAAATTATCACAAACTCTATGACTAAATTTCTGCGAAAAGGCGAATTAAAAAAAATTTGGTTTTGGTTTTTTTTTGTTTATCTTAATTTTTGTGTTCTTTGCCGCTTTCTAGATATACATACATATTTATAAAGTTCCCCATATAAACACAATGAGTTTATTGGTGCGATGAAGTGGACATGTATCTTTCTGGTTCATTAGAAGTGTTTTTTTTTGGTAATATGTTTTGTTGAAATTTTCTTTTCTAAAAAACAAAACTGTTTTTTTTTTTTTTTTTTTTGTTCTTTGCTTCTATTTTTATATTAACAGGAAAAAAGAGCTAGCGGGCATGTTAATTTGTTTACCAGTTTGTTTACAATGAAAGAGTTATGCAAATTTATTACAAAGAATTTATAGTCTGAGAGGTAGAGTTGCAAATTAAAAATCAGTTTTATATTGATAAAA
Organism: Epistrophe eligans; assembly: GCA_951394125.1. Taxonomy (NCBI): domain Eukaryota; kingdom Metazoa; phylum Arthropoda; class Insecta; order Diptera; family Syrphidae; genus Epistrophe; species Epistrophe eligans. Next base: position 109,843,475 of record OX596028.1, read on the forward strand.
TTTTCAATTTTAAAATTTTTTGTAAATGATTGAATTTTTATAAAATAATTATAAAATAAAAGTTGATTTAAGGCTAAAAAAAATTACTTCTACACCCTTTTATGCTTCTAAACTAAACCAACAGATAAAAAGACTGGGAAGTTTTGTACATACGCCTAAGGTGAAATCCACCCACTACCATGCCCCTTTTGTAATTGTTGCCATTGTTGTTATAAAAAAAGGAAAGGAAATTTTGCACACAAGGTTAAGGTGAAATCCGCCCACAGAAAAACAGTTTGATTAAACTTTGTCCATGTACCTATTGTTGAAAGTGATTGTAATAAAACTGGGCTCCTGGCTTATAAACAAATACAAGAAAGAAACAAATTTCAGAAATTTAGCTTTTAGGCCTTTTTTGTTTATGAAAATGGTATTTTTTGGAAAAATTGATAGAAATTCTGGAAATATTTTCGGAAAAGTCTGTTTTTTTTTTTTGACGAAGAGGAGAAAAAGAATTTTGTATTTCCGGTGGTTTTTTTCCCAAAATTAAAAATCTGGCATAATTTCCGGAGGCCAATAAAATTTCGTTAAAGGTTTTTAGCTCAAAATTAAATAGCATAGAACGATTTTTACAAACAAATACTTTTGGGATTTTTAACTAAACATCTCTGAAGAAAATGTTAAATCATTAACAAAATTTATTATTTTTATTATTTGCCAGCAATAACTTCCAGACTATTTAATTCGAGAGAACTCTATACATTGTTGCACACAAAAATGAAATGAGTAACAAAAATCAAAAAAAATGTGCGAAAATATTGTAGGCTTAAATTCGGTAGCTAATTGGATATTTTGTTTATAAATGATTTATTTATTAGATAGGAAACTATTGCCTAGATAATTGTTTTTTGTTTATTGGAATAATAGTGAATATTTTTAAGAAAATATTCTTGAATTTAAATTAAAATTTTTGAAAAAAAAAAAAATAGATTTGTTTAAATAAACAAAACCATATTATATGTAGGTACTTGGGTTTTTAAATAAAAAAATAGAAATCTGTGCTGAAATTAAAAAAGAGGAAAACGATAGAAAATTTATGTTTATTGGGATATTTTGAAGGAAATACATAGTTTCGAATAAACAAAAAATACTTTTTAGACAGTTAAAAATTGTTAATTTTTTTAGGACCACCACGTTGTAACAATACATTTTTTTTTCTTAAAAGTTTCCATCTATTCGTTCTCTGGATAAATATTTAATTACCAAATTACTTTCACGTCAAATGTGTGAATTTTTAACGAATGACGAAATGAACGCGTTAAAAATTATTGATTTTCAATATATTTCGTTTTCGGGGTGTTCTTGTTCTTATATGTTAATTTGATTTCTGAAAGGCCCCACTTCTTTTTGATTCTTTACTTGCCCGCGGGATCCTGTGGTATTTACCCAAAATGTGTTTCTTTACTTTTTTCCATGCCAATGCCAGAGATTTTGACTTTTTTTTTTTATTTATTTCATTTCCCCTCTAGCAAGAATCTATCCAAACATTTACCCACTGCTTTCTTCTTGCTTGTCAAACTACTGATAATTTCTGTTGCCAAATATGACGTTTACCCACAAACAAATCAAAAAACATCCGAAATGCTTTTTCTTTCTATTCATTTATGGTCAATATTACAACAACAAACTTTTCCCGAACTTTTTCCTAAACTTTTCTCAAACACAGTGTTAGTATTCTTATTTACACACAAATATGTCACGCCAAAAAAATTTTAGTATTTGAATAGTAAATATACAAACTGAGCTTATAATCCGAGTTGATTCATAAAGTGTGATATGTGTCACACGCGTAATAAATATATGGACATGTGTCATACGCGTAACAAAAATATAATATTATTATCATACTAATTAATATTAGTATGGAGAAATTAGAAATACAAATATTGTAATCCACTGTCAAATTAAATTTCATTGAAAATTATACTGAGTCCGAATTTGTAGTTTAAAGATTGTGTCACACATGTAACATGCTGAGATTATTAAACATAATCTGCTTGTTTTCAAATCAATTTTGATTTTGATTGATTCTTTATGGTTCTAGACATTTATTGTACTGATATATAATTCCACAGAGTTCTCATATATTTATGAGAATTAAATCCACTTTTAGTATCGTTTCATTTTTAACAAAAAAAAAGAAGAAATGTCCCAACCGAGCAAAAAATTATTTTAATATAAAGTAAGAAAATCTTCACTTAAAAAAACAAATCATTTTCTACATAATAATTTTCGATTATACATTTTTTCGTTCATTATATTCTTTCCATGATTAAAAATCGTACTTGGTCACACTAACAACGCTTTTATAATACAAATTGTTTTAATTAGATTTTTGTTTAGGTATTATATTTTCTCTATGCTTACACTTTTAAATTAAAATTGTCTAATGAGTCACATTAATGTGTCACATCGGTAACATTGACGTGTCATATCCGCAACAACTTTATAGTAGATTTTTGCAGTTTTCCATGGCATCGATACCAGAACCTCCCGTTTTATAATTACTTAAATTTCTATTCCTAGTTCGAGTCCTAGCAAAAGTTATTGTTTTAGAAATGTACTCTTAGTGAATCATAGGGTTAGAGTTTAGTGGCTAAAGTCGATGTTTATGTTCCTACAAAAAAAAAATGTTTTCTAAAAAAAAAATGGGTTGCCTCGAAATTTTTTCTAAAGCCTAACCCATTCAGAATTATAAGACAATAAGTTTCTTTAAAATTACTCTAAATGGACTTAATGGTTTTCTATTGTTTGTCCTCTATTTATGTTGTTTAAAGAAAAAACTAGATTTTTTGTATTTATGTAAATTATCAGCTATATACAACATTACAAAATAAGAATGTAACATTTCCAAAAAAAAAAAAAAAATCAAAAAACATTCCAATGCCGATTAAATTCTTTTTCAATTGAAAACAAGGGCAAGCCCGTTCATCACTTCTACATTTATACACACAATATATGTATAGGTATCTTTTGTACAGAATATTGTAGTTTGAATATTTAAATTTCACTTTAAATTTACAAAAAAATCGTTTTAAATATACTTTATCCACAGTTACTATAGGCAACTCTTTTCCCATCCAATATAACCTAATGATAAAAATCCAATTAGTAAAAATCATATATCTTCTCTATTTTGATTAGTTCACAATGAACCAAAAAAAAACATCAACAACCATAGGCTTCCATCTGTCAGTTAAGATATAGGTTATAAGATACATGTTTACCATAACATCTATTTTTAACAAAAGAACTAATTTAACCAATTATGATAACAATTCAAAAAAATGGTAAAATAAAATAATATTCATTGAATTGGGAGGTTCTAATAAATCTTCAATATCCAATGAATGGTTTGACATAAACAACATTATTTATCCCTTTCCGTTTCACTATTAAACAAAAAAAAAAGAAGAATGAAAGAATTGTTTAGTCATATTATTAAAATGAAATAACGCATCAATTTAAAAAAAGCTTCGACTAATAAAATCATTACCCAATTCACTTTATATTTGTTTTTGCTGATTTTAAGGGTGTCAGTATTGGTTTAGTGAAAAAGATTATGTTGAATTCATTTAAGTTTTTCATGAAAAAAAAATTATAAACAAAAAAGTATTCACTCAAAATATATTTTGAAGGTTTAGTTACCCAATTTTTAATTTTTAAAATTGATTTACTTGATTTTATGTGTTCATTCGTTGAATTGCCTAATTCGCCTGATCAGTCAGATGACTTGCCAGATCGCCTGATCAGTCAGATGACTTGCCAGGTTGGTCTGTTCATTTTATTAGTTTTTCAGTAGATTTGCAGCATTCGTCCGTTGATTGATTGATTGATTTGCCGGACTCGTCTGCCTGATTTGACAGCTTTAACGTAGTTCTGCTTGATTTGTCAGTTGATTTGCTTAATTTGACGTATTTTTTCGTTGAATTTCCTGGTTCGCCTGATCCGTCAGATAAATTACCGGGTTCGCCTGCTGCTTTGCCTGATTTGTCTGGTTCGTCAGGTGCCTGTCTGTTAGTTGATTCGCCTTATACGTCAGTTGATTTGACAACTTTAACGTTGATTAGCTTGATTTTTCAGTTGATTTGCTTGATTTGACATATGATTTGACGTTGATTCGTTCGTTGAATTTCCTGGTTCGCCAGGTACGTCAGATGAATTGCCGGGGTCTGTTGATTTTCCTAGTTTTTCAGTTGATTTGCAACATTCGTCACCCTACTCGTCTATTGATTTTCTTGGTTTGTCAGTTGATTATCCTGGTTCGTCAGTTGATTTTCCTAGTTCGCCAGTTGATTCTTATCCATCAGTTGACTTGAGAAATTCTTCCGTTGATTTGCCTGGTTTGCCAGTTGATTGTTTGACACATTTTTCGTTGATTTATCGGAATAGTCTGTTGATTTATGGGATCCACACGTTTGTGTGCCTGGTTCGTCAGTTAATTATTTGTGTTGAATTGTCTAGTTTGCCACTTGATTCGCCTGATCCGTCTATTGATTTGCTAAATTCGCAATTCCAATGAAAAGCTGGAACATAAAAATGCATATTTTTCTCGAAAAGAGCAAGTTCATACGACCTACATTGTGCTTTTTTTATTTATCAATGATTTTTCAAATGCATTGACATTATAATATGCAAATTTACAATTTCTCTCTAATTAATCTTTCTTATGGGGTTTTATTATTATTTCTGTGTCATTTAGCACCAAACATTAACAACAACAACAACAACAACAACAGAAAAAAGACACAAATTATTTCTCAAAAAAAAAAAAAAAACTAATCCTCTTATCCCTGAAGAAGTATTAATAAATTTTTCAGCAAAAAAAAAAAAAAAAAAACTCTACGAAACCCCCTGAATGGTGTCAAATTTATTAATGAATTTCCCATTTATTCGTATTCATAAAGAATTCATAAGAATTTATGTCTGTGTGCTTTTAGTGGCTATGTGCTGCCATACCATAAGAGTTGATTCGATATGCAAACGAAAAGTGCATTTTTTTTAAATAAATTTTTTTTTCTCCATTTTCAAGTGGTAACATTATTATTGAATTGACTACCACAAGATCCACTTAGGTAATCACCTTAATCAACTGAACAACTCGATCCAGCTTCATTCTACCAACTCCACAGCAGTGGATCAAGTGATCTGGCAACTGGTAGATAGGTAACTGGCATTCAGACATTTAAAAAAAAAACATTAAAATAAAAATAAAAATCATCGCTCGTGGAATGTATCTTTGGATCTTTTGTGTTTTGTGTTGAGCTACAACAGCAACAGCAGCAACAAGTAAATATGTTGCTAGACTCGATAGGTATAGAGAGTGTTAACCATTAGTCGTGCTTATTGGTTTGGCTTCCTGAAAATGAGCCACAAAAAAAATAAAATAAAAAAATAATAATAAAACAGGCTACTACAAACACATCACACGACTAAAGTAACTGTTTTCATGTCATAATTTATTCATGTAGAAAATATACTATCTGAATGTTTTGTCATGTATGGATGTATGTGGAGAGAAAAAAAAAAAACAAAAACAGAGGAAGGCCCTGGTCTGGCCTGGCCAAACGGCATTCATTGCATTAAGGCCCAAGTGGCTGCATCATTTATACACGTATAGTGAATCGTCTCGTGTCTCTTATCTTAAGATACTTTACTGCGCATATACATTTGTATACATTCATACATAAAGTGTCGTGAGTTTTTTGTGTCCAAATTGCGCAGCACGTTCTGTCAAGATGACAGACATCAAAGTATGTAAGATATATTAAGCAGAGACGTAGCGATAAGCTTAGGCGCCTCTGGGAAGGTAAAAGACCTACCCTACATACATAAATCTATTTGTATACATTTTATACATATGTACATGAGCAACATTTTTGAAACAAAAACAAATTTTGTTTATTTTTTTTTTATTTATTTTTGTGCAAAATAACATTGTAGAATTTAAAAAAAAAAATATTTGCAAATCTAGAATAAATAAATGGTATTAAAGTTAAAATTATCGAAGAATCAATGAATCGTGTTAAATCGAATTTTTGGGATATTCGAAAAAAAGTATGATGCGTAACTCGATTGAAATTTGAAAAATTATCTTTTGAACCTAGTATCATACTTAAATAGTTTAAACATTGTCTAATTATTATTTCCAAAATAAATAAAAACAAAAAGGGTTGAGGGATTTTAACACTTCATATGTGGGATATTTGAAAAAAGTATGCAATCTAAGAGGTCAATAAATTGGTCACAAAAGGTCAGAGTTAAATTTGAAAAATAGATCAGCAATAGGGGATTTTTAATTAATTTTTAAAATTTTATTCAAAGTCACTCATTAGAGGATGTTATCACTTAATATTTGGGATACTCAAAAGATCTAAAAAGTGACTTATTGCTCATAAAAGGTCAGAGTTAGTTTGAGAAATTGGTCAGCTATATTCGATTTGTCGTGAATGTTTAGAGTTTTTTTTTCAAGATCACTTATTACAGGATGACATACTGATTTTTTAAATATCCCACATATGAAGTGCTAATATCTTCTAATATGTGACCTTGAATAGGTCATTAAAAGATCGCTGAACAACCATTCACTAAAAGCAACTGACTTTTTATGACGAATTAGTGACCTTTTTTTTCGAATATCCCACATTTGGGGTTTTAAGATAACGGAGCTATATTTGGGCCATTCTAATAATAAAATGTAGTTATTGCTTAAATGAAAATCTCCACTTATCAGAAAATTCATATTCCAAATTATCTACACACGACTTTGTGTTCTTGTTTATTCCTTTGTCCTTTATTTATCCTTTGTTTATTTAAGTTAAGCACAAAAGCCATTTTTAAAAAGAAGCAGTTATAAAAATATAAAAAAATAGCTTTTCTTAATTCTTTCTTTTTTACCCCCTTCCACCCACCCTTCATGGAGCAAAATTTTGAAAATTATTTAGTCTTAAAGCCATCCTTTGACTATAGCATTTTTAACGCAAAAAGAATTTTTAAAATCACACCTATGGTTTTTAAGATTATACCGAACAAACAAATAAATTCTCTACTTTTTTCACTGGTTTTGCAGAAACATCTATTCCTCCATTTTCAGTCGAAAATTTTGAGTGTAGTTGAACATTGAATTTTAAACTTCTCTCCCAATCCTTGATTTCACTTAAAAATATTTCAAAATATCTTTCTCCCAGCAAATTATTTAAAAAAAAAAAAAAAAAAAAAAAAACTTGCGCCCCCTTAGTATGATAAGTATGCCCTGATAAAATTCCCAACCTCCGGACATGAAAAAAGGTGTCTGTATTTTTTCCATTGTCAGGTATCCATCCATCTAAACTAGTCCGGTGATTTATGGTTAGAAATCTGCGAACCGCACAGAAACATCTTTATTTTTTTTGTTGCTGTTGGGTTGTTCTTTGTTTCTAAAGAATGCGTCGTCGACTATAGAAATTCATAAATAGAAACTTCACTGCACAACTAATGCACTCTTACTCGGTCATCGATGATAAATTAAAAAAAATCATTTTTTATAGAAAACCATGTCAAATGGCTGACAAATCATAAATTCACTAATTTTATTTATTTAAACAAAACAAAACTAAAAATTTCTATACCTTGGGAATGTAGATACACAAAATTATTTAAATAATAAAAAATAGGAATGTTATCGATTATCGATGTTTTTAGTGCAAAAAAAAACATCAGCTAAAAAATGAATGTGTAAATGCTTAAAATAAAACAAAAACAAGCAAAAAAAGTGTTACCAAAGTAGTAAAAAAATTGTGTTAAAAGCTATGCCGCAAAAAGCGGACAATAAGCGGATTGGCCGCAAACGAAAACATTTTATTGGAATTAATTTGTATCTTCTGCGAATATCATTGTATCTTGTTGGTGGAATTCATCTATTACAATGTTCTGCCGATATCGAAACGAATCTAGCCGATAGTGTTCTTAGTAATAGCATTAGAAATAATCATATAGAAAATAATAATTATTTAGCTGTAAGCTCTGAAGAAAATTCAGCGACAGAAATGCAAAGTGACAGTCCTGGACAATCATCATCATCATCATCATCATCATCAGGATCACTTCCATCAGTGATGCAAAGGCGGAAATTTCGACGAAGATTTCAACCATCTAGCACAACACACAATGAACCAATATCCCTTCATAATAATCCTCATCTCCGCCATCAGCATCAGAATCAGCAACAACAACGATTTAAGGGTGGAAAACGTCGTCGAATTCATCCGCATCCCATGAATAACAATACCACATTAGGAACTCAACGTCCTCCATCATCATTTCAACCCAAACCACCACAACCACAACAACAACAAACACTTATACCAAAGATCAATATAAATAATAACTATAACTACAATAATAATAATAAAACCAACACTAATATTTATTCTAGCAGCACAAGCAGCAGCAGCAGCACCAGCAATAATAATTTTAATAGCAATTTTCATTTCAACTATAAAAATGAAAATAACTTTAGTGCATCAGCTCCAAACGAACAGACAACCACATTAAGGATAATGACATCCTTTAGTAATAGTGGCGTCGGTGGTGGTGGTGGTGGAATTGGAGGAACGATAGGAGGATCATCATCAACCGATCATTATCTTAATAGCAGTCACACGATACACAGCGATAAAGATCATTTAGTTATTCGCGAGAATACCGACATTGTTGTTTATCAAAAATTCCATCATGGTGTGGGTGTGAATGGTGGAATAGCATCGGTTATACCATGCCCGCCAGGAGCAAGGATTGTTCCACAATATATTGCGGCACGACCAAGAGGACGGGGTAAGATTATAAGATTTTTTTTTTTTTATGAAAATTTATAAATTGAGGGTTATTTGGGATATAATATAAATTTAATAGCGGGAAAGTGATCTTTATAAAATATAAAGAATTTCATATAAGGATGCTTATTAAATTCGTTTTATGTGGGTATGTAAGTTAATGAGGTTTTAAAAGCGGTGATGATACTTTGAAGAAAACACGATTAATAATATTAAAAATAACGTGCGTGTATATAATCGAATGAAGATCGCCAATTTGACATCATTTAAGTTGAATTATTTAAGGTCCTCCATCATCGAGGATGTTTCCTCTTTTTTTTTTTAAACGCATTAGAACCGTTCTCGTACCTTCTGTGAATTTGTTTGAATTTGCAAGAATTTCAGTTTTTAATCAAATTCGTTCCCCTAGTCAAAAGAATCGGTCTTTTCCACAGAGTAAATATCTAACAAGAGAGTAAAATACTTTCACTACTCAGGGTTGCCAGGTGTCGAAGGTCTTTAAATTCCTAATTTTATGATTTTTAAAACCCAAAATCGTTGCTTATTATGTCACAGCAAGATTTATTTCAAAAACGCCAGAATTAAGGTCTTGTTCAGTTGATTAGGTCTTTGTTTTTTTTTTTTTCAATGACTGTAAAACTCGTAATTTTAAGATTTGATGGAACTAAATATTTGTGCGATGAAAGCTTCGTCATCCTTGTTGACGCCGCTGGATCGGTCACAGCATAATTTCAAATATATAATAATGCAGAAGCCTAATATGCTCATTTTATGCCAGTTTTAGTTTAATATCGCATCTTAAATTAAATGCTCTCCAAAATTGTAGACTTTCTATATTCTACTGTTTTAAAAAAGAAAAGAGTGCCAATTAGAATGAAAATTAGTATTAATATCTCAAAAATTACACATTTCCAACATATGTTTCTTTCTTTAAACGGTCGAATAAAATAGGTCTGCACGATTTTGCATTTTTTACACTAAATTTCAAGGTCAAAGCGTAGAGTAGGTACTTAGTTTAAGATTGTGGCACTTAATTTGCACTTAAGTAGCATAATAAGAATTTTGCATAGTTATATTGTTGAATTTCCGTAGTGGCGAACACAGTTTGACGGAAGAAACGTCATCAAAGTCAGTTTTTGAGCTGTAAAAACCGAGTCGATAAGAGTGGGAAGACAAAACTTGTTTCGTCTTAAAATTACATAATTCTACTTCTTAACATGATATTTGTTCTTGTTTAAACGGACGATTATAGAAAGTCTCCACGATTTTTCATAAAATCGGAAAACATTAAAAATTTCAATTTACATGAATTTATCATTTGTTACAAAATATATTGCCTAAGTTTCAGCTAAATTAGATAGTTGGTTTTTGAGTTACAGTTAATTTTAAAATTTTAATGTTCAGCGCCATCTGTCGAAAATCATGAAAAATCCAAAATGAGTGTGTTGTCAGTAGGAAAAGCTTAATTTGTCTTTTAATTTGTTTTATTTCAAAACAGAAACTAATGTGAAGTTAACAATTTTAAGTAGACCATATTCTGTGAATATTTTATTTTCACTCGACCTTCTCACTTAAAAAAAAAAAAAAAAATTTTGCTTCGTAAAACCTTCATAACTTAAACAAAAATTCAAAAATACATTTTTCAATTCTTAACCATGCATCGTCGCGGTGAATTATCAATTAAAAAGTGAAAATAAAAAAAATCTTATTGATTTCAGCAAAAAAAAAAAAAAAAAGTAATACAAAAAATGTCCCCTTTAAATGCAAATGTGCGCACAGCAAACTATTCGCAAACCATTGGTTTATACGCAACGTCTATAAAAATGCATTTAAAATGCCAATCACGCATCCCTGTGGGCATCCACCATTCATTTGCTCAATCCCACAGGAGTCTTGAAACATACACTACGAACACATTTATCCGCTCAATAGCTGTCTGCCTGCCGGTGTCTAGTCACCATCATCACATCATATATACCCTATACCACCTCCGCCATCATCTAAGCGAATATTATACCGATTGACAAGCTTCAGCAAAACCGTCATCGTCAGTCGTCACCGCCGCCGTCCCTTTAAAAGACTGCTGAAGTGGTGCCAAATTCAATAATAAATTTAAAAAAAAAAACTACTTGTAGCTGCACAGAATGCAAGGGTGCCAAACGAATACGCCTCTGATGCGCTCCCACATAATTTTTTTTCTCTCAAATGTATTGTAGTTTTTTTTTCTCTCTTGAAGTATCTTGGCATAGAATTCATTCGCCATCAGCCATTAACACCCGACGACACCATCACCACCGATAAATACGGAGGCTATAAGCAGGCCAGGCAGGAATACAAAAAAAAGGAGAAAAAACCGGGCAACAAGCCAACCGTTCAGTCAGACACACAGCACAAAGTCAGAGATCCTCGAAACGAGTCAGGCCCGTGCCACAAACTACTGCTGCGCACCGCCAACACCTTGTGACCGTTTATGTCCGGTCTACAACGACGACGACCACGCCAAACCAGCTGGTTGTTGCAATAAAAATAAAAAAAGAAGTCCATGCGACAATCTCGACCGCGCGACGTTGCCGTTGTCGGACGGCAGACAAAAATACGTATTTTATTTTTTTCAAAATATGTCATGCAAGTCTTCCTGATTCACCGCCTCACCATGCGAGCAGAATGGAGGAGATCATCTCGAGGGGGGGTTGAGAGTTGAGACTGAGAGGATTGAATAAAAAAAAAAAAAGGCGAACTGGTTTGAGTGGGCAGATACAGCTACAACAGCTATGGTCTGTATTTTTATAGAAAGGTTCCATCAGCCATCAGGGACGATTTTTTTTCTTGAATGAAAATTCGCGCCAATTCCACCGGGGGGCTACACGTCTCCTCAACTATACTCTGCGTTTGCACTCAAAACTGTTGTGTCCTCGAAGTGGAATTTTAAATAGAAAATCCGCACCAAAAAAAAAAAAATATCAGGTCCATTTGACTGTCTCTCCACATTGTAGTTGTATCTCTTCATGAATGAACGGGCGCACGCCACCATCGCCAAACGAATCGACTTGCCTTGATGCCACGCTCTTTTGCATATGATGGAAACCCAGGTGCTATGCGAATAAATATTCCTGCTCTGGATTATATTTAAGTTGGCTTGATTTCACTGCGCACTGAATCTTTGTCGTAGGTAGGTATGCACTTTGTGTGTAGTGGCATCAGTGCATGGGCGATTTTGGCACGAGCTATATAAAAAATAACGACAAAATTATTCAGGAGGAATGATGATGTATCGATGAGTAGGCAGGCATAGTGATGGCAGGACAGTATATACCTAGATGATAGACTTCTCAAGTTAACCTTTAACCCTACATAGACCCAGGCAGGCACATCGGGAAGAGCAACTTCTTATTTGGTTCGAATTTGATAAAAATGCGAACGTTATTTTGGCACTTCCGCAGTAGTGAGTGATTCTTTCATCTTTATCTTCTTTTTTTTATATTCGGCCGCTTTGTTTGATTTAAAAGGTTTTTGTTTTTGCAACTTGTTGTTTTTTTCATCTGGGAAAAGAGGGGACAGGGGAGAAATAAAAACATAACATCATGTTGTATGCGCTTGCTTATCTTGTAATATATAAACAAAAAAAAAAATACGTTCCACAATATTTCCCACGGAAGCGTAACGAAATCCGCCACACTAAATGCCGACGCACGAAAACCTGCCGAAAAAAAAAATAAAAATCCCGCAATAAATGTTTTTTTTAATATTTGACGGGTCTTTCACTTTTTATTACTTTGCAGTTTTTAAAAAATACTTTATAGAATTAATACCTACTTTTCATTCATTTTTAAGCAAATAAAAAATATATTTAAAGAGCTGTTGGTTCGGGAAAAATTTCAGTTATTGTTAAAACTCCGAGGAGATAAGAATTCCTGAATCTTTAGAGAGATAGAAAATGGTTTGACCAATTATTTGTCTGAAAATTTTTTTAACGAAAATTTTTTTGACGAAATTTTTTTTAACGAAAAATTTGTTGACGAAATTTTTTTAACGAACATTTTTTTTTGACGACATTTGGTAAAATTTGACAGTTTATGGCTTGACAAATAGGGGACTGATTCTACTTAGAATCTACATAGAATATTTCGTTCCAAATGTTATCCGAAAGCCTTAAAATTGATCTTTTCTCATTTCTCTTTTTTTACAAAAAATCTGATCAATATACAAAGAATTACTGTTTTATAGTTTTATCATGAAACGAATTTATTATATGTATTAGTCTTATTAAAAAAAATCGATAGTGTCCATTACTTCTAAAAAAAACTTACCCTACGAGCCTACGAGTCTAAGAGCCTACGAGCCTACGACTCAACACCAAAACCTAACCAACCAACCCCATTAACTTATCATTTATCAGGAGAAATACCAGTTTTATCTCTTTAACGGTGGTTATAATTTTGTAAATTTGTTTCAGAAAAAAAAAAAATATCTGTAGAATGTAAAATTGAATATTTCACGGCAAAATATTTTTATGAATATTTAAATTCTTTGGTTTCTTATGTACAGCAGACAAGTGGATAATCTAAATAAAATATGAATTTAAAAAAAAATGTACTGTACCTATCAGATTGATTTTTTTAACTGTTTTTGACGTCTATATGTCATTTTTGACAAATATGTCAAACTTCATATTTTTTGTGTGAATCCATATTAAGCCCTTATAGTTAGTGAAATAAAACTCATATATCACATATGGCCCCTTCGTTGACCTACAACAAGAAAAAAAAAAAAAAAAAAACTTATGAAGTCAACCTCTGGTGCAATGCAATTTAATTGATGTTTCGTGAGGCTGGCAGAGAAAGCCCTTTATTTTCCTCCATCCCATTGCATCGGTTACAGCGCAGTCTAGTTGCTGTTGATTGCCTGATATTTTGTATGCTTTGAAGTTGTGTTTGGTTCAAAAAGAAGATTTTCAGTCAGAGATTAAGTTGGATTTATCCAAAACCATCGCGACCACAGACCACACACGAAATATAACAACACTCATTCCTTTTTCTTGCAGGAATAGGTTGATATATACATAAGTACATATATATGGTATGTGTGAAATGCGATGATAGAAGAATATTATTACTGAAGAGGTGTCATTGGGAGGTTATGGCAGGTGATGACATTTAATCATTTATATGATGAAATTTATTATAGAGGATTAATTTTGAATCTTTTCAGCACTTTTTTTTTTTTGAGGGAGAGCTCTGAAGAAAGAGTCATAGGGACACAAAGGTGTTATGATAATCTTATGGATTATTTTTTGTTGAAACTTTAAAACAGCTATGTTGAATGTAATGATTGATTGATGATTTGAACCGATAAACCCCAAAATTAGGACGATATGACTTTTTTAAACATTTGTATGCAAACGAGTTCTTCAAGTTTAGAAATTGTGTGAAAATGGTTGATTGCCAAAACTTCAAAAATATTTAAAAATTTTTAATGTGGTAACATTACTCTATTCATGCGCATCTGGAACGCATTGCGGAAGCTTTGCATACATTTTGCGTTAGTTTGACATTTTGGAACTTCTTTCTTACAGAATGGGAATCAAGTGTATATTTTCTGAATTATTTTTTAGGACAAAACATTTAGTTTCTTGGGTTTGCTATTTTCCATTTTAAATCTACAATTCAAAAGCAGCGTTTGCAGCTTGTGATTCCAAGATTTTTTCACTGAAATAAACACCAATTATTTCGAGTAAGACAATATAGTAAAAATAATAACAAACCTTAATTTACGAAGAAAAAAACTAACAATAAAAAAAATAAACTTACTTTGCTCGAGACCCCATATTTATTTTTTCACTTTCAATTCAAACGTCAAAATGAAAGCATCCAAACAAAATTTGCTGACGTTTGGGATGTGTTTAGAAACTCATGACTTTTGTCACCATTTTCTTTTATTTAACTTTCGAAACTCATCAAAGACTCATCTAATGTATTTTCGATCTCACCCATTTTATCTTTTATAAATAAAAATACTAATCGCATTTTCGCAAAAGAAAAAAATTATAAAATAATAAGTTATAAGCTTTTACTATTTTTTTAATAAAAAATAAAAATAAAAAAAATAAAATTCACTTTAAAATTTTCATAAATGTTTGCATACAGAAATATCCCAAGTTTAAATCTCTTAGTTATTTTAATAAAAAAAAAGCACACTCTGGTTGTTCATTGTTTCAATTTTCTATAAATAAACAAAAAAGCATAATTAATAAATTTTTCATTAAAAAAAAATATTAAAATATTAGACATCAACGCCTCACTTACCAAATTCATAAACAACATTATTGTGGAAACGTCTCACACTCCTATGTGCAAAATATCTAACACTAAGTACAATAATTATAATTATTATTAAAATAAGGAACGGCAATATGACAAACACCCATTTTGGGATTGAGGTTCGAGTTGCAATAGTACTAGTAAAAGTACTAATAATAGCAATACATTCAAATTTATCACCTGATGGTTTTGGAAAATAACCATCAAGACATTGACATTTATTAAATGCCACACAAGTACCATTTAGACATCCTTCTTTATCATTCACATCTTCATAAGTAGGAAAACATTCGACAGCTGATGAAATGTCTAACTTAGAAATGTCACCCTCAATATATTCACAATAAGTCGGAGCTACGCAAATACTATTCAAACCACACTTTCCATCACAAGGAGGAACATATTCGAAGTCATTTTTTAAAATAAATCTCATTTTGCATTGGCATTTTCTATCTTGATTACAAACACCATTTTGACAGTTATTTAAATTTGTTGTTGAATTGGTGAGTTCTTTATTGCTTGTAGTAGTAATCTTTATTATTGTGGTTGATTCTTGTGTTTGGCGTTTATTACATAATCCATTTATGCAAATTCCATCTGTGCAATCATTTTGACAGTTAGGATTGACATCTGTTGTTGAAGTGGTGAAGTTAGGATCGGTTGTAGAAATCTGGAGTGTAGTTAAGCTTGAAAAATTCCTTAAACTTTCGTTGACATCAAATTTACGTTCACAAGTTTTAGTTTTTGGATTTTCTTTATAATCTGGATAACATTTGCAAACACCCGGTGAATCGCAAAAGCCATTGGTACAATTCTGATCGCAATAAGGTATGCATTTACCATTGCTGAATATATGCGATGGATTGCATTTAGCTTCATGCATGAATTCAGAGCACTTTAAACGCCTATAAAGAAAGTTAAAAACATTTTATGTAATAATTAAATATCAGTTTCCGAACGGTCCCATACTTTGATATTTTTAGGAGATAATCGAATACAAAATGTAAATATGGTTCTTGTCAAAAATTTAATAATAAATAGTCTTTTTTCACTTTCAACAAAAAAAATTAAATTATAATGAAAAAATTATCAAAATCGATAACCTTTGACATAATTTAAAAAAATATATATTCACTATGGCCACAACTGGTATAGGTATTACTTACTGCATTGAAAGATATTTTTGAGATTTAAATCCACAGACATTTGGTTGTTGACAGACTTGTGGCGCAGGACAACCGTCTTTACAATATGGAATGCATTCACCATCAATTCGGTGATATCCTTTACAACAATCAACATCTCTTACAGATTTTTGGAACCCAAGACTAGTTAAATTTCCGATACAAAACGTTAATAAGACAAAGTATAAGACAATGCAAAAACAATTCATGTTATCGCGTTAAAATTTCAAAGCAAACTAAACAAATAATTCTCTCATTAATTTGATGAGTAAAAAAGATTATAAAATTTCTTTCAAGACAAATAGGGTATGTGTAATGTTTTGGATTTCTTAAAGCAAATTATAAATTTTTTCCCATGATCTTGATTGGTTTTACTTAGGACTGGTATATAAAAAACAAAAAACTGATGAGTGTTAAATATGAAAACTTTTAATTTTCCGTGGTAATAAGATTATGCATTATTAACTGGTATAAACACTCGTCTACTTACTATCAAAATTCTAAGACTTGACTTGGGTGCATAAGTTTACTGTAAACCTATAAACGGTTATGAGTATAAATAAGTATTCTTTTCAATTGCTTTTTCCATGTGTTTGACTGGTATAAAAAAAAATAAACAGTTGTATTAGACCAAATTTATCAAAAAGAAATCTTAGATTATTTTAATGTATCGATTAACATTGTAGAGCAAACAAAAATTTTACATATTTTTTAGTTTAAACACCGACTGGTATAAATTTGTTTAACATCAAAACATATTTACCATATGCCCTATTTGATGTATAAAAGTAATCTGTTCCAAAAGAAGTATATTTTATTTCAAATTTTTGGATTAGGCTCTCAGTTTAATTTTTATACCAGTCATGTTTTTAAATTTTTTTGCTGAGAAAAAAGATTATAAAATTCCTTTTAAGAATTTTGTACATATCTTATATTTAGGCCTCCTTAAAGGAAAATTATAAATATTTATTCCCGATGATTTTGATTGGTATAGTTATAGACTGGTATACACAAATAAAAACCGACGAGAATTAAAAATAAATACTTTTTGGCGTTTATTGTTTTCATTTGTCAAACTTTTACTGACGTTTTTACTGGAATATATATGTACTTTGATTGGTATACTCTAGTCTAATGTGTATATCAAATAATTTCAACATTTTATACAATTAACTTTGTGTGTCCGGTCCATTATATATCAATAGGCGTTAATAACTAAATAAAATTATGGTTAGTTACCTATTCTTTTTTATTGCTTTCATCACGATTTGTTGACTGGTATAAAAAATGAAACAGCCTGATTAGCCCAAATTCATTCATAATAAAATCTTTTTGCATACAAAATTTGCTTATTTTCATAAATCGATCTACATTATGCACCAAACACAATAATTTCATATATTTTTAGCTTAAGCACCGACTGGTATAAATTTTTTAAAGGTCATAATTTATTCGCCAGATGCTCTTTTGATGTATAAAAATAAATCAATGCGAAAAGAAGGTAATTTTTTTAGAAAATTTTGGCTTAGGCTCGAGTTATATTTTTTACCAGTCATGATTTAATATGATTTGTTGCTCTATAGGACAAGTATTGTTTTCGTGAAGAAAAAATTTCATAGTCTTTTTTATTTTAACCAAGTGTGAGCGATCTAGTTAGGTATGCAATTTTTTTTTTCTCACGCAAACAATACTTGCACGTAAAAAATAACCAATACAAATTCCTTCTTGACATCGTCGGTGGTCACAGATTGAAATAGTTTGATAAAATAATTGTTTTATAGCAGAACATTGCAATTGTCTTTATAAAACTATTTTATTGATTCATCAACCAAGCTGGTGGAATACCGATAAGTGTGTCTGTCTTATTCAATTGGAATATAAACAAACTTTACACAAACGTGCTACATTCGCTTGACTTTCCGTCAATTAATCTGTGAAGATCTTAACTTAATGACAACTCAGCAATTGTAAAATCATTATTATATTTTAAATTGAAATTTTAACATTAATATTATAATAATTATTATCTTCCTGGGAATATATGTACATATAATAAAAATGTCCACGCCTATTTGTTTGGTGCTTCTTCTAAATTACCATAGTACCGCCCTCATTCAACACGCATTCAATGATTTCACTTACATATACTAACATATTTATGTAGATTATACCCTGATGCAATCCTTCTTCTCTTTAAACCAACTATTTCATCCGGCTGCTCCTGGTTCAATCATCAAAGTGACGAGAATGAAAGACGATAATTGACTTCTTGTTTACAGGGTTGCCACTCGACGCTCTACATACCAATAGTATAAGTAATGCATCTAGATTCAAATTCGCATGATCGCATCGCTGCCGCGCGCGTCATGGATATTTCTTTATTTTTTTCTTCTGCTTCAATCAACATCAACATCTTGTATATACCGCTTTGCAAAAAACCTTTGATCTTCTCAGGGAGATCTAAAAGTGACCATTTAGTCAATTGGGAATGCAGCATTATATCTACAATGTACATCGTTTCCACTGAAATAGCATGTTTGCTTTTCCGGAAAAATAGCTTAACTCTTCAACACAAATTGTTCGACAGCATCGTTTGATGGTTGAGAAGAGGGTGGGGGGAATATATACACAAAAGTAGACTGTAGTATTAATATCGTATATACACATATAGGATCAGAAATATCAAGTCAATCGAATTGCAGTTTGCATGCGGCATATGTTCCAGATTTTGACAATTTAATCGTCGTCCATCGTTTGTCGTGTCAGTTTGTCCAAAGAGCTGTCAATGCAATACTAGGGTTTATTTCTTGTTTAGAAATTGATGGACAACGACTCACATCTGGTTAATCTGTCTTGTCTGTCAACTGCTGCCCGCATTTGAATTCAATTTTCTTAACTTTAATAAAAAAGCTTAAGGGTAAGTTATGGGTTTGTAGAATAATTGAGTTTTGAAATATTGGAATGTTTGAAAAATGTTTAGTAAAGTCCCGGTTTTTAGAACTGCTTTTAAGAAGGGGAGAATTCACAAAAAATGTCATCTGAGAATACAAGTTATCGATAAATCAATGCGGAATTATAATAGAAATTATTCAGCTCAAAAGTTGGTATGGTAATGTCTTTTTTCCTAAGGACTTGGTTCGTTAAGACTTTGAAAGGTTTTCCAATTTGTAGTGACCTGTTCATAAAGATTTGACATATACATAGTTTTAAACCCTAAAGAATTCCGATATATTCTAGTCAGTCGTAGAACAGCCGTCGAGCGAAACGGACGTGTCTGGGCGGACCCGGGTTCTACACAATTGAATTTTTTTTAGAAAAATTACATTTGAGACTGAGATTTAGAATTTTGTTTGAGTTAGGTATTGATAATTAATTCGGCATTATGGTGATAGAAATGAATCACGCGAAAATTTGGTATGGTAATACCTTTTGTTTTTTTTTCTAAAAACTTGGTTCTTTATAACTTTGGAAGGTTTCTCAATTAAAACACTTTAGAAAAGTGACATTTCAAAGTGAAGTGCAGCATTTTACATTTCAGTTATCGATAATTAATGCGGCATTATGGTGATATGGCAACTAAAGTTTAATTTTTGACATTAGTGAGTTGCATTTATACATGAAAACCTCAAAATTTAATCGAACTTTTGAAACATGGCCTTAGCCCTTAACTTTAAATTGTCAATAAAAGCAAGTTTACACGACGCTTTCACCTTCTCAATTTAAATAACATTGCCTTTTTTCAAAATTGAAAGAAACAAAAATTGATTATAATGGTCAATCGATTGTTAATCGATTTTGGCAGCCTCGATGACTATACATCGATGACGGTAATTTTTTCGTTTCAATCAAAGATCTATTCTTTGCGATAGAATTGTGAATGGAAAAAAAATTCAATTAAAATTTACTAAATATTTTAATCCTGTGGAGGTTGTTGTAAGTAGTTTCTTGTTGTTGTTGTAAATTATCAGTTGTTATTATTACCACCATAACCCAACCAACCAACGTAATGATCAAATTAAGTGTGTTTGTTTGCTTCTATATGTGATTAATGGGTTAAACAGAATGTGTAATTGCATTGGGTGTAACGGGGGCTTTTTAAATGCAATTTAGCTTAAATTATCGGGTTGAACTATAGAGTATAGTTAAAGAGAGTGCCCCATTCAACGTTTTGTGTAACTGTCGATTTATTTAACAAGTTAATAAATATTTTTTCATATAAAGATAAACAACTCTATTTTAGACACAAGTTTCGATAGAAATAGCTAAATTTGGACCACGAACTCTCGCGTGAAGTCTAAGTCTATTGGAATTAAATATTTTAGTTGGGTTAAATGGTTTTTGTATTTTTATTGCGAATATAGCTGATAATAGCCTAAGCAACTGGTTGTTAATATCTCGTTAGTCCGGACTATATTTTTAGATTTTGTAATACAAAGGTGTAATTGAGCTTGAACTCATAATTTATGTTGGGCAGTCAAGTCAGTTATATAGTCCTGGTTTTGAGTTTTGAACGTTGGATCTAAATAGGGCTGATGTTATTAAAAGTGTTTTTTCCATTCAGGCTATCCTTATTTTATGAGACCTTAAGTTTAAAATTCTGTCAGGTATATTTGTTTTCAATGTACAAATTTTCGAATGAAGTCTTGTCAAGTGTTTTTTTTTTTTTTTATTAAAATCATTTTTTTTTTTTGCAAAAATGTCCTTTCCCAGAAAAGCGAGCAAACAAATTGAGAAAATTCGCACTTTATTTTTTTTCTAGTCTCCCTGAATAAATAAAAAATTATTATTCAATTACATTTTTAAGGGCGAAATGACTGCCAAATACCTACTAAATGCCTACGAAATACTTTCAAATTATCTGCCAAATTCCTACCAAATATCTTCTGAAATGCCTTCCAAATGCATGCCAAATACCTGCCAAATGTCTTACAAATTTCTGGCTTATTTTTCTAAATACCATCCAAATGTCTGCCAAATACCTACCAAATATCTACTGAAATGCCTATCAAATGCATGCCAAATACCTGCCGAATACCTGCCAAATGTCTCACATATGTCTGCCTTATTCCTCTAAACACCATCCAAATGTCAGCTAAATGCCTACCAAATGTCTGACAAATAACTCCTAAATGCCTGCCAAATGCATTCCAAATACCAGCCAAATGTCTGCCAAATATCTGCCAAATGCCTACCAAATTGCTTCGAAATGTCTGCCGAATACCTGGCAAACACCTTTTAAATACCTGCCAAATGTCTTTCAAATTTCTGCCAAATGCCTGCCAAATTTCTGCAAAATGCATTGACAAACAAAAGAGACACTTTTTTAGTTATTCGAGAAAAAAATTGATCGTTTTGATCTAAATTCATTAAAAAAGTAAAAAAAAATAATCTAAAAATGATTAGTTAGAGACAAGGCAGTTTTTTTTAATCCTTAAAAAATTTTACGATATTTTATTCTTACTTTATGCAAAATAAAGGGAGGCCCCAAAATGTACGCTATAGATTATAATTTTTCCCTATTTGTGTAGTAAAGTGTTGGCAACCATAAAAAAAAAAAAAAAACAATTTGACAGCTGACATTTTGGGGTTAGTAAAAATGAAGCATTACACGAGAAAACAACGTGTTTTAATTGTTGAACATTATTCCAAAAATAATGAAACATTGAATTTCTGAATTGAAAGATCCGTGAAGGTATACCCTTAAATATACAAGAAGACAAACTGACAGACCCCATTAAAAAATCAACTTTGTTACTTCTAATTAAATTCCAAGTATATTTAGCGGTCGAAATTGCAATAATTCTTTACTATAGTTTCCACCGTAAACATCACTGTCACACATTTTTATCCATACGAACGACTATACGAATTCCTAATGTCATTTCAACTTTAAAATCTTAAGCAATGACAAGCGCTGTCAAAATATTGATAGATATGCGCAACGTCACACTCTAATCAAATTAAATAATTTGTTATATATTTATATATTTGTCAAAACCAACCCTAGATATGACAGTTAAATAATTTCGTTTTAAAAAGAAAGCTTGTCTAAAATATTTGACATATAGCTATCAAATGTCAAGTCAGTCGTGTTGGTTTCGACAATTCTGCTTTACACATATGTATATGTATATATACAAAATTCCATGTGAAGGAACAGTTTTCTGTCATTGCGATTCATGCAAAAATTTTCTTTTGACAATTCTTTGTCACAATGACTGTTATTGCACGAATGCAATTGTGATTGATATACATATATAAATATATACCATCTGTTGATTATGTCAATTCTTAAGAAAAATTATTAAAATTCAAGACAAGAACTTTTTGCAAACATACATCACACAGAAGCTGTCACTTATCTGTCAAAAAGCAAAACAAAAATAAATATATATATTCTTGTCCTTGCATTTATACATATGTCCCTATATCTCGTTGAAGTGCGTATAACGTCGTCGTCGTCGGTCGGTCGTCTTCATGTCGGTCAAAGTCGGCAGAAGTTCTATCATCGAATTTATAGTAATGTATAATATTGAAAATTATATACTTCCAAGCTATCGCCTATTAACGTCATTAGAAAAATTCACCATTCTTTGTCGGCGATTTGAACTGTCATAAAAATTCACATGCATGAACACTTTTCTACGAGTATATGATTGAATTCCGCACTTTGTTTAGACGCAGTAATTCAATTGAAAAAAAAAAAATTTGTACTAAAAGTATCTTATACTATACCTACTTCAGCTTTCACTTGTAGCGTAGCGCATCTTTAATTAACACATTCTCATTATTTTTTTCTTCTGTTTTTGTTATTTTTTTAACAATCTTATCTATCCAGAGGCATTTACATTTCTTTAAAATAAATTCTTCATGATGATAACGATCCTCAAACGATACATAAATGTACAACTACCTTCACTTTACCTACCACACACACGGTCGATCTTCAGCAGTCTCAAAGATTCACAACACAGCCTATTAGCACACAATTATCCATTCAGAAGAGAAAAAAAATAAGTGTTATTAACTCTTTCGAAGAATGTAAGCAAATCTTTTAAGATTCCAACGTTCCGTATAACTAACTCCTTTATCTCAAGGCATACAATGTCTTTATAGAGAGAAAGAGAGAGAGGCCTCCTATCATCAGGTATATGTACATATTTACGTATATTGACTTGACTTTTATGCAAATTTTTGTCACCTCTTTTTCTACTTTTGTACATAAGTTAAATATGGAACGAACTTTTATGGCCTTGTCATCTTCGTTAATATTGACATTAACTTGACAAAGATAAAGATACAAAAATAAATTGTTGCACTTCTTTAATTTTAAACTGATTATAATGAGAGGTTTTCCTCTTTTGCTTTAAATACGTTCCACCCAAGACAACTTTCTTTGAGTTGTAGATTTTTTGTTGTTGTTTTAATAGCCTCAGGTTTTATAGCTAAACTAATCAAAGACTTTTTCCTCATTTATAGCATAAGTAATTAATTCGATGAATTTGAAATTAATTACTAACTATGCCTGCACTAAACACCGATCATATAAACTTCAACATAGCTGAGACATTAACCGTTTAGCAGTTATGTCTACGTGTTGTCATCTCTTCACTGAAACAGTGGGGTGGCTTTATTCTTTAAGTGTCCATAAACACTTTTTTTTAATATTGTAATATAAACTTTCAGTTCGAGTGACAGTTAAAAATTCATAGGCAATTTCTTAAGCGAAATTTCGAACTTACCATTTCCATCATTCTAAGAAAATGGTTTGATTGAAAATGTTTATTTTTACCATACTTTCTTCGCTATTCACCTCGTGGTGAATTGCTTATTAATTGGTAATATACATATGGCCTAGAGGAGGGAAATAGACTTAGCTATCTACCTATACTGTAGCATAAATAGGTTGCAATCATGTGAATTGGTATTGTCCCAAATTCGGCAATTTTTTTTTGTTGACGCACTCCCATTCATCCAGAAATGGGCCTCATCGCTGAAAATGATTTTTCGGTGAAAATTAGTGTCAGTTTCCAACGAACACTCGTCGTTGTCTATGGTTGTTTATTTTCAGCTCCTTGGTCAGTACGGGTGCAGGCCCAAGTCACAACGCAAAATTCGCCAATTCGTTGTGGACTGCGAAAGGTTAATTTCTTGTGAGCGACGTGAAATTGACTGCCTTATACTCTCACGGACAACGGCGATGTTTTCAGCAAATCTTGCGTTTCGTCGACGTAAGGTTTGGTTGATGTTTACTGAACCAGTAGACCCAAATTTATCCACCACACTGCGAATAGTCCTCTCGGTAGGACAATTCTGGCGACCGTAATATGGGCGAAGCGCCTGGAACGTTCTTTGTCCGAACAGAACATCAATTCTGTAAAAACAATTTTATTATTTGCACGTGTTGTTGAACGCTCTATCCGTCGCAGGTGATTGGCAAAACATACTAAATAATTGACAGCCAATTTGACAGATGTAGCTTCAACAATAATATGGCCGCTATCAACTGTCAAAGTTTGAAAAGGTCTTCATTTATAAGCAAATTGAATAGAAAAATAGTGTTGCCGTTTTGTGATATTAGTTTAGAAAATAAAGATAAAAATTAAAAATTATTTTTTTTAATTTTACCGAAAAAAATCTTCAAAAATTCAAACACTGTCATATTTAATTTCAAATTACAAACCCATCCTACCCCACTGTATTGCATTAAATTACCATGACGTTAAATGAAAATGTCACTACTAATCATAGACATCATAGTGACAGCTTTTAATTTTCACCTTAAATCAAAAACAAAAGTTGTGCGCGTGAGAAGTCTGTTGTCTATGTTATTGTGGATGTGATGGAATTCTATAATATGAGAATTCCTGAGACCGATTGATGGCCAAATAAAACGCAATCTTGGTAAGGAAAATATAAAAGAAAAACAACAACATATTCGAATATATAGGAATTAAACTCTTGGAGCAATTAAAAAGGGGCAATGAAAGAAGAATTTATATTTATGGTCTCGCTGTGACTTTTAATTGGTGAATGGTTGAATATCTGTACTTTTGCAAACTATGACTACTTGCACAATTTAATGAAACTTGTTTTCACCTACAAAATAATACAAATAGGTAGGTTATAAAAAAAATCAAAAAAAAATCGGAAAAACACAAGAAACTATGGTTCGCTCAGAGTGCACAGTGATTTACCCTAAAATGCAATCATTTTCAAACCACTGTACATTTTATTGATAAAAGGGTTATGTACAAAGTAAGTGTAGCATAGGCCCACTGAATAAAGCAACAATAGATTTGGGGGCCCATCCAAAAGATTTAATAATTTAAACCTAAAGTTTCGTTATGACTTCGGAAAAAGCTGAAAGTTGAAAGCTTTAAATTGATAAGCCGAAATGCTTCTAAAAAAGTATTTAACGAATTTCTTTATCACCAAAGTGTCTTCCATCTTCAACCTATCTCCATTATTTTTTATAAAAATTATATTTTTCAATTTTTGCAAACAAATTCAATTTACCCTATACAAAATTGAGTTGGAGGCAGGGACTCAAAAAAAAAACTTGCAATTGCTACAAGAGTGTGAAATGGTAGCTTGCAGCTACCAAAAAAGTATAATCCATTCACACATTACCTACAACAAGCGGTTATACACCCATAAAACAAACCTAACCATTCCAGAAAGAATACCAACTGCTGTGAACGATCATGCTTATAAATGATGGCGGCTTATCTAGACTCATTACGCAAGAGAGTGCTATAGCATCAAACGAGTCTATACTAGGTGTAGCTGTATAGCAATGTATAAATATAGCTTTGTACTCATAAAACTATACTTCCAAAGGGTCATAAGCTCCTGCTGTGTTTTAAAACACACAAGAAACTAAACAAAAAAAATAGAAAAAAAAAAAAACATTAAAAAAACATTCCAATGTATCTGTTGATAGGTTTTAACACATAATTCGCTCTTCATCGTAAATCATTGTCACTTTGTGCAAAAATTTCCACCCAAGCTAAACAACACTCAAAACAGTCCATTAAATACAATTTATCACACTATACCTCTGGTCCTACTTATAAACTTAAGGAAGGTATATGTT
This sequence comes from Epistrophe eligans, assembly GCA_951394125.1. Lineage (NCBI taxonomy): Eukaryota > Metazoa > Arthropoda > Insecta > Diptera > Syrphidae > Epistrophe > Epistrophe eligans. The sequence goes on from OX596028.1 coordinate 109,869,924, forward strand.
TTATATTTTGTTGTGTTTTTTTTACTGACTGCACTTTGCACTTTCAAAACGTTTTCAAGACATGTACATTAAAAATAAACCAAAATATAAACAACATTTAAGCCTGTGGCTGGCTGAATAGAATACTCGTATACATCTGCCAGAGATCAAGCCTGCTGCAGGTATAGGGCGCAACTTCTGGCACACGATTTTTGCACTGTAACTTTTTTGTTTTGTGTAGGTATCTCTTTTTCATGGTTCAATTCCTAATCATGGATAAAAGATATAGATACAAGAAGGCAAATATAAAAAAGAAATAAATAAAAACAAAGATTCAACAAATAAACTCGGACCTCTTTTGTTTACACTTTGACTTGCCGTATAAACTCTAAGGGGGCAAGTTATGGATGCGTAAAAAATGCAACTCAAGTTTTCAATATAAAAAAAATTAATCCAAAAAATTGGAAACCTTTTTTCCGTTTTGTTTCCTTTTTTTTTTCCTTTTTTATTCCTTTTCTTTTCCTTTTTTTTCCTCTTTTTATTTCTTTTGTTTTTTTCTTTTTTTTTTCTTGTTTTTTTTTTTTTTTTTTTTTTCTTTTTTTTCGTTTTTTTCTTTTTTTTTATAGATTGTTATTTACATATGTATTTTACTTTCTAAACGTCTCAAAACTATTTTAAACATACCATCTTAAAATATAGGAATTTAATATTTTTTTTTTTTAAATTCCTCATATTTCTCGATTCTTGAAAAGATATGCTTCGGAAGTCCTTCATTTCATAAATCTGAAACGAACTCTATAAAATCCGGATTTTTTCTGAAATGCCTTTGGAGAATTTAAATCTTAACTAATTCAGTAAAAGTGGTTATATCTTTCGAAAGCGAATCTTTATAGAGGTTTGTAGTTTCCAAATAGAATTTTTATAGAGCTCTTTAGTTTTGTGAGGGTAGGAAGGAGATTTGCCGTAAATTTTTGATTTAAATTTAAAAATAAATCAGTTCCGGGCGAAAATTTTAAGGTGAACTATTTTTCGGTTGAAACTCAGAATAAGGGTGAAAGCTTTTATTCAAATTATTATTATTTTTTTTAAACAATTTTATAATACTTCTTTAAGCGTGTCTATTTTCTTGCCTCAAATAAACGTGTGTGAGTTAATTGAAAAATAAAGTAGTAATAAATTGATGGCGTCACAAATCTGAAAAGAATCCTATCAGGTGGAATCAGGTGGTCTGTAAACCCATAAAATGTTACTTATCAATTATTTTTGAACTAAAATTAAAAAAAAAAATATTAGAAGTATTCCATCGCTTAATTTGCAAACTTTATTTTTCCAATTTTTCATTTATAATTGCACTCAAACTAAAGAACCTCCCCTGCATATATTTGAATGGATTTTCTAAATTTTTAACCTCAATTTAATCACTGTCATATAAAAGCAAGTCCCTGCGACCGATTATAGTATTTTATTAAATAACCCTTTCAGATCTGTATTGTGTTAGGTGCAAGACATGTGTGTTTTGTAATTATTGTTAAATAAGAGGGGGGTAGTTATATTGCCGTTAAATGCAATGAATTTGCATGAAATTCATGAGCTCATGAGTAAAAATCCGTAATAAATATCTCTTGAGAAATTGTTTTGAAATGTTGTGGGTAGAGCGCTAAAGAGAAGCACATAAATATCTAACTGCTGGTCAACAACTCATAACATACTTCTTTCTTTTTTTTTGATAAATGTATATAAATCGGGCATCTGGAACAGTGTATCACCCACTCCCACCTCCATATCCACAATCCGCTCCATTTCATATAGTGATTGATTTTCTTCTTTCAGTCTCGATATAGGCGGAAGAAATCAACAACGAATTAGTTGATGGTGGACTATAATATCAGATGATTCATCGATATGAAGTGAAAACGTGTCATAAGTCGTAAAGAGAATATCTCATGTCAAAATAAATTTAGAAAAAAAAATGTTTATTAGACATAATGAAGGCGCTTGCGCCTTTTGTCGCCTTCATAATATCCGTTAACTCTTAAAACTCAAAGCGTTTAGGCGTTGGCTTTTATTCATTCTTAAGGTGATTCCAAAAACCAGAGCTTACATATTTTAAACTGCGCGCCCTCGAACCCGATTAACATATATACATTATAGGACTGTATATCGTGATTAGAGGGCCCCTCTAACAATCATAATATTTATAATGACTGTATATTCCGGATTCAAGTTGACATTCATCATCATCGGGGGCGAGTGGGTTGGAATGGTGCCGTTTGCATTGACAATGAGTCCCTTTTTTTTTTTTTTTTTTTTTTTTTCTTTTGATTGGAACGTGACGGACGTGAGTGGAAAGTTCAAATTTTATTTTTTTTATAATTAGGTGGGAGTTTGTGTTTTTTTTTTTTGTTTGTGCTGTTCATTTAATCAAATGATGATAGTTTAATGATGATTTGATTTGGAATTTGTCAACATAATAACAATAGTTTGATTATAAAGGTAACGAACGCATGGGGTCTGATTGTTGTGGTGCGCCTGCAACTGAAGAAGTTATGGGTTTTGTTTTTGTTTTTCTTTTATAAAAAAAAAGGCTTGGTTGTATTTTGATTTTATATAAAAGAAGGTTTAATTTATGTAAATTTTTCGGGTGCGTTTGGTTTAACTTCTGTTTACCCTTGGATAAAGTGTGTTTATGTTGTTTTTTTTTTCAAATTAAAGAAATTCGTGGGAGTATCAAAGAGAACGATTGGAATGGTAGTCAAATTAATACGTCGTGTTGGATAAATTTTAAATTAAATAAAAAAAAAACAAAAACACAGTTTTTTTTTTCATGTGTTGGTTAATTTAAATTGTTTTAACTCATTTTAATTGCTGCCTGTTGTGACTGAAAATTCCATATTTTTCTTTTATCCCACTGAATTAAAAGAAAATAAAATATTTAGGGCACAGTTTCTGGAATAATAATCCACTCAGCTTAGTCAAAAAACTGTTGAAGACTTCTGGCTTGAAAATTTATCATTTATATTTTGAATAAATATTCAGAAATTTACCTAGGCATTGCCTATAATATTCATACAAATTTCACTTTTCATGCGCATCTGGAACGCATCTGGATGCTAAGCATATATTTTACTTTGCATCAGTTTGACATTTCGATACCCATTTTATACAGAATAAAAGTAACTTACAATAAAAGAGCAGTTAGATGTCGTTTTGATGACCATTTGTTTCGTTGAATTGATTTAATGCCGTTAGATCTCAGAACAAGGGTGAATAACAAATAACCTTACTTCGCTCGAGACTCCATATTTTTGTTGTTTCAATTTCAGTTTAAATGTCATATTGTCAAATGAAAGCATCCAAACGAAATTGTATGAGTTTATACTCTACATTGACGTTTGGGATGCGTTTAGAAACACCATGATTTAGTCGTTATTTTCTCTTTTGACTTTCGGAACTAATTACTTTGCATTAAATACTCACCTGATGATAAAACATTTTTCAACTCTCCAAATTGACTGACTTAACATTTTTTTAAATAACATGTTCATATGATGTAGTGACCTGTTGATACAAAATTGGCATATATGTATTTATAGACTTAAAAGAATTCCAATATTCTAGCTAGTCAGTCTTAGAACAACCGTCGAGCGAGACGGAAGTATCTGGGCTGACCGGCAACTACAGTTCTGTTTGTAAGTAATTTAGGAAACTTTTTCGGTACCTCTTTTCACACTAAAAACTTATTCAGTCTTATATTAAGTTTCACCCGAACAACATTCCATCCGGAAAATTTGACATTTAAATTTTTGCCTATTGTGAATTTCACCCAAAATTTCATGCTAGAAAAATTTCACTTATTTAAAACATTTATTTCGGGTGGAATGTAAATTCCATTGACAGCATAAATTTTCACTTATTTTTAGAAGGCAAAAATGAAATTTTGTTCGAGCGAAAGTCACAATAGCTGTTAAAATTCCGGGCGAAAAAATTTTAAGGTGAAATATTTCTCGGGTCAAAAAACGTTAATTTTCTGTTTTATGATTAAAAAAAAAAATTAAAAAAATCAGTTTTAGGTACAAGGTTTAATCAAAACCTTAGAGCCGTACTCGAAAAAATATGAAATAACCAAAATCGATGTACAATAGCTAATTGTTATAGATAAGGAATCATATTAAAAATACTCTGTACCAAATTCAAAGCAAAACGATTTACCCGTTTATGTTCTATCTGAAATTAAAGCGTACGCATGTACGCACCAACGCACAGAAAACGGACGATTTTCGCCATAGTCACTTTTTTTACTTCTGCATAATAGAAGTGTTATTTTTGATTTAAATTTCGTTTTCTACCAGAATCTAATGTTTCCCCTATTAAGCAAGGAAAAAGATTAAAAAGCTTGACATTTGCAAATTCATTAGTTTGGTTTCCAAAAAAAAAAAAAATTGGAAATTAAAAATTCTTTTATTAATATGGAAAATATGGTCACCACAGTGAAAGTTGGAAAAGCCACATTGACCTACTTACTTACCTACTAAATATACTTGTGCCAATAATATGAGCAATTAAACACTTAACGCATTACAACAATGTATGTACTTTATCTCCAATTTTTTTTTATTAACTTAACTATTTCTGAGACCTTGCTAAAATTAAAAAAAAAAAAATAAAACCGCTTATCACCTAAGCACTGACGTGACAAATACCAAACAACTTTAATTTGTCATATATGTATGGCGTCGCATTTTTAACGATTATAAATACATGTTTGTTTCTCTATAAAGACTTAAAAAACTTATAAAGCCTCGCCTATTTATTATGCACTTCAAAGTGTCAAGTATATGTATAGCTAGCCAATCCCTTTCATCATCTATAATGCGGGGGGTCATTAAAAGGAGTCAAATATGTCTTGTTATCTTTTGTGCCAAGTTCAATATGCGATCTAGTCAGGAACTGTATTAGCTTGGGTATAAGCATTAAAAATCGATTTTTCTTATCAAAGTTTGTAAATCCATTCATGTCACTTACAACACTGTGAAGCAGCCACACCCACATATATGTTATACCACCCATTATATTGGCAACATACATATACTAGAAAATTACTCAATTACATGCTAGAGGGAGTCTACAGTGTTTTTTTTATTTTTATAGATCGATATATATAGATTTATAGATAGATCGATCAGCCGCAGCATCTACATCTTACAGCTTTGTATCTACTGTAGTTTATATCTCTTTGGACAGACAATTTATATTCGTAGACTTTAACTTACTAAATCCTCTCGACTCACAATGCACTTCAGTTCAATTAGTTTTCCATCGATAATTACACAAAAATACAAAATTTTAGATATATGTACATTGTCCATAGCTAGATACGTAAGACTTTTTAAATTAACGTCATGTAATAGACTTTGGAAGCAATTCACGTTTTTTGTTTTGTATTGTTCATTAATTTCAAGAGGGGCACACAGGGAGTTTTTTTTGGATCTTGCTATAGCAGGCAAGAGCTTTTAAGAGATTTGCAAAACAAAAACAACTGCAATCATTGACTCACTTTGCATCAAGGTAGAGGTATACCTATCGGAGATATATTGATGGAAATTAACGAAACTATACATCACATTTTGTGTTTAAGGAGGCGTGTCAGGATGAAATATTGTTATTTGCCTTGTTATATGCACGGTTAAATGGATTTTAATTAAAAAAACAAATCACTCTTTGACCTAGTTGTAGTTAATTTCTATGAAATTGCGGGAATACCTATACATAGAAACACTATTCGATGGATGAATGATTCGGGTCAAATTGTATAGATCCAAATAGAGTTTTGCTAATAAGTTGTGAATGTAATTATATTTACTAAGGAAGTGCTAATTAGAAATTTGTAATAATAAATCATTTTGAATGTAATGTTTGAAAATAATTATTTAGCTTTACATTTTAGAGTGACAGGTTTCTTTATCGAAATTGTTTAATATCGCTCAATAGTTTAACGATAATTTATTTATTTAGTTAAGGATAATTTGTTGGTAACTCGTTTATTAATGTTGGAGTAGATGTTGATAGTTTATACGATTGGGTCGGGTCGCATGAGCTACGTTTTGTAGCAAAAACTTTAATGTAGCTACATATTGAAAATGTATTTTAATAGTCTCATCTTTAACGAAAAATGTTAAAAGATTAAAAAAAAAACTATACAATATTTTTTTTTGGTCTTCTAATGCAAATAAAACGAACTTTATTTCCTAAATGACACAAAAAGCCCGATTTTACATAAAAATAAAAAAAAATATTTTCATAGGTTTTTATTTTAATAATGTAACATTTTTTTTGTTATTCAATATAAATTTAAATAATTATTTTTAGATACTTTGATTTTTTTTTTCATATAAATTATTATTTAATTAAAATCTTATATAATTTGAACTATTAAGATGCAATAGATTGCAAAACTATAAAAAAAATTGGTCATATCCATATCCACTTGAACAACCCAAAAATAAAACAATTTTCTCAAAAACGTCAAAACTATTTTTCCGCACTGAAAATTTTGTGTCAAAAACCTTAAACGCAGTTTTCTTACAATCACTGTGGCCATTGCAGATACGAAGTTAGAAAATCGTTAGAGCCTTTTTCGAGAAAAAAAAAAAAAAAAACGGGTTAGATGAGCTAAAATAAAAATTCAAATTTCCCCTCTAGAGAGTCACATAAAAAATTATCTGTAAAGAATTTTAAGCAAATTGTTTCTTTATTATTAATTCTGGATTTGTGAACCTCTGCAAATATTTACTTGGCTACAAGTCAGAAGATGTCCCTTTTAAAATTGTTAAAGTATAATTTATCAAAAGTTACAAAAATTAAAAAAATAATAATAAATAAATAAGTTTATACAATTTTATTGACAGAGCGATAATGCTTGAAATAAGGCGAGGGTTAAACAAAAATCAATAAACTTCCATACATGTTTTCTTCTTTTTAATCTTCTTCAATGTAAAATCGAACAAAAATGCAGTGGTCGTCCTGATTCGATGTTTTGAAAATAATTGTTTAAAATAAACTTTGCAAATTCTTTCTAAATTTTCTTAAATGATATTTTTTTTTATTTCATATTTTCAATATGAAATAAATGTGAAAATTAAAAAAAAAACTTCCGAATGGTGTTTCATAGCGGTCCACCATCCAAGTACTGTCAGCGATTTTGATGCTTGATATGATGATCGAACATGATCCCAGTAATGTTGAACATTAATCCACTAATGTTGCATTTTTTCAGTACAAAGTTAATTTTCATAGGCGGAAACAACTTTAGCGGAACGTAACTTGGGCAATTCTGTATTAAAAAAAACTAAATATCGAGGTGAAAATTATTATATAGGTATTAAATTTATTTAAAAAAAACTTTTACATGCAAACAATAACAAATCATTTTTTGTTTTGTGAACAAATAATAACAAAATATTTATTATAATTTTTTTTTGATATTGTTTACGTGTAAAAATGTTTCTGAGCTGGCTATTCACTTTTTCAAAAAAGGGCTATTAAATGAAGTAGAAAACATTTTGCCATTATTTTCCTTAACAATTTTAAGCCTAAATTCTTTAATAAAAAGCAACAGCCAACAGTAAATAAGAAAGAAATACAAGATTTAAGAACAACGCCAAAATGGCACAGTCTTTCTTTCAACTAGGCGGGTTTTTCATTTAAACGAATCCCGCTGAAGTTAAAAAATTTCATTTAAGCGGAGTCTTGATGAGTGAAAAAAATTTGACCTAAGCGGAGTCCGGATAAGTGAAAAAAAGTCCAATTCCAAAAATGTTATAGCAAAATCATAAACGAAAAAATTTCGCTCTGATTTTCATTCTGCAGTACCTATAGGTTTGCTATTTGATGAGCGAAATTGTTTATTGTAGCAGATTATTTGATGAATTCTGCACCCTTATTTTTTTGGTTGGAATTAACTGTGCCGACAGTTATTTTTCGCGAAAAAAAAATACAATTGAGTTTTATTTGTCTTTGTTTTTGTTGATTATTTTCTTACGACTTGGCTTTCTGTGATTTTTATTTTGTTTTGTTTTTACAATTAAGTAACTCTCCACGGATATTTTTTCGTTATCTTATTTGTAAATCACAGACAAATTTTGTTTCTCATGATGAGCAACGGATCACCTCTTCTCTACCAGAACAAAATTGACAATCACATAAAATTGTAGTAGATTGCTACAAGCAAAACCATGTAATTATTGTGCGATCGATTAAATTTTTTTAAGAAACTAGAACTACGTCATCTCCAAATCAACTGTTTCGATTGATTGATTGATTCCATTTAATTTTGTAACTTCCTTTTCTATGTTTTCGAAATTCATTTGTTTTATTTAACTGTTATTAATTAAATCGCCTCCAGTCAATTCATTTATTCCCAAAATCTGTCTTAAAAACTATTTCTCATGCTGAAAAAAAAACACCCGAAGCAAGAAATATAAACAACAACAAAAAAACATGCAATTTCCGTACCCAACTAATCGATCATTCATTTCCATTCTCGATTCCAATAACTGACAGATTAATTCAATAAAACTTGTGTTAGCTATCTTCATTTATTTATCGAAACACCTCTAACTGATTTAGCAAATTAAACGATCGTTAAATCACAAACACTCGATAGTAATTATTTATATATTACATACTCTGGGTCTAATGAGCCTACATGCGGCAATCGATCAATAATTATTATACTGATCGGGACACAACTTGGTGATTTTTTCAAATCGTCATCGTCATCATGATAACGACGATGATTATGATGGTGATAAATTCGAAAATTCTTGATGTAACCTTTAAGAAAAAAAAAAAAAAAACGCTTAACTAAAAAGATTTATGGAAGTTGCACAAATTAGCAACCTCCATTTTAGAGATAGCAATATTGAAAGTTGTTCATGATGACGACGTGAGATCTGCGTTTTGATGTTGTTGCAATTTATTGAGTACGACATACCACCAACTATCAAGTGACTGATATATCCCACCACCAACTTTGGAGAACCAACCGATTACCTGCCGCACCATGAGACGAGTTAATTTAGAAATTTTCACTTTACCCGCATATCATGGCCCCAAGGGAATTAAAAAATTCTGTAAAAATATGGACAGATAGATGATGGAGTTGCAAGTTATAAGTAGTTGCCAACTATCACGGAGGTCCAATCCATCTAAAGTTGGAGGTGCGTGAAATTATATTCAACCGGTAGTCTATTGAAGTGGAATATGTTTATAAAAAAAACTCAAACCTGTCGTGGAGTAATTTTTTTTTTAATTTATGGAACTCGGTTAATTTACTCATTTTATATATAATATAGAGTTGTCCCCAAGAAGAAGGTCGAGTCGACATACTTGGCTTGGCAGTCAGTTGGCACGACCTATTCAATTGATCTTGCAGCCTTTTCCGGGTAATTTATTGATCCACCCTCTTTGCTCTGCTTGCCAATGTTGCCAATGCATCATCATTGTTTGGCATGGCACACGTTCAGTGATCTTGCATCTGACTTTGGCATCTGGATGGAATTAAAAATAATTGCCCTGCCCCAACTCTATATACATATGTATGTATAAAGTGCTGATGATGGTTGTTGTGGTGGTGGCTCCTTTGATGTGTTTGCTGGGTGCTGGATAAGAAATCGTGCGTCTTACTCTGATTTTTCTTCTTTTTTTGTTTGTTTTGTTTTTGTTGCTAGTTTGTCTTTGCTTTTCTAAGATCAATGATCAATTTACATAACGTAGAGGGCATAATCTGCAGCGCTTGCATTGAAAGTAGACAGACCTTGTTGTGATCTGGAGAAGCATATACATATTTGTGGAGAGGCTTAAAAGAAACTCACTCGAAATTGGACGATAGAAATGATGATGATGATGATGATAATAATATGCAATCGCTGTGGATTCCATTGCGGGAAAAGACTTTGATAGAAGAATTTTAATTGAATGAAATCGGCGAGCTTGTGCTTGTTAAACAACATGTCTCCTTCTTTTGTTTCCCTTTACATCTCTCTTTTTCTCTGTTCATCTCTTATTCTCCTTTAGTTGCATCACCTTGATTTAACAATTTAATTGAAAAAAATTTTAATTAGAGTCCACACTTAAGTTTTGTGATCATTAGAAGCGATTTATCATTGAAGCGAGCAACAGATGAGATTGAAATTGCGCATTCAAAGATTGATGGGTTTTAAAGTGATGCAGCAGGTTCCGTCGCCGCGCTGCCGTTAGCCGGGGCAAATGATTGCCACAGGGACTTATAGGCTAAAGATTGTATTTAGTAGAATGTGAATTTCCGTCATTGATCTTTAAACTATGCCGCCATTTTTTTTATTTTTTTGCAATGATCACGATCTTAGGTTCCACACTACACACCTGCTTAGCTGTATATAAATGTCTTTATATTCTCACTAAAACAAACTCTGACAATCTTGCCTAAGGGAATCTGACATTCATAGAGGTTTCTTTGAAACCCGGTTTGAAGTCGAAACAATCGCAGCACACGGCAGACGCGTAGGCTGTGGTATATAGTGGATAGCCTATAAGCACATCCTCTTCACTTACATATCCTCACAACATGTTTGTTGTCTGGGAAAGTGAAATGCAATCCGTGGTATAGACTTGCGAATATTATGTATATATGAATCTTGTATAGAGAGCTTCCCTCGAGTCTATCATTTCTTGTCATCATAAAAGAGGGACTTTTGTATACCTACCTATTTTTCTTCTTTTTTGTTTTTTTCTTTAAAATTGTGGTCCATTGGATCTTTGTGGATCGTAGGCGGAAAATGTTTTATTCTGCACACAACTCTACGATCTTTCAAGCATCAAGCGGAAATAAAAATTATTGTAACGTGGGTTTTTTTTGAATATATAGCTAGCTAGGTATCCATATTCATAGATTGAGTTATATTTACCTTATTGAAAGTTTTTTGCATTCATTCATGGATTTTTTTTGGCGGAGTGTGCCAACGCATATGTATATGAAAAAAATTCAGCAAACTTGAGGATATCGAAGCAACAGAAAATGCATGTGGATCGAAGTCTCAAAATGATGGTGTTGATGATGTCATTGAAAGGTTTTTTCTTTTTTTCTTTTTGTTGTTGATTTTGTTCGTTTTAGCATAAAAAGTGTAGGCTGGTTGTATAGTTGTACGGAATAGAAAAAAAAACCCACGCATTATCTACTAGTGTGCTGGTTTATGAGAGTCTTTAGGTCAGGTTAGTTAAATTTATTTTTGGTATACCTACACATCAAGTCGTATCGCAGGAGCAAGACAAATGGTGTTAATGTGTTAAGAAAGTTTTGAGGATAATATTGTGGAGCACAATCATATTTCATATATCATTGGGATTAAAACTATTTTTTTCAACCGAATAAGTTAACCATGTATTTTATCCTAGTTTCAAGGTTAAACCCAAGTTTACTCCTGAAAATGTTTTTTGCAATCAATTTTAATTTGGATTAACGATATTTTTGACATTAAAAAATTAACAAAAACTGTTTAATAATAATTTTAAAAAATTATTTCTTTGGTTGATAGTTTTGTTTGTATCGGATAATCACAGAAATCACAAGTGCGATTTAAAAAAAAACGTATTTTGTTTGAAATGTTATAATTAGATGAAGGTTTTAAAGATAAATATTTTCCAAATTTAACTATGTATAGGGTGAAATGGGGTAAAAATCAAAAATGGTATACGATTTCAATTTTTTTTTTTTTGTGTTTAAAAAGTTATATCTAGAGGATTTAATTAGATGGAAAATTTAGAGTTAGGTACGTATTTTCAAAATTTAAGGTGCGAAAAAATAATATACCTAGAAAAATGGTTTAAGTTTTATTTACTTATTAACTATTTTTAACTTTTAAAAAAAGTTTTTTTTTATCGAAGATGGTCCTAAAAAAATAGATTTTCCGAAATTTTCAAAATCTTGACAAAATTTTCAACAACATATACAAAAAATATGATCAAACAAAAATAATTGCCCCACCAAAATTAAATTTGCGAAAATGTCAAAATTTTAACAAAATGTTTCTTTTTTCCAAAAAAAAAAAAAAACAATTAAATTTTGAAAAATAGTTAAAAACCGCTCTGAAAAAATCCATTTCCGAGAAGTTTTAAAATTTTGACAAGATATTTTATGTACCTACAAAAAATGACGGTCATTCCCATTCTGACCGTTGCCGAGTAAAGTCGTGTTTTTCTTTTCGTTCCATATGAATGAATGAAAGTTTTAAATGTTCCCCTATTCAGAGCTAAATTAGTTAGCTTATTTACAGCTCTTCCTCCAAGTTTGTTACTTTGAGAAATTGTAATATTTGGGGTATGTACTTTTAGAGATGATAATATGCTTTTTTCTATCTGGTGATGTCCCAGATATCTGTGTTCGTTCCATAAAATTAAAACCCTAACCAACCTAAATCGACTCCGAACAAATCCGATTTTTGGAGTCTCAAAATTTTAACAAGATATTTTTATTTCAAAAAATGATCGAAAAAATATATTTTCTCTACCAAAAATAAATTTCAGGAAAAATATGATTTTTTTTTATTCAAACTTTCTGAAACGTGCTCCGAAAAAATAAAATTTTCCGCAAGTTTTAAAATGTTGACAAGATAATCAAACAATAATCAAAAAAAATGTTTGATCCATTAAAATCAAATTTCTAATTTTTTCGGATTTTGACAAGGATACAAAAAACTGCCAAAAAATTGTACCATTACAAAATTTTCAATTTTTATCTCAAAAACTCTATTGTATTAGAAAAAATTGTTCAAAATTGTTTAAAGCTAAAAAATTTTTTCTCATTCGATTTTTGGTCTATATATATCTATCTCGACTAACAATTATGTTCTTTTTTTTTCTTTTCAGAATGCCTTTGCAATCCTGTTGGAGCGATTACTCTTATCTGCGAGAAACGTTCTGGACAATGCCCTTGTCTGTCTAACGTCACCGGCAGGCGCTGTGATAAGTGCCGTCCGGGTCATTGGAATCTTACAGCTGGCAATGGTTGTTTCGATTGTCGATGTGATCCAATTGGTTCCAGAGGCAGCGAGTGCAATCCTTGGACTGGACAATGTGATTGTAAGATCGGAATAAGCGGTCAACGATGTGATCAGTGTCAGGAGGGATTCTATGGATTTAATAATGAAGGTTGTATTCGTTGCGATCCATGTCCGATAGAAGGTCAAGTCTGTGATACCTTCAACGGCAGGTGTATTTGTCCACCGAATAGTCGAGGTCTGAGATGTTCACAGTGTGTCCCCGGAACATGGGGTTGGCAGCATAGAGTCGGTTGTATAAATTGCGACTGTGACATGATCGGTTCCATTGGCCAGATGTGCGATGAAGTTTCGGGTCAATGTGTATGCCGTGAAGGTTATTCCGGAAGGAAGTGTGAAACATGCGCTGTGGGCTATTTTGGCTATCCAGAGTGTCGCCGTTGTAATTGTGATATTCATGGGTCATTTATGCGACCAGATGGATTGATTGCATGTGACACGAATGGTCAGTGTCCATGTAAGGCTCTGGTAATCGGCCTCAAATGTGACACTTGTCGACAGGGAACTTTTGGTCTATCGAATTTAAATCCCGAGGGATGTACGCGTTGCTTCTGCTTTGGCAGATCTGATCAGTGTGCACAAAGTGAATGGTCATGGGGACATATCCGAATGCCAGGTGCAAGGAATTTAAGTATTCAATACATGCATCCATCGTCAGTGCCAAATAATGAATTTGAATATATTGTGGTAAGTTTTTTTTTTTTTCAATCTCACTTTCCAAAAAAATATTTTGTAAAACTTCCAAAATCCCGTTTTAGATCATTCAAATGGAAGGCAGCAAATCATATCGAGAAGATGCCGAATTAAGCACGATGAACAATTTAAATTTGATACCAAAATCCACGGGAAATATTTCGATTGGAGCTTATACGACCTTCTATTATCCCCTGTACTTCCAACTGCCACCACAATTCTATGGCGATCGAACGAGTAGTTATGGCGGAAATCTTGTTTATACCCTTCTAACTGATGGTGGAGGCAATTGCCTGGACAGAAAGATTCTTCTTCAGTTTCCCTTAGTGCAAATTCATTCCCATTCAAGACTTATCATAGATTTCTATGAATATGAAGAACGGATCTATTCGAGTAATGATACCTTTAGTGTTCCATTGCATGAGTCTTACTGGAAGCTTCATCAAAATGGACACGAAGTTGATAGGTCTACTATGATGGCTGCGTTACAGAATATTAAACACATCTTTTTGAGGGGAACTACTACAATGGACTTTGTTCAAGTTATGTAAGTTTTTTTTTTTCTCAAGAAGTTCCTGATTATACAATTTTTTACTTACCCTCTGTCTTTTTAAGAATCCAAAATGTCCATATGGATACAGCAATTTATGTCTATGGATCGACCAATATGATTGCCAAAGGTGTCGAGAGGTGCAAGTGTCCGAAAATGTACGAAGGTCTGTCGTGTCAAGACCCTGGTGCCGGTTACTATAGATGGAAGAATACCACCGAGATTCAAAGTACATTCATTGAAGATCTTATAGGGCGAGCTGCTCCGTGTCATTGTAATGGACGAAGTAACGAATGTGACCGAGAAACCGGAGTTTGTTTGGTAAGAAATTTTGAGAAGTTATCCATCTAAAGCCTTTCACTAATATTTATTTTTGTTTTCTTTGAAGAATTGTCGAGGAAATACTGGTGGCGATCACTGTGATCGTTGTGCCGAAGGATTTTATGGCGATCCAAATATTGGAAGCTGTAAATCATGTCCCTGTCCGGAGACAAGTCGAAATTTTGCAAAAGGCTGCACCGTTTGGAATGGTGAAGTTAGTTGCATTTGCCGACCTGGATATACTGGAGCTTTGTGTGATCGCTGTAGACCGGGTTTCTTTGGATCGCCGCGGTCGATCAATGGAGCTTGTAGATCTTGTGATTGTAACTTAGATGGCATTGCATTGGATGAATGCAATAATGAAACGGGTCAGTGTCATTGCCGTCCGGGAGTTACGGGTCGTAAGTGTGATGTTTGTGTTGCCGAGAGGCATTTCCTTGAAGATCGCCGATGTAAACGTGAGTTTTTATCACTCCATCCATTCAATTTTACCTAATTGAATTTATTTCCAGTCTGTGATAATTGTACTTTACTCCTATTGGATTATGTGGAACTTATCGGTCACAAACTCCGTCGAGGTATGGCCCATATGGATTTAACTGGTATTCCTGCACCTTGGTTAAAACTTGATGAATATGAAGCAAATCGATTGGATGTAACGGGTCAACTGCAAGACTACATCGATGCCAAACGAATGTTGCTCAATTATGATGACAACACTTTGGAAAAGCTTGGTTCTTATGCAGAGAATAATAAGTTTAAATCACGAAGAACCACTGAAATAGCAACTAAACGAGCTGAAACTGTATCGATTCTAGCAAAAGAATCAAATGATCTCTTCTTAGATATCGGTTTTGTTCGAACGGATATCATCGATACGATTTTTACTTTGAATAATTACGGAACTGAAGATCATCACATGAGTTTACCTTTAGTTTTACAAGAAGCACGATATTATCTGCAGCAGATTCAACAACATGAACAATCAGTGCATAATATTCGAGGAACATGGACTAAGGCTTGGGATTTATTCTATTCCTATGGCAATGCATCGGATTCGGCTTTTGATTTGAAAGGTCGCTTAGAAATGTTTATGCGGAATCTCAATAATACAAATTATCGTCTTTCGGATGCTCGAATATTCACTGATCGAACTTTCGAAATGTTAAACGAAATCGATGATATTCATGAACATATTGTGAATTTAAAGAGTTATCTAGTTGAAGATCACGGGCAAATTAGGGAACTTCAAAATGAATTCCACCAATATAATAATAATAGTTTGGTTGATGAAACTGAAACGTATTTGGATATTATCGAAGATAAACAAGAGCAATTGGATGGAGAAATTGATATAATAGAAAGATTGTCAAGAATAATGAATGATACTTTGGAAGAGAATGATAAAATTCGTAAGGAGGTGTATAAACATTGGTTGCCAAAGGCTCAGAAACATGCTGCCAGATTAACGGAACGATCCAATGAGTATTTGAGACAGTTCCAGCCGACGAAAGATGGAGCGAGGATTGCGCTGTTGGCGAGGTGAGTTTGATTTTATTGGTTTTTAATTCTAGAGTACATTGATTTTTAGCGAAAAATAATAAATAAAACATTCCACAACGTTTTTTTTCGAACTAAGAAAGTTTAAAAAATGTAAAAATATGTAGGAAAATTGTGGAATGTATTCACTTTTTTACTGTATGAATTTTCATACTCATCTGTTGGGAAACGAAGGTTAAATCATAATTTCCAAAATGAAAATAATACCCAATTTTCCAACCATCCTTTTTTCACTAAAGCCTATTGCTTTCCTCTGAGTAAATAATTGCGTTCCAAAAACTTTTACTGATGTTTTTAATTTAAATTTGACAATCAATCAATTTTAGTTCAAAATAGGAGCTGTGGAATGTAAATTTAAAAATTTCGCTTATATATATTCTATGGAAATTTTATTTTCACTCGAAATCTGTACTATGCCTTAGGCTATGTAGTGACAATTTCTTAAAGATTTGGCATATATGAAGGTTTTTTTTTTAATAATACAAATTCTATATACTATTGAAATACATCAGCCAAGTAGAAGACTTCGCATTATTTAATTGGACTTGTTTGTTGAATTATTGATTCAAAATAGCTTTTAACGGTCCACAAAAATTTAGGCGTTTCGTCCCGGCGATCTCACTTGCGTATTGACAAGGTCCTTACTAGTCAACTGATGACTCCAAGTGAGATCGCCTAGATTTGGCATATAGTTATAGACCTTAAAGAATTCCGATATTCTAGTCAGTCGTAGAACAGCCGTCGAGCGAGACGGACGTGTCTGGGTGGACCGGCTACTACAGGCTAGATAAAATTTTTTTATTTATCACTTTTTGGGCTTTGTTAAATTCGCATTTTTGAGTATTCCAACAACCAGAAACCATGTAATAATTTTCTGCCCAAATTTCCTTCCAGCTCTGCCCACAAGAATATTTCCGAAGCTATCACAGCTGCACGAAGATCTTCTTTAGAAGCCAAAGAAGGTGTTTCCCAGGCACAAAATCAGCTCTATCCAAATGATGGTAGTTCAGTCATTGAACGAGCTAAAATTTCTCTAGGAAAATCAAAAGTCTTACAAAAAGATGCTCTTCGCGAAATGGAAAAAGCAAATGGTAAGAACGGTTTTATTTTCCGTTAGGTTTTTTTTTAACCAAATCATTCGTTAAATATTCTTTTTCTAGTCTTAAAAATGAAAATCAAAATCCACGAAGACGAAGTTGAAGATATCAAATCTCGAATTATTGAAGCAGGAATTCGAACAAATAACATTTCATCAACACTCTCAGCAATCAATACTGGTGCTTCGAAGAAAATGGCTTTGGAAAGCATTGAAATGGCAACTAAAATATCAGAACAAATGAATGCAGAAAAACGAAGAGCTCTCGATGTTAACGATGATATTTTAAGACTTCGCGAGAAATTCAATATGCTTGAGCCAGATTTTGCAATAAAATTAGGAATGGCTGAGGAAAATATTTCATTGACAAAGACAAATATTCGATTGGCCAATATATCATTGAATTTTGTAGAAGAACAAACCATGAGAGCTCATCAGAAATTTGAAGTTTGGAATGATACAATGTCGAAGCAAATGCAAGAGTTGAGAGACAAAATTGCCAAGGCTCGACATGCAGCTGAAGGGGTAAGTCTAATAAATTAAAAAAATAAACCACATTTTGATTTTGAAAACAATTTTCTTACAAAATTCACAATTTTTATTTATATTTTTCTTTCTTTTTTTAGATCAAAGTTTCTGTAGAATCAGGGGCACCTAAGTGTGTTCGATCATATCTACCATCATCATATGGTCTGTCAACATCAAACTCCATTAAACTTAGTTTTGCTTTGAACCATGCCAATGGCAATTCCCCATTGATTTACATCAAAGGTCGAGACGGAAGATATATTTCATTGGACTTGTACAAAAGACGTGTTCGTCTCAAATGGAATCTTGGCGGAAGCACTGAAACTATAACACATCCTCTAGAAATTCAAACTCGTGATCCACATTACGATGATGCTTGGTATCACATCGAAGCCAATCGAACTTTGAATATTGGAAGTTTGTTAGTTCGTCGAATGACAAATATCGGAACATTAGCTAGTTCGATTCCTGTAACTGGAGCAACTGATCTTGAGTACACTCGGTTATTCCGAACTATTGCCGATAAAATATGGATTGGTGGTTATCCAGATGAAGCTCAAATTAATGATCCACTTATTGGAAAGGGTTTAAATGTGATCCTTCATCAGGTTCAAGTTGATAATAAACCACTGGGCTTGTGGAATTTTGCTCATTCTGAGGGAAAATGTGGAGGAGCTATGATTGGGGCACAAGAATCGGCCACTATGTCGAATGCGAGATATTTCAATGGACTTGGTTATGCTGAAGTTAAAAAGACCAGACCACGACCATATCGAAAGAATTTGTTTGCGTTGCAAATGACTTTCAGGACACTGGACGAGAATGCATTGTTATTTTTAGCGGTTGACGATAAAAATGTAAGAAATTCATAACAAGGTTTGGTCTTGTAGTCATGGTGTTTATTTGTGTTTGTTTTATTTCAGAATCGCTCGGTTTCAGTGACCTTGAGTCGTGGACGTATTCTCTTCCGAATCGACTATGGTGATGAGTCAAAGCTCGAAATCAATACAACGAAGAAGTACAACTCCGGTAAATGGATTAAGATTGAAGCAGCTAGAGAATTTGTTCCAAAACGTGGCACAGAAAACGGAAGTCTTCGTGTGAATAATGATACTCCAATTACGGGATCACCAACAGTGCCAATCAAAAGTCATATGCTTCCCGATTTATCCAAGGCGGTTTATTATTTGGGTGGAGTTCCTCCAGGTAAATGAATAAAAGTAGAATTGCATTAAAATATCTCTACATAGGCTTCCAAATTTAACAATACATTTAATTTTTTTTTTTTTAATTTAAGGCTTCAGATCAGGTTCAACAAAAGCTCCTGGAGCTGATAATCCCTTCATGGGTTGTATGATGGATGTTCAGATCAACGGGGAAACTTACGATCCTCTCGGTAGTTCAACATACTTTGGGGTTGAACAATCTTGCAAAGATACCGTCACCAAGTATATAAAACATTTTTTTTTTTTAAATTAAAACATTCCTAATCATCGTCATGGTTATATTTTCAGAGCTGGATTCACTGGAAATGGCTTCGTTGAGCTTGCTTCCCAATCTCTTCGCAAACGATCGAACACCGGTTTTGTATTCCGTACTCTTCAGCCAAATACTCTTCTACTACTATCAGCTTATCCTCCAGAAGTAAGCGGCGACTATGATTCAAAAGATATCAAAGGCAATTATTCGATTAGTGTTCTCGATGGTCATATCCATGTTTGGATAGATTCTGGTCGAAGTAATATAAAACTTGTATCTAACTCGTCGGTCAACGATGGAGAGTATCATGTTGTTAATCTCATTAAAAATGGTCGAAAATTCGATCTTATGTTAGATGATGAATTGCAAGACTCTAAAACGCTAATTGGTTCACCAACAATGGTTAGTATGCCACGTGAAGCAGGTGGTTTATATATTGGTGGAGCTCCAGAATATGCTGATTATAAGCAATTAGCACCAACATTAATACCCTTAGAGGGTGCCATACGCGATATTGTGTTCAATAATGAGACTGTCAATTTTAATCAAGCTTTAAGCTTTTCAAATGTTCAAATCGGAAGAAATGGTCCCCAAATGGGCAGCTTTAATGGAATATATGATGTTTTAATGAAAACCGAACCAATTGGAAAGAGTTTCACTACCGCTCCTGAGGGATGTCAAAGAGTAAGTGAAGAATTCCTTTTTTTTCTTATTTATTATTTTTTCTTTGTATTTAAAAAAATTACTTTAAAATTCTTTTTTTTTTGTTTCTATTTAAAAACAAAATATAAATTTTCTTTTTATAGGATTTTAGTTGTTAAACAAGGCTTTCTTAATAAATTTTAAAAATTCTATTATGGAGACAGTACGAGCTTTCAAAAACTATCAAACTAATCGAAAGTTAAAAAAAAAATTAATAATAATTAAAACTAATTAAAGCTCTTCTCTATGGTTGTGGTCTTAACTAAAAAAAACTAATACCAGATGGCGCTGAAGCTTCTTTTAAATAAAAAAAATTAATTAAAAGTTGAAATAATTTATGTATATAACTTTAATTAATAATTATTATGACTATCATTTTATGCACTTATATTTAAATTATATTTTATCACTTTAAAAGACATATAATGTTTTTTTTTTTTAAATTAATATTAATAATATTCACCAGTTTTGTAATATTTTAATAACTTTCATCTATTAATTAAAATCATAATAATCAATCATATTCATACATACATATAACTGCTTTTCATTATCATGGCTTTTTGTGTTGTTCGTTGAGCAATTTTTTTTTTGTTAACAAATAATATTTTATTGGATTTTCATACAAAAAAAAAAAGGAATAAAAACAAGTTTTATGCAAGTTTTATTGGATTTTCATACAAAAAAAAAAAGGAATAAAAACAAGTTTTATGCAAAAAATTAAAAAAAAATCTTTTATTTCATTTTAAACTTTAAAAAATATAAATATAATAATAATACACTTCATCTTACTAAATCATCAAATGAGAATACTAACATGCGATACTATATTGGCAGTTGTAGCAAGACTAACACAAAACGCTGTGGGAAGAAAAGTAGGTTATGTTGATGTGATTTAAATAGTAGGGTTCTAGTGGTCTTTTATAACTAACATTCTAAATATTAGTTTTACTTGTTTCTAAATTAGAAATTATAGCCAATTAAGTCTTGTAAATATTTTATATTTTTGTAAAAAATAGTATTTCAATATTGCTAGGTTTGCATTATTTTCTTTCTTGACAGACCAGCTTCGTTAAGATAGAGTGGCTTATATAGTTGCTCTTTTATTTCTGAACTTATTGTCAATATATGTAGGTAGTCTTGTCAAAGTTGACATTTCCTTAGTTGTTTAAGACAAGTGTAAACCTAAAAGTTCCACCGAAACGAAGTTCCATATTTCAGTGTATGATTCCCTATCTTTACAAGTATCCTTACAGATTTGGAGATTTCGTCGATATTCCAATCAAATCTTAGTATTGATGTGACCTTCAGAATGAAGAGGCCTTTTCTCTCAGAAGTTGCTTTATTGAATGAATTTTAAGAAAAAGAGAAAATATATTTTGGCAGCCTTTTTGAAATGTTTCTTATATTTTTAAATGTTCTCGATCATTTTCATTTTTGTACTGCACTCTATTCATGAAAGTTTAAATCTAATTAGGACAATTGAAAGATTTTACATTAAAGCTTAAACCACAGGCAATTTTTGTTGACAGCCATTTAGCGTTGGACGTATGTAGGAATCGTCAAAAATGTCAACATTTTGAGAACTTGTGTGATTTAAGAATTCAAAGGTTATTAATAGGGTGTATGATACGTAAAGGTGATGTGTTGTCAAAGAAGACACCTTTTTAGAATATTTTTTAGTAATTATTTGAAAAAAAAAAAAAATTTAATTTTATAAATTTTCAATCTTCGTTATTTTCCAACGGAATCCCCATAGTTTTTTGTTTCATAAAAAATATTGTATACAACGATGGTGTCTCTTGTTCCTTTAAAACAAAGCGACAACAACAAAAAAAAAATACCTTTCAATATATTTGTGTCTTAATTCAACAGGTTGGCAGTTATTCCTACGAACCGAATGCTTTTAAATTCGGTGACAATCATCACAGTTATTCTCAGCTTAATTTACAAGCTCGTAATTTTTGGCAACGAAATTTCCATATCGATTTTGATTTTCGTTCATTCTATCCAAATGGTTTGATTTTCCTTGCACCTGGTACAAAAGAAAAACAAAAACACTATGTAAGTCTATTACTCAAAGATGGTCATCTTTTGCTAATTGTTCGTGGTCGACGACGTGAAGAACTTCAATTGACAGCAAAATTAAATAACGGTGAATGGCATCATGTTAATATTAATTGTCAAGATCGAAAAGTCACAATGAGTGTAGAAATTGGTACGACAGATCAAAAAACTTCGGCACAAATGAAAGTTCCGAAAAAAATTAGTGCATCATCGTCAATTTATGTTGGTGGTTTACCAGAACAACCAGTGAATGTACCTAATGAATTGGCTATGAAGTTAGAAGGTTTTAAGGGATGTCTTCGAAAGATGAACATAAATGGAACAACACAGGATTTAGCTAGACCTGGGAAACACTTGAATGTAGGACAATGCTTTCCCAAAGTCGAAAAAGGATCGTATTTTCCAGGAGATGCTTATGCCATTTATAGTGAGTTTGGGAGAGAATTAAATTGAACGTTTCCGAATTTTAATTGTTTTTTATTTTTTTTTTTTTTTTCAGAGAAAAACTTTCACGTTGGAAAATATTTAGAACTTGAAATGGAATTCCGAACATCAGAACTGAATGGCATTCTACTTAGTGTTTCAGAACCTAATGGCTTCCCAGCATTGTCGCTGGAAATACACACAGGAAATGTGAGTTTAATTTCATAATATAGTTATATAGTCACATATTGATACCAATAGACAAAAAAGGTTTTGAAATGTGGTTTTATTACCTACTTACTATTTTCGTTTACTCTGTACCTAAACCTAAAGTCTCAACAAGCCAATTTAAATATTTGAAAAAATTTTCATTGTTTTTTGTTTCGTTTTTTAGGTTATTCTATCGTGTGATCTTGGTGATGGCAATCCTTTCCGAGTCCAATCGATTCTTCCATCGAAATACGCCATTTGTGACAATAAATGGCATAACATTTCCGCCTTGTATGACTTTGAACAAATAGCCCTTCGGATAGACAATCATCCGGCGATCATTTCATTGGCCCAAAATCGAGTCAGTGGGAAGGTTCAAACTAAATCTGCTCTTTACATTGGTGGTGTTCCGGGTAAGTCATAAGCGAATATTTAAATTACAAAATACAAACTATTTAAATAAGACAAAAGAAGAAGAAGAGTTGTTTCATTATATTGAAACATTTTAAAAGAGATCCTCTACTGACAAGTTACAACCTTCATGCCTACGTGCATATTGGGAATAGTTCTTCTCTAAGAACGGTTCCTTATTATATTTTTCTCTATTACAATTTTATCTTATTTTCAGACATTGCACCAAGTGGCACCCTTTTAACGAGAGAAAACTTCAAAGGATGTATACGAAATGTTTCGATTCGAAATGAACGACGAGACTGGATCGACATGGACGGTCTTCACAATGTTCTTCTAAGCGAATGTTTAGTTGTAAATTAATACAATAAAATAATATCACAACGATTATTACGTTCCCACCAAATGTGACGACCCCGACTTAAATAATATATTTTATTGATTCGATTTGTCTGAATCACTGCCATATACGCTTAAATTTTAAGATTTTTTTTTAGTTCATCAACAACAACAATAAAAACATAAAAAGAAAGAAAACCATAGACTGCCAATTTTTGAAAGAAATTATTAAGAAACAAATTTTACATAAAAGCTTTGCTCAAAAAAAGGCACATATACATACATAACATACAAACCAGTAACTGCATTTCATGTTTTCTAAATGATGTAGGTAGAAATAGTTTTTGAAAGCTTTTTCAAGTTGTTAAAATAACAAAAAAATTTAAAAAAATTTATTTTAAATGAGTTGAGATAGAAAACAAAGCAATAGTACACAATGAGGCTTGTTTTATGTTTTACGTTTCTAGTTTTTTTTTCATAATTTTATAAATATTTTGTTTGTTATTTTTTGTTTAATTTGAATTAATTTATTATTATTTTTCTCCTCTAAGAAAAGCCAATTAAATAAAACACACACACACACAAAACAAACAAGAATCTCTTCTCATATCCATTAATATTTATGTTTCAATTTTTCTGTGTATAAATTATTTCTTTAGGTAAATAATATATAAATAATTTTTGTTTTTAAAATGCATTTGTAAATAATTTAGTTGTTAGAACAAAAATAGTATTAAACAACTATAATTTAAATAAATTGTTTCTATACAAAAAAAAAAATAATTAAATTTATCTACTAGTTTCTTAGATATAAAATAGAAGAATAAACTGTAAAACTTATTTTTTAGCTATATAATGAATTAAATCATAATACATTTTTAATTTATTTTAATTTTATTGCTTTAAGTGTCATAGAGAAAGTTAATAAATTCAATAAAATTATGAGCTTATACAAACAAGCTTATTTCTTGAATATGAATTCAGCTTTTTTCTTCAAGATGACAACCTTTACCTACCTGTACAAATTTCTTTTAATGTAATTTTGAATAAATAGGTGTTTAAGGATAAATTGTCGATGAATAAGAGGTAAAAAGATCTAGATCCTGTAGTTTTTAAAATAATTTGGCGTCTTTTTTATGATTTTTTCTACAATCTAATCTAACCACATATTTCCTGTTATTTTTTTTTTCAAACCATCCTTTTCTGTAAGCCTGCACCTGTAAGCTTCTATGAAATGTGGTTCTCGAAAATCGAGACTCGAATTATGGGACTCAGCAAAAAAAAAATTTTAAATTCGATACTCGAAAATTTAAAATTCGAGACTCGAAAATTTGAAATTCGAGACTCGAAAATTTAAAATTCGAGGCTCGAAAATTTAAAATTCGAGACTCGAAAATTTAAAATTCGAGACTCGAAAATTTAAAATTCGAGACTCGAAAATTTAAAACTCGAAAAATTAAAATTCGAGACTCGAAAATTTAAATTCGAGACTCGAAAATTTTAAATTCGAGACTCGAAAATTTAAAATTCGAGACTCGAAAATTTAAAATTCGAGACTCGAAAATTTAAAATTCGAGACTCGAAAATTTAAAATTCGAGACTCGAAAATTTAAAATTCGAGACTCGAAAATTTAAAATTCGAGACTCGAAAATTTAAAATTCGAGACTCGAAAATTTAAAATTCGAGACTCGACAAATTAAAATTCGAGACTCGAAAATTTAAACTTCGAGGCTCGAAAACTCGAAAAATTATTTCGAGTCTCGAATTTTAAATTTTCGAGTCTCGAATTTCAAATATTCGAGTCTCGAATTTTAAATTTTCGAGTCTCGAATTTTAAATTTTCGAGTCTCGAATTTCAAATATTCGAGTCTCGAATTTTAAATTTTCGAGTCTCGAATTTACGAGTCTCGATTTTTCGAGTCTCGAAAATTTAAAATTCGAGACTCGAAAATTTAAAATTCGAGACTCGAAAAATTAAATTTCGAGTCTCGAATTTTAAATTTTCGAGTCTCGAATTTTAAATTTTCGAGACTCGAAAAATCGAGACTCGAAAATTTAAAATTTAAAATTCGAGACTCGAAAAAACTCGAGACACGAAAATTATAAATTCGAGACTCGAAAATTAAAAATTCGAGACTCAAAAATTTAAAATTCGAGACTCGAATTTTCGGGCCTCGAATTTACGAGTCTGAAATTTTAGAGTCCCGAATTTCGAGTTTCGATTTTTTCGAGTCTCTACCATCCGAGTTTCGATTTTTCGAAATTGGAAATTCATAGACGTTTCCGCCAATTCAAAAATGTATCGATTCAAAACAACTTTTAGCTTGTTCGTATGTTTGTATACATATGTACATACATACATATATTTTTTTCGTGCTATATTTTCGTTTTTTTATAATATACTTTAATTAATATAATAGTTAAAATTTATATTTGTTTAGAGAAATATTAAATTTTTCGTATACATAATAATAAAACTAAGTCTATTTTCTGAATTATAACTTTATTTGTTTTTTTCTCTCACTGGCTTTTTAATTTATGTACAAGAAATATAATATCCAGAACTTCGAACTACATACCTATAAACTTAAAATTATTATTACATTCTATGCATTTTTTTAAATTAAAAATTAAAATAATTAAATTATTTTTGTTTTTATATTTGTGTGCTAATTATTTTTACATTTAAAGTATAATTTAAAAACAAATTAAAATCAGTTTACAATGAGTTTTTTTTGTTGCCAGCAATGCCCAATTGTCTATAGCAATTGCGATACCAGATCAAATTTGAAGCCATGAATCACGTTTTGGTTGTCCAAGAAGTCCACCCACGCTGAAAGAAAATTATTATGTTATTCAATTATTTATATTTAAAAATATTTTTAAATGTTTTGCTGTTTGAACTTATAAGAAGCAAAGAATTGCTAAAATTTATAACAAAATCGGTCAAGCAATTAAAAAAACATATGTTATCCCAGAAATAAGCCAATTTGAAGCAAATCGCTCGACCCGCTAAGGTTCTAGATCAAATGGACACACGGACGAATAGACGAACGAATGCACGAACGCACAGATCGGTTTTCGGCGCTGAATTGGAAATTAATAGACCTTTTCGCCATGTAAAAATTTAAGCACATCTTGCTTGAAAAATAAATTTGTATTGACTTTTTGGAAAAAGAAGTGAACCTTGACATGCGGCTAAGCTTCGGCTTACCTCGTAAGAAAAGTCCCTTTGCTTATTTTGCCCAAAAAAGTTATTTTTTCTGAAATGTTTTCCAAAACCCATCTAAATTACATACATCAAAATAAAGGTAAAAACTCTATTCGTACGTCTAAGCAAAATATACTCCAAAGTTATATTTCGACCCAACTTCAAAAATCAGCTCCAAAAACAAATGTTGATGGCGATATGCACCAGGCCAACAGAAATTATAGAAAGGTTAGGTTACCACAAGCCAAATTCACAAAAAGAAATACACATACCAAAACAAAAATTATTGCACTTAACCTCACTCACAGAAAAACTCAAAAGAAAAAGCGCCAAAAGACATGTCATCACGAGAAGTATAAACAAACAAAAATCGATCTCCTATGTATGTATATTTGTATTCATGTGTAATCGGTGTATTCGATAACACTCTGCAAAAAAAAAGTGAACAAAATTTAGTTTAAAGTGTTTTATTTCCGATTTCCGCAGCTGATTCGAAAGCCAATGGAACACATTTTATACGAAGGCAATTTATTTGCCATTGGTTTCTTGACACCCGATTCCCGATAAGTCGCTTTTCACTCCCAAAATGTCAAAGAGTACAATATTTTAAATATGAAATTCAATGTCCCATAAATTATTTTGCAGAGTGTAAAAAAAACTCTTGTTGTCTGCATTTTATGTTGCATACTTTTAGGCGGAGTTTCATTTTTTTTTGACAGTGTTTCTACTTTTTATGATCGCTTGGTATTTCTGGAAAAATTTTGTTGAAATTTAAACAAAAACGATATTTTTTTTTTACTTATTTTGTGTTTTTGTATTACTTTTTCGGTGATCGATCATAATAAAGAGAAAACGTCAGCGTTCATTTTCCTGAACACGCATATTGTTTTTTCGATTTTGTCTCATAATTTATTTTGCACACTCTTGTTGTCATTTTGTCAACACATTTTTGTGTTGCAGATCTTAAGGCGTAATTTCATTTCTTCTTTTGCTATTGTTTTTATTTTTATACTCAACCAACTCAGACAACCAACACAACTAATTTGTATGAACAACGAAATTGAGTGCAGTTTATGTTTATTTCTACTGTTTATGATCGCCTAGTATTTCAGGAAAAAATTTGTTGAAATTTAAACAAAATGGACATTTTTTTTCGATATGGGGTGGAGGGACATGAAACAAAATACAAGTTTTTTTTTTCTATCTTGCTTTTTGAGTGATAGAAAGGTGTTTTTGTTTTATTTTGGACTTGGAAGTTAACAAGTAAAGTAAAGTGAGAGACATTCACATACTAAAGTATACATAGTGTGCGTGATAGATTGATTATATATGCGACATGCGTTAAAATGTGAAGGTTAGATTCCACTCCAAATTCATTGATGCGGGAGTTTCAATAATATTCCCGTAAGCAGCATGAAAGACTTTTAATGTGTGAGTGAGAAATGTATGGATTTTAACAAGGGCGTCTGAGAGGGAAAGGAAGATTTAACTTAAAGGATCTTTTCTTCATTGATCGTTTTGATTTAGCTTGGCGAGAATTTTCTATTCGTAAAAAAAACCTTATACATATTCGTATATTTGTATATATATATTTTTTCGTGCTATATTTTCATTTTTTTTATAATATAGTTTAATTAATATAATAATTAAAATTTATATTTGTTTAGAGTTAAATATTAAATTTTCCTTATAATAATATAACTAAGCCTATTTTCTGAATTATAACTCTTTTTTTTTGTTTAGATTTGATTATATTTTGTCTAAACTTTTAAATATTTTTTGTTTGTTTTTCTTTTAATAATTTGTTTTATTTATTTTCTCTCACTGGCTTTTTAATTTACAAGAAATATAATATCCAGAGCTTCGAACTACATATAAACTTAAAATTATTATTATATACTGTGCATTTTTTAAATTAAAAATAAAAATAATTAAATTATTTTTGTTTTTATATTTGTGTGCTAATTATTTTAACATTTAAATTATAATAAAAAAAAATAAAATCAGTTTTATTTAAATGTATACTAGGAATTTTTGTTTTTGTTTTACTACGTAAAATTATCTTCAACATAAATGTTTTTTTTTTTTTGTACAAATATTTAATTTTGTTTTTATTTATATAAAGTTATATATAGTCTTCTCAATTATATTATTCGTGCGTTTTAAAAAAGATTTAGCATTTTTATTTAGTTTTTTTTTTTTTTTTGAAATGCTTGGTGAGTATGTATGATAACTTTTTTTTAAATTTTAAATAAAAACATAGTTCAAATTTTGTTTGTTTTTGTAATAAATTAATTTTTCATAAGAATCCCATATCAAGGGCAGTGTACAGCGCTCTAATGTCACTATGACTTGATATCCGCCAAAATGGAAAATTCATTGCTTTAGCTGCAGCCTCTTCTTCGGCGCCATCGCCAATCACAACATAGGTACTTTTACGACCAAATCTCGTCACTATCCTTTCATAGCAGGTTTCTTGACCTAAAATTAAATTAACAAAAAAAAAAACAAAGCTTAATTAGTTTGTGTTAAAAAAAAATGTTTTCTACTACTTACCAATTTTATGTGCGCTATAAATATTCTCAATTGAAAATATTTGCCCTAATCCAAAGAGCAGGACCTTGGCGAGAGCAGGTGCTAATTGTGTTGATGTCACCAGAACATTTACACAATTTTCCCGTTGGGAAATCATATTAAGGCATTTTGTTGCCAACGATGCCCAATTGTCTGTTGCAATTTCGATATCAGATCGAATTTGAAGCCATGTATCACGTTTTGGTTGGCCAAGAAGTCCGCCCACACTGAAAGAAAATTTATATATTGTTTAATTATTTATTTTGTTCTTTAAATTTTTTATTTTAAATTTTTTTTTAGTGCAAAGTTGTTTGAACTTTAAAGAATAGTACGCAGCTGAAGCGAAATGAAAATTTCCATAAAAAAGTGACACAAAAAATCATAAACGAAAAATTTCGTTCTGATCTACTTTTTGCAGTACGCTGTTCATTGAGCGAAATCGATAATTATAGCAAAATATTTGGAGAAGTCTCCGCTCCTTTTTGGCACTAAATTATTTGCACGAACCATTAATTGTGTGCGAAAAAGTGAGACCACAAAAAAATTTCTTTACGCATCATTTGATAAAACTCTCCATTTATTTTTGTCCGTAGTATATTCGTTTACGTTTTCGCTAGTAATTTGGAGACCTAAGAACATTTTCGTTTCGCTTCAGCTGCGTATTATGCTTAAAGTAGCATCGACTTTCTAAATTTTAACAAAATCGGTCAAGCAATTAAAGAAATATACGTGAATACACCAAAAATAAGGAATTTTCTTTAAAAAAACGTCGAAACAATATTTCCGTATGTGAATTTTTTGGAGATAAACTGAAAAGCAGTCATTACAGGTACGAAATTTTATCAAAATTGTTAAAGACGTTTTGGAGAAAATTAAGAAAACCCTTAATTGTTGTATGGCAGCCACCAATTCTTTTTTTTTCCTTTTTTTCCTTTAGGGAATCATGTTAAAATGATTTGTAACAAATTTGAAGCAAATAGCTCGACCCGTTAAGATGCTAGATCAAATAGTAGTGGACACACGGACGCATGAACGCACGAACACATGAACGTACGAACGCACGGACGCACAAATCGACGCAGGTTATAAAAACCCATTTTTATATCGTAATCTTAATTTTGTTTAAAATCTCGAACTCTTTTTGCCTTTAGAGCAAGTAAAAAATTAAAAAAGTAAAAATTACTCAGTATAGCTACTCACTTTTCATTTTAAACGCAAACCAAATGCAACTAAATCAAACTATACTCAGTTGGAATTTATTTTTTGTTTAATTGTTTTTGTTTTGCAAATATAGAAAATAATTATTTTAAGAATATTTATCTAAAATATACTCACTTTCCCCGATAGGTATTGTAGATCTCCTTAATTTTTCTATAGCGAAAGGCCAGCTTTCGCATCCAATCCACACCGCCACGCACTCCCGTCGGCAGGCACAGATTTGGTGGTGCACCCGCTGGGGCACCCGTATGAAATCCATCCGTCGCAAAATTATAATTACTTAAATCCTGCCCATTGTCATCTGAGGACACATCATCGATATGCACTTGATCACATTCTTCGATTTCGTTAAAGAAAAAATGCGAATCGGCCATGTTGAAGACCATTTCTTCCATTCGGAAAGCAATGGTCATCAGTGTGTTATGATCTTTGGAATACCGATTGGCATAGGAACCCGATAGCAATGTGTGGAAGATAATTATCGTCTCATCGAGATCCCAAATGAAGACTCGTTCCGGTGGTTTCACAGTATCGGCATTGGGTGTTTCGGAAGTGGTACTTCGTGTGGGAGATGGTTGCGCGTGCCTTCGACCACGCGCCCGACCAGTTCCACTCTTTCCAGTTGGCGGGGTTGTTTTGGGCATGGTGGCGTTCGGTGATATGGGAAGGGGAGAGTGTGGTGAATGGGCGTGTGTCAGAATTGGCGTTGACGAGTGCCCATCCGAGGGACTCTCCGAGAGGTTAGAGGCCGCCACATGGAATCCATGACTGGCACTGGATCCGGGCGAACTCACCGCATACGGGGAGTAATTCGCCGCTGCGGCATGATTGTAGTAATTGCTGTATTGATCGTTGTAGTAGCCGGTGTAGTCTTGCTGGGTGGCTGTCCCAAACTGGGGGAAATTATTATAGCCATAGGTGGGATAGAGCTGAGAAGCGGTATTATTGTTCGCTGCAGCAGCCGCATAGGTGGAGGTGAGGTAGGCATTTGGAGAAGCGATCTTCGCTGCTCTAGTTGTGTACGGCGAACCGTAGGTGGGATAGAATGGTGGGGTGTATTGCTGCATGCTGTTATAGTAATTATAATACTCTTGCTTTGTCTCGTAGGTACTTGCTGCAGTCGACGAATTCCCGGACTGCACACCTGCTGAACTTGAACTTCCGTCAAGGCGAAAATCAGCAGAGCTTGGATTCGAACAAAACAACGAAGCTGTACTCTCCGAGAGGTGACTACTACCCGTTGGTGGCAAGAGGCCACCTGGACCAACTGCGTCCAAACCGGGACTTCGATTCTCCGATTTCACGGTTGCACTAATGTTCGATTCGGCGGCAGCGGCTGCTAGCCAATGGGACATGCCCAGGTCAGAGTGTGCTCCAAGTCGACCACCCTGTCCTGTCGTCGTCAAAGATGATGCCGCCGCCGATGAGAGATTTAAGCTTGTTGTGTGCAACGACAAACTCGATGATGTAGCATCACCCGAATTCGATGACAGGTGCAGACCACTACTTCCACTGCTGCCACCAGCGCCACCGCCGTTCGTGCCTAATGGTGAACCTGAGCTATTCGATACATGAGAAGTTGGTATGTGGTGAGATGTCGCGTGTTGCCCAAGATTGTGCGCTACAACTGATGAAGCTAACAGCTGCTGTTGTTGCTGCTGTTGCTGCTGTTGTTGATGATGATGCGAATGTGAATGTTGATGCGATGAAGGGGGTAAAATTGTTGAGGAAATTGGAGTTGATTGTGCAAAGGTGGGCAGTGAGACAGCGGTTGTCGATAGCGCCAATGTGGATGTTGGATGATGTATTAGGCTTGATGAGGAACCGCTGCAATTATTATTGTTGTTATTCAATGTTGATGATTGCAGACTATGAGGCAGCGTTAGAGGACTACACTGGCCAGTGCTAAGCGACGATGGTTGGCCACTGCATTGTCTGTAAAAAAAAATAAAAGAAGAATATTTTATTAATTTAGATGTACCTACTTTATATTATTTTTTTTTTATTTTTAGCTTAAGATTAAGGTATAATTCCGATTTTATCAGAAAATTGGATAAGATTGAACTTTTTAAATTATAAAAGGCTCCATTTTTAGGCAATATAACGATTTTTCGAATATTTGTCATCGATGATGTCTTAGAAAATTTAACTAAATTAAATGAAATAAATTTTTAAATATTACTGATTATTTTGAGAGTGCTATAGACTCTATTATAACACTATTCTTAAATTTTGTCCTTGATGATCTCATACAAAACTTATCTAATTTAAATAAAACAATATATAAAATATTCCTAATCATTATGAGAGTGCTATAGGGTACAAAAAAACAATATAACAATAAGCAATAAAAGTTCAAGCCTTATTACACAATTTGTAGATTAAAAAATCTCCAGAAAAACATGCATAAAGCTCGTTTATCATTTTAATGCACCTTACAAAAAATCTTCAAATTTTAAATCTCATTAATTAAGTTATCCCGCAGTTATAACTCATTGAAAATGTTTAAATATGTCTAATTCCTCAATTAACACTTTTTGATGACACATCACAAATCGTCAAAACATCATGACACATCCAAATCTCTGTGTACCATACCTATATAAAAAACCATAAGACATCAACATTAATATTGTCAAATAAATGTCTTTTTCTTGATGTCCCCTTTGTATCTACAATAAAATTAAGGTGCACAGCTGCACACATATGCAGACATAGTATATGAGAATTTGAAGGATCTTCAACAAAAAAATTTCTTTTTTTGTTGTATTTATGTGCCAAAGAAATTAAATTAATTAACTTGACATCTAAGCAGATACAATCGGTAATGTGTTTCGTTCTTTTCTTTTTTTTTTTGTTTCTTATGCTTGACCAACACGGCACGTACACACTCAGAGCTCTCTTCAGACAGACATTCATTCATCCAGAACAAACAACAAGAGAGAAGACCGAAAATAAAAAAAAAAAAAATAAAAAACAAAAAATTTAACGAGCATAAAATATTTTTGTCAAAAAAGGTCAAGTCGTTAAAAATAAGTAAAAACAAAAGAAAAAATAACGAATCCGAATAAAATTCTTGAAATTTTCAAGAGCAATGTATATTTTTACGGTCCAATGGAAAATTTGGTATTTTTAAAAACCATACATAAGTCATAAAGGACACATAATTAGCAGAAAATAAAATCAAATCAAAGTCAAGTGCATTCGATCAAAAAAAAAACAGAAGAAAAAAGACAGAAAATCATAAAACACAAATTTAAAAAAAAAAACAAAAACTGTGGCCCATGTGTTCAGCAAATGTTTCAACAGGCATACGTTTTTCTTATTCCCTAAAAAAAAAAAAATCAATCTAGTTTTTAAGTGTGCCATTTGAAATTTGTTTCTCTTATTTTGTTTTTCTTCCTTTTTTCTTAAACTCTAATCCTATTTCGGCGAGGGAGAAGAAGATCTGTATGCCTTTTGCCGCCGCTCGCCCGTTACTTTCAAATAATGTTCATAACTGTCACATAAAATAAAGAATAGGGACTTTGCAAAAACAAATACACCAACTTCCTTTGAGATTTGGGTTTGACATACTTCTCGGGAAATTTGACTGTGAATTCCTTAAAAAAAATTAAAAGATGATTATAAAATGATTTTCGAAAAGGGTGACACATGCAGAATTTTTTTAAAATACAAGAAATTAATTCTTCATTTAAACAATACAAATTTCTTCTGATTATCTTCACTACTACGGTTTTCTAAATGTTTGTCCTGGATGTTCTGATACGAAACTTAACTGATTTCGATGAAATAAATTTTGAAATATTGCTTATTTTTACGGGAGGGCTATAGGCTCTATTATAATACTTTACCGAGTGTTTGTCCTGGATAATCTCAAACAAAACTTAACTGATTTAAATTAAATAATACTTAAAATAGTGCTGATCATTACAAGAATGCTATAGGCTCTAATAAATATATCTAACAATTTTCCGAATGTTTGTTCCTGGATAATCTCAAACAAAACTTATCTGATTTAAACGAAATAAATTTTTAAATATTGGTTATTGTTATAAGAGTGCCGAAGGCATATTTGAATTCAATGATTTTGTTTGTTCATCTCGAAAATTATCAATTTTTTTTCGTTTGAAAAGTATGAATAAAAAATTCTTTACAAAAATGTTTATAACACTTTTAAGAGTAAGAGTATGATCAATTTTAAGAAAAACGTACTTAAAGATTTCCAATATCATATAGTTGTTTACTTGATGCACAGTGTTATCGCACATTCATATCTAAGAGCAAGTTCTTGCGACTCAATTATGGGCATTTTATTTTTTTTATTTTAAGTGTAAAATAACTGTCATTAATTTAACAAAAATCAGTTAATTGAAATGTATAATTATTCAATTCAAAAAAATTACATAATAATCTCATTAAATAAATTGCTTTTGAGAAAAAAATACATAATTTATTATTCTCATTATAAAAATGACGCCTGCTCGTTCAAAATCAATGAAAATCTTCAAAAATTTAAATAAAAAATAAAATCTTTTTTTTTTATACAATCGCATTTAATCGATTTGCATCACATTGAAATAAAAAAAAAAAACAATAAAAATCTCAATATAATTTGAGGAGTTCTTCTGAATTTTATTGTTTCATTATTTACTGTGATCGTTAAATTTTTTGTTGATATTTTGCTTGAGATGATGGCCGTGGTGAGGCACAGACCAAAATATACGAACCAAATGGGAACATTTTGCTTTTTTATACAAAGCTGAGCAACAAGTTACAAAACTATATATACGTATATCGCAGATAGATAAGATGTTCTTTTGGACATAAAATGTTTTATATCTTAATTATTGTTATCTTAATCTTGAAAAAAAAAACAAAAAACATAAGCTATACAGATAAAAAGTAACTTAAAGGGCTAACATTTTAATTTTAGAGTAAGAAATAAAATATTTACATTTGTTTGTATATAATCTTTAGTTTCTTCTAAGCAATCAATCTCTGGCAAAGTCATAAATAAATTATGTCATGTCATTTGAAAATGTTCTTTTCCAGTCTTCCAGAAAATTTATCATCATCATTTTAAATCATCACTGAGATAATGAATTATGTCTTAATTAAAAAGATTCATTTAATCAGTTAAATTAATTGATTGAAATTCAATGTTTCTCAACATTTTGTCTTCATAAACATTATTGAAGGCTTTTCAATCTGAGTCCTTAAGGTCATACATATGTAAATGATTGTCATATCATCAGTAGGTAGATAGTCACTATATAGATAATTCAACTTCATTCAATTTGATAGCATTTTTAATTACATCTGTCAAAATCATGGTTGCCATAGTGAAATATTGAAATGTTTTTAATAACATTTATGTCGAATTCGTTGGAAAGAAATAAACACATTTCTGTGGTGTGATATTTCTTTAGCTATAAAATAGCAAATGTGGATGTCTCCCTACACAAACTGAAATGCTGGATTGCGGCTGAATCAGAACTGGAGCAGCAAAGTCATCATGAGTTCTGAAAGATAAAATGAGTATACAAAGTCATGAGTTTCTAAACGCATCCCAAACATCAGCGATGCACAATGCACTTTAATGCTGCCTTTCATTGTGTTCGACCTTTAAGCATTCTATAATTTATGCTTGCATGCTTTAATTTGACAGTTTGACGTTTATGCTGAAAGTGAAAAAAATATATGCAGAGTCTCGAACGAATTAAGTTTTTGTTTTCTATAAAATCACATAAAATCAATTTAACAAACAAAAATTATCATCATAACGCTCTTTCATTTAGGTTGCATAAAATGCGTTCTGAAATGTCAAACTGCAAAATGTAGGTACATATATGCCAAGCATCCCGGGATGCGTTTCAGATATGCATTAATATTATAATCCTACCCCAAAACTTTTTGTTTGACGTTTTGGAACTCAGCCTGATGTGAACTCTTATTTATTACAAATCATCTGCGATGATTCCACACCTGGTTTTATTGAAGTTTATTGATTTATCCATAATTATACACAATTAAATTTTACAAAAAAATTTTAATTGAAGCTTTAAAGTTTTTTTTTTTTTATAAAGGTGACATCAAATATAGTATTTTCTAGTTAATAAAGTGCTTATTTAAAAAAAAAATAAATTCAAACAGTTTTGTCTAAATTTTAAGCTTCAAATTCGGGCAATATATTTCTAATTTAAAAAACACATAAACTTTAAAAATTATACCTACATGACTTGATCGCATGAACTTATGGTAAACAACCTTAATGAAAAAAATGTTACAAATAAAATGTTTTTTTTTTTTGTTTAATTTATGTTTTTTAAATGCAATTTTCTTAAAATTATTCAGAAGCCCTCGATCGCAAAATTAATTCCGCTTTATCGAATGTTTGCTTTTTTTTATTTCGACACCTTTCTTTTTTAATTTCAAGCTCTTGAAGGTATTTTTATGTTTCCAATAATTTAGGTAGAGGGTTTTTTATTACAAGCTTAACGAAATATTCAACTCTTATAGAAATATTAAAGAAAACTGAGAATTTTTTCTTCCAAACTCGATCACGCATTTAAAAAATGTTCATATAAAAAAATTTAAATCAAATGAAAGTAAACAACGTACAAACACGAACGGGCCCATTAACAGTTTTCAACCGTTTTGACTTCCAACATCACTAATTTCACTTGTTGATTCCAAATTCCACAAAAACCCATATGACATTTCAAAAAAAAAGATAAAATAAGAGAAAACTCAAAACAACATCTTGTGGCAAAATATCTGCACATTCAGTCCCTTTGCCAAAAATAGACATCCATCCGTATAAGCTAAGCATGTGCCTCACCAAATATGTGTCTGTCACACGTCTACTGCATTGGCACAGTAAACGGGACACTCATATTTTTTTTTGCTTTTTTCAGTACACATCTTGAAAATTAAAAAAAAAAACAAAAGGGCATATTTAGAAGAAATACAAAAAAAACACATGTCTTCACTCCAAGTATCTAGATACTTTCATAATATGCAGATGTATAAAATGAATATTAAATGAATGATGCTCTTAACGCCCAGCTAAAGTAGGTATCTACGAACCAAAAAAAAAATCTTTTTCTTCTTCATCCGACTTAACACATTTCAAGAGAGGTTAATCTGCTAAGCTAAAGATTATGTCCTAAGTTGGCCCTCAGAAAAGGGAGAGTTTAACATTTTGTTGTTTTTTTTTTTTACTCTCAAATAAATCAAAAGAACGGATTTAGGTACGAGACACTTGCTTTGTCACATTTTCTTAGAAAAAATAAATCCCCCGACACTTTCGACCTCCGACAAGGACATGTTGTCTATGCCTCCTATGATGTAAATGCATCCACATTCAATCCGAACATCACCCCCGATAATTTCTATGGATTATAGGGTGACCGCGCCATGAGAACAAATTAACTCCAATAAAAAAAAAAAATCTTAGATCGTATAAAAAAGCAACAACAAACAAAATCACTAAAAAACGAATCTTTAATTGTCCGTTGATTTATCTTCATGCGTTCGGCTTGGTGTTTCTGGTAAAAAAAAGATATCGATAGACACGGGACAGAGTGTGTACATATGTGCGGTTAAATTATTATGTGAGATCATGTGTGTGAATGGACTGCGGGATTTAATTTTGGTGTCAAATCAAAACTATGTAAATATTGTCGTATATATGATCGAGAATCAACACAGAGAAATTCGAATTTCATGTATAGATATGTAGAGATATTTTATGAAGTATGACCAGACCATGTGAAGTTTTGTAGATATCTTTTTTTGTTTGGATTTTTTTGATTTATTTCCATCCAAAGGCGCTATATGCGTCATTTTCAGTTGGTGGTTAGATAATATTATGGTGAATGATGGTGTTGTTGTTGTTTGTTTTGTTGGGGGGTTTCCCATCAAACATCATAAGACATTTGGCTTAATATTTCCCTCATTCATATAAAAACGCACAGCAATGGGACACTCAATTAAAAGTCATAAAATTATTAAGTTACAAAAAAAAAAAAACATTCATATAAGCAGATAGTTTTTTTTTTTATTTTAATAATTTTTCATTTATTTGAATGGATAATTAAGTGATTTGTTTGGAATTCGTAAAAAAATATCATCTATATGATGGGTGGGAGGTTTTTTTTATTTTATTTTTTTTTTTTGTAAAATATTGAAAAGGAGTTGAATGGAAAAGAGTAAAAAGGTGAAGAGAAGAATTTTGTGTTGGGATGAGGCTGTTCGATAGGTAACAATATTTTTTTTTTGGTTAAATTATGATGTCAATTTAGAAGATTGTTTTTTTTTTTTTTCTTTCTTTTTTTTGGGTTTAGAAAGATGATAGCCTCATTCAGGAGGTGACTATGATAAATATTTGATGTGATTTATTTTTTTTCTTTTACAAGATTCTGTTAAAAAAAAGGGGAGACACATGGCACGAGTGGTGTTCGCTTCATTGGTGAAGTTTGTGGCGATATTTATTGAAAATATATTTTTTTGATTGAATTTAACAATGATTTTGGAAAAGTATAGGTAATGATTTCATGTTGAAATTTTTGAACCAAGGACGTCACGAGGTGTTTTTTTATCATTTAAGCAATGCAATAATATTTTTTGTCATATCACTATTTTTCAATATTTTTAAAAACAGTATTTCAGTAAAATAGCCTTTAATTCGCGCACTCAAGAATGTGAATCAGTTTTTCCTTAAGCCTTACTTCATATACGTACTGTCAAGAGTAAATATAGATTCTTTATATTTAGCCCTACCACGCGAATGGTGAATTTTTTTTACCATGCTAGACCATAAATATGATGAATTTAAAGTTCAAGTTTTTGATAAAAAATTGAGTAAAATAAAAAAAAAAAATGTAATAGATTTTGCTAAAAGTAGGTGTATTGCCAACCCAAGAATAAGACTAAATTTTTTAGAAATGATAAATTTTATATTTTATTATTTGGTCGAATTTTGACCAATGGGGAGATTTTGTTAAAAGTAGTTGTGTATCCAACCGAAGAAGCAGACTAAAATTTTTAGAGATGATAAATTTTATAAATTTGAAATTTTGAAATAAATATTTTTTTAAATTTAATTTGGTCGAATTTAGACCAATGGGAAGATTTTGATAAAAGTAGTTGTGTACCCAACCGAAGTAGAAGACTAGAATTTTTAGAGATGATGAATTTTATAAATTTGAAACTTTATAATTAATATTTTTTTTATTCTATTTGGTCAAATTTAGACCATTGGGGAGCTTTGCTAAAAGTAGGTGTGTTGTTTACCCAACTCAAGAAGAAAACTAAAATTTTTAAAGATGATGAATTTTATAAATTTGAAATTTTGAAGTATAATATTAATATTTTTTTTATTCTATTTGGTCGAATTTAGACCATTGGGCGAATAGTAGTGAAATTAAATTTAGTCGAACGTTCTTAACAAATTAATCGAGTAAATATGTATACAGAAAATACGGAAACATTTAATTGATAATATGTATTTCGAAATAATTGGTCGAAAAACTGTTAGAAACTGGGATTGAAAAAAATTCAAAAATCAATAAAGCTTGTTTGTTGAAGTTTTTCTTTTCTGCTACAGGAGGAGCAAAATGTCATTATTTCTGTAATTTTATACCATTTTGTCTGTATTATGAAAAACAATAATTGGTATAAAGTTATAGAACTTATGATATTTTGTCAATTCTGTGAATGAGGCATAAGTCATTTAATAGTTATACAATTAGAATTTTTTTCGGATTTAATTTGATCGGATTAAGACCACTGGTCGAATGATAGTTTAATTAAATTTTGTTCAACAGGTCATTCGTAACAAGTTTATCGAGTTATTATTTAAATTTACCAGTTAAATAAGAATTGTAACTTTGTGGCATAGGTGCCTGATTAGTCGAACATTTGTAAGAAAATTGAATAGAAAAAATTCAACCACCAAGTTTTACATATGTCTAATTTAAACGAATGGTAAAATGTCTTTATTTCTGTCATTTTATACCAATACTTTAAAATAATGCTGTTTTATTAAAAACTATTGATGTAAAATGACGTTTTTATACCAATTATTTATCATAATCCTGTTTTGTTAAAAAGAATTTTTATAAAATGACATTTTATACCAATTGTTTTAATCATTATCCTTTTTTATTGGTATAAAATGATATAAGACACTTTGGCATTATAATAAATGACCCGTTACCGATACTCCTATTGTTGAGGAGATATTTTCGTCCAAAGAGATTTTTTAACAATATTAAGGTAATTGGTCGAAGATAGTTAACTAATACCAATTAATTAATAGCAATATTTCGACATTAAAATCAACTCTTAAACTTGATTGTTTATGAAATAAAATACAAACAAAAATAAATTTTAAATCACTTCACACAAAAAGTCTACCGCTGTCAAATAATGTCATGTTTTTTTTTATAAGAATGTTCTAATCTGTAATTGTCTCGTGCCATAACTTAAATTGATCAAGTTTAATATTTTTTTTTAATCAAAAATAAATCTAATTAAACAAGAATTTAGAAGTTCAATATTTCAGAAGCTTATTATTATGAATATATAAATATCTTATTTCTGTATAATTAGACACATACCTGCTTCTGTCATTAGAATCCGAATGTTCTGTCTTGGGACGTTTAACCTGCAAATAAAAGAAAAAAATAAAATAAAATAACAACTACCTATGATTGTTTTCTTAATTAAGTTTCATATGATTACTATCAAAATCACGCTCCAAAAACATGACAAACAATTGGTGTGAAGGAAAAATTCAGATATAAAGTGTTACCTTCGATTTTTTTTTACATTTTAAAAAATCAGCACAAATTTAATGTTAATTTAATAAAAAAAAGTAATAAATCACATAACCATCATCAGACAATCAAATTTGTGTAGGTATACCAATGGAGCATGTAAAAAAACCTTTAAAACCGAGGGACGTTTCGGTATATTTATGTCTATCATCAGAATTTTGGAATCATATTTCAATAAGCAACACCTAAATGACTGGCAGACAAACATCAAACTATAATATGAATGATTTTATTTTTGTATTGTTTTTTTTTTTCTTTTTTTAAATAATGCAAGAGCCATAATAAAAAAAATGTGCTTATTAATCAGGAAGAGAGGGCGTCTTGCACA
The DNA here is from genome assembly GCA_951394125.1 of Epistrophe eligans. Taxonomy (NCBI): domain Eukaryota; kingdom Metazoa; phylum Arthropoda; class Insecta; order Diptera; family Syrphidae; genus Epistrophe; species Epistrophe eligans. Next base: position 109,911,552 of record OX596028.1, read on the forward strand.
TTATTTAATTAAAAAGCCATACCTCAGTCGAATGAAAAGGCGTGTGAAAAATTCATTTTTAATGAGTTGCAATTTTATTGATTCGACGATGATATTGGAGTCGAGTTGCTCACTGATGCATAACAAAATAATAAAACCTTTTTTTTTTTGGTTAGTTTATTATTTATTTAAGTGTTTTTTTTTGTCGATGAACAAAAATTCAAACCCACAGAAATGATTTCCCATATAAATGTAAATAAAATGTTGTTAATTTTTTTGTTTACATACAAAATTCAATAAAAGCGCATTCAAAATGTAAACATTTTAGATTTTTTTTTAAGTTCAACACTCGTGTGTGGCTTTTTATTTAATTATTTAATATACGATTTGATTTTATATGGCGCATGTTCACAGGTTATAACGATATTTTATTCGAGTAAAATTATAAGGTAGTAAATTTACATAAAATACATATTTAATAGGCTTCGGGTGCATATAGCATATGCCCATGGATATGGAAGGGTTTTTGGGGATACGAAACAAAGGTAGTTATAGATCACGTTATCGTGTTTTATTTGTTGTTAACAAGTCATAGCCTTTCAGTTTCACATAGAAATGGGTTTCTATAAAACAAGTGTTTATGTTCTGTTCTGTTTACATGGACTTTTGATAGCATAGAGAGCATGTTGTTTGGAATATAAAATTAAATTAACATAAACATGACGCCAACGATTAATAATTTATTGTTTTTATTTTTCTAAATGTCATCACCCTTTATATTTTTCGATTTTCCACACAAAAATAAAGAGTTAAAAAGAAAAAGTATGATTTTTCAACATGAGTGAGTATAGGTCCTCCCAGGCACGTCCGTCTCGCTCGCCGGCTGTTCTACGACTGACTAGAATATATCAGAATTCTTTAAGGTCTATAACTATATGCCAAATCTTTGTAAACCACTACATCTATATGAACATGTCAGTACAGGTCACAACAGCAGGCATATACATACATATGTACATGCATACATTTTTTTTTTTTTTTTTAAGTTTAGGTCCAATATTTTATGCAATTTTTTTGGGATCTAAAAGCAGCTAGATCCCAAGTTAATAACAAAAATTTGCGTATTGACTAGAAAACTGATGATTGCTGGGACTAAAAGCCGTTAAAAGCTATTTTGCATCAATAATTCAACAAGTGCAATATTAAAATAGTGCTAACTGCTAAGTCTTCTACTTGGCTTAAGATTCTCAGTAGTAGGTATGCAGAATTTGGTATTAAATAAAAAACCTTCGAACATTTTTTGATTTCATTATTTATAAATTTAGTACCAAAATTCAGAAATGTTTTAGAAGATTGACCAAATTTTCTGAATTTTGTTGGAGAGCTTATTTATATATCTGAATATATTTTCTGAAACAACCCCCAAATTTGGAACAGAACTAAAATACAAAATAAAAAGCCACACTTTCCAAACAATTATGACAAAGCTGAATTTTTTGCAGAGAGTTTATTTATATGTATGTATGTCTAAATAGGTTTTCTAAATAATGCCCTAAATTTGCAACAGGTCTAAATTACAAAAAAAAAGGCCAGACTTCGAAAAAATTCTGACAAAGCTGAATTTTTGGCAGGGAACTTATTTGTACCTATGTCTAAATATATTTTCTGAAAAAGGCAACAAATTTGGAACAGATGCTTGTCTTATTTAAAGATGGAGGAAGAAAGGAGCAACATTCAGAAGGGTCTATACCTACTTAAAGCTCCTAACGAGACAGATGGTGTACAATTCATATTATGTGTTTCAATGGATCTATATGGCCGAGTCTTTCTAAATAAAAAAACGGATAACTTATACTTAAGCTTAGCAGGTCTATATAACAAGTTAGAACTTCTAAAAAAATGTGGATAAAGTTTTTAGAACATATTACAAATATATAATCAATTTTAAAACACTTTAAATAAAATTAAGCCTTAAGGAAATAAAAATGAAGGTAGGTATTCAAATTCTTGTCAAAAAAATTGTACAAAAATATAAAATTTTTGATCGCCTCCTAAAATTCGACACATATTTTTGTAGCACGGTATAAAATATTAAAAAAAAAAAAAAACAGACAACATTTTAATTTTTAGACCCTACAAAAAATTGAAAGCCATCAATATGATTTTTTTTTCCAGATTTATGCCAAGAATACCTATAGAAAAAATATAAAGAAAAAAAAATTACTGAAAATTGTTGCCTAAAAAAATGACAATCCCATCTATCAAGTTTCGCCTAATTACCACACAACTAAACTATAAAATTTACAATTCTTCATTCCAATAATTAAAATTATAATAAAAAGGTAAACCAACTCATCGAATATAAAAAAAAGAAAACAAAATAGTGTCAAAGGAAATTTATCACCTCGACCAGAGGTGCATTGATCCTGATCTCCAAAGTCTCGATTAAAAAAGACTTATTATACACCAACTTGAAAAAATCCAATAAATTTCCAATAAACTGATCATTCCATAGATCTCCATGGTAATTATTATTATTATTTTTTTTATAACCAACAACAATCAATAAAAAAAAACAAAAACAAAAACACATCGATAATCTTTGTGTGTAACTTTTGTTAAGACAAAAACAAACAAACGACACAATAAAGTGTCACCCTCTACAAGTGATCAACGGGAACTACCTTTTATAGATACAAAAAAAAGATTGAGCCAGGTTATTTAGGGCTACTCAGGGGTTTGTGAGTTTAAAACATGCGGGGGGATAACCAAACCTTCTATACATTTATAGGTTATATAATATATATGAGAAGATAGAAGAGATCTTCGTGTGTGCGCTTGCGCACATGCAGCAACTAATTTCGATAAGCAGCCACATTTTTCACTCGCTGCTCAGAGCTCTGGCATCTTACCCGTTTTTATTGATCTTATCTTTATCCACTGCAGCATTTTGATATTATATGGCGTATCCAGAAAATTGTCCAGAGGATCGGTTGGGGGAAAAATAATGTTTAAAGACAACAACGACGACGACGATTGACATAGTGTTGTATCGTGACGCTGTCATTTGAAATTGCGCAATAAATTTAAAGTTCTCCTTTTCGATCAGAGATTTTCTTCGAGTTTTTTTTTTTTTAACTTTAAGAGGAATGCGGTAGTTTTATTATGCAAATAAATAAATATAGTTTAGGTAAATAAATTTTAAAAACAAAACAAAATATGAGAAGTAATAGTAATCACTTCTTTTTCTGCCAGAAATCATAGATCAGTTCGTTAACTTCAAAAAACTGCCAATTTCTATCAATTTTAGTTAATTTTTTTTGTGTATAAACTTTGAAGTTTGAACTATAAAATTTTTATGAATTGACAAAAATTGAAATTAAAGCATATGGTGCCTTAAAAATGTTTCAAATTAAGGCCTATCTCACAATTTGAGTGAAAATACAAAAATTGCATACAAAATTTAGGGACGTGACGTTCAAACCCTCCTATTATTACACTTATTTTCCTATTTTAATACTTAAGCTTTGTCTCTAGCATTCGCATAATCCGCAATAAATAAATGTAAAAAAAAAAACATGGCGTATTTAAATATTTCTTTTGGTCAAGATTTCTAGCTCCACAAACTACTAAAAATTACAAAGTTTTCATTTTATCAACTTGCAGAATGAAACATTTTTTTCAATAAGTTTGTCCCGAATTATCTCCTAAATAATTCAATAAACAGCAATGAGATTAATTTTAAAATACTCTTTATATTCCTTGCAATGTTATAGGCATTTATTTATTTCATCAAAAACTCTTTAAGATTTTACTAATTTGGCCCAAAACTAGACTAAAAAATACGACCAACTCAAAATCTTTGTTACAAAATGCAACTTTATCTCCCCAAACTATTTATAAAGAAAAGTCTTCTATAATTTCTTGGAAAAATCATTAACTGACGTATTTCATGTTCTTTTTCACCATTTTCGACATAAAATTAAATTCTTATTTAGGTAAACATTATAACTAAATGATAAATTTATCGTATATCTCATCTCAATCCGTCTCGATTTTTTAACGATGTCGTTAAGTTAAATTTAATGAACGTTATAACCACACCAAACATTTTTCCATTCCATATGGAATCAGAAATAGTGCGCGGGGTCATTTGCTCATTGAGAAATGTAATGAATTAAAAAAAATGCATTCTTATGTTTCTTAACAAAAAAAAAAAAAAAAGTGAATTTGCGGTGCTTTGTTTTATAGGTTTCTGCTTTTCTTAAACGACATAGTTGAGTTGATACCGAATGCGCTACAACTAACCCGCCGCCGCCGCTGAAACCAACTTGGTAAATTACTTAGTTGGCGCACTCTCATGGGCTCTGGCAAGCTAAACATGCACTCACGACCAAAACATTAAGACGTGTGACTAATTTGCATGGCAATTTCAATGGAAATCTATAAAACTTAACGACGGATAACAGTAAACTGGAGTTACTTTGCTTATACGAGTATAATATACATATAGCTGATGCAGTATGTATATAGATATGGTTGGAATATGCACGACTTTTGTAAGCATATATAGGTACGTCCGTCTTATCTACCCCACAGGAGCAATATTTCCATTTAACATGGTAGTTGAGTTTTAAATCTTTTTTAATCTATAGAAACCGTTCGTAAGTATATAATTAATGTGTGTGCGGTAGTTGACCTACGTTTTCTATAAATGAGTCAGTTTTTTATTAAGACTGAGTTTAGTGGGAACATTTTTGTATATAGTTCCGGATAAGTATAAGCTAATGCTAAATCATATTTAGTTTTATTTATTTTGTTTATGTTCAAATTTAATTTTCAAACCACCTTCTTTATTGTTATAGATAAACGATAACTTTAAGGCATACTTTTAAAAACGAAGATAGGCCGACTGGAAGACTTGTATTTAGCTATAAGGGCCGGTTTTTCATTGTCTGAGTTAACTCTGAGTTAAACCAAAGTTATACCTTATATTAGCCGGTCCACTCAGACACGTATGTCTCGCTCGACGGCTGTTCTACGACTGAATAGAATTATATCGGAATTCTTTAAGGTCTATAATTATATATGTCAAATCTTTATGAACAGGTCACTACATCTATATGAACATGTACATGTCATTACATGTACTGACATGTTCACTACTACTAATCCTAATTAATTGAGTTTACTCAGAAATAGTTTTTCAGTGTAGAATTAGCTTTAACTTACAACTGTCAAAAATGTATAGAATCATAGTGTCGCCATCTATATTTCGATAGTTTTCTTTCACTCATCTGTCAAAAATATTAATTTAGTTAATTCAGAATTAAATGTTAACTCGAGATCTTAATTAACTGAAAAAAAAAAATCATCCTGAAACAAATAATAGTAGGAGAATTTAGAGTTTAAAAACATTAACAATTTACAAAAACTATACAATGCATCATTAGAAACAACGAAATTTAAGTAAAGGGGTACTCGTTTCTTCATTTTCTTCGATTTTGACAGATACGCAGAACTGAACTGTTGACGTCTTCTTAAGTAGAACCTGCTTTTGAATTTATAAGCGGATCAAAATTAAGAGTTTGTTTATTCCATTTGCGATTAAAGAAAAATAATATTAGTCTGGGCTAAATCTAGTTTAAAATTGATCGAGTCTGTGATATAGTTAAATGAGTGCAAAATTAATTAGAAACAGATGATTGCTTAGAATCTATATAACGTTATCCCAGTTCTTTTAGAGATATATTTTAGTCATTTGGTATAAACAGAGTGTCTGCGTTGGCTCCTTGACGTTACCTTAAAATTATCATCAATATACTGTCAACATAGAATGACGCCAGTTGGTCAAGTAATGTCACAAATGCATCCCAAATGACTTGTTATTTAGGTGCGAATACGTTTTATATACCCTTTGGTTTTGGTGTCAGCGCGTTGACACGTACCTACAACTTTGACACGCATTTACGACTTGATCACATTCGAACACCTTTGAGTGTGAACGTGGAGATGACAAAAGTAAAAATCAATCATTATTCCCATTGACAATCGGTCTATACTTTGACATTTTAACGCAATGTGACCCTTTTGGGGCTAAAATAGACTGTCAAGCTTTAAATGTCAAAATCTATTGAAGAATTTATAGACATTCTTGTTTATGGATTAAGGAAACTAAAATTTTTTATATTCGATTTATTTTTGCATTTTTAGGGATTTTGGATCATATTTGGATCGAAAAATTTTACATACGTATGTTGCCTTACTGTAAAGATAGAAACTGTCAAATTATATACATATTAAAAGATAGCTACGATGTCAATGAATTGAAAAAACGTCTACCTACAAAAAATCTGAAATTTTTGAGATTTTATTTTTTCCTCCGAACGTCAAAATTTAGTTTGGTGCACCATTTCTGTCAAACTATTTAGCTGTCAAATTCAATTGAAAGATGATTAACGTATAATGTATAATGTATTGATTATCTTCGGAAAAATTTGAATTTTCCTAGATTGAGTACAATGCGAACGCTGGATAGGCTATACGTTGATCTGGCAAAAAATTCTGTTGTGTCAACGTTGGGATTCAATCAATGTGCTGACGAACTATCTGTCCATGTTTCTTAACCACTTTGACAGTTTGATTACACGTTCATATAAAATAATCAACGCATTAAGATTAAACCTAAAATTCGTGCCAACTTAAATGTCAACACAGACTTAAACGCATTGACATTTATTCTGTATTCTGCGTTGTCGATAACATATAACCGTACAAAATTTGACTTTAAAGAATTCACGCGTTGACGTTAACCTGTCTAATCGTAGCGCTTAAATCATTTTTACAGTAATCAAATTTTATATTCTTGAGAATTTTAGCAGAATAAAAATGGGTAACGATATTTTCGTTTTCGTTGATGATAATAAATTCTTTGTCAACGAATATAAAATATTTTTATTGATTCATCGAAAATTCATTATTTATAGTGTTTCATTAAATTAATACCTAATGATTTATTCATTTATGAGTGAATGAATTCCAGTATCATCATTAGCTAAATTTTAATGAAAAATCATTGAATAAATTAACTGTATTACTATTAATTGTAGGTATTAATTTAGAATTTGATTATATTGACGGACGGCATCATCAAAGAAGATGAAAGAAGAAAGGATTATCCTAAAATAATGCGCAATAAGAATAAACATAAATAAATACATAAATTTCAATTTTAAATATCAACTTATTAAGGGGAATGGAGGACCAGATTATTTTAAAAATACAAAAACTCTGCTCTGCAGTTAAAAACAATATTGCTCTTGATAAATTATTAAATTTAAAACCACTAAAACGTAGGTATCCAATGAATGAACTGCGAAGTGAACCAGACTCACCAATTTTGACATTTCGCTTAAATTAGAAATGTCAAAATTGAATCTGACTCCTAACGCAGCTAATTTTCATCGAATTCTGTTAATCGGGTTGATTGTAAAATTTTTAACAAACACAAAACAACAAAACTCACTCACTATACCTTTGGTTCAATCATTTTATCTATTAATCCACATCTTGGTGCAGAATAACTGTATGGCATTAATGTGACCATACCTATATACTCTTTGAGTTAGGTAGTAATTCTTAAAATTGTTCTTTTTTTTGGTATAACAGTATTATTTTTAATCCAAAGAATTTAAATTTAAACAAAAAATCATTTCTGAGTAAAAATTAACGTAAGATTAAATTTTAATTAAACTTACACGAGAGATAAATAATTAAGAAATATAGATAAACACTTTTTTTAAGGGGAAGGGAATAAAATAGATATTTTTTTTTTATTTTTTAGTTGCCTCTTTCATTAAGAAAAAGATACAATTGAGTTAGATATCGCACAAAACACAAATTTAATCAATTTCATATAAATAAACACAAATTATAGATTTTTATTCGAATCGATAATTATCCGTCGGGTTTTGTGTTTTAATTTTTTTTCTTAGGTGTATAGGTAGGTTGAGATATCGATTATAATCCGATGGATTCAAACAAAAACAAACAAAAAAATACTTTCATCCGCACACGGAGCCCGAAAGTATCTTATATCTCTTGCCTCTCGTATCAACCGTTTTGAGGTTCAAAATCGAACTGAGGTTCGCTCAAACGTACGAGAATGGATTGTGTGTGGCTCTTGGAAGAAATATACAATAAGAAGATAGATTGGTGAAGTAGGAAGGAAGGGTGTATTGTTGTTGTTGTTGTTGTTGTTGTGTACCTATTCAGATTGAATTTTTGCTTGCGCACCACAATACAAATAAAAAATTGAACTGGATTTTCACACCGGTGTATGTATTGAAAGTGGGAAAACTTGTTTTATTCATTTCTGCGTCTGTATATGTGGATTGAGGTAAAAGATATTAAGATTCAAGAAACGCCCCTTTATATCTTTTCATAATTTACTCTTTGTGATCAGAGGCAACATCCGCATGCGCGTTTTTTGGTCTAAACTGAAGTCGGTTGATGTATCTCTAAATCCAGTTTCCCGCTCTCTGGGGCTGCCATTTATGTTGTTTTTTTTTTGTGCATTGAAGTATCTCTGTCAGGTAAAAATATTCATATACACAGATACATTTTGAAAGGTGGGTGGGTTGATTTAGAGAGGGGTTTATTTTCAGCTGCCATCATCATAATTATATGGGAGAGAGGGAGATTGTTGTGTGGTTGGTTGTTGGGTGTTTTTTTTTTTTAATTTGATGTGTGTGTTGGTTTGGAATAATGCCATGAAAATTGAGTGATTTTTTGTACACTCAAATAAATAAACTCACTCAAAATTCAAGTGAAAAATAACACAAAATTATAAAAACAACCACAGAAATTGAAAGATGATGCAAAAAAAAAAACAACATGAATCGGAGGTGTTATTATGATTTATTCAAAATTGCATTGGAATTTAAGTTGTTTATAAATATTGAATTACCTACATATCCTACCTCCATCCACCACCATCATGATGATGCAGAAGCAAAAATAATAAAGGTTTCAATTTTCAAAACATTCATCATATTTTGTTTACATTCTGGGGAAAAAATGACTTTAGTGATGTTTTCTTTCTGAGATATTTAAGCTATGTTAGTAGGTAAGTAGGTAAGTAGCTAGGCATATCTAAGTGAAACAATTATTTAGCATGAAATTTTTGTGAGTTGTGATTTTTTGAGAATTTTTTCGGTTAAAATCATTTTATGAGCAGAGCCTTTAAGGCCTATCCTCAAATTTACTCCAAGATACCTATCGAGAATTGAAAGTAAAAACTTTTCGAGATGTCCAACCCTCAACCAGGTAAAGGTTATAAGCTTATAAGATTAACCGTGATATTTAGGGGCATAACCGGGCAAATTGGACGTGGTGGGTTGGCTAATGACTGCAATTCAAAAACTTATTGACTAAAACCAAGACTAGGGCACTGGGGGCAGTACTGAAGACTTTTAACTGACTAAAATCAGTTAAAAAGTACCTATTGCAGGTAATTAGCTTTTAGTCAATTAACCGCTTTTGTTAACGTTTATTAACTGTTTTATCAATAGGTACCGATTGTGACTGCCCGTATTATAATTGATCTTTTCGTAAGTTAAAAGACTTAAAGAAATTAGTCTCTTCATTCAATTAACTACAGTACTGAAAAGTCTTTACAACTCTGCTAGGTATAAAGAAGGTAGGTATTATAATATTTTGAGACTGAAATCATTAAATGTAGGTACCTACCTTCTCATTTTTCCCGGATGGTTAGACTTTACTCTCACTTTCTTCTGTAAATGGCCAACGAAAAATAAATGCCAGACATTTTTTTGAAAATGTGGGAAGTTTAGGAAAGATTACCAGTGAGTCCACTCAATTTTTTCTATAAGTTATAGAAATTTAGACTGAACTCTTAAGTCGCTGTGCTAAAATACAGAAAAAAAACTACAAAAAAGAAGGAACAAATTAAATGACTGAAAGATCATTTTAAGAACCAATTGCATATTTTTAAGAACTTTTATAAAAATTAAAAAATAAATAAATTATAAATTGAACTAACCAATTTTCGGCTACTAATCTGAGGAGGTCTGGAACTTAACTAACGATCAATTTAAATAAAGTAAATAGTGAATTTGAGAGTTATTTGAATTATCTAATCGACTAGTTTTTGGATTTTTTTCTATACATTTTATTTTTCGTATTTTTTTTAGTAGGTATGTAGATATATATACCTTCAAAATACGAAATTTTGAAAATTTTTAGGTAGCATTTTCAAACTATTAAAAAATGTCATCAAAATTATAATTTTTCAAAATAATGTCAGCTTATACAGGTAAAGGTTCAAATTATATTTTATAAAATAATGTTAGTTTAATTTATTTGGGTTTTGCCTGCCTGACAGGTGAGATGAAACTACTGCTATGTTGCGTTTTCACAACACCGGACACCCGCCTAAAGTAGTAGCATTTGAACCTAAAAAAATATTTCCGATCGTTGCATGCGTTTTCAAATCAGAATGATCGGTTTTTTTTACAGAATATTGTGTGTTTATGTTTATAATGTACCTACCAATTTTTTAAAATTATGCATTTTTGTCTATTTTTATGGTCTTATACGAAAAAATTTCTAAGGAGTTCTTAGAAATAAAGGTCGTTTAAAGACCATAAATCAGCACATCAAATTTTGTCACTTAACACCTTCTCATTCTAAACGCTTCAATTCCGTTTCATTCAAGTTTTTTATAAAATTTTTAAAAACAAAATTCTTATTTTCACTTTCGTCAAATGATTTCTTCGATTTTATTTCTTTTCAATAGAAAAAAAAAAACTTGACAAGAGTTTTCTCTGAAACACAAATCTCTACATACCAACGCATAGATAAATATGTATGTATATGTATATGCGTTCATAAATATAAAAATGACAAAGTCAAAGGTTAAGCTATTGTACAGTATTGTGTCTAAATTAAGCTGACCCAAAATGTTCTGGTTCGTTGCAAAAATGGGACACAATTTAATTTTCCTCTCGCTTCAAAATTATATATTTTTTTATAACAAACAAAAAAGACTCGAAATTGTCTTAAAAGAAAAATATTGACAGGGTTAAAAATTAAAGAAAATTGGATTTAAAAAAAAAATATTTTTTCTTTCAATCAATTGTGATAAATTATAAACATTTTATTTTTTCACCCTTTTCTTGATTGGATGGGATATTTGGATATTTTTTTACGATTAAAAAGTTCTATAGAGCAATAGGGCCATCAACTGTAATAAACCAGAAAAGTTTCAATATTATATTGATCTGATTTTATTTTCTTCAATTTCAAATAAAATAAATCAAAATTCATAATTATGACAATGCAAATAAGAAATTGGTCACGTGTATTTCTATAACTTCAGGCACCTACAATTTTCTTTTAAACTATATGGGTAGCCCGCTCCAGCTTCCCATATTTAGGATTTACAAACCTAAAAGTTTTAAAGAAAATTAACACAAGAAAATATTTAAAAAATGTAGGCATATAGGTAGGTACCTACCTATAGGCAATGTTAATAACTTCAAAAGCGAAATTTTATTATATTTTGTATAACTGTTTCCCGCTCTCGGTTCGCTGAGCTAATGTAGCCCACAACCCCTGCCGTTAGTATTTAATTAAAAGACAAAAATCCAAATAAACTAATTGGTCAGCTGTCAGATGACTCTAAAAGAAAAATTCAGAAATCCGAATTTTCAGATGCATAAAATGTCAAGTGTTGAACGCGCGGATTTAATTTTTTTTTTTAATCCAGACGATTTCTTTTTTATCAGCAAGTCATTTATGGCATTAAATCCGAATTTGATGAATGACAGATCCTGGATGCGTTCAGAAATATGTAGGTATATTATAGTTCCAAGACTGGAAACACAAGAAGCATAGATTTTTCGGAATGAAGTGTAATAGGTATATAGCATAATTTTAAATTGCCCTCTATAAAATCATATTGCCTCCTGTGAGGCGTAGGCCCCACGTTGGGAAACACTGATTTAAACAAAGATAAGAAATAAACTGTGCTTTTCAGCTATTGATTTGAGACGAATACAAAATTCCAGCGTCTTCTTCCAAATATAGAAAAATAAAGGATTTTTTTTCTGAGTTGTACTTAGAAACCCTCTTCTTGTTTTTTTATAACCCTTTTGAATATTTTAGAAGACAAAAAAAACAACAAAGTAAACTGATACCGCAAAAAACAAAAATTCCTAATGGATCTTCTTAAAATGTATCTGTACCTACCTATCCATCCATTCGCACTATGGAAACGCCCCAATAAAAATATACAAATTCATCGAAGTGTAACGAACACGCTTTACCCAATTACCTTTTGCAGCACCAACGACGTATAGTGTAATGTACTAAGGTAACGGTACCACACTTTGCGCTAAGTTAACAGATTCCTTTTAATAAAAATAAAACCACCTTAACATAAGGCACGTGTTCATCATGTTATCATAATAATTAAAATAATTACACTCGATTCCATTGTAAGAGTAGGTATACAAGTTAAAGGTGAAACAAACAAGATTACTCACGGTCCATCACATCATAACAACATCACAACATCAAATCTCCGTGACGTGACAGACGTATAGGGGGTGACGCGTTCATTAATCGTAACCCAAAGCCACATTCACTGAGTTCTCTGTGATGACGCTGATGTCGATGTCCGTGTGTGCGTCCTTTTCGGTAGTAATCATGAATTTAATTTGGCGTTATTATCCCCCTTTTCATCCTTTCTAATTGAATAGCTATAGCTTCTTCCGCTCGCCACATCCAACATCACAAATCATATGTTCCAGGGGTAATTCTCTAGAAAAGGTTGGGATATATAAACAACAACAACCAATAGGGTATGTATATTTATGGGCAATCCTGAGTCCTTAGGTATAAAATATTTGTTGTAACGTTTATTCACATTGACGTCACATAAAAAAAAGAGGGTGGATTCGTATCTTTGCATCTCACACTTTAACAAATTCAATCATATCGCAGATAAAGTTGTTTATCTGAGAGCCTTTGGGATCGGCGTCAAGTAATAGATGGGCGCGGATGGGATCCCATTTTTTTTTTTTTACCCAAGGACATCATCCCCCTCGCTCAAAAAAACACAAGGGTCGGTATACTTGTATGTACGATATGTCACAATCGTTTGGAAAAAAAAAACAAAATTCTATCTTATAGGCAGATAAAGTCCCTTGGGAGCAAATTAACGCTTGGAAGTGGCTTTTTATCACTTTCGTGTAATCTTTTGATTTGAAACATCACCAGTTTGGTGCGTTGGGACATGGGACTCGACTGAATTGCCTTTTGCCAGGGCTAATGCCACCTTCTCTCCTCATGATGATGGTTGATGTGTATCTCTAATATTGCCATATCGAATCCAATTAGGATTTTTGAATTTTGAATATTTTCAAAAACCGCATATTCTACAACTTCTGACATTAATTCGATTTAGCTTGTGAGAGATGCGATCAAATTACGATAAAAAAAAGTTGCTAACATTATGTGGGGACTACTATGGTGATGAATTGATGATGATTGTTGATATGCAGTGGGTGTTTTTTTTGCCTCCACGAATTGAATTTAATATTTTTCACTTTAAGAGGATTTTTTTTTTTAAATTTTAAATTGAAAGATGCGAGATGAAATATTTTTTTAATTATTTAAAAAAAAAAGAAAAAGATTTAAAAGGGTTATGTAACCCTTTTCTTTATAGATTGGAATTTTTTACGGTTCAATGGAATTTTCCCATGAACAAAATTATCTTAAGATTTAAAAATTATTGTACAGGTATAAGGGTGTCAATTAAAATTTTGTGGTATATGTACATTTCTTGATCATTTATGCAATGAACCAGAACATCATCATTTTGGGTCAACCTAATGACGACACAATAGCTTCACCTTTGACATATTGATTTGAGTTCATTATAACCATCAACTTATGCCTTTTGTTTTTCGCACCACATAAGGAAATCTACCTGGAATCGAACTCATATATCTGTTTCTTCTTCTTAAAAAAAATGTATGAAAAAGGATTTTTTTTGACAGAAATTCTTAAATTTTATTTAAGAAAATTATAATGATAATTTAAAAAAAAAAAGGGTTGACCTCTTTTTTAGACTTTAAAATTTCAAATTATAGGGAAGTTATGTGAGTACATAAAAATGAACAATAGCACAATTTTGGGCATGGAACTTACTTAAAAAATTTATAAATTTTAAAAATCGTTGGAGTGGTTTTAAAAAAAAAAATATTTGATGTGTAAACATCTATGCCGACGGTAGGGTAAACTAAAAACGTTAAAATTTCTGTAGCACATTACGTTGTGATGTTATACGTTGCGAAACATCGATGTACCTATAATATTGGATACGTTCAATATTGGGTACGTTCGTACCTCGTACTAAAACGCAATATCGAGTTGAGTTTGGATTGAAATTTGGTTGACAGTTCGAATTCCTCGCGTTCTCTTTGAAAACCAGTACATGAATATTTAATTTTTGATGTTTACACATTTTAGCCGTGAGTCCCGGCACTCACACTTTTTTTATATAAAATTTTGTAAAAATTTGTAAGGAAGAAAAATTTTTGGTATCTATTAATTTGTAGTTAAAAAATCAATTTTGAACAAATTTTGTTAAATATTCAATTTACAAAAAAATATTTTTGATTTTTTTTTTTTTAATTCAAATTTTGTAAATATTTTTAAGGAAACAAATTGGTACATCCTTTTTTGATATTTATTGATTTGTAGTTAAAAATCAATTTTGGACAATTTTTTTTTAAATATTAAATTTACAAAAAATATTTTTGAATTTTTTTTTTTAATCCAAATTTTGTTTGTTTTTAAAAATTTTAATATGCATTATTATTTAGACTTATTAGAAGCTCTTTAATAAAAAATCTAATTAAAATAGGTTGAAGACATATAGAAATAGTCAAAAATAAAAATAACGGTTTTTAAAATGTTCTTTAAAATGTTTAAAAATAGAAATTTTAACAAAATCCCATAAGCCATTTTCGAAAAAAATAAGATTTTCTTAAAAGGTTTTTAAAGATTTGAATGAGGAAAGTACCGTTAATTTTGACTATTAGAATATTTTTTGCTAAAAAAAATCATACTATGTTGAAAAACCGCTTGTTGCCAAATTTAATAAAAATCACCGGAGCCGTTTTGGAAATATGTATTAAGTTTAAAAAAAAAAAAAAAATTATTTAAATTCCGAAAAAGTTTTTTTCTGAAAATTTTGCTATGCGATGCTTTCAAGTCTTTTTGAAACTTTTTCCATGAAAATGATCAAATGATCCAAATCCTTTGAACCGCTTTTGAGAAAATCGGAAATAAAAAAAATAGAATAGAAAGGTGCGACTAATAACAATTTTTTGGGAAATTTTTTTTTTTCACCAAAAGATAGGTTTTACCTTTTCAAATTGACTGAATTATTTTAAGGAAAATCTGCCGAGATTAGGCATTTAAAAAAGCTAAAAAAAAAGAGACTGTGTGCGACTCACACTGGTAACTTTCCATTTGTGCACGTGGCAACTGGACACCCAATGTACTTTTGTTATAAGGAAAGTCTTAATTCAAAATCTTAAAAGACCTTATCAAATGTTCAATACGCGATCAAGTGAAAACCAAAGTTGTGGCGTATTATATTTTTCAACACTATTTAAGTTGTATTTTTGGCAGATGTTTTTGCTTTAAAAAAAATCTATCAATTTCATTTTTTTACAAACCCCAACAATTCATAGTTATATAGCATTTTGTGTAAAATAAAATTATTCCAGAGTCGATAGCTTTTTTTTGTTTTCGAGATGTTCGAGTCGAAAAACATATTTTTTTTTTAGTGGTTTTAGATTGAAAATTTGTTGTTTAAAAAAAAAACTGTCGATTGAATAACTCTACAAACCTTATCGGTTATTGACTACGTCACTATGTATAGAAAAAAATTGGCCCGGCCTCTAAACTAGTGTTTGTTTTCAAAATACTCAAGTCGAAAAAAACATTTTTCAACGATTTTTAGTATTTGCTTGTAGTTTTTTTTTTTTTTTTTTTTAAACCGTCAATTGAATTATTTTTAATTCATATCAGTAACCAAATATGGCATCGTGTATATAGAATAAAATTATCCCGAAGTTAATATCCTTGTTTGTTCTCAAAATATTATACAACCGAAACACGTTTTTCACAAAATTTTAGCATGTTTTTTGATCTAAAAAAAACTGCCCACTGATTTTTTTTTTTATTCTTTTCAATTCTTTATTACGTCATTATGGGTAGAATAAAATTAACCTGAAGTCGAAGGCTCACGAACGTATACGAAAGTACAGACGTACACACACACATACAGACATCTCTCTAAAAATGATGGATTCGGATTGCTGGGACCTCAAAACGTCGAGAAATGTCAAAATTTTCAATTCGACAAATCGGACTAATTATAATAACTTCCAAAGGGAAGTTAAAAATATGTATGTATATATGGAGGGTACTGTTATTTTTGGTTCTAAAAAAATGAAAAAAAAAACGTTTCGAGGCCCAAAAAACGCTTTATGACCAAGTTTCTAGAAAATTGACTTATCAGTTTAAATTTAAGTCGAACAGACAAACAGAAGACGGACGGAATTGCGAGAATTGCACTTTTTTCGTCTTGCCTATATGAGCATAGCGTCAAGTTTGATCAAAATTTTACGAATCCAAAACTTGCCATATACATAATGTACATTTGCATGTACCTAGTACAAGTATAACGGTAAAGTATATCTCAAGTAAAAAATAATAACTTAGCAGAACTTAACTTAGACGTTGTACAACAAGCCTTAAATCTGATAAATGTTAAGCCACAACTCGTGTAGAACAATGGTAAGTTTTTGCCAAGTTTAGTCAAGGCCCTAGAAAAATTTAGTCTAGGGAAAATCTAAACTCTTCGTCCCCGTCTAAATTTGTCAAATACTCATAAGGCCCTTGTTAGTTAAAAACTATTTGGATGAAGTTTTGCTATTCCGTCAAAAATACCCCGTATATAAAAAAAAAAAAAAACAGAAAACTTTAAATTTGATTACATAAGTACCTGCCAAACTAACAATAATGTGATAATTTTTGTTTGTCTCTTAATTTATTAGTCCTCATATACATTTCTGTTTGTTTATAGTTTTCAGTGTTAATTTATTAAAATATAAAATTTAAGACATCATTTTAAATATAAAAATGTAAATCTAGAAAAAATTTTAAAAATCGAATAAAATACCCCTGAAGAAGTCGCGAATAACGACGAAACGTTGGGAAAAAGATGAAATAAAGTTTGTTTTTTATTTGCATTCAATTTCAAATCGACCAAAAAAGCCTGCAAAATTATTCATAAAATATACGTTAAAAAATTGGTCGCATAATACATTCCCATAGAAAACTTTAAAATTTAAAGTTTCAATATTTAACATTTTACTTTGGAATTTCGAATGAGCCCTTCTTCGGTATAAAGACTTTCGGACTAGTTTGCGTGAAGTCCCAGAATGGAATCTCAAATAAAATAATTTTTTTAATTTTTTTTTTGTCACTTGAGGCATAATGGAACATAATTGGCAAGAGCTAATTTTGATTTTACCCTTGCCAATCCCTTGCTATTATGTATAAATTACGATGTAAAACTTTTTATACTGCTTTATTAAAAGCTTAACATTTTTTTTCCAGACGATTTGAACAACAAAGCTTCTAAAAGCGACATTAGTTTAATAATATTTATTTTTAAAGTTAGGGTTAGGTTAAGATCGCATAGTTATGAAAAACAAGCGACGCAAATTTTATAGTACAAACAATTACAGTATTGTAGATTTTAAAATAAATAAATAATCAATGTCAAATGCTATAACTTTTATATCTACTCGAATATATATCAATTATTATGCAAAATTGGGGTCAATAAAACCCAAAGCAGTAGCCAAAATACACAACATTTTTATTATCTGTTTACGTCTTCAATGACTTTTAAAATCAAAATATATCTTGCAGACCTTGATACAATGGATGGACACAACGCATCGCGTCGTTGTCGGTCGGTCATATAAACAAGACTCGCGTTCACCACTTCTGTTATATTCGCTGAAATTGCTTATTTATTTAAGCTTCCGAATTTGCTTGAAGAGTCAAAACATTATGAAATGCTCAACTCAAAGACAAAACAAAAAAAAAACACTGAAGAGAAATTCAAAAACTCTCATCTCAGCAGATTAATTTTTTGATGAGATTCCAATACCAAATGGCACAAAAAAAAAAAACAACTCAAATCAAAACCCAAACAATCTTAAGCCATGAAGCTGCATCATCTTGCTGCTGCTCCTGGACCTGGTATATACATATATCGGCTCCTTATCTCTTTTCCATAAATTTCATTAGCGTAGTGTTCGCGCGCGAACAAACATTCTATATACGACCGACGACTACGACGACGATGTCCGGTCTGATGTTGTTTAATGCTGCAGCACCCTTCGATCTTTTATTCTTCCATCATCCTCCATACAAGATCTTGCTGCTAATTTGTTGATGCTTCCGATGCGAGTTTGCATGATGCCACCATGTTCGTTTTTGGTGTTTCATGAAAAATAAAAAAATATTTAAAAAAAAATTAAATTGAACGACGACGCCCGGCGTATATGACGTCTGTTTATGTTGCCTCTGTTATGATATGATTGCATGCGTAGCGCAGCGATCCGTATAGTGATGGGATGGCCCGTGGAGCACGTTCCTTTGATAGTGCAATTGCTCCTGATCCCTATCGACTGGCTGAAATGCTGACCAAACCATTATATTGGGAAGACCCTTTTGCTGTACATACATTAGTTCTGCTATGTGCTGTGCATGCCGCCTCGAACATTTTTTTAATTTTTTTTAGAGCTCACTTTTCTGTATAATCTCGATAAAACGATTAAATGCAATTCCGTGTAATTACTTCGCGGTTGTTCCAAGAGATTGACTATTTCATTCGTTTGACGGCCGATTTGTACTTTGGCTGGTGGCGGCTATGTAGAAAAATTTGCTGATTTTTACAAATAACTTCGGGGGAGGTATATTTATGGTTGTATGTTGATTATCATTCAGCAACACTAAGCAAATAATAAGGCAATTAATCACGACGTTCGAAATCAAAATATAGGGCAACAAACCCATTTTGGATTGTCTTATTATTATAAGCGTCAGCATGGATGACGGTTAATGGTGACTTATTTGAACCTTAAGAATGCCACCGTGCATTTATTTTCAATAACATCGAAACAGTTGTAAATACAGGAGAAATTTTGTATATGACTTTTTTTTTGTTTGTTTTACCTTTTGTCATAAATGGTGTCTGAAGTCGTCTGAGTCATGAGCATGACGTAGAATGACACAAAAACATAAACCTGAATAAGCGAATTCCAGAGAAAATGGAAAATTTATTTATTGCTTTTTATTCGTGGGAAGAAATTATATAAATTATTACTTATTTTGTTTTAATTTGTTTAAATAAAATAAGAAAAAAATAAAAAGTTGAGTCAAAGCTTAGACTTTGTTTTGATTACGGGGCACACACATATATTATGGTCAATTTGTTCCCCTCAATAATATGTATAAGAAATACATTCCAAAAATACAATTTGCTGTAAGGTTTAGTAAAAAAAATATATACGGGATTAAGACGAATAAAAAAAAACGACATTCTTTTACTTTCCACAACTGTCAATTTCAACCAATTTTAGTCCAAAGTTCTGTCAAATTTTATATTAATAAATATTAAATTAGATTTAAATTTCTAGAAATTGAAAGTTTTGTTTTGAAAAGTAAACGAACTGACCTAAAATTTCAGAAGTAAATGAACAAGTTCATTCTTTCTTTTGATTTGACATTTATGTATTTAAACTTTGACAGTTATATAAAGCGGAATACACACTGACTGAGAGTTTTAACTGACAGTAGTTTAAAATACATACGTCAGATACAAATTCTAACCTCAGAGCAAATGTCAATAGAAGAAATATTAAAACATTAACGATCAGTATTTTTATGATAAAAATTCTGTTGGATTTTAAAGCGTTTACACGATGATGTTAAAATAAAAAAAAATTATTATACCGACAACGACGTACGAATTGTCATTTTTCTATAGCTTTACTCTGTTAATATGGAAAATTTAATACAAACTAAACGCGAACATAATTCCCAACTTGCATTTGCAAAATTTACAAACGCATGTAAAGTTTACTATCACCGTGACACAAACATATATTCCCATTTTATTTTCATATTTCTCTTTTCCTCTTCTTCTAGAGTAGAACTATTTTTAACTTTGTAATCGATTTAGAGACAATCAAATTAATTTTTCATATTAAACAAAATATTTACAAACGCATGTAAAGTTTACTACCAGGTTGGCACAAACACATATTTCATGTCATTTTTACATTTCTCTTTCTCTTTTTTCCCTTCAACTTTACTTCTAACTTTAAATTTGATTTAAGACAATTAAATTCAATGTTTATACATAAAATTAACAAACGCAGTTTACTATCAGCGTGACATTAACAAAAATTTCCATTTCATTTTTATATTTCTCTGCCTTCTTCTCTTACTGTACCTACCTACTCTTTTTCTAAAATTAATTTTTTTATTTGAGGCAGTAAAATTCAATTTTCATAGGTATACACAAAAAATTACAAATGCATGTAAAGTTTACTATCGGCGTGACAAGCATATATTCTCATCCAATTTTCATATTGCATCTTCCTTCTTCCCCTGAACTCTACTCTTTATTTATTTGAATTTGATTTATGACATTTAAACAATTTTTTTGGAAAAAAAAAATCGCAAACGCATGTAGAGTTTACTATCAGGCGTGTAATTAATACAAAATTTTATTCCATGTTAATATGTTCATGTGTATATTCTTTCTTTAAATTTTGATTTTTTTAATTTTCAAAGGAATAAAAATAACCTGTTCGTTTAAATACTTAACGCTCAAAAACTAACCATCCGATTAAGGCATGGTACTTTACTTACACCTAACACTGAAAATACGTATGGGAGATACCATTTTTAGACGATAAATAAAATTTTCTTTTCAATAATATGATAGATCGTACTGATATTAGCTCACATAAAAATTTTAATCAAAATCGTAGGAATAGTTTTTGAGAAAAATGAGATTTTCCATACAGGTTTTATAATATTTGTATATGGAAGGTATCGTTATTTTTGGCTATAAGAATAATTTGTATACCTACTTAATGTTTTATATACATTTTTTTGACAGAAGACTGATCGTTTAGACTTTAGGCACAAAAATCTGTTTTTGACAACTTAATTAAATTATTCACGACACTAAGATTAATAGCGAATTTCTTTTGTTCATTTAAACAAATAACTAACTATCAATGTCAAAATTATTCTTTCCGTGTCACTTTTCCACAGACTTTTTATTTTGGCATTATGATGTGTTCTGTCAATTTTTGGCGATAAAATTTTTTAATCGTACCATCGGGATGAATTTTATTCATCTATTTATATTAAACAAACAAAAAAACCTTTAACCAAAAGACTATTTGGATATTGATATTGCTATACCAATACATGCCATTTACCAATACTGAACATAATACCTTAACATGTTTTCGAGTATAGCCATCACTTTAAAAATTAACATGTTTTCTTTTATTTATTTTTTTGATTTTCTTATCAACTCATTTCAATCTGGCTTAAGAATAATATCATCCACACCTTAGTCACATTAAAAGACATCAGAAGAACTCACACTGACATTCTCTAGGCGTCAGAAGTCGTCACCCGTTGAGTTGTATAAAAAAGTCATCATCATCGTCGTCGCCGTCGTATACCAAAAGGATTGATATTTTATTTAAAAACAAAAAAAAAACAAACAAACAAACAAAATCATATACCTAATGATTTTTCATTTTTATTTCAACTGTCATAGGATCAATAGCGTTGACAAATTATGAATAAATTTCAAACATTATTCATGATTTTTTTTTTTTTAGACAAAATTCAATCGTATATTCTATGAGGAATATGAAATTTTTTTTATATCTCACAATCGGTAGCATTTATCATCTTATTTTATGAGTTTTAAAGCATGGTCTTTTTGGTGAATAGATTTGTATAGATACGTCAATGGAAATATATGTACCTACTTTTGAGTTTAAGAAAGAAAATAAAAAAAATATGTAACAAAAAAAATTAATATTAATAAAAAAGCTGTTAGCATAAAATCAGCACGAGCTCGCCACTGATTCAAAAAAAAACATACAAAAAATACTTCAGATAGGTTCATAGCCCACAAGAAAATTATTAAAACATCAATTTCAACTTTACATAATTTGCATATTTTTTTTTTTTTGTTGATGTTTTTAATTTATTTCTAAAATATCTTGTTTCGAAAAATATAACAACAATAATAATAATTATAATTATGTATTATAACTAATTACCAGTGGCTAGATGATGGCGAATTTAATTTTAATCCAACAATTCAATTTATAATGAGGCTCCAACCAACTTATAATAAATAGATAGCTATCTATTATAGAAGTATAACTCTGGGGCACACATAACCTAAATAATATTATAGCATTCTGATGTTGTGTTGGCTTGTTTAGGGTAGATTAATTTTAATTGGCGTTTTATATTTTGCATCGACTTAAGTACTCGTTGGTCTAGATAAATTGAAATTATCTAAAGTATTTATTTGCGTATAAATATTCTAAATTTATAATCTACTTTAGGGGTTTATATTTATTTAAGATGATGATAACATAGATATAGACCTAAAAAAAAAACTCCAGAACAGAGGGAAATAGCAGTGGAGTGGTACTATCGGTGTTGCATTTCATAAAATAATAAAAAAAAAAATCAATAATTGAATAACGTGATGTAAATTATGTTTATCTCTTAGTTCTCTTACGCTTTTCAGTTTTAATTAAAAAAAATATAGATAAACACCAATTAATAATTTTAATAAAGTTTATTTCCCGAAGGAAAAACAAATTCAACAAATCACGTAGTCTGGGTTATTTATATCCTATAAGTATAGGCGTACAATATATTTAAAAAAATTCTTCATCCCAGGCCCACGATCATAACGCAGGATGGGGGTAAAAGCCCCCCTTTTGTAGTTTTTCGTGAATATTATAATAACTAAAAGTTTTAGAAGAAAAATCTAAACTTCAAAATGAAAGTAAATGAAATTTCCTATACATAAAATAATTTATTCACATTTTCGCTAGAAGCAATACTAAGGGAGATGGTGTAGGTAGAAATGTAAAAAAAAAAAAACGTTATCAAAAAAGTCAGAAATAATACTTAAAAATTAATACAAGGTGAGCCAAATACAAGTTTCTTTTTAAAAATGAAATAAAATGAATAAAGTTATTTTTTTTCCATGTATTATGGCTTTATTAGTATGAACAAACATTCCCATTAATTATGGAACACAAGGTTTTTTTAAGTGGCTGCCTCGGCTGGCTTCGCAGCAGCGTTGCCGAAGTGGCACGATCGTGCCTCTTTGACACGAAAATTTTATCATGGCACGGTGGCACAAAAAAATTCAATATGGCACGCTTTTTTTGTTTCCATTTTGTACTCCAAATAAAGCGAATTTTGAGGAAATTTTGAGAAAATTGCTCCAAATGGAGGCCACAGATGGAGGAAAAACTGGCAAAAACTCTTATTATTTAATAGAACAAATTATTTCTTCTTTTTTTTGTGTTGTATTTCACCCCACAATTGATTTATATTTTTTATAATTTTGGTTTTTTTTCATATGGCACGAAAATGACAGGATTTTTTAGAAAAAGTGGCACGTACATTTTTTTTTGGACGGCAACGCTGCTTCGCAGTAGCGCATTCTGTCACTTCAATTTTCCAAGTCATTGTTTATGGTTTCGGGCTGTAGCCCACGGATTGCTTGGATGATATTGGCCTTAAGTGCTTGAATAGTTTCCGAATTGTTGGCACAACATCGTTACAAAAAAAAGTCCAAAGGGGTCAAATTGCGGCTCCGTGGCAGCCAATTGACATCGCCATCAAGACGGCTGATAACATCGATTTGGGAATTTGACGCGCAAAAGATCGATTGTGGCATAGCGCGCCATCTTGCATGAACCAGAGGTTGTCCAAATCCAGTAAAAAAAAAATCGGTTAACATGGCTCTGCAACACCTATCTGTTGACCGAAACGTTGTTCCCATCCTCATTTTCAAATCTCTCACACTATCGGCTACAGCAGCCACATTCTCGTCTGTGCGCACCGTACGGCGACGGGGACCATGAGTGTTGTCCACTAGCATACCAGTCTCACGAACTATTTGCACAAACTTGCGTACAATAGGCTCGCTGGGTGCTTCATTTCGACCAAAACTTAAAACAAAAAAAAAACACACTGTTTGGACTATACACAGCACTCACTTTGGAAAGAAGTTTTCAATATTTCTCAACGTTTGTTCAAGTATAAAGCGACTCATTTCGTTCCTCGAAGGCATGACACTGACTTTCAGTCAAGATTTCTAGCGGAAAACAACTGTCAGTGTCAAAATAACCTATATGATTTAAAAATAAACCGCTAGATGGCCCACCCGTTTAATTCAAAATATTTTCAAAATATTTAAATGCAATATTTTTTAGCTATATTATGTATATGGGGTAAAAATTTAAAAAAAATATTATAATTTTATAATTTTATTTTCGTTTGTAGTTTTTTTTATATTTGATTCTCGATCACAGAAGACAGCTCCATATAATTTTTCAACCTCAAAAAAATAACCCAAGGCAACCAAGAAAAGGAGTGAGGAAATAAAATGGTAAACATTTATTTTTAATTTTAAAAGAAAGCAAAAAGATTTTCACACCCAATTTTTCTTAATTTTTATCCCTATCAATATTTTTTTTTTTTTTAATTTGGAGTCTTTTTTTTTTTCTAAAAAAGTAGGTACCTACCTATAAAAAACCTATATAATTTATTTTGAAGCATACGAAAGGGATGTTGTGTCCCTTTTTTGCAACGAACCAGAACATTTTGGGTCAGCTTAATGAAGACACAAAACCTCACAACAGCTTAACCTTTGACTTTGACATTTTTTTTTTAATTTGTGGTTGCATATACATACATGTATCATGACTCATGAGGTATGTATAGATTTGGGTTAAAAAAAAATCTCAAGCCATGTGAACTTTTTTTCTATCGAAAATAAATGAAATCCAAGAAATTGTTAAGTAAAAGGATTTTTGTATAGGTTAGGTACTCGTATACCTATATGAATCTTAGGTATAGGGTGAGTCAAATAAAATCAATTTCGTTTGTCGTTGAAATGATGAAAAGTGGGTTGCTTGATAGGTTACATAGAAAAAAATAGCTAAAACTTTATTATTAATTGATAATTGCCTACCGGTGAACTATACCTTAGAAGGAAATTAAATTGGACAAATTTTGACAGGAAATTGATAAAACTCTATGAATATTTTCTACAAAAATAATGGCTTTAAAATTTAGCATTTTATAAAGATCTGAAAATAAGAAATTCTGCCATTAAACAAAAAAATAAAACTAAAAAAGGGTTTAAAACCAGAAAGACAAAGTTTTGAATCATAAATCTGTTACAAAGCATGCATGGACTTTAAATTTAAAAGCAGCATAAATTTCCAATTAATTAAATGATATTTTGCCTTCTGATGATAGATCACAATATTCTCTTGTAGTTCCCCAAATTAATCATTTTTTTATTATAAAATGTTTGTACCTATTTTTTTTACAGGTGTGATACTTGGCACTTTTTTTTTTTTAATTTAAACACTGTTCCACTCTTCCACTTAAGATTTCCATGTAGAATGCAGAAGTGGGTAACTACATATACTCTAAAAAAGGATTATTTCCGCTCTTACAAAGAATTTTTATCACAAATCTTCATCATCTGCTGTCTACCATATAAAATTCAAAAGAACCGTTCAACATTTTAAATATCTTCATTCATCTGACAGAACAAACAAAAAAATATGGAGCATGTCAAAATTCAACATCAAAATGTCATCATCATATACGTTGGGTGCAAGTAGCACACAACTAAAGAAAAATGTCAAAAGTGTATGTAACATCTTTAACCGAAACCTCTTCCATGTCAAATATCATTCACTTTCCTTCCGCCAGAGAAGCATTTAAGGAACAAAAAAAAAGCTGACCTCCGACAATAAAAAAAAAACTCTCATAGTTCTTGAAACAATCTGTATAATGTAGATAAAATGCACAATATCCTCCTCATCAATATAAAATCAAAGAAAACTCACCGCACTTTGTAACAAATGCAGCACCCTATATATGTATATACATATATGCATATGGCTACGCTTTAGTCATAGCTGATGTGTTCAACAAAAGTGACGTGCTACACAAGAGCATCCGTCATTATGTCTGTCAAAACCAAAATGTTTTGCATCACATGAAAAACGATTTCCCCATGTAGGTACCTATAACTTTTTCTCGGTAAATAATAAATAAATATTTAAAAAAAAAAATTCAAAAATAAAAGAAATAAAAGTGTTTTGAAAGAATTCTGTGTGGTTTTCTCGAGAAAACTAATCGAAAAAAAATAAATAACAAAATTATTATTTTATTTTTAAACTGTCAACAAAATTATGACAGGTTGATTTTGAATTCTCAATTCTCATATTCGTACGCACTTTAAATGGAAAGAGCAAGTATGCAGATTAGAGAATAGAAATTTCTGAATTATTATTAGTGTAACGGACACACCAATTAACAGAAACGTCTGACATTGCTTTGATCTTTAAATTTGTCATCATTTTAGAACTGTTCGTTTAATATGTGTATATATTAAAAAATGACAGTTTAGTGGGAGTGATTTTTTTGTATGGGTATATATGGAAACCAACATTAGATGCATGTGGCAACTGTGGGCAGCCGAATTATTAAATGTATAATGCTGAGAATCTATATGAAATGCTTAGGCCTTGACCTATAAGAACCTACACCTAAATTAAAATTATTGTTATTAGGATTTTTTTTGATTGATATATGGAGTAATCTAATGTGGAATTCCTTTCAAGCAAAGATTTGATTGTTTTGTGTGCGGCAGAAAAAACAGTAGATTGGTATTTGCTATGAGATGAGAACTGTTAATAAATTTTAAATTACTTATTTTGTTAAACAAATCACATAAAAATCAACAACATTGAAATATGTCTGCCACATTTCATTTGATATATCAAGCTGTCACTTTGACACTTCCTTGTTTTTTGTTTTGTAACCAACAACGTTTAAACAAAATTAGAAATTTCCATTCATTTCATTTTTTTTCTTGTCCCTTTAAATAATCCTCATAATTCTCTAAACAAACAATATTGACCGCTCATTTAAACATCTTTGACTATAACTCTGTTTGTTTACATTTACTTCCCACATCTGCAACAATAATTCAGTCTAGTATTTTTAACATTTAAAAGGTGGTTCGGATGAATTTTAATTATTTGATAGTTTTCCTTATCTGTAAGAGCATTTCATCCACACAATACTCAACATTTGACAGTCAAGAAGATTTTCACGTTTAGACGGTTCTGCAGACTGTCACATCTTTGAAAGACATTGTCAATGGAAAATTGACAAGTTCTATTGTGAATGGGCCTCGTGCGAACGGAGATCCGTTGAAAATTTGGACAAACCATGTGACCGCTATAAGGACCTTTTCAATGAATGGTCTCCTTCAAATGCGAAAAATCTTGGAAAGAGATCAATTTGTAAGGTCTGTTCGCGTATATCCTATACAAAAGAGAGCACTCATACGAGCGAAAAATTAAAATTCGACTCTAGAAATTTCTTCGAGCAGAAATTTGGTAGTTCTATAATCTATATTCTGTCAAAACTCAAAAGTTAATTAAAATACAAAATGGCTGTCGTTTACTCTAAATTTTATTATTTTTTTTATAATATAGAAGTTAAATTAAGTTTTTAGTCTCATTCTCATAATTATTTTTAATGAAATCACTCAAAAATCTTTTTTTTAAAAGAATAAAATAAAGAATTAAAGTTTACAAAATAAACTGCTCTCGTGCCGCTTTGATGTTTTTGATATATGAAGGCTTTTTCTTTAACAGTTTGTTAACGTTTAAAAAATAGCAGATATTTTTTGTTGAAAGCGTTTGTGTTTCTACTTTTATAAAGTTTCATTTCTCTTTGAGAGAATTTCATCTCTACTCTTTAAAATTTGACGGATCGCAATTTTTATTCTCAAAAAGTATACGAACGAACCTATTTATTGATCTTTAATAAAACTCTTGTTCACAACTGATTCTGTTTTTTTTAATAGTTTTTATAAATTTTGATTAAAAACATAATTAGGTCTGTTTCTTTACAGTTTGGGGAAAGTTTGGGAAAAAGTTTGTGAAAAAGTTTGGGCTGAAGCTTTTTGATGTTGTTTTTGCAATTTTTGACCAGAAATGAAAAGTAAAAAAAAAACATTTGGGATTTTTCTAATTTGTTTCTGGGTAAACTCACATTTGACAACAGAAATTATTAGTAGTTTGACAAGCAAGAAAAAACCGCAGGTATATTGTTCGGGTAAATTCTTGCTGGAGGGAAAATGAATTTAATTCAAAAAAAGTCAAAACCTCTGGCATTTTTGTGCCAGAAAAAAATAAAAAAAACAAATTTGGATCCTGAGGGCGAATAAAGAAACATAACCTTTAATTATAAGATAAATATAAATTTTGACATTTGTCTTAAGAACATTTTTCTTAAGAACTGTCAATTATCTGTCAAAAAAATATTAAATTTATCAAACAAAATTATAAAAATTCTATACCAAATTTGTTCCTGCTCGCGACAAATAATCAGCAGCAAAATAATGTTATCTTCCTATTGCTATCTTCAAGCCTTATACATATCTCAGCTTAAACTTATGCATATTTATATAGTTTGACATTCTCATGCTATACAAAAAACAAAATTCTTATATTAAAAGTGTGGTGCGCCAACATAGCGTGTACACTGTCCATGTTTTATCTTGTTACTTGGTCCAGCAGCACATAAAATGTCTAAAGATTTTGTACAAATGTTGGCATTCCTATAATCCTCGCGCGTTTCTATTTTTTTTTTTTGTATTTGAAAAGCGTTTAACATTGTGGACTGCTGCGGTTCGTTGCGGGCATCAGAATCTTATTGCTTCGATCTTTGGTTTGGCTGATGATGGTGTGCTGCCTCTTTCACAGGCTATGTGTTGTGTTGTCGTTGTCATGTCCGACGACACCAATCGACGTGACTCTCTTCCCCATTCGAATAAATGTATACATATGTATGTAAATCTCCAACGGAATAAAACCAGTCCAATCCAACATCCAGGCTCTAAAGTGAGAAT
Organism: Epistrophe eligans; assembly: GCA_951394125.1. NCBI lineage: Eukaryota > Metazoa > Arthropoda > Insecta > Diptera > Syrphidae > Epistrophe > Epistrophe eligans. Next base: position 109,940,965 of record OX596028.1, read on the forward strand.
TTTTGCAAAAGCCACAGACCTCGACACTGCATCGCCGTCGTCGTCGTCATCATTGTCATTACAGACAGACTGGAGCTCTTGGAGCATGGCTATATCCCAAAGAACCAGCATGGATATGTTTGCTGTGAAGAAAAACTATGTCCGCCAACTAACACCACCAGGCACACTGCACAGCTCGCCAACCGTCACCATCACCGTCGCGTCGTCGCCGCCGTGCCGCCATCCATGGATATGCGTGCTTAAACGCGGGAGTAAAACTACGGGAATGCCAGCGGCTGGCGAGAAATGAGGCGCGCGTTAAGATTTACGATCGATTTGATCTTCGTGGACCTCCCGAGTGTTAAGAGTTTATTTAACGATCAACATTTTCTCCGAAGAACATTATGCACAGCACATCATGAGGAATGGGCAAGGCACCAAGCCCCAGCACTGGAACGGAACTGTGGCACACACCCTTTTGATCTGGACCTAGTAGACGTTAAAAATTGCTAAAGAAAGAAAGGGTATTTGTATATACGCAGTAATCGTTAATCGATAGAAAAGCGTGGAGAAGTGTTCACAATTAAATTACATCAACAAGTTTTTTTTTTTTTGAAAAAGAAAAAAAAAGAAGATAAGTATGATTGTACATTTTGGAATGTACATATATATGCACATTTGTAGTCTAAAGTTAAAAATAATATATAATTATTCAATAAAAATTATTTTTTTTCAAAATGGCGCCCAACGGAGAAAGGAGAATCCAATGAAAAACTATTCTAATTGATATGATTGTACGATTTGGAATGTATCTATACTATATGCACATTTGTATTCTAAATTTAAAAATAATACATAATTATTCACCAAAAACTAATTTTTTACAAATGGCGCCCAACGCAGAAATGAGAATCCAATAAAAAACTATTATAATTGGGTATACAAAATTTAGAATTATTCCACAGAAGCTTAAAATTGTAAATATGTGGATATAAGAGTACGTTGCACAGTAGCTATCTGAAGTAAGGTTAAAATTTACGATATTGTTTTTTTTTTTTTTTTTTTTTTACAAAAAAAAATCCAAAATAATTTAAATTTATTGTGGGATGACAAAGTTGTTAGTTTTTTGGATTTATACCTCATTCGCGTGGGTCACAGTGATTTTTGCCCCGCGTGGAATTATGACCCTGTAACAGTATTTATGTGTCAGATAACTAATCAGAACTTTATTTAGACATTTGGAAAGAATTTTTGTTAAAAAAAAAAAAATAACTACATAGGACAATGAATAAAATTGCCAAATTAATTTCAACCACAGATGTTTCAACCCATTTTAACTGAAATATAAGTCCGTCAATTAGATACCAACTTTCTTTCGCTATTTTGATGGAATGTCTATATCGTGGCATGGCATATCTATTATATGTATGTACTTTTAAAAGAATAAAAGGCTGTGTAGGTAATAGATACTGCGCACTTTTTCCCAATATAGTAAAAAAAAAACAAAAAAATATTGAGAGTGCCATCAGTGCAACCCTGAAACTTTCAACACAAACCAAAAACTAGTTCAAAATGTGAAATCGATCTTTTGAAAATGTATTAAATTCCCTCCTCCATCTATATACCTACATATATCTGGCTGCAATTGGAAAAAAAACTCAAAAGAGCTACCTAAAATCTATACAATAATTGAATGGCATTTCGAAGTTGCATTGAATAAAACAAAAAAATAAAAAAAAAAAAAAAGTTCATCTCATCACATTAATATAATTGTGATTTTGTATGAGTTCGTGTGGGCACCATCAGTAGCACCTATCGCCCGTCACTCAGTCTGTGCCAGCCAACCACCACTGCCATTTAAGGTAAAAACCAATCGATATTATAGGGTAGATCATATTTCAATATGAACACAAATTCTCTCTCTCTCTTTCATTGACGGATCGTTACACTTAAATGGGTCGATGTTGTAGATAAATCAAACAAAGAAACCCATAACCTATGCATCCGTTTTGAAATGAAAATTTAGCAAAATGGGAGAAATTTGTTGGACCAGTTGTTCTTTTTGGGAGAAAACAATTTGCCAACAGAGTGTAGTAAAAAAAAAATAATATTACTCTTAACAATTTTCATTAATTTTTTTGTGAAAATTCTTCGTTAAATTCGATGAAAAATTGCGTTGCACATTTGAAATGTGATACTTTTTCGCTTCAGATATTTTTCATAGGCGAAGCCATATATTTATGTATAGTTTTTTGCTACACACAACATTACATCAACAGAAAGTGATGTCTGGCTACTGCTATAGTGATGTTCCTTTAACAAGAATCGAAGCTTAAGTCTTTTACTGTTGGTTGCATTGCAAGTTGTTCTGATGTGCTGCAGAAAATACCTTGAAAACCCTCGAATTGAGGGTTGTAGAAAATGGAGGTATAGCTATAGAGTAGGTATCTACCTATGTATATGTAACTGTCAAAGGTCGAGGGTAAATGAATGAACTATTGGCAAATTGCAATGACCTTTTCCCATCGCAAGATATTTTATTTTTTTTTTTTTTTATTTTTAAGGAATTTTCTTGAGATTTCTTTTCTAAATTAGAAAGAAAGGGTTAAAAGTGTCAGAATTTTTTTTCTTGACTTTAATTAAGAAATATTTGAAAATCTTAATATTTTTTTTTCTAAAGTGAAAAGGGTTAAAATTTAAAGCAGATGTTTGTGAATATGAAGAAAAACCAACCGTGAGATCGATGATATTTTTGTCTGTTTAAGTTTTAATAATAAAAAAAATAAAAATATAACAAATTTGAAATTAAGAAAAATGTAACCTCTTCCGCAGAATAATCAAATGTAATTCGTTTCATGTATAGAACAACATTTGGAGTTTTAATATCAAATTGTAATATTACGATGGTGGAGAAGTCGGAAAAAGTGGGTTTCGGCATACTATCAGTCCCCTGGTTTGTACGTTCGGCTAATCGATTTGCTTTTTTTTTTGTGATTTCCTAGAGCATAATTTCGAATTTTTGTTTAATACATCGATTTCTCGAAAATGACTGTAACGATTTTGTTTAAACTGCGGACCTATAATGATCAAATTAATTGTAAGAAAACTGCGTTTCAGATTTTTGCTAAAAAATAACAAATCATGGATATAGAGTTTTATCGTTTTTTGAAAAAAAAAAAATTGACCTATTTTTGAGTTATTCACGTATAACTTTTAAATGGCTTGATTTCGTTACAATTTTGCAATATGATGCTTGTTAAAACTTTAAACAATATTACATTTAAAATTTTTGATAATCATTTTTTTATACAAAAACAAAAAAAATTAAAAAAAAAACAATTTTTATAGTACCTACTTTTACTTTTTTTCTTTGAAGATTAACAGCCGTATCAATTAGATTTCCTTAAACTTCTCTCTTAAGTTAAGTGCCTTAAAATGACGCAACTTAAAGTCTTATCTATAAAATGGTTTTCCCATTGATACACAGGTTAAATAAACAAAGGTTGTGTCACACTTAACCAAATCAAACAAATCTACAAATTGCATAATTCTAGGCTGTTTTTTGACAGCATCCAAAAAAATTCAAACAAAAAACGAGCTCATTACCAAATAAGAGGAAAAGAGAAGCAACATTGTTTATTTGTGAACTTTTTAATACATAAGTAAAAAAAAAAACATCGAAACAATTTATTTTAGACACTTCAGGTTTATCTGAGATCTCACTGAGCAAAACAACTTCTGAAATCAGTTTCACTGAGGAGAAAGAGGAACTTCAACAAGATTTCTCCGTTAGAAACTGATCAACTGAATCAAAAATAATTAAGCAAGCGAATTCAAAAAATGGCATTCTCAGATTTTTTACAGCAAAAGTGGGGAATCTCACTGAGGATTGAGGAATTACTTTCAGATTTCTGAGATTGCTGAGATCTCTGAGATGTTGATCCTTGACCGGTTTTCTAGGATTTAAGTAAATAAATATTATTTCGTATTGAACTCTTTAGACTTATTTTCAAGCTTAAAAAAAAATAAACGGTTAATGGTTTTTAATAATAGTCGTATTTTTTTTTTCTTTTTTTCTAAAATCTATATATGTATGTACATTGTACATATAGCCTCAGAAAACAGCTCATTAGTCAAAACAATAGCTGAGTTTAAATATTGATTTTTTTACTTGCGATATATACATACATACATACCAACAATATGGCAAGTTTAATGGATTCGTAAAGAAAATCAAACTCGAGAATTAGATCAAAGTTGATATTACGATGTTAGCAAAGTCGAAAAAAAGTGGGTCTCGCAATTCTGTCTGTCTGTCTGCCCTTTCGGCTGTAGTCTAAACAGGTGGATCGATTTTCTTTAAACTTAGTACCTACCTAGTATTTTTGGGCATTCCCCTATACGTTTTTTTCATTTCTTTAAAGACCAAAAATAACGGTACCTACCGTACAATTTTGTTTAGCAAAAAATCAAAATCTTATTTTTCTCAAAAATTTACCCAAAACTTAAAAAAAAAATCCAATGTTTTTTAGTAGAAAAAAAACTACCATAAAAAAATTCCGAAAAATGATTAGATATAAATGTAACTTCCCATAGAACCGATTTTCTCAAAAATGGTTCAACTGAATTTGATCAATTTTTTTATAGCGAATTTTTCGAAAAGGTCAAATAGTAGATATTTCACACCAACATTTTTTTTGTTGGTTTTTAAAAAAAGTTTACAAATATTTTATTGAGAACTATAATAATTTGAAAACGACTTAGTTGATTTTCATAAAACTTAGTATCTAGCAGTTTTTTGACATTATCTAGCAGATTGAAAATACAAATTATTATTATAGCCAAAAATAACGGTATCTCTCATAAAAATATTATATTATTTCTCAAAAACGACTCCTACGATTTTGATTGAAAATTTTTATATGAGTACGATCTATCAAATTATTGAAAAGAAAATTGTATATATCGTCTAAAAATGGTATCTCTCATAGAACCATTTTTTTTTTTTTGGTTTTCAACTATCTCATTAACTGTTCAAGCAATTTTAAAGAAAATTTTTTATACACGAGCTTCTGATTAGATTAAATAATATTGCAAAAAAAAATCTTCAAAAACCATTTTTTTAATTTAAAGAAAAAAATTAATTCATTTTTGAAAATTCGATATTACGAAAATGGGTGGTTAATTTTTTTTGTCAAAATTATTTTTTTAACGCCACATTAACAAGCTCTTAAAAAATGGCGTACCAATTACTTTACAAAATAAAATATCTATAGTGTCTGTTAACAATTGTTTAAAATTCATTTTGTGTTTTTAGTAAGTCCTCATTCCCCATCATAATAATAAAGAAAAACTGATTTCCTTAAAATTAGAACAACAAAAAAAAAAAAAAAAACAAACAAACATTATATCCCTAACTAATAAAAGAAAAATGGGCGTATCAAATAACTCTCCATCCCCATATAGTTCCTCTTAGCTCAGATAATTGTACGCCATGCTATTTTCAGGTTGGTATGATAGGTAGGTAGATATGAAATAGTAGAAAATCCAGTTTTATCTCTGTAGTTAGGTATATCTTCTGTCTGTGCCTACCTAACTACCACCTTTCATCTCAATACAAATAGATACAATAAACACATACACAATTGGCCCTTTATACCTACACATAAAAAAAGAACTCATCCCACACATTTAAATACAGCTTTATTATTTGAGTGGGAAATTGAGTGAGAAGATATACATTTTGAGTGAATTTTACAATATCTATGTGATTTTTTTTTTTTTTAATTCTGAATTAATTTTAAATATTGAATGAAAACGTAAAATGAGATGATTTGCTATTAAATTACAATGTTGACATGACATTGAGACTTTTAAGTGTGATGATATTACCATTTTAGAATTAAACCAAAAAAAATAAAATAAAAGAAACCACAACTTCAACAATACCTTTTTAATTTGAATGAAGAAGTTCAAAGAATTTCTTTTATTGAATTTTTGGTTAACAATAAATGGCTTTACCTTTTACCTTTGTACGTTTTTGCAAACTTATTTAATTTTGTGAGTAAATGTAGGTAGGTACTTATAATAAATAAGAAAGGAAAAATTGGATTTCTATGTAGGTACATGTACCTACATTTGAAGCTCTAAAATGAAAAGAGACTGTCGCAAGTTAAATTCTTAAATTAGGTACAATAATGTTACTTATGCCAGAAGAAGGTACTTGCAAAAAGGAACATTTTAAGAAATCATTATACCTAAACCCTACCCTGCTGAAACTTCTTCATACCTCAATAGATTTTATTTTGAGAAACTTTAAAGGCAAAGAGCTGATGACTCATTTATTACTTCTAGTCAAAAAAATATTTCATTTTGGCCCAACCTTCGACATAAAACGACTTCTAAGTTTTCAATGATCAATGGTAAGGTAGCTCAATCATTGAAATAATGAAATTCAGTCAAAGGTTGGGCTTAAATGAAAAAAAAATTTGGCAAGAAGTCCTGCATCTTAAATAGATAAAGCATATTTTTATTATTTTAACAGAAAACTCTTAAAATAACCCAATAATATTTTACTGTAAATGAATTTTAATAATTTGTTTTCTTTTCATTTATTCTTTTAATTTAAAACAATTATATTTTCTAAACAAAAGAGCTGATAAGAAAACTTAATTTAACAAAGAAAAAAACCAATTTACTAAACATTCTGGAAGCCAAAAGCTTTTACGAAATCTGGTTCTCAAAATGTATCCATCCAAAGTTATATTACTTTATTTCCACCCAATTAAATTGAGGTTTGACTGAGTCGCATGAACTTGCTCTTATGTGTATCAAACTGTGTTTTTAAAGTCTTAATAATTTGTAAAAACTTTTTATCTGATAAAAGAAATTTATTAATTATTGGAGCTTATATTTTATGCCACCTGCCAAAAATATAGTCTAGTTTAAGAATATATAATGGGAGTACATTAATATGAAAAATATAGCACCGTGCTGTCCCTGCCTTCCACTTCGCACATATGCATGGAATTTACAGTTTAGACTTTACAAAAAATGTAAAAAAAATTAGAAATAAATTGATTACAAAATATCTGAAATTGATTTGACACCAACGCAATGTACACTAAGTGATTTCTTACACAAATCTCAATTTATGAGAAAAATGCGGAGTTAAAAAATTAATTTGTAAAAAAATTTTCCACCCATTTTCAAAATGTTGAATTTTCAAAAAAAAAATTGAATTTTTTTTTTAAATCCAAAAATTTGATTTTTTGAAATTTTTGATATGCAATATTATTCAAACTTATTAGGCGCTTTTCTGTAAAAAATTTCATAAAAATTGGTTCAGCAGATAATGATAGTCCAAAACCAAAAAAATGGTTCTATGAGAGGTACCATTTTTAAACGATAGACAATTTTTTTCCTTATAATATGGTAGATCGTTTTAATATTAGTTCACACAAAAATTTTAATCAAAATCGTAGGTGCCGTTTTTGAGAAAAATGAGGTTTTCAACACCGTTTTTTAAACATTTGTACGGGACGTACCATTATTTTTGGTTATAAGAAAAAAATTTATTTAAAATCTGCTAGATAATTTCAAAAAACTGCTGGATGCCAATTTTAATAGAAATCGACCAAGTCGTTTTCGAATTATGTATTAAGTTCTCAGAAAAAAATTTTTTAATCTAAAAAAAAAAAAAAAAAAAAAATGAAAATGTTGGTATGCAATACTTTTTAAACTTTTTGAAAAATTCTCTATAAAAAAATTGATCAAATTCAGTTGAACCATTTTTGAGAAAATCGAAAATCAAAAAATGATTCTATGGGAGGTACCAGTTATAGCCATTTTTCGTATTTTTTTTTATGGTAGCCTTTTTGTAAAAAAATTACTGGATTTTTTTTGTTTGAGTTGTGGGCACGATTTTGAGAAAAAAAACGTGTGGGAAAAATGCCCAAAACCGCTAGGTATCAAGTTTAAAGAAAATCGATCCACCCGTTTAGGCTGCAGCCGAAAAGACAGACAGACACACAGAATTGCGAGACCCACTTTTTTTTGACTTCGCTATCATCGTAATGTCTCAACTTTGATCAAAATCTCGAGTTCGATTTTGTTTACGAATCCATAACTTGCCATATATATAAATAGTAGTTATACCTAATCTATAATTACATACATATATCGCAATTAAAAAGTAAAAGTAATTAAATCCTCAATCCAAAGTTCAAAAAGAAACAAATTATCCATAATGATAATTCAGAATTTTTCCATATAATCGCACTCGCCTATATTTAATCGTTGATGCACATAATTTTTCATATATAGTTTTTTTGAAAACCATATATGAAAGTTTTGGTTACATGAAAGAATAGGCCCCTAATGAAAGAATAGGCCCCGAAATAGGAATGTAACGTGACCTGATAATTTTACAATTCACTAAAAACAGAAATTTATTAATTAATTTTTTTTTTTGTGATTTTTCTTATATTTTTTGGGGACTTTTTTCATTTTTCAGTTTGGGGTGAAATTTTATTATAAAATTGTCATAAAACTCCTGTACATAGGTACATATACGATAATTTATTAATTTATATTTTCGAAACAAAATTGTAAACCAATATTCACAGAATGATCTTTTTAAATTTTTGAACATCCCAATTGAATAATCGTGTAGGTACACAATAGTCACGCGATTTTTGTTTTCAAAATTTTAAATAATCATTCAGCGGCAGCTATGGCCTATAAAATATTATTTTTAAATAATTAATAAACACATTTTAGATCATTTTTCAAGAATTACAAATTAATTAATAATACATTTTTTGATTCAAATAATAATTTTTTTATTGTGTAATTTTTTTAAATAAAATAAGTTTATTTTGTGCCTAAATAAAAGAGCTGATACGAAAAATTTATATAAATAATAATTATTTTTCCATTTTAATACTCAGTCAGGTTCAAGAGATTAGTTTTGATATGTTATTAATGAAATGCAAAAATGTGTTGTGAGTCTTTAGAATGCTATACAAAAATTTAATTTATTTAGAATTTGTGAATTCTAATACATGTACCAGCATGACCTATACCGAATAATTCGAGAATCTACAATTATTGAGAAAACAAAAAACTCCTTCTGATACAAACATAAGAATTTTTGTTTGATTTCTCAGAATCATCTTTATTCATTAATCAATCAAAGAACCAGTATAACATTCAAAATATCCGCGTACCTATATTATTCATTTTTGACTCAAATTCCACCTTGCTCTAACTTCTTTGCAATTCTAATGGTTTCAGGATATGTTTTTGTTTTTTTTTTAAGTAGAATTCAATTCCAGTAGCCTTCCAAAATTAAAAAAAAAATATTAATCCCGGAGATATATAAATACAAAGGAGATATACAGACAGACATGCCAGAGAGATTCACAAAATCAAAATCTTTTATTCATTGGATTTTCATTGTAGTCTTCCGGTTGCGATAGAGATTCATTCTTTCATTCATTTGTTTTGTTTGTTTGATTTTAAGGACTCAAATATACTTCGCTTTGCAACAGCCATTTTACAATATATAATAGCACTTATCTGCCTGGTTTAATTCATTTGTATTTTCTTCCTCTCTCTCTTTTTCTCTCGCTCACTCTGAGTATATATTGTTGTTAGTAATGATGATGATGATGCTGCTGGTCCCGTCCCGGCTGGCAAGCAAAATTGAGGACGATTTTATGTAATTTGAGACCACAGAAATGTGTGTTCCCTGCCGTCATCATCATCATCATCGTCGTCAGTAACAGCAGCGAAATCCATGGTTATATAGACTTGTACATTATGTACGGTGCGATGCTAAATATTTTCTTTTGTTCAAAAAAAAACATACAACCATGGCATTTCAATGTCCTTATACTTTTACTGTGAAATGATAAGGCTAGCGGGATCGTAGTATAAAAACACAAAAATGAGCAATGGGAAAAATAAACTTATACCTTTTCACTCCCCTGAATAGGTAACCCCATAATATAACCAACCATTTGTCAGAATCATGCAACCATATATCGGTGGACGGTGGTGGTTGCAATTCTACATTCTATAAAGTGTGATGAAAGTTTTGTTAAATTCAGCTCAAATCTCACGTTGATATCCGCAATTACATGCACCATATGGATGTGGTTTGGTTTTTATTAGGTTGCTCATATCGTCAAGGCAGATTTTTACAATTAGGTAGTAACTAATAATTTACTACCTTTTGTTAATTAAGTGCATGTGGAGAAAATTATCCTTGGCTCAGCGTGCTACAATGCTATGTATAAATGGTTGCTTCGCTAATGTGCCTAGTTTAGTGACCCAATTACCACGGGAGTACGCCTTTCTGATAAAATTGTAATTTCTTATACAAAAAATTAAAAAATCGCTGGTGTGGCTTTTTAAAAAAAATATTTTTTACATTAAAAATTTTCAAAAATTGGTACGCCACTTTTTGGTATTTAATAATGCAGAGTGAAAAAATTCTTTAAAAAAAAAAATATCATTTACTTAATTATATACCCATTTTTGAAATATCGAGTTTTCAAAAAATAATTTTTTATTTTTTAAATCTAAAATTTGCGTTTTTAAAAATTATGATATGCAATATAGTAAAAAAAATTAATAGAACTAAAATCGGTTGAACAGATAATGAGATATTCTAAAATAAAAAAAAATGTTCTATGATAGGTTCCGTTAATAATGCTATAATGTAAAATTTGTGACAATTTGTGATATATCGTTTAGATATTAATTCACAAAAAAATTTTAATCAAAATCTTTGAAGTGTTGGTTTTTAATCCGTCTAAGAGTTCAGAGAAGATTCGCAAAAACACGGTCTACAGGCCTTACGAGTTACGACATAAGTAACGCTTCCACTCTCTTCAAATTTCTTCTTCTTCTTTACAATTTTACCGATTGAATACGTAGTCGGTCGATTATGACGACCATAATTATCGCGTAATGCGCGAAAAGTGGCTACGGTTGAATCACCACTTTTGTAGTAAGTTTTAATAATTTTAACGCGTTGTTCGATTGTTAAGCGATTTACTATCGTAAATCCTTGTGTCGAGGAACTATCAGATAGGCTATCCCAAAAATTTTCAGATACGTTGGGTTGTTGTTGCATCAGCTGTTTTGTCACAAGTGATTACAACAACACAAACCTATCGGGATAGCTTTGGATTTAAAAAAATTACGAACTAATAAAAAAACATGCTAAAATTACCTAAAAAAAACTAATATTTTGAGAACAAACAATAATACTAACTTCGGGCTAATTTTATTCTATATGCAATGCCATATTTAATATCTTTGGCATAAGATGCATCAAACTACTAAGGCTTGTAGACTGGGTCAAAAGAAGAAAAAAATTGTATGGGAGGGGGTGCCTATCTCTCTCCGTTTCGATGGGAGAGGCAATTTTATAGAAAAAATAAAAACTTGAAATATAAAAAGCACCATACATAAATAATTACATAACCTACAAAGCTTTCCTTAAAGCCAGAAATCCATTCTTGTATTTTCTTTTTAAATAAAATCATTAGTAGTTTGATGCATCTTATGCCAAAGACTCTAAATTTGTCATAATTCTGTTTTTTCGCTTCGTGTTGTTATTAAGCAATTATTGCTAATTTTTGAGAAGCTATATTTTGGAAACTGTTGGGTCTACAGACTCCATTCATAGCTCAAATTAAACAAAATTTAGTGAGTATTTGCAAAGTTTAATTCGAAAACTAGTCCTTTAGGGTTAAAATCGCCCATAACTATAAAAAACGCGTTTTTTTCGATTTTTGACCATGATGCGTTCGGCGCTCGAGGTCGAAAACTTGGTTTCTTCATTAGGCCAACATCATTATAACAACTCAGCAAAAAATCAGAACTACCGGATTTAACGCAAGGTCTGATGTATAAAGTTACTGTATACTAAATTGACAGTTTTGTTTTAAATAAACAAATTTTCAAACTAAAACCACTAAAAAAAATAAAAAACAATTTTTTGACTCAAATATCTCGAGAACAAGCGAAGCATTTTTGGCATATATTGAACACCCTGATAAGATGGTCTTTTAAGATCTTGAATTGGGAATTTTCTTATATAACAAAATAACATCGGGTGTCGAGTTTTCAAGGGCACTAATGGGAAATTAACAGTGTGGGTCGACCAACCATTGCTGCCAACCAAGGCTGCTGCTGAAAGGACAGACAGACAGACAGACACACACACACACACACACACACATACACGCACACACACACGCACACGCACACACACACACACACACACACACACACACACACACACACACACACACACACACACACACACACACACACACACACACACACACACGCACACACACACACACAAAATTGCGAGACCCACTTTTTTCGACCTCGCTATCATCTTAATGTCAAGTTGAATCGAAATCACAGGTTCTATTTTTTATACGAATCCAAAACTTGCCATATAGTACCTAACCTATTTACATACATTTATGCATATAACGCAAGTGAAAAAGTGCTTAATGTTCAAAATGTTTTTAATCCATACAATTCATTCCCAATCCCATAATCACCGAATGTCCTACCTTCAATCATGATTGTAAATTAGGTCAATTCGTTGTACTTTTACCTGCAAATACCTTTTATAAAAATATACACCAATCACAAAATCAAAATAAAAAAAAAAAACTCACACAGAAGTCCATCAAGAACTCAGGATGCTCATTTATAAGTAAAATATGAAAGAAATTGTTGTATGAATAGTTTTTTTTCCTTTTTAAAGATGTCACAATCTGATAAACGCCTAATGATGATTGGACTCTCTTTATTTTCTTATATTTTTGTAGGTTAGGTACCTACACTAAAATACAAATGAAAAAAAAATATAAATAAATGTTTATCCAAAAGTAGATGAAAATCCCGGCTTGACTTTTTCCTATAAGCGGATGTTTAAAATTCTTATTCTTTTTGCCTCTGTTTTTTCCTTCTTAATATGTATTTAAGAAAAGAGAACAAAAGTAAAGAAAGAAAAAAATGCATAAATATTTGAGGTGATTTTTTGTGTTGAAAGCGTTGAAATATCCGGATTAAGATTTATACACAAAGTTTTTAAATACAAAATGTCTCCTTTGAACTTACATTGTATTGTATTTAATTTTAATCCTTAAAAAGGACTCAGTGAGCAAACAACACTTATTTTTAATCATCATCAATGCCTTGAAACTATACCAAGATTTTCTGGCGCGATGTCTATAGAGTTAGGTACCTACGCAGCTTAAAAGAGATTTAGTTTTTTTTTTTGTTGGTTATCTTAAATATATATGTACGCGCGAAGAGTGTTATGGTCTTCGGTCTAATCCTATGTTGATGGACATTTTTTTTGTTTTGGTTATTTGTTTTTCATTAGCTATTGCTCTTGTCAGTCATACTCCGCATTATAATTTTTGCGAAAGTCCTAAACTAAAAGAAAAAAAAATATTTAACTATCAGTTAAATTATTAAATTTTTTTAATTATTTGTTATTTGGTAACCCTGCGGTATTTTTTGCAGAATTTTACTTTTAGCTGAATCATGGCTTAATTTCCAGGTTAATTCGCATACGGTATGACAAAAAACTAGCGTGAAGGTTGGGTTGAGACAAGAAAAAAATCCTATATAGGATGGGGGTCTATTACCAACCGTTTAGCCAGAAGGGGGCAAATTTCTTAAAAATATTGACTTCAAATAAAAAAAATAATTATTAAAAAACAAAAAAACACCGGTGACAGGTTAAAATGTCATGCTATATACCTTTTTGTAAAGTCAGATATACATACCTCTTCTGTAATTTTATTTTTTAATAAAGTTGTTTTAGTGAATATAGTTTTTGAAAAATTAATTTTTCAACTAAAAATTTTTCGAAGAAAAAATATATACATATGTAGGAGGCATGTGATTTTAAATTGAAAATAATTAAAATAAATTGATAGTTTTTTTCTTTCAATTTTCAATAATTTCTCCTTTTATTACAAATTTTAAATTATTTAATTTTTAAAATTTGTCTTACGTCAAAGTTTTATTATGGACTCAAAATTGTATAATTTATGGACATCCAGTAACAGAGAAACATGGTTATTTGTAGATTATGGTGAATACATTTTAGTGGCATTTCTCATTGGATTTTTATTTTTCTGTATGATGTTTTTATTGAAAAAAGAAAAATATGATTTTAAAGAAATCGAAAAAAAAGTTGCTGAATCAACAAAAGAAATTAATCAAATTTCGAATGCAATGTGGATAATAAGTCAAGCCAAGAGGAATACTGATAGATGGAAGTTTTCAAATTCATTGTCAAATAGAAATTTTCCACATTAATAAAATCAAAAACTCAGTACCTATGTACATATGTACATTATATGTATGTAAATACATACTAAAATGTTTGTTTTATTTTGTAAGTTTTTTTGGTGACAATCTTTGGCATCATATGCATATTTTTGATACAAAGTCATGAGTTCCGAAAGTCAAAAGAGGAAATGTTGACAAATTAATGAGTGTCTGAACGCATCCCAAAAGTCAGCGATGCACGTTTTGACGTGTTTTCGATTGGTATAAACCGGAACTCTCCGATCCCGAATTACAAACGCACATTTTTTTTATTTTGAAGTTTGTGTTTCATTGTATTTTTGAATTTTCAGTTTAAAATTGTTTTAGTTTTTCATTATTTTGTAAGATCACAAATGTTTACCTATTATTTCTAGAGTATGGAAACCTTTATCGATTTTGACAAATGAAGTGTCAAACTAAGCGAAATTACCTACTAATTTGATGACTTAAAATTTTATTTTAAAATTGTTAATAATTTGTTCAAAAACTGCTTTTGTTTGTTAAATATTATTCCAATAAAAATTAACTCTATAAAATGAACACTTCCACTTTCCAATTTCCAATTCCAATAGTATTTTGGCATGTGACATTAAGGTCGCTTTAAAATTAAATTAAAAAAAAAAAATATTTCACTGTTTTGAGGTTCAAAAGTGCGTGCATATGTATTCGTGCTTCTGGTTTTGATTCTTTCTTTAAATCCAGAATCAGTTTTCTCTTCTTTTCAGAAGAAAAACTGTCATTTAGTCCCAAATAAATGACTTCCGCGGTATTCGGAATGCTTCTTGGATGCTTCCGGGAGAGCGAACGAAAACGCAAAAAATGCATTTAGTTTTGTTTGGATGCTTTCATCTACAATTTGACGTTTGAAGTGAAATAAAATTTTGGAAATTATAAAAATTTGTAAATTTTGGTTTGTTATTCACCCTTATTAGGGTTTTGGTGGATTTACATATTCATCTATGTACATGCAAATTCTGCAAAAAAATACCGAATGTAAGATATAAAATTCACATTTATTGAATAGAGAGAGAAAACCAAAATGCAGCAATCTTCAAATCCTAATGCCTTTTTTTGCTTGTCAAATAACTGATAATTTTTGTTGTCAAATATAACGTTTACTCAGAAACAAATCAGAAACATCCCAAATGCGTTTCCTTACTTTTAATTTCTGGTCAAAAATTACAACAACAACATCAAAAAGCTCAAGCACAAACTTTTTCCCAAACTTTTCTCAAACAATAAAGAATAATCGACATAAAAGGCATGTTTCTTTACTGTTTGAGAAAAAGTTCGTCACATTTGACAACAGAAATTATTAGTAGTTTGACAAGCAAGAAAAAGCCGCAGATAAAATTTTAGGGTAAATATCTTGCTGGAGGAGAAATGAAATAAATTTTAAAAAAAGTCAACAGCTTTGACATTTTCGTGCCAAAAAAAAGTAAAGAAACACATTTTGGTAAGATTTGGTATACCACGGGATCCCGCTGGCGAGTAAAGAAACACACGTAATGTTTTACTGAACTGACATCTTAATTAAATTGAGTACCTACCGAAATTTTAAAACTGATCCAAAGTAAAATGTAAAGGCAGAGCATCCGGGATGTATTCCAGATGCGCATCGAAAACTTTCGTTTGACGTATTCAATAAAACCAGACCCAACTAAATTTTTTCAGGATAAAACGTTATTGCATGTTCAAAATTTTCTGTGAAAAATTCAATTTCCATTCGAAACACCTTGTAGATATAAACAATAACCAGCATGCAAACCCAAACCAACAAAATTATGCAGGCATTTTGTTTGTTAAACATTTTTTGTTCATTGTTATAAAACCACACATTTTTATAATCGGGGATTAAAGTCTTTTGCGCTACCCTTAATTCATTATACAATTTTCCAGACCGCCCACATATACATTCTTAAGAACAAAAAAAAAAAAATCAACAAACAAAAGTGCATCATCAGTAAGAGGGCAGTTGTTGCTCATATAATATATTGTTGCACCATCATCATAATGCCTGCATGTGGCCATCAAATCCTTGACTTTTCAAACTTCAATATATTTTTTTTTCTTCAAAAAATATCCTTTTCAAGGATTAAACACTCGATTTCTTAAAATTTTAAATAAAAACCACAACAAAGACAATAAGAATGAAAATAATGATGAACTCATTGAGCCGGAAGAAGAAAAAGGATCATGCCCTTCTCTTTATTTGCTACTGTTTTAGGAAAAAAGATAAATATAAAATTCTTTAAAACTCAACTTTTTTTTCTTATTGCAAATCTGTCAGAGTGACAGTTGAAGATCATCCTAATGGCCTTTCGATGTTCTGTCAGAGAAAGCAAAAAAATATAATTGACAGGGGTTTGCCAATATAATTGTCTGTTATTATATTATTGTGGGTTAGAATAATAGTTAAGAGGTTTTATATTCATAACTTTTTTTTCAGGTCATAGAATCTGAATAATTATATTTTGTATATATTGATTGACAGTTCATTTCAATCTTGTGTGTCAGTGCATTAATTTATAATTATATGTACATAGATCGTCATCGCGCCTCGTTTTGATTTAAATATTCTATGCGGGTATAACTGAACAAAAAAAATAGAATTTCATCAGCATTGTTATTTTTTGTCTTCCACGAATTAATTACGAAAACAAACAAAGAAAAAATAGAACATCATCTACAACTATTTTCCTTAGGGATAATCTCTGTATAGCGAGAAAATCATTACGAAGAAGGGAATATACAGAAAGCTGTCAGTCAGAGAGAGAGAGAGAAAGAGAGAAAGAAAGTGCTGTTGGTTATACATATATTCGCAAAAAAGGATCTCATATTTCAAATTGAAGCGCGCAATCAAAAATTATTTCCATAGCGACATCAACATCGGCAACGACGACGACGACGGGCGCTGAGTGTGTTGAATTCTCATCCTTCCAATTCGATATGAGGGAATTCTGGAATCTCTAAGAGCATCAGCATCATCGTACACAATTGTTTTGAGAATAAAGGTAGACACGAAAGTAGATTTTCAATTCAATTAGATTAGAGATGGCGTTGGCATAGCTACACGTGATGACTGCGTTGTTGACTGATGCCAGAAGCTCTGGATGTTTGTTGGATTTGAAAATGGATCCTTAAACTCATTAAAAGAAAAAAGACTTTTCCTTTGAAAACAAAAAATACACAAAAATTGTTTCGTTATTTTTATGGATGGAGTCGAAATTGCTTTTTGATGGTTAAATTTTGATGGCGGTCTCCTGCAGTTTTATTTTAAAATTATTCAGAGTACATCTTTATTGTTTTATCTTATGTTCGGGAAAATGGTCTTAACTCTACTTAAGGAAATTTTTAATTTTGGAATTTTTAAAGTTTCCATACAAAATAACTACTGGACCGATTTCACTTAAATTTTCATGTACATATAACAACGGGAATCCTTAGAAAATAATTTTTTTTAAATCTGCCTACCTACACGCCTACTTTTTTACACAAATTTTGTGTTTTCTCTTTATCCACTTCCATTGAAACAAAATTTTTGTAACTAATAGGTCTCTTAAAATTGCTAAACAATATGTATTATTTTGACCGCCCACAGTTACATCCACTTTTGTTATTATTTTAAATTTCTATATTTTTTTATAATATCTCTAGAAAACTAATCTGAACATTCATTATTAAACTTTAGGCATCGCAATTAATATTTTTTTTGATGAGTAAACATCTATGCCGGGGAATGGGTAAACTATTTAAAATCCTGTGCCTTATGTGTAGCACGTTACGTGTCACACGTACACGATACATTTTTTAAACGGAATCTGGGGCGTACGTATGTAATTACACATCTGAACTGTGATTCCCGGCATTCACACATTTTTTTTTTTTAAACCACCTACTACCACGCCCATTTTCCTTTTACACTTATTAACATTTTCTAAAAAAAACTTGTTTATACCATTTGGCAATAAAATCAAAAAATGTATATCTTGTAAAGAATTCTTTGTCCCGCTCACGCACTCCATTCCTCCGCTTAGGGTATATGTTCAGTCGTCAGGCAGGCCCCAATACGAACAGTTTTCTTGGACAACAGTGTAAAGTTAAAGGATTATTAAATTACAGTTTAAGTATGGGTCTTAATGCCAATTTCAAAAAGGCAATAACTCCCCCGGGTCTTAATGTCCAAGTTTTCTTCAATGCGAAATTATCCAAAATGTTAATATTAAATTCCAGAAGCTATATATGTATGTAAATAAAATTTAAACACTTGACACATGCGTGCGTCATGCAACAATTGAATTATCTCATGATCTTCATGTCATCATCTTAAGCCTTCCAATCTAGATATATGTATATACCTAATTGTCCCAATTATGAATATATTAAAATAAACATTCATTGCCCTTCAACAGCTATTAAGAAGACATGAAGTTCCTGAGATCTAGAAGACCTTTAAACGATATGGTGTTGGCCACCCTCTTGACGAAAGATGAAGTATCGAGATAGATACCTTCAATATACTTCTTCAAACTCTTAACTAAATGCGCTGATTTCAATCATCACAATCACACCTTGACTTATAAGTGTGAGTTCTGTGATCCTGAACGCAGGCGCCCCCTTATTTTATTTTTTCAAACTTATATCTAATCTTTTGTTAAGTTCAAGAGGGATATATACTCATAGGTATACTCTTAAACAATTCCTAAGTAGAAAAGGTGAAATTCCTGCACTTTATCGTGATTTCGTTTCCTTTTTTTTTTGTAGGTAGGTATATTTTTTGAGAATAATGGAATTTTTTGTCTTGGTTGCTGGGAATCTTTCATCGTAGCGTCACGTTGGTTGGTTCTATGGAGTAGGAGTCACGAACGGTTTTTTTTATTTTTTCCATTCCTACAAAATATTTCATTCAAAATTTATATACAATACAAATTGTCTTTGTATAAGTTTACGAGGATATTGTAGTTGGGATTTCATTGTGCAAAAATGTGTGTGCATGATGGGAAAGTGCACTTTATTAAATAAATGAAATGCTATTTAGATGCACGATTTGTATCTATAAAAGATTTAACAATAGAATTTATCGAAACGATGCGATGAGTGAAAAGATAATAATTTTTGCTACTGTACCTAGAACTATTCATACAAAAAGATATTAAATGCACGGGCATTATTTTGATGAAGAAAAAAAAATTGAATAATTGGTTTTCAACAATTTTACTGCATTTACAGTATTTTATTTATTTATTTCTTCAATTTCATGATAAACTTGTATATTTATCATTTCTTAGCTTAAAATTAACCCACTAATGTAATTTCGTTGAAAATTTCCAATTTTTGTAATTTCCCATTTCTACAAATTGACATTTCGAAATGAGGAAATGTCAATCAAATTTATACGACGCGGCAGTAGGAAATTACGAATAAAGCTTACAAACACACCCAAGTGGAATCTATTGAAAATGTCAAAATGAAATGTATTAAAGAACAGAAAGAGAAAACAGCGAATTCTAAATAAAATGATCTGTTATAAAAAATTACCAAATTTAAATGGAAACAGTTTTTTCTTTAATTTGCGAAAGTAGGTACCTTATTTCGAAACTAATGAAAACGTAGTTTAAATTTCATTCCAAATCATCTAAATATCCATACAAATTGACATTTCGATAAGAGGTAATTTCAAGCAAATTTATACGTCGCGTCACGTCGTCGGTGAGAAATTATGGATAAAGCTTACGAACACACCCAAGTGGAGAATGACAAAATTTGATGAATAAAAAATAGTAAAAGAAAACAATTTATTATTAACAGCCAAATCAAATTAAAAATTAAATAAACTGTTTAATTTGCGAAATTACCACATTTCTGCTCTAAAGAATAAGTACATAGAATAAATTCGATTTCAAATCCTATTTCTATTTACAAATTGTAATTTCGAATTTGCATGAAATTCGGTGGGAAATTACGGGAAAAGCTTACGAACACAGCCAATTGGAATTCATTCAAAATAGAATCCATAGAAGATGCCATTAATTCAATGTAAATATAAAAAATAAAAAATAATATTTAGAAATGTGAATTTAAATGATTGGGAATTAGACGATTTGGAATATAAAATTTGGAATTAATAACCTCATTTGTCTAAATAATAACGTAAGTTCATAAAGTCAAACAACATCAGTTTGTTAATTTCCCAAAACTGTCAATTTCTATCAATTTAAGTCCAAAGTTCTGTCAAAGTTATATAAAAAATAAAATTGTACTAAAACTGGTAGAAATTGACAGTTTTTGGGAAGCAGGTAAACGAACAGACCTAATGTATTGTAGCAATGTGGATGCGGTTCTGAAGAAAATTACACCTACACCTGTGTTATTTGCAAATGATGTCAGCACAATATAAGCTCTGTTCATTTACTTCCCAAAACTGACAATTTCTATTAATTTTATCAGTTTTAGTCAGAAATTCTGTCAAGTTCAAATTAAAAAAAAATTACTAAAATTTAGCACTTTTGACAAGTAAACCAACAGACCTATTTACAAGATGCCATATTGTATAATGATAAAATTAAACCCTATTTACACTTGGCACTATTTTTATGAAAAAAAATAGTAAACATTTTGGATAAAGTGAAATTTTTAAGATCTGAATTTGAATGGTATTAAAAAATACTATCTTTTTTAACACTAACACTTTTTCATCCTTTATATTAAAAGTGGCTATAGGTATTAAACATAATTAGTTATGTTTTTCTTTTGTCTTCCTATTTTTGCATACAGCAAGCAACAACCTGTTCCACTAGACCGACAACAGTCTCATTATAAGCGGCTCAGACAATAAAATTTTATTTTCTGAATGAAAAACTGGAAAAAGTAAATAAATTCCATTGTGTGCCGTGCCTGATGTTGACTGCCCATCGAAGTCATGTTCAAAGAAGTCCTAGAAGTGTTGAAGTTTTTTAATTTTATTTTTATTTTTATATTTTTGTTTTGTTTATGTTGTACCTATGTACATATATGTATAATATATTGTAGTCGAGGGTTAATCGATTGTTGTTTTATTCTTTGAAAAATATTTCTTTTGACTTTGGTTTTGCTACTATAGCTATACTGGAAAAGTCCTCATCCTCTATATAACAACTTTTTTTTATAATATTCTTGTTGGTAAGTAAAACTGCACTGAAGTATGAATAATGTGGCAGGAAATCATATTTATGGAGAAGCCGGTATTCATTTTTTTTGCCTGTATTACATATTTATTTAAGGTTCAAGAATACAGTGAAACGAAGCCTTATAGGTTTTTGTATGTAGTCAAGGCAAATGAAGACTGCACACCAATGGTCTTATTTATAAACGTTGTCTAACTTTAGACAACTGCCCAACTGTAGAAAATGTGTTCAAAGACCTTGATGTTTATTGTAAGTTGTCTTATAGCTGCCTTACATTGACACAAGAGTAGTTTGTCTTAACCATGAATAATGTGATTTAAATTTTTATTAAATAAAGCATATTTCCACCAATTTGAAAATAATTAGACAGTGTCTAAGTAGACAAAAATCTAATAAATACGACTGTAAGTATGTATATAGCTATTTTTCAATATTTTTAGAATGCGTGTTCTTTTGAAAAATTCATAATTATCTACAAAAAATTTTAGTTAATTTTTCGATCACTTTAAAAAAAAAAACAAAAGAGATCAAAAAAATCTCTCAATTAATCCTAAACCAAACCAAATTCCCTTGCTTAACACAGAGTTATATCCAGATTTCAGGCAGATTTAAACGATGAAATTTTCCCTTGCGATTTTTAAGCCCGTAGGCGGGGAACGTATATCTACATATGTGGTAGCCGGGGTAGAAAAAATGCTGAAGTTAAAAAAAATTGCGGAGTTATCTCTTTTTCTTCTTTTTTTTTTTTCTTTTTGTTCAATATATAAGCAGATTAAAGAATGTGGAGAAATGTTTCTTTTTAATTAAAAATCGCAGTGTTTAAAATCGTCTCGCAACCGAAAGAAGACCAAACTAGAAACTACGCTTAAAAATCCCTGTCATTTAAAAGCTGTCTAACCCTAGAACTCAGATGATCTCTCAATGAAAAACTGAGCCTGAGATTGATCTTTTTCTTTTTTACATTTTGTCATATATTTTTACGGAAAAATGATAATTAATATGAAGAAACTTTAATAAAATAAACTCATAAAAAATCTCCCAATCTCTAGTAAAATATCTTAACAAATCTATAAAGAAATACATCGGAAATAAGCGACGACATAACAGAAAAAAATTGACGTTTCCATACAAACTATATCGATTTTGACTTTGACAGAACTTTAGAGGAAAATTGGTAGAAATTAGGAAATTTGGAAAATAAACGAAAAGAAGTAAGTAACCTGACATTTTGTGGTTGGAAATTCGTGTTTATAAATTTAAGTTTATTTTCTGTCAAAGTGACGTATGTAATTAATAGGTAGATACCTGCATTAATATAAACTCGCCTTTAAGAAGTTGTGTACCTTATTAAGATTAGTTTATAAATGAAAGTTAAAACTTTAAAGGTAATCGCAGTGACAACATTGAAATGTGATAATTTTGTAAAACAAACTTACCTTGTAGTAATCCAGCGTTGTAAAGTTGTTATAACAGGGTACATTATACAACATATTCCACTGGTGGCGTCAAAAAACACCCTCACCCTCCAACTCCAACACCGCACTTCAATATCCAACAAAGCAAAAACAATATCAACTATAAAACGGATCTTAATATTTTTGCAAATATATTTTTCAATATAAACACCGAAAAAACAATTAATTTCACTTCTTAAAAAATCACAAACCAACAACGATAACACTTAGCTACACATTTATAACACTTTTCAAGATCATTTTTAATAAAAACTTGAGTATTTTTCCCGTCGGCAAAACATCACTTAATTAAATCCTCACTGAATGTGCCAAACATTCATCAATATAGAACACGAATTTCCGAATTAGGTATACATATACGTCTACGTTTTAAAGCAACACTTCCGAAACAAAAACAAAAATAATAAACGCACATCGAATTCTTTTTGTTATGTCAAATAATTATCATTAAAAAAAAAGAGAAGAGAATATGAGATGTGATGACCCACATTTGACATTTAATGCACTTCTCTGATGTAACACTGAACTAATGGATATGTTTGTTTTATTAATTCCGTTCTGTTTGAAAAATGATCTGTGTATTTTGAAATGAAGCACTTAATTTGTCACCCAGTTGTCCGTCACCGACTACGACGACGATGATTTCGTCGTATTCGTATATCGTTTTGTTTAGCTGAATTGGTGGCGATGGCGTGTCATTAACTAATTCCTAGATTCTTGTCCAAATTAAAGGAATAAGTGTGTCATTGTTTAATGGTATTTTTGATGATTAATTTTGTCTACTGCTTCTGCTGACATGTATAATGATTCAAGAAATAAATTTAGTTGTATTCCTTGGGGATGAATTAAATTAACCAAAAGTGAACACAATAAAAAAAAATTGAAAACTATCATGCGAATAAACAACACACAGCGAACGACACCATTCAGCGGAACAAACGCGAAACAATTGAGCACAAACTGCGGAAACTGTTTTGGTTTTGGTTGTTGTAGGTATTCTTGCAACAATACATACAACGACCGCACGAATCGAATGGGGCGATTTTGCATGTGAGAGCCTCGCCTGTCAAGCCTGCCTCCGGGTAGCACAGGCACAAGTCAATACTAGTGTGGTCAGGCAGGGCACACTGCGTAGCGTATATACTGTCAGTCGGAAGTGGTCAGCGTCAATTGGCCGTATATGCGCGGAATCTAGCGATATTTAATTATTCGAGTCTTTGAATCTTTTTTCTTGGTACATAGCGTAGCGCTTAGAATTTAGGTAGCGTAGTCTGGCGTATACGCAACATATCTGATGATGCTTGCTGCACAATTGAATTGAGTGACTGGCATGACAGTTCTGTTAAATGTCAATTTAAGGTAGAGAGAGGCTCTTTTTATTTTAGATAGATAGAGCTTTGAATGTTTCAATGATGTTTTTGTTGTGTGGAAATTATTTTTCTTCATCTATTTTTGCTACCTCAAAAGGGCGTTGATGTTTACGCTCGCTCTTAAAGTAGGATTTATTTGATTGTATTGTGTTCGTGTGTAATCGCTGGAAGTGTGTAAACGGTCGATATAATTGGAGGGTTGAATTAGACGCACGAGTGTAATATTGAGTGATTTTAATTCATCAAAGTGAGCCTTCTTGTGTAGGTATAGATGATAATTTTGTTTGGTCAGAAAAATGGGTGGTAGATTTTTTTTGGAGCAAAAAAAGTCAAGGGAAAAATAATTATTTTGCTGTCATAACTTTATGGAAAGAAGAAAAAACATAGAATGATTAAAATTCGAAATGGAAAATGGGTCTATGAAAATGGGTCATTTGAGCTTTTTTATAAAGGGAAGATTGAAATGCTTAGGGATATATGTACATATGTCACCATGGTAGGTAATTGGTAAATAAATATAAACATTTTTTTTTTATACCAAACTATCTACAATTTTATTTTTTACAGAAAAAATAAAGTCAAATATACCCTTGTCAGAAAGCCAGAAACTAAGTGCCCTTTTACATGAGGAAAGTGAGTTTCGAGCAACTTTCAGTTTTTTGGTGAAAAGGACGCCAAGCAAGAGGAATGGACGGTCTACAATTGGTGAAGTTGCGAAATTAAAAGAAAACGTAAAAAAATCTCAAGCAACTTGTTTCCTCGTGTGAAAGGCGACTAATGAAATTCAACTGTCAGTTTTTCGTTCACAAAAGGTTTGTTCGTTTACTTTCTTTTTTTATTTTTTATATATGAATTATGACAGAACTTTGGACTCAAATTTATAGAAATCGACAGTTCTGGATCAATGAACAGAGGTAAATAAATGATTTAGTAAATTTATTATGTGCAACAAAAGAGTGAAGTCTTCTTTTACATATATTAATCTACTACAATTATCAATTTTGTACAAAGCGTACTAAAAAAAAAAACAGAACAAAATTTGTTTGATTTCGTTGTGTCATTTTTGTTTGAGACTTAGATGTTAGGGAAATGTTTTACATTTTTTGATTATAATAAATTTTACTATGTAGGTACGTCTATATTTTACTACTAACATTTAATTTCAATTGTCAAACAATAGGTTTGTTCGTTTAGTTTACAAAACTGTCAATTTCCATCAAATTTAGAAAATGACAGTTTTTTGGAAAAAACAAACAGATCTATTATTGGAAACACTATCAGACATCAGTTGACAGTTTATCAAATCGTATATACAATAATGGAATAGAACTTTTTAAAACTCTTTACAGACTTCTTTCTAGATGTTTCCTAGAAATATACAAACAAAATTCCTTCAACATTTAAAAACAATCCCATATCAAAAGTCAAAATAAATTTTGAAGACAATAAACTTTCTCGACATGTTTAGTCAATAGAAACTAATGCCCTTCAAATTTTTATAACGGTGCGAAGAGATTTCCTCTGAAAGATGATGTTGTGAAATTTGTTGCTTTAAAAATTATATCCAAAATTCTCCAATTTATATATGTAGCAAAGCACAGCACGGTTGATTGAACCAAATTAAAAAAAAAATAAAAACAGACTACAACGGATTTTGTTGGTATCAATATGGGTTCATCCTCTTGGATGATAATACTGGCGAGACAATGCACACAACATTTATAATTCGCAACCATAACAACATAAGGCCAGTGGACCTCCATCGTCCGTCGCTGTCACCATGCGTCGTCGGTCGTAGCTGAACTCATAAGCAGCATCACATGGATTGGATATTTGTACATCTTTTTAAAAGTTAATGCCCAAAATCATGCATCTCTGGGTGCTGGATGTTGGAAGGCTGGAACACATTCAGTGACTTTCTTGGCTAATTGAGCAATTTTTTATTGAGGTGATGTTGTCGTCTGGCTAAATTAAAAAAAAAAAAAAACATAAAACAAAGTCTGTCGCGACATTTGGCTCTGTTCCTTTCCACCTTTTCTTATACATTTTATTGGAGTTTATAGGTAATATGACAAAATGCTTAAAACGAAGAGTTTGGTTTTATATTATAAGAAAATAAATAAACAAAGAAAACATTTTGACCAAGAAAATATTTGCAAATTTTTGGTCGATTGATTTGGTTGATTAAAATCGATTATGACATTTGAGATGTGATCAATCAGCTGAAAATACGTTAGAAGATGTTTCTTTTTATATATTTTATTTAAAAAAACAAGCTAAATTTGCTGGCGACACCCGTTGCATCTGTTTTGTCAAAAATTAACTGAAAAATATAGATAGAGTTAAAGGAGAAAACGACTATACAATTGTTTGTCACAACTGCTAGCACAATCATTGAAAAAAACTATTCGTAATGATATAAATTTACACAAGTTTTACTATGTCGGTATTTTGCTAGAAAATAATGAGTAAGTTTCTTTTTTTTGGCGAAATGGTATCAGCAAAATATTTATACGATGCCACTATAATGGAAAAAGAGACAGATAATACACATCAGAACGAGTTTAGAGCACCCAATACACAATACATACCAGTCACCGAACAAGCCTATTATTGACATATGATGTCAACGGAGCTGAAGCCGGAGAGAAAAGTTAAAAGTTCAAGTACCTACTTTTTGCGTTGCGTCGGGCGCGTGCGTTCCCTCGCTTCTCATAAGATCGTGTTTAATCGTGTTTAATTTAATCGAGTTAAAGTTGTATACGTCGCGTCGGTGCAACGGATGTAACGTCGGGTGCGTGCATTCCCTCGCTTCTCATAAGATCGTGTTTAATCGTGTTTAATTTAATCGAGCTGTAAGTTGTATACGTCGGTGCAACGAATGTGACGGATTCTAGGGGTCGGGCCCTTTATAACTATTTGCGCTTAAAATTCGTTAAATTTTTATTTTTTTGTGGATTAATTTTAAAAGTCGATATAAAACTAGTGAAAACAAACATATATAAAGTAATGATTAAAAAAAAGAAACCTTCTAGAATGGAGCTTTGGTTCTTTTTTGTATGTAAGTATATCAACCATTATCTTCCGCAAGTCAGGGGGTTTTGAAAACATTTTTTTTTTCTTCGGACAATGTTGTTTCATTTACAATCCTATATTTTGTAGTTCTTCTCTTAATTCCTTGCCATCTCATTCATCCTTATAGCAACATACAAAATCACTGTGCCCTTGCCAATAACTTGCACCATCATATTTATGTGTATGTAAGTACCTATATCTACCTATATTTTTGCCTTCGAATAAGTAGCTTAGCAACATAGGTGGTCTGAAAATAACTTTAGCAAATGATTCGAAAATCCGTCATCTTTGGTTAGTGACATCGATCGATTCATAAATCGAAGTACAACAACCATTCAATATTATGGGCACGGTTCAGTCTTCAGTCCATGTCCATGTTGAAGTGTTTTTTTTTTTTTTTAATTTTTTTTTGCTAGGTTATGCCACTCGATGATGTTTTATTTTTTCTCTTTTCCTTTTTTTCCAGCTAAAGAGTCGAACTCGGTCGCTTCCATCACGAAGAAGTATTTGTCGTTGTCCCCCATCTCTTGCATACAACATAAGCCCAACAGGTAGAACACCACCATGTCATGTTTCCAAGGTGAGCAGCTTTTATATATTTATGTAGGTATAAAAAAAATAAAAACGAAAGAAGTTTAAGAACAAAAAAAAATAAATAAATCCGTCATTAAACCTTTCACAATCCCCTTAGGTAGATATGTACATACTTATGTAGGTATAAATATGCAAGAGTGCTTTTGCATTCTATACCTACATACGTAATATGCTTTACATTTTGTGTGATGCGTTGTTCTCTTAACACCCAGAAAAAAAACAACAACTTTAACAACTTCAATTCATCTCTTTAGATTCGATTTTATGAATGAAAGTTATTTCCGGATATTCACTTGACCAGTCCACCTGAATCAAATTACAAAAACAACAACAACGATTAAATTTTTCAACTTCATTTTCAATAAAACAGGGAATTTAAATTCAGTTGATTGAAATTAAAATTAAACGATGACGATTTTGTAAATATCCTATACATATAGTCGCTATGGAGAGAATTATTTAGTTCAGTTGGGGGTTATTCAAAAATGGCATGGGGGGAGTATCCTTATTTTGGTGTGATACAACACTTTGTATTCATTGCGCAGGTTTTTGTTTTTGTTGTGTCACATATTAGTCCTTCCGGAATGGGGAATCAGTCACAAAAGAGAGAAATATAAAACCCAATCCGATTTCACGGTACCACCCACACATTAAATATACATACATACAAAAATTCGGGATCCGGGAAGTTTTTTTTTGTTGTTGTTAAAATTGAATTTGTTGGTATTGGTATAGAGGGAATTTCAAAATGGCTGTTTAAACACAATGAGTTGAAAATATTTTTATATTTTTCGTTCCTTCACGTGTAAATATTTTGTGAGTGATTTTTTTTTATATGTTGACTATAAATAAATAGACATTCTTTGACATTGAAATTTTGTTTCAGATTTTTTTTTTATAGTTGAAGTTAAGTAATTTCGGATTTTTAAAATGTTTGGAGACTTTTCTTGCACCTCCCAACAGTGATCCAGAAAATCTTTCGAGTCATGACATAAATCTTCAAAAAAACCTATCTTAAATAAAGCTTTTAGTTCAAAGTCTGCAATGTCCTCATGGCAACAAACCAACCACACAGGTACACATATTAAAGGTAATATCATTAAAGCGTTTCCATTTTTGTTCAGTTCTGTCTATATGTCAAAATAGAGGCAAAATGTGGATCTAGTGGCTCTTTTCTTTTCTATAAATTCAATATTTTGTTGTTATTTTTAATGATACGGTTAGTTCTTGTGGACACTCGAACAGCAATTTTTTATTTCTGACACTTCCAAATTTGACAACCTGCGCAATAGGTATATTACCTTAGATTTGTGTACAATGGGTTTAGACGTCCAAGTTTTATTTAGGTGTTTGTTGTTCATAATGTTCTCATTTTCTCAACAATCCATGAATTTACAATCATGCTGGAAGGTATATGATCCGTAGAATCAAAACAACACATAGCCAATTTTTATCTGATCTTGACAAGTTTCAAACTTTTGCCCTATACAATCAGAAACCAACCAGTTTCCTTTATGAGAGAGGA
This sequence comes from Epistrophe eligans, assembly GCA_951394125.1. Lineage (NCBI taxonomy): Eukaryota > Metazoa > Arthropoda > Insecta > Diptera > Syrphidae > Epistrophe > Epistrophe eligans. The sequence goes on from OX596028.1 coordinate 109,970,534, forward strand.
CCTTTTCTGCTTCTGATTATTTTATTAGTAAAAACAATTTGTCCTATATTTTTATTTAAATCAAATTTTTTTCATTTTCCACTAACGAGGTTTTATAACGAAAAGCGATGATAAACGTGTCACATATTGCCTGATTGGTAACTCTTTTTATCAAATTTTCAAAATCTGATTTTTTTCCTATGGGTTTTGATAGTGTATTGTGAAAATTGAAAATTAGAAATTTCATGTCACCAAACAGACCTTTTTTTTAGGAGAAAATAATTCGAGCTGTCAGTTTTGCATTTGCAAGAGCAACTGACAGCTCCCTTATATTTACTTTTGCCGTATAAGTTGTGTAACCCAGCGGCTCCATTGGCAATATTTGAGGAAATAAATTTATTTGCTCATTGCAATTGCATCGGCATCGCCATTTCTATAACTGACATTATTTGACAACTGAAATTACCTGTCAATGAAACGCTCACCACAGAATAATGTTGTGGCTCAATTGGCATATTTGAGACAATTTTAATTTCGATGGAAATGGTATAATTGATTGCCTTTGGATGCGTATTTCATTGCTAATGTCCTCGAAATAGAATTAATGCTGCAACTGGAACTTGAGCTGCAACAGCTGTGAAAAATTGTCGTACGTGCTTTTTCTATGTGCCTTTTCTATATTTTAAAGCAAAAAAATATAATGACGGACTTATTATTCACTTATTTATTTCCGCTTTTTATCTTTTAATTTATAATTTTTTTACAAAATAAATAAGCACAAAAAGCTTAAATATTTTTTTCCGGCTCTATTTTTCTTTATAAAAATTGAAACGTCAAAAGTGGCGCACGTGAAAAGTTAAAACTTGGTGAACTCTTGTAGCACCGACTGCAGCTCCATTTGTGTTGAATTTGTGTTTATTATTTAATATTTTGACAGCTATTCTAGCTGCAGCTTCAGTTGCACCTCCATCTCCATTGTGTTCAGTCAGTAATTTCAGTTGTGAAAAATATCGGTATAAAATCGCGAATATTTTAAAATGTTTTTTTTTTGTTGCTCTTTAAATTCATTATTCTAGATTATTTAAATAAAAAATTTTAATTCACTAAATTTCTCATATTTTCAACATAAATTTTAAAGCGAAGGAAAAATCCTGTAAAATCGTGGAGAAACCATTTTGAAAAAGATGAAACGTCAAAATTCATTGCCGACTATAAATTGCCATTGCCAAACTTTTATTTCGAACCAAAGAATATTGTCGGTTATTTGGTTAAAGTTTTGTGATGTAGATATAGTGTCCTCTTAAAAATAACACGTTTTTTGAAATACAAAAACACAGGCAAGCGTAGATGTTCATGTAAGTACATACAAATACCTACACAGATTTTGCAATTATTTCTATAGGTAGTTATTTTTTGATAGTTTATAAAATTGTGTACTAGATTTATTTGTATAGTGACTTGAAAACAAAAATATTAGTGCTCTCAGAAGAAAATTAATCCGTACCTACTTTTTTTATTTCTCTTATCGATAAAATTCGTTGAAAAACGTTAACAAAATGGAACAAAACTCATATGATTTTATTTTTATCGATGCGAGAGTTACAGAACGTACCACACATACACATATTAAAGATAATTGGGGTATTCATGCAACGTTATAAAGCCCTCGTAAATGTGGTTAACTACGTAAACTGCGTAAACCTGTCAAATGTTCATACAAATTTGACAGGTTTACGTAAAGAGTTGAGTTCCTATGGGCACTCGAACAGTCATTTTTAATATTTTGACACCTTCAACTTTGACAACGTGCCAATATAGGTATTACCTTAGATCTCTGTACCAGATCCTCCCCCCAAGACATATACTTCACCCAGAATTTCCCTCTATATACGAAAAGAAAACCCCATAAATCGGGGCGAAAAACACCTAAACTGACAACTTTGTTTCAGCGTGACTTTTTCGTGTTCGTTTTTTTCTAAAATATTTTTGTTACACAACCTTTTTTTAGTATAAAATACAAACTTTTTTTCAAAATTGGGAAAAATGCCTATTTAGTCTCTGCAGAGTGTACAGTTTCCTAGTCATGTATACATATGTACATCAACCTGCTTGCTTAACACTCTCTCTACCTACCGATATTTAATTGAACTCTAAAATGTCATTCAAAATAATGTCCTTTATCCTTTTCTCCCAAAATTTTCCTCAGTAGCTATATCCTCACAAAACTTAAAAAAAAAAAAAAAAAACTGCAGACAATGTGTTGATGAAATTTGAAACGAGGAAGTTACCTTGAATAAATTTCACTGTCCCTTATGGCCTTATCTTATATTCCCTGATTCACGTTAATTTTCTCTCTCTCTCTCATCAGCTGACCCAAAGGAACACTTTTATAAATTTTTTTTTTCTTAAACATAATGTGCAATGTCTAGTGAAGTGTACACACGTTTTAACTCTGCAGCAAAAGAACAATGATCACTCAAATGGAAACACAAGAAAAAGTCAGAACCAAAAAAAAAATATCGTTTTCTTTCCAACGAAAAAGGAAAAGGCCAACTTGACTTAAAGTCAGTCAGTAAAAGTGGTTTGATAATATGTTTACTCAGAAGCCAGAGTTTTAAGAGTCATCAAGTCACCCCAAACGTGAAGCCGTTTAATTAACAAAACCTCCCTTTCAGTTCAGAATTGTCAAAATAAAATTTTCAAGTATTTTATTTTTTGAAGAGTTTGATAAGATGCGCTCACCGGAAGCACTTTATTTCATTCGATTTATCTACAATAATGGCTGATGTATGTTGATAAAAGTATATAGAAAAATCTCAGCTGTCCCATGTGTGGCAGCCTTGATAAATATTTGTTTAACTTCTGAGTCAAAGTCAATATTCAAACAAAAAGGATGTTATATTTCCCATGTTTTTGTTTTGCCTTTATTTTGTTTTAAGGACCTTCGAATGTTTTTTTTTTTTTTTTTTTGTTATTTTCATCCCACTTCTTATGGGCCAAAATTATTGTCAACGAGTCCGACAACCATATAGAGGTATACTTAAGTAAAACAAAAGCCAATAAGGCTGCGGCTACAGCATATGAAGTTTTAGGTAACATGTGAATGCAGCTAATAGTAGGTATAGATATGGTGTTGTTATTTAGTCGAGGGGTTATAATGTGATGCTGATGTTTTTGATGAAATTAACTTTGCACTCTGACTCTCGAGTAGGTGTGGTGAGTAAACAAAATATTCTCTGAAATAAGGGTGAGTTTGTTTAGACGAAATGTACGTGTACCATATGTTTGCGGTTTAAAGTGAGAATGATGAGGAGTGGTATTTTCATTATTTCATATTGTTGAAAGTAATTACATAGACCAAGCTTTTGTTTAAAGGGTGAAGAAATAAAATCGTATATAGACAACATAGAATTCAGAATTAAATTTCTTGCAAGCAACCTAAGCCAGGTTTTCAGTCCTGAAGTTGATCCTGCCAAACAATTAAACCCGAGTGAACTCAGAAGTAGTTTTTTAGTATGTAACTGTAACTTTCTGTTGTCAAAAATCTATCGAAATCATGTCAAATTTCGCTTTCACTATCGAAACAAAGAGGGCGTAACAAAGCGGCACTTTGGAAAGCGCAACTTCTATAGTGTTGCCCTATATAATGGGTGATTTTTTAAGAGGTTTAGAACTTTAAAAAAAAAAAAAACACAAAAAATTCGAAAAAATGAATGAAATATTTATTTGAATCGATAGTTTGAACCTTGCAATTTAATGTTTAAAGATAATTTCATGCAAATGTTGACCGCGGCTGCGTCTCAGGTAGCCCATCCGCTGAGTCCAATTTTGGCATACTCTTTCACACATATCGGCCGGTATCTCACGAATGAATGCATGGATGTTGGCTTCCAGTGCGTTAATCGAAGCGGGCTTGTCCCTATAGACATAAGCCTTGACATACCCCCACAAAAAATAATCTAATGGTGTCAAATCGCACGATCTAGGCGGCCAATTGACCGGCCCGAAACGTGAAATTAACTGTTCACCAAACTCGCCTCGCAATTGCGCCATTGTTTCGCGTGCTGTGTGGCATGTGGCACCGTCTTGTTGAAACCACATATCATGCAAGTCAAGAACTTCCATTTCGGGCAAAAAAAAGTTTGTTATCATCGCTCGGTAGCGTTCACCATTGACAGTAACGCTGCGATTCGCATCATCTTTGAAGAAATATGGCCCAATAATGCCGCCGGCCCATAAACCGCACCAAACAGTGGCTTTTTCGGGATGCATTGGTAGCTGTTGCAATGCTTCTGGCTGATCTTCACTCCAAATGCGGCAATTTTGCTTATTTACGTACCCATTCAACCAAAAATGAGCCTCATCGCTGAACACAATTTTTCGATAAACAACATTTCGAACCGAGCACGAATTTTGATAGTAAAATTCAATAATTTTCAAGCGTTGTTCATTTGTAAGACGATCCATGGTTAAATTGCAAACCAAACTGAAGCTGCTTGACAGTGACACAAGGTACTAAACACACGTCAGCTGTCAAAACCAGTGTTGCCAAAACCAAACCAGCTTAAAAATCACCCGTTATTTTGATATTGTTTTAACAAACAACTGTCAAAAATATCTATCTATTTAATCCAGTAATTCTGTAATTGCACTAAGTTTAGTCGGGATCTAAATTGACAAAAAAAATTTTTTCAGGAGTTATCTCGGGCTTAAATCCAAAACCGATATGATCTTGCACCAACAAAAACCGGGCTTAATCTAAACACCTTACACTCGTCTTTCTCATCAATATATACGAAAAATCCAAAACTTCAACATCATTCCAGTCCTATAGAAAAAGACAAAGTTAATAAAAATTAAATCCAAAGACATAACATAACCCCCACAAAAAATATAGGTATAGGTATACTCAGACCTTGTTTATATACCTAATCAAAGCATCTCAATCTAAAACTTTTACTACTTTCTTGGAAAATCGTCCAGCCAGCACAGCGTCTATAACACACATCATAAAATATACATAATTAAATTACCTAACCATAACAATAATTCTATTTCTCACAATAAAAGGTCAATGAAAAAATCTACAAACCAATATTATAAATATACAAAGGTAGAATATAAACACAGACAGAGGGCCTCATCATCACCCAGAGTCATATGGCTATCGAAATAGGTATATGATGGTAGCCTTTCTAGATCCCAGCTTTACAACAAAACCAAAAAAAACAATTTTTTTTACTAAACAAAGAGCCAAACGACACAACCAAACCAACAAAAAATAAAGGGACCTAAAAACGTTACAATCAATTAACAAGGCAAAGATTTAACGATATAACCAAAAGGCCATTATATCGCACCACGAGTTCACATTTATTACGGTGACAATTTGGAAACGACCGATCCAACGAGTAAGAATGTTCAAGTCCATTGGACGACCGCGACCCATCACAGCTTCACGTGCGTTGTCACAGCCTGATGATGGTATGTATGATGCGGAGGCTGGAGGTTCAACTCACCTGGTCGATCGGTGGCCGTGGCGGCCGGCTGCGGCGGCGACGACAACGATGATAAGACTCGTTGTCGCTGGTAGGAAGATGCAAGGCACCATACAACACAAAACAGAAGAAGAGTGATAATAATAATAATAATCACTTTACGTTTGTTTGTTTCACAATAAAAATACAAAAATAAAAACAGAGTTGGCAGAAGAACAGATGCAGAGGGGGTTTACAACAAGACATTATCACCATACAACACATGTATTTCCATATGCCACAGTACCTACAACCAGACACGGGTGACACTGGCTGGACCATCAGCACCAGACACAAGGGGCGACCTTTGAAAAATAAATTACACGACCGAGTCGCATGAACTTGCTCCTGTAGCGAAAGATATACAAATTATTCTTGGAGAAATATTAAAATTAGTTTTTTTTTTATTTTTCTCTTAAAAAAGTAAAAAAGTCTTAATCTTGACAAGAATTAAATAAGCTACGATTAGACGTCAATACAAATGGTTAACACGTTTACACTGCACTTTATTTAAAATATCACCAATTTACTGTCATCGTAGAATATGTCGATGCATTGACCGTTACTTAAATAATCTAAGTCGGTCATATTGACCTTTTGACGTGACGAAGAGTTGGCAAAAACTAAAATTAATTATTTGTTCGTGTTACCGTTCATCACGACGTTAAAATTTAAAGTAAATTTCACTTTTTCACGGCTAGTACCTATAGACTAAAATTTCTGCATTTCTTGATATAAACTGTCAAATTCTGTTGGAGGATATCAATAACTTTAATGAAAAAATCTTAAATTTTGTTCTCCGAAAAACTGAATTTTAAAAGTTTTTGGATGACATTTGCATCGAAATATTTTATAGACGTCAAAATTTAGGTTGCCTATCTATCAAACTATCAAGTTGTCAAATTCCATTAAAAAATGGCTACTATTTCGATGGATTAATAACCTCTAAAGATATCTTTGGCTTCGTTAAAAAAGAATTCAGCAATGAAATGTCAGTATTTTGTTTGAAAGATGAATAAACCAGAAAGAGAAAAAAATTAAAATGAGTGAAACGATAGTTTTAGTTCATGTCATCAATTTGGTTGCATTAATTCCACCGTCATCGTGACAGCTTTCAAATATTATTTGAATTAAAGATCGAGTTCTGACTTTTATTATTTCAAGCGTGCGGCTTGAGCGGCGACTAACTGTTAAAATAAATATTCATACGTCAAAAGTCATTTATGATAAAATAACCTTTTTCGTTATCGTAAGAAATTATTGAGCAACAAATAAAAAAATTTGATTAAAATGAAAAGTTCGTTTCTTTTTACGAATCCAAAACTTGCCCTGTAAAACTTAACAGAAAAAGCTACATTGTTTCTTCCCTAATTTGTCTTTCCATGTTTTTTTTTTTTTTTTGGGAGAATCAAGTTAAGCCTATTCCGACGCGCGCTTATCTTATCGTAGTGAAATCTCTTAAACGCTTAAGAAGGAATGCCACCTCAGAGAATTTCTGCGCGCATCATTGGCAGCTTGTTAATACAGCAAAGGATGGGACCCTCTTGGTCGTAAAAGTACGAATTGACAAGGAACGTAATTTTGTTTGCCCATACAAACAACACCACTTAATCGCATACCGGCTCGCGAAATGAGTTGCGCATATATGTAGGTACGCATATCCCTGATTCATATTATAAAGGATCTGCGATATTAGTTCTGGGCTTTGAGGTTTAAAGTATATGTAGTCGGCTCCGTCACAAGCTAGAGTCACGAAAAGATTTGTCACCACGAGCTCAGAATTAATTATTTTCTTTCTTAAAGATGTCCAATAAGATAATGGAAGGCCGAAAAAAAAAATTCTGACGATCGTTTTTTTTCGTTTCATATATTTAGTGCCCAGCCCACACTCAACACCTGTTATGTCCACAAATCTCTTTTATAAAAGTTCCAACAATTCCATAATCCCACCACGCTTCTCATCCAATTAATTTCGAATCAATTCATTTATTGTCTGATTTATTAAGAATGCATAAAGAATTTCATCAACATCAGTTGCTGCAACCTCAGGCACAACAACAAAAATACAAACAAACAAACAAAAAAAAACATATACTTTCCTTTCATTTTGATTTATGACCAACTTAGCGCCATATGAATGGCGATGGGTCTTTCGCCATATCTCTTGAATCCGATCCACACAAAAGACACAACAAAACAAGTGAAGAGAGGCGATTTACCACACCAGGAGCATCATTGCTTGTGTTGTGTATATATCGTATCGTGTCGTCCGTTCAGTCGTGACGCGCAGCACCTCAGAGCTCTGCGATATCCAGAATGTAACAAACACAGCAGCAGCAACCTTTAAGCACCCATTTGCTTTCAGACTTCATCAAAAAAAAAAAAAAAAAAACAAAAAAAACAACACCAAATAAAATTAAAAGAACTAAAAATAAAAATAAACAACAAAAAAAAACATAAAACAAATAATCGCGGAATAAATCCACATAAATAAAATAAAGACCCCAAACAGAAAATCTTGGAAGAAAAAGATTTAGGGTCTGAGATTTTCATCTCGTGGGTATTATTCTCACCCGAGACATTTATGGATATTTTTTCATTGCGCGCATTCGGATCTTCGCTGTGGACGAGCATTGGGGTTTTTTTTTTTTTTTTTTTGGTTTGTAAAGATTCGGGATCGCGGACACCTTGGTTTGGTATAAGCTGATGGTCTTCTTTTTCTTCCCGGACGATATGTGTCTGATGAGAAGGCTATGTGGAAATGATTTTCGATTTATCTTCGAAAAGACGGTTGGAATAGGGTATGTTTTGATTGGGTTGGAAGTTTTAAAAGAAGTTTAATGGCTTGATCCTAGGTCAAAATCACTTTTGCGCAAAAAATAACTATTCTGAGTAAGTGAGTTCAGAGCGAAAAGGAACTACATTTTATACATTTAAGTCGTTTAAAAAGAGTATTTCAAAGCTTCGCGTTGGGCGCCACTCTACCTTACATGGAAGTGCTCTGGTAATTTCAAAAGACGTGACAAAGTTTTTTCATTGATGGGCAATTTTCGCGGTAGTATTGAATTGACAAATTTCCGACTATACGATCGGCGAGAGAAAATTGCAATATAACATTCGAACCAAGAATTCCGAAATTCGAAATTAACAGAATTTACCACGTTAATACCTTCCTCTGTCTAAACATACTACTGTTTGGGAATTGTTCCACAATCGAAACCTTTTGTAAATATAATTTTGAAGCCAAATAGGGTGTCATATGTTTTATTTACAATAACTTTAGTTTCTTCATATGATTTTATTCATATTATTTAATATCATGAATCTCAACATAACTGATCTCTTTGGGGCTGCACAAGCACAGCACATACATACATATATTGCTATTGAGATCGCCTCGAACCTATACTATATATAAGATGCAGTAATTGAGTAAAAATCCTAACTGACACATTTTATTGGCATCATGATTATCAACGATATTTGTCACAAAGTGTTTGGTAGATTTTGAAATTTTATGGTTCTGTCATTTAGATGGGGATAGTAAATCCTTTATAGGAATCGTAGATTCTTTTTGTATTGTATCTTCCTTGATATAGCCTTATACATACCTTGGTATCATCTGATTTTGTTTTGGTTTATTGGTAATGTCAATTTAATGTAATTGTTTTATGGGTGGTCGATGATGATAAAATTCTTTGCGAGTTATACCTAGGTCAGATATTTGAGATTATCGTGACATGACACTCTTTTTCGTGTGTCATTTCAAATTATGTAAACACATGATTAATACCAATCGATAAGTTTGACGCTGAAGTTTGAGATATTTATCTTTACATATAGTGATGCATATACGGGTTTGGTGTAGATTAGAAAAATTAAAGCTGAGATTATATTGTAAAAGGTTATAACTATTATATTTGAAGACTTTATATACTGTGTGTATACCTGTGGTCAAAACAATAATGACGTTCATTAAATCCATAATGTCAAATGACTTTAATTTTTAATTTTGACAGATGATAAATACAAAAAATTGAAGGACTGACAGCTTGTAGAGAAATATGACGTTTATGTGACTTAAAACTCCCAACTATTATTTGCGTAGTTAATTGGTTGTGTGTTGGTTGTCAAGTTACATGTTTAAAATTAAGATGATAAGATCTGTTCGTTTATTTTCTCAAAATTGCATATTTCTTACAATTTTATTCCAAATTTATTTATTTATATGAAATTCGAATTCGACAGAAAAATTGACAGTTTTAAAGAACAGAGATATTACATTTAGATATTTATGTTATTTAATCTATTACCTTTCTAATGCTAGGTTATCACTTATCGTTTCGTCGAAATTTGCGAAATATGTATATTTTGGTTTCAATTCACAAAATGGCAAGAGGAAATAGTTAAAATTAGTCACATTTGAACTGAAATACTGTATTTGTCAATGAGAGAAAAATGAAAAAATGGAAATAGCTGAATTGACAAATGATGTCACTTTGTCTTTGACGGACTTTGATAGAGATAATGTTATCGTTATTCCTCTTTTCGTTCGAGTCGTCTTTTTGACAAATTGGATGAAAGGTGTAGGAATGTAAAGGGAATGAAGCAATATTTCTACACTCCTCCTCACCCGTTCTTTTAAAAAGACGAAAGATGAAACAAATGAAAAAATTAATAGTGCAATGAGGCTCTTATTTTTTGTGAATGAAGGACACAGAATGACAGCTACCTCGTTGTTGAAAAGTGGTTTTGTATCAAGCCATTAAATTTTTAATTTTTTATCTTGCTGCTGCACTTCAAATCCCAATTAAAATATATCAAATAATAATGAAACTTAGAAGAAAAAACTAAACAACAAAAAACGTGAGTAGATTCAAGTTATTTTTTTTTTTAAGTTGATAGAGACGGCTTGAAACTCAGAAAATTGAAACATCAAGCTTAGACAACCTTAAATATGCATTAATGTGAACTGTGACTTAGGTCAGCATTTTACAAACGACTTATTTGACAGTTAAAAAGATTTAAGAAAAATCTTTAAATTCCTTTGAGTCAGTTCAAATTTCTTAATCGCCTTCATTCACTGGAGATTTGAAATTAAGAAATAGAAACTCCATCAATTTTATTCATCTCGATCTCACATTTCACAATTCAAACTTAAGTCATTTTGTTTTTTATTTTAAACAAAGCCATAAATAGGTAGGTGGGTAAAAGTGCATGCCACTATAAAGATAATATAAGGATTTGCAATGCAGTAACGCTTCGATAAACCACAAACATGTATAACAAAAAAAAAAAATCTGAGAGAGAGGGGAAAATTCAAAGCTGGGAAGCTAGACAAGGTAGCTAAGCATCTGTGTATAAATGGACTGACAACTGATGACATTTTATTATTGTATTTCAAATATGTCACCACCATACAGATAATAATAGGTATACACATATAAGACTGAGCCTAGAATAGATACAACTTATGCATGCGGATGCAAATCGCTGTACCGTATAGAAATAAACGGTTTGCACAACCAAGACTTTTTTTTTTCTTCGTTTTATTGAAGGCGACACCATTTTTATCATCGCCATCAATGGAGCTACTTATTTCATATCCAAGCTGAGTTGTTTAATATCTCCCCACATTCATGGCTTTAGTTTCGAAAGGTACCTATACATACATTCTACATTATTTGCAGTATCAGGCTGATGGGCTTTATTTTGTTTGCTTTACTGTCTGTCATTCAAATAGTATAGAAGCATTTTGCAGTTTTATAAATTTTTCAGGTTGACACGCTTGCTGAATTTGCGGTTTTTAGATCACAAAGTGTAATCTAAGATCTGTGAGATGACATTCGCTTGGATTGCTAATTTTCTTCTACCTTTCTATATTTATATACATACATATGTACATAGTTTTAACTATATCTACATTCTACTCCACATTCATAGACAGAGCTTCAGCATGACGTTACATCCTTCAAACCATTTTTGTTTTTAATTCATGTTTTATCGTGGCGTGGTCACTTATTAGCGTAGGTTTAAGGAAAGACTAGACAAACAAATGCGAACTGAATAATTAAACAGAACTTACAGTAAAAGATTCGCATTTTTGTCACGTGCCACATTATAACGAGAGCGTAACATCTTTTATTCAGTATATGAGTTTCGACAAATTATTCTTGCCGCTTCTCCTTCTATATTCATTTCATTGAGAAATCGTCCCATTTCGGTTGGTTAAAGATGTGTTTTTTTATTTGCATGATCCTAAAATATAAATCGCAGAAACTTTACTTAATTGGTCGGTGTTTTTTTTTGGCATGATCCTTAAATATAAATAGTAGAAGTCCCGCTTAATTGGTCGTAGAAAACTAAACGAATGCAAAAGGAAATCATAATGATCTGCCCATAATTGCAGCTTAATTTTTTTCGTTCAGCTATCGTTCAATTTTGTCTCTCGGTTTTTATACATATATCGCTTACCAGAAACTATCTTTCAAATTTTTAAATTTTTCTTTTTCTAATTTTGACATTTTAAAATCCAAACAGAAGCATCAAAATGGTAATTTAAAAAAAAATGTCAAAAGTCACAGCTATCACTTTATGACAACTGGCCGATACGAAATAGCATAACCAAAATGTATTGTTTTTTTTTTATTTTTAACGAAATTCGTACTCAATTTTTTATATTAAAAGTGTAATTTTAATTAGAATTACATAGTCCTCCTATATAAAGCATTTTTTATCGTGCAACTATGCCTACAACAGCAAACAACACCTTCGTCAAGTTGAAATTAATGTTGCTTCTGACTTGAAAAGTCCCATGGAAATCTTGTCGTTACCATTTCAGAATTGAGACACAACTCCTCAATTCTTGCAATAAATTTGAAAAAGCTTCATAATGATACCAGTTTAACTGATATAATCGTGGAATTATTTCTGGATTGATTTTGTATTTGTAACAGAGATCGTATGAAAAAAACAAAAACTGAAATCCATTTCCAGAAATACAGTTAATCTCACGAAATTTGTGGTTGTCTGATTTTTTAGATGAATTATTTTTTTTGGTGGCCAAGGGTAAATTAGAGCTATAATTCCCATACTGTTCACTCGGTTAGTCTAGATTACAACTTAAATCTGCATTTAAATTAATTCAAGTTTTAATCTGGAATAATTTTATTAATAATAAGGCGGTAATAGTTAAAAGCTCACAGTAGCAAATGTCATAAATGAACGAAAAGTATAGCTTTTCGATTCGTCAAATGGACAAAGTACCATCCTACATAACTTTTGCAAAGTGAAAGTCTCTTTTTATGTCTGATTACACCAATTGTCAGCTTCACTTAAATGGGCTGCGTTCAATTTATGGAACCAAAAGTTAACGAAAACTGGACGAAAAGTAGCAATTGGCATGCAATTGGTTTTTTGCGACCAATTAAAGCTCTGTTCATTTACTTGCCCGAAACTGAAAAGTTCTACCAGTTTTATTTATTTTTTATATAAACTTTGACAGTCTTTGGACTGTAAATTGAAGAAAAGAAATGAACACTTTCGGGAAGTATACGCGAACAAGGTTGAAGTGTCTCCCCAACACTGTTAGTTCTATCTTAAGGCCAAGGTTAGACAGCTCCTGTTCTCTTACGTTTCTTCATTCGGTGTTCATGTGACATATGTATACCTGCTTGGAAATAAAAAAAGTAGCTTTTTAAAAATGTTTCCCCACAACTCAAAAGAATTCTTTTGGAATAAATGGACAAACAAGTATAAAGTTTTAAAATCAAATACTTAACGAAAAAGAAAGGAAATCACCTAGTATTCATCTATAAATGGCAAATATAGGTACCTATACAAAATATTAAAATCACCAAAGTCAACATAAACAGATGGACACCAGTGATAGAGAATAATTCAAAATATTTATCTCACCTGTAACCACAGAAGAAAAGAACCAGACAAAGCTAAAGTAAAACACCAAAAACAAAACAAAAATATAGTTATATATTATAAAAGAAAGAGTTCGTTAAATTTGATAAATTTTTCGTTAAGTGTCCGATCATTCTACAGCTTATACTAGAAGTCTTAAAAATATATACTAATTTTTTTCTAATTTGTAATTATATGTAGGTGCACACTAAGAAGGGATTTTTTGAAATTCGTATTCTAAGTAGGGTAAAATTGAATAAAACTGGTCAAGGGTACAAAAACTAACTTCTAAACGAAAAGTCCTATTACATTCATTTATTTTTTTATCAATAGATATTCAAAATTCTAGAATGTTACTAATTTAAAAAAAAATTCTACAAATTACACAAAGCGAGATATGAATTTTTTTAAGTTCAAAATTGAAATTTCAAAAAATTCTATTAAATCAGGTTTTAATCCGATTGAAATTATTTTTATACCATTCGAAAGGTATTTCAAAATTCTATTACCTCTATACCATAAATTTTTGATTAGATTTTTTTTCCGACACATTTTTCAAACATCAAAAATCGACATTTTTTTAGTGCACTTAAAAATTTATATCTTTTTAATGAATCATTTAAAAATTCTCAAAATCATACAACTTATATATATCATTAATATACATGTTGTGTCAAAATTTTGGATTTTTAAAATTTTTTTTAACCGAGATATTCAAATATTTCTGTTGTTTCAATTATCACCTCATAACTCTATACTCTATACACCTATAAAGATAGTTTTTTTTTTATTCCCATCTACATAAACCCACAATTAATTTGATACCTCAAACATATTTTTACACCCCACACGACCTTCACAATAGTTAAATAAGTTTGCCGAAAAAAATCTCACAAAAATTGAAAAAAATGCCGATGATTTCCATCGGCAAACAGCGAGTTCAGTGCAGAAATTGACCATATTTTGCCATGATTTAGGAAATCGGAAAAAAACCCGATTTGCATTTACTTAAATGCTTATATCTTTGCATCCAATTGTCCGATTTTCAATATTGAGGTATAGAATTAAAGGTAATTGGACTGTTCAGTTAGAACAAAAAAAAAATTTTCAAAATCGTTCAAAATTTCATACCAAAAACATAAAAATATATTTCGGACATAGAATTTTAGTCAACGAGGAAGTTGGAGAAAAAAAAAAAAAACATTAAAATACCAACTGGCGAGAGGGAGATAGTCTTCTAAAGCCGGCAGAGTGTGTGCAATAAAAAACCACATTCTAGGGGAATTTCCTTCGTTATCGTCAAAGAAATGCTATATGGTAGGTATATATATTGGCAGTAGGTATGTATATTTGTAGTCGGTATAATAATAGTAAATGTACGCTGTGGTTGGATTGTTTTGCTTATAACTTCTGCTCTAATGATCCGATCGCTAACATTAAGGTCTTAAAATTTAGGTAGAATGTCTGGCTACATTTTGTTACCGCGTCAGTTATAAAAGTATGTGTGAAGAAGGTAAAAAAAGTTAAATTTAATGGAAATACAAAAAAATATTTTCATAAACAAATACTTGACCTTCTTTTTGCAAAATATTATAAAGAAATCTGAAAAACACCCGATTTGCATTTACATAAATGCTTATATCTTTGCATCCACCTGTCCGATTTTCAATATTGAGGTATATAATTAAAGGAAATTGGACTGTTCAGTTAGAACAAAAAAAAAATTTTCAAAATCGTTCAAAATTTCATACCAAAAACATAAAAATATATTTCGGACATAGAATTTTAGTCAACGAGAAAGTTGGGAAAACAAAAAAAAAACATTAAAATACCAACTGGCGAGAGGGAGATAGTATTCTAAAGCCGGCAGAGTGTGTGCAATAAAAAATCACATTCTAGGGGAATTTGTTTCGTTATCGTCAAAAAAATGCTATATTTATACAACAATATAGTAGGTATGTATATTTGTAGTAGGTATGTATGTACATTTGTAGTCGGTATAATAATTAATTTGTAAAGGTAGGTACGCTATGGTTGGTTTGATTTGCCTATAACTTCTGTTCTAATAATCGGATCATTAAGATTAAGGTCTTAAAATATAGGTAAAATGTCAGACTAAATAATTGAGGCAAAAAATCATTGTGATAACATAAATGTGTATGTGAAAAACGTCATTATTTCCATTGTTTTTTGAATAAAAATTCAAAATACTAACCTAAGAGCATTATGTAAAGCAAAATGTGCTATGCCCCTAAAAGTATACAAAGCTTCTGGCATAATTGTGTCAGTGACTTGTGAAGTGGAAAAGGGTTGATATTGTTGGTTTGGTTTTTGGTTTTTGGCTTATAGCTTCTGTTCTAATACTCGGTTCTTTAAGATTAAGGTCTTAAAATGAAGGTTAGATGTCAGGCTAAATTATTGAGTTGAAAAATCATTGCGATCACATAAAGTTGTATGTGAAAAAAGTAATTATTTTGACTGTTTTTTTATTTAAACTGAAAATTTAAAGAAAATGATACGTAGGTACATAATATGGTCGATTGGCTGGTTTGATTGACTTACTTATAACTTCGGTTCTAATAATCAGATCTTTAAGATTAAGGTCTTAAAATGAAGGTTAGATGTCAGGCTAAATTATTGAGTTGAAAAATCATTGCGATCACATAAAGTTGTATGTGAAAAAAGTAATTATTTTGACTGTTTTTTTATTTAAACTGAAAATTTAAAGAAAATGATACGTAGGTACATAATATGGTCGATTTGCTGGTTTGATTGACTTACTTATAACTTCGGTTCTAATAATCAGATCTTTAAGATTAAGGTCTTAAAATGAAGGTTAGATGTCAGGCTAAATTATTGAGTTGAAAAATCATTGCGATCACATAAAGTTGTATGTGAAAAAAGTAATTATTTTGACTGTTTTTTTATTTAAACTGAAAATTTAAAGAAAATGATACGTAGGTACATAATATGGTCGATTGGCTGGTTTGATTGACTTACTTATAACTTCGGTTCTAATAATCAGATCTTTAAGATTAAGGTCTTAAAATGAAGGTTAGATGTCAGGCTAAATTATTGAGTTGAAAAATCATTGCGATCACATAAAGTTGTATGTGAAAAAAGTAATTATTTTGACTGTTTTTTTATTTAAACTGAAAATTTAAAGAAAATGATACGTAGGTACATAATATGGTCGATTGGCTGGTTTGATTGACTTACTTATAACTTCGGTTCTAATAATCAGATCTTTAAGATTAAGGTCTTAAAATGAAGGTTAGATGTCAGGCTAAATTATTGAGTTGAAAAATCATTGCGATCACATAAAGTTGTATGTGAAAAAAGTAATTATTTTGACTGTTTTTTTATTTAAACTGAAAATTTAAAGAAAATGATACGTAGGTACATAATATGGTCGATTTGCTGGTTTGATTGACTTACTTATAACTTCGGTTCTAATAATCAGATCTTTAAGATTAAGGTCTTAAAATGAAGGTTAGATGTCAGGCTAAATTATTGAGTTGAAAAATCATTGCGATCACATAAAGTTGTATGTGAAAAAAGTAATTATTTTGACTGTTTTTTTATTTAAACTGAAAATTTAAAGAAAATGATACGTAGGTACATAATATGGTCGATTGGCTGGTTTGATTGACTTACTTATAACTTCGGTTCTAATAATCAGATCTTTAAGATTAAGGTCTTAAAATGAAGGTTAGATGTCAGGCTAAATTATTGAGTTGAAAAATCATTGCGATCACATAAAGTTGTATGTGAAAAAAGTAATTATTTTGACTGTTTTTTTATTTAAACTGAAAATTTAAAGAAAATGATACGTAGGTACATAATATGGTCGATTTGCTGGTTTGATTGACTTACTTATAACTTCGGTTCTAATAATCAGATCTTTAAGATTAAGGTCTTAAAATGAAGGTTAGATGTCAGGCTAAATTATTGAGTTGAAAAATCATTGCGATCACATAAAGTTGTATGTGAAAAAAGTAATTATTTTGACTGTTTTTTTATTTAAACTGAAAATTTAAAGAAAATGATACGTAGGTACATAATATGGTCGATTGGCTGGTTTGATTGACTTACTTATAACTTCGGTTCTAATAATCAGATCTTTAAGATTAAGGTCTTAAAATGAAGGTTAGATGTCAGGCTAAATTATTGAGTTGAAAAATCATTGCGATCACATAAAGTTGTATGTGAAAAAAGTAATTATTTTGACTGTTTTTTTATTTAAACTGAAAATTTAAAGAAAATGATACGTAGGTACATAATATGGTCGATTGGCTGGTTTGATTGACTTACTTATAACTTCGGTTCTAATAATCAGATCTTTAAGATTAAGGTCTTAAAATGAAGGTTAGATGTCAGGCTAAATTATTGAGTTGAAAAATCATTGCGATCACATAAAGTTGTATGTGAAAAAAGTAATTATTTTGACTGTTTTTTTATTTAAACTGAAAATTTAAAGAAAATGATACGTAGGTACATAATATGGTCGATTGGCTGGTTTGATTGACTTACTTATAACTTCGGTTCTAATAATCAGATCTTTAAGATTAAGGTCTCAAAATGAAGGTATAATGTCAAGTTTATTTATTGAGTTAAAAATTCACTGCGATTACATTCAAGTGTATGCAAAAAACGTGATTGCTTATTTATTTATCGTTAAATAATAATTTAAAATTAAATGAATACAAATTTTTAATAAAAAAATTAATAAAACATAAATAGATAGGTAGGTTAGGTAGGTACATTATGCATCAGATCTTCAAGTTTAAGGTTAAGTTTAGGTAAATTATCAGGATAGAGGTAGAAATTGTAAGTGAAGTGACTTATTCCGGCATACCTATATACCTACAGGTTTAAGATTTATAACTTGAGTTCTAATGGATAGATTTTCAAGGTTAAGATCTTAAAATTAAGATATCTACTTTCATCCCAGATAACTGTTGACATTGGCGCCTGCCTGGCGACTGAACATACCCTAAGCGGAGCAACGGAGTTGCGTGAGCGGGACAGGACCCGCAATCGATTTTTGTCGAATAAGCAAATATTTGGTTTAGTTTTTTAATAAGATTAGTTAGATTTATAATTAACTTTAGTTCTAATGGTCAGATTTAAATGATTAATGTCTTAAAATAAAGATAATAATAAGCAAAAAGTGTGCTATTCTCCTTAAAGTATACAACGTTTCTGGCATAATTGTGTCAGTAAAAATGTGGTTTGGTTTTTGGCTTATAGCTTCTGTTCTAATAATCGAATCGAATCGAATCATTAAGATTAAGGTTTTAGTTAGATTTATAATTAACTTTAGTTCTAATGGTCAGATTTAAATGATTAATGTCTTAAAATAAAGATAAATTATTACGTTATGCTATTTAATATATATACTATTTTAAAATATATATACTATTTTAATATATATACTATTTTAATATATATACTATTTTAATATATATAGTATTTTAATATACGTTAGCGAAGCTACGGGCGAATCGGCTAGTGATTTATAAATAACCCCACCGAGGATGAAGATTGGAATATTTTAATGACATTCCTGACATTTTTCTCAGTCCCTTAAAAATCTACTGACTGTATCTACACGAGAAACCAGAACCAGAGAAAAAGGATTAAAACAGTCCTAAAACCTAAGAAACCATCCTGCATTTTGGTCAGATTAAAATAGAAAACTACACAGTCATCAGAGACAATAATTGTGCAGATTTAAATTGTACGATGAGTCGATTCTGAGTAAAAAAAAAAAAAAACAACAACAAACAACCCAGAACCCAGAAGTGTGGTGTTGTGGTAGTGTCATGCACCAGCACCGTTCTCTGGGATGATAATTTGTTTTGGGTGACAAAATATCTGCGATTTAACAAGCCAAACGATTAAACGCGAACGCAGACATACAATTTGGGTACACCGCACCGTTGCACTGCGCTGCGCTGTGCTGGCTTGGCTAGCTAGCTGGTCATTTCTGACTTTATATTTCCTCTCCGTCACTTGAACTCCTGCCCAATGCTTCATGTTCTCTCTGTTCAGGTTACCAAAGCATGGTTCTTGGTTATGTTATTTCTGATGTGACTCCGCTGCTTTAAGTTGTTGGGTTGGTTTGGTTGGTTTGTTGTTGGTTATTGGTGGTGGTAATGGTCAAGCTAACTTCTGGTTTGATGCAGGAATATATTTTTTTTTTTTTCGGTTTGGAGGAGATAAGAATCGTGTTCAACAAGGTGTATTACTTGCGTATATCTCTAAGATATTTATTGATTCTCGATAATTTGTTGACTACCTCAATGGGTAGACAATACTACTTAAAGGCACGAGATAGATATTAATGATGGTATTTGATGTTTGGTCTTCGGTTTATACACACCACCATAGGTATAGTACCATCATCATGGTGACTTCTAGTTTAAGTTTAAAGAAAAAAAAAGGAGAAAATTTATGTACCTACATATTTTGTGTACGAACCTTATCGCAGTTATTTTTAATTTGATGTATAGATAAATACAATTAATTTGAAGATAATTTTAGCACCATTAAGGTTCGTTTAAATATTTAAAGAAAAATATGAGGTTTTTTGACTTTTAAGAAAAATTAAAAAAAAATCACATGGAATGCATATATTTCTGTTTGTACTTTTAAAATCCTATTTTTAAAAGTCTACATTATAGTTTATACCATCCAGAATTTTTAGACCATTTATACTATCATGTCCGATATCAAGTCCAATATCAATATCAATACCATCAAGACGAAAAAAAAACTATTTAGATCATCAAAATCATTTGGCGCATTTATATTATCTATGGCACCAGGACCATCCAAGCCATTTATACCATTTAGATGTATATAGACCATCTCAATTATTGATCATTATCTAGCTTATTTAAAACATCTGGACTTTTTAAAACATTTATACCATTTAGGCAGCCTAGATAATCTAGACGATCTGGACTTTTTAAAATATTTATACCATGTAAACCATTTAAAATCTTTTGATGGTTTATTAGATGATCTTTTTAATGATTTGTGTCCCATTTTGTCAAACGTTTCTGTGTTAAATCTTAAGCAACGCCATATTTGTGTTTGTATACTTTTAGTATTATATTTTTAAAATTCTACCTAGACGATCTATAGACTTTTTAGAACATCTACTATCTCTAGGTTGGGCTATGTAAACCATTTGAAATGGACCATCAAGACCAATAAGACTATTTAGATCATCTAGACATATATGGAATATCTCGATCGTCGAGACCATCTAGCCTATTAAGATCATCTAGACTTTCTAAAACATTTATGGGTAACATCTAGACCGCCTAGACACCATCTAGATTATCTAGACGATCTTTTTAGACCATCTAACCCCTCTATCAACTGTCTAGGTTGAACTATGTATACCATCTGGACTGGACCGTCAAGACCAATAAGAATGATTAGATCATTATGACCATCTCGACCATTATTATTGTATAGGCCACCAAGACCATCTAGATCATTTATACCATCTAGAGATATAAAGACCATCTCGATCATCTCGATCATCGAGACTATCTAGCTTATTAGTACCATCTAGAATTCCTAAAACATATACATATATACCATCTAGACCGCTTAAACCATCTTCGCTTTCTAAACCATCTAGATAATCTAGACGATCTAAATTTTCTAAAACATTTATACCATCTAAATCTAAACCATTTTGAATCTTTAGATGGTGTCGATGATCTTTTTAATGATTTTTTTGTTCCCATTTTGTCTGAAATGCTTAAATACACAAATCCTTCATAAAAATAAGGCTCGAAAAGAAGAAAGTAGTAAAGCATTGAAAAGAACATCCATCAGAATATTGCCAACTTGGAATGAAAATGTGGGAAAAAAAACTTAAGTTACCTATTATACTTTTAATATTCTCTAAAGACCAATTTCTGAACGACCGCGAAGGGTTCCTCCATCAACACAAACACAATTAATTCACTTCATATGCAACTATGTATATAAAATTTTATATGTCATAACAACTCTTTAACAAAATGACACTAAGAAAAAGTGGGGGAGTAAATAAATACATAGGTAATACCTATACAGCTATATTCAAAGTAAAGCTATAATATTTAAAAGTGTTTCCTTTAAAATCCGAAAGTTAATTTATCATTTTCGAATCGATATCTTCCGATTGTATAGCGTGTATAGATAGATATAAAATGCTTATGCTATTCAAATTAGCACCCTGTGATTCTCGTTGACATATCTGTATCTATATATCACCATCCGATAGCAATTCATTAGGAGATTTCAACAAAATGAGGGGAGATACAACAAAAAAAAAACTAATGGTTTCTTACCAGAGCACATCAATAAATCTATAAAGAATTTGTTCACATCATGGAACCTATATCAGAGCGCTAACCTACGCACAACAACACGGTAGGCTATAGCTAAACTTCTCTCGTGAAAACAGACAATTTTAGGATATTTTTTTTTTTGTTTTTTGGTTTGTATTTTGTTTTTGTGTCTTGTGTGGGAAAATTTAAATAAACAGAACGATGATGTCCCATGGGTGATAAGATTGATATTTTTGTTGTGGCTAGACAAGATTTGTTTTGTTTTTTTTTTTTTAGTTTTTTTACTACACAGCTCCCGGAAGTATATTTCTATAAAGTCCTGAAGGATACTTCAATGTGTACATAATAAAAATGCTCCTAATATGGGGCTAATTGATCTTTATATACGAAATCGTTATTTTTATTTTTTCTAATGTTTTCAAATTGAGAGCAAGATTAAGTTACCTTTATGCCTATCACCATTTGGTGACATTGAATTTGAAAAATATAAAGCTCATCTGTTGAAAACATCACAATTTGTAATTAAGACAACAAAATTTATCTTTTTATTTTTTATTTTTTCTTTGATCTATTATTGTTTTTTTTTTTTTAATCAGAGATGGAATTACATATTTGATAGTTTAAAATTAAAATTTTGTTATTTATACGCACATTATAGCGAACTGGTATAAAAAAAAATTAATATTGACTAAATGTCATGTTTTCTGTCATTTTATACCAAATGTTTGTCATAATTCTGTTTCATGACAAACAATTGGTATAAAATGACATTGTTTGCCATAATTCTGTTTTATGAGAAACAAAATTGGTATAAAATGACAGAAATAATGACATTTGAGCACTGGAGTAAATGAGGCATATAGATACTACCTCTATTAGCGACATCCAATAAATAGAAAACGAAAACATTTCAATTATTTATATACATCCTAGATTGGTATAAATAGGTTTAAAACAAATAGTCAAGCTAAACCATTCGAGGCATCCGTTTAAAACACGTAACAGAACAACGAAGTTACTTTATTGGTATAATAATGTTGCATCCATTTCAGAAACGGATCCGTCAAACTAACCAAATGTGACGGATTGACGTACAACCTCAGCTGTTTTATCCTGGTTGATATAAACAGGTGAATATGAATACATATATTCATTTAGTGTTGAACTTCAAAATAATAACCTCTTTTCAATTTATTCATCCAAATATGGTTTAAAATTACAAATATTCACAGCTATTAAATTAAGAATTTCCTTAGCTGACATCTCACGTCCATCTCCCGGATAAATTCCAGTTATTCTTGCACATTCTTTTATATAATTTTCCAATTCCTTTGCATTGATTGGCTTCCGTGGATCCTTTGCTTGTATTGAGGATAAACATTTGCCAGTCATTTGCGTCAATTGTGACCGTGACGAGCTAAAAACCTCATCAAGATTGTATAATTCCAATGGTGGAGCTGGTGGTTCACTGAATATAGGTGGAAAAGTCTTAAAAAGAGACAATTTATGAAATTAAACTCCCCATATAGAACCTATACAATATTTATACTAACCGCAAGCTGTAACGGTGGTAATGATATCTCAAACTGTGGTTTAATTATCTTGAGAGGTTCGTATTTAACGTTTAATTGACGATACGTATCTATAACATCCTTCAGCAAGCGATTGCTAAGCGAAAACAGTGTCATATCGAACATTTGCCTAAAATCCGATGGAGTTTCGGTGCCAATTGAATCAACCAAACATGGTCGAGGCAAATCGGACAGGAATGCGATATCTGTAAATACTTTGGTGTCGTTTATCTATCAGAGAGTGTAGGTGGACGAATAGTGAATATACATATATGCACTGTATATATTTTTTTTATGAAGTCATAATCTCACCTCAACATCATTAAAATCCAAATGTGTAAATCGAATATCGTCATTTGATAGGAGATTAAGAAAATACTCAAAAATAGCGTCATTTGTTTTATCTGTCAGATACTTATCATGCCAGATGTATCCTGAACCAATGGCAAGAATTTTTCCATTGCTGTCATTGCGATAATAACCAACTAGGGGTCGATTGAAAGGGTACACAACTGGTCCGGTTGTCATAAGAATATTAGCTGGTTCGGTGACATTTAATGTGGCTCCATAGGGATATTGAAAGTGAATACGGTGTTTCTCATCGCTGAAGTCATAATCAACAATTTCGATATCCTGTTTGATAAGATGTCGCCACATCGATTCGCAGACCACACCACCACCGATCACACATTCTTTGGGGTGGAAATTTTTGTAGTAATGCGGGCGAACAACAGTGTCTAGAAATTATTAAAAAAAAAATACATACATAGGTATATAAAATGCGGATGTTTAAGCAGATGAAGTAGTTTAAGAAATATTTTTGTTTTATTTTGTTCGTAAATTTGTCAATAAGTCGTATTTTTTGTAACCCTGGAGGGAATTGGACGAAAAAAACGACCGACGTCGTATAATAATTTTTATTAATAATTTTGTTTCTAGTTATTTGAAAAAAATGTATCTAACGGTAAAAAAAATGTTTGCATGACGATATTTCTGCAATCGAGAAACCTAGATCGTTAAAAATTTCAAAAATGTGTTTCAGAATTTTAGATCTTTTTTAAACTAAAAAACAAAAAATTTTACAACTTTTGGTTCTCGATATATTTTCATCCAAATTCCATATTACTTTATTTCAACCCAATTCAATTAAATTTTTTGGATGTCGATATTTCCGCAATCGAGACTCGTAAGTCGTTGCGGTTTTCAGTGCTGGATTGGAAATCAAAAGACCTTTTCGCCAATGTAAAAATTTAAGTACATCTTGACAAATAAATTTTATTGGAAAAACGAGAAAAAACAATGGACTTAACCCCTTTGCTTTTGCCCAAAAAAGTCATTTTTTCTGAAATGTTTCTTTCGAAATATACATCAAAAGAAAGGTCTTTAAAAACTGTAGGTATTCGTAAGTCCAAGCAAAAATCTTCTACGTGATCTGGTGGTATTTACATTCAAAGTTAGATTTCGACTCAGTTTTAGAAACCAACCCAAAAAATTGTTTGGATGGCGATATTTCTGCAATCGAGACTCGTAGATGATTGAAAATTTGGAAACCGTGTTTTAGATTTTTAAGATCTTTCTAAAATTGAAAACCAAAAAAAAATGTCGACCTCTGGTTCTCGAAATATCTTCATCCAAATTAATATTACCTTATTTCAACCCAATTCAATTAAAATTGTTTAAAAAAAATGTTTATGTGGCGATATTACTCGCAAGTGGTTGCGGTTTTCAGTGCTGAATTGGATGGAAATTCATAGACCTTTCCGGCAATGTAAAAATTAAGCACACCTTGACAAATAAATTGTATTGGCTTTTTGAAGAAAGAATGAGCTAACATTGCTAATTTTTGACCAAAACATTGATTTTTTTTTTTAAATTCCCAAAACCCACCGCACCTGTAAGCTAAACCAGAGCTCGTAGGAGAAGCTCTGGTTTTCAAAATATTTCCATCCAACTTGATATTTCTTTAATTCGACCCAAACTAATAATTTTAATGGCGACATATCCGCAACCAGCCCTATCCTCAATTATGAATGGTAAAAATATTTTTCAAACTGACATATAAATAAGTTTTTTTCTTACCACTGTTTATGAACATTCCATATCCTTCCAAAAAGAAATTCACATTTGTATTGTAATCATTTTCACCACCTTCGCCCAAAAGAATCATGACTTTTCCACCATTCTCAATAAATTCCTTAAATACATAAATGTAAGTAGGTACTCAAACATCAAAATATGAATGCCAAATTTATGTTTTATTTATAAAATCCCACCTTCATAACAATAAATTCCTCTTCTGTAAACTTATCCTGTGGTCCAGCAATCACAAAAATATTAATTCTTGAAAATTTCTCTTTGGTTAATTCTCCGTCGTTCCTATTAATAGCAAAATAAAAATCCAAACATAAATAAAAACAAATTTTCTTAGAATCTCAACAATAATAATTGACTCACTGTTCAACTTTCCAATTCATTTTGATTTTACGATGTAGCATCTTATAATTTTCTGACAATTGAAATTTTTCATTTTTTGATATATCAAATGATATCACACCTTTAGACATTTTTATATTTTTGATGAAATTTATATTAATCGAGGTCTTTAATGTTGATAAACAAAAAACTATAATTCACGAGGTGGTTCATCTATTTTATTCAAATGTTGTGTGTTTACAATAATTTGTCGTTACCAATGGTAACTATTATTTTAAATAACGTAACGTAATGTGAAAAGTTTCTTCCCTGAAAAATATAAAACAGCGACATCTGATTTTTGAAGAAGACTTAAATTACTTAAATGGGCTTTCGCAAACAACTCAACGTTATAGAACAGAATAGAGTAAGAACCATCAAGTAACTAAATATCGAAATTGGACTGGCACATGGCCTAAGATTAGAAGATACCATATAGCCCAATTACTCGAAGTGAATCCATAGGGCGAGTTTGAAGAACGAAATCAATCAGTGAATTTGTTTATCTTGTTATTGGTCTTTAAAGAAACAACGGTTAGTTTAACAGTTTTTATTTTATTTTATAAGAAAACAGAAAACAATAACAATAATTTTAACCCAGTTCCAGCTCAGCTAGAACCTTAGCCTCATGATGAACTATCTTTCTCATCATTTATTGTCCTTTATATAATTTGCATAATTCAGAGGTCAATCGATAGAGCGGCAGGCCCATAACTGTGTAGTAATCACCATCAATTCTCTCAATCATGGCCCCACCTAAACCATTAATTCCAAATGCTCCAGCTTTGTCCCTTGAAAGGAAATCTTTTAGTATTTTCTTAAGAGTTAAATGTCATCGTACTCACAAGGGCTCCCCACTATCTACATACGCTTGAATCTGTTCCTGCGTTAGTTGACCAAAATAAACCTTCGCCGATTCTGTGAATTTCACGATTCCATTCGCATCTTTGATGACAACTCCAGTATGAGGAGTATTACAATTTCCCGCAAGTTTAGTTAACATTTGTACTGCATCAATTGCGTCCTTTGGTTTTCCATAGATTTCTTTGCCCATTGTAACCATGGTATCGGCAGCAATTACCAACAAATCGGAATCGGGGGATTCGGCTTTCAGTCGATTATAGACTTCTTCGGCTTTACCTTTGGCTGTGAGTTCAACAAATTCAGAAAATTCTTTGTAGTCAGCTGGATTGAGATTTTCCTCAAATGTTGATGGACATAGTTCAGCATTGAGACCCTGAAAATTAAAGAAACACAATTGGGTATAATCTTCATGAAGTTATTTTGGGTTAAAATGTTTGACTCACGATTGTCTTTACTAATTCTTGACGTCGAGGTGAACCACTTGCAAGAATGATTCTTTTGGTTGCTAGAATATGTTTGATTGGTGCTAACATGATTAAATATTTTAGTTTGATTGAAATTTAATTGAAAAGTTTATGTTTAATTCGCACGTTTTGTTTGTTTACTTTTGATAATTATGACAGAGGGGAATAACATTTCTAACGAGATTCGAAAAATGAAAACATTCAGGTAACATTCTAGATATGATCGTGTTCACTACTGTTTTCGGTTTTTGATACGAGAAAAGGAAAACAAAAGTTTTTGAAGATTTTTTGACACTTTCTTTTAATTTCCAATCTCCACCAATCGTAGATCGTTTATTCCTCTTACTTAGTGCCCTTCTCACGAATGATGAAATTTGACATTTTTATTAAAAATAACGAAATTTCAAAACAGAGCCTGATTTCCTCAGCAGTTCTTTCATCGGATTCTTTAATTTGGGGTGAATAAATAATAATAAATAAAGAAAGAAAATGGAAAGTGGAAAATAAAAAATTAAGTCAAGAAAAATGTTACCTATTTATCACTTAACATTTTTCATTTTTGAGTTGTTTTTCATTTTATGCAACTTTTACTGCCAGGTAACAAAAGCAGTTTCTGGGGTCCGCGTTTGGTTCAAATCTGCAAATTCATTCATACGTTAGTGACTACGTATGCGGCGTAACGAAAACGGACTCGCTTGTTGCGTAATTTCATTTATCATCATTATTCACCACTAGATGTCACTACAAACAACTAGAAGACATTTCATCACCTGAACGATTTGGTTTTGACATTTCGCTCTGGTCTTGTCATCAAGAAAAAGTTTATGTGTCAAAAAAAAAAGAGTCGAAATAAAATTTTGCACCACACAAGAAGGCAAGAACAAGAAGTCGAAAACGAAAAAAATTCGCTTTCGTCTTCGTTTGGACAAGAATAAAAGTTCACAAATAATTTACACAAATGTCCAATCAATCGAAATCCAATAATAAGTAACTATAAAATTTGTGTAAGAAAATTAAAATTGAAAATAATGAAATTGAATACGAGTTGGGGTATTTATAAAAGTTGTTGTTGTAGTTGGTTCAGCTGTAAAAAGTAGAGATCCCGTTGATTTTGTTTCTGTTTTTTTGCTTTTCTTTTTTTTTTCTTTATTTTGTTGGATTCTTTATCTTTTTTGTTGGCTTACTTTTGCCAAGTTTATTTAATTTTTCTGTCGCGTCGTGAAATTTAAGAAAAAAAAAAGAACGGGAGAAGTTAAAAGATTACAACAAACGAAAAAATGGGCCAACGAAACGAGCAACTCTGGGCTGCCGTATTGGTTGGCATCATTGGAGTGTCCCTTGTTCTTTCTGAGTCAATTCCAACACAGAATATGTCCAAAAAGGAGCGTGAGGAACTTAAGTATGACTTTAAAGCTACATATATTTATCTGTTTACGAGTTTTCTACTTTGAGGCTTTATTATTCGCTTTCAGGGAAGAAGCACGAGAGATGTTCTATCATGCGTACTACGCCTACATGGAGAATGCCTATCCCGCCGACGAATTGATGCCGTTGTCGTGCAAAGGACGCTATCGAGGCGTGACCCCATCCCGTGGGGACATGGACGACATTTTGGGCAAGTAAGTGTCAACAATTAAGTTTTCAGCTTGCAACAACTTTTTGATTGCCGGCCTTGACCCTGAGACAGGCTTAAAGTTACTATAGTAGTCAATTCGAGTCAGAGTCACATAAGAGCGAGCGAGCGTGTTGTTTGAAGGCTATACCCGTTTTTTTTTTTTTTTTTTTTTTGTCAAAGTTGAATTTTTGCTTATTTACTTATTTAGCTTTTAGCTGAGCTCTCCGTAGCGGACGAGGTCAACTGCTTGATGGAATATTAATTGAATCTTTAAGATGCCATTGAACCGTACCACTTTGGTGTTCGATGGCGTTGGTTGAACAGAGAGATTTTAAATCACATCACAATACATTTACATTTGCTCCAATGAACCGATTATTTATTCAGCAGCATCAAATAGTTAAAAGATAAACCGTTAGGTTATGTTAATTTTGCATAAAAAAAAAAACTGAGTTAAAAATGTTTCTATCTTAACAGCTGCTATTTATTTGTAGAAAAAAAAAGTGGGAGGGGAAAAACAATAGGAGGGAGTTATAGCTTCGAGGTGGTAGTAGGATGATCGATTCGAATAGCTTAGCTTTTTGATAAAATACTCTGTGGCAATAACAAGTTTTTTTCTTCTCTTATCATTCACACACAAGTGTTTCGAATTTTGTTATCAGTTGTTGTTGTTTGTGTTTAGATTATGTTTTATTTTTTTTTTAATTCTCAAAATAAAGTTAAGGTACAGAACTCTCCAAGTAGGTGACATGATTTTTGGGCTTATTCATATTAATTTGATTAAAATATGAATAGGTAGAGGGGGAGGGTCGATGATGTGATAAAGTTTTATTTTTTGTGATGTCATGCAACTGCGAGAAGCTAATTCCAAACAGTTTTCAAATTTTGTAGTTTTTCGTCCATACCTTGTTTGTATTTTTTGTATGGGTGGGTGTACCTATCTTTATAATTTTAGCTTTTCGAAATACAAACATCCCATCATAAGCAAACAAATTATAACAACAAAAATCTCTTTTTTTTTTTATTAAGAAAAATTTTTCAAGAAATTATTTTTATCAATATTTCAAGCACATAGCCCACTCTGGAGCTTCTAATGCAACGAAATCTGTCGGCAATTATTGTTAAACAAAAAAAATTATATTTATACAAATTCATTAGAATTATTCAAAAGACGCTGGATTGTTGTAAGAGCTTTTATTTTCTGCGAAAATGAAATCTAAACCTATGTACAGTTTCACAGTGCAAACTTACCTGATTCAAGAAGCGCCCAAGTCTCCTCAATTGGCCACTTAAGTGCCACGTACTCACGCAAATGAAACAACAAGTCAATTTTTCTTGATTTTATTTTATTTTTTGATTTTAATTTTTTTTAACAAAACGATCAACTTGGCCAGTACCCAATCTATCTTAGTGAACATGTATCAGCGCCAATTTAGTCAATCTGTCTTCTCAAGTTAGCAATTGCGACCAAATTTTAATGCAGCTTATTTTGTAAATACTTGAAAAATTTGCAGCGGTAGAGCTGCAACGATTATAAATGTTTCGTGACTTAAAGCAGCAGTAAAACGCCACATATCTCGGGTATCTCTGTTTTTCTATTGATTTACATGTGCTTACCATTTTGCGCATATATGTAGCTTAATGAATCTAATGATCAATTTCCGTACTTTTTGGACCTAAAATGATAAGGATTTTTTTTACTCTCTTCTGTAAGCTCTTAAGTGAAGAGCGTTCCCGACCGCAGCTTAATTTAAAAAAAAATTTACATTAATGAAATTGTAATTAATTCCATTCTGAGTGACTTATTAATTTGGTACAATCAGAAAGCTACTTAAAGCCCTATTCTGCTATTCGATCCGGTCGAATTTTTCGATTCACGTTAATTCTTCACTTAATTTGTCACAAATTATTCTTTAAACCCTTCAATCTTTTGAATTCAACTTAAATTTCAATCTTTTGAGTTCAAAGCTCTATCAATAATTATTTTTGAGATTCTTGATGAAAATTAGAACATGATTTGGAACATTCATTTAGCAGAATAGGGATGTTGATATTCGCTTATTGGGTTAGCTTCTATCAACTTTCGACTATTATAGTTCTACCATAGTTCCACTATAAATCTATTATCTCCAGTTCTATTTTTATCCCAACTAGGAATGATATCACCTAATCGTTTGTTTTTGCTTAATTTTAACCTTTCATTCTGAATTAATGGACCTTAAGTTTTTCATCCTAAGCCTCCTTCACACAACTTCATTTTAACCCTGAAGTTAAAAAAAAAAAAAACAAATATCAGCAATTAGCTTGGCAATAAACTGAGTCAATAAAATTATGATTCACAATAATAATTATTGGCATTTAATATAGAAATTAATAATTGATTTTTAAAAAACATATGAATACATACATTACATACATACATACATGTGGTATCTACACACATCTGTATATCATGTTCAAAAAAAACTGTTTATGTTTCCTGTTTCTCCAAGAGATTTGATTATTTTTTTTATTGTTTACATCTTCAATTATGCAAAATCCACAACTAGAATGAAAATGTTTAAATAAAACGATTTTACATTTATATCATGCATCAAAACAATAACTACAACTAAAAGTATTAAAAAAAATTAAGACCAAGTTCATGGAAAATAAACAGCAAACAAAATTGCTATTAAACGCCGGCAATTTGTCATATTTTTATGCTGAGCTTAGTTTTTATATTGAAATAATATTTTTTTTTTTTAAACGTGATTTGCTAATTAAAAGATTAACGTGTGCTCTTTGAGTTCTTAAGTTGAAGGCTAATAATATTGTTAATGAAAATTCGCACCTATGTATGTATAATGAAAAAACCATATGGCAAACCATTTAATAAGGCATTAAAGTCTTTAATTTGTTTCTTCTTTGAAATTAACATTAATTGAAGTCTCTCACAGCTATTTCATTTTTATTTGAAGGGAATACCCAATCCCTTTGAAGTACCAAAAATAGTACGTTGGATATTATAGACCACTCCTTCTATAAAAGGTGTATCACTAACATCCGCAGATGAAGAAAAATATTTGGGTCTTATTTTAGATAAGAGGTTAAGCTGGAAACCTAATATACATGAAAGAGTTAAAAAAAAGCCACTGTGGCACTTTTCTCGTGTAAAAAAGCCGTTGGAAATAAAGGTCGGGTCTCCAACCCCTCATTACTCATCGGTAGTCAGGCCGATTCTCACATACGGTGTGTCAGTATGGTAGACCGCCTTGGAAGAAACAACTTACTGTGGAAAATTAAGCAAGGTCCAATACTCAGCCTGCCGATGCATGGGTGGAGTACTTCGTTCGACTCCCTCCGCTGCATTGGACATTCTGTTCCATCTAAAACCCCTCGACATATATTGTAAACAAACAGCTGCAAGCACTTGGTTTCCTGGAAGGTGTATCGATCCACTTTAACACCGACGGATCAAAAACTGATAATGGGGTTAGTGGAGGTGTGTACTCAGACAGACGGAAATTATGTCTCTCCTTTCTTCTCCTTAATCACTGTAGCGTGTTCCAGGCGGAACTTTTGGCCATAAAATATTGGTATAGCCATTGCTACATGTAAACTTATGCTAAAGCAAGATGCAACAGAGAAAATAAACTTTAGATGGAATAACATTGCCACATGCCAGACCACAAAACAGATCTGGCATATTCTGGATCTGAATCGCACTAAGAGTTTGATATCTCTAAGCAGATTGTACATTAGCTCCGTTATAGGTGTCATTACCGGACAGTCTAATAGGAAAGAACGCAACGAGGCTTGAGAGTATTTTCTAACGATTTCTGCAGAGGTTGTATGGACGAAGAAGAGGATTCCTTACCTTCTCTGTACGTGTCCTGCTTTATCGCAAAGACGTAGGCTCCTCCTGGGAGAATTCTACTACAATGGTCCTAGTGATCTGGCAAATCATGAAATCAGTATAGTTTTCGTAAGAAGCTCTAAGTGGTTCAACGAGTAGGAAGAAAGTTTCCTAGATTCTTATGGTATCACAATGGACCAACTTATGGTCTAAAAGTGTCAACTGTCTCTGTTGACAGCCACGTTATTTATTTTTTTTTTTTTATTTATTTGATTATTTGACATCTTTTACAATAGACTTGAAGCCTTTATAAGTAAAAATTATATTGAATAAATCACGTTAACCTAACCTGACATTAAATATTATCTCTATAGACCTTTAAAACCATCGAAAGATTAAAAATATCACCAACTTTCTTGAGACTAATATGAAAACAATAAATTCCATTTTTTTTTTTACAGTTTCTCAATGACCCTGGTGGATTCACTGGACACACTTGTTATACTCGGTGATTTTGCTGAATTTGAGAGTGCCGTCAAATTAGTTATCAAAGATGTCCAATTCGACAGTGATATTATTGTGTCTGTATTCGAGACAAATATTCGTATGGTTGGAGGTTTGCTATCAGCGCACATTCTCACAGAATACATTCAGAAGGATTTGAAAATAATGCCCTGGTACAAGGGTGAACTATTAGAGATGGCCCGAGATTTGGGTTATCGTTTGCTGCCAGCTTTTAATACATCAACAGGCATTCCACATGCTAGGGTAAATTTACGAACGGGTATGAAAGACGAACAATTGAAGAAATCAAGAGAAACATGCACAGCATGTGCGGGGACAATTTTGTTGGAATTTGCTGCACTTTCCCGACTGACGGGAGAGCCGATATTTGAAGCTAGAGCACATGCTGCCATGGATGCACTATGGAAACTCAGACACAGAGGGTCAGATTTAATGGGAACTGTGATGAATGTACATTCGGGTGATTGGGTGCGACGAGATTCTGGCGTTGGAGCTGGAATTGATTCTTATTATGAGTATCTCTTTAAGTCCTATGTTCTGCTGGGTGATGACAAGTATTTGGCGAGATTTAATCGACACTACAACGCAGTCATGAAGTATGTGAGTGAAGGTCCGATGCTTTTGGATGTGCTGATGCATCGACCGCATGCGAAATCAAGAAATTTCATGGATTCTCTGCTAGCATTCTGGCCCGGATTGCAGGTTCTATCGGGCGATTTGAAACCAGCTGTCCAAACACATGAGATGCTGTATCAAGTGATGCAAATGCATACTTTCATTCCCGAAGCATTCACTGTCGACTTCCAAATTCACTGGGGACAACACCACCTGCGACCTGAATTCATCGAATCCACATACTTCCTATACAAAGCCACCAATGACCATCACTACCTGCAAGTGGGTAAGAAAGCCCTCAAAACACTTCAAAAACATGCTAAAGTAAGTTGCGGCTATGCTGCCGTCAATGACGTACGTACCGGCAAACACGAAGATCGCATGGACTCGTACGTCCTCTCGGAGACCTTCAAGTATTTGTATTTGCTATTCTCCGATCCATCAGACATCATTATCAATTTGGACGAATTTGTATTCACGACCGAGGCTCATTTACTGCCACTATCGATTGCACAGCTGGGGAACAGTACTTTCAGTGAGTATTCATCATTGTTGTTTAGCAATAAATGTGCATCTAACAGTTTGCGTATTGTTTGAGATCTCATAATAATGTAATTGTGTTCGTCTGGCCATTTATGATGTAATCCGTTCTGTTCTAAGAATATAATTTTTTTTTGTGTATTTATTTTATGTCAATTTATTCGTCTTCGTCATTTTAATTTATTTAATATTTATTTAAAAAAAATTAATTAATTAACTAACACTGCCGCATTGCTATTGCCATTTAAAAAAAAATAAAAGCTTCTTCATTATTTGTTCGTAGTTAACTTAAATGTATCTCAAGTATATTATTTATCATTTTAATTTAAATAAACAGATTTTTTTTTTAATGTTTGTAGTTTTGTTACTGTTTTTAGTTTAAATTCAATTTATGTTCTCCTATGCTGATTGAAAAGCCTACAAATTGTATAGCTATTAAACAAGACAGAATTGAAGCATGGAGGTATCAGAAAACTGATACGAGTAAAAGCTGAAAAGTATGTGCTTCAAGTTTATTGGCTTCGACACGACTCACAACAAAAGCCAAGGGTCTTGGCGGTTAATTGACGTACGCTAAAACATGAAAAAATGCAAAATTACAATATTTTCATGTGAAACATGTTGTAGGCGATGTGTGGAAAAGTGTCTTGTTGAAACAACACATCAATACCTTTCTTTTCGTGTAAAATATAATTGGTGATCATGCTCCTATACTTCTTACCATTAGCTGTCATTATCCGACCTTAATAGTTTTTAAGAAATGAAGGACGATGTTTCTTTCATCCATTGCGTACTTCTTCCCTTTGGTCTGGAGTTCTTCTGAATTATGTACGAGTAAAGGTGCAGATCTCAATGCATAAGTCAAGTTCAGCCATATTATTTAATTAATTACAGCTGCAATATTCTCGAATGAATTTAACTTCAACCTCATCATTTCCAATCAATCATTCAATCTCATCTCATCATTTCTGTTAATAATCCTTTAAATTTTTATGTTGTGAGTTTTATTTCAAACCCTAACATAAAATCTTAGCACAAATATTCAAAGTAATTCTTCTTCAAAACCTTCTTATTTTTTTCTTTTTTTTTTTCCTTAATAGGTTTCCGTCAAACAGACGAACATAATGTACTTGATTTTATGCGCACGTGTCCCAGTTCAACAAAACTATTTCCCGAAAAAGTACGAAAACCATTAAGAAATTTCATCACTGGTTCATGCCCTCGTGCTCAATTGAATAAACGCTTAAGAGCGTTAGATTTTCAAGCGAGTAATGCTGATCATTTGCGAGCTGTTTATGACATGGGCATTACAATGGTTTCATTAGGCGATGGAAAGGTTCGACTGTTTCACAGTTTCTATAATGTAATCCAAACGATGATCAGACAATTTATTTTATGTTTCA
This sequence comes from Epistrophe eligans, assembly GCA_951394125.1. NCBI lineage: Eukaryota > Metazoa > Arthropoda > Insecta > Diptera > Syrphidae > Epistrophe > Epistrophe eligans. The sequence goes on from OX596028.1 coordinate 110,006,234, forward strand.
TTTTCTAATATCATTTTTTGATTCTTATCAATCTAGGCTAAGAGTCCGGAAGATGGTGAAATGGGTCTTTTATTTATGCAAGAAATGCTCGAGCTGACAAAGATGCAGAGTCTAAATCAACTGGCACAGTTACAGGTGGGTTTTTCTTCAATGAATTTTATTATTAATTTGTAAGTTTTGTTTTCTAATATGTTTTATTTTTAAGGCTGTTGCATTCAAATCTGATGAAAATGAAGAATGGACTGCTTTAATGGCTGGTCCTAGTCATTTCTCACCCGAACTAGTTGCCGAAGAATTTGTCGAAGCCGAAATCCTCGTAGCCAATCCATCGCGAGGATGCACTGATCTAAATGACACCGGTGACATACGTGGCAAGATTTTAGTTGTCGAACGAGGTGACTGCACGTTCGTCGATAAAGCACGACGCGCTCAAAAAGCTGGCGCCAAAGCTGTCATAGTCTGTGATAATGTTCCTGGATCTTCCGGTGAAACACAACCCATGTTTGCAATGTCTGGCGATGGCAACAACAACGTAACCATTCCAGTTGTGTTTATGTTTTCCGTAGAATACAAAACACTCGGCAGCGCAATCACCAAAAATCCCAACCTCAAGATTCGCATAATGCAGATGCTTGAATTTAAACGACAAATGCAGAACCAGTCAACGAAAAATACTAAAGTTGAATTATGATAAAATTATCATTACAAAAAAAAAAAAAAAGAAGAAAATGATAAAAAAAACACACACACTATTAGTCTATGGAAATAAGGAAAAAATCGATTTTATTTATTTTTTCTCTTTATTTTCATGCATTTTTAATTTCAGTTATGTATTAGTTTTTAAGTACCCTTATTTTCCTTATTATCGTTTCTTTTTTTAACTAAAAAATCTGTAAAAAAGTATAACATACACTATATAAGTAGCTGATATATATAGATTAATGCGCGAATGTATAGAAGATGAATTTTTTTGTAAATAAATATTTCAAAAAATTTGTTTTATTTAAAAATGGGCGAAAGTTTCCTAAGGGGGGGGGGGGGGCTGTCAATTTTTTTTTTCAGAAAAGGGGCGTGGCCTAAGAAAAAATTCCCCAAAAAGGGGTGTGGCCTAAAAGGAGGCGTGTCCTAAAAGGGGGCGTGGCCTCATATTTTTTTCTTAAAAATGGGCGTGGCCTAATTAATTTTTCGAAAAGGGGGCGTGGCTTACAAAAAAAAATTTGAATAGGGTGGCCTAGAATGCCATTTTTTTTCTTTTTAAGTAAAACACTAGAAATTAGAATTTCTTTTTTTTTTCATAATTAAACTTTATTAACATAATTCAATATCATTTATTTTTTATTCGTCAATGTGACGAAATTTTGTCTGTCAATAACGTATATCGACAACAGACTTTTATAGCATTCATTTTTTTTTTCTTTAATATTTAATGTTCATTCACTATTAAATATATTTTCTTTGCACATTTTTTTTTAAATTTTATTTACTATCTTCACATTTGTTTGTTTAATATTTTAAATATATCATTTCCATCATAATCATTCATAATAATTTTATTAACGAACTTATGTACTGTTTTTTGTATTGTTTTTGTTTTTTTTTTTAATAATAATATTATTTTTGTTTGCAATTTCATTATTTAATAGGTAATTGATTTGCCTTATCGTAAATATTTGATGTAAATCCTATCTTACACAATAATCTTACTCCTTTTCTTTGCATTTTAGTTTTTTTTTTTAATAATACATATTTTCATTCGAAAGTAATTGTTTTTTTTTATATATATATATATTTGTTCCTATTTGGTTGTTATTGTTGTTAGAGAATTATTTTTTTTTTTCTAATTTCGAAAAATAAACTAAGGTGATTTTTGCAATTATATTATTTATCTCATTCTTAAAACAAATAAAAAATAAAATAAAATTCAACATCCAAACAGTTATTTTTTTTTTTGTTTTCTTTCTCGATGTTAATTGAGTGTATAGATATAAATATTATTTTAATATTTTTCATTTAGTCATTTTTGTTTTGTTTTTATTATTAAATTTAATTTAAATTCGTATTTAGTCTGCCTCCGGATGGCATTTCGGATTTAGGAAACATTTAGTGATTTTTTTTGTTTAATATTAATTAAATTTACATAAACCAATGATATACAAAAAATAAGTAAAACATTAAAATTAAATAAAACATAGGAATCGCGTAAGTAAGAGAAATGCAATATGCATTTCTTGATTTTTTGTTTTTTTTTTGGTTTGTTTAATTTAAATATATTTTTTTTAAATAAAAATTATTAAATTTAATCAGTTTTTGTTTTCTATAAAAGTACAAATAATTACGTATATACCGACAAATAAAGTGCCATTGATAGAGATAGAAATTTTGTGTTTGTCTTTAATTGACAACGATTATTTTTGTAATCTCTTAAGAATTAAAATCCATGAGGATTTATTTTATTTGGAAATGTTGTTGAGATGATTTTTAAAAAAAAGATGATTTTCTCCACCGCCGCCGTCGTTTTCGCCGCCGCACTGAAGAGTAGGTATATGGTCATTTAAAAAATTTATTTTTTTATATATAAAGAGCTACATAATTTAATATGTAAATTTAAAGATGAATATATATGTATATGTAAACGTATATATGTACATTTTCTTACAAAACAAAGAACTACTAAAGATAGAAAATATTTTAAATGCAAGATATTCTGGAAGACATTTTTTTTTTTCTTGACAAAAATACCAGTTTGTTACAACCAGTTAAATTATTTTTATTTAATACAAGAGTAATTATTTTTTGGCATTTAATTTTGTTTATTTTTATATCAAAATCTCCATTTACTTAAAGCCTAATATTTTTGGCTTATTGCAAATTTATTATGAAAAATGCAAACAAATTCGAATGAATGGTAATGAGTTGAATAATTGAAAGGGGCTCTAAAATATTGTTATCAAAAAATGGTAATAGTACATAAATGTACCTACAGATGATTGTACAATCAATTTTTCGGTACCATTAGGTCAGGCGCCTACCTGACTTAACTATCAGAAAACCATAAACGGGAGAAACTATTGTTACTGAGAGTTCCTTCTTCAAAAGATAAAATACAAAAAACAATTTAAGTAAAGAACTCTTATGTTTTGGATATTTTATAAAATTAAAACTAGGACCATAGAATGTTACGTAAAGTAAATAACAGTTCACAGTTGATTAATATATGTTAATTTTTAACGAAGTAGTATTATGTCCGTTTATTTATTGAACGATCATCTCATATTGACTTTTAGCCAAGCTTTCGAGAGTTAAAATTTTTGCCCGTTCAAGCTTTTCAAAAGAACTATAGTATATGGGTAGCTAGTAATGTTTGAAAACCTTGCAAGAAAAAAAATTGAAGACAATAAATTTGAAAAATTGTTAAAAAAAAAGAATAATTTCATTTCTATGTGCAGAACTATCCTAGAAGTTAAACTTAGTAGGTATGCGCAATTATTTATGAATTAATTAACAAAAAACAAATATAAACAATAAAGTTTAATTCTAGTTAGGTACTTACACATAAAGTTAAACAAAAATAATCGTTGTCATAAATACACTACAATAAAATGCATAATGCTTTGCCACTTAAGAGTAAGATTGTTTTGGTTTTGCTTTGTTTAGTTTTTTTTTTTTTTTTTGAAGAGTTAAATGTTTTAAATGTCTAAAAAGTTGAAAAAGTCTTATACATGAAAAAGTGTTTTCTTTTTTTGTTTTCTTATAAAAAATGATTTTTTTGTATTGTATCTTATTTTTTTTTGTTTTACAATAAAATGTTTAGAAATTCAAAAAAGAAGACTTAGATGATAGAGATAGAATATAGCGCGACATAGCCAAAGAATGTCATTATAGTGATTTTATTTTTTCAGATATATTTAGTATTTTTGTTTTCTTTTTTTAATTTAAGTTACATCAATATGCAAAAATTAAATCAGATAAAAGTTTAAGTTTAATATAAAAGAAAGAAAAATACATTTTCAGCTCGATTTTTTTTTTCAGAAAGATTTCTTGTTTAAGACTGTGCGCTTAGTTAGTTTGTCAGTTTTTGTTTAATCGAAATTCTTTTAAGTTTTGTAGATTGTTTAGGTACATCATAAACAGAAAGAAAAAAAATAAATAAAATATAAATTCATCGTTTTGAATATTATTCGAAATTAAAATTATTGAATTTATTTGGCGTATATTTTAAACATATACGATTAATTTTGAAAAAACAAAATGTTCATCAGTATTCCATCTACATATAGATGATTTAAGTTTTTTTTTTTAAATTGTATCATTATTTATTATTTAATTATCGTTATTTTAAGTTTTATTAACATTTTTGTTTATTTAGGATTTTTTTACGATTTAACCTAAAAACAAAAGTTAAAAAAAAAAAAAACAAACAAATTTTAATTTAAAATTTTGCTCAAAATTCTTCTATTTCATTCTTTCTATTTCTTATTTATGAGTGTATATATAACATTTTATATGAGTTTTAGTGTTTTTTTTACGATTTTACTTTGTGTTTCTTGTTCTTCTCATTTATTGGTTTTTTGTTCTTTTTGAATTTCTGTTATATTATTTGTTTTTTTTTTTTTTTTTTCTATAAATATTATTCTTATGGTGTTCCTATTTTATTTAATGTATATATATATATATATATATGTATTATATTACTATATGTATAAAGTTGTCTATTTTTTGTTTTCATTTTTAAACTTAGATATGAAACATTTAGATTAAAATTAAAAAAATAAAATTATTTATAAATCAGTTTTTTAAAAAAAATATAAGAAATTTGTAACAAAAATATTTTCATTTTGTATTCTTTTTTAAATATTATTATTCTCTCTAGGTTTTCTCTTGCAGCCGTTCTTGTATTTTTCGGTTCTGTCTGCATTTTTTATCCTTTCATTATATTTTGTTTACAATAAAAATACATAAATATGTTCATCATTTTTTTTTTGTTATAATTTGTTTCATATATTTTTTTTTTATTTGTTTTGTGTGTTTCATAGGAACAATCTCTCTGTCTTTATAAAATCTGTTCTAAATAAAAAAATAAATAATATATTTATATTTTTTTGTTTTCATGCTTATATATGTAAAAATTCATATGGATGAATGTCCAATGTATTTATTTATTATTTTGTTTAACTAGTTTTTTTTTTGGTTGTGTATTTTTACAAATTATTATTTTAATATTATTATTTTTTCGTATTCATATAAATAACGGCAGTTTTATTTTTTATATATATATTTTTAGGTTTTGTGTGTGTATGTGTGTGTGTGTGTGAGTTTTTTATTTCATTTATCTACAAGTTGTTTGTTTAACTATATAAATTTACTATGGTAAATATAATTACTATTATTGTAGGTTTGCATTTATATTTCTTAATGAATGTGTGTTTTTTTTGTGTATTGAAATAATTTCTTTTTTTTTCTTTCTATTCTGAGCTTACAATATTATTTAACAACGCTATAAATAATATTATTTCAAATTATTTTGTTTTGTTTTTTTTTTTATATAATAATATAATAATTTTTTTTTCTTCAATTTGTTTTACATTTGAAACTATTAATGCTAAATAAATATTATACTTATTTTATTGCACTATGATGTGAGGAGCTGACAGCAGTACGGTCACCGTTGCAATAATTGTAAAAAGTGTAAAAACAATTAAACAAAACCTGTAAGTAAATTTAAAATTATTATTTGTGTTTTCTTTTTCAATTATTTCCCTTTCCCTGTTTAAAAAAAATAATCTGGGAATAAAAATAAAAATTAGAAAATGTAGTTGGTAAGTATATTATAATTAAGTATATTATAAATCCCCTTTTTAAGAATAATTGCAAAACTTCTTGTAAGTTTTAAATTTTTATCTGCAAATGAAATACTTAAAGCAAGTACGTTTGCAACTTTGTAATTTTTATAAAATATTGTCAACAATGTGAAGTTTCCCTTACACTATTACAATTTTAACGTTCATCACATTTTAAAAATCAATAGACTAATCCTCTACTACAATTAACAAATGCCACGCCTGAATACAGTCATTACAAAATGGCTACGTATTTTTTCTTTTGTGTTTCTATGACATGCGCGTTGAATTTTTCTTCTTCTATTCTTGTTTTTCTGACATTTGGCAAATTCTTTCTTCATCGTAAAATACACATTTTTATTTCTAAACATTAGAATTCTTTAAAATTAACAAATTTTCTCAAATAAATCGACAAATTCATATAAATTTAATAAAACTATTTGTTTAAATCGAAAGAAAAGTGAAAAAGGAAGAATTCCTCACCAGCACTTCATCATTAATTGCTTTGAAAATGACTGAAATCATCGATCGAATAGCTCACTATACAACAGAATTCTTTAAATGTTACCTTTGTAATAAAATCTTTGCTGACGGCGATGAGCCTTGGCATATGTTTGAAAAACGAGTAAATCTTAATTTCTTTAGTGTCTCTATTTATTTTAATTAATTTTTGTGGTTCCTTAGCTCGCTGAAAATGGTCAAAGTGATGCCCCTTTAGCTGCGATTCTATCATCAGCTCTGGGCAAGGATTTAGACCAAAACACTGTCCATTCGAAAGTAAAATAAACACAGACACTTCGTATAGGAACACTATATTATAAAGTGTGCGTTTCTATTTTCAGTTAATTTGTGACGAATGCAATCTCATCCTATTGGAATATGAAAGAATTGAAAAAAAATTCTATCATTTTCGACTAAAAATTCTCACCGATTACAACCACACCGCCAAGGAGAATAATTTCGAACCAATTTGGTTCGAAATTGGAGATATCGACGATGGTGGTGTTCAGATGATGCAGTTGCAGCAAGAAGAAAATCACCAAGATGAAGTTATTCAACCTGACGGAAATTTTGATCATGATATGAAGCCAACAATTATTGATGGACTCATTGCTCACATACCAATTATAGAAAATCAAGAGGTTTCTAGTTTGGTAGCTGAAGATAAAGATGAGCAATACGAAGAAGTTCAGCCAAATGATGTTATAGTTCAAGAATTGGATGCAGGCGAAACAATTTTGATTGGAAACCCAGGACAGGAAGAGTTGGAGAGTGTGGTGGCTGTGCCGGCGAATTATGAGGAGAAGAATTTGCAAGTAATTGCTGAAGGTGAGCATATTCTTAAAATTTGCACATAGGCACATTTTTTTAGATTATTAAGAGTTTGACAAAATGACGTTCTAAAAACTTTTTTTATGCTAACAACTTCAAATAAGTTATGAGCTCACAAATGTAGGCCGACAAAGATTCCAAAGATTAAGCTCATTAGAATAAGAAGCGCACAGAATAATAATTAAGTTTTTAATAAGAAATGAAATTTTATTTTATTTATGTTGTTTGTGTTGGAGTTGTTGTTGTTTAATTCAAAATTATCATGAATGCCTGTTTACTCTTTCCTAGACCAACTCGTTTAAAAACTGATTCATATTCTGGGTCATGCATGGCAAAATCACATCGCTGATTTTTGTGCCTACACATTTTATAAGGTTCTTAGATCTTATTAAATCTTAAATTTGATTCTTATCTTATACCCATATATAATTTTCTTTGGAATATTTTCAGAAATACCCTATGAGCAAATAATTGAGCAAACTTCCGTAATAAGCTATGAAAACAGTATCGATGATGTTCATGAATCAGCAATTGATTACAATAGCAGCAATGATGGTAAGTCAATACTCCGTACATATCTAATTCCCATAACAACCAAAAAATATAAATGCTTTTTCTTATTCTTAGACAACGGTATAATAATCCCAGATGACGAACCAATTACATCAAAACAAAGAAAACGTAATAATCGTTCCATTAAACGTGAACAAGAACAACAATCAACAGATCAACAACCATTGGGTTTGGAATTCGAATTTAATGGAGTCGTATATGTGTGTCCATTGTGCCCGGAGCCATCAGAACATGTACCTATGTTATTTCCAGTTCATTTGAAAACTGCTCACAATTATAAATTCTATGTTTGCGATATTTGCTACAAAGGATTCCACAAACGCAATGAAGTGAGCGATCACATGGACGAATTTCATGCCAGTGGAGCTGAGGAAGGTGAATTCCATTGCGATAATTGTATGAGGGTCTTTTTGAATCTTCGTCAGTTCCGAATTCATAAGCGTTTGCATTATACTTCGACAAAGCAACACGAGTGTTCGGAGTGCCACAAGAAATACAGTTCAAAGAATCTGCTCGACGAGCACATGAACATGCATACGGGAAAGCGTCCGTTTAAGTGTGAGTCGTGCAGTAAAGATTTTGCCTCGAAATACACATTGCAGGCTCATATGAAAATCCATACAAAACGACCAAGGCCGTATAGTTGTGATAAGTGTGATAAGTCGTTTTTGAATCAACAGAATCTGGTGCAGCACACGAAACTCCATTCGGGGCTGAAGTCTTTTATATGTGAGGTTTGTCAGAAGGCCTTTGGGACTCAGCATAATCTCGACGTTCACAAGATTGTGCATTCGGGCAATAAACCGTTTATATGTCGAACATGTGGTAAAGGATTTGCCCGACGAGCCGAGATTAGAGATCATGAGAGAACGCACACCGGCGAGAGGCCGTTCAAGTGTGACTTGTGCACATTGGCCTTTGCCCAAAGATCCAACTTAATGACGCACAAAAAGGCCACCCATTTGAATGACAAGAAGCACAAGTGCGACTTGTGTGATAGGTCGTTTAAGCGACGAAGATTGCTGGAGTATCACACACAGTCAGCACACACGGGAGAACGACCACACAAATGCGAGGTGTGTAGTGCCACATTTGTCTATCCCGAGCATTTCAAAAAGCACATGCGAATCCACAGCGGTGTGAAGCCATATGCGTGTGAAGTATGTGGCAAAACTTTCAATAGTCGCGACAATCGCAATGCCCATCGATTTATCCACAGCGAGAAGAAACCCTACGAGTGTCTGGAATGCGGAACGGGATTTATGAGAAAACCACTGTTGCTGTCGCATATGAAACACACAAAACACGTGAATGATACAATTATTGTGAATCAACCACAAATAAGTCACAAAGGAGTTCTAGAAGTGTACAAAGAGACGACCGATGATGAGGAAGACGAATTAGTGCTGGAGAATCAGCAACAGCTTGAGGGAGAAGAAGACGCAGAAGAAGATGATGAAACCGGTTATGATGAAGTTGTGACGTCGGATACAATTCTTGTCGAAGATGGCGATGGACAGTATATTAAGGATGAAGATGGTGAAGTTAAATATTTGCAATTCGCTGAAATGGATAAGGATGGACAAGCGACATTTACTTGGGTTGACATAGCCGAGGATAAAGAGGATTAAAATTAAAACTTTAAGAAAATGGAAATTTTTTATTTAAAATGAGACTGATATTTCTAAGAATTTTTTTTTGTGTTTAATTGGAAATAAATGTCCTAGTTTGGCCGGCATACAAGAATTTTTGATTAATTGAAACTCAAAAGAGTCGTGTATTGACTTGAGTTATGTATTAAATCGTGAAAAAAAAAGATTGAGAAGGCTACGGTGAAAAAAAACGATGATATTGTATTCCTTTGGAAGGATTAAAAAATCTACCTTTAAGTTGTCAGTTGGAAAAAAGATTTAAACAGAATTTTTAAATATTTCAACTTTTTTGTGTACTATGATTTTCTTTCAAATTCAACTGGTAATATATTAATTTTTGTTCATAAAAATAATTAAGAGTATATTATGTATTATATCTGTAGATAGGTATGTATGTTAATCAATATTAAAAATATTGAATGTTTTGAATAAATGATTTAATTTTTTAATAAACAAAGTTTGTGTGGAATATGTTTTTTTTAAGAAAAAAAAAATATCTTAATGGCTAGTTCAGACAGTTGTGTTGACCTCAAAACCTTGAAAGGTATCGCAAAAAGGTGTAATTTAAGCCCCTAATTTTGTATTTTTACACGAAATCAATACTTGCCCTATAGAGCAAGCCAAAATTGATTTGGAAATAAAAATCTATCTCATGATATGGAATTATAATAAATTATCTCTCAATGCGTAGGTACCTATACCTACGTGGAGAAAATTTAATCACGTAAGTCCATTATGCACGTCTCACAGAGATTATTATGTGAACTTATTGAGAGTGAAACCCTGGGGGCCCATTAATATGTACCACCCATTGAGTTTAAGTATTCTCAAGACAACTGTCGGAATTATATAAACTACCCCCGATACAAAAAAAAAAAAAGAGTCTCAGGGGTTCAATTCGCAAGCATCAAAATAGAAAGGTACAACACTATTATTTAAATTTTGTTTTTGGGACCTATAATTTCCAATTAATACAAATTAGCAAAGGTAAATAGATTTATGTATTTTTTTTTTTAATTTCAAGCCAAACCAATTAATTTAATGTTCTATACTCGAATCTTTCAAAAGCTTTGAAAAATGTATCCCAAGAGAAACCATGACCCAATCCTACATAATAAATTGATCATATTCTCTACTCATTTCCTCTAAAACATGCCTTGAAGTTATAATATGCATTTGTACGATGAAACATATTGTCAAATCTCAGCCTCTTTATATAAATTATCCTCCTCCTTATACATACATACATACATATGTTTGTAGGTATTTAAGGTAGAGCCTAACTCTTTTATCTTCCTACATACGTTACAATATAATAATGTTCCTATAACTGAATTTATTATTCGCCTCTTAGAGTAATTTGCAATTCACCCGGTAGGCTCAGCTGGAATTTCTATGTAAGCCTTCAAAGTAAATGACGACGATTGCCCCTATGTTTTGGCCATAACTATAACCATACCCACACCTTATATCCTTTTATATAATATAGTTTTCTTAATTAAAATATTATCAAGCATCAAAATGAGTTCATTATTATAGACGAGGAGGAGGAGTAAGTTTTTCTTTGTAGGTACCTATACCTATATTTCCCAGGACATTAGAAGTTATAGACACTCTATCTATGTACACAATATACATTATTAGAGTATGAGATATACGAGTACGAGGTAGCCTAATTCATAATTAAGTGATAATATCTCCCCGATGAAAATCTATGATAAAGTGTAATGAACTTTTCATACATAATTAAATCTCATGTTTCAAATGTATAGACTGTCACTTAACTTTAACAAAATGGAAATGCATTTCCAGGCAAACATATTTTTAAATAATGATACGAGATTTTTGTACAATAGATAAATTCCAAATTTGGTATTGAATTTCAATTGAAGTCTGTATAAGTCATGAGCATGTAGCAATAAAAATGAATTTAAAAATTGAATTCAACAAGTAGAAGATCGATTCAAAATAGCATTTAAGAATCTTTTTAGTCCACAAAAAGACTTGCGTTTCGTCCCGGCGATTTCACTTGGACTCATCTGTTAACTACTGAGGGCATTGTCAATAATTAAGTGGAAATGGGTCTTACCCTAACCTCTTGGAGGATTCAAGATAAAAATAAACATATCGTACCGTGTCGTTTCGAAGAAAAAAAAGATAGGTAATAAAAAGGATGTATATCACTTACCTATCCACAACCATTGCAGCGAATTTCCAATCGCTTATTAATTCCGCTTCGTCGTCTGCTTTCCTCATTCGCGCCGTAATAAATTGCAATTCTTTAAGAATTAAGTGCAAATCCTTGTGATTGCATCCTATAGAGTTGTGGTGTTCTTCCACCGTCGTCGGCCGGCCAAAGCTTCTATAATAATGATAAAAATAAATAAAATTAATTAATTAATAAAAAAAAATTTAATTTGATTGACAAAAAAAATACTTACGCCGATGATCCTATTGCTGTTTGCGATCCAGATATTGTATGCCGAAAATCGTCATCAATATCTAATACATTAGCCAGCAGGGATTTTGAAGAACGTTCCTTCAATTCTAACTCTTTCATTCTATTGCTTAGCAATATTGTTTTTCTAGTTATTTTCCTACCGGGCCGACCCATTCGTAAAATCCATGGCAGCCATTGTAGGAAAACTGATTTTATCTATTAAGAAATAAAAAAACAAATTAAATATTAACAAAGAGATTTTTTTTTAATTTGTATTAAATTTTAGACAATTAGAAAGTCTTTTCAATTAAACGTTGAAACAAAAAACGTGATTCGAATATTACCTAGAAGATTTATCCTCTAAGCTTTAAGCCTGGTGCGCAGCTCATGCGAAAGTTTTACAGTTGTTCAGTTTCACAAAGCTCTCTCACACACACACACATATACCATACCAATGAAAACAAAATGAGAAAAAAAGAAAAAACAAAAATGATCCCGTGATCGTGATTAGAACAAAATAGAATTCTAAATTCAGAGTCGAAGTCAGAGGTTGGTTGTAACATTGAATAACACAGTGCTGTCATTTACTTTCATGTGGATTGGCTTGAGAATTATTTTTATGATGGAAAAAAGGAGTAGATCCCAAAAAAGCGGAGTGGCGGAGTAGATTTATTTTTCTTCCCTGAAAATGAAACACCTTTGCCCCGATAGGAATTAGGTTCGAACGCTGCTGGTATGACGTATAATTGACATTTTAGTTTTATTCGTGTTTGTATTTGTTGTTTCTTTCTTTACAGCATGATTTTTTGTATTTTTTTTTTTAACAGTGTTGGTGACAATTTCAATTGGTATTTTTTTCGCTGTGGTTTTCGTAAGTAGTTCGCAATCGTGTCTGAGCCTAGTGAAAAATGTTGTTTCGCAACAACAGGCCTTATCAATAATTAAAAAAAAAAAAAAAAGCCTCTTTTATGGGAGAGATCGTTTAAAATGGCTTCATTTTATAGATCTTTGAAAAAAATAGTGTACTAACAAAAATAAAATGATTTTTCCAATGTTTCTGATAACCGAAAAGAGGCGTGGTCAAAAATGCATTAGGGGGTTATGAAATTATTCTAAGATGTTTTTGTACTCTAAATTGTAGCTACAAATTTCTAAGCCTATTCGATTTTTTGAAGACAACATACAAAATTCTTTTTATTAATTTATTCATAAAATAATATATTTTTATTATAATATTTCTACAATAAAAAATGTAAACTTACCCACGGTGGCATTTCGTGAATATCCGCAGTGCGATGATGATAATTTAGTACCACGACAGTCAGCACAACAGATGACGCCACCATGAACATAATACAATTGAAGTAAGTGCCTGTTTGTTTGTTGTTGTTGTTGTAAATTTTCGAAGACAAAAAAATAATATATTAGTATCACATTCAATGAGTTAAAAGACATTTTTTTTTTGATAAAAAAGAGATTAAATTTATCAAATGTAAAATTTGAAAAATTTTACAAAGTATAATAATAATATAACTGTTTTTTTTTTTCAAAAATAATTTTTTTGTGTATTGTTTTTTTTTTTTAATACAATTTAATTATTAGCCAATTAATAAATTTTGTTTTTTTAAAAGCAGTTTGATTAAGATATAGACGATAGACTAAATTCTCCTAATTTATAAACATGCAATCGATTTTTTTTGTAGAAAAAAATCAATTTTTGAAAATAAAGAATAATTTAAATAAAGATTAAAAAAAATGAAATGAAATATGAAGAGAGCGTGCAGATTCTGTTATGCTTTGCTTCGAGCTAATGACAGACTATATTTATATATCACCCACTACACACTAAAATGCTGCTAATAATGACATGCTTGTTAGATAATATTTTTTTTCATAATGAAAGCTAGCAGTAGCACACTGGCATAATGATATAAATTTTTTACTTAAATTTTTGTTTTTATTTTTTTTTACTTAAGTGATTTTCGCATTAATTGTTTTTTTCTAATGAAGTTTTTAGAAGGATTATAAAATTATTTTAAGATAAAAAGAAAACTATATTTTTTTTATAAATATAAAGATGATAAAATAAAGTTTGTATAATAATTTTTTTTTAATAAGCGATATGTATTTTCTTATTTTCTTATTTAATGTTTAATGCATTATTATTCGCCGAATTTGTTGATATATTTAATTTGTTTGACTTAGGGTTTTTAAATTAATGATTCTGTGGAGTTTTTTTTTTGTTTTAATTTAATTTATTGCAGTGAGAAATCTATGGTGAAATGCTTTTTAAGGGGCACAAAATATTGAAAAATAAAAAATGTTGAAATAATCATTTATTAAAATTTAAATTTAAGTTTTTTAAATCGCAATAATTTATGAATTTTATTTATGTACCTATTTATAATTTTTGTCTTGATTATTTCAACAAAAGAAAAATATTATTGTTTTTAATTTTTGTTTAATCATTTGGTGAAAAAAAAATAAAATTATGTTTTATGTGAAAAAATTAAATAATATGGCAAAATATATTAAAATATTAAAAAATATAACAAAAATTCATCAAGAATAATAAATAAATATTGAAAAAAAATTATTTTTTTTTTGTGAGGTTACAAGATAATATTAGTTATATGTATTCAAAACAAAAATAATAATATTGAAAAAAATACAAATTGTACTGAATTTAAAAGTAAACAGAATTAAAAAAAAATAATAATAAATAAAAAATAAAAATTTCACATTTACCAATACATTGAGAAGAGGCACATCCATATATCCAAAACTGGGAAGGCATTCAACATAACACATTCCAATATTAAGAAAGACGTATTTTCTGTTTAAATATTTTTTATGTTTAGTAGTTTTTTTTTATTTTTTACATTAATGTTGTTTATTTAGTTATTATATAGAAAGAAAGTTAGTTATTTAGTCTATTTGATAATTATTTATAAACAAATAGATATACAGTTTATTTAATATAATTTATTTTATTTATTTATTAAATATAAAGTTTTATTGTTTATTTAAGCTCTTCATTATTTAATAAGAAAAAAAGTAGTTTGAATTAAAATTAGGTTAGGTTTTTGGTATTTTTTTTTTGGTTTGGTTTTTTTAATCTATAGTTTAAGGTAAATAGGTTTTTTTTTGTTTTTTTTTTTTAAAGGGGGAACATGTATTCTTTAACAAATGGATTTTAACATATAACATACAATTAGCATACTCTACACAATTACACACGCAATTAAAAAAAAAAAAGATAGAAGATATATAAACAAAATTAATTAAGTAATTTTTTCAATAATAAAAAAAGAACTTAAGGTGAAATTATTAATTAATATATTTTTTGTTAAATATAATGTAAGAGAAGATTGACACTGAATAATTTCATTGTTGCTAAACTTTATTTTTTAAGACAAGAAGACTGTTGAAACAACGCCATCTAAACAATTTGTTTGGGATAGGTCGAAAATCGGTAAAATCCTTTTTAATGGAATTATTACGAGTGAAAGACCTTGCACTAGCTTTAGGTCTCGATGACTCGAAAGCATTGACAAAAAAAAAAAATCTACTTTTGGAGCAAAGGTGGAGAGTTTATGTGTTTTCTCAAAAGTCAATAAAATCTTATTTGTCAATATTTGCTAAAATTTTAACTTTGGCGAAAAAGTCTGTGAATTTTCAATCGAGCTCTAAAAACCGCAACCAGTTACGAGTCTCGATTGCAGAAATATCTCAATGAAAACATTTTTTCTTTTTAACAATTTTAATTGAATTGGTTCCAAATAAGGTAATATCACTTTGGATGCAAATATTTCTAGAACCAGACCCGGTAGAATTTTTTGGTTTTCAATTTTTGAAAGATCTTAAAAAACTAATACGCAATTTTCAACCATTTAAAACTCTCGATTGCGTAATTCATTTTGCGTTCATCATTGCGTAGTTCATTTAATGATATATCACTATTTTTCGAAAGGAATTCAAGTAATATAAATAAAGAATGAGAATCAACAAGAACAAACTTGAATTGTACAAGAAGAATAACCGTTCAAGCCTTTTTGAGTTTTTTTTTGTCATTTTGAAAGCTTCAAAAATAGATTTTTCGTATAGTGAAATGTATGAAAGTAGAAATTGGCTTTTAATTTACTTAAAAATAATTTATGAAACTCAACACAAGCCCATAGCCTTTTTTGATATTAAAAGAATTATTTTCTTTTTTTTTTTAATCAAACTTCCAACCGATCTAAAAACTTCTCTCACATTATATTTAACTATTTTTTTTGGCATTTTCGTTAGATAAGATAATATTTAATTTTGTATTTATTATTTACAATATTTTTTTATTTATCTTGCAAAATTTTGAATAAAAAAAAGAGAATTTTTTTTATGTTTATGTGAAGATTTCTCTAAAAGTGATTACAATAGTTATCATATTTTGCGTTAACATAAATTCTAACGAAACATGTGCCTCGAAAATAAAAATTAAAAAAGAAAATAATAAAATTAAAAAAACCAAAATTAAGTTACAAAACAAAATTTTTTTTTTATATTAAGGGTGATTTTTTTAATGATTTTTTTTTTGGGGTGGGGGGTGGCGGAGGGAATATTTAAATATATTATTATTTGTTAATTGATTGTATATGTATACATACAAAATATGTGTTAGTTTATTATTAAAGACGTTTGATAATTTTTTTTGATTTAAAATATTTAATTTTTTTTTGTCTCAAAACAAAAAAAAAGTTTATGGATTAAATTTTTAAATATTTAAATATTTAAAAAAAATTAATTTTAAGATTTTCTTATTTAAAAAAGATTTATTTTTTTTTTAATATAAAACAAATTTATTAGTCGCTTTTGATACTTGGAAAGAAGAGGAATTTTTTTTTAAGTTGTTTTTAAATAACTGAGTTTTTTTTAAATATAAATAAGCGAATAAGATAGAAAATGAACCTCATATAAAATATAATTTATCTAAAAAGTGGAGTTGTTTTTATTTACTTTGTTTATTAAAGTTAAAGTTAAAAAACTTTAGAAATAAAAATATAAATATTATAATATTTTAAAGCTTGTGTATAAGTTGAGGAGAGAAAAAAGGGGGAGAAATGCAAATACATAAGATAAAAAGCTTTCACAGTGAAAACTGAAGTTTTCTTTATGTTATTTTTTTTTTGGTTTTTGATTTATTTATTTTTTATGAGGATTTTTTTTGTAGGTTTTTTTTTAAACGCCGTGTTGCAAAGCTGCTTTGTTTTGCTAAAAACAAGTTATACTGAAATGATGACTACAAAAATATGTATGTACATAGCTTGGCTACTTGTTTTTGAAATTATTTATATTTTAGTGCAGCAGAACTAAATACATCAATATTATAATTATTGATTTTAATTTAAAGTGAAATGTATATATCTACATAATTTCTACTTTAAAAGCAAATACTATGTGAAGGGCTTTAGGTAAAGTTTAAATTAACTAATATTATATAGAATTGACTATAGAAGGAATTTATATATTAAAAAAGGGGAAAATTAAATATCTTCATCTGCCTTTTTTTTGACCCACCTTTTTTTTAAATATTTACAATGGGTTAGGTAGCTGTTTTATTTTTTTTTTCTTTCAAAAATAACGAAATGAAAAAAATCAATAATAGGATAAAGTGCAAAGCATTATGTATTGAATGTATAGTTTTCATACATAATTTTGATTCTAAGCATTTAAAGATTGCAGTATACGAGCAATTTACTTGTATATTTTTTTAGATCAACGTTTTTTTTTGGCGAACCTAACATATTGAGACAGTGTCCTAAATATCTTGCATTTTACATGTATATTTTTTTTGTATGTCAGACCTTGCAGGATTTTGGATACATTTATTATATGAGACTTATAATAGTTTACTCTAATAGCACATCAAAAAAAAAAAAATTGCATTGTAGTAAAAATAATTTACCTTTAAAAAAAAAATAATAATCATTTTCTGTTTACAAAGCTTTTAAATATTTTGCAGAAATAAATAAAAAAAAACAAGGAGTTTTAATCAGAAAAGCTTAATTTAGAAATATGAAATTTTAAATACTTATACCCACGGATTGTGTTGTTAATGTTTGCCCTTAACACCTTCTCAAAATCAACCAAATGAAAAATACAAAATAAATATTTTTTTGATGATATGAATAAAACAGAGTAGATGCTCAGAGCAGGTACGATCACTTATTGACGTAAGTATATAGAAATAAATAACCCTTAACATTTTTTCTGTAAAATAAATCGTTAGATAATAATGAAAAAAGTGTTTTTTGAGAAACCTTTGATCCCCGTTAAATGTGGTGGTTTTAAATTTCTTTAAGTGCACTAAAAAGACTCTATTCAGCTTTACTTTATTTTTTTCGGAATCAACCACCATCAATTAGTGAATCCGACAACGGGAGTCAAACTCACCCCCGCTAAATTCATGACTACAGAAACTATGAATTCTAGAACTGGCAAAAAAAAAATATTTTCTTTTCATTTCTGTATCAAAGGTTTTTGGATCAAAAGCAATACAGCAATTTAGTACGTGTTTTAAAACAAATGCTAAAAGTCCCCAAATCCCTGGGAGTAAAATTTTGCAGATTCTCTAATTGACATGAAAGTTTTAAATGACTAGACTAAGAATTGAAAAAATGATAGAAAATTGATCTGATTTTTGTCATAATTTTGAAAAAAAGAAATTTTCTTATCTTACGAGCTTCTGACATGTGAACCTCAATTACATACATACTTCACATTTTTTTAAAAAAAAGTTTTAAATATTTTTTTTTTTTTTTATAAGCGTAAGGCAATCATATAGGAGGAGAAATTTCAGTGCACTTCAGTGCTCATTTATGAGAAAGTCATAAATTAATAGAAAATATTTAACAAGCTTTCTTTAAATCAAAAATATTTTTCAAAATATGTTGAAAAATCAATTTCTAAAGGCTTAAAAAATTTCCAAAAAAAATTCCGGTATTTTTTTTTTACTGGGAAAAAAATGTTGTCAGTTTAGAGAATTTCAAACGAAATAATTTTTCCCCAACAACTTAGTTGCGGAAATAAGGAAAAAATTCCCTGAAAAGATTATTCACGTTAGCTATTTTGCTGAAAGGAATATTATCCCCAATAATTTCGAAAATTATTCCTAATAGCAAATTTTCCAAAATTGGAAAGAAAAACTCCGAGGAAATTTCTTTGGCGATAAGCCCTATAGCCCTAAATACTAAATAGCTGTCAATTTTGGGGAACGCAAAGTACACTTCAAGTGAAATAAATTGTTGTTAATATAACGGGTAAATATTCTAGCTCAGTGTTGTTCCGATTTTTAATTTTTAAAAATTATGTTAATGTTTAATTTCCTTAACAAAAAAAAAAATTAAAAAAATTGATGTGCTATTAGAGACAAATTTAAAGACCTAGTCAACAAAAAGGAAAAATATAAATTATATATAATATAATTAACTAAGACACAGGGGTAGTAAAGTATATATATAGGTAGGTTAATATTATATACTTAAAATTGTACAGAATCTACAGCCAATACTCTCTGCCCAGAATATTTACAAAGCAGTTTTTGTAAAGCATTTTATATATTTTTGTGTTTTTTTTTATTATTTTTTTTTTTTTTTGTGGTTTTTTTAAATTAATTTAATTTTTATATTTGAACTCCACCCATTGTCAGAAAACATGTTATATATCGTTTGATTACTTCTAATTCATTTTATTTTATTTTATTTTATTTTTTTTTTTAAAACTAAAAATCTGTTGTTAAGTCAACATGTTATTAACAAAGGTAAAAGTTCAGATTTTATTTTTTTTTTGATCGAATTTTAAATTAAAAATAATAGTTAAATGCATTTGTTTTTAATTTAATTTTTTTTTCATTTTTTTTTGTTTGTTTGTTTCATGCGCAAGACCTACTGCTGTCTAGTTTCAAAAAAAAAATACTTTCTAATTATGGTTGCTTTCATGATGTCTTGTTTGTATTTTACAAGAGTATAAGTAAGTGGTAGTATAAGGCAGGAAGTTTTCACACACGATTTTTTGTTTTTAGGTATTTTGGTAATTTTAAATATAATTTTTTTAATTTATTTATTAATTTTGTTTCATTTAAATTTGAGCAAAATGCAGATAGGTAAGTATAAATGTTTGTAATTTTTTGTTTGTTTTATTTTTAATCTTCTCATCGAATTAAAATAAAGGAATTATATTTCTTTTTTTTTTTGGACAGAGCGATATAATTATCTACGAGAGAAAGATATACTTTTTTCTGTTTAAGTTATTATTTTTTTTAAGTTTTGTGTTTTTGTTGTTTTTGTGTGCGAGTGTATTTTTCTTTTTTTTTCTGATTAATGTTATACCTAACAATGGTACAGCTTCACTTGTCTTGGTGATAACATTACCAACCAATAATGAGAAAACAGTTTGCGACAGAAGTATTGTAACACCTGTGAAGTAAAATGTTAACAATTCGACATGAGTAAAATTATGTTAACAGCAAATTTTTGAAATTTCCCTTTGTGTGGACACGACATTATATTAACAGAGAGACAGAGACAGAGGGCAGGAGAATCAAGAGAATATCATTGAGACGAGATCAGCAACCCCTATATTATGAATAAATTTTATAGATACACAAAAAAATAAAAAATAAAAATAAAATAAAATAAAAAATTAAGAATAAACCCGAGGGATCTTAATTTTAAGAAGAACTCTTTTCATTTTGGGTAAAAATATTTTTTGATAATATAGAACCATTTGTGTTTTCATTGAATTAGAAGTAATCGCACGATTTTTATTTTATTTTTAAATAGCTATATTTATTAATAAATATATATTTTTTCTATGATGTTTATATAGGTATATATTTTTTTTAACACAATAAAACAAACATTAAATACGAAAATCACTGAATATACGTCTCAGAAAAAATGGGAATTACACAAAAAATGCATTAAATTAATAAACAAAAAAAAATACAACAATATTTTTTTTTGTTGGTGCAAACATTTAAAAACAATATTAAAAAATTACAGGATATTTATTTTCCCAAAAAAATTACAAGAAGAGGAAAATAAATACAAAATATTTTGAATTTTTTTTTTGTAACACTTACAAAAAAATAAAAATTGTTTTTATAAGAATCATTAAAAAAATAATAAAAATGTAAGATTTAAACATTTTTAACATCTAAAATTAAAAAAAAAAATCAATGGATGCTCCTTAGACCCATAATTCACAATGAAATGATATTTTTTATTTTTTTTTGTGAAGTGAAATGATTTAATTTTTTTTTTTGAAAAAAAAAATCGAAAAGTTTGTTGTTATTTTTGTTTTTTTTTTTAATTTTATAATAAATTTAAATCGTACGATTACTTTAATTCAAGTTTGAATTATTTTTTATTTTACTTAAGGTTCTGATCAATAAATATCATTCCAAAATGGGTCAAAGTACAAAGGACAGTTGGAAAGTATTAAACAAATAAAATAAATAAATAAAAAAACAGAAATGTTGCGATATATATTTAAAGGTAAAAGGTGTTTTTTTTTTAAACAAGAACAAAAAACTCGTGATTTTATTAGTAAAAAAATAAAAAAACAACATGAAAAAGCGATTATTTTTTTTTCGTTAGGCGTTAGAATTATTATTATTTATTTAGATTTGTAAATATTTACTTTATTTTTTCTTTTTTGTTCATTCGAGTTTACTTTGAGTTAGAGATTCTCAAAAGCGATTTTTTTTTTTAAACTTTCAATGAAGTCACCATTTTTAAGAATAATTTTTGTATTTACTATAATTATTGTTTTTTTTTTTTTTTTTTTTGAAATTGAAATTATCCGCAACTGAAGTTCAACAAACTTAGAGAATATCGCATATATAAGGAAAAAGAAAAAACAGGACAGCATTATTCATAAATACAT
The DNA here is from genome assembly GCA_951394125.1 of Epistrophe eligans. Taxonomy (NCBI): domain Eukaryota; kingdom Metazoa; phylum Arthropoda; class Insecta; order Diptera; family Syrphidae; genus Epistrophe; species Epistrophe eligans. Next base: position 110,027,998 of record OX596028.1, read on the forward strand.
CGTAATTTGTATTATTAGTTTTTTTGTTGAATATAAATAAATATTATAGACGTCAACACTGCAACTTTGAGCAAAAAAAAAAAAAAAAAACAAAAATTAACACAATATAATTTTTTAAAGAACCAACCCATAATGGGAAACAGAAAAACAGGTATACAAAACTGACACAATAATATGGATATAATAATATATATTTTATATATATAAATATATTTATATAAATTAAAACAAAAAAACATCCTTGACATACACATATATATATAATATATAAATAATATAATATTTATATTTAAGATATATAATTATATTTTTATTAAATATAATTAACATACAAATTAGTTTTTTTTTTATTAAATTATTATTTAATATATTAGTTTTGTGTATTGTTTTTTTTGTTGTTGAAAATTTAATTTACAAAAAAAAATGAAATAAAAAGCAAATTATAGAATTTTTGTTTGTTTGAGAAAAATTGCATTGAATGCAATCACTACCTAACAAGGGGATTGCATCAGATACTTGGGGCAATGTCTCAGCTACAAGGTTGAGAAACACTGTGAGCGATAGAAGAATTGTAACTCCTGAAACAAAAAAATGAAAAATACCAAAAATAATGTCACAGTATAGGTAATAGTTTTTTTTTTAATGTTTTTGTATATTTTGTTTTAGAAGGAGGTTTTTGTATTTTTTTGTTGTTAATAGAAAGATATTTTTTTTAAATTTTTATGCGCTGCTGGTAACACCATTTCTATCATTCCTGACCTTGCAGTTAGTTTTTTTTGTTTGAATCTTTTAATATAAGTACCTACCTAAAATAAAAAAATATATATTTAGACAGAAACAGATATTTAAAAAATATTCTAACTTAAAATTAAAAAAAAAAAAATATTTACCATTTTTACCAACAAAAAATGGCTTCTAAGATTAAATTGAGTTAATCACGTTTCAGACCAAAAAAGTTTTCACTTCAAATTTTTTTAAGACTTATTTAATCTATTTGGCAGAATTAAGAACTTTATAAGAATTTTTTGTTTTACTTTTCTTAAATAATGCTTAAATTTACCTTAAAAATAATAAAAACTATTATTTAGGGAAATAGTTATGTATTTCAATTCATCGGAATTTCATCCAGTTCAATTTGATTCGGGCTATTAATTTTGTGCGTAAAAAAGAAAGGAGGACTTCCTCAAATAATCTACTACAATTATCAATTTGGCTTATCGAAACAGTTGACTGCAAATTGAATTCTTCCTTTATGTAATAGTTGGGATATTTTTATATGAGATTTTTCCCTTCCCATCCAGCGCCGCCGTTTAAAGGCTTTAAAAGGCTAACTTTTAATTTGTTGAAACTCACCAATTTATTTAATTTCTAAGTAATTTTTGTTCCCCTATTTGCAACAATTTTAAATTATTAATCTGCAGAAAGATCCCATAACGATAAATTTTATTTTTTTTTTTTCAAAAAGATAAATCAAATGAAAATCCATTAAATAAATTAAAATATGTTCTTTGTTGTTGGTCTGTTTTGTCATTTTCTACATAAAAGTACTTTCATATTAATTTTATTTTAATTTAATTATTATATTGTATATACCAACTAACCATCTGTGATTTATTAAAATAAAATTCATAAAATGTTTGTCTACTTATCACTTTACAGTCGATGTTTTTTTTTTAGAATAAAACAAAAAACCAAAAAAATTGTTCGCTGATAATGGAGTTGCAACTCATCTATCTTTTTTGTTGTTGTTTTTTTCTATTTAATTTTTAACAACTTAATTCTAATTTCATTATTTTTAAAATATATTTGAATTTGAATATTATTTAGTGTATGTGAATATGTGAATTAAGTTAAAAAAAAAAAAATAAATAAATTCATTAATATTGTGAGCTTGCCTGTTGTGAGCAGGAAAAATATAGATAGAGATACTCATGCTTTTTGTTTTTTAATGAAGATACAAATTACGAGAGAGTGATGAATGAATTTGCTTTAATGTTAAAAGGACATTTTGTATATTTTATTAAATACAAAAAATTAATTGAAATTTTATGCGTTTTTTTGTTTTGTACCTATGCATGTTTGTATAGTTAAAATTTAAGTGTAGGTAAGTTAAAAAAAAATAATAGAAGAAAAGTGTAGTATTAACGTTATTGCTGCATTATCAAAGAATTTGGTGAGAGAGAAAGAAAGAAAGTGTTTGATGAAATTTATTGTCTCTTAGTTAAATGCCGAGAAATAATGTAATATCTATGAATTTGGTTCACTGTAATGCAAAACTTACAAATCAGCTGCAAATTGCCAGAATGAATTTTGTGACGAAATTGTGAATTTAGATTTGAACACAAATATTTAACTATTTATTTAAATATAGAAAAAATAACTCGGCTGAAAGTCTTTCGAATTGCATGGGGATTTTTTGTTCGATTTGTAATGAACCAGGTAAGAACACAACGGAGCCAAAAATTTGAAATTTAACGAAAAGTCGCAAAATCAAAAACTGCATACTTTCAGACGTTAATGGTGGCGATATATGAAAATTTCATTTTAAATGGGTAAAAGAAAAAATTGATTCTAAGGAATGACCACTATTACGGAATTGACGATCGACTAATTTTGTCCCTTACAAAAATTGTATCGCAAACAGATGGCGTTACACTCTCAGACTGCTACATTTCTATTTCAAAATTATATTGAATTGTGCTTTTTGGCACTCTAAAGAATTGTTTGAAGCCTCTTTAAATTTTTAAAATACTTTTTAAAATGCCAAAATTCCAGGCTAAGCCGGGCGGATCAGCTAGTTATATATATTGCGTGAAATATAAAGGTTTTTGCTGTAAATAGAAACACCGTTTTGTTTATACTTTTCTAATATTTTTTTGAAACGATTTTGTGTAATTTATTTTATTTTAAAATTTTATTCGTTGACGTGAAAAAAAAAAATCACAGAAAAATTTCACTTCACTTGGATGTTGATATTAATTTGCTTAGCTGAGGATTGATTAGAAACTTTAAGTCTGAAACAATGTTTTTTTTTTCTTTTAAACATAAAACCAAAACAGTTCGAAAAACAGTAGAAAATATAATTTTAACACAAAGTAAAATTCACAATATTTAACACCTCATATTAAATAGCGAAGAGGAACAAATTAATAAAGAATATTTTTAAGTCGTATTTAGTTTTTTTCTTCGAAAATTAAATCTTAATAGAATAGATTGTTTTTAGGGAAGCAGGTTAATACTACTAGACTTTCAGTGTGAACCAAATATCATGTATGAGTGTTATTAGTCGGTATAGGGGGAACCACAATTTTCTAACGAATTCAAACGTCTAAAATGAGAGGCAGTTAGAGGCAGAGGGATTATCGCTGCTGTGAGGTTTGGAGAGAAGTATATTATCAACTCATACAGAGTTAAAATTTTTTAAGAAGCCAATAGACGACCCCTTGATGTTGTTGTAAATAATGTACTCATATTATAACTTAGATTTATTTTATATAAAGGTTGCTTTTTTAAGCGGAGAATTTTAATTTTCTAGCACTGTTTTCTGTTACACGCTATTTGACAGTTCTCAGTCGTTTAAGGTTAGTTTGGTGTGGCATTTCATGTCGGAGCAAGGTTTGCAAATTGTTCAAATTCGAGACATGGATAAAAAAAATTGTCATTGTCATCTGTCATTTGTCTTTGTTATTTGTTGCTATTTGTCATCTGTCATTTGTTGTTTGTCATTTGCCATTTGTCATTTGTCATTTGTCATTGTCATTGTGTCATTATCATCCTAATTCTCAAAAACGACATCGTCAGACCATCATAGTTTTACGTGAAGAAAACCAAGTATACTTATAGGTAAGTTAATACTTAATTCTAAGTTAACACCTAAAATACCTAATAAATGAAATTAAAATAATTAAAAAAAAAACAATCGTTAAACGAGACTTTATATGACCATCATACGTGTAGTATGTACATATATGTGTAATTCTTTACACACCATCATACATTTACTTTAAAGGTTTAAATTGAACAACAACAAATTGTGTTTGTAATCACTTTCCTCGAAATACGTAAGTCTTGCTTGATTGGTAAAGCATACTAAAGTTGTTGTTTATAAACATTTTGATTTCTAAATAGGAATTTTATTAAATTTATTTTTAAATACGGATCAAGATAATCTTGCAAGTTTTAAAATAAATAATGTAGTTTAGTATTTTTTTTGTAACTACATTTTTTATAAATTATCTATTTTAATAAATATAATTAATTATAATATTTAATACAAAATAAAATTATTTTATTGAGCTTAAGGATATGTCTATTCACGACAAACTTTTTTTTTTAAATAAAATCAACAACATAAAATTTAAATATTTATAACATATGGCATCATTGTAAACAAAAATATAGCTTGTGCTAATTTAGTAATACAAATGTTTTGTTTTGATTTTTTTGTATAAAATACTAATCCTATACTTTTTGATACATTTTAAAAATTTTCCCCGAAAAATGTACCACGCTTGAAAACTCGATAATAATTATTGTTTTGTTGTCAATGAAGATGTAAAATGTTTTGTAAAATTTAAAAAAAAATATTCAAGGAGACTCTGAATGAGAAATCGTTTAGGACAAAAAAACTGTGCATTTAGAAAAGATTATAACAAAATATTTTTTTTTAATTATTTCCTAAATCTACCAACTGATATGTATATACGTGATTTTTGTTTGTGTCCATTCTAACTATAGGTATAATGAAGACTGTATAAAATCATTTTATTTTTTTTTCTTCAAAAATCTATCAATGCAAAAGGTTAAGAGGAATTAAATAAAAAAAAAAAGTTTAAAATTCTCATGCAATTATTTTAAATTAATTATATTTGTACTCAAAAAATCTGGTTGCTGGTTCGAAATGTTTTATATACATAATGTTCTTCTATTATAATGCTTGTTTTTTTTTATTATTTTTTCAACAGCTTACAACACAATTCCAATTGAGGGGAAGTAAATATTTTGTTGTTGTTTGTTATGACTAACTAAAAGAAATTGGTTGTTAAGGCATATATATATTTTTTTTTTTACAGAAAAGTAAAACAATATTCCTAATCGATGTGAATGTTTAATATAATTATATTTTTTGTTTTGTCTCACTGTATATAGTAGGAAGGCTTCCTCAAGTATACCAAGTATCAAATGACATTTCTCTCCTGAAAAAATGATTTTGTGTTTTTAGCTCCATTTTTTTTTTTTTTTTTAACACGATCGAAACAAAAAAAAATAGGTTAAGGTATATAGATTGTATATGAACAAAAAACAAAAACAAAAACAAATGATTATATTGATATTTTTTATCATAAAAATAAATTGTCAAAACATCAAAAAAACACATACACTTAGAAGTTGTATATATCTGTGGCCATTGATGAGAGTTTGATGGTTGGTAAACGAATTTCGGACACTCGCATGTGGGTTTTTGTAAATATATATATAGGTTTATATACATACATCTACATTTATATATAATATAATTTTTTGATTTGATTTTTGTTTTATATATATAAATATGCGTATATGAGTATATTTACACTTGAAAATGTTGCGTCGATTTATGCCGATATAATTTTTGTTGAAATGAAAAAAAAAAAAAAATACATAAACATAAAACATCTAATGAATGAAAAATGTTTTTAAATTAAAAAAAAAGAAGTTTTTTTTTTTTTAAATAAAAATTTAAATAAAAACAAATTTTTTTTTTGTATAAAACTATGAAACAAACATATCCCTGGTATATATATATTTTATTTGGAAATGTACTCGCATCAAGCATCCATTTATTAAGAAAAAAAATAAAAATTAGCATGAAATTATATTAAAAAAAAAAAAAAAAACAGAAACCGCTTATAACAAAAATATTTAAAATTATTAATATACAAAAAAAAATTGTCTAGGACGATTTTTTCGTTCGCATACATTATTTTGGCAGTCCAAAACAGAATTAAAATATTAAATTTTTGTTTCTTGTATGTTAAAACATAAAACACTTAACATTATACAAAAAAAAAAAATTATAATAAAAATCGCGATAAAAATATATATTTTTTTTAACAAAAAAATCTATTAAATTGAAATAGGATTTTTCATATAACTCAACGTTGTATCAACTACAGGACACACAAAAACCCCAACGGACTTATATGAAAAATTCATTAAAAATAAATTTTATAAAATTTTTGTTTGAAGTTTTCTAATTTTGTTTTCTTTTTTTCTTATGAAATATTTAGGAGACGAGAAGGATTACATTGAATGTGTTTTGTTTTGATTTGTTGCTTTTGCGAGTTGTTTTTTGTACAAATTTTTAAGTTTTTTAAAAAAAATTGTTTTTTTTTTTTGTATAAGAGAAATTCCCTTTTTATTTGATCTTGTACCTATAAGAGGAACAGCATCCGACGTTGTCGGCATTGATTCCGCAACGAGATTAAGGAAAACTGTTAATGATAGAAGAATTGTAACGCCTGCAAAAAAAAGTTCGAGAAAAAAAAATAAGAAATAGAAAAAAGAAAATTTTTTTGCTTTTCAATTTTAGCTTTCAAGTTGATTTTTTGTTGTTGTTGTTGTTTTTTTATTAATAAAAGGAAAATATAAAAAATTAAAAAAAAAAAAATTAAAAAAAAAAAATTAAATCAAAATTATATTAAAAATTTGTTTAGAAAAAAATAATTAAATTAAATTATTTCAACTTTATTTTATTTATTGGTCCGAAATCGTTTTGTTTACCTTCTGAAAATATATTTTTTTTAAGAAACTAAAGAAAATTGTTAAATTTATATACAACCTTACCCAAAAAAAATAAGATTGGATTTATTAAATAAACACTCGGAAAAAGGAAGAAGTTTTTTTTTTTTTCGTTGGAATTCATATCATTGACTAATTTTTGATTAGATTTAAATTTTAATCTAATTATTAAATTGCTTTTATTGTAATTTTTGTAATTGTAAAATTAAAATTTATTTGTATATGAAAATTCATTTTGTTTTTTATTTTGGAGTAATTTTTTGTTAGATTTTATTTCTAGAAAATATTTCTAAATATAAAAAATAGAAAAACGTGTCATAAATTAGAACTGTCATTAATATTTATAATAAAATTGTTTTTTTTTTTTTTTTTTTTCTGGAGCAATTCTTCATTCAAATTTGACAGTTTATAGTTTGACCAGATTGGGGGAAAATACTTAAAATGTTCCAATTTTTAAGAAGTATCGCAGGCATATTTAATAAAATGTGACAGTTGATGGCTTGACAGATGGAGGACGAAATGTATGTTGACACATGGAGACTATGTCAATTCAAATACCTTCAGTTTATTTAATTGTATTTTATCGGGCAGAAAATAAAATCAATTTTTGTTTGGCATCATAATAGCCATATTTCCTTAGAATTTGACAGTTTATAGTTTGACATATGGGTTATTAACTATATTTTTTACGTTCGGGGAACAAGTCATTCTAAATGTCACTCAATCCATTTTACCGATGGAAAAAAATTATCAATTGATTTTATTTTTATATCGGCAACACTTCCATTTTATAATGGATTTTGACAATTTTTCGTTTGACGGATGTCAATGCAGATCATTCAAATTCTCTTTTCGCAGAAAATAAAAAGTTATTTTCTTTAAATTTTCAAAGGTTTTTCCACTGTCATTGCAGGCATATTTTTATTGTAAATTGACAGTTTTCACTTGACAGATGAGGTGGGTGGATATTTTGACGTATGGAGAGTATGTCATTGTAAATGTCATCGTAGATTACTCTTATTCCAATGATAAAATCCAATCATAGTGATCTGCAATGAAATTTAGAATATCATATTCACCATACGTCAAAATATAATTTATTTCCCATCTGTCAAATCATAAGATGTCAAATTTTAATTAAGGATGGCTACGATGTCAATGAATCAAAGAAAAACTTCATTAAAAACTCTCTAAAAGTTCTTAGAGACTTTGTCAAACGACTGAGATGGCCCGCAAATAGCTTTTAATAGCTATTATCTTCTTCACCTTGAACTTGATAAGAAATTTATGATTTCAAAAAATGAACTGCAAAAAATAAATAACCTAATACTTTTTTTTTAACAAAACATTGAATTCTAAATTGATACAACTTACCGACTTGTGCAATCTTATCATAGTTGTTAATAAAAATACCAAGCTTCTCATCAACAAGTAGGGTGGATAACAAACAATTCTCTTCAAAGCTCAGAATAAAAAAGGCTATAAAATAATAAATCTTAAACAAGGTTTTTATAGCATCATGGCAAATAGAAGCATTAGCTTCTACTTCTGGAGAAACTTTTTAGAGAGCTGCTGCTGTGTTGAAACAAACAAAGATTTCTGGAAATGATAAGGTTATATTATATCATTTTACCTAGATTGTAATAGAATTTCTTATAAATGAAAAAAAAAAAAAAAACATAAGTATGGGAACTTCGGATGAAAACAGTTATGCAAAAGATTCAACGGAAGAATCACATCCATTTGGTGTGGATGATATTTTGATAGAAATTGGACAATTCGGAAGATATCAGCGATGGATTTTTTTCTTCATATTCTTGGTGGTTATATTTAACGCAGTAATATCGGTAGGATTTGCATTTACAGCTAGCACAATTGTTTATAGGTGAGTACCAAACTTTATATATATTTTTGTTTTTTATATCTGTCTCAACTGATATTTTGTTAAGATGTCGAATTTCCGAATGTGAAGGATTGGAAAGTTCGTACAAAAAACCATGGACAGAATTTTCAATACCAAAAACTAATGGCGGTCAAATTGAGAAGTGTCACAGATACAAGAATTTCAACTCAACCAATGATAGATTGAGTTCTTGTAGCGCGGTGAACTATAATCGAGAATTGCAAACAGATTGTGACAATGATTTCATATTCCAGAATAAAGAAATTACCATTTCCAATGAAGTAAGTTTGTATCTTTTCGGAAGGACTTGACTGATAAATATTTAAGAAATTGTTGTCTTGCAGTTTAGAATCTTTTGTTCAGATGAATGGAAACTTGCAATCGTTGGAACAATTAATAATTTGGGACAGTTTATTGGAATGCCATTGGGTGGATATTTTTCTGACAGGTAATGAGATTGATAGACGTATACTCCTATTAATTTCCCAGTAATTTCTAACCTATTAACAGGTATGGTCGCCGGATGATCTTAACGTATGCAGCTTTTACAAGTGCTCTTTTGGGAACTATTCGCTCTTTTTCACCGAACTACTACATTTTTGTCATATTGGGATTTCTTGATAATTTATTTGGTTCAACTCTCTATCCGACAATCTTTATTCTTGGACTTGAAATAGTTGGTCCCAAATTTCGAGTAATTGCATGTTCTCTGATATCTATTTGTAATGGCATTGGAGGTTTTCTCCTCGCGGTAACAGCTAAAAACGTTCAAAATTGGCGTTTGATTGAGCGAGTTTTTTACATTCCTGCTTTAGGATTCATAGCATTGCCGTGGATATTTCCAGAAAGTTTTCGATGGTTGCTATCCCAGGGAGAGGAAGAGAAAGCTATACAAATTCTCCGTAAAACAGCAAAGATCAATAAACAAAAACTTTCAGATAAGAGTGTTGAAAAATTGGTTCAAAGCAATAGAAAAAGTCTTTCCGGTGTTAAAACAAAAAATAATGATTTTCCCATTGGTGATGCTTTCAAATTATTTCCTTGGCGAATTATCAATTGTTCGTTATGTTGGTTCACAAATGTTATGGTCTTTTTTGGACTTAATTTGAATTTAACATTTCTCGGAGGTGGCAATAAATATAATAGTTTTATGTTTGTGGCTTTAATTGAAATCCCAGGAAATTTATTGCCATTTTTGACAATGAATTATTATGGAAGACGAAAAACACTATTTGGATATATGATTTTGAGCGGAATTTGTGTAATAGCAATGACTTTTGTCAATTCGGGTGAGAAAAAAAGAATGCTATAGAAAATATTCTCGATTTTAAAATTCTTTATAATTAGATTTTGTAAATATTCAACTAATATTATATCTTCTTGGAAAAATGACTATTGCTGCATCTTTTCAAACTTTGACATTTTTTACATCGGAAATATTTCCAACATGCGTTCGAAATAGTTTGGTGTCATTTTGTGCAATGGTTGGACGATTTGGTTCGATGGTAGCATCACAAACTCCGTTAATGGTAAATTTACTAACGTCCATATTATTCACTCGATTAATTCAGATGAAAATTTAAATTCGATTAATCCGGATTAAAACTTTAATTCGGATGTAGATTGATTTAAATTCAAATAATTTAAAGCCGGATTAAGGTTTTAATATAAGTTAATTAAATTAAAGTTTTCACCTAGATTAATGGAGTGAATAATATGACGGTAAGAGTTAGATAATAACAAAAAAAATAATATGATTTTATTTGTATACGCAGGCAAAATATAATGAATCAGCACCAGGAATTCTTTTTGCAAGCTCAGCCATTTTATCAGGTTGTTTGGCTTTATTTCTCCCAGAAACAAAAGATATTGTTTTACCAACAACTTTACAAGATGCCGAAAAGATTGGACAAAAGGAAATTATTGTTGAAGCAGAAACTAAAGAAAAACTTTTGCAAACTAAAGTTTAGATTAATTTTTTTTTTATAAATTCTATTATTAAATTTTTATAATTACTATAATTTTTTTAATTGCTTTTTTTAATTTTTTTTTTTTAAGTTGACAGAAAGCAATTTTTCTCAATTTGAAAACAATTATATACATAGCTATTTTTTAAATCAATTTATCGTCGATATTATTAAAAAAAAAAAGTACCTACGCATAATTCGGGTCATAGACCCTTCTGTTACATTTGCATTGCCTTCCATTTTGAATTTTAGGTAAATTGATTTTAAAATAAAAGACAGAAGACACAATTTGTTGGAAATTTAATTTTCTAAAATTTTAATCGCGCGATTCCTTTGAGAAATCTCAATTTATAAGAAAAAAAATTCTAAAATCATTGATTTTTTGAAAAATAACTTTTTTTAATTTAAACTTTTGTACCTAATTTTTTTTTAGGAATTAAATTGGTACGCCATTTTTAAGTATAAATGCAAAGTTCAAAAATTAATTTTGAAAAAAAAAATCATCTACCCATTTTTGAAATATCGAATTTTCAAAAATTAATTTTGAAATTTTTAAAAATCAAATTTTTTTTTTTGGAAAATTTCGATTTGCAATATTAGATTAATTTATTAGAAGCTCTTGTTTAAGAAATTTAACTAAAATCAGAACAGATAAAGAGATAATGAGAAAACCAAACAAATGGTTCTATGAGAGATACCGTTAAAAATAAATTAATGGTAGATTTGTTTATAAAAATATGGTAGATCATTACACTGATAATAGCTCACAACAAAATTTTAATCAAAATCGTTGGAGAAAAATAGGATTTTTCTTAGATAGGTGCCGTTATTTTTGGTTATAAGAATATTTTTGGCTTAAAATCTGCTAGATAATGTTAAAAAAGAGTTTGATACAAATAAACAAATATTTAAACACCTTTATGTTTTTACACTTTAGGCTTTAGTAGCACTTGGTACTAAGTTTAATAAAAAAAAAAAAATCAACCGAGACTGTTTTGAAATATTGAGTTTTCAAAAAAAACAATCATGAAATTTTTAAATAGTTTGTATTATGCTAAAAAACTGTTTGATGCCAAGTTTAATAAAAATCGACAAAGTAGTTTTCAAAAATTTAATTTTCAAAAAAATTGAAACTAAAAAAAAAATCAACATTTTTTTTTTTTTGAAAATCTTTTTATACATATCTACCTACAATTTAAAGTATTTTAAACTTTTCAAAATTTTCTTAGTACAAAAACTGATCAAAATTAGTTGAAGCGATTTCAAAAAAAGGAAAACTTAAAAAAAAAAAAATGGTTCTATGGGAAGTGCCATTAATAACCATTTTTTTAAATTTTTGTTTCTACCAAAGGTAGCCTATACCTGTTAAAATTAACTGATTTTTTTTTAGAAAACTCTGTGATGCAATTTTGTGAAAAATAAGATTATTTAAAAAAAAGTTTAATTAAAATGTATGGCAGGACCTTTTTTTTTGTCCTAAAAAAACTTAAAAAAAAAAATAACGCTAGATACCAAGTTTCAAGAAAATCGAGCCACCCGTTTAGGATGCAGTCGAAAGGACAGACAGACGGACAGAACTGCGAGACTTGACTAAGCTATCATCTAAATGTCAAGTTTGATCAAAATCTCGAGTTCGATTTTTTTTACCAACCCAAAACTTGCAATATAGTAGTACCTATAACCCTACAATGTACTATGTCTAATGCAAGTAAAAAAAAAAAAGATGATTGCTTGCTTTAAGCACACATTCCAACAAAGAATTTGAATTGTAATTGAGTTTCTTGTTTCAAACATTTTATATCTAATAATACACAATAAGACAGTTTCTCAAAAACTCATTTCACAAAAACAAACCACTATTATTAAATTACAAAATCAATGAGCCATTTAATTCGTCCAATCAAAAGACTTTACAACAATTCGCTTTTGTTTACTTTTCAAACAAAAACAAATTTAATTCCAAAATTCAATCCTTACAATTTCTTCTATATACACAATCAGTCAATGATATAAATCTATAAACCAAGGGGGTGGGGGGAGGTGGTGGAAAGGGGTAATCATCATTACCAGAATAAAATTTCTATCTATTTTTCTGAAGGGTTTTATATTCCAAAACAGTGAGTTCGTTCCTAAATATCTATCTCTCTATTTTTTGTGATTTTCTTTTCTTTTCTTTTTTTTTTTTTTTTTGTTCATATAGATGAAGTATATCATTTTTCATTTGCCCCAAATTGCAGCATTCCCCTTAACACTAAACTATGAGAAACAAACATATAAAATAATGAAAATATATCGAAAAAAAAAACAAGAAAAATAAATCCATCGTTACAACAACAGATTTAATTGAATTTCTAAAATCCTTTGTTATATAAGAATTGAGCTGTTTAATTAAAAACATTTACCAGTTTTGTTTTTGTACTTTTTTTTTTTACCGCTCATCCGTTATAGTTGGTGATTTTTTTGCTTATTTTTATTTTTATTAAAACCTCTGAAAATCTAATCTATATATAATATTTTTGTGTTTTTTGAAATATAAAAATTTCCATTAAATATTTAAAATTAAAAATAAAAAAACTTTTAAAAATAATAATTTGTTTCTACATACCTAATGTTAATTTCTCTCCGGAATCGGGTGGAAGAGTAAATCCTAATAAAGCCATCGATGATATTAACACACATGGTACGATTAAATTGAAAAAGTAATAAAGTGTTCGTCGACGAATTTGTATCGTAAATGTAACATCAACGTAGGGTTCAGGGCAGCATGCATAGACGATTGTATTCTTTTTTCCTGGCATGGCTAAATATTGTTGTTTTTTTTAATTTTTTTTTTTTGGAATAAAATTTAATTAGTAAATTTATTTTAAAAATATAATTTTAATTTTTATATAACTATACAAAAAATTAAAAACTATATTATCTACAAAAATCTACTGTTCTAAATTTAAAAAATAAAATCATCATTCTTTCAATAAAATTGTTTACAACTACTTTTTTTTTTTTATTTAAATGCATTCCAAAATTATAAATTTAAAATAAATAATAATTTTAAAAGAGAAACAACTTCTAAATTTATTATATACATATAGATAGAGTTTTAAAAAAAGAGATTTGTATTTTTTGTTACTAACCAAGCAAATACCACTCGCCATTTGTTATGAAATCGGAAAGATCCCCTCCATCTTCGGAATTCAAAACCAAATCCAACTGTTTGTAATTAATTATTATTAAGTTTTTTTTTTTTTTTGTCGGTGCAATAAGCAAAAAGGTATTTTTTTAAAAGGATAGATTTTGTTTTTTGGTAAATATAAAAAAAAATATTTTAATACACAGAAATAACTAGGTATACATAGAGATTGAGAGAGAGAGATTTAAAGTAAGAGATTGAATGTGTTTGTTTTTTTTTTTTGTAAAGGTTTAATTTTAAGGAAAATACAAAATTATATTTTTTTTTTTAAAGAAGAAAATATAACAAAAAATATTTGTTTTTTTTTTTGAAAAATATAAATTTAAATTAAAAAATTTAAATAAATAAGAAACTATAAAAATATTTAATTTTTATTTTTTTTATTTTTTGCAATAAGAGTTTTTACTGACGACAATGTTTTCTATTTTGGCTTAACCATGCAAAATAGTCTGAAAATTTGTTTCAAACTACATTTTCTCACATGATTCCAATTAGGGATGGTTCAGTATTTTAGAATTTGTTTTCTTCTATGTGTTGAGAATTTAAAAAAAAAATACTTATATGAGAGGTGTTTTTTTTTTTTTGGAAAAATGTATATGTTCATAAATAAGCTTCAAAAGGAAATCTTAAAATAAAAATTTAGTTCTTTCTTAATTCTTTGAGAAGTGTGGCTAGTAAACTTAACCTTTTTTTTATTATTATTTATTTTATTTTTGTGTGTGTTCCTGCACCATCTATCGATGATTAAATTAATATATGAATCCTATGTGAATCCTTTGATAGGAGTGGCGTAATATCTAAGCTATATGCCAAGAAGTAGATACTGCCTAAATCCATTTCAAACAGAAATGTGTCTCATCGCGCTGTGAAAAATATTCGAACTTCAAGTTTTTTAAGAACCGAATAACTGAAACGGTGCAACGCTATGTATTTCCAAGATAAAATGCCAAAAAACACTGAATGAACAAAAATATTTGGACAGTTTGAAACTTTCCATGCTTTATTCATTTAATTTTCCTCTGCTTAAAAATAGTAGGTAGGTACCTTTAAATATAAATCACTCTTTATTAAAACAAAATTATGTTCCATAATTAATACTCGTATACTAGCTGGTTAGTCCAGCTTTAACGGAATTTTTCAAATCAATTTTAACATTTTAAAATGTAAATGAGAGCGTAACGCCATCTGTTGGCCATCCCATTTTCGTGGGGGTCAAAATAAGCTGATTGGCATTTCCGCAGTGTTTGTCATTTCTTAGCATCAATATTTTTTTCCTTCTCACATTACAAAATGGAATTTTCAGAAATCACCACCATCTACCCTTAAAAGTATTCAATTTCGGATTTTCACGATTTTTCTACTTTTTCGTTCAAATTTTCAAATTTTCTGCTCCATGTTATGAGCGCAAGGGTTAACTTGAATCATTTTTTTTTTAAATAACTAAAAGCATTTTTTTTTAAATCCAGGTTGACCTGGAGCCGACATTAATAAATTAAAAAATTGTAACTATTAACTGGAGAGGTCTCCAATTAATTCCTACATTTTTAACTAAAAATTCTTAGACACAGAGGGAGGTTTAGAAAAATAGAGAAGCGACATACCGATTAGTTTTTTCTCACACAAAAAAGAAAAATCTAATAAAAATAAAATTGTTCATTTTTTCATTAAAGTCAAATGTCAAATAAAAATATTCGTTCTTGTTAATCCTCATAATATTGAAAGTTTATTCTTACTTTGATTTTTTTGTGAAGTAAATAGATACAAAATACACGTCAACGAGACATGACTATAACTATATTCTTAAATAAATATTTTTTTAAGAAAAAGAACTTTATGCCGCCTGCCCAAAACGTGGTTCAGTGTAAGGAAGCATTATGTGAGTACATAAATATGAACAAATTAGCACCGTATTGCACGCACATATGCATTGAACTTATACTTTAACCTGAAAAATTGTTTCGACACCAACGCGATATACACCATATGATTTTTTACACAAATCTCAATGTATGAGATTTTTTTTTTTTAAACTCGGAGCGGTTCTTTAAAAAAATAATTTTGTATACATAAAATTTTTAAAACATTTTAAGGAAAAGAAAGGGTACGTGATCAAAAAATAATTAAAAAAAAAAAAACATCACCCTTTTTCGAAATATCGAATTTTCAAAAAATTATTTGGGTTTTGTTTTTTAAATCCAAAATTTTGTTTTTTTTTTTTTAATTTTCATATGCAATATTATTTAAACTTATTGGTAGCTCTTGAGTAAAAAATTTCATTACAATCAGTTCAACAAATAGGAAAGTCGAAAACCAAAAAAATGGTTCTATGAGAGGTACCATTTTTAATTGATCGTTAATATTTTTTTTTTTTTTTTTTCAAAAATTATGTAGATTGAACTAATATTAATTAGTTCACATAAAAATTTTAATCAAAATCGTAAGAGCCGTTTTTGAGAAAAATATGATTTTCCTTACCGGTTTTTTAACACTTGTTTGGAAGGTATCGTTATTTTTAATCATAAAAATGATTTTTATTTAAAATCTGCTATATAATAATAAAAAAAATACTGGGTGCAAAGTTTAATTAAAATCAACCAAGTCATTTTCGAATTATTAAGTTCTCAAAGAAAAATTAACTCTTTTTAAAAATCCAAAAACAATTTTTTTGAACAAATTGGTAGATAAACAAAACCTTTAAAACTTCTTTAAAAAAAATGTTCAAAATCAGTTGAACCGTTTTTTGAGAAAATCTGAAGTTAAAAAAATGGTTCTATGAGAGTTTACCATTTATAACCATTTTTTCCGATTTTTTACCCTTTTGTAAAAAAAATTAATTATTATTAATTAAAAACGTTTTTTTTAAGAAAAATGATATTTTCATTATTTGCTGAAATAAAATTGTTGGTACCTTATTTTTGGTCCTAAAAAAATGAAAAAAAAAAAAAAAAAAAACGTGTCGGGGGAGTGTCAAAAACACTATGGAAGTTTAAAGAAAATCAACTCAACCATTTAGGCTGAAATTGTAATTTAAAAAAAAAATGACTCAATTTAACATGAGCTTGATTAAAATTCAACGAAAATAACATGGAATCGAGCTATTTTAAGTGGTTTCTTGTAAATTTATATTTTACAACATAATCTTTTTGACTTTAACTTTAAAAAAAAAATGTTCAATCATTGTTGAAATAATAAAAAAATTATTTTATGTAGACCGCTGCCAAAATGAAAATTATTTTTGGCAAGAAATAATATTATGTCATACCTGATTCACAATTCGACGAGACAACGAGACGTCGATGTGATCTCTTTGTAGATTTTCTCTTTTAATCACGAATTTAAAACAACCAAATAATACACATTCAATCATTTCTCGTCATCACTTCACGTCATCAGTTCGAAAATTGAAAAAAAGACGCGACGTGACAACGAGAAATGCTTAATTATGTATTATTTCAATTGTTTTAAGTTCGTCAATAAGAGAGGAAAACTGTGAAGAGATCTCGTAATGTCGTCGACACGTCTCGCTTTCTCGTCGCATTGTTTATGACATTATTAAAAACAAAACAAAACAATGACCTTGAATATAGAATGTATTTTCTGTTGAATTTGAAGCAAAATAAATAATAACCTATCATAGCAACTCGGTAGCCTGGAATTCTATCGGGACTATTTTCATAAGGTGTACTGTATAGTCTTGTTGTTATGATATATTATTATAATTTTGATTCATTGAACTGTTTTATAAACTGTAGCAAAAAAAAAAGACCTAATTTGAAAAGAGTGAAATCAACAAGAACAAACATTTCTTGGAATTATCTTAAAAATAAATACCGCACAAATTGACCGAGTAGCTCTTCTTAAATTGTTATGTCAATTAAGAAATCCCTTGAAGCTTATTTATTAGTGTTTTTTTATACATTTTTATCAACACCTTTCAATAAAAATAATAAAAATAATTTTATATTTTAATATAAATAAACAGATATAAATTATTAAAAAAAAGAAACTATTTCATTGAAAAAAGGAAATAAAAATTAAAAATATTTGCGCACCCTTTTTTGAATACCACAAACAAAATGTTCATCTGTTTTTTTTTGGTGTTGTCATAAGTTGGATTATTCACACAGAGTCCTAGTTGTCATGTAGGTAATATATTTAGTAGTAGAAGTAATAAATATATAGTAGTAGGTTAGGTAATAAAATGAACATTTTGATTGTGGTCTCTATTTGATTGTGGAGTTTTATTTAATAAATAAATAATCTGGTTTTGCAATTCTCAAAAACGCAGTGAGTTTTAAAAATATACATATGTATATCGATGTCATTTAATATTTAATATTTTTCAATGACATTTTTGGATATCATATTTTCGAAGAGATTATAAAATTAATAAAATATATATTTTATTTGCATGAATGTATATATGTAATAGATTTAGGTATGAATACTACATTTTGATGAAGTTAAAATTATTTGAATCAATAAAACTTTTATAAATAAAAGTATATGTATGTACATATATAAGGGGAGGACGAGCGAGTGAGAAAGAGCGGGTGAGCGAGACAGAGAGAGGGAAAGATGTATAAATATATGAAATATTTTATGCGCTTTTTGGGAACTTGTCTACAAAGGTAGGTAAGGTATAGTTGAAGTTTTCAAACGATGAGATACGTTTATTTGGAAAAAAAAATATTAACTATACTAACTGGCAGTAGGTTTATTTTTTTTTTTGTATTTTCATGCGTTAATGTGAATGTGTGCAACAAACGGGTTATCAACTCAATTAATGCGTAATACTATTTGATTAGGTTATATACGCAGCCTATTGTGTTTGGTGATACTTTAATATAATTTCTTAAAAACTCTGAGAATTGAATTTTATTTTTAGTTTGATGATTTGGCACGAGTACGATAACTTGGGCGCCGAAAATTGATAATGGTTTTATCCGGGGGGTTGCAGGGAGGCAGCATGCCCCCATACATAACTGACTTCTAAAACGCAGCCGTAATGCTGGTAATACAAGCAAATTAAAAATATCTCAAAAAAGTAGTATCAATAGGTAATTTTCAATTTAATCAAAAACTAGAAGACATAAAAATTGGTTTTTTGTGATCGATTCAGAATTGATATGAGCATTGACCACAAAAAGAAAATTCAGTTTTCCATTTCACAATTTTGAGAAAAATTTATCCAAACATTTTTTTTTTTTTTTGCGTTTTTTATCAAAATTTTGAGTTTTAATGCAAATTCTTTAAAAACTATTGACACAAATAATATAATTTGAATGTAGGATTAAAGAACAGTCTTCTGGCTTTTAAAACCCTTATTGTTTTGCATTTGAAGTATTGTCGTTGTTTTTTAAATATTAATTTTTCCATTTAAGCCATTTTTTTCCGAAAATCACCTCCACCTCCTAAACGGGGCGAGATAAACCCCCACCTCTTACAATAAAAAATGCTTGTATTTGACCCTTCTACAAAAAAGCGTTATCAATTTTCGGCACCCAAGCTATCCCACTCTCCCCGGTGATTTATTGAAATTATGATAATAGGAATCAACTTGTATTTTGTTTAAAATGTTTTTATTCATTTTTTGTCGGGTGAAATATTTAAAAATAGAAAAATTTATTTTCTGGATTCACACAGCTCTAAAAAAAAACAGCATTGTTTTTTTCTTGGAATTTTGTTCCCATCATTCTTTGTGATAACACAACACAATTTTATAAATGGATACAATTTTTTTTTAAAATAGTTTAAGAATTCGTGTATACGTGCGCAAATGTTTGCCAATCTGTTTCTAAATTTGGAACAGATTGTTTATCATTAAATACGATTTTCACAATAATTGGTTTTATTTAGTGGTGAAATTTTATTTTAATGAGAACTGTGAAAAACAGAGGTATCATTTCTAATGGTCAACAAAAAAAGTGTTAAAAATAATTATTTAATTTGAAGGCCAACTGATAATCTAAATATCAATTTGAGTGGAGTTCGTTCGTGAAGACTTTTGAGATATAGTTAAATTTTGCAACAAAGTTTAAGCTTTATGACATTTAAGTTTATTGCGTTATAGTTAAAATTCATTTTTATAAGTGTAATTTTTTGAAGAACATTAAACATTATTTTCATACAAAGTCTAATGGAATAATGACTTATCCATCTACACATTAACTCATAGTCATAATATGACGATATGTCATATAAAAGTAATTACTAAAGTAACCAAACTTGAGTGGAAAATATAAGGAAGGGGTTTACATGAAAGCTGAGAAATGTATGAAATGTGCAACAAAATCTTCTTCTATAGATTGATATATTTACAAGTGCTAGCAAAGATTCTTTTTTACATCATGGGCTTGGCTTATCTTGAGTTTGACTTGAGTTAAAGAATTAAATTTATGTACATTGTAGCTATTTATGGATAGAAAACCTTACTTTTTTTGAGTGTTTCGTAATTTAATAGTTTATATGATAGTGAATGTGAAGAGAAAATCTTATTTAGCAATTAAAGTATAACTAAATGACATGAATACCATTCAATTAAAATTATCACTTGATAACCTGACCAAAATGAATTTTGGAATTGAGATCACTAGAACTTTTTATTATTGAATTATATTCAATGACTCTTCATAAACTAAAGTAATTTTCATCATCTTTATTACATGTACATATATGACATGAATATTTACTTTCAACCTTCATATAAATAAAATAAATTGGGTGGTGCAACAGCTCGTATAGAATCAGGACCTTTACTGACTTACAACTCTCAACTATTGGCAGGAAGGGAGTGGACCTTCAATTTTGTGCCGAATCCAAACGGTTAAGAGAAAGAGGCATGCGGAATAATTTTTGACTGATTTATAGGAATACAGTTGTTACCGCCGTATACACATTTCAAATTATCAAAATATTTATATTCATAACTTATCATAATTTATTACTTTGAATTGAATCACCCTGTCTAACTTAATTTTGCAAAGCCGCTTTATAACTGAATGTATATAAACTAAATCTTTTGAAATCATTATATACCTAGCTGTTAACTAGAGAAAATTCCCGTAAGGTAGTCAGTCGATAAGAAGTGCGGTAGCAATACAAATAATTTTAAAGCGAACATTTTAAAAGTAAAAATTAAATTAAATAATATAATTATTACATGTACTTGAATCTGAAATCTAATATTCGAAGTTTAATAAAATTTACTTTCGCTGTTAAAAATTGTGTCGGCTATATTTTCATTTTCTTAATTTTCGACTCCAACAAATCTTTAAAATTATTTTTTTTATTGTTTCGATTCACCGCAATTGAATAGTAATCGCATTAGAAAAATGCCTCCAAAAAGGGGTAATCAAAACGGTGCCTTTTCAATCTGTGGTATGTGCACTGAAGGGGAAACTGACCGCATGGTACAGTGTGATTCTTGCGACAAATGGTATCACTTCGATTGTGTCGGGGTTAACAGTGGTGTGGCCGAGGTGAGTTGGAGTTGCGAATTTTGCTCCGATCTACGATCAAATCCAACCACCACCAGCGCCTATGCTGCTCCGTCCGAACAGAACATTGGCCTCACGTCGGGATTTGTAATACATCCACAGGCGTCATCATCTCCATCAACGTCACACCAACCCATATTAAGTGCTCTGGAAAGAAATCTGCCGTTTGCAACCACGGGAGTGCAGGTGACGTCATCAAATGTGGAGAACCCTAATTTTGCACTATTGCCTCTCTACACAGTTCCTATGGTCACAACGGCGTTTTCTTCGGCTCCAGAACAAACCGAGACGGCATCATATTTACCAAGTGGAACCACATCAGCGTTATTTACTAATGCAACATTAAATACGGCAACCCAATTGCCATATACGAGTATGTACACACATACACCCACGATGATTACATGGTCAACAAATCGCAATATTCCTGCAACATTTTCAAATGTATTCCAAAAAACATCGCAAAACCATCGTCAGCAACATTTGCCGGCAACAATGTCATCGCAACATGAATTTTTGCCAACGACAGCTGAACCAGCACCAAGTTCACAACATGCTTTTCAGCAAGTGACAGCTAAACCAGCAACATTGCCAAAAGTTATTGACGTCTCACAACAGCAAAGGGAATTACAAATGGAAATGTTGGAAGAAGAAATAAAGTTGCACCAGCGTTATTTAGAAAGAAAATACCAAATATTATCTAATCCGGGTGGATGCCCAACAGCTCCACAACATAATTTCCAACTTAGCTCACCTGCAATTGGCACAGCTCATACCCTCGGACCATCACCGGCTCAAATTGCATCAAGACAAGTGCTCCCGAAACAATTGCCAACGTTTAGTGGCGACCCAGAGGAGTGGCCTCTTTTCTTGAGCAACTTTAACAACAGCACTACATTAGCCGGATACAGCGATGCAGAAAATTTGATGCGACTACAAGCAAGCTTAAAAGGTAAGGCACGTGAAATTGTTCGCAATAAGCTCCTTCTGCCCAGCCTAGTTCCAGAGATAATGCAAACCCTTAAGATGTGTTTTGGACGACCTGAATACATTATTGAGAGCATGATCGATAAGGCCAGGAAACTTCCCCCACCAAAAGACAAATTAGAGAACATCATTGAGTTCGCATTGTCAGTGAGCAATATTTGCTCCACAATGGAAGCTTGTCAGATGTCAGCACATCTCAACAACCCGATGCTGGTCAAGGAATTTGTCGATAAGTTGCCAGGTCAATACAAGCTGAACTGGGCTATGCACCAAAAGGATGAACGAGTACCTGTAGTGAAATCATTTAGCAGCTGGCTGCATAACATTGCCGACGCCGCCAGCCAAGTCGTGTCACCATTCTCATCGAAAAAGAGCGGCGTTATAAACACCCACACCGAAATCAAACTTCCAGCTAACAGAACAGTTTGTATTGCCTGCAACGGTAGCGATCACAAAATTTCCAGATGCGAAGGGTTCAAAAAGATGACCTACAACAAAAAATGGGAGATACTGAAAGCAAATAAATTGTGTCGTCAATGTTTAAACTCACACCGCCGGAGATGTTACCTCAACAGCGAATGTGGAGTTGACAGCTGTAAAGCAAAACACCATCCACTGCTCCATAAGCCAGCCACACCTGTAAGTCATGAAAGGAAACAAGTAAGTGCAAATGAATTTTCTGCGAATCCAAGTGAAGCCCTAAATACTCACAGCGATGTTGACGAGGGGGAGAAACCCTATTTTCGCATCATACCGATTCGTCTTCATTCTAAGAATAAATTTATAGACACATTTGCCTTTCTAGATGAGGGTTCATCAGTGACTCTGATGGAAAGAAGCACTTTCGAAGCTCTAGGTCTTTCTGGCGTTGGCGAGCCTTTATGTTTACGCTGGACTGGCGACACAACACGCATTGAAGAAAACTCAATGCGAACTTCGATCGAGATCTCTGGTATAACGAACAAAGCCAAACATACTATGCATGGTGTCCATACAGTGGAAAAGCTTTCCCTTCCGATGCAGTCGTTGGACATAAAAAAAATCGCACAAGGTTATCCTTATTTGGCCGGCTTACCAATTCAATCATACCAGGACGCTCGCCCCACAATTCTAATCGGAGTAGACAACTGGAAGTTGGCAATACCTCTTAAAGTTCGAGAAGGTTCGTGGAACCAGCCAATTGCCACAAAAACTCGATTAGGATGGGCTTTACAAGGATGTGTCCCCAATCGTCAACAGGTGTACCGCCTCAATATTCATTCATGCGATTGTGACCGACGTTCTGATGAACTACATGAAGCAGTGAAAACTTTTTTCGCACTGGAATCATCGTCAACCACCATATGCTCACATGAGGACGAAAGAGCCCTGCAGATATTGGAGTCTACCTGTAAGCCGCTACAAAATAGGTACGAGATTGGATTGCTTTGGCGTCATGATAATCAGAAGTTACCAGACAGTTACAAAAACGCATTTAACCGACTTATGTGCCTCCAGAAGAAATTCAAGCGCGAACCAACCCTGAAAGATAAAATGCAGGCTGAAATCAACAATCTTTTGACGAAGGGCTACGCAAGCAAGCTGAACGCGATAGAAGTAGCAAGAAGCAGCAACCCAGTTTGGTATTTACCAATTTTTGTCACCGTAAACCCCAATAAGCCGAATAGAGTTCGTCTTGTTTGGGACGCCGCCGCAAAATCCAACGGACATTCTTTGAATGATTTCCTTCTGAGTGGACCCGACCTTTTAACATCATTGGTGGAGGTTTTGTTAGCCTTCAGGACTGGCCAGGTAGCCATCTGTGGTGACATCGCCGAGATGTTCCACCAGATAAAGGTAAGGAAGGAGGACATGCATGTGCAACGATTCTTATGGTGGGACAAGGACGATCCACCACACCAGCCTAGCTGTTACGTCATGAGTGCATTAACGTTTGGAATGAATTGCGCTCCATGCATTGCGCATTACATTCGCAATAAAAATGCCGACCAGTTTCAAAAACTTTATCCTCGAGCCGTGGAAGCTATCAAAAGCTACCACTACGTTGATGACTTCATTGACAGCGCGGATACTGTGGAGGAAGCTCTGCGCTTGGCAACAGAAGTTAGGGCAATTCACTCGTCCGCTGGTTTTAATGTGCGCAACTGGGCGTCTAATTCTCCTTGGATCGTTGATCAACTGAACGGCAACGGCAACAGCTCTTCTATACAAGCACCTAAGACTTTAGAGCCTACTGAGAAAGTTCTTGGTATGTATTGGGATCCCAATAACGATATCTTCAAATACATTTTCAGATTTGCTCGACTGAAGCGCGATGTATTAGGTGATCAAGTAAGACCGACGAAACGAGAGACTTTACAAGTTCTCATGTCGATATTCGACCCTCTTGGGTTTATCGCTTGTTTCACCGTTGGGTTGAAAATTCTTTTACAAGAAGTCTGGCGGTCCGGCATTGATTGGGATGACGAGCTTTCCGAAGACCTGTATTCTAAGTGGCTTCAATGGAAATCTTTAATACCAGCAATAAAGACAATCGAAATTCCCCGCTGCTACAGTCGACTTCTAGCCAATTCCGAGAATGTTCAAATCCATACGTTTGTGGACGCTGGAGAAGATGCCTACGCTGCAGTATGCTACCTACGAGTGAAATGTGGGGACAGAGTGTCTGTAACCCTAGTAGCCTCAAAATCAAAAGTAGCTCCTCTCAAGCCAGTCTCAATCCCGAGACTTGAGCTCCAAGCAGCTGTACTGGGCATTAGACTGTCTGTCAAGGTACAAGCAATTCGTCGTATACCTATTAGTTCCCGATTTTGGTGGTCAGACTCAAAAACCGTTCTCAAGTGGCTGCGAATGGACCCCAAGAAGTTTCAACAGTTTGTGATGTTTCGCGTGGGAGAAATATTGGAGCACTCAAATATCAAGGAGTGGAATTGGGTGCCTTCAAAACTGAACACAGCTGACCTTGCCACAAAAGTATCAACGCAGTTAGATGTCGAATCGTGGTTTACAGGGCCGAAGTTTTTGAGTTCTGAAGCAGAAGATTGGCCAACATGCGATGACCTTGGACCTGCCGATAAAACAGAAGTAAGACATCGCTTGCTTCATACCACATCTGCAAGGGTACGACCTTTAGCTGCGGCGAACATAAATGTGGAATATTTCTCTAATTGGAGGCGACTCTATCGTGCCTTAGCTATGTTCCAGCTCTACATCGAAAAAATCAAAGCTGTTGTCAGAAGGAAGCCTACTCCAAAAGAGGTTTCGTATGAAATGCTTCAAGACGCAAAACAGCAACTCTACAGATGTGCCCAGATGAGTAAATTCAGCCAGGAAATCACGAACTTAGAACGTGGTAAGATTATTAACAAGAATTCAAAACTAATATCTTTGAACGTTTACCTAGATGCTTATGGTATCCTGAGAATACGGAGTAGAGCTGAGAATATCAATAATAAACCTGATGCTATCGTTTTGCCAACAAATCATCACGTGACGTTTCTCATCGTACGTTCCTGGCATGAGTACCACCACCATGTATCTCATGAAACTACAATTAACAAGATCAGAGGTACGTTCTACATCCCACGACTGCGAGTATTATACAAATCTGTGCGGAAATTCTGCCAAAGATGCAAAAATTATTTTGCAACGCCCTTAGTTCCACAAATGGCACCCCTGCCAGCCGCAAGGTTAGCAGTTTTCGAGCGCCCTTTTACATTTGTCGGCATCGATTATTTTGGGCCCATTTCTACAATTATTGGACGAAGACGCGAGAAAAGATGGGGAGTGATATTTACGTGCCTAACCATCCGCGCTGTACATATAGAGGTGGCTCACAGTCTAGATACCAGCTCATGCATTATGTGCATACGAAATTTTATATCACGCCGTGGAATGCCTCGAGAAATTTATACCGATAACGGCACAAATTTCAAAGCCACTGAAAAAATCTTATGCCATGAGTATAAGAACATCGACTACTCAACTGTCGCTTCAAAATACGATGAACTTAAATGGAAATTTAATCCGCCGGCAGCACCACACATGGGAGGGGCCTGGGAAAGGCTCGTCCGTTCCATCAAGAACATATTGTACAGCATGGCTCCAATGAACTTCAATGACGAGACCCTGAGATGCGCTTTATGGGAGGTGGAATTCTTGATCAACTCTCGGCCGCTTACATTTGTCTCACTGGAATCCTGTGACGACGAAGCCATCACACCGAACCACCTTTTACTAGGCTCATCAACTGGGTACAAGCCTATTTGCGAAGACAACATAGACCTGCGACAACGATGGCACCAGACTCAGGTGTTTGCTGATAGATTTTGGCAAAGATGGATAAAAGACTACACACCAATACTTGCACGACGAGGTAAGTGGTTTGTTAAACAACCTCCTATAGCTCCTGGTAACGTGGTTGTTATTGTGGACGAAAACTTACCCCGAAACTGCTGGCCCAAGGGAGTTATTGACAGCGTAGTGACTGCAAAAGATGGCCAAGTCCGAAGAGCGATAGTGAGAACTAATACCGGAATGCTAGAGCGACCAACGAGCAAGATTGCCGTCTTAGACGTCGGTAAAGATAACAGTAAGCTCACTCAACCATAGCTTGCCTACGAGGGGGAGAATGTTACCGCCGTATACACATTTCAAATTATCAAAATATTTATATTCATAACTTATCATAATTTATTACTTTGAATTGAATCACCCTGTCTAACTTAATTTTGCAAAGCCGCTTTATAACTGAATGTATATAAACTAAATCTTTTGAAATCATTATATACCTAGCTGTTAACTAGAGAAAATTCCCGTAAAGTAGTCAGTCGATAAGAAGTGCGGTAGCAATACAAGTAATTTTAAAGCGAACATTTTAAAAGTAAAAATTAAATTAAATAATATAATTATTACATGTACTTGAATCTGAAATCTAATATTCGAAGTTTAATAAAATTTACTTTCGCTGTTAAAAATTGTGTCGGCTATATTTTCATTTTCTTAATTTTCGACTCCAACAAATCTTTAAAATTATTTTTTTTTATTGTTTCGATTCACCGCAATTGAATAGTAATCGCATTAGAAAAATGCCTCCAAAAAGGGGTAATCAAAACGGTGCCTTTTCAATCTGTGGTATGTGCACTGAAGGGGAAACTAACCGCATGGTACAGTGTGATTCTTGCGACAAATGGTATCACTTCGATTGTGTCGGGGTTAACAGTGGTGTGGCCGAGGTGAGTTGGAGTTGCGAATTTTGCTCCGATCTACGATCAAATCCAACCACCACCAGCGCCTATGCTGCTCCGTCCGAACAGAACATTGGCCTCACGTCGGGATTTGTAATACATCCACAGGCGTCATCATCTCCATCAACGTCACACCTACCGATATTAAGTGCTCTGGAAAGGAATCTGCCGTTTGCGACCACGGGAGTGCAGGTGACGTCATCAAATGTGGAGAACCCAAATTTTGCACTATTGCCTCTCTACACAGTTCCTATGGTCACAACGGCGTTTTCTTCGGCTCCAGAACAAACCGAAACGGCATCATATTTACCAAGTGGAACCACATCAGCGTTATTTACTAATGCACCATTAAATACGGCAACCCAATTGCCATATACGAGTATGTACACACATACACCCACGATGATTACATGGTCAACAAATCGCAATATTCCTGCAACATTTTCAAATGTATTCCAAAAAACATCGCAAAACCATCGTCAACAACATTTGCCGGCAACAATGTCATCGCAACATGAATTTTTGCCAACGACAGCTGAACCAGCACCAAGTTCACAACATGCTTTTCAGCAAGTGACAGCTAAACCAGCAACATTGCCAAAAGTTATTGACGTCTCACAACAGCAAAGGGAATTACAAATGGAAATGTTGGAAGAAGAAATAAAGTTGCACCAGCGTTATTTAGAAAGAAAATACCAAATATTATCTAATCCGGGTGGATGCCCAACAGCTCCACAACATAATTTCCAACTTAGCTCACCTGCAATTGGCACAGCTCATACCCTCGGACCATCACCGGCTCAAATTGCATCAAGACAAGTGCTCCCGAAACAATTGCCAACGTTTAGTGGCGACCCAGAGGAGTGGCCTCTTTTCTTGAGCAACTTTAACAACAGCACTACATTAGCCGGATACAGCGATGCAGAAAATTTGATGCGACTACAAGCAAGCTTAAAAGGTAAGGCACGTGAAATTGTTCGCAATAAGCTCCTTCTGCCCAGCCTAGTTCCAGAGATAATGCAAACCCTTAAGATGTGTTTTGGACGACCTGAATACATTATTGAGAGCATGATCGATAAGGCCAGGAAACTTCCCCCACCAAAAGACAAATTAGAGAACATCATTGAGTTCGCATTGTCAGTGAGCAATATTTGCTCCACAATGGAAGCTTGTCAGATGTCAGCACATCTCAACAACCCGATGCTGGTCAAGGAGTTTGTCGATAAGTTGCCAGGTCAATACAAGCTGAACTGGGCTATGCACCAAAAGGATGAACGAGTACCTGTAGTGAAATCATTTAGCAGCTGGCTGCATAACATTGCCGACGCCGCCAGCCAAGTCGTGTCACCATTCTCATCGAAAAAGAGCGGCGTTATAAACACCCACACCGAAATCAAGCTTCCAGCTAACAGAACAGTTTGTATTGCCTGCAACGGTAGCGATCACAAAATTTCCAGATGCGAAGCGTTCAAAAAGATGACCTACAACAAAAAATGGGAGATACTGAAAGCAAATAAATTGTGTCGTCAATGTTTAAACTCACACCGCCGGAGATGTTACCTCAACAGCGAATGTGGAGTTGACAGCTGTAAAGCAAAACACCATCCACTGCTCCATAAGCCAGCCACACCTGTAAGTCATGAAAGGAAACAAGTAAGTGCAAATGAATTTTCTGCGAATCCAAGTGAAGCCCTAAATACTCACAGCGATATTGACGAGGGGGAGAAACCCTATTTTCGCATCATACCGATTCGTCTTCATTCTAAGAATAAATTTATAGACACATTTGCCTTTCTAGATGAGGGTTCATCAGTGACTCTGATGGAAAGAAGCACTTTCGAAGCTCTAGGTCTTTCTGGCGTTGGCGAGCCTTTATGTTTACGCTGGACTGGCGACACAACACGCATTGAAGAAAACTCAATGCGAACTTCGATTGAGATCTCTGGTATAACGAACAAAGCCAAATATACTATGCATGGTGTCCATACAGTGGAAAAGCTTTCCCTTCCGATGCAGTCGTTGGACATAAAAAAAATCGCACGAGGTTATCCTTATTTGGCCGGCTTACCAATTCAATCATACCAGGACGCTCGCCCCACAATTCTAATCGGAGTAGACAACTGGAAGTTGGCAATACCTCTTAAAGTTCGAGAAGGTTCGTGGAACCAGCCAATTGCCACAAAAACTCGATTAGGATGGGCTTTACAAGGATGTGTCCCCAATCGTCAACAGGTGTACCGCCTCAATATTCATTCATGCGATTGTGACCGACGTTCTGATGAACTACATGAAGCAGTGAAAACTTTTTTCGCACTGGAATCATCGTCAACCACCATATGCTCACATGAGGACGAAAGAGCCCTGCAGATATTGGAGTCTACCTGTAAGCCGCTACAAAATAGGTACGAGATTGGATTGCTTTGGCGTCATGATAATCAGAAGTTACCTGACAGTTACAAGAACGCATTTAACCGACTTATGTGCCTCCAGAAGAAATTCAAGCGCGAACCAACCCTGAAAGATAAAATGCAGGCTGAAATCAACAATCTTTTGACGAAGGGCTACGCAAGCAAGCTGAACGCGATAGAAGTAGCAAGAAGCAGCAACCCAGTTTGGTATTTACCAATTTTTGTCACCGTAAACCCCAATAAGCCGAATAGAGTTCGTCTTGTTTGGGACGCCGCCGCAAAATCCAACGGACATTCTTTGAATGATTTCCTTCTGAGTGGACCCGACCTTTTAACATCATTGGTGGAGGTTTTGTTAGCCTTCAGGACTGGCCAGGTAGCCATCTGTGGTGACATCGCCGAGATGTTCCACCAGATAAAGGTAAGGAAGGAGGACATGCATGTGCAACGATTCTTATGGTGGGACAAGGACGATCCACCACACCAGCCTAGCTGTTACGTCATGAGTGCATTAACGTTTGGAATGAATTGCGCTCCATGCATTGCGCATTACATTCGCAATAAAAATGCCGACCAGTTTCAAAAACTTTATCCTCGAGCCGTGGAAGCTATCAAAAGCTACCACTACGTTGATGACTTCATTGACAGCGCGGATACTGTGGAGGAAGCTCTGCGCTTGACAACAGAAGTTAGGGCAATTCACTCGTCCGCTGGTTTTAATGTGCGCAACTGGGCGTCTAACTCTCCTTGGATCGTTGATCAACTGAACGGCAACGGCAACAGCTCTTCTATACAAGCACCTAAGACTTTAGAGCCTACTGAGAAAGTTCTTGGTATGTATTGGGATCCCAATAACGATATCTTCAAATACATTTTCAGATTTGCTCGACTGAAGCGCGATGTATTAGGTGATCAAGTAAGACCGACGAAACGAGAGACTTTACAAGTTCTCATGTCGATATTCGACCCTCTTGGGTTTATCGCTTGTTTCACCGTTGGGTTGAAAATTCTTTTACAAGAAGTCTGGCGGTCCGGCATTGATTGGGATGACGAGCTTTCCGAAGACCTGTATTCTAAGTGGCTTCAATGGAAATCTTTAATACCAGCAATAAAGACAATCGAAATTCCCCGCTGCTACAGTCGACTTCTAGCCAATTCCGAGAATGTTCAAATCCATACGTTTGTGGACGCTGGAGAAGATGCCTACGCTGCAGTATGCTACCTACGAGTGAAATGTGGGGACAGAGTGTCTGTAACCCTAGTAGCCTCAAAATCAAAAGTAGCTCCTCTCAAGCCAGTCTCAATCCCGAGACTTGAGCTCCAAGCAGCTGTACTGGGCATTAGACTGTCTGTCAAGGTACAAGCAATTCGTCGTATACCTATTAGTTCCCGATTTTGGTGGTCAGACTCAAAAACCGTTCTCAAGTGGCTGCGAATGGACCCCAAGAAGTTTCAACAGTTTGTGATGTTTCGCGTGGGAGAAATATTGGAGCACTCAAATATCAAGGAGTGGAATTGGGTGCCTTCAAAACTGAACACAGCTGACCTTGCCACAAAAGTATCAACGCAGTTAGATGTCGAATCGTGGTTTACAGGGCCGAAGTTTTTGAGTTCTGAAGCAGAAGATTGGCCAACATGCGATGACCTTGGACCTGCCGATAAAACAGAAGTAAGACATCGCTTGCTTCATACCACATCTGCAAGGGTACGACCTTTAGCTGCGGCGAACATAAATGTGGAATATTTCTCTAATTGGAGGCGACTCTATCGTGCCTTAGCTATGTTCCAGCTCTACATCGAAAAAATCAAAGCTGTTGTCAGAAGGAAGCCTACTCCAAAAGAGGTTTCGTATGAAATGCTTCAAGACGCAAAACAGCAACTCTACAGATGTGCCCAGATGAGTAAATTCAGCCAGGAAATCACGAACTTAGAACGTGGTAAGATTATTAACAAGAATTCAAAACTAATATCTTTGAACGTTTACCTAGATGCTTATGGTATCCTGAGAATACGGAGTAGAGCTGAGAATATCAATAATAAACCTGATGCTATCGTTTTGCCAACAAATCATCACGTGACGTTTCTCATCGTACGTTCCTGGCATGAGTACCACCACCATGTATCTCATGAAACTACAATTAACAAGATCAGAGGTACGTTCTACATCCCACGACTGCGAGTATTATACAAATCTGTGCGGAAATTCTGCCAAAGATGCAAAAATTATTTTGCAACGCCCTTAGTTCCACAAATGGCACCCCTGCCAGCCGCAAGGTTAGCAGTTTTCGAGCGCCCTTTTACATTTGTCGGCATCGATTATTTTGGGCCCATTTCTACAATTATTGGACGAAGACGCGAGAAAAGATGGGGAGTGATATTTACGTGCCTAACCATCCGCGCTGTACATATAGAGGTGGCTCACAGTCTAGATACCAGCTCATGCATTATGTGCATACGAAATTTTATATCACGCCGTGGAATGCCTCGAGAAATTTATACCGATAACGGCACAAATTTCAAAGCCACTGAAAAAATCTTATGCCATGAGTATAAGAACATCGACTACTCAACTGTCGCTTCAAAATACGATGAACTTAAATGGAAATTTAATCCGCCGGCAGCACCACACATGGGAGGGGCCTGGGAAAGGCTCGTCCGTTCCATCAAGAACATATTGTACAGCATGGCTCCAATGAACTTCAATGACGAGACCCTGAGATGCGCTTTATGGGAGGTGGAATTCTTGATCAACTCTCGGCCGCTTACATTTGTCTCACTGGAATCCTGTGACGACGAAGCCATCACACCGAACCACCTTTTACTAGGCTCATCAACTGGGTACAAGCCTATTTGCGAAGACAACATAGACCTGCGACAACGATGGCACCAGACTCAGGTGTTTGCTGATAGATTTTGGCAAAGATGGATAAAAGACTACACACCAATACTTGCACGACGAGGTAAGTGGTTTGTTAAACAACCTCCTATAGCTCCTGGTAACGTGGTTGTTATTGTGGACGAAAACTTACCCCGAAACTGCTGGCCCAAGGGAGTTATTGACAGCGTAGTGACTGCAAAAGATGGCCAAGTCCGAAGAGCGATAGTGAGAACTAATACCGGAATGCTAGAGCGACCAACGAGCAAGATTGCCGTCTTAGACGTCGGTAAAGATAACAGTAAGCTCACTCAACCATAGCTTGCTTACGAGGGGGAGAATGTTACCGCCGTATACACATTTCAAATTATCAAAATATTTATATTCATAACTTATCATAATTTATTACTTTGAATTGAATCACCCTGTCTAACTTAATTTTGCAAAGCCGCTTTATAACTGAATGTATATAAACTAAATCTTTTGAAATCATTATATACCTAGCTGTTAACTAGAGAAAATTCCCGTAAAGTAGTCAGTCGATAAGAAGTGCGGTAGCAATACAAGTAATTTTAAAGCGAACATTTTAAAAGTAAAAATTAAATTAAATAATATAATTATTACATGTACTTGAATCTGAAATCTAATATTCGAAGTTTAATAAAATTTACTTTCGCTGTTAAAAATTGTGTCGGCTATATTTTCATTTTCTTAATTTTCGACTCCAACAACAGTTTTGCTTACAAAAAAACACGTTTCTTAAAGTGGGTGTAGTAAAAAGTTTTTTATAAACGAATTTATAGAAAACAAACCTTTCTGAAAATCAAATCCGTCGATTTTATCAACTTTGACGATTAAATGACCTTTTTTTTAAAAAAAAAAAGTGGGCGTGGTAAAATGATTTTCATGGAAGAATTATTATAAAATTTTCTGAAGAGCACATTCCTCATTTTTATTAACTTTGATGATTGTATGGCCTTTTTTTTTAAAAGAGGGCGTATCAGTGGGCGACATTTAGATGACTTTTTTATTAGACGGAAATTTAACAATTGATTTGATCGTCCAGAACTTTGGAACTTATCTTTTATATCAATTGTCTACTGTCAAAAAATTCAAAATAGTGAGCGTGGCAAAAAAAAAAAAACATTGTATTAGAGAATTGTTAATTTTGGAAACAGTATTACTTTTTCAAAAAATTTAGGCGTGTCA
Source organism: Epistrophe eligans (assembly GCA_951394125.1). Classification (NCBI taxonomy): domain Eukaryota; kingdom Metazoa; phylum Arthropoda; class Insecta; order Diptera; family Syrphidae; genus Epistrophe; species Epistrophe eligans. The sequence continues at coordinate 110,062,059 of OX596028.1, forward strand.
GTTGGCGGAAATTATAAATAAATAAATAAGTGAGCGCGACAGCTCGTGTAGAACCAGGGCCTATTGACTTAAAATTCTCAACCATTCCTGTGTGCGAGTTATTGGCAGGAATAGAGGGGACCTTCAATTTTCTGCTGAACGGCTAGGGTGAGAAGCACTTTTTTATGAAAAGAGATACTCTTGAAGGATTTGTCAATTACTCGCATAAGGCAGTAACCCGTGAAAAAGATTTCTGTTTTTAAGTGGCATAGGCTAGGAATCGGACCCAAGACCTACGGCATAACAGTCCAAAGCACTAACAATTACGCCACGGGCTACAACAGTTGGCGGAAATTGATTTTGATAAATTTCTAATGCCATTGTAATAAGAAATTTAATAAAAATCAGTACATTTGTTAAGATTTTCTTTAATTTAGATCGCCTCTCCATACATACAAATCCACTGTATGATGTGCACCGCGCCGGGTTTTCTCTTTATCACAAGTTTGTTGGAAAAAGCATCTGTGGTATTTTTAAATCAATATCTATACGTGGGCGGATTAGGAACCAACTTTTATTTTGTTTTATTGTTAAAAATTCGCGCTGACTAAAAATAATTCACGTCTGTTTTAAATTTATCAAAAGAAGGGTGTTATTTTTGTCTATTGTTTGCACCCACCATTCTATGAAATTTTAAATTTATATGTTAGGTATATGTATGTTGTATATATTTAGATAGATTCATGACGTAGGTAATCATTGCAAATATGAACCAAGCAAATAATAATTTTAGTTGATTATAGGTAAATAAAAAATAAATATAAAAAAAAATATTTTCTTAAAGTAAAATCAAATAGAATAATAAAAAAAAAAATTTTAAATGATACTTATTTAGCACATTTTTGTTTGTCTAATTGTTTTTTGATCTCAAATCGAACATCGTTTTGTTCTTATTTTTTGCTTCTCTTTTTACAAACACATCAACTTTTCTTAATTTTTTTTTTGTTTTGTTTTTGTTTTCTATAAGATTATTTGAATATTGTTCCTGTTTTGTTTTTTTTTTTTTTTGTTGTAGTAGTTGTTTTTTTTTGTTTGTTTGTTTTGTTTGTTCATACCTGATTTCCATCGTAAGTCCAACTACCGAATTTCATTTCGCAGTGTTGGTCATCAAATGGGAACCACGTGATGTCTATCTTGCATGTGCTCTTGAAGATACCAGGGGGCACGTACAGACAACTGCCGTTATGTTTGACCACAATGTTGGTGTGATACGTGCCATCGAATCCCTCATCCGCACTAATAAATATTACGATATACATACATACACATAATAGAGATATTCGCACACAAAAAAAATAATATAGTTCCCTATTTTTTTGTATTATTATATTCAGATGATTTTTAATTTTTGTTTTTTTTTTTTAAATATAATAATTTTATTATATGTATATCGCGAATAAGCCAATTTTTTGTTTTTAAAAATTTATTTTTAAAAGAAAACAATGAATCAATCCTGTTAGTATATTTTTTTTTTTAAATTGAAAATCCTACTCTGTTATTTTTTTTTTTATTGAAATTAGTTTTATATACATTTTATTTTTATTTACGAGTAATTGATCGATAAAATGCTAATAAAATCGTTTATATTATTGAAGTAAATTTGCATATAAAAATAAAAACAGACGATATATAATCATAAAAAATAAATAACAAGACAAAACACACATACTCCAGTCATAGTAGTAAAATAAAACTCATTCATATCACACTCACCGAAAGAAGAGGGGACGAAAAAGAGGAAATTGTTGAATTTAAAATTTTGCGGGCAACAAGTATAAAATTAGTAAAGAACGACGAACAACATATTATAACATCGAGAGAGATGGAATGAGAGTACTTGTTGGGTAAATATTTGCTTTGAATATTCACAAAGAGTTAAAAAGGCAGTGTCCTAGCTACTCATACATATATGTATGTATGTACATGTGCGGTAGGTACATATGTATATCAAAACCACCTATCCCATCCCATTCCATCATGTACCACTTCAATTTCAACAGCAAATTGAACACATATTTTTGTAATCTTTCCGGTTTGTTTGTTTGTTTTTTTTTTTATTTCCATTTGTTGTTTTTTGTTGTTGTTATGTTACTCTATTTTTTTTTTGAAAAATTCAATTAGGGAAATTGACTCACAAAGCCCGAAATAAAACTTTTCATTTTACAGTCAATATCGACAGTACTACATACATACATAGGGTATTAGAAGACAGAGGATTTCATTCATTCAACAAAAATATATATAAAAAGCTCTTTTAGAGATGGAACATATTATAAGGATGATTATTGTATGATTTATATGACTTTTGGGTTAAAAAGGAACATCAGAACATATGAAAATAAAATTATACAAAGTTATATTGCAGATAAAACTTTGAAGAGGGTGTTTTTTTCAAGTTTCAATGAATTGAATTTAGCTCGGTAAAATCTAGGAATTTAACTACATAGTCTGTTGATTTAACACTTTAACTAGTTATTTTTACAACTGTTTATCTAAGTTAAACTCGTTTTGAGTTAACTCAACGCTTTGTCAATTCATTTAAATTATGAAATCATATAAATGCGCTAAATCTATAAGTAACATGAAAACAGTGTTGATTTAACAATATGCTTTTTTATTTCACACACAAGTAAACATATTATTAATATGATGTTGTCATAAAATTAAAAAAATTAAATTAACAGGATAGCAGTATTGAATTGACATTATATCTGTTTAAATCAACTGAAGACAACTAGATCATCTTGTTGGTTTATACAATTAAGCATTTAAATTGGTTATTTTAAAAATTGTCTGTCTGATGAAATTAAACTCATTTTTACTTAACGTTGCTTGTGACCATTTTAACATAAAATCGTCTTAATGCGATTAACATAAATACAACTGGAAAAAAATTGTTGATTTAACAGTATGTTTCTTTTATTTAAACAAAAGTAAACATATTATCCTGTTAAATTAAAAAAAAAATATATAGTGTTTTTAAATCCACTGGAAAGCAGTGTTGATTTGACAGTATATATGTTTAAATCAACAGGATCATCTTGTTAGTTATACAATTTAATTCTGTATTCAACCCCATCGAAGTGTTGAAGTTCTCCGTTACAATATTTATCAACACTAATTTCTAAAATCTTTTGTCCAAAGCAAATACAGACAACTTATAGTTGTGTAGCCAGAAAGGTAATCAAAACGACGCAAGTAAGTAACAATTTCATACTAAAATACACAAAATTTTTATCTTAAAATCAATTCAAATTGTGTGTTGAAATCACAAAGAGCCTTGTTGATTCACCATGATTAACATGTAAGTGTAACATGTTCAACCGGTTTAATATGACAAGGTGTCAACGTTAACTACAACAGTTGACTATTATAAAAATTACAGTTTGTCTTGTTAATTCATTCTTGCTTTAGCACAAAATTAACACGATTACTGGTTTAATTAATCAACATTGGGTCATGTAAATTACACAGGCAAATGTTGTCAATTTTATAGTAGATCATGTTTAATTTATCTAGATTTTCATGTTGAGCAAACAAGCAAACAAGCAAACGCTGTCAATTTAATAGTAGATCATGTTAATTAAGCAAGATTTTCATGTTGATTAAACAGGATTATTTATTTAAGGTAGTGTATGGCTTTCAAGTTGTCATGTAGATATTTCAAGCAGTTTTTATGTTGATTGTAATTTATTACATTTTTAACATAATCAACCGCGTTGAAACAAAACAAACAAAAAAACAACCTGATAATTTGTTAATTTATGTATGCTTGATTAACCTGATATTTTCCCTGAGTGCAGCAAAATGCAGAAATGTTAAAACAACCATTTTTTCACATTTTTTTCACGTGGAAGTTTTAATTTTTAGAGGGAAAATATGATTTCCGTAAAATTAAAATTCACTTCGACTTAAAACGAAAAGAAGCAGTCGTAGTCAAAAAATTGTCATGACCAAATTTGTAGAGATTGAAATTTTAGACAAATTTTGTTAACGTGAATTTTTTGTCAAAATTTGAAAATCAGCGAATTATTAAAAGAAAATCAATGTATCTCAATTTTAAGATGGCTCCCAACGATATTAGTGTTAGGCGGGCCAAAACTTCTTATAAACCTCTCTAACGATTACAAATCAACCATATTTTTCTGTGTCGTGCATAACTTAATAAGGAACATATTTGTTTACTAATATTCCTTCTGTCAAAATGCTTGATTTCCTTTATCATCTCAAAAATACCTATGCAGTGAACAATTTGAGATGACAAACAAATTAACACAACAACAACAACAAAAAAAAACAGTAGCCAACCAAACTGAAGTACGTGTCCAATGGTCTTGAATAATTATATTTATATACACTTATTGTACCAAATGAAGCATCTTGTTTTTTTTTATTCCACACCATTGCACTTCACTTCTATAAAATTTGTCAATTTTATGTGTTTTTAATATACACGGAAAAAAATAATAATACAAAAAAAAAAAAAAAAAACAGACAACAATCAATAAACCATTGGCATTCCTTCTGCATCATAAAAAAAACAACTCATTTAACACCCATTCAAAATCAGTGTCCCAAATTATTATCCGTTGTTTAAAATTCTATATCAAGAAAGAAAAATATGAAACTTTTCCTGCAGATGCAATAAAGAACAAAAGTTTTTGTCAATTTTTTTTTTTTATTATTTGTTTTGATAGCTGATATAGTCTGGGAAGTGGCGTTGCAAATAAGATATCACATTTCTTCTATTAAGGGCTTAGAAAATAACAGAACAAATATTTTTTTAAATTGATAAATATTTTAAAGAATTTTTAAATCTGCAACTTTCAACGTAAATTACTAAGAATTTTAAATTTAATTTTTTTTTGTTTGCCCTTTAACTTTTAAAATATTGTATTTATCGAAAAAAATATCAACACAAAAAAGATGGAAAATTTAATTTCCAACAATTTCTATCAAAGACGTTTTTCCTTACAACTTACAGGAATCAAGATATTTACAAAAAACTACAATCCAAGATGGCGTCCTTGTTTTATACAAAACCTAATTAAAATACAACCCAACAGTTTTAACTATGTATGTATGTTTTAAATTTTTTGGCAAATTTTCTTTTCTACTTCTCTTGTGTAAGTACCTACAAGAAAATGCAGTAATTACTATATAAAGTTTATGTGTTAGTTCGTGCAGATGAAACAGATGAAGTTTTTAAATCTGTTAAATTGCCTCTGGTGTTGGCAGGATAACAAAAAAATAATAAAAATACTTTCTATGATATAGTTGTTTTTTGTTGTTTGTGATTCCACAAGAACAATGTGAAATCTGATTCACATGAGAATTATTAAAAGATAAAAGATACCAACACCACCACCGTCGACCTGTTGTTGCATGCACCATTTAACATTTGAACAAGGCAGATAGACTTTTAGCACATTTCAAAAAAAAAGAGAAGAAGAAAACAAATATTTTAACTTTATGAGGTTAATTTTTGTTGCGGTTCTGTAGAATATGGAAGAAAGGATATCATGTGGAGAATTATTTAAAATATAATGGAATTTGAAGAATCTTGTTTTAAGACACAGATTCAGAAGCTGTGTTTAATAAAAGGTGGTTGGTATAGGAAGGGGCAAGAATAGAAGTTGAAAGATTTAAAAGTAATTTATTGACCTAGTAAAAAAATCCTCTAGATCATTCCAAAATGGCTACCTCTAGCTGAATATACCGGACTGGATTATCCAGTTGTGACATTTCGAGGAGTGCTAGTCTCAGCATAATTATAAGGTATCCGAGGTAGGTCAATCGAAAAAGCCTTTAATGGTCGTTTACTTTTAATAAATCTGTGTACCTACTATCAACGCTGCTCAAAAAGATTTAAATAAAAATTAGAATAACTATGACAGTAATTTTCTAAAATCAAATAGTTTAAGTGGCATTTCTTTTTTAATGAAGTTGAAATCAGATACAAAGTTTCATTTGTGTCAAACGATGAACAAAATTCAATTCTCTAATGAATGCGTTCAGAGCGATATAGCAATACAATATAAGTTAGATTGATTTGAAAAACTTTTTGTCATATATGAAGATTAATTTTGAATTTAGTAGATAAACGAAATAAATTTGTATGGTTAATCGTCGAGATTTAAAGAAGATTAAAAGTAAATCTATTTTAATCACGGTTTAATGGTCGCGGTTAAAATTTAGTATTTATTAGGCAACTCTTACAGAACTTAGATTTTGATATTGTTGACTTATATGAATACATAAGAAGCGTATTTACAAGAGATATATCAGCTTCGAGAAAAATTGACCTAGAGAATTTCTATTGAACGAAGATGAAACAAAACCTGTTGGACAAACATCTATTTAGAAAAAAAAATGTAATAAAGTAATAATTTTAGACATTATCGAATATATATAAACGTTGTCTAACTTTAAACAGCCGTCTAAGTTATAAATAATCATTTATAATTGTTGTCTTAGAGGTATCAACTTTAACAATGGAATATATAGAATCCGTTTAACCGGAGTAATAGAAGCTAATTAGCTAATAATCGTATGATTAAAAAAAATTCGGTTGTCTAAACCTTGACTAAAAAATGAAATATTTATTTGAAAAATAAAATATAAATATTTTCTACTCTTTACTACAATTATTTAAAACTATGTATAATTAGACGCTGTCTAACAATAGACATCCCTAGGTCCTAAAGAAATTTAATAAATACGACTATAAACCGATCAATTTAAATATGTAGGTACTTAAGATTAATTTAATCTTAAACGAGTTTGATTTGAAAATATCGTTCTGTTAACTTGATAAACCAGTTTATTTTTTCAATTTTTGAAATTTCCCTTGAGATGTGTATTTAATCTTAACTTAAGGGAATTCGATTTTCCACCAAAAAAACAAAAAAAAAAAAAAAACAAAGAAGTCTTCGTCATCTGTAACTAATGCTTCTTGAATTATCTCCCTTTTTGTTCCACATTTCCCTTGCCTTCTATTTGTTTTTTTTTTTGCTTTGCTTTGTCTACACCTACTCCAAAATAACATCCTTATTTTCAAAAAAAAAAAACTTCTTTTATTCACATATACCTATATTATGTACCTATGTGTGTGAGTTTTTTTTTGTGTGTGTTTTATGTCACAGTCAAACAGTAGTTAGCAAAAAAGAATGACACAAAATTTATGATACTTCACGATGTTTCCTCTTAACTTCCAATTTATCTTTTCCACTTGTGACACATTTCCCACTGGAAGTTTATTTATTTCTTTTATTTTGTTTTTAATTTTTTTTTCTATACAAAAGAAATTAAAACTTTAATCATTTGGTAGAAGAAACACAGATGCAAGAACTTAATTGTTGTTTTACATAAAATAGCTAGCGACGAAAAATAATTAATATAAATTACATTTTTGAGAATTGTCTACAATTTTTTTTTATTTTTTTTTTTCTGAAAGAAATTTTACTCGAAAGTCGAAAGTTTCTGGTTTCTAAGTGAATGTAACTTAACTTAATATATTTACCTATGTACATTATATATATTCATTTTAGAGTTTTACACAAAACCTTTATTTTACATTCTTTAGTGCATTTGTACTTAGGTCTTTCAATAGGGACGCTTGAAATCTCATAAGTTTTAGCAGCCATGTTGTTAAAATAACATCTGTCAAATTTATTGTGAATTGTTCGATACCTATAGTGTATGGCAATTGGCAATTCACAATAGAATGATATATCCCAAAAAAAACATTTCAGTGCTGCCACTGAAAAAAATTCAAAAGGGTCGCCAGATACAAAAAAAAAGGTTCCACATAAAAAGTGACAAATTCAATTGATAGAATAAAAGGAAACAGTACAAAATAAGTAAAATTTAGTGTTGTCCCTTTCTTCTGTTTGTTGTTTGCTAAATAACATATGTAGATGAGTTCGTTTTTTCACGTTAAAATGACAGTGTTCAGCATGAATATTTGTGAAAATGAATAAAATTTAATTGAAAAACAAAAAGTAAATATTTAGTTATTTTCAAATGAAAATAAATAAAGAGAGGTCGATTGGGTAATTTAAAAAGTTTAATCAAAATCGTTTGTGTTATTCTTGAGAAAATTTGAAAAAAAAGACGTTGGGTGTCAGCTTCTCATTTTGTATGAGATAAAACAAATTAAAATTTTTAGGAAAACACATAAATTAACTGTATCAAATGTTAAACAAATTTGTCCATTCGTTTAATCTCTAGCTTGATGTACCTATACATAATGGACGCACAGACAAAAAAAGACCGACACACTCGGATCTTTTTAATATTAAATTTGATTAAAACCTAGAATTTTGTCTTCACACGGAACCTAATAATTAGCTTTAAAATTTTGTATATATTTTTTATTTAAGTCAAATAACAGTTATATCTGGATTTTTTTGGGGTAGTTAAAGTTAAATTAAAAAAAAAAAAAACGTTGGAGCCGTTTTTTTTTTTAAGATTATTTTTTTAATATAAAATGTTTATTTTGCAGACATTTTTAATAAAAAAAAATTTTGAACTCTAATTATTAGTAATTTATCAATGTGAAGTTAAAATTTGAATAAAACAAAAAATTACCCACCCGTTTTTGAAATATCTAAGTTTCAAAAAACAAAATTTTTTAAATTCAAAATATTCGTTTTTGAAAATGTTGATATATGCAATATTTGAATTTATAAAAGCTTTTGCTTAAAAAATTAATTGAAATCGGTTAAATGGATAATGCGATAGTCGTCAAAAATAATAAAAAAAAAAATGGTTCTATGAGAGGTACAGTCAATAATAGTTTAATGTAGAATTTCATTAAATAATACAGTAGATCGAACCAATGTTGGCTTACCAAAAAAAGAAGAAGAAAAATAACGTCGGCGGCGTTATTGGGCCACATTTTTTCGTCGACGATAACGATCGTCACATTACCTACTGTGAATGGCCAGCGTTATGATTACCGATATTTTTGGCCCGAATTGGAAGATATGGACTTGCACGACATGTGGTTTCAACAGGATGTTGCCACAAGCCACACAGCACACCTTACAATCGATTTATTGAAGAGTTGTAAAGTCCTTATTGGAGAACCCTTTATTTCGGGTGAAACTCATAATAAGGCTGAATGTTTTTTTTTTTTTGTACACCAAAATTTTAAATTTTTGAAAAATATTCTTTATAAAAAAAAATCAGAACGAATCAGTTGAATAGCTAAAATGTAAAGTTGTGAGCAAGTTTTTGAGGAAAATAAGATTTTCATTAATTGCTATTTCAGGTAGGTACCATTATTCTTGGTCCTAAGAAAATGAAAAAAAAAAAAGTTTCTAAGTTCCAAATTTTAAAGAAAATCCGAAGCATCAGTTGAAGTTTAGCCAAACGGACAGTTAGACAGACAGACAGAATTCCAAGATTTTATTTCGCTTTCAATAAAATGTCCAGTTTGATTAAAATCTCGAGTTCGATTTTTTAACGAACCTATAGAAACCTCAGGATAGACATTTTCAGAGGATTTAAAAAAAAAGTCGTACTAAAAGGATATTAAAAATCATAGTCAATTTGATTTATGATTTTTTAAATTTTAAAAGTTGATACAAAATTTCCTAATTTTTTTAAAATAATATTCTACACAGTTATTTCCCTTTGCATCTTTCTTAAAAAAAAAATGTCAGTACAGATGTGCGATTCGCTGACCATACTTTAGAGAAAGTTTCTGTCAACAACTTTGTCTAGGAATGTAATGATTTTTTATAACCTCTGAAATTCAAATTTTACTTAATAAAATTTTAAATCAATAGTCTCCATCATTTCTTAAAATTTTCAATTTTTTGGACTAATCCCTTAAAAAAAGAAATTAAAAATCAAAAACCATCAAAAACCTCAAAATCCACCCCAAATACCTTTAACACACACTCCGCCAGCCTCACGAGGATGTTAAGGTTTTTTTGTAACTTTTCAGCTTGATGATCTTTTGCATATTGTTGCATCAAAAGTTTAAATTAGATTTTTATTTAAAGCCTTTAAAGTTACTACCTATTAATTTTTATATATTTAACAACTACTCGTAAAACGAATAGCGAGTAAAAGCAAAAAATAACGCTATGAAGCACTAAATTTGTAACACTAATCTCTCTCTCTCTCTCTCTCTGGTATAAGCATTAAAATCTTTTCAAACAAACCACCACCTGAGCCAAAAAAGTTAATTTAGTTTTTTTTTTGTTATCAGAGGATATGCTGCATCTTCCTGATGCTATACACCTTTTACTATACAGAGCTTCTGCGTATATTGCATGTGCAATAAAAACAGGATACAAAACCATTTGTTTTGCTTGTTCTACATAATTGCAACATAGATTCCCTTGTGATGTTCCTTTTTTTTTTGTTATATGCCATTTGTCCTTTTTTTTTTTTTTAGTAAAGTTGAGTTTAACATTCATCATTTTTGTTTTCTGCGGCGGATAAGCCAAGCTGAATAACTTTACTAAACTATTTCCAGTTTAATCTTCCCTGTTTATTGCCTCATCCACATATTTTCCTCATTTCCTCCCTTGTCTTCCTGTGTCGCAAATCTATCTATCTAGTTACATATATATCTGATACTTCATCCCAAATGGTATCTCTCATAATCCAGGAATAAAAAAAAAAAAAAAAAAAAAAAAAAACAAGTGAGATTTAAGGACATAAACGTTTATTTAGTTGATGCTTCCATTTATCAGCAAACCAATGAGAAAGAGATTGAGGAAGAGAAGAGGGAGAGGGGGCGAGAATATAAGAGAAGTACTGCAAAAAAAAAAAAAAAAAATGAAACGAAGTGGATGCAAATGACATTATCCCAGTTTGTTCAGTCCTATATCCCATTCCTATCATCCTCATATATACCAACTAGATTATTCTGTTTTTCCTAGAAATACGATATGGCATAGGAAAATATCCTCAATAGGATATTTCACCAGATATAGCTTAGATTAAAAGGAAAATAATAAAAAAAAAAAATAACCCAAACGAGAAAGAGAAGGGAATGAAAATAACAAAATTAAATTAACCAGCTTGTGAGCATGGCATCTTCAATTAGCGTTTTTATCCTTCGGCAGAAATAAAAACACAGCATCCCAATTTTTTTTTTTTTTTTTTTTTTTATCAATAAAAATGGCATAGAAGAGACATGTCCTGCTTCTGTGTTGGAAGGGGTGCTGTTTTTTTTCTTCTTGGTATAGCCCCCGATCTTTCTTATGGCAGGTCAAATTCCTAGAAGAAAAACGTGCCATATATATACATATAGCTAAATAGAATCAGACCCATCAAACGTAATAAAAAATCAATTTTCAATTTAACAAATAGCAAAAAGGATATCTTTCTGAATTTAGTGCAAAAAACACAGAAAAAAAAACAGAACATTCCCTTGAGATCAATTCAAACAAATTTCGAAAGATACTATAAACACAACAATTTTCGTTGTATGTCGAATGGAATTCTTAGGTTGAAACAGAGTGAGAGAGAGAAAGAGAGGGAAAGAAAGAAACGAAGACACAGATATCTATCTACAAAAAGTTAGGTTAGGCGGCTTGGTAAAAATGCAAGCAAATATAATAAAAATACTCCACAACTTGTGGTTCTGGACCTGGAGTCCTGACCCGGCTAAATTGGCCTCGAAATCCTTTGGAGTCCTTTTTTTTTTTTTTTTTTTTTTGTAGTAGTAGTTTTTTGTTATTGTTTAACCTAGGCATTCTTGCAAATAAGGTGTACGCGAGTATAGGTATAATGTAGCTAGAAATAGAAAGCCTTTTACAAGATAAGTTAAGTTATTCCTTTGAGAAAATATTAGCCTACCCTGGTTATGAGCAAAAAAAAATATAGAGAATTTAGTCTAAGGTTGGGGTGTGGTTGGTTGAGTCTAATTTTTTTTTTATATTTGCTCTGTGTTTTTGCAAGGATATTTTTATACAAACCTAGACCTAAGCTACATTGAATGATTTGAAAGCTTGTGGTTAAGTTGTTGTGGTATATTTTCGAGATAACAGTTAGTTTTGTTGGAGGTAATTTTTTTTTATTCAAAATTAAAAGGCTTTTAGATTAATTGAACGATGGGGAAGGACGAGGAGATCATTGGATGGGAGCGTAGGAATTCGGAGGACAACCTCAACCAAATTTCGCTTTGCACGTAGATAGTTTTTTTTTTTGAGTGGGTGAAATCAGATTTTTTTTTTTTTTTGTAACGTGCATCATTTTTTTTTGTTGTGTATTTTGCCCTTATCCTGTGTTTGTATAGAGTTTTTTGAAGGCGTCTTTGTTTCACTATGATGATGATGATGAGATGACTTTGTGAAGTTTCTTCCATCTATATATGCATCATCATGTTCTAGGAAACTCATATAAAAAGTAGTTTAGATATTGTTTTGTTTTGTTTTTTTTGTTTTTTTGTTTTTGTTGTTTGAGGTTTTCCTACATTTTTTTTTACTTTGCCTTTATGAAGTGTTAAAGGATGTTTCTTGAAAAAAAAAAAGACTTTAAGGATGGATTTTGGTTTTAAGTTTTGAATTTAATTTTCTTTCTCTGTAGGAAAGGAGATTTTCTTCATTTTATGTTATTTTTTTTTTTCTCGAAGGACATCATATTAAATATCTCTCTATTTAGGTACTTCGGTGATTATCTTTGAATTTAAAAGCTGCATAAATGTACCTAGGCATGTGTAACTGCATGTAGGTAAGTCAAGTACACAAGAAAACAGTATACAAAATAAGGTTCTTGCTTTTTTTCTTTTCTAAAGTTTTCTCATATATTGGTTGCTTGTTAAAAAAAAAAATTCAAGAGAAAGGCAAAGGATATTAATTTGTCAGATTTTAGCTAAGAAACTTTTGTAATTATTAAATTAAGAGGATGATTTATTTGTCATTAGAAATTTAATGAGGATGTACTACTGTACATCCAATTGGCATATCTTTTTTTTTTTGAATATCCCCAAAATGATGTAGAAACATCCCCAATCGAACTTTTTATTTAAATTCGTAAGGAATCACTTATGGCTGACAAATTACGGAGACTAGCTGACATGTTATGACCGTTTTGTGACCATTCAAATCAGATTTTCTTTTTTGAATATCCCACAAATGATTTAATTGGTAACATCCCCTATGACCTTGATTTTTTTTTTTTTTTTTTCAATTTATAAAAAATACCCTACGGGGGAAAATCCATTAGGATTTGGGGATCTTTTAAGTGGCACGCATTTTTTTTTGTTTTTTTAATATCCCACAAATGATGTGGTAACATCCCCTATATGCTAAAATTTTATTTAAGCTTGCCGACAAATTACTGAAAAAAGCTGAAATCTCCTATGACAATTTCGTACCAATTGAAGTGAAATTTTTTTTTGAATATCCCACAAATGATGTGATAACATCCCTAGTAAACTTGAATTTCTTATAATTCACAAAAAAAAAAATACCTTAGGCAAATCAATTATTAAAACTAACTGGCGTTTTATTTAGTGACATTTCAAATCTTAAACCACCTTTTTTTTTAATATCCCACAAATTAGAAGCTAAAATAGCCTTTGGCCTTGAATTTAGTTTTTAAGTTAATTCACAAACCCCTATGTCTGACCAATTATTAAAACTAACAAAACTATTTATGACAATTTAGTTAGTGACCTATAAAATATGATTTTTTTGAATATCCCATAAATGAGATTTTACCTTCCTTTTTGGCCTTTAAATATGTTTTTAAGTTCATAAAAAATCACCTATGGATGACCAATTACCGAAACTAACTAAACTTTTTGTGACAATTTAGTGACCTAAAAATGTCATTTTTTTGAATATCCCATTTATAAGATTTTTCCTTCCCTTTGGCCGTGAAATATGTTTTTTAGTTTATAAGAAATCACCTATGACTGACCAATTACTGAAACTAACTGAACTTTTATGAAAATTTAGTGACTTTTCAAATGCCAAACTTTTTTTTTTCTGAATATCCCACAAATAAGGTTTTTAAATCGGTCACAGAGCCAGTCTAATGCGATAATTTGCTTAGATTTCTCCATCAATCATTCAAATTTAAATTAATTTTTTGAAGGTTTCAAATTAAATGACATCCTATCATTTTCAAAATAATTAAAATTCTGTAGAAAAACAACTAGCCAATACGATTAGCTACACATTCCATATTCAACGCTAATTTCATTTGATTCTGCGAGGGGCTCTTTAATTTCGAAAAAAAAGGAAATAAATCGTCTCAAATGTTCCTAACCATGTGCAACACTATACAAAAAATTCACACACACACTCTCACTCTAAGTTCTTTAAAATTTTCACTTCAGTGAGAAAAATCGGAAAAAATAAAAAAAAATGGATTTTATCAATTAATTAGATTTCTTAAAAAATATGCAAATTCACTTCAATTATATATGTAATAATGTTAAACTCCTAAATTATTTATGTATTTTGTTTTTAAAATTAACAACATAAAATAATTATTATTTTACAAAAAAAAAACCTTACCGTTATTTCGTTTAAAAATGTTCAAAATTAATTTCATAAAATAAACTAAGCTACCATCTCGTCGAATTAATTAGCCAAAAAAATTGTGTAACAGTAAAATTATCGTGATAAATTGAACGTTATATAAATTGTATATATTATTATAACCATTGAAAAAACACAATTGTACAAGAAAAAAAAAAAATAAAATAACACAAAAAGCATTAATATCTTTAAATATATTAAATATATATTTTAACCACATAAAAATTAAGACCCATTAAATATAGTAAAAGAAACAAAAAAAAACATAAATAAACTATTCCAGCAAATATTGCAACAAGTAAAATTGGCTTTAATTAGAATTGATTTTTTTTGTTGATTGTTTAAATTAATGCTCGTTAAGCTTATTGATTTAAATTAGCTTTAAAGCGGCTTTGGTTTATGATCCCTAATTTAATTTTCTGATTGTTTTTTTATTTTTAAATTTAAAGTAAAAATATAACTATTTAAAGCGTTTATAAATTGGCGATTTCTATATTAGTTTTTTTGTTTCTAAATTTTTGTTAAATTTTTTTTAAAGAAAACCTCAAATTAAGGGAATTCGATTTTGGTATTTATTTTAATGCTTTTGTTTTAATTTATTTTATAATTTTGTTTTTTTTTTTTTTTAATATTTATTTAAGTTGGATTTTTATTTATTTATATGAAAAAATTTAGTTTTGTTTTTATTTATTTATTGAGGGATTTGATTTACGTGCGATACAATAATTTATTTTTGCAAATAAATTATAGTACCGACTGTTTAACGAGATATTACACCAGCATATTGTTTTAATTCTTTAAAACTTTTTTTTTTTTTTTTTTTTTGAAAGTTAATTATATTTAACTTTATAAATAAAATAATAAATATTTTAGTTTTTTTTGAATTAATAAAAGTTTTCATCTTTTATGTGAATGATTAGTTCACATTTATGGTGAATTCTATTTTGTGCGGTGGGGAGGAAAAAACAAATCTCGTATAATATCTGGTTAAACAAATGACTAAGTTAAACTTTAAATTAATTTAAGTTTTGTTTTTTAAGTTTTTTTTTTAAACTTTTTATATATTTAAATTTTTAAATTCATTTTTTTATAAATTAATTTTAAAGTTTAGTTCAATTTTTGTTTTTTTTTTTTTTTTTTAATTTATTTTTTTTTAATTGTTTATGGCATTTTTGTTTTTTGTTTAAAGATATTTTGTGAGGCCCACATCAACGGCAAGCTGACAATGTACTTTCCCACTGACTAGACGACAGGCGTGTAAACTACTCTTATTTGTAAAATAAACAAATATAAATATATAAAAATAAATTTTATTTATATATATTTTTTTTTTGTTATTTAACGTAAATTATAATTTAAATTATAAAAAAAAATTGGAACTTAGAATTTTATTAATTTTTTTTTTTGATAAATATTGTAAGCACTGAACATAAAAAAATAAATTTTGTGATGAAAAGTTTTTTTTTAAATTTATTTAAGGAATAAATTCTACAAGTAGCAGAGTTTTTTTTTTTAATTAAATAAAAACAAAACAAACAAAAAAGTTAAACAAAGCGGTTAGAAAATAAAAATGTGTGTTTTATTACACAATATAGCGAGTGGAAAATGCAAAAAACTTTGTTAACTATGGTTAAAAATTTGTCATACTTTTTTTTTTTTAATTTAAATGCAAGAAATTTTTAAATATTTCTGTGGTAACAAACGTCGTTTATAATTAATATTTAGAATAAGAAAATATTTTTTTTGAAGATTTTAATACAAATATGTATTAGGGTGCTTCTTATATGACCGAAAAAAAATATTTTTCGATTTTTTTATGGGGCACCCTGTCATTATGTTCTACCCTATAAGAATACTATATGGTATTTTTTTGTGATTTTAATATTTAATTTTAGGGGTCGCTACCATTCAATAAAGATCTAAGTAGTAAAAAATGATCATTTTCAACAAATTTATTTTTTTAATGGTTTAAATTAGGAACAACAATTAGAAAATATAAGCTAAATAATAACTAATTTATTTCAATACTTTTTAAAAATAGATTTCTTAAAATTAAGATTACAATTTTTTTATTTTAGTGTACATTTTTTCGTATCAGGGTATTTTTTTCTATAATTTTTCACAACTAACAATAAATACTGTTTCTGCTCCTCATTTGTGATATGCAACTTGTTGTATTCTTCCATCAGGGCAACGCCACGCTCAGCAATGTCATTGACAACTCTCATGGAACGCACGATGTCCCTACAGAATCTAAAGGAAATATCTGCTTCCCATTTTTCAATGTCAATGTTTAAAAAATCATGTGAAACTCCCATAATTTGGAAGAATCTTAGAGTATTTCTCGTAACAAAATCTTCTAAATTCTTTGAAGAAACAACTTCGGCATCAACTTCATTCTTTAGGGCATTAATCGTTTTACGTTTAGTTTAGTTGCTAAGATTTTCATCAAAAAAGCAAAGGTGACAAGTTCCTCCGAAAGGTACCATAAGTGACCAAGAAAATTTTTCATCGCAGTTTTGAATAGCGGAGGGTTCAAAATTGCATACCTTTTTAAATCTTTAAGAAGTTGAAGATTGTTTCGAGGTGCATAAGTTGCTGAAGGTGATTCAAACCAGTATTTCACGTATACGGCAACTGTGAATAGGCAAACATCTAAAATTCCTCTCTCTTCTCTTTTTGTTAGCTTAAACTGTCCTGAATAAAAAAAGCTTTTAGGAATAAATCGACTTTGCCATCCATCGAATACGGTGTAGTTGGTTGATTTGATTCTGAGCGAAAGATATGATTTCAGCAGCAGTTATAATTTATTCGCATTTTATTTAAATCTCATTGGCAGCAATTTGAAAATTTGATTATTGAATACGATTCCAGGCATTTTAAAATCTTTTAAATATTAAAATATCTGGCAACCAATCGACTGAACGACT
The DNA here is from genome assembly GCA_951394125.1 of Epistrophe eligans. Classification (NCBI taxonomy): domain Eukaryota; kingdom Metazoa; phylum Arthropoda; class Insecta; order Diptera; family Syrphidae; genus Epistrophe; species Epistrophe eligans. The sequence goes on from OX596028.1 coordinate 110,079,547, forward strand.
ACAACTTCTAGAATTCCGGAAACAAGTTTTTGAACTGCGAGCAGCTGGACAATATTCTTTTCAGAGACCAAAATTGGAAGTCAATCAACAGTTTCATGGCCAACAATGTCTTCTATCATTTTTCCATCCCAATGAATCGTAAGTGGAACATCTGATGTAAAATCATTTTTAAGATTTTCAGCTTCTGTTGTTGACGACGAATTGAAGAAGAATTAACGTTTTATTGTGAAAAGTCACAGCCAAGAGTCTAAAGAGTTGTTGTTAAAACTACAGTCGATCGCTTATTTTGGCAACATCCAGACAAACTGCCAAATCATCGCTCAAAAGTTTCTTTCTTCCTCTTTTTGTAAGTGGTGATTCCTGATTTAAAGGGACTGGATAAAAGTATGTATCATTTTCAGATAAACTTTCTTCGTCATCTTCACTAAAATATATACTTGAGACGGAATTAAAGCTTGTTTATCTCCAGTCTGTGGACTAATAATTTTATCTTTCCGTTCGCTCATAGCGCTCAATCTTGATTTTTTCTTATCAGCTTCTTCTTCCTTATTTGATGGTGCCTTGTCTACATATCCAATCTTACCTGGTCGACCTTTTGTGCGTTGTGCAATCAAGAACTATTTGTCCTCTTGAATACAAATAATTTAAAGATCGTCAGCGTGGGCTATGTCAAAAAGTTGCTTTAGACTTTTTTGCCAAAGTTGTTCTTTTTGTTTCAAACAACCAGATCGTTTCGACTTATTTTCCTTATTTTTTTAAGTTTCTGCTTTTTCTTTAAAAAGAGTTTCTATTTTTTCTACGATATGATTTTTTAGTTTCGTCGGTTATTCTACATTTTTCCCAAATACCTACCTACTTAAAATTGCCTTGGAAATAGAATGGGCAGAATCTCTTATATTTAGCTGGAGATCATCTTTGCAATGGAAAAAAATATGACAGCACCTCTTTCCTTGAAGATTTTAATATATCCTGGCAATCTAGGACGCAATTTAAAATTTTTGAGACCAAAGTAAAAATTTTCTCATTTTTCAAAACTTTGAGTTGTGGTAGCGACCCCTAAATCTTTTTGGAACATGACCAAATTTTACCCTATTTATATTTTAGGCATAAAGAACAAAATAAAAGGGTGCCCCGTTAAAATTTTAAACATTGAATTTTAAGAAGCACCCTAATATGTATGTAGATATGTAGTTTAAATCTGATTCTTTTTATAAGAATCTCAAAAAAAGAGAAAAATCAGATAAAAGAAATACGGTCTTAACCTTTCTAATGATGTAAAAAAGCGTCAAAAATGGGCGTGGCTGTGGGTGGACAAAATTTATTAATCTTACTAATCATACTATTATCTCACTAATATGTATTGTATGTATTTATGTATATATTTTTATTTAATATTGACGACATTTTTTTCGCAACTTTATAGAAGCTTAAAATGCTATGTTTTGAAGTTTATAAAAATAAGCTTCCATTAGAAATTTATCTCAATAGAAAAATCTTTCCAAATCTTTACAGAAGCTGATCGAAATAAATAAATAGAAACTGAAATCTTACATTTAAGAAAACTGATGCAAATTAGTATTATCTACTCATCTAGAAGTATGCAAGACAATATTAACGAAATCTTTCCGAAATTTAACAAAGGCTCAAAATTGTATATGAAAATACAAATCGAAATTAAAATGGTTGAAAAAAAAAAACGTATGCAAGTTAACTTTCTTTGAAGCAATTTGAAGTTTCATTTTATAAACTTCCATTAAAATAACTCTTTTAACATTAACGAAATGTTTCCGAAACTTTAAAGAAGCTAAAAATTCTATTTTAACAAGATGAAGAATCGATAATGTCACGAGTACGGTTCGGACCCATCAGAATATAAAAATTTCGGAACAGATTTGAAGAAAAGAGGGATCAAACAATATTTTTTCTCTTTTCTTTGAAAGAAAATAATGAAATGAAATATTTTTTGCTGCTGCTTTACAATAAAAATATAAAAAATTGACAAGTGTATGACCCCAATCATTATTAAATAACTAAATTAATGAAGTCTAGAAATAGGAGTAGATCTTGAAAAGGGGGAGTGTCGGAGTAGATTTGTTTTATTTCTTAAAATCAAAGTAGATCTACTACAATTGTGGTAAGGTCCAGCTGATCAAAGTTTTGTCAAAATCTGATACAAATTTGAGCAAAAAAAAAAAAATAGGGTTAATTTAAAAGAAGACACTTTGACATTTACAAATGTTAAAAATCGTATGTTTGCTTAGTTTTTGCACCAACTGTCAATAATTAAGGTGTGTTCATATAAAGTTTTTTTTTAACAAAATATGTTAAGTACAAAACTAGTTACAAAAAGTTTTAAAGTAATCATAAAAATAAGTTGTTAAAAAATTGTACATCTATGTATATTGTTTAGGAACAATGTTACCACTTTACGAAAAACTTTTTAGGTGGAAATTTAAAAAAAATTAAATAAAAAAATGACACCAATCATTTTTAAAGATTACATTAAATTATCTAAAAAAAAAAACTGTACAGAAAATATTTTACTTTTAATTTTTTTTAATTTAAAAATTTTAAAAGTTAAATTTATTTTAAATTTAATTTTGACTTTCTATATCAATTCAATTTGTTACCACAGAATTATTTATAAATTTATCCAAAACTACCTTACCTTTTTTTTCTCATTTATCATTTTCATTAAATTCCAGTAGATATAGAAAACCTTATCTAACTTAATTTTTTTTTAGAGTTAAAAAAAATATTGTCCTTAAATTCAATATATTATGTAGATATAAATCTAAATTTTGTTAGTTTTAATTTTATATATTTTAAAAATTTGTTTTCAAATATAAATTATATTATTAGTTTTAAATTTTTTGTTTTTTAATCATTGGCTTATTGTTGATGCGTGTGGCTTGATTTAAATAAAAAAGCGCAATGAACAAATATTTTCGGCGCTTTTAATTTTGTTGATTTACCGACATCAAAGAGACACACACAACAAAAATAATAATTTTTTGAATTAAAAATAACTTACCTATTGTACATAAGGACATCAGGTTTCCACAGTTTATTTGGTGTTATTCGAAGATCCTTGACATTTCCAAATTCCGTATCATTCCATCGTAAATTATAATCATTCCACTCCTAAATATATACATAATTTTGTATATATACATATATATTTGTTATGTTGTGAATAATTCAGCGCGCAAAAAGAATCCGAAAATAAAAGAATTAAAATATTAGTTTTCCTTCGAAGTGATACATATAATGGATATAATATTAAAATACATTTTTGGGGTGAAATATGTAGTGGTTTCTATTTTTTTTTAAATCCCGACAAGTGTGTAAAATCAGTGTTGGAACATTCCTGTGTTACATTAAAAAAAAAAAATAAATAATTTAAAACTATAAAAAGCGCATCAGGATATGTTGTCATACAAAATTCAATTACAAAGCTCAAAAAAAGAAAAAAAAAACATCTAACAAACACAAAACATACACCAAGCACATCTCTGATGGATGGATGCATCAGGATGCATAATATAAGGGCATTAATGTAATTGCATTACAACAATAAAAAAAATAGAAGAAAGAAACAACAGTTAAACAAATTCCATATATAGAAAGACTAAATCTGTGTACATTATGCTCTGTATTTATGTATATGGAGCGACAGAAACGTATAATTACATTCATACAATCGATTAATCTGAGACAACAAACAAACAAACCTACAGAAATAAGAAAAGAAGAAAAAAAGGACACGAACATCAGGAACGTGGATAGGGGGAGGGGGATGGAGTGGAATGGATGGGAACACACAGCAACAGCAAGCAAACACACATCAGCAAAATTACAATTGGCAGCGTTTTAGTAGCGTGAGTGCTGGGAAAGTGGGTACAGTTTTATTGGATTTTAAACGGAGTTTCTATTCTAGGAGGGGAAAAATCCGAGGAAAGGATTTTTTTTAAGTTTTTGGCTTGTTCAGTAATTGAATATTTTTTTTTTTTTTTTGCTTTTGATTATTTAAAAGGAAGAAAAACATTTAGTTTGGCTTCTGATGAATTTCATTGTTTTTTTTTTTAATTTAATGTTTTGAAGTGTTAGTGGGTGATGTTTTGTTTTATTTTTAATGTCTGTGGGGGTTTTGTTATTAAAGGGCTGGGGCATTTATTATTTTATTTTTGAATGAGATTGTTTGAAAATGATATTTCCTAGAATTTATTTATATTTTTTTATTTTTAGTTGAGATTTAGATTTATGTACATTTCGGTCCTAAGAAGTTAAATGCATATCTAGGTCGCAAGAATTTGCTCTTATTTAAATATGATTAATTTAAAAATTAATTTTGAAAAAAAAAATCCTGTATCCATTTTCGAAATTTGGAATTTTCAGAAAATAATTTGAAATTTTTTTTTTATATCCAAAATTTGTTTTTTTGAAAATTTTTATATGCAATATTATTTAAAGTTATTAGAAGCTCTTGTGCAAAAAATTTCATTAAAATCAGTTCAACAGATAATGACAACCAAAAAAAAAAATGGTTCTACGAGAGATATACCGTTTTTAATTGATCGATGCATTTTTTTTTCCAAAAATATTGTAGATTGTACTAATATTAAGTAGTTAACATAAAAAATTTAATCAAAATCATAGGAGCCGTTTTTGAGAAAAATGTGATTTTCCTTAGGTACCGGTTTTTTAACACTTCTTTAGAAGGTACCGTTATTTTTTATCATAAAAAAAAATTTATTTAAAATCTGCCATATAATGTTAAAAAACTGCACTGCTGGGTGCCAAGTTAAATTAAAATCGAATTATTAAGTTCTCAAAGAAAATTTTTGAAACTCTTTTTAAAGTCCAAAATTTTCTTTTTTTTTTAGAAAAATTGGTAGGTAAACAATACTTTTAAAACTTCTTATAAAAAAAAATTGGTCAAAATCAGTTGAGCCTTTTTTTAAAAAAAAAAAAGAAAGATAAAAAAAGTGGTTATATGAGAGGTACCATTTTTCGAAATTTTAAATATAAAATGGTAGCCTTTATATAAAAAAAATATTGATTTTTTTTTAGTTATGACCACGTTTTTGAGAAAAATAAAATTTTCATAATTTGGAAAACAAAAATTTTATGATGGAAAAAACCGTGGTTTTGAGAAACGCCAAATTCTCACGTCTAGAAACATTAAAAAAAGAACATAGCGGAAGCCATTTGTCGCAAACATCCTGGATGGCCGTACCTTTTCAGCAGGCAACACCTTTAAGTCGGTATTACCTGCTGGGAAGGTAGATCTGATAATTTGTGCCATACTGCACAACTACGAGTTTCCCTCAACAAAGCTATCTTCATGCTATCAACATCTACTTAGAGGAAATTCAGCTTTTAATGTGACAACAAATCAAAAATCATTGACCCCTTCTGAATCCGGAATGACAAGTAGGAAATAAATGCCAACAATCTTTTTAGCAAGTGAACTATGAAGTGAAGACCTGTTAAATAATTCGAAACAGTAAAAACCAGTTTCGAAAAATTTACACAATAAACAATTAAGCGTTCACGTCAAGCCAGTTCTTTTATCAGTTTTTTGAATGAAATTAGACAAATAAATATCACGATATTATATTCGTCATGGTTGTAGTATGGTTTAGTTATATTTAGTACAATCATTTCGGGGCGTATCTTATGATTCACTTAATTCATCCAGATTAAAACTTAAATCCGGATGTAAATTATAGAAATTCAATGTAATGGATGTATCGAGTGAATAATATGGCGGTAAGATCGAGTTTTTCAGTGTCTAAGTTTAACTTTGAGTTAAACCAGAGTTAATTAATCCTGCAAATAAATTGAACTGAAGTTCTATCAGAGTAGGATTAACTTTTACTTTCAATTGTCGAAAATCTATCGAAATCAATGTGCGACACTATTGAAGTGTGCCTTTTCACTAATGAAACAGATAGGGAGGCACTATGCGGCAGTATGGACAAGGCTATTTCAAATAATTTCACCCCCTATATTTCGATAGTGTTTTGAAACACACACATCTGTCAAAAATATCTATTCAGTTAAACCAAAATTAAAACTCACAAAATTCGTTGAATTAACTCTAAAATGGACTGAAAATCTTTTTTTCAGAGTTTTTAATCAGGATTAACTCCGAAACTGCAATGATATCGTTCTAAAAAATTAATGCTAAGAGAATTTCTGTAAATATATTTATTACACTTTTGTTAGGAGTTATTTCATCAATGTTAGAAGTTATTTCATTTTTGTTGATCCAGTTTTTCAGTGTAAAATCAACCTAATTTCGGAGTTAATCCCGATTAAACTTCTGAAAAGAAGATTTTTCAGTCAATTCAGATGCCGAGAGTTAACTTAAAGAATTTGGAGTGTTAACTCTGGATTAAATGAATAGATATTTCTGACAAATGTGTGTTTCACTTTGAAAATACAGAGGGTGACATCATATCAACTCACCATAATGTAAACCTTTCTTTTTAACCCCGATTAAACTCCTAGAACAAAAATTTCAATCACTTTAGATCCCGAGATAACTCAACGAATTATAACTGAATAGATATTTCTGACAGATGTGTGTCAAAACACTATCAAAATAAAAAGGACTATACAGTAGGTATATGGAAATAGCCCCTTCGCCTTCCACATTGCGACATAGTCTTGCCCTCTTTGTTTCGATATAGTGAAACTGCATTTTCACATTGTCGCACATTGATTTTGATAATTTTTTGACAGCTGAAAGCTAAAGTTAATGATACACTGAAAAAAAACTGGATTTATATTTATCATGAAAAAGTTTATAAATAACGAAAAGAAAAATCCAAAAATAGACCTTCTAATCTACCACTCAAAAACCTATACACAGATGAAAATTTTTAAATTTTGAACTTTTGAACTTTTGAACAACCAAAGCAATTTAAATATGGTCCAGCTGTTAAATATACCTACCACAGACCAAACTACATATATACGATATAAAACTACATAACTCCATAAATATTTATGAACACAACTTAATTATATATTCTTAGGGTTGCTTCTTAAAGAAATCAAAAAATCAACCACCTGGTCATGAAAAGATGACTCTAATATGCCGAATATAAAGTTTTTTTTGCCAATAGGTAGGTAATATTCGTTAGGTATCTATATCTACCTCATTTACATAATCAATCTAGTTTAATGTTGCATGGAAATGAAACTTTTTTAACACCAGCGATTTCTAAAAAAAAAAATACTTCAAACTCGTATTTCGTTTCCTTTAAATATTTTTTTTCATCGACAAAAAAAAAAAAAAAGGAAATGTTCGCGTGCAATCTATGCATCGTCAATTTTAATGGAATTATTTTTAGAAACTTAACCATTTATAACCCAAATCCTTCTTCCCTTCAAACTTTAACTTTATTTTAAAATTCAGTTTTATGAAAAAAAAATTAAAAACACTTTAAAACTTTATCTTTATACATCGCATTTGAAAGTTTTACAAAGAATATTTGTATGCGTTGGTGACGCCATCGCTGCCACCCGCCAAAGACGTGATTTTAAAAATCAATTTATGAAATATCGATGGCAAGAAAAAAAAAAATAGAAAGAAAGAACAAAAAAAAAAATACAAATTTTATAATCGTAGTTATTAATCATAGGTACCTATTTGTAGGGGTTTTATGACATTAAGGGATTTTTAAATGTGATTTATTGAGTGGGAATATGTGACATTATGTTAAACTCGAAATAATAAATTATTATTATTTATGTTTGTTTAATAGCATATGTGATTAAATAATAAGTATGTCGAATAAATTTAACTGAACATGATTAAAAAAAAATAAACAAGTAACTTAAACTGAAGTAATAACTTTAGAAGCTTTTTTGTAAAGAAGATGACGTTTAGATTAAGTCGGGGAATATTCACATACATACAAATTCATTTCGCTTAACTTATGTGGCATTTAATAGGTAGGCACGCCAGGCGACTAGGCGTCTACTCTACTTCTGTAGAAGCTGCATGGATGAGGAAGAGGAGGAAACAATTTCTCACCTTCTTTGTACCTGTCGTGCTCTGTCACAAAGACGTAGACTCTATCTGGGAGACTTCAACTACAACTATACGAGTGATCTAGAAAATACTTATATATAAGTAATCTTGTACGCTTCATAAGGAGCTCAAAATGGTTTAGTAAGGTTTGAGTAAGGAAAAGCTTTTCCAGATCATGTGGTTTCACAATGGACCAACAATTGGTCTAAGTGTGTCGGTTCTCCGCTGACAGCCACTTTAACCTAACCTAACCTTACCTATGGCATTTAAAAATTTTATTTTTTATTTTTCAAAATTTAGTGGAATTTTTGACATATTGTGTGACCTGAAAAATTTAGTGAATTAATTTTTTTTAATTCTTATGAATAATGAGTAAGAAAGAGCACCAAAACATAATTTAACATTGTGGTCAACATTACCATATAGTGACATTTGACTGACAGTTAAATGCCCACCCAAATATTGTCTATAATGGAGCAACAGCGTTATAGTAGGAAACATGTAGTTGAAGAAACCATTTTGTTAAAATGGCAACGCTACGAACACGTTCGGTAAATTTGGGAAGACAAATTAGTTGAAATGAATAAAATATTTTCTGAATCTAAGTTGACAACTTCAATTGTTAAATTGACAATTTTAATTGTTAAATTGACAATTTTATTTGTTAAATTGACAATTTTATGATAAATTGACAATTTTATGATAAATTGACAATTTTATGATAAATTGACAATTTTATGATAAATTGGCAATTTTATGATAAATTGACAATTTTATGATAAATTGAAAATTTTGTGTTAAATTGACAATTTTAATTGTTAAATTAACAATTGTCAATTATAATTGTTAAATTGTTAATTTTATTTGTTAAATTGTCAATTTTATTTGTTAAATTGTTTTTAATAAAACAAAATTTTTGTTTGCCCACTAAGCGTCTTAAAATGAGGAGTTACATTGAAAACTTTAGGACAATTGAAATATATGATCTTACGTCGCCTCGCAATCGAATCAAATTCTATTTCAATTCGGCGATGGTATAGAACGACGTGGAACCATGGAAAAAACGTATATAGAAAACGAAGAATCTGTCAAAGTTAATTTAAATCTCGACTATAAAAATCTAAGCAGATCTACCAATATCCACTTGTATTTAATAAATTAACAAAATTGTTTCCCTGAATTTGTGCACCTTTAGAAAAATTAACCTCAAACTTTCTCTAATGAAAACGACTTATTTTTAACATTGGGGCCCTCTATGCAGTGCATGAACCAGCACTGTTGTCTGACAACAAGAAAAAGCTAAAAATTTAAAGTTCGTCAGTTTCGAAAGACAAGTGAAAACCTATCGTTCATTTAGACTAGACTTATACATTAAATTTGAAGCCAGGCATTTTTTTTTATTCATAAATAATTAAATTTTAATCAAAAATAATTAATGTGACACCTCTGTGTCATAATGCTCTTTTATATAAATTATTAAAATACGAAATATAAATTAAAAAAAAAACTTATAAAACTTTACCACCTCATAAGAAATGCAATTCTCTTGCCACCAAAATCATTACAAAAAAAAAAAAAAACTTTTAAATTCTAACCCTATGTTGGTAAGGTAGGCACATCAGGGACAAAGTTTCAACTTTAAATCCCACAAAAAAAAGAAAAAAAAATATTCCTAAAACGAAAGAATATTCAATTAAATATCAAAAAGTCCTTCGAGTGTGTTCGAGAAACAATTCTACTATATTTAAAAAAATCCAAAATCCCTATAGCAATTTATTTTCAGTTGAAAATTTAAAAAACAATTTGTTATAATAAAAACACTTAGAACAAAAAAATCCCTAACTATACATTTATACCTATTTATGGGTATAGGTACTAAAAAAAAGACATTCCATTGAATAAATCATCAAGGAATTTGCACAGTTATCCATATTTACAAACGATAATCACACGTCCTTGTGTATTTTTTTTTTTTTTGTTATCATTTATTTTTGGCGGGGTCACATTGTACGAGTGTATAGATAGAGAAGAATACATATTCAAAACAATTGCATTTACATATCCCACAGGGGACTCATGCTCTCTGCGCGCATAAGACCATGATTTAATATTTATTCAAATGACACTTAAATAAAATGTTTACGCATTGTAGAGATACTTATCTCTAAGGACTTTAAGGACCCGCGCACTGCCCCCGCCCGTGCATAAAATTTTTCTCCAAATAAAAACAAAACTTAAATAATGAAAATCTGGTAGTAGGTAAAGCCAGGCCAGGCATTCCTTAAAAAAAAAAAAAAAAAACTGCCCAATGCGAGTTTCTGCAGTTAATAATAATTTTCAAAAATAAATTCAGGATCAGCACCAGGATTTTAGTGTTTTTTTATTATAGAGGTCGCTGTTGTGTAGAAATGTTTCAAGGGAAGTGTGATGGGATTGAATTGTTTGTATAATCTTTTTTTTATTTAATTGCAATATTTGTGTATTTATTTTTTTATTTAATTTAATTTTTGTTTAAAGAGATATTTTTGTTGATTTTTTTTAAAGTAAAATTTTAATAATTTAGCACACACGGCTGAAGAGTAGATATATATGTATATGTTAAAATGTGTAAAATTTGCTTTTCTGATTTTTTCTTTTAGACGTTTGTAAAGTTTACAAACATTACATTTTAAAAGGCTTGATAGTAGATTAGAAAGATACATTATATTATATAGCAGTAGAATTTAAATTATTAAACAAAAAAATAAATAAATTACGATTCATCAAGCTTTGAACTTTGACCGCAACGTTTCTTTTTTTTTTAAATTAAGCTACTTATTTTTACTCGCAAAATTAAATTGTTTCTATATTTTTCTTTTTAAACTCAAATTAAAATTAATATTTTAATTCAACGAAGCAAACTACTCTGATTATAGAGATAATAATAATTATAACCTTTAAAAATACTTTTGGTATTTTTTTTGGTTCTTCGATAGGATGTGATTTTATGTGAAAATATATTTATTTATTTTTAATGAATTTTGTTCACGAATTATAAATGTATATATTATTTATATATTTAATTAAAATAATGTTAAATTAAAAATCACCAAATGCAAAAAAAAAAAAAGAAAAAAAAAAAAACAATTTTTGAAGTAAAACAAAAAAAATTGTGTTGCATTTTTACTTCCAAATGTTGTATATATAGAAAAGTGAGAGGTTATAAATATATATATATTTTTTTAGACAAATGTAGACAGAGAAGAGTGACAGTTTATAAAAAAAAAAACAAATAATAATACTTAAACATATTTTATATATTTTAGGTATTTAAAAAAAAATATAAATGCCGTGTGTGTAAATGTGAATTTAATTAATAAAAATGATTTTTATTTTTAGTTTAACAAACAAACAAAACAAAATTAATGATAAATTTATCGAATATTTGTTGTTGTTGTTTTGTTTAAAATTGTTTATTTATTAATTTAATTTTTAATTTTATTTTTTTTTTTTTTTCTTTATTTAACAACTTACCAAAGAAAGCCAAAGATTGGTTATAAGAAGTTGATTCTTCTCGTCCTACAACATAATCATGACAAAAAATAAATAAAAATAAAAAAAAAATATAAAAAAGAAAAAAAAAACAGAGCAATAACAGATATCAACAACGAGAAACAACATTATATTATATTTTTATGTTTTTTAGTTTAATTTTAATAAATTATTTAAATATATAAAAATATTTTTTTTTTTTTTTTTTGAGAATATTTAAGGCTGATTTTTATTGCATTTTTAAGGCGATTTTTTGTTTGTTTTGTTGGTCAAAGCATAAACATCAATATTTTTTTGTTGTTATGTTTTTATTGGAAAGCGTTTATTTTTAAGCATTATTATTTTGATGATGATCAATTTCGATGGAGGTTTGTGGTAAGAACATTTTAATTTATAATTTTTACTCAAAAATTTGTACAAAAATAAAAAAAAAAAAATTAAAATAGTCCTTTTCACGAAAAATTATATTTAAAACTAGCGGAGCCTGTCGAACGTTGTATAGTCTGAGAATTTTAATATAAAAAGAATGTCTTAGTACGTTGTTATTTGTTATAAAAAATACATACAAAAATTATTCAATAAGGATAAAATTCAGATGCATATGTATTAGAAAAGTGGGTGTGGAAGTAGGCGGATTTGCAAAAAAATATTACACATATGTATATATGTATGTACATAACATATTTTATAATTTTTGCTCAAGAAAGCTAAATTACAAAAACTTCAGCTTACTAGGGATGTTAAATGGGTACAAAATTCAAAACTGTATCAGAAAAATGGGCGTGGTAGTAGGCGGATTTAACTGAAATCATCTTCTTAACCTTCCTTTCGCTATATTAAAAAGAAATTCTGAAATTCTGAAATTCCGGTCATGTCGGATAAGTTTAGATATAAAAACCTAAGCTTGAGACATCTTACCATTCATTTCGATGCCCCACCACCTTAGTGGACCGGATGGAAAAATCGTTTTTTTTTTTTTCGAATAGGTGATTCCTGTTTTTCAGGAAAAATCTGGATACACCAATGATTTCAGCCAAAACTCAAGTTAAACATCTTAAAAGATTCCCAAAGTAAAAAAATTGAAAATTATGTATGAACTTGAATTATTTTGTCAAGAGTTTTTAACTCAAATTATCAATGGAAAAAAATTCGTCTGCTGTAGGATGGAGATCCTGTATACAAACATCAATTTGAGTTCAATCAGTATCTGTTTAACTTTTTAAAATCAATTATATTAAGCCAAACAAATTAACAATTTAATGTTTTTGTTTTGTCTTAATGAGATATTTGGTTGTTAATTTATTAATTTATTATTACTTAAGTAAAAAAAACTTTTTTCGTTCTTTTTATTTAACTTATCAGTCAAGGTTAAAAGGATTTATTATATGTTTATATGTATGTTTGTATGTATGTATACCTTTCTAAATAATTAATTGATGATGCTATACTTTTGGAACTTGAACACTTGCAATTAATTATTCCTTTTTGTGTTTCGTTTTGTTTTGTTTCCTTTTATCATAGAGAGCAATTAAATAAGTCAGCCTTTGATCTTAAATTTATGAGATCTAAGGAATAAAAGTTTCTTTGTTTCTCATTATTAGTTTTTATTAGTTTCTATTAAGCTTAAAAAAACTTTTTTAATTTGTATAAGGGTGAGTTTCTTGATTGAAACACATAGCACTATTGAAATGTTGAGCACAAAAGAGTTGAAAGCGACAACCGATGAAAAATACGTTTTCAAAAGCGAATGTTCAAAAATTCGCTGCCCATAAGTCAACGTCGGTCACCTTGGCTTGGTGGTATCAGTGTGGGTAGTGGATACTCTCGAAATGTAAATTAATTTTGACAGGCGAATTGTTGGTGCTCATTTTAAATTAATTAGTGCAAATCATTCGGAGTACAAGTAACGAAGAAAACTTCGTTTTATAATTGACAAAATTGCATTCACAAGTTTACTCCCAGCAATTTGGCAGTTTTTTCAGCGTTGAGCAGGAATATAAACGTTTTCAACAGCGAATGCTCTACGATCCACTAAACTTAAGCCGACGTCAGTCTCATTGACTTTATCGTATCAGTGAGGGTAATGGGAACTCTCATTTAAATAAAGTTTTAAAAAATCAAAAGATTCTTTACTTCGCTCTTACTCACTTAAAATGCACCTCAAATCAGCGCTAATCATTCTAAGTGCAAGTAATGACGAGAATTTCGTTTTCGATGTAACAATCAAATTCGAGAGTTTACCCACACCAAAAAAAAAACTGTTTTCACAGTGTTGTTTTCAACAACGACTGTTTCACAATCCACTTAAATTAAGTCGATGTCAGTCGCATTAACTTAATCATATCACTGTGGGTAATGGGAACTCTCATGTAAATTAGTGGGCTGGTCTTAAAGATAACAAAAAAAAATCCTTCTATTAAACTAAATAATTTTTCTGCTTTTGTTTTCTTGACAAAAATATAAGAAAAACATTGATTAATTATCATCACAAAAGCACTCCCAAGAAATGAATGACTCTTCCATAAATTGTATAAATATTTTTTTTTGTTTTAAGACTGAAAATAAACATCTACACCAATCTTATAATTTTTTTTATGTTTCACTTTGTTGTCTCTTATTGTATATTTTAATATCCATTGTTTTATGTAAGAAGATATTTATAAAGCCACTTTCTTATTTACAATCAGTTAAATGTCCCTTAAAATCTTTCTTTAATTCTCTCGACTCCACCTTAACAGAAATAAGTGTCTTTTCGACTCCATTATAATAGGTTCCTCCCATTCAATGCCAATGTTGAATATTTATCATTTCCGACAGGACACAGAAACAAAATAGAAAAAAAAAAAAACAAAAGGTAGTTTAGTAGAATGAGGATATATGGTCTAGTTTTTTTTTTTTTTTTTTCTCCGGTGGGAGTACCGGAATGTCAGCTACCGGAAAACCTATAGAATCCCCACAGTGACTCGTTGTTACTCCCAAATTGCTGATTAAATTAGGTTAATTTATCCCCAAAAGTAAAATATACCATAATACTGATGGATAGATATATGTATGTATATATATTTTGAACATTTCGACAGAGTGCAATTAGAAAACAAGGATGCTTCTGAATCTTACTTAGGTTTCCATTAAAGCTGCATTTTTCAAGGCATTATATAGAAGGTTTAAAATGTCCTTACAAAATGCATCTAGGTACTATAGAAACGTTATAAATTGCATTTCTAGGAAGACCACCCGACGGCGACACTTGGATGTCTCGTCTTAATGGCTTTTCAGTTCGACAAAAAAATCCTCGGCAGATTTCCCAAAATGATAAATCGAACTGACCTTAGTTTCACATCGTATATAATATCCCATTTACAATCTCCCATAAGGTTTTTGTTTTTTTTTTTTTCTATTTGTCAACACTAATGTCAGTAGTAGATTCTTAAAAAAAAAAAAAAAAGTGCGGTACGTGTCATTTGAAAAAAGCGAAAAAAATTTTTTTGTTTTGAGAAATTCACTAAAATTATTTTTCCTTGTTACTTCTGTAAACTCTTTGAATCACGCATTTAATAATCTGGCTTTCAAAGTTGCAGTTCTCTCTTTGTAGATTTGACAAAACTAATTGATTTGAACCATGTTGTCATGTAGAGACATTTGTTGAAGAAATAGTCTTGGAAAAGAAGTTAGATAGAGGAATTTTAAATGTCCATTTTAATATCGATAAACGTAAACAAAAAGAATAGGGCCTAAATGACTGCCTTGGGGGACCCCAAAGATATCATGCCCTTCGAAATATTGATAGTAACCACCAGTCTACGAAACACAGGGAATTGTAGATTTATTTATAGTTGCTGCAAAATTACCATCGTGTAGAGCGAGTGACAGGGCAAAAAAACAGCCCACATCCAGTCTAGTAAAGATTCTTCCAAACCATGCCAAACATGCACAGAACTTCGTTAAAGAAGATTGTATCGTATGACTTCTTCAATCTCGTTCTGGAATAAATATTTTGCGCACGGCAACTATTTTAGCCTGTTCAACGGCAGGGTCATAAGTCTACAGCCAAAAGCCCATAATGAAATTTTGACCCACTTAGGTTTGTTAAAAGTCAACAAATCTATCGTGGATGATCCAGACTTCTTTACTTAAAAAAATACTTTATTTTATTTTTTTTATTTTTCAATAGCAACTCTATTTCCTAGACTATTTCTTTAACTAAAACTAATGGTATTAAACGCTAGTAACATAAAACTTCTTCAATTACTACTTCAACAAACTGTCGAAATTTAATATTTTTTTTTTTTTTGATGATAACCATTAATTTAATTTTAAATCGAAAATTTTTCATATAAATTAGAAAAGTCTGTGATATTGAAGAAGAAGAAGAAGCACCAAAAAGAGAAGACAGAAAAAGAATAAGAACAGAGAAAACAAACGGATATTAATAGCTAAATTAAATTATGCCCATCATTAATAAATGTTTGGAAAAGTTTGGCATTAAAATCTCATTTGGCAATGCCTTCGTTATAATGTAGCTGACACCGTTTTCACTTTCATTTTTTTCTATTGCATCAATATCCGCCTGATGTAACCTATAACATGTGCATATTTATTTATAAGGAAAGAATTTCACGAGTCTTGACGACGACGATGAGGGCGCTCCAAGGACGAGTAGCAGTAACAAATCTGTGATAAGTTACATACAAAAAAAAAAAGTATTAAATGGCAAAATCTCCTGTGTGAAAAATTTACATGGAAAAATGCGAAAGTTAAACACACACATATGCCATGCCATATATAACTACGCTATCTCAAGCCCTTTGCCAATTCAATTCATCCCCCTAATATATTTCACATGGATATGTGATGTGATAGCTATAAATTCACGATTAAAAATGCATTAAGATACATTTTTACGAGCCACTACTGTGCGAGAGCGTATACCTTTTATAATTCGGAAACAAGCTCGTAAATAGTTACGATAACACTGTCACCGCGTTCTTTCACGGTGATGACAGTTATATGTATAAGGAGGGTATACTTTGCTTGCCATCATCAGTGTCTCCGTCAGGATACCTGCTTGTAATCACAGTGAATCTCAACAGCCATGTCATACATAAAGAGTAAAATGGAGCTGTGATTTGATTTTTTTTTTTCCTCCTCCTCCTCCACTCTACTTTACTTCACACTCGTTACATATTATAGTTCAGTGTTCAAAGTTCAGAAGGTCCTTAAAAAAACTCATCATCGTCATCATCATTGACATTTTAGTGTAATAAATGACAGTCGATAGGGAACTTAAGGATGTGTGTGTGTAAACGAGGAAAAATGATGATTTTATGCTCGAAATCAGAATAGAAGGTTATGGTTTGCTCGTCGTCGTCGCTCGTCGTTGTCGGTCACATCATCGCAGCCAAGCGAAGAAAAATTTGATCATACAAAATAATTAAAATGCAATTAAAAATAAATCTAATTTTGTTTTTTTTTTTTTTTTTTTTTTTGCTGCTAAGATTTTTGTTCGTTCTTGTTTTTTTTTTTTTTTTATTTTTAATGTTTTAATATTTTTCTTGAAAAAATTTGTTAATGGAAAATGTTTAGAGTTTTTTTTTTTCCACTTCTGACTGAATAGGAGAGAGCTAAAAATAAAGTTTGGATGTGAACAGTTATATGGTTAAATGCGGTTCAAGGATTATTAGTATACTATATAAATAACTGTTTAATGGTGTGAAGGGTATCTACACTGAGAGAAGAATATATATAAAATGGATTAAATTAGCTTATCGTGTGTAGTAGAAAGGTTGTGATTCGAAATTTCTAAAGAAATTATATTCAGATCAAAGCTTTTTATTGAGAAGTTTGATATATTTTTTTTTTATTTTTTAAGAAATGAGAATAAAAATATATGCGAAATGGCGAGAGCTTTAAAATTTGAAGTTTTGACTGAAAAGCTAGATGAATGTTTAATATCTTTAGTAAATTCTAAAGAAGGTCAAAGAGTAGGTACATTTGAGTTAAGTTATTCGTTTTTGAAAACGAGTTAGTAATTGAACTAACATAAATTCCCTATCACTGCAAATCGCCCATTTTACCAAATAGCTAAGGAAAGTTAGATAGCAAAACTGGCAAACAAATTTACAAAAAAAATAAATAAAATCACATAAAGTTGAATTTTGGGTGGAGATATTTTATTTTGAGTTCTTTCAGCAAGCCTTAAAAGTACCTACCTCCACCTGCTTTTAGTTTTATTTAGGGTGCAAAAATTATTTTCTAAAATTCTGAACAAAAAAAAATAAAACACATTTTTTTCATTAAAGGAATAGATTTTGAGAAAAAACGTAACTACGTAATATTTACAATAGATATCAATTATTTGTTATGATGTTCTTTTTTCACTCACGTTTTTCTCAAAATTTATAACTCTTACGAAAAAAAAAAAGTGTCGCAGTATTTTTAGTGAGCCTCAATTTTCGCTTGGACATAATCTTCCTTAAAAATGATACGTTTTGTACTAAACTTCTTCTGTCATATTCCGTAAATATTTTTAAAAAAAATCGCAAATTTGCAAATTTTACGGATGATTTTTTTTCCAAAATACCGATTTTCGTAAAAATCAAAATTATGTTTTTTTGTGCCCACGCACCGAAATGTTAAAAAATATCGTACAAGAAAAAATTTAGCAAAATTAAAATGTTTGCGAAGTGTTAGTTTCTGGCTGTTAAAGTTACAAACATGCGAAATTATAATAATTTTGAGAAAAAAAAAAATTAAGTCATAAAATTTGCAACTTTGCAAAATTTTGCGAATTTTATTTTTAATAAATATCTATATATTTATTTTCAAAATTTTAATTTTCAAAAAAATGAATTCATAAAATTTGCAAATTTTGCGAATTTTCTTTTTAATATTTACGACATATCTACCTATGGAAGCACAAGTTGAGCACATTATCTAAAGCAAAACTTTTTTTTTTTAATCGAAACTGGCGGTGCTGTTTTCACACTAAGGAGCTTCGCGAAATTTATTTTTGAACCTAAAAATGTTGCAATTTCGTGAGTATATTTGTATCTTTTTGGCAGTATGTACAAATTGAGAAAAAAAATTTTGCACTTTTTTTGATTTTTAAGGAAATCGTTAATTTGAAAAAAAAAAATTCATTCGTTAAAATTGAAAACTTGCAATTTTTTTTTATTTGTAAGGAAATCATTAATTTGAAAAAAAAAAAAAATTCATTCGTAAAATTTGCAGCACCACCATTTCTTTTAGAAAAAAAAAATGACGGTGATACTAACTTGACGCACATTAAATAAGGGGTACGGAATTAGTTTATTTAATTACCTTAATTCCGTTGTTAGCTACGCTCTTAGCCAACATCAAAAAACCCTAACCAATAAAAACAGTTCATTGTTACGGGCAGCAACAAACACTCCACATTTAAAAAAAAAATGTAGGTATGTATAAGAAGAAGATAACACAAGACCTAATAATTTTTTGTATTGTATTGGACTTAAGTGACCATTTTGAAAAATGCTTAAAAAGGCGTATTGTATCTCTGCGTCAAAAGAGCGAAGACATTTCGAATTTGCCCCACCTAAATTGTATGTGTTTCCTCCGTACCATAAATAGTTTTATCACTATGAGCAGCGCACACATGAACAACTCCTCAAACAATTAACGATACCAACAAACACACAGACAATATTTATTCCATTTTTTCATTCTCATAAAATGGAGAGTCAAATATAAGGTGTGTTTGTTTTCCATAACTGGAGCTGGAGGGAATTGGATGAACAAAAAAAATGGAGTCAATGTTAATTAATTTACCGGCTTAGCAGCTAAACCACCTGCAGAAAACTGCGTTAACAGTGAAAATTGTATACCTCGAAATAATCTATCGATAGTTTGTATGGAAACGTCAAATTTTGTATCCAATGGCTTCGTTTTATTTCTTCATCTACTCAATTCCGAAATTGGAAAACAAAACACATGTAAGAGTGAGTGCCCCGAAAAAGTATACTACTTAGCTCGTCATACTTGAAGAAGAATGAGATTGAATTCCACCAACACACCCACACACACATGTCATGTCATGTTAAGTACAATTCCCATAAAATACTCACATACTCAAATGGTCACAATGTCATCGAGAAACTATTGAGTTGAATATGAACGCAGGTACATAATACTTAATCGTGTAAAATACTTATAAATCTACAATTATCTTTGAAAATTACAAATGAAAGAGAAAACAATTGAAATGGAAATTTATAAGACGGTTCTCTTCACACAGATAAATATTGAATTGGGTACGAAATGATTTTCTCTCGCTTGCACCTAGAGAAGAGAGTTTAACAATTTTGATTAATGTGATCGCGCAGTTACACCATGAATATGTACTCGTAGGTAGGTATTTAGATAATTCATGTCTAATACAAACAGGGGGCGTTTTTTAATTTGCTATGTCAAATCAATCATGTCGAGAGAGAAATAATTTATTCATTTTCTAAAAATATCGATCGGCCCCTATTTCAATGAGTATTGGTGAAAACGATACAATTCACACGTACATACATGCAGATAAGATTATCTTTCGTATAGAGCGCAGCTTAGGTTGATATAAAATTAGTGAGGCACAAAATTATTATAGTTAATTGTTTATTGCTTAGTTATTTTCCCTTAGTAAGTTTATAATTAATTGTGGCACTTTCAATTTTTGCGTGCTATGTTTTCTATGTTTTTTTTGTTTTTTGCTGATTTGCTAAATTGATATCAAGTAAGCAAAATGCTTTCTCAAAAAGCCGTGTAAAAATCTTATATTGAATGGTTTATCGTTTAATAATTTGCCATAAGCTAGTTTTTAATTAGTTGCGACAGTTTCAATTTTGTATATTAAAATGTTTTCTGTTTTTTTGAAAAAAATTGTACGATAATTATTTTGACTGAAATTTAGAAGGCAAACAAATGTGCAATCAGCTAGTTTTTAATTAGTTGTGACACTTAAATTTTGTTCGTAGTGTTTTCTATGTTTAAAAAAAAAATTGTGCGAAGTTTATTTTAATTGAAATTTAGAATGTATATATAATTTGTTTTAGCTAATTTTTAATTAGTTTTGACAGTTACAATTTGTCGTGCAATGTTTTCTATGTTTTTTGTTTGCTTAATTGATATCAAGTTAGTAAAGCAACTCTTCAAAAAGCGATACAAAAATCTTAAGAGATAATGGTTTATTGCTATCTAATTTTCCATGAGCTAGTTTTGACATATTTATGACAGTTCCCATTTCGTCGTGCAATGTTTTCTATGTTTTTGAAAAAAAATGCAATATATGTATGTATTTATTGTTATTGATTAATATTAACTAGATTTTAATAAGTTTTGACAGTTTCAATTTTGTTGTGCGATGTTTCTATGTTTTTGTTGTTTTAATTCATATAAAATTATCAAAGCACACCCTCAAAACGGGGTAACATTTTATTGTATTTTAATGGTAAAGTGCCATTCTTGTTTTGGTTTTCTTTTTAAATCCTTTCAGAAAAATATTAAAACATCGAAAAAACCGTAATTTAGGTCATGTCAATGATATATGAAACAATTTTGAGGTTAAATTCGTATTCAAGAGCAGTTTTCTACTTCCGACGATACTAAGAATTATAATATTAAATAACGTCATCTGTGCAAAAATAATGTGAAGGTTAACAAAAAAAAATATTCCAACAGAGATTTCTTTTCAAAATTCGCACATATCTGACTTTCAAAAATTAACTCATCTCTAGATATATTTCGAAGAAAATCTTTTTAAGCTTAAAGAAATTAAATTATTATACCACGGAAATTATATGTACATACATAATTATGTAGATCTACCTTATGATTTCTTGTTTTTATATAAATTTCTTGAGCGCGAAAAAAAGCTATTAAAGTCAAAACAACATTCCTACCTATAAACTAGCAGATAAAGCTCACTCCAAAGTTCAAATAGGTTACACATAACAACTAATGAACATCATAAATCTTAGCTATATTATTCCATATACCTACAACAACAACAACAAAAAAGAAGAAAGAAAAGAAAACCTATTCAGCTTCACTTAATACTAAACTGTGGAAACAGCACTATAACAGCAGCAGGTTCAGGCACATTTATTTTTATGCCTAAACCACAATCCAATTGAAACTTACTCCTGTCCCGATTTCTCTCTCTCTCTTTCCCTTAAACAAAAAGCCTTATTCAATCTGTTAAAACTAGCTACATAAATACAGAGAAAGGGATATAATATATACACAATCACAATACGGATACGGATCTACTACCCGCCATCATTGACGACGAAGACGACCACGACGCCACCAAAAACAAAAGTGAGTACTAGTCGAACTTTTTGTGGTCTCGTAAAATCTATAACAATGAAGTAATTTCTATTACATACATAGTTGATTCTTATAGCAGATATTCACTATGCTGCTATAGTTTTTTTTTCTTCTATTTTTATATAAAAACCCTCAAGCTTGTGGCGTGTCCTTAAGGATTGACTTATATAATGAACTATAACTTGGCCGTTTTTATTTGTAATTGAATCTCAAGCATGTGGATTTTTTATTTTATTTTTTTTTAAGGACTTTCTCCGCATTTGGCGAGCAAAAAAAAAAAAAATACAACAAGATACTTTAATCAGAGTTAAACATAAAAATCTCATTCTTCATTTTTCTTTTGACACTTTATGCCACACACACACATAACGAAATTGATCATTTTCCTTTTTTTTGTTTTTACATCTAAGGTTTTCTTATTTTGATTTATATTTATTTTTTATCTTTAATGTTTACCCGCATATAAATTTACTCATATTTATTGTGTTTTTTTTATATTTAATGTTTTTTTTTCTATATTTATATTTAGTTAGATTTGGTTCAGTTTTTTCGCATTTATATATATATTTTTGATATTAAACAAAAATAAAATGTAAATAAAATAAATTAGTTGTCACATGCAGATATTTATCGCGAATATATGACATGTACCCAGCATAAAATTGGCGACACACACAAATTGTTTTTGTTTTTTTTTTTTTATGTATAAATATTTAATATGAATTAATAGTGCAGGCAACAATTTTGTGAACAAAATTTTTATTCATTTTTATTTTTTTTACAGTGGGAGCACAGAAAAAAAAAATACAATCATTTTATTCCACCTTACTAACACAATTAATAAAAAAAAAAAAAAAAAAAAAAAACTGATTATACAAGAAGAGCAGTGTAATTTGTATATAATATTTTTTTTAATTTGTTTACATAAAAATATATATAATTTAAAAGAACAAAGAAACAGACAAGAATAGAGATATAATTTTATATAATTTGCTTCTTTTTTGCAAGCAAAAGCTAATTTGATTTTTATCTCGATTTTTTTTTTATTTAGTACGTTGATAAAAAAAAAAAAAAAAAAAAAAAAAAAAAACAATAAAAAAAAAATTTTTTTTATAAAAAAAAATGTTTTGAATTTATATATAAAATAAAATATTAAAACAATTAATGAAATAAAACAAATGTATGACAAATCAGTTAAAGAAGAACATCGAGTATCTGACTCTTTCCCTCTTGTTGTTCAAAATTTTAATAAGGCTAAAAATGTAAGGTAGTAGTTAAATAACGATATGATATAGCGTTAGAAAGAATTAAAAAAAAAAGTCAAAAGTATTAAAATAGTTGATTTTTTCTTTAATTTAATTTTTTTATTTAAAAAAAAATAGTTTTTAAATTTTTAAATAGAATATAATTTAAACTACCTATTCATAAGCAAGGGATTGTAAATTTATAACAAAATCGGTCCAGCTGTTCAAAATATATTTTTTCTTATTTAAAAAAACCTCAAAAACCCTATTTTCCTCATGTCATTTTTTTGTGTAAAATCTTGAAATGCACTATTATTTCGTTTGCTTTCAATATAATATGCATGAAGTTTAATCAAAATCATTAAAGTAATTTTCGATAAAATTTGGAAAAAACGGAATTTTTGTATGGCAGCTAACCGTTCTAAATGAGCTAAAATAAAAATTCAAATTTTCCTTCTTACGAAATCACATAAAAGTGGCCTGTACCAAATTTCAAACAAATCCGTCTAAACGTTTAGGATCTAGCTCAATGTCCACCTAAACTCAAAAACGAACAGTGGCACGGAGCGACTGACAGTATGGCAAAAACTATTTTTTTGCAACTCTCCATTTAATGTTAAGTTTTTTCATTCGATACGATAATAAAAAAATACTAGCCTTAAAGAGTAAATTAAAACAAAAATAAAAATCGAATCATTAAATAAAAAAGGCTAACATAAAACATCATTAATTCCCACTGTAAAGCTTTTATTTATGTTCAAAGTGAAACTTAAGGCAATAAATACCTTGAAACTATTATCAAGTTTGAAGAATATTGATGATAAATGAATATCTGTATCTATATCTTTATATTATTGCTTTAAGGAATTAAAGTTATCATATAAGTTTCAAATAAATGAAATCCTTTGACAAATAATAAAAGATGATTTATTGAAAATTGAGATAACTTCGTATAAGTTTCATTGATTTAATTTTAAAAATTTTACCTCAGACAAAGAAGGACATTTTTGAAGAAAGTATATCTATATTTATCTATTTATAGTTCAAGGGATTATTTCGATTATTTCTAAAAATTGA
This sequence comes from Epistrophe eligans, assembly GCA_951394125.1. Classification (NCBI taxonomy): domain Eukaryota; kingdom Metazoa; phylum Arthropoda; class Insecta; order Diptera; family Syrphidae; genus Epistrophe; species Epistrophe eligans. The sequence goes on from OX596028.1 coordinate 110,103,799, forward strand.
ATTTTTAAAGAAGATTAGTGTTGCCCTCATCATATCAGTCATAAATATTTATTCAGTTAATTCCGAGTTAACTCAGGATCTAAATTGACTGAAAAACTTGTTACAGGAGTTAAATCGGGTTTAACTCCAAAAACTGGGATGATCTCGCATTGAAAAACTGAACTTTAGGGAAATTTCTTTTTCAAGGGCACTGCATTTTGCAACGAACTAAAAATTCTCAAACATTCATGGTAAATGGCTAACCAATCGGAATTGGCAGAAAATTGTAGGTCTTCTCTATTCCTGCAAACTAACAATACACACCCAGGAATGGTTGGGAGTTCTATGTAAGTCACTATAGGCCATGGTTCTCTAGAAGCAGTTGCTCCTCTACTACTTCCATTTAAAATGATTTTTTTAAAAAGAGTTGCCACACAAAAAAAATGAATTAAAAAAAAAAAACAGATTTAACAAAAAAAAAAAAAAAAAGAGAATTAAAAAAAAAAACTGAATTAAAAAAAAATAATTAAATAAAAAAAAAAATAATTAAATAAAAAAAAAAAAAGAGATTTAAAACAAAATAAATGAAATATGAATAATAATAATTCAACGTAGATTTTTGTCCACTGTTATTTAGTTTTAAATAATTGTTTTTGCCTTTAAGTTTTTATTTTTTTTGTTACAAGAACAAAATATCACACATAATAATATTGATTTAGAATTTCGCAGAAGAATTAAGCGACAAAAAATTTTATAATGTATTTACTATTTTGACAATAAGAACAAAAATACGAAAAATACATATATAAATAATATGTGTATAGTAAGTTTATATTATGATGTAGTAGAATATATAAAAATATATATATTTTTTTGTTAATTATAAAGACAACAAAAAGGGTCGCTCTTCGGATTCGGGTACATGTCACTTACCAAATTTAACCACGCGTTCGTGGTAAGAATCTGATTCTTTTCGTCCTAAAAAAATACACACACAATATATTATAAATTCACTTTCGGAAGAATTATTATTAAGAAGTTATAGTTTATGATTTTTGTTTGTCTATAGGTCGTTGTAGTCACAGTTTTTTTTTTTTTTTATATTATATTTTTCTTAAATTTTTTGATGAAATAAATTTTTTTATATATACTTTCTCTTCTTTGCCTTTCCTACTTAAAAAAATCTTTTCTTTTTTGCTAGGTATATAAGTTATTATATATAATTATAAATAAAAAATAATAATAGAAAAATAAAAATATTTTAAAATATCAAATAAATTGGGAACACTAACTTACCACATCAATTATTTGCTGCAGTGTTAAACCAAATTTTACCTCAAGTGGTTCTGATTCATTCGCTACGGGTCGTTCTAGGGTATTATAGTTAGATAGTAGGTGATTTAGTAAGCGTTTTTCGTGTGGGCCTTGGCAGCTTTCTGTAATAAAAAGAAAGAGAAAACATTTTTAGTATATACTTACTAATATTATGTAACGTTTTTTTTTTTAATTAATATTTAAATAATAAATAATAAAAAAAAAAAGTAGTTGAATCCTAAAAAAAAAGGAAATTTTCTCAAACCCTGCTTTGCAAATTTTTTTCTTTCGACAAAAACGTAAAATGCAGAACTATTTACGAAGTTTAGTAAAAGAGTATTTTCGTGGAAACTTGGAGAAAAAAAAAATGAAAAATATGATCTAGCTACATTTTTTTAGAAAATTAACCCCAACGTAAAATGAACTAACAAAATTAATAACGAACTAAGTCCCAAAATGATTAGTGAACTAAGTACCAAAATGAAAAAAAGTAAGACTTAACTAATTTTTTGGCGAATCGGACTACATAACTCTCACTTTTACCCAAATTGTTTCTTTGCCACATTTTCTTAATTGGGACTCATGGGGACTTAGGTCATTGGGACTAACGTCATTGGGAATTGGGTTATTGGGACTAAGGTAAATGCAACATAGGTCTTTGGAACTTAGGACATTGGCTTTTAGGTTAATGGGACTTAAGTCATTGCCACTTAGGTCATTGGGACTTAGGTCAATGGGACTTAGATTATTGGGACTTAGTTTATTAGGACTTAGGTCAATGGGGCTTAAGTCAGTGGGATTTAAGATATTGGATCAATAGGACTTAGGACATTAGAACTTAGGTCATTGCGACTTTGGTCATTGGGACTAACGTCATTGGGAATTGGGTCATTGAGACTTAGGTAAATGGAACATAGGTCATTGGAACTTAGGACATTGGCTTTTAGGTTAATGGGACTTAAGTCATTGCCACTTAGGTCATTGGGACTTAGGTCAATGGGACTTAGAATATTGGGACTTAGTTTATTAGGACTTAGGTCAATGGGGCTTAGGTCAATGGGGCTTAGGTCAATGGGGCTTAGGTCATTGGGACTTAGGATATTGGAACTTAGATCAATGGGACTTAGGACATTGGAACTTAGGTCATTGCGACTCAGGTCATTGGGACTAAGTTCAAAATCAACTTTGTCCCAACTGAGGTAATTTCAAAAACTTGTAAGCTTATAGTCAGTCCCGCTGACAAATTCGACGGGAGTTAGGCTATAGTGGAAATTAACTCTTTTGATTTAATATTAAAAAAACTCGTTGAAATTGTGAGATTGTTCTATGAAAATTCTGTAAAATCGCATTTTGAAAAAAGATTCTCAAAATCCCAACGATAGTTGTTTAAATTTGCTGGCCCCGAGAGTCAAAGAGTTTTTTCGTTCAAAATATAAATGTAAATAAAGTGTTTTGTCAATTTCCAATTAATTCCAATATCCCCAACTCACAAAGATTATAATTATGTGTCTCTTATTATTTTTTTTTATTCTAAGAAAATAACAAAATATTTTTTTATAATTATTTCAAGCTAAATTACAAATTAACCTTCATTATTTTTTTCTTATTTTCTTCTCGTTATTTTTAAAGTGTCAAAATAAATATGAAATTAAAAAGAAAATTTCATTATTTGTTCAATTAACACGTGAAAAACTCGACATAAAGAAAATTAACTATGCTGTTATGAATTTTAGTCTAATTATCTACATACGTTGACCTAGATATTAAGAGGACAAAATAAAAAAACAATATTAAGTACCTACCTACATACATACATCTTTACGTTTTTTTTTTTTTTTTTTAAGTGTTTTGGCGGAATCTAATTACATTCAACCAAGCAAAGCAACACTGTTCCGCCTTGAAGAAGAAAAAAAAGGACAATTTAGATTACATTTGGGAATCGTCCATCTACCATCGTCCTTACCCTAAAATTGCGCGGACAAAAAAAAATGTCATTATTTGCTAAATACACACACATCATCCAAGTCGGCACTCGCTCCTTTCACATATCTACATGCCCTCCGTGGAACGTCCTTGTCATTATTTAATTTCCACTAAAAACTGCCCAAAAGTAAACACAAGTCTCGAAGAGCTTTGCATGAAATCTAGTGACGCCTTCCAGGCAGTCCCCCCGGAGAAATGGCTGGTAAACTGCATTTATGCCTACCTACTCTTCTTTTTTACGCAGCTATGAAATTAAGCTGTCCTTAAGTAAAGAATAAATAAAAAAAAAAGGAAGGAAGGAAAGAGTAAAAGAATTCCCCTCTGAAACAGATGTGTTTGCCATCCACTTAAATGTGAGCCGAAGAACGTTTTTTAATCATATGCAAACAGGCGCGTAATTGCACTATGCCAACACAAATTATAATCCAAATATATACATATATAAGCTTTCGTAGATTTGTCTGTTGATGCCATTTATAGTAGAAGCTCATTGCACATTGGAGGAATAAAATAGAGGTTTTGCAACAGTGTCATTTATGATGATAATGTACTTCAAAACTTCTGCCTGATGCCTCTCAATATAGTAGCTGAAGTCTAAACTTGTAGCACATTTTCAAGGTGATGGTGATTCAAATTCTTATGTGGCACAAAAATTCATATCTTTTTTTTTATTATCATCACATCTCTGTATAAATGAATCCCCATGGATTGTCATTTAATTTAAGACAACTTTGAGATGGTGCAAGAAGTGTAAACTAACGATGATGGTAATGATGTTGAAGGATGTTTTTTTTAGAGTTAGAGTTTTAAGAAAATATCCCACAGCTCATAATATATCTAGAGATGAATCATGCCAATTCATATTCTGTTTCTTTTAAAGTGACTGAATAAATTTCCTTAGGGGAATATCTAAAGGTTTCCTTAAAATTAAATAAAGCTAATTATGTAGAAAAGAGGAAAAGTGTTTAAGCTTACGAATTTGTCAAAGAGAGTTCATTGAGGGCTTGGGAAAAAAAATAATCAAGTAGCTTGAATGCTTTGGATAGTTAGCGAGCGAGCTTGGCTTAGTTGTGTCAGCTTAAGTTCTGTCAAAAACTTATAATCATAATAAGCTCTAAACTGTTACGCTACTGTTGTGCATTTTTAAGCAGCTGGTATAAGCCATTCTTCCAGCTTTTATGCTATCGTCTTATAAAACGACAGAAATAATAACATTTAAATATGTATAATTATTTCTGTAATTTTATATTAATCATATTTTTATAAAACAGAATAAAAACATAAAACATAAAAAGTAAAATTATCCACATCCAGCATTTAAACACATTTCGCTAACAATTAGAACGAATTAATTTTTGTTTAACACTATATTGACGAATATAATGTTTGTATATTGCATATTATGTATAAACCATTTCAAACCAGCTTTATATATAAAACACATTAAAATTGTCTGTCAAAGTTTTACTTTATTTAATTTTTGTAGGTAATGTCACACTAGCCCGATTGACATTTATGTCATATTTTTTCGTATACGAATTATTATTGATTTAGTGACAGCTCATGAAGAACCAGGTGCTTTAGTGACATATAATGTCAACTATTTCTGTATGCGTGTGCGGAGAGAACCACAACACTCTCATCTCGATAAAATTCAGAGAGAAACGTTCAAAAAACGGAAAGAATCTCAAGCTGTTTTGTTTCAATTTTCATCGTTTATCTACGAATTTTATCAATGCGCAAGTTAATTAATTTGGTTTTAAGTATCAAAGTTGTAAAACGTATGCACTGTTATACAGTGTTATACAATTATATATATATAAAAAAAAAAAAACAAACAGAAGAGTTATGATTTTTTTTAAATCAGTCAGTGACTTTTTGGACACCCTGTACAAAAATATTAAATTTCCGCACTTGTAACATTAGTACAGCGAATAGGTACCTGTCAAAAATGACAATAAGTCAAAAAATAAAACTTTTATTACCCAGGAAAAATATTATTCATGTTGACCTAAAGTTTTAAATTTAAAAACTATAAATTTTTAGCATAAATCATAAATTTCATTTTCATAGTTAGCTTGAATAAAAGTTAAAACAAAGCAACAAACTCTAGAAAATATAAAAAAAAAAAACTTTAAAAATCAATTCTTTTGTTTGCATATAAAAACCACCATCAAAATAAACTTTTATTACACAAATTTTGTAAAACCTCTTTCTCATACACACATATGTACACATATGCATCCATTTACAAAAATCTGTTAAAATTTCCCCAAATTTTCATTAAAAAAAAAAAAAAAAAAAAAAAAAAAAAAAAATCATAATTGAAATTTATTCTGATTCGTGACCCATTTGTTGAAATCTTGCACTTTAGCACGCAATGCTTCCTTTGCTTCCTTTTTACATCATTGAAACACCCAGAGTGTGGCAGCAATGGTTGGTATAGTGTATAGCCATTATGTACACTACACATAGGTATAGTAGGAAAACTGTGAAATACAATTTCAACACGCATTAACGGAAATGGTTCATTTTCATGTATACCCACAGTAATCCAAGTGATGCCAAGCTACATCATATAATATATAAAGCAACTACTACTTATGTATGTTTGAAATGGCTCTCTCAAACAATAGAACCCGCCACTCACCAGAGAACCATTATGTTTTCTACAATAGCTATTGGTTTTACAGTTGGTGATAGAGATGGGGTAGGGGGTAGGGACGAGAAGTGGTGAACTGTGTTCCCTGAGACAGATGGTGAACAAACAATTTACTACAACTTTGTGTTCGTGATATTGAAGCGTTTTATGTTTGAATCAGATTGCTGCACTGACGTTAGTCATTTTGCGCGGAATGATTGAGTTCATGAAAAAGACATTAACCACAAATTGTATGGCATTCCTGCTACGCTATATTAACGGTATTTTCGAGAGAAAAGATTACTTCGGGTAAGAGTGTCCCTCAGCTGAGAATGACCAACTACTTTACTGTCGTTTCAAATGTATTTAAGTATAGCTTAGGAACTGAAGTGATTCCTTATTGAGGCTGAAAAAAAGATCGTTTTTTTTTTTTTTATTTTAGTCACGTTTTAGAAATCTAAGAAGGTAAATCATATTAAATGCCAAACCCCAGGAAGGCAGACATAAGGGGGATGTTACATTAAATGTTTTATTTCATCATTCACAAAAAAAAATACCTCCAGATTTTCATCAAATATCACATAAAGATGGGGAATCGTCATTCATTTTATGGTTAGTTACAATGGCGCCATCTATGGAGATTTTCAGTTTTTTTTTTTTTTTCTTTAATTTTTTTATTAAGTTCAAAAATTATATCTCAAAACCTCAACTTTTTTTTTAATATTACAGAAATATGAACCGAAAAGACTCTAAACAAGAAACCCTTCGGTAGTCCCCAAAAATTCATTCTTAATCAAGCTATTTAGTTCCATTGAAAAAAGATGAAAATCTAAATACTCTTAGCATTACACACTCTAGCTTTATTCTACCCACAAATTCAAGACTGAAAAGTTAAAAAAAAAAAAAAAAAATTATAATACAAATTAATTCAAAATGAAAAGCTCAAAAAAATTGCTCTTTAAATGCCTCCATCCATTAAAATGTTTAGTGGCTTTTTATTATTCAAGAATAAACAAAAAAAAAAAAAGTAGGCCACATGTCTGAACCAGAACCACACAAAGGGGAAGAGTGAAGAATTGAGTGAGCGGTTTTTATACAAACATTCTTACAACCTGCTACTATATTCTGATATGTACGTATTCATTTATTCTATAGAAAAAATGGAAGGATATTTTTTTGTAGGCATACAAAATTATTATATAGTTATCCTGCCTTGCGCTACAAACAATATAATATCCCACCCGACACCGTTTGACTGTTTTTTTTTTTTTTTTTTTTTGTGGTAGGAAAGTATATATAATAATCAAAAGCAGCAGAAAGAAGAAACATAATCGGAAATAATTGCGGAAGTTGCCACAAAAGATGTCACAAGAAATTAAACTTGAAAGCGTGCAAGCACTTTAGCTGCCAACAGATTGTCACCATGAACATTTATATGAATTCACGTACATTTATTCAAACAACACAAACAAAAACACGGCCGACTCAGAGTTTACATATATCCCTTTCAACTTCACCACAAAAAAAAATATATAGTGAAAGAGTGGTGTGCATAGGTAAGTAGAGTGTGTTGGATGGTTTGATCTTTCGAATGAAAACGGAAATGAAAGAGGTGTTAAAACTTATGCACAAACAAAACGATGAGTTGTCGGCCTCATCGTCATCATCGGCGAAGGAGTCAACCTGCCATCCAGAAAAAAAAGAACATACATACATTCTTTGATTTATTTCTATCCAATTCCAACATACACCCTTATAAGAATGTACACATTGTACAGTAAGCTAAAGTCGAGAGGCAATGAGGACAACTATACTCATCAATGTGGCGCAAAATAAATTCAAATCTGGAAAAATTTTTAAAGAAAAGATGTAATTTTTTATTGCTGTATAATTTTTGTTTTATGCTGAATCTTGACGATATAGCAATTTTTTGTCATAAAACACGAGGATTATGACAAACAATTAGTATGAAATGATTAAAATTTTGTCACACGTAAACGAACCCCAAAAATTATAGTCATAACAACACTGTCACTAAAACTGACATCAGATTTATAATGCCTCATTTAACCGAGTGACAAAATGTTATTATTTCTGTCTATGAAGTGACATTGTCTGTTATTTTATACCAAAAGCTTGTCATTTTATACCAATTCTTTGTTTTTTATACTAATTGTTTGTTATTTTATACCAAATGTATGTTTTTTATATCAATTGTTTGTTATTTTATACCAATTGTTTATTTTATACCAATTGTATGTTATTTTATACCAATTGCTTTTCATTTTATACCGATTGTTTGTTTTTTATACCAATTGCTTGTCATAAAACAGGATCATGACAAACAATATGAATAAAATGATTGAAACAATGACATTTTGTCACAATTGAACGGAACCTTAAAATTATAGTCATTAAAAATTATGTCAGATTTTAAATGGTTAATTTACACGATTGGCAAAATGTCATTATTTCTGTCACTATATACCAATTGTCTGTTGTTTTATACCAATAGCTTGTCATTTTATACCAATTCTTTGTTTTTATACTAATTGTTTGTTATTTTATACCAATTGTATGTTATTTTATACCAATTCTTTGTTATTTTATACCAATTGTATGTTATTTTATACCAATAGTTTTTTATTTTATACCAATTTTATTTTATTTTATTTTATACCAATTGTTTGTTATTTTGTACCAATTTTATGTAATTTTATACCAATTGATTGTTATTTTATACCAATTACTTGTCATTTTATACCAATTTCAAGTTACTAACCTTGACGATATCACTATTAGGATCGAAGAAATAATTTTAATTATAAAATAATGAAGCCAAACACCACATCGATAGATTTTGGTGTTTTTTTTTTTTTTTTGCAATAACTCTAAGTACGAAAATTTTCAGTCCCACTGTGAGACACAGAGTTCATTGGGGGTGTTAAGTTTCTTTTCCATATACTCAAAGGCAGATGCCTAGCAGCCCCAGGGTTTAATAACTTTATTCACCACCACCAACCATTGCTGCCACCCACTTGGTTATGCTGTTTTTTTTTTTTTCTCTTATTCCTGCCACTTGGTGATGTTCCTTTGTTTGTAGTTCACAAATGGGGAAACGAAGGAAGACTTTTGTTGGAAAGGCATATATATAAAACGTTGATATACGGATGACTCGAGGAAAGGGTAAACAATTTAGCTGTAAGCTAAGTTATATTCTTGAAATAAATTCGTTACCAATATACACGTTCTCTTCCGCACAGAGGTTCTAGAAAATATTTAATGAGGCAAGTTTATGGTGGATATACGAGTATAATATATACTAGATACAGAAAAGGGATAGAGGTCTTGAAAATTTATTGAAATACGAGTACCTAACCTATATGTAAAAAGAGAATAAGAGCCGGCCTATTTTGTGGTAAATGTTACAATTATTCAGATTAGATTTTGCTCTAATTGCATTTAAAGGTTTCATATTATATTCGAGTGTATTTGATGATATTTTTCGTCGTCGTAGTCGGTCGTTTTCATCGTCATCGTTGCTGTTAAAAAAAAATATATTTCTAAATGAACATGAGGTTGTCAGCCTCAGCACCTTCTGAAATTTTACATGAAGTACAATTTAACATTTAATACCATTTTGCGGGAGAATAAAGTTGAGTAGTATAAGTAGAAAATTATATTAATTGGATGACATAATGTTCTGCCATCATATAGTAAACTACGACGACGACGACGACGATGACGATGGAGACACGGAAAGTCAAAGAGAAAAAGGATAGAATTCTATTTTATAATTATCCGGCTCGAAGGACCAAATTTTTAAGCAAAATTAAAGTCAATCCGCAGAAGGTTAGGTTAGATGAAGCGAGTTTTGGTTTAATTTTAAATTGATTAATATATTGTTGGATATAATTGAAAAGCTTTTAGTATTTGGCTTCTTTACACAGTTAAGGGGACAGGATGAAAATATAAATAAAATTGGTTATTTTATAATAAATATAAATTTGAAACAAAGTTGACAACAAAGCGGTTGATGGACCCTAAGACCTTCGAAGCCATTTATTTTCTCTAAAAATAATACTTGATTTACTTAATGCATGAATTGAAATAAAAAACAACCATAATAACCAAACACAAATAAACATATTAAGTGAAATTACACGCTAAAACTGACACATACAAACTCTCAATGTATGCCATTCTTTTTTTATGAACCCTTAACACTGTCGTTAAAGTGATTTAAATAAAATCCACCCACTGCCACGCCCACTTCTAATAAGTTCTAAGTTTTTTTTCCTTATTTAACAACCTGAAAGCTTAAATTTTGTAATTTAGGTCTTTTTTAATCATAATCATGATACACTAACATGTTATTTTGTTTGGAAATCCACATATTGCCACGCCCACTTTTATTAAAATTAAGTTTTCTTCTTATTCAACGACCATAGAAAGCTGAAATTTTGTAATTTAGGTCTTCTTAACATAAACATGATAATACTAATATGTTATTTGTTTGAAAATCCACCTACCGCCACACCTACTTTCATTCAAAATCTATATGTATTTAAAATCAAGAAAAATCTGCAATTTTTTAATTGAATTCTCTTAAAACTAAAGCATCTAATATTAATTTTTTTTTTTTAAATCAACCTTTTGCCACGCCCACTCTACTTTTCTCTAGTAGCTCTCTTTAATCTAAGGAGAATATTATGTAATATTTTTTTTCGCATGCGAAGGCGGGCGGGTCAGCTAGTACATCATTGAAAGGAATGTTACTTCCAGTGCAATTTATAAATATGATAATAATTTTTGGCAGTTATTTTTAATCTTTCAATGAGATAGTATAGAAGTCAACTGGCAAAATATGAATGTCAGACCAAAATTCACCACACATTCTGATAACAGACACTTGTAATGCAGAAAACAACAACAACAAAAAAAAACACATACACACAAACAACCATTTCCTGATGAAAAAAAAAAATTATCAAGTTCAAAACATAAAACATAATCCATTGTATTTTACAGGCTGTCTAAAAAGTATTGATCCATGTCATGGCACATAAGAATTTAGTAACTTGTTCTAATAAATCGAAAGGAAATCAAAATATTGTATTTATTTCTACTTTATTTAAAAACGCAAAAAATTAAAAAAACAGTAAAAAGTACTTAACAAAAAATAATGGATTTATTTTTGTCAAAAACCTGGTTATTAAGGATTAGAAATTTATCCAAAATCGTTAAAGCCGTTTTTGGGAAAATTAAGAAAAAAATCCGAAATCGTTGTATGGCAGCTACCTGTTTAAAATGAACAAACATTTAAAATTTCTCTTCTAGGGAAACATCGCACAAAAATGGTCTGTACCAAATTTGATCAAAAGAGCCATCTATCCCCCGGAACAAGAACTAATTTTTCAGAGCATTAAAATAGCTCCAAATAGAGAGTAGGATTACGTGTTGCTTTTGTTTATTTACTTGCTAAAAATTAATCCAGATCAGTGCATACCATTACTTTTGGCACACACTGTAGTTATCCACAACTGATGATATAGAATTTAAACGATAAGACGCTACAGTTAAAAAGTGTTTTTTTTTTTATCTCATATCAAAGCCGGGGCCTACCATATTTAATCCGAATAAAACAAAGAGAACTGATATTATTTAGTCTGTTTTAATATTTTAACGTGACAACATGAAGTGTATTTATACTTTCTTGTATTTCAGTCTCCTCCAAAGGTTCTGCGTGGGAGATTTAAATCAAACACATTGTTTTGATAGTTTTTTAAAAAATTGTTGTAAAGGATATCAGCTAATTGCCGATGAATGTATTCCGATCTGTGATGGCGGATGTCCGGAATTAGAAATTTGCCTGAAACCAAATGTCTGTGTATTACAAAAGGCTGAATTCGTTCATTGGTAAAACAAAATTTGTGAAAATTTTTTAAAAGAATTATGCTCATTATATTTTAATCGACATCGAACTGATGTAGAAAAAAAAAAAACTTAATCATTAATCGGAAATTATTTTATTTGGCTATTTTTAGATATCTTCCTTAAGATTTCAAAGTATATGTACATATATGTATTTTTGGCAGTCGAAGTTTGATAATGAAACAAATCTTTTCAACTTTCTTTTAGGGGTAAATTTTGCGGTAGATGGCGTAGTGATGATAGCACAAGTTATTGCGGTAAATGCTATCCACTGTCTGTACCTAAAAACATCAACTATGATTGCCAACCTTATTGTGATGAAGAAAAATGTAACAATGGCTTCTGTGATTCAGTTGGCATTTGTAAATGTTATCCAAATTATAAAATGAATCCTCAAACCAAGTCTTGTGAGGCGATTAAACCTGAAGATTGTGTTAACGAAAGTTGTCAGAATTTCACAAGCTTCACCGCAGTGGAGATTTCTACCACATCAAGCGATGAAGAATCCGCTACTCCAACAACACCAGATAAAATTAGTTCGTACTGTCAAAATTACTGCTGGGATGCCATGTGCACTGACGACGGTTTATGCAAAAAGCAGACTTCATCGATTGAAGAAGAAAATAATGGTATTTTAACAAGCTTCACTACAATGCAGTTTTCTACCACACCAAGCGATGAAGAATTCACCATTTCAACAACAAAAAAAGAAATTAATTTGTACTGTCAAAATTACTGCTGGGATTCCATGTGCAATGATGACGGGACATGTCAAAAGCAGACTCCATATATAAAAGAAGATACTAATAGTATTGCAAAAACAGATGTCACTATTAACTGTAAAAATAACTGCCTCGATGGAATTTGCCTTGAGGGAGTTTGTCATGAAAAACAAAAAGAAGAAGAAGAAGAAGAATATTCCACCATTCTACCACCATCACCAATTGATGTTACTTCGAATTGTCAAAATGGATGTTGGGGTGGAATATGCTATGAAGGAATATGTCAATGTAAAGACGGATTGATTTTAAATGAAACCTCAAACGATTGCATTATGCCATGTGAGAGCAACTGTCAAAATGGTGTTTGTAATCAAGATAAAATCTGCATTTGCAATCAGGGTTATATTTTTCATAATCACTCTGGATGTATTCCAAAATGTGATCGAGAATGTGTAAATAGTTATTGTGTAGCTCCGACTTATTGTGAATGTCTTGAAGGTGACATTTCAAAATTAAATATTTCATCAGCACTCGTATGTTATCCAACGTGTAAGAGTGTAGATGGTAAAAATGCCTGTTTAAATGGTACTTGTGTGGCAGTTAATAAATGTCAATGTTTTGATGGTTTTCTTCCAAAACCTGATGATCGTTTTGAATGTATCAGATTATCAGATTCATTAGGTGGCTTTCAAAGAAAATTATTATACTTAATATGGATTATTGTTATTTTGACAGTTTCAACACTAATTGTTTTGGGATTAATTGCATACAAAAGAATGAGACGTGTCAGCTATAATATTGATGAAATAGGTAAATGATTTTGTGATTTTTTTCTAAAAGAAAAATTAATATTTCTTCTTTTGTTTTTATAGAAAAAATCCATTCAACTGTTGTGTTCCAAAACAACGAGCAACGAGTGTGTTCCTTTTGATAAGAAGTTATATATAGAGCTTAAGACTTAAGATTTTTGTATGAGAAATTATTTTTAAAAACCGTACAAATTGGTATAGGTACTTAAAAATACATAAAACTTCAAGGGATGTGTATAGCGTAAGAGTGTATTTTAAGAATAATAAAATTCATATAAATATACAAAAATGAATTTTATTGCAAATACAAGGTACGGGCATTAGGGTTTATGTTGTCAATCCTGAACCCTGCCACGATTCGCAACGCCAACTGTCAGCAAGTGTAGCTCTTAAGTTTATACATACAGAAAGAGATATATAGATATATATAGAAAAAGAGAAAGAGAGAGATAGATAGATAGAGAGAAAGCGAGAAAGAAAAACAAGCATTCGAGCGATTTGAAGTCTTTTTTAAACTGCCGATTAATTAGACATTGTCTTAGTAGTTGACATGATTACAGTTGGAAATATGCATTATTTAATTAAATAAATAATTGTCATTATAATCTAGGCTTAGACAACCGATTCTAAGTTAGATAACTCTTAAACAATAATTAAAAATTAATATTTATAACTTAAATTGCTGTCTAAAGTAAGACAACTTTTATAAATATACGACTGAAAATAATAAAATGCAATTTTAATTTTATATTGCCATGAAAAAAATTCAAATAATATGAGAACATTGTAACAATGTAACGCATATCATGCCCAGTTAATCCAGTCGACTAAAATCCATTTTTTCAAAGCTAGATCATCCCCAATTTCAGAGTTAAACCGAAGTTAACTCCTGAGAAATGATTTTCTGATAATTTAAATCCTGATTTAATTAATCTAATTTGGTGATTTAACTTTACATTAACAGAAAAAGATATTTCTGACACAAATGTGTCAAAACACTACTAAAATAGAGAGGACTACACTATATGGAAATCACCCTTTCCATTGTGCCGCATAGTGTCGCCCTTTTTGTTTCGAAAGTGAAAGCTCATTTCCATAGTGTTTCTCCTTGCGATTTTTTTTTAATTTGAAGCAATTGCGTGTATTTTCATTAAAAGATGTATGAATGTTGTATTTGTTTGCGATCAAAAAATCGCTCGACAGAAAACCACAAGTGTGAAAAGCCTGGCAATACAATTTGTTGTGATTGCCATTTTTAAATCGCAACAATAGAAAATCTGAAGTGCGTTCCTAGCCTTAGGCGCTGTTCGTTCCCCGAGAAACTAACTTTTATTTTGTCCATGAGACAAATAAAAAATGTCTCAGTTGAGAACTTTGTCTTTTTTGTAATTTTATACATTTAAAATAATATTTAAATATGTTATGTAGGAAAGATTGTCATTTCTAATGTCATAACCATTTTCGCTAGATATAATTAATTTTCATTCTTTTTTGCAGTGACATAATAAATGTTAACTGAAAACATTTTATTTGAAATTCCATTTTTCCACCAAATCTGAGTCATATTATAAATTTAGAAAAAAAGTGGTGATTCAAAATTTGAGCATTTTAACGATAATGAATTCAGATTAAATGAAATATTATGATAGTCTCATATTGCAATGCTACCATTTCATAAGTCCATACAGAATAAATAAAATAAAAAGAGAACATATACATTTAATTTTTTTCATGCGGTTAGATCAGTACCCTATTTTCGATATAAGTAACTATGTAATTTCATATAAATAAGTAATTTGATTTATAATAAGGAATAAGAACAAATGTATGGAATAAACAAAATATTTATATAAAAGATTATGATTGGTATAAAAATAGTTATTAGATAGAAATGGGAATTTGGCTTGCGTCACAAGTATATTAAATGAGTACTTAATAAAATAGATTTTTTAAATATTTTCAGTCATTATTAGTAGCACTTTTCGAATATGTACGAACGTTAAAGCATTTTATACCAGTCAAGTCAGTGTTCGAACAATAAGGATTATAAAAAAATTTTTAAATATTTTTCTTACTATAAAGTCAACGGAAGTTAAAAAAGAAAAATATATTAATATATAACTGGTTTATGATCACTCGCTAAATCTTAAATTTTGGCAAAAAGATTATAAAATTTCTTCCCACGATAAGAGGGCAAATACATCTGTCTAGCTGCCATTGAACTGTCACCGTTTGCAAGCAGGGAATTTTGAAATTTTATTCATCGATTTGTGTATGATCGTGATGAAAAAATTATAGCGAGGCATTAAAATATTTTATACTTGACAGACGACACACGTGCAATCGCGTCAATTGGAAGCAGGAGCAATTTAATGAATTGCTACGTGTGGGTTTTTAATTAATTTTTAAAAGGTGAACTGTCATTTGTTATTCGTTGATATTTATTTCCATCAAACAGATTCTAAAAAATTAATGTTAAAATTATAAAATTGCAGAGATAAAAAAATTAAACATTTAAAAAAAAAACCTCTGTAGATATACATATGTATGTATGTAGGCAGTTAGTGATTCAATACTTGAGTATTTTAACGATAAGACTGGCTAAAGAATAACCGTGCTTACGATAAGCTTGCAGGGAATAAAACAAAGAAGAAAACATTCAGTTTAAATCGCTAGCTTAGATCAATACCCTACTTTTGAAAAATAATAAATAAATTTGGTAATAAGAATATTAAAAAAAAATTTGTCTGGTATAAAACTGGTATAAAAATTAAAAAAATTGCCGTAAAATACGCCAAAAATATCTTAAATATTATGGATGAAATGGATTTTTATTATTTCATTAGATTGTATTCTGGAAATAAGTAAGTTATTTGAAAATTTATACCAATTGTATGTTTAAACAAATAATATAAAAATTTCATAATATGTTAAATATAAATCCAGAGTATTAATTTTAATAAGAAAACAATCGCAATTATTTATGCAAAAAGATTTTAATTTTGATATAATTATGGTTTATACCATCTGTTTTATTTTTATTCCAATCCATACTCATTTATAATAACAATCGAAAAGCTTTTTTTTTATTTATAGTTATCCCCCGTCAACTGGTCAAAGTCAATAGTCTTTAAGACTTTTGTATATGTATTTAGTTATTCGATATGAACATCATTAGACCAGTTTATACCAGTCAAATTATAATGTAGTTAAAAATCTAGATTAAATCCTGATTTCTCGTTAACACGAATGGTTATATGTCATTATGCTGTCATTTTATACCAATTGTTGGTCATAATTCTGTTTTATGGCAAACGATTGGTGAACAGAAATAATGACATTTTGTGGCATTTTATTTAAAATCCTTTGAACCCACGAAGCGTGCCACCCGAAGTACTGGTTTTCCCAGAAAACGCTTCGGGCACATCAACCTTGAGCGGTTTTCTAGGATTTAAGCAAAAAAATATTATTTTTTATTGAATTCTTAAGACGCATTTTAAGCTTTAAATAAATGGTTTTTAATAATAATAAAATGAATATTTTTAAAATCACCAAAGTGAGCCAGAAATCTACATTCTATGAGACAGAAGTCCAAAAAAAATTTAAATTTAAGGAACTTAAAGTCGCATTCAAACTTATAAACTGGACCATCCCCCTGCGAGGTCTGCAAAGTCTGCATAAATCTGCCAATAAATTGCCCACCTTTGCATATTTCTGTCAAACTCAGGTCTAAAGAATTTGCAGTTAAGACCCAAAAAAATACAGATACACCAATTTATTCATAAAAAGGGACGGGGAGAGAGAAAGATATAGAATTACATTTATATTTAAAAAACTTGAAAAATTGTTAATTTGAACGAGGGCTAATACTTCTTCTGATACACTAAACTTTCAAAAACACCACCTCAAAACAAAAAGCAAAAACTTATACAACAAAATATTCTTCAAAACAATCCTAGGTCCAATAAAAAAAGATCCATGATATTAAGTATGGTGGAAGTCATAATTTTTTTTCTATTCTCAACAAAATCATGTTTCACATAAAATTTTTTATAAAAACTCACCTATTCAATTTTTAAAATTAAAATTGCAGAAATTCTAACCTTTATTCAATACACCGATTTGGCTGCGATATTTCAACTCTCAATATAAAATTCACTCACACTTTACTCGAAAAAGGACATTTATATATTTATTTTAAAACTAAAAGAGGAATTGCAATGATTTTTATTTTATTTAAACGTTTAATTTGAGATATTTATCATAAAAAATATTTTTTATTTTTTTAGAATTATGTGTGCCGGCAACACTGAAATTATATCACTTCAATAAAATATACACGCACTCCCGATCTAAACATTCAAAAACACGCACAATTGATAAAAAAAAAGACAGGATTAAATAACAAGACTACATAAAATTCACTTGAAATATTTTAATTGACTATAAATTATCATTTAAATTGAGATATTCAAGGGAATATTGAACTTTTTTTCATAGAGATAGACGAACACGAGATGTTTTACTTTAAAATTCACGACACGACTGGACACGATTGAATTGAACTAGACTTAGAGGTAAACTAGATTAACACACAAGCAAAGGTGGAAGTGTCAATTTTGTGTTTGTTTTTTGTTTCCACACAGCTAGTGATCTTAAAGAAAAGCACAAGTTAAGTGATGGGTTTACAATTTTCAGTGTGTACCTATTATTTTATAGATTTACTCAATGCCGATTTCCATTGGTACTTCGGGATATTTTAATATTTTTTTGTATTGCAAACCAAATAATATTACGTAAATGGGTTAGATTATATTATTTTTCTTTGGAATCTCTGCATTTTCATCAATCTTCAAAAATTCCCCAATTTTGCTGCGAAAATACGAATATACAGGCGCGGCAGCTGTGGCAATGGCAATGAAAACCAATAATTACCACTCAACGACCGAGCAATATTGCTATTGCCAAAGCCCCTTCATTGACAATATTCAAGGTAATAAAAATGAGCCAAGCAATGTATTACCTCAAAATATAGATATATTGGCAATGGAGCCGCTGTAAGTTCGAAATTTATTTTTGATAAATCATGTTTTTTAATTTGATTTGCCGTTAATCGCTTGTTTTTTATTTGTCTTTAGATATTTTCATACACAAAATCCTTTTTAAACGAACTCCAATTATTACTTTGTTTTTGTTAATTTTTACGTGTCACACTTACATTAGAATAATAAAATTATGAATAATTGAGATTTCATATAAAAAGCGTGAATTGTTTTGTGGTCATACGTACATATAAATTTAGGTAAGTAAGCAAGGAAAACCACAAACTATCGCAATCGTGTGCTGCCTGCAGACAAAAGAAACAAAAAATTGCAGTTGCCTGACTTAGGGGGGGAAACACGAAAAACCGACGTTTTAGTCACCGCCGCCGACGCCACCGGCTTATGCCCAGCAAGACCATACTTTTTTTGGTTAGTTCATCTCTTTCCAGTAAATACTTTCATCTTTTAAAAAAAAAAAACCTTGCAATTGGATCAGCTTCCACCATCACAAAAAATCAAAGGAAGTGTTTCGAAGATCGAAGACCACAAACAAAAATACATGGTATCTTGATGGTTACTCATTTTTTTTTTTTTTTGGATATTAACACTTTTCTCAATTAAATTTTGTGCAGATTTTTTTTAGTGTGTTTAAATATTTTGTTGTGACAACATGAAAGTCTATTGCTTCATCTTCCTAGTGCTCTGCATTCGAAGTTTAGTTGACGGATTATTGTCTTGTTTTAAAAGTCCAAATCCAACAAATTTCGATGATTGTTGTAATGGATATCATAAAATTAATAATTTATGCTTTCCAATTTGTCAAGGCGGTTGTCCTAAGTCAAAAATTTGTCTCAAACCAAATTTCTGTGGATCTAATGATAATAATCTTGATTATAGTGAAAAAAGGTAAAATGTTGAGTGTTAAATGACAGATCAGAGCATTTCGAACTAAATATCTTTCAGGTGTCATTTATGCTATAACATGTTTGGAGATACATCAGATCCAGATATTTGTGGTAAATGCGAACCGACATTTAGGAAAAGAAAAGATGTGATTGATTTAATTGCACAGAGTTTTGCAAGTTCAACTACAGAACAGATTTCAACAACAGATGTCAAAATGAACTGTCAAAATGATTGCTTGGAAGGAATTTGCATTGACGGAATTTGCCAAACAACACAACAATCAACCACAATGCAGATTTCTACAACAGATGAAATTCCGAACTGTGAAAATTACTGTACGGACGGAATTTGCATTGCTGACATATGTCAGAAGCAGACTACTGCGATTGAAGAAAATACCACCACTTCCACAACAGATGTCAAAATGAACTGTCAAAATGATTGCTTGGAAGGAATTTGCATTGACGGAATTTGCCAAACAACACAACAATCAACCACAATGCAGATTTCTACAACAGATGAAATTCCGAACTGTGAAAATTACTGTAAGGACGGAATTTGCATTGCTGACATATGTCAGAAGCAGACTACTGCGATTGAAGAAAATACCACCACTCCTACAACAGATGTCAAAATGAATTGTCAAAATGATTGCTTGGAAGGAATTTGTATTGACGGAATTTGCCAAACAACACAGCAATCAACCACAATGCAGATTTCTACAACAGATGACATTCCGAACTGTCAAAATTACTGTAAGGACGGAATTTGCATTGCTGACATATGTCAGAAGCAGACTACTGCGATTGAAGAAAATACCACCACTTCCACAACAGATGTCAAAATGAATTGTCAAAATAATTGCTTGGAAGGAATTTGTATTGACGGAATTTGCCAAACAACACAACAATCAACCACAATGCAGATTTCTACAACAGATGACATTCCGAACTGTCAAAATGATTGTAAGGATGGAATTTGCATTGCTGGCATATGTCAGAAGCAGACTACTTCGATTGAAGAAAATACCACCACTTCCACAACAGTTGGCAAAATGAACTGTCAAAATGATTGCTTGGAAGGAATTTGCATTGACGGAATTTGCCAAACAACACAACAATCAACCACAATGCAGATTTCTGTAGAATGTAATTCTACGTATGAAGGTGTAGATGGTAAAAAAGGCTGCTTAAATAGTACTTTTGTGACATTTAAAAAATGTCAGTGTCTAGACGGTTTCTCGCCAAAGCTTAATAACTGTTTTGAATGTGTTGCTAATTTAGCAGGTGGATTTCCAAGAAAATTTGTATACCTAATATTTATTATTGTTATTTTAACATTGTCAAAAATAATTCTGGCTGGATACCTTGCATATATAAGTAGAAGACATGGTACTTATACTCTTGAGGAAATTGGTAAGTTATTATTACAATTTTATGTAAGATAAATATAAATTGTATACCTACAATCTTTTTTTTCTAGTTTAAAAAAATGCCATTCTAATGCTGATGTGTTCCAGACCAATATAAACTATAAACTGCTTCTTACCTATACAATCTAAATTTTCTGAGCTACAGCTACACTCGAATATTATATCTTGATGGCAATTAATACATTTAAACTTGTTTCTTTTCGTTTCTCTTTTTCTGCTCTTAGGAACAAATACTGTGAAATAGGTTGCAAATAAAAAAAAAGAACTAAAAATGCCCAAAAAATAAATCTTTTCTTTTCAAATTCAAGGTGCTTATTATTCAGTTGGAATTGTATCTTCAATCCGGAAAGATCACAATAAATCGATCGATAAAAAAGTGAAAATAAAATTCTGTGTGTAAGTATAAAAACAAATTATAGAATAAATTAAATGAATAAATAAAAATTTTAATTTAATTATTTTCTATTTAAAAAAAAAACTTACGGTCGTATTTATTAGATTTTTGTCTACTTAGACACTGTCTAATTATTTTCAAATTGGTGGAAATATGCTTTATTTATTAAAAATAAATATCACATTATTCACGGTTAAGACAATCTATCTACTCTTGTGTCTAAGTTAGCTAGCTATAAGACAACAATAAGGTTTTTGAATACATTTTCAAAAGTTGAACAGTTGTCTAAAGTTAGAATTCGGTCCGAAAGAACATTTTGAACAATAAATAAAAAGTCATTTAAATTTATTTAGAACAATATTTTTTTATCAGAAACTAAGTCTATAAGTAATGATACTCTTTCATTTCATAAAACTCAAAACACAAATTGAGAACTTCAATCAGAAAACATCACATGTCTGTATGAATATGTATTTCAAAAAAAAAAAAAAAATCCTCAAAAACAGCAGCGAATCGTTTAAGTAAATTAAGCCCAGACAAACAGGCGAGCCTTTTTACAATGTTTTTTTTTTTTTTCTCCAAATCTTCAAAGAGCGTAATGTACATACACCAGCTTGAGCCTTTTTATTTAATCTCAAACAAAAGCAAAGAGGTACCTTTTGTTCGTTTCTCGTTGGCCGGTCGTTGGTTGTGGTGCGTAGAGAACCACCCTCTTCCAAACATGCACCATACGAATTAAGGTAGGTATGTACCTACCTTTTATATGAATAACCTCGTTTATTTCTCTTTAATTACCCTGAAAAAGTGCCAAAGCACATTTTGATGGCCAGACGAAGAAGCTCTCGGTCAGGGATAATGCCTAACATATGTAAATGGTGGTGTGCTCAGGAACGTTGTTGTATTTTTTTTTTTTTGCAGTATCACGAATTACCTGCCCTCGGCCTCGACATGCTTGAGCTGGGAGCAGCAAACTGCCACTCCTTGAATAACATACATAAAATGATGATGCTGACGATGATGATTTTTATGATGACGACAACGACACAGGAGATTTAAATAGAAATGAACTCATATACTCTATATACTTTAGCAATGGCAATAGCCGAAACAAGGACTCTTTTTCTTAACTAGCATTGAGGCTAAATTTGTTTTGGGCATTTTTAATAGCATCTATTTTTTTTTTTTTTTTTTTTTTAGTTTGAATTAAAAAAAAATCACCGTTAGGTGTATGCTTAAGCTTCAAACAACTAACACGAGCGTATTTGTAGGATGAAAAAATATGATTAAAACCATTTCTAATAAAATGTCTGCATTTGGAGGCAGTATTTTTTTTTTCATACAAGAAGGTCAAACCAGAAAAATTGCTGTCAACTATTAACTGTCAGTTATTGACTGCAGTCAGTTTATAATTGCAGTCAGTTTATAACTGTCAGTGTTTACGGCGCACAGAGGGGCCAAATGCATGAATTCTTGGCAGAAATTATTTTAAAGCACTAATCTGTTAGAAAATGAATTAAAAGCACGTATCTAGTATTTAAATAATAATATTTTATGTTTTAATGCAAAATATAGTGATGATAGGAACATTAGTACATATACAATATAATTAATCTGTATCGGAAGAATTATCTGAACTTATATTCGCTGATGTTCCGGAAGTATCCGAAGTAAATGAGTAATCAGGTGCCTTCAATAAATCAAGAACATCCTTATCAATGTTATTTGAACGTTTGTGTGGCAGTTTTCGCAAACCCGTTATTAATGGGTCCGAAGAAATAAAGAGACAATTCAAAATATCTTCTCTGTATCTTTTGAATTCTTTGTTTCATGCCTCCTGTGCTTCTTCACTTAACTGACCTATTGGCAATAAAGCATGCTTTATTATGGTTGGGCCATGAATCAAAACTTTGTGGATTGAGGGTGGCATTGGGTACCAATTATATTTTTCCACAAACAGTCTTGCAGTCTCAATAGCATATTTTTGAAACTTGTCCACATCAATTTCATAGGTACTAGCTATTGTTTGCAATACAATTCTAAATCTTTTGATTACTTGAATATCCAACCCAGTAATCTTTGCTGTAACTTCTGGATCGTTGAAAAATCTCCTAGCCGTGTTCCCATCATTACTGCTTCCAAAGCCGGGTTTTGGCTTATCGACTTGCAACCCCATCTCAGTTTTAAATTTCTCTCTTGGGTGAGTTTGTAGTCACTTCCCTCACAACTTTAGATGCTTCCACTTGACCTGAAGACCGTAAACTCATTTGAGCAGCAAAAATTAGTTCTTCAGATGAGTGTTTCGTCTCAAATCCTCAGTCTTTTGGCGTTTGGTCCTTTCCGAAGCTTCATCGAAACTTTTTCTAGGACGACCACATTTTTTATCAGTCCCAGAATAATTCTTGAAACTGATTGCAGAATCCAGCCAAGATTTATTAGAAATAAGAAACCTATCCTCTTTTCTGTAACTTTTTGCCATCTTTTTTTGAAATCGGACATGAAAAATGAAATCCGCTTTTGCAACATAAGTTTACAATGATTTGGACATTTAGTACGATTTTGGATAAATTCCATCAAATTCGTAGATTGAGTTGTTGACATGACATCGCCTGATTGCCTTACATATTCAAATAACGTTCGCCTCGTAATAAAAATATCACTGGAACCTGAACCTACCAAAAAAAAAATAAATATAGAAACAGATATTTAAAAAAAAAACATGTTTTTTTAGCCAAGACCCTAACCCATTCGAGAAGCGAAATTTTTTAAGAGCGCAAATAGGCGCAGATTTTTATTTTTGTTTCTACAAGAACACATAATACACTAACAAATAACACCAAATTCGAAGACATGTTATGACATGTTCATAATTAGAACTTAAGATAAAAAAAAGAACACAACATTTATTTTTCTAAAACTACACCCAACTTTCAAATATTCACCAAACTTTTATTTAATCACACCGAACTATAATTTTACATAAATATCGTTAACAAACCTGTGGGGGCTGAATCCATTAAAAAAAAAAATAAATAAAAATGAAAGCACTTCTAAATATTTCACTAGAACACTTGTTCAGTTTTTCGGTTTAATCACAGCTGCTAAAATCACTTTCCACAATGCGCAAGTTCAAATAAATGACTTGGTCAACATGCACTCAGTATTATCAAAAAGATCACGTGTTTGTACAGTTTGGGTATTTAACTGTACCTATTTTTAACCCAACTATTTTTTTTTTAATTCCCCACAATTTTTTTTTTCTATTTCTGCCAAGAATTCATGCATTTGGCCCCTCTGTGCGGCGGTCAGTTGTTTACTGCAGTCAGTTGTTTATTGCAGTCAGTTGTTTACTGCAGTCAGTTGTTTACTGCAGTCAGTTGTTTACTGTATCCAGTTGTTTACTGTAGTTAGTTCTTTACGGTATTCAGTAGTTGACTGCGGGCGGTTTTTGTTTACCGCATTCAGTTGTTTACTGCAGTCAGTTGTTTACTGCAGTCAGTTGTTTACTGCAGTCAGTTATTTACTGCAATCAGTTTTTTTTACTGCAGTCAGTTTTTAACTGCAGTCAGTTGTTAAATGCAGTCAGTTGTTTACTTTAGTCAGTATTTTACTGCAGTCGGTTGTTTACTGCGGTCAGTTGTTGACTGCAGTTATATGTTTACTGCACTTAGTTGTTGACTGCCGAGGTTGTTGACTACAGGCGGTTGTTGTTGGCTGCAGTCAGTTGTTGTTGGCTGCAGTCAGTTGTTGTTGCCTGCAGGCAGTTGATGTTGGCTGCAGTCAGTTGATGTTGTCTGGAGTCAGTTGTTGTTGACTTTTTTTGTTTTAAATTCTAAACTTCAGAGCCTTGTTACCTCCCCATAAGTTTAAATCCACCTGTGTTTTAAAGTCTTTTTTGATGAATTTGTGCTACACCAACATCAGAAGTCAAATCAAACTTAAAATAGGGTAGAGAGACGCTGCTATAATCATGTGTTTTTTTTTTTTTTTTGCCATAGAACATTTGCATCTGTGCAGCAAATGTGAAGTCAAGTGCAGGTGCAAGTCGAGTGTGTACTGTGTATATAAGGTTCTATAAGTCAAGTGATGTCCTCCAAGTTTTCTTTCAAGTGCAAATCGTAGGAATGTCAAGGATAGCTTAAGGCTGAACGGAATACATTTATTTACGAACGAAAAATCCATATCATATATACCTACACATGCGACACAAGACGCTCCTAATGAAAATATATACTGCAACATCTATAAGCATCGAAGTAGAAGCTTTCAATTCTACACAAACTACTTGACAAGACTTAGTAACTTGATTATGCTGATATATACATAATATACATATTTATACTGATGATAGAAGTGACTTAGTGTTAAAAACTAATTAATAATTCAACAAAAAACTATAGGATGTACCAGTATGTACCTATTTTCTCAGAGAAATATTTTGATTACTGGTATAGCAAATAATTTATGGGATAAATCAAAGCCTTTCGAATTTAGGTCAGAAGTTGAATTCAAAATCCATTGACTGTAAATACGTTTACACTACGTATAGGGTAGATACATACATACTTGTAACATTGAAATGGATTTTGTTAACTAATTTTCACTCCGATCCGATGACTGGTTCATTAATTTTTCATCACTGATTGGTCCCCACTTAAGAATACCTGCACTAAAAGCAATTCCAAAGCATGAAAAAACATGAAACACACACAGACAACAAATGGCGCCCAACGCGGGATAAGTAAATCTTTTTGTTCCCGACCTTCAAATTAAATTAAATGCTACGTGGGGTCAAGTACTCAAAAGAAATACATGCAAATTAAAAAAAAAAAAAAAACTCCAAATCTTTTTGTGCAGCTTCAAAAAACAAAACAAAAAACAAAGCTATAAAAGTTAATTTTCTGAATAGAACGTCCCACACGGTGGAGAACCATGTGTCCCTTCTTTTATAATTATTGGCTATACATAAGCTCCATAATGAATGTGAGTTCACCAAAAAGGCCAATGCGTAGGTCCACTTACTTGATTATTAATGTTTCCAGGACTGACACTCGCTCCCAGCCCATAAACAAACTTTTCAAGGATTCAAGCACGAACAACGTATGTCTATGTATGTAAGTTTAGGTATATACCCTTCGTAGGATAATGGAACGAAACGACTCTCCGAATTTCATATGAAGATAATGACTGTCGAGGCTTAAACGAGTCACGTTCCATTCCGTTTTAAGTTAGCTTGGAATGGTTTGGCTTCGATGTGATGTGGTTAAAAGAATGAATTATACATACATATATCGAATTTTTGATTATACATACAATATTACATACACCTAATGGGTGTTATTGCCAGTATATGTAGTAATAAAATAGTAGTTATGTCACACTCTAACGCTGGGCTGCGCTTACATAAACTTTGAATACGCAAAATGGATTTTTGGAATTACATAATAATAAATATGACTGACAGTATTTTCTATGATTTATTGCTTTCTGTTTGTGTCTCCAGAAATTAATAGCTTTGTGGTATAATGGTATAGTGCAATTTTGTCATGATGTAACTGCTGGTGTTGGGAGGTGGAAACAACAACAAGTCATGATGATTCGATTTGAAATCGAGATGAATAATGTTCTTAGGAAGTAAAGGGATTAAGAGGTTGGAAAGGGGGTTTGATTTTGGATTGAAAAATGAATAAATACAAAATGAAAGTTTTAATATATATGTCATTTGAATTTAATTATTTTAAAACCGCATTCATGTTTTTAATTTCCAATTAAAATATTATTTTATTTTTTTTTTGTTTAAGTTTATTTTATTGGAAAGATTTAGATTTATAAAATTCAGAAAAACGTAACGTTAAAGTAAGGCAACTAAATGTGTGATTCAATTAGATTATTTTTTAATTAAAATTAACGTTTAAAATGTAACATAAATTGTAACTTTAAGTAACGTTATGTAACGTAAAGTGTTTAGTTAAATAACGTTGAATGTAACGTATAATGTAATGCTAAGTAAATTAAAATAAAACGTAGAAAGTAACGAGAACGTAAAATGTAACATTCAGTATCGTTGAATATAATGTTAAGTAACGCAAAATGTAACGTTTTGTAACGTAAAAAGTTACGTTAAGTTTGGTTTAAAATTTAACGTTAAGTTTGGTATAAAATATAACGTTAAGTTTGGTTTAAAATTTAACGTTAAGTTTGGTTTAAAATTTAACGTTAAGTTTGGTATAAAATTTAACGTTAAGTTTTGTATAAAATCTAACGTTAAGTTTGGTGTAAAATGTAACGTTAAGTTTGGTGTAAAATGTAAAGTTAAGTTTGGTATAAAATTTAACGTTAAGTTTGGTATAAGAACGTTAAGTTTTGTAAAATGTAACGTTAAGTTTGGTAAAATGTAACGTTAAGTATGGTAAAATGTAACGTTAAGTTTGGTAGAATGTAACGTTAAGTTACGTAAAAGCAAACTTAAAACTAAACATAAAGTTAAGTTAAATATAACGTTAAGTAACGTAAAATGGTACTTTAAATTTGGTTAAATGTAACGTTAAGTAAAAATTACAAGTTCAGTAACTTAATCTTTAACGTTAAGTAAGGTAAAATCTAACGTTACGTAACGTTAAATGTAACCTCTAAGTAAATTAAAATGTAAAGTAACGTAAAAAATAATGTTAAGTAAGGTAAAGTAACACAAAGTAATGCAATATAACATTATATGACATATTAAGCAAGCTTAGTTTTTAATTTTTGGAAAAATTAAGTAACAAAGTATAACTCAACGTATCTGCCTTAAGTATGAAATGGATATTAAAAATAAAGTAACGTATTTTGAATGAAAACTTTACGAGATATAAAATCAAACCAAGCCAATTTTTCAAAACGAAAAAAAACTAAACACTCGCGTCTTAACCTGACTCAGTCAGGATGTAAAATAAATTCATATCAAACTCCACTTACTTACACGCATAAACGATGGAGGACATTTTACTGGTTATGTTGTCAAAATATTTATTTTGGCAATAACAAGCTACGTATCCACAATTCACCACATTGCGTTGGTAAGTAAGGTACATTAGTTATACAATTTTAGGATTACTTTTGAATGGCTGAGATTTACTTTTGACAGATGTTTCATTTGAAATTTTGATATCACAAAGGAACACTTTCAAAAAAACAACAACAAGAGTACCAAAAGAATTATTTCTGGTTCACAGTATTTTTGTCTTCTTAAAATGCTGAAATATGATTTCAAGTTTTTCCCTATTTCCTACCAAATCTAATATGTACCTACATATCTATGATGTATGTGTGTATACTATGTACAAATTTGTGGGTAGAATTTATATAGATTATATTTTTGTAAAGAGGACAAATGACATGCCGCGCCGCGCTATCACTTAGAATTATGGAAATTTCTTATCAAATACTCTTACAACGAGAGAAATGTAAAGGTAGTACTACCATATGGTGTATATTGTGTGAACGATGCGGCGTTTTTTGTAAACTTTCCTTTTAAAAATTTGTGGGCTAAAATTGTTTTAAATAATTCATTAAAATTCGTTTGAATAAAAAGGAAGTTTTTCATTGAAGATGAGTTATTATTTTTTATTATTGATGGAAAAAGTTGGTTGGGTACAGAAATTAAAGCCCCCTACAACTTAGAAGAAATCTAGGAAACAGATGGTTTTTCTATTGTGAATAAATGTGATAAACGACGAGAAAAATTTATATTTGTGTTTTATTAATTAAACCGAAAATTAAATAACAATTTATATTTAATTTGCGGTATGTCAAAAAAAATATGTAGGTAATGTAAACAAGAATGTCTGTGTAACGTAAACGTCACGTAAGTAATCGAGAATCATAAACATTGTGTACAGCGGTGGGCAAAAAAAAGAAGGCACAATAATTCTTTAACCGAAATATATGACACAATAACAGAACACCTACATTTTTCAATTTTTTTAGATTTTTTTTTCATAAAATTTCCTAAAACATGTGAAGGAATAATAAAGTTTATTAAAAATAAATACTCACGAGAACCCAAGAAAGAAAACAATAAAATTACATACCTGGAATAGAAGAAAAAATATACAATTTAAATTAATTAATCAAATATAAATAAAAGTATTTATTAAATAAAATTTATGAACTAACTCACAAGTAAATTTATATAAATTAATGAAAAGTGCTTAATTCTATAAAAAATACTTAATTATGTAATCGAGGCTTAAGAATTTACTGAAGTTTTTAGTCATTCTTATTGTAAATTCACAATGACGAATTTGTGTGTTTTAAAATTCGTTCGAAATACTCATTGTGAATTGAAATTTCGAAAGTAAAAATTGACGTTTTGCATTTCAATTTAATCAATACTATTCTGATCGTATTCCATCCACTTTACATTATGCTTTGTAAATTTCTTAACAAACACACATACATACATAATTATAAAAATCTTCAATCGAATTACTTCTCAAAAATGATAAATGCTTGAAGAAGACATTTTGTTAAATGGCGACATTCGATAGTGGGCGTGTAAATTTGGGAAGTTCGTGTTTTTTTTTTTCATATTCGATTCGATTGAAATTAAATAGAAAATAGCATTAGATGCAACTGTCATTGACCCTTAACTCCCACAACCCATCAGCAGCGATTGTGAAGGAATTTTGACAACTGAGAATGATTCAATTAAAACTGCAATTGAGTCAGAATCGATAATAACAACATAAAGCAGAATGTTTTCGTCCGTCGGTAGCAGCAAATTCGAAACTATAACAATTTAACAAGTATTTTCTTAACAAAAAAAATAAAGAAATGACAGTTTCAACAAAGTGATGATTTTGAATTTTGATAGTAAACGAGAAAGAGAGAGAGACACCTTTTTGTATGCATATACATATGCATCTATTTGGTGAAGAACTCTATTGAATTAATCAATCAATTTGAAAAATAAAAAGGAGCAAAATGGGGTGTGGAACCCACCCACTTTTTTTTTATATAAAACAACATTTAAAGTAGCTAAATAAGGCTTAAGATAAAAATCAATTTAATTTAATCTATCAGAAATATTAATTTAAAAAAATAGTATTTTCTTTAGCTGCAATAGCGTTTTTTTTTTCCTTTTATTCTATCTTGTATGCGTAATTATATGCGCTCCTGAAAATTACAAGATTCCGTTATTATAAGAGAGAAGTTTCCGGTCAATTGCATCGTTCGCTTAACTTTTCTATATTTATTGAAGTTCAGTTAATTCTTTATTATTCTTCGAGCATTCTTTACAGACAATAAAAGTTTTTTTTTTTAAGTACAACAAAAATCCTTTCCACAAAATTAAAAACAGAACACAAAACAAAAAATCACAATAAGGACGCAATGTTCATGTTTATTCCTTAACCTTTATTTTATTTTCCTTAAATACAACAAAGTAGGTATAAGTATACTAAAACACCCACACTCACCCACACACGTACACAGAGAGAAGAAAGGGTTTTACTAATGAAAAACTGTTGCGAAACGAAAAAAAAAAAAATCACAAATAAGACGAGATGTTAAGTGGGAAAACAACAAAAAAATTAAAAACAAAAAAGTAAAACAAGGAAAACAAATTTTGTGCTTTGCCATAAAGTTTGACATAATACTTTCAAGTCGACCCTCTCTGCTAACGTCTATAGGGGAAACCTTGACATATTTTTTAATGTGATGTTGCTCCTTGAAAAAATAGGGAATGTTATTTTCATGTACCTATACACCATCACTGTACTGTACCCAGACCCAGTACCTTATACACAATATACACTGTATACACTTTAAGGAAAAAAAATAGCAAGGACATCACTGTTGTTTCTGTGTGAAAAGTATTAGTTGTTGTTTTGTGTTTTTTTTTGGGGAATGATTATAATGGAAATAGTGGGTACCAACAACAAAGCACCCATCACTACCGAACAAAACAACAACAACAACAACGACAAAAAAGGGATTCTCTTCTAAAGCCAGGACTATACTGACTTCTGGAAAGGTTTAAGGAAAGGATAATTTTGTTCGTTCGTTCCTTCAAAATTTATAAATTGCCAGTTTTGTTTTTCTGTAATTAGTTTTTGTCAGATTCAGAGAAGCAAAATTAAATTTTTCTCCATTTTATTATTTTTTGTTTTGCTCCATCGCCAGAGCGAGTATAGATAGATATATATTTTCTATTTATGGAACAAATATAGTGTTGGGTAAATTTCGTTGGAAATTCGTTTAGCGATTTATGTTATATTAATTCGAAGTGCATAAACCTTGAAAAATGAAACATATGGTAAAGAATTATAAACAAAAATTAGCAACTGAGAGATTTCTGTTAAAAACAAAAAATAAGTTATGAAATAGATTTTGATTGATAGCTGAATGTCATGAAGTATGCTCTTTAAATTATCTGAATAATTCGGGTATATAGCCCCAGGATAATTTAACATTCTATTCGAAAAAATTCCGACAATTTAAGCTGAGTTTTGGTGGAGAGTTGTTTTTTTTTTTTTTTTTATTTGGTGCAAGGGTTTACATTTAGTTTTTAGTAAATTTCTCAAAAAGTATTAGTTTTTTGAAAAAAATGTTTGGACAAATATTGTAGCTAATGAAATTTTAAATAAAAAATATTATAACACAAATTTTCATAAGACCATTGGATATTGAGAAAAACGCGCGCAAATGTAAACTTAGGCTTTAACACCGGGGTGATTCAAACAAACAAATGCTCTTTGATTTTTTCTTTTGTATAGGATTCCATAAGCTACAATTTTTGTCTGGGCATTTTTTCATAGTTTTCGAGATAGTTATTTACGAAACGAAAAAAAGTTTGGCCCCCACAAAATTCAAAGCATCAGTGATTCAAATTAATGGAGACTTTTAAGGATTTGCTAAAGACAGCAAAACAAATTTTCGTTGGAGTTAGACATTTCGAATATTGTCCTTTTTTGTTGTTTAATATCCGAAACTGAAAATGTTTAAACCTGTTGTAAATTCTTAAACTCAGTTAGAATAAAATATATTATAAATGCCAAAATATAGTCCAGTCACCATCTGTCACACCACAAAGTGTCAAATTTCATTGCGAGCTACAGATAAGATGTCAATGAATTAAAAAAAAAAAAAAAAACGCTTTTTCACTTTAGACAACTCCGATGTGGTACTGACATTTATTTATTTGTTCTATGTACATACATATGTCAAAATATAATTTCCACCCCTATCTATCAAACAATTAAATGAGAATTGGAGATTTGGGAAACATTTTATTTTTCGCTAAGGAATTAAATTTTCTTCTACAAACGTCAAAATATAATTCGTCCCATATATGTCAAACTATTAAGTGAAATTCCGTTCGAGTATTGCTACGACGATAAATGGATGGATTTTATTTTTCGCTCCAGAAAACGCCGTTAATTCAAGGCTTATCGACAAAAATTTTAATTAAAATAGTAGTATGAATACATAATGTCAAAATATAATTCCTCTGCCAATTTTTCGCTACAAAAAATTAAGACTTGAGAATTTTTGCCGAAAGTTTGAATTAAATATTCTATAAATGTCAAAATATAGCCCACCTACCTATCTGTCAAAAGTATCAAATTTCATTGGGAAACGGCTTTGAGGTCAATGGTTTTATTTTAAATACATAATGTCAAATTATAGTCCATCTCCCATCTGTCAATTTTTCGCTACAGAAAATCTCGACTTGAGGCCTTTTGCCGACAGTTTGAATTAAATATTCTGTAAACGTCAAACTATAGTCCACCTACAATCTGCTAGCTTAAAAAGTGTCAAATTTGATTGGGAAACAGTCAATGGTTTTAGAAAAAAAAAAAACTTCTGAAATTTTATTTTTCGCTTTGGAAAACCTTGATTATGGTAAAGAACGGTTCGAACAAATTTTTTTACATACTTACGTCAAAATATAGTGGATCGCCCATCTGTATTTCGCTCCGAAATAAAACCCGTTTTGAAACTTTTTGCCGACATTTTCATTAAAATATTTTTTATCCGTCAAAAAAAAAAGTCCCATCTGCCAAATCAAAAAATGTCATTTTTCAATACAGTCGACTTATCAATCAATTTTTATTAATTAAATAAAAAACTTAAAAAAAATAAGCTCTTGTTTTTTACCCTCCAGAAATAACTGAAATATAAGGTCAAGCTTTACACTGACAGTTTTGTTGTTCGAAATAAATAAATAATCGTATACGTCAAAATAAATTTCTTTAACTATCTGTCAGAATGAAGTTTCAAAGAGAACAAAGTAAGTAATAGCAACAATAAACAAAATAAGTGTAATTTTTTCGAAAATCATTTATACATTCTACATATAACAATAAATTATGAGTGGAGACTAATTTTCTGGTACAGTTAAAATGGTAAGCAAGGTATCAGACGAACCTAAAAGCTAAAATGTTTATTTAAATTTATACTAAAATTTTAACACAGTACTGTTGTATATAACTAACTATAGGCATAGCAATTTTGTGTTAATGAATTTGTTACAGTACAACAACACAAGAAACAACACACAACAAACTCTAAACGAAGATGAGTATACCCAAAAGTGACAACAAGGATTAAGTGTTTGATTCCTAAAGTGCTGTTGTACATTCTACAAGTGACTTTAAATAATTAATTTTGATGCTGAAAGTCAGGTCGGAGACTTGGGTCGCTAAATATTAAATTTTGTTTTTTTTTTTTAATGCGCATATTTTTCTTTCAGGACAAAACATCATAATGTTTCTCTCAGAAAAAATTAAATATACAAAAAAAAAAAAACAAAACGATCCTTGTTTTTTTATTTTTTTACTGTTGTTTGTAATTTTTCTATTTGACAGTGAAATAAAACAGAACCTCTTTTAAGTGTCTTCACGAAAAAAGAAGGAACGATGAGCTTTAGCTTCTCTCATTTGATTTCGTTTTTGTTTTTTTTATTTAAGAAAATTTTCTGCTTAAAATTTTTCAATGTTTTCCTTTTGCTTTATTTCATGGGGTTCGGGAAAGGTGGCGGGGGGGGGGGTGGATAGCACACAATTATTAATGTGCTATGGAACAAAAGGGTTTTCTTTGAATTTTAGATTTAGTAGCTTAATTATTGTAGTTTTACTTTTTGCGCAGAAAAAAAGAAATTAAATAAATAAACACAGTTGAAATAACAGGGAAGGGGGGGAGAAGTAACATTAGAAGCATTAAGTTTGAGTGAACATTATTTAACTTAAATACAAAAAAAAAAAAACAAAAAACACCTAAACAACAACAAAAAGTCTACTTGCTGCTAATTGTATTTTTGTTAATTAGAAAATGGTTCAAAGTACATAAGTTTTCAGTTGGAGGGATATTTACTTGTACCTAACAAAATGTTACACAGCATTTTCTCTGTTGTTGGATAAAAGTTTTAATAGTATAGAAAGGTATGCATATATAGGACTAGAAGGAGGGAGAAAGGGAGGGAGGGAAGGAGGGAAGTCTCTTCATCTTTTTATTGTTTTGTTTATTATGGAAATTCTATTTCAAGGTTGTAAAGATTTAAAACTAGTACAGGGTTAGGTTCAAGTCATTCATAATGTTTTAAGAAAAAGAAAAAACATAATAATAATAAAATGCACGACTGGATCCTATGTAAATATGTAATGTCCCTAACCTATACTTGCTTTTGTACTTCAAGTCGCTGAGAATTTAATTATTTAACATTCAAATAAAAATATGTTAAATATTTATGATTAAACTAAAGTTTAATACACGTCACATGACTAGTTAAGTCATCTGCTAACTAAGACTGTAATTAAGTGACTTTTGCTTTGCGAGACTTTCATCTGGTATATGAGACTGATGTTTTCTTTATCAATCCATTAAGTGACATCTGCTATCTGAGACTGTAATTTAGTGACGTATGTATGATCTCTGGGATTGTTATTTATTGTTATCTGATAACTTAGACTGTAATAAAGTGACGTTTTCTATGTGAGACTTTAATTTATTTTCATCTGGTATCTCAGACTGTAATTTTTTGGCGTCTGCTATCTCAGACTGTAATTTATTGTCATTTAGTATCTGAGACTGTAATTTAATGATGTATTCTATTTAAGTCCCATAAGTGACGTCTGCTGTCACGGATTGTAATTTTTTTACGTCTGCTATCTCAGACTAAAATTTATTATCATTTGGTATTCGAGACTGTAATTTAGTTATGTATTCTATTTAAGTCCATTAAAAGATGTCTGCTATCTCAGACTGTAATTTAGTGACATCAGCTATCTCAAACTGTAATTTTTTAGCGTCTGCTATTTTAGACTGTATTTATTGTCATTTGGTATCTGAGACTGTAATTTAGTGATGTTTTCTATTTCAGTCCATATAGTAACGTCAGGTACCTGATACTGTAATTTAGTGACGTATGATCTCTGGGATTGTTATTTATTGTCATCTGATAACTAAGACTGTAATAAAGTGACGTTTTCTAAGTGTTGTCATCTGGTATCTCAGACTGTAATTTTTTGGCGTCTGCTATCTCAAACTGTAATTTATTGTCATTTAGTATTCGAGACTGTAATTTAGTGATGTATTATATTTAAGTCCATTAAGTGACGTCAGCTATCTCAGACTGTGATTTTGTGACATCTACTATCTCAGACTGTAATCTAAGACTGTAATTCAGTGACTTAATTTAAGGATGAAAATTTAATTATTCGTAAAACCAAGGAATTTTCAAACAAAAATGGCAAAAGTTGGCAATGTCGTAGAACAAAAAAATTCAAATTGAAAGAATCCTTTTTACCCAAATGAAACATATGCAAGCGAAATTTAGAGCATCAGATAATGTTTTTTTTTTTTTTTTTTTTCGACAAATTAAATGTCAACTTCCTATAGCCATCATAAATGACGCCCCTAGTATTTCGACTGTTACACAAAAAACCAGAAAACACAATATAAGCTCCGTTTGAGAAACTCAGCAGCAAAGCTCTCTTTTAACCAATGTTTACTTCTTAAATTGATCCAGTTACGTCACGGTACTCAAAACAATTTAGAGCTTGATTTAATATCAACAAATGCGATTGCCAAACGTTTTCAATTTAAGATTATACCTTTTAAGCTCTTTAAGATTTAACTGTTGCAAAATCCGACTAATCCCCCTGTATGTACCAATGTACATATGTATGTGTATGCACTTGATTAAACAAATCCCTATCTACTAATTCGAAATCACTTTACCGCTTAAGCAATTTCAAATGCACCACCATCAAAAAGAAAGAGAGAGAGAGAGAGAGAGAGAAGAGTCATTTCAGCTGCCAAATTAAATACAACTCCTGATGATACTTCGATCCATCCCCATCATCCTGCTGGTTTATAAGATGTCCTTAGATTTTACATCATTGAAGGAAACAACACAACACAAACAGAACACAAACAAATATCAACCCACATGATGTCCACTATCATGCGAGGTCACTTAGACGTGGGCATATTTGTCTTTCGCAGAAACAGAAACAGAACCAGAAGCTCAAAGATTCTAAGCTGGTTTGAAAGTGTCACATGAAGAAGAACTCCCACACATTAAATTCGTCCGTCGCCTCCACTTAATGACAAAACAAGGAGAAACGAACAACATCCATCCGGCTGTTGTTTGAAGTCCGAAAGGAGAAATCTTGGAATGTGAAAATAACACACACACACGTACTGACACTACCTGCGTCTAAATAAATCCAGATGCCAACTGCAACTTCTTATGTCCTTCTTTGGCTTGGCACACACCCAGAATCAGCAAATATATGTAATTCTCCCATGGCAAGGAATCACCATCACAAAGGATTCTACACCCATCGAGCTTGGTCTGGATATGCTTAGGGTATATTTGTATAACGTATAGTCGAAGAAAGCCTTATATGTAGTGCGTCGGAAACCAGCAGGAGTTGGAACAGTTGTATTTTGTGCTAGAAGTGTCCTTATGCTCTCTTATATTTTTCCCTGCAATTCGTTATGTTGTTTCTGTAGTCAGACTTTTTTTTTGTTTTTGTTTTTTTATTTTGTGTTTGGTCCGACACCGACTTCCTTTTCTTTCGTTTTTGCACGTCGTCATCATCGTCGTCCTGTGTCGCCTTGGTCCTTGTGCGAACAAGAATCCTCGAATTATGTTGTCGACTGGTTGTCTAGATTGAAATTGTTTTGTTTGCAAGTTGGTAGTATACTAGCGAATGTTTTGTTGATTTTAATGCGGTGACGACCCGCACACTATTCTTTCCATTCCATTTTTTGGTGCAACTAAGGATGTTTTTTTTTAAATACTCATAGTCATACATACTACTACAAAAAATACATAGTAAGGATATAATAAAGTCCTTGTTGTTACTTTAGAGGTGCCCGGATAGATGCTTGATGATGATGTTACTGCAGCACAATCACTGCCGCAAATAAATATAGTGTTATGCTAGAACTTGTATACGACACCGTATGATGATGAAAATAATTTTACTCCACTTGGTCCTGTTTTGTTAAGTGTGCATAGTGCAAAGTACAGTACACTGACATTGTCATCACAGTCACGCTCTAGGGGGACTAGTTCTAACTTTCCTTCAATTTTCTTTCTCTTTCTCTCTCCCTATCTCTCTTAGAAATAAGTTTTTTTTTGTGCAAAGAAAAAGTATAAAATAGAAAAAAAAAAACATAAAAAAATATTATTATCCTTTTTGAAATGAAGTAGAGTTTCCTCAAAACAAGTGCAGCAACGAAAGTCCATTTTTTTTTTTTTAAAGAAAAGTCACGAAGTCCTGACACGTCAACCGCAGATATGTATTGTATACACCACAGATGTTTTGGTAGTTTTTTTTTTTTTTGCAAAACTGGGCCGTTTAAGAAGATGTAGGTATACACGCCGACCACCTAGGGCGCAGGAAATAAAAACGGATTTCAGAAGAAATAGGTGGCATTTTAAAGTGGAACAATTCCCAACTCTAGACTGGTTTCTAGAAAAAACAAAAAAAAAAAAAAGGCTCAAGTACTAGATTTTTGTGAACTAATTTAAACATGTTCCACAAAACTGCGCAGGCTTTAATTTCAATTTCAAAATGCATGTTACTATAAGTCAAGATAATAATAAGGTACAATTACAAAAAAAGCGAATACGTTCCACAATCTCTTGCATGCCTTTTAAAACTAATCAAGGGAAGTTACAAATCTAATACGTTCCACAAGCCATATTTTTCATACTCAATGAAATAAGAAGTAAATACATTTCACAATATTTCACATGCCTTTATATTTAAGTCATAAAACTATGCAAGAGAAATGAAAAAAAAATTTAATGAAACAGTTTCCTTTATACGTTTCAGAGTTAACTTTTGTTTATTCCAAAACTAATAAGTTCCACAAAAATGAAACAAGTCATATTTTTAAATTTTTTTTTTTTTACAAGGAAAAAAAGAAATGGAAACGATTCATAATCTTTCACAAATTAAACTTTTCCACATCTGCTTGACGTTTTCTTTGTGGCCACATATCTAAGCATAATGGTGTTCATATGATTGTGGAAGATATTTATTTTTAATTTCACGAAAAGAAATAAACTGACTGACAAAATCGATAAATTTCCATACTCCCTCTACTTTTCCCTTGTTTCCAAAAGCCCAAAATTTGGGCAAATGTTCTGTAATTGATTGTGGAACGCTTTCATTTTTTATTTAACGAGGGGCGAAATTATGTTTGAAAAATTCAATTTTTCAAACTTTCACTAATTTTCTCTTGGGACCACATATACCCACAATTTAACATTATCGTCTGAAAATGATTGTGGAACGCATTCATTTTTCATTTCATGAGAAAAAATTAATTTATTGACAAAATCTATTTTTTTCACACTTTTCCATGCCTTAAAATTTAAGGATAATAATTTGTTAATAATTGTGGAACGCATTCATTATTCATTTCATGAAAGAAAATTTTAAAAAATCCCAACCTTTTCGCACTCCCTCAACTTCCATGCCTTAAAAAATTTTGGATATGACTAGATTTTTTTAAAGGGCGCCCTTAGGAGAATTCGACAAGAGCGAAAAAATAAAAATAATTTCATTGTCGATGATTTCAGGATTTTCAAGTAAAATTTTAAATATATGCTAAAAAATTGTAGAACGTAAAAAATAAACTATTTAAACCTTTTCGATATTTCCACGTGAAATTTAAAAAATGTCGTGAAAACATTTTGGAATTTACTAATTTTTAATAGAAGAATTACATCGGGGCGAAAAAAATTAAAATTAGTTTACTGACACAAAACCATTAAGGTTTCTAGTTTTTCACGTGAAGTTTAAAATATGACATCATGAAAAAATTGTGGAACGTGAAAAGATTTTCCAAGGGGCGTCATTAGAATAATTCAAACAAGTTGCAACAAACAAAACAGTAAACCTTTTTCGATACTTTTAAATTTTTCACGTGAAATGTGCCGTGAAAAAATTGCGGAACTTGCTGATTTTTTTCCAAAGCATGTCATTCGAATAATTCCCTCAGGGCGCAAAAACAAAATTAGTTCTTTGACATTAAAAAAAAAACATGAAACCCTTGCATCTTATTTTTTCACAAAAATTTAAAAATACACCGTGAGAAAATTTTGGAACGTACATTTTTTTTTTTCGAAAGGGCGTCGTTTGAAAAAAATTTATCCAGGCACTAAAATTTCTCGACCCAACCCAAGCTGCCAAATCCCCTATCTACTCCGGGTGATTAAATAAGTTTAAAACATGAGTGTAACAGGCAAGATGTTGGCTTAGAAAAAAAGAAAAAAAAAAGAGGGTGCTTTAAGGATCTGTTTTTCCTGCAATAAAATTTTATTGACAAAACATTTTAACATTTTCTTTATTTTTGTTTTTTTGTTGTTGTTTTTTTTTTTACAACAAGGAAACAACTTTAGTCCAAGTGTCGTTGATAATGTTGTGCCATCAGATGATAGAGTCCTTAAAGTTTATTTAGAAATTATTATCTTGTTTTTTTTTTTTTTTTTTTTTTGATAAATTTAAATTGCCATAGGGACATTTTTGTGTTTTGGAAAAATTATTACATAGGTACTTTCATTCCCAAATGTGGATTTGTGGGTAGCAAAAAAAATAAATAAATAAACGAAGACGGTGAGAATTTAAATGGGAATTTAGCCATTAAATGTTTCTTAATGGGCTCCTATTAACGGTAAGGTAGTTATTTGTTTTATTTTATATTCGTTTTTTTTGTTCTGTAGGAAACACGTGGTGCTATTAATTTCGTTTTTTTTTTTTTTTTTTTTTTTGAAGATCTAAGTGGCTTAGAGAGAGAGAGAGAGTTTTTATTATAGGAGTGTTTTATTTTATTATGTTATTATTTTGTTGTTTGAT
Organism: Epistrophe eligans; assembly: GCA_951394125.1. Taxonomy (NCBI): domain Eukaryota; kingdom Metazoa; phylum Arthropoda; class Insecta; order Diptera; family Syrphidae; genus Epistrophe; species Epistrophe eligans. Next base: position 110,144,316 of record OX596028.1, read on the forward strand.
TATATTCGTGTGGTGAGAGCTTGCTGTGAAATTTCCTTATGAATGCCACTTAAGGGGGCAATAATCAACACATGTATTTGCATGTAATTTATGAAAAGGAAACAAAAATTGCAAGAGAGGTTCTTGTTTCTTTTTTTCTCAAGACAGGATAAGTCAGTTATAAATTGACTATTTATGTATTTTGGTCATAATATTTTGAGTTTTACTGTTAAATTGCCTGTAAATGTTTGTGAAGAAAGTGGATTAAGAAATAAATTCAGAAAGATAAATTGCAAGCAGTTATATTTAATTTTCAAACCAATTTGATAACTTTTTCTGTTTTTTTTTTTTTTTTCCTTTTTATTATTTGTCATCTCTTCCTGGAATAAAAGTTTTTAAGTGCGACAGGTGTTGTTTTTTTTTTGTCATTCTGTCAGATATTGGTATAAGGAGAAGAGAGCTTGCTGCAACTTATAAGTGCAAGTATTTTAATAGTTGGTCAATTAGAGCAAAGTAAGAAGGGGACAAATTAGAAAAATGTAGCCGTGTCATGTTTTAGCTTTTCATTGGATCTCAGTGAGTTTTTATTAATTTACTAGAAACATTTTTACTGGGTCAATATGGATTTTTTTTAACGTTGGTGCGGATTTTTATGGCCAGAAAATGAGAATTTGGATTTGGGTAAACTTTGATTCTAGGGAGATGGGGATACGTGTCATACAATCCGTCCAATTATTTTATGATTTAGGGAAACTGAGTTCAGTGGCGCTGCTTATTTTTTTGTATTCAAAATAGAGGCCAGATCAGTATGGTACGAAAATGCAAAGGTAATAAAAAACCGCTGTCAAATTTAGGAATTGTCAAATTAATCTTAGAAATAGCTTAAAACTGTGCTTAAATGTGTAATTCTACATAAAAGTGATTTCAATGCAGATAAAAATACAAATTCAGAAAAATAAGTCCAAAATTTAAAAAAAGATAGTTTAAAATTTAAAAAGGTACATAAGTGAAAAATTTAATAAAATAGAGAAGTCCAAAATTTATAAAAGTAGGTCAAAACTTTAGACAAGAAAGGCCCCACATTAAGTAAAGCAAGTCCAAAAATTAGAGAAATAATTTCAAAATATAGAAAAAAAGTCCCAAATTTAGAAAATATCCAAAATTTAGTAAAATAAGAGAAATAATTTCAAAATATAGAAAAAAAAGTCCCAAATTTAGAAAATATCAAAAATTTAGTAAAATAAGCCTAAATTTAGAACAAAAAAAGTTCACTATTTAATAAATTAAGTCCAATATTTAGGAATATAAGCCCAAAATTAAATAGAGTAGGTTCAAAATTTAGTAAAGTAAGTCCAAAATTTAATAAATTAAGTCCAAGATTTAATAAAGTAAGTCCAAAATATAGAAAAGTATGTAAGTTCAAAATTTAGAAAGTGTGTCAAAAATTTAGAAAGTGAGTTCAAAATTTAGAAAATGAGCCCAAAAATTAGTACAAAAAAGTGAAAAATTTAATACAGTAAGTACAAAATCTAGAAAAAGTAAGCCCAAAATTTGGAACAAAAAAGTCCAACATTTAATAAAGTAAGTCAAAAATTTAATAAAGTACTTAACTTAAAAACTAAGTCCAAAAGTAAGTTAAAAAATTAATAAATTAAGTTCAAAATTTTATAAAGTAAGTCCAAAATTTGAAAAAGTCGATCCAAAATTAAAAAAAAAAAAGTCCTAAATTAAGAAAAGTGAGCCCAAAACGGATTACAAATAATTTTTGAGATATTTTTTCATCAAAAATTATTTTTAACACAAATTCTGACAATATTGTAAATTAACCTTTAAATTTCCATTATTAAATTAACAGTACATTTAAATCTACATGGTTATCATTTTCATGTAAAAGTTCACATTTAAAAAAATATTTTTCGCCATTTCGAGCATTAATTTAAATAAATTCCAGAATTTATTAATTTTAAATTTTGTTGCCATATTCTGACTGTATTGTGAAGCCCGTTTCTTATATTTAAAAAAGAAAAAATAAGCAAGATCACTGAACTTAATTATAAAATTATAAAGTTTTCCAAATTTAAATAATTTTCGTCAAGACTTGTTGATTAAAAAGATTTTTGCTGCCAAAATTTAACAAAATGCTAAACCAGCCTGGGCAGTCGATTTAAATCAAATAATATTCGAAAGATTTACCTTCTCTTATCAATAAAACAACAATATTTGAATAACATTATTTTCTAGTGTAGCCTATAAAAAAAAAAAAAAAACGTGAAACCTATTGAACTTTTACTAACGACTTTTTGTATAATAATCTGAACAAATTTAAAAAAAAAAAAAGTTGCCGTTTTAGTGGGCGTTTCAAGGGCTGGATTCAATACATTATCTTGGAATTAGTCTCAGAAGAAAGTTAAAAAAAAATTAAAACATTCAAATTTTACAGTCTGATTTGATATCAACTCTTAGAGCATTCTCCCCCACTGTAAATCGCCTTTTAAATGAGCTACCCAAAGCTCGATAGATGCTTGCCGAAAGATGCTCCCCCATCTTTAATTGACCTCTTTTTTAAATTAAAAGAAAAAAGTAAAAATTAAAAAAAGTGCGTATACACCCGAGTGACCATAAATTCTTTAAAGTTCAAACTAAACACACAAATTCATACACAAATTCTTTAAATAAATTGTATCTATTATAAATGAATGAATTATATACAATTTCAATTAAATTTATTTACAAAATATCAATTCAAAGAAAGTTTTATTCCTAACTCAGCAGAAATCAATCACCAAGAAAAAAAAAAAAAAACAAAAATGTTTTTAGTTGTCAAAGAATATTGTTAACTAACATACCTACCACCACAATAAAAAAAAAAAAAAAACAGTAATAAAAAAAAGGATAGAAAGTTAAAAACAAACTAAAACGTTTCAAAAACACATCAATCGATGACCCATTATAACCATTACAAAGAATATGTGGTCTTAAAACCAAAATGACCAGAAAGCAATTTCAAAACAACCTCCACCCCCCTCCAAAACCGACCAACCATTCGCACACACAAAACAATATTCTGCCGCCATCATCAAAGGACAAGAGATGTTACTTCAATTTATTTAACTTACGAGGTTCTTTCTTCTTGCAATTTGTCTACCATTCAAAAACAGGAGATGATTTTTTTTTTATGTGTGTATTTTTTTTTTCTCTTTTTTGCGCTCTCTCTTGGTTTTGTTTGTATATCTGCTGCGAGTATGTCCAAAATGTCCAATGTCCATGTCCTTACCCATCAGAATTTGACAATTTTTTAATGGTCCAACATGAACACTGAACGATGTCCTACTTCTCTTATAAGTTGTATATCAACCATCCAACCAAGCAAACAAAAAAAAAAAAAAAAACATTACACCAAGAGCGCATATCTGCAACGAATTGAATCGTAAAAATCAAAACCAAGTCCACATTTTACACACATTGATAGCTCGTGTATGTGTGTGTGTGTGAGTATAGGTACCTATAAATTTTGTGTTTTTTTTTTTTTTAAATTGCAAAAAAGGAACGAAGAAACAAATTCCCATCAAAACAAGCCAAGTGAACCGAACCACACTTCATTATGTCCTTCAAATCAGTACAGGACCAGGAGGGGTGGAAAAATATGTGTACCAAAGCTAAAAGAGCGTGGGTGTGAGTGCGTGTACCATCCCATCTCGTCTCGCTGCTGTTATCTGTAGGTATCTATACTACTCATCGTATATATGATGACTCTTCGTGTTTATCGAAAGAAAAAGGACACACACAAGAGAATACAGAGCAGCGAGGATGGCATCCTGAATCTGAATGCTGAATCTGAAAATCGATAAAAACGATATCAACAACCGCACAGAGAGCCCAACAATAATGGCTGCGTGATGTTTTTGTCATTTCAGTTTTGATGGTGTTGACGACAAAGTTTGTTTTATACCTACATATGATGACGATAGTAAGGGGGGGTAGAAGGGAGGGATAGAGAAGTAGATGGAACATGATACTTGAAAAAGAACTTCCAGAACAGAAGTTTGAACTACTGCAACAACATACAGTCTCGGCCACTGGAAAACGTAAAGTGGTTTTGTTCAAGTTATTTTGGCTTCCTGTTGAATGGTTGGTTGTATGTTTTTTGAAGAAATGAGAAAAAGTTAAGTGCATAATGTACCTAACCACTTGTGCAGTCAGGGATGTTCTTTTTTTGTTAATTTTTTTTATGAAAAAAGTGAAGTCGCATTATTTGATTTTTTTCACATACTTATAAGTTATAACTATTTATGTCATTGTAACGTACGCGAGATAACGTAACGCCTTGGACTGTCATGCTGGATGTCAGTGAATCAAATCCTAGTTTATTTCAATAAACCCACGGTTTCACGGGCTGTGTGGAACTTAGTGCCACCGCTATAAAGTGGTGTGCTTTATATGGGAATGCGGAAAAATTCCATAAAAACTGAACCACTTAATCATTTTCGATGATATTTTTTAGGCGTGATAATCAACTAAATTAATATCCGCCCACTGCCACGCCCACTTAAAAAATGTCAAAATTCACAAAATCCTGTGGTTTAGAGAAATATAAATACAAAAGTATTTTTTTTTTAAGAAAATCGGCTTTCCCACGCCTTATTTTTGGGCGTAATTTTAAAAATATTGCAATATCGTTGTCAAGATTGATAAATAAAAATTGTTATTATCCAAGTACATAGAGAAAACAGTTATACAAGGGCGCATGATTATTATATTTTAACATAGCTACATCAAGAAGAAATCCAAAATCCCAGAAAAAAATTAATTTTTTGGAATTTTTTATCTTTTAAAATTTAATTGTAAAACAAAGATTCTGTTTATTTATTCAAGACAATTTAGAGCAATTTTTTTTTTTTTTAATTCTAATTTTGGACTTTAGGTTTTTCGGTTTTTCGGGATATTTAATTTTCTAGCTTGAGTTTTCAAGATTCTGTAATTGTCTTGTTTTTTTGTTCTTATTTTAGACAATTTGAAGCATTTTGTCTTCAGTTTTGAATTACGGGATTTTCGGGTTTTTCGGTTTTTCGGGATCTTGAATTTTCTAGCTTGATTTTTTAGGACTCTGTGTAACTGTTAAACGATTATTTTCTTTTATTTTCAACTTATTGAAGACAATTTAAAGCATTATTTTTTGTTTTTTAATTTTAATGAAGGGGTTGTAACCTTTCGGGATTTTAGATTTTTTGGCTTGGATTTTCGGACTTCTGTAATAGCTAAGTGATTATTTGATTTTAAATTAAAATAAATGTTTCACAAAGAATACAATTTTGTAAACTTATTGAAAACAATTTGAGATATATTTTTTTCAGTTTTAATTACGGTATTTTGTTCGATTTCGGGATTTTGAATTTTTTAGCTTGAATTTTCGGAATTTTGTAATTGCTAGGCGAATATAATAGTTTCACAGAGAATACGATTTTGAAAAGTTATTGAAGAAAATTTAAGGTATATTTTTTCTTACTTAATAATTAAGGGATTTTGGGTTTTTCGGGATTTTGAATTTTCGCTGGCTTGGGTTTTATGGATTTTGGGTTTTCAAGATTTTGAGCTTTTGAGTTTTTCGATTTTTGGTTTTTTGGATTTTTGGTTTAAAATCGGGTTTTCTAAAAATTTGGTTTTCTGAATTTTGTGCTTCTATCCAACTCCCTGAAGATTACCCGATAAAATAGATTTACTCGTTAAAATTGCTTAAATGATAGTTTCTTCTTTCATTGTTGTACATTTTTCAGAATTCCTTGACTGTAAAAAAATTGCCCAACACAAGAGTTGTACAATAATTCAAGAAAAATAACCTTATATTATTTGAAAAAATAAACTTTTACTCTCAGTGCAGATGGGATGTGGGTACCTACATATACTCAAATTTTCTTATCAATCTAAAGTCAGAGCCAAGACACAGCAACAAGATTCAATATACAAAAGAAAACAGCTCCTTCTGTTCATCTTAAAAATTGTGTGGGCGTTCGATAATGGTTGCATCGTGCTATCGAAAGATTTTTTTTTTTCTTATCTACCAAGTTGTCTTTTTCTTCATTTTTGCTTGTTTAGGTTTTGTCAAGCGAAATCCGAAATACTGTGGGTGGTTATAAACGTGGTTGTTGTCGTTGACACGATGCAATGACAAGGATTGAGCAGGATCGTAAGTAAATATTGATTAAATAAAAGTACACCGCACACTTTTCTATAGGTATACAAACTGTCACCTTTGTTGTGGAAAATTTTTCCATCATATTTTTTATACAAAAAGGGATTTACTCTCTTGGTAATATTTGAAAATTTAAGAACTGAATAAAAGTTATTTCAAAACAACAATAACAACAAAAAAAAGGTCCTTTAAATATATGTATGTATCATAGAAATGGAACTGAGGAGCTGAAAACTAAAGCCTTCAAGCAACCATCAGCAGCAGCAAAAGCAGCAGCAAGATAGCGTGTGCAAATATATGCGCACATCCAAATGAAAGTTCATGCAAATATTAGCGAATTGATTCAGGATGCAGGTTGTTTTGTGAACCATCAACCATCAGACGAGGCAGCATAGGACAAGTAGTAAATAGCAAGAAGAAGAAGAGAGAACAAAAATAAAATAAAAAAATTGGTGGAATATCAGGATGTGGGCCGTGCTGGTATTTGCAATAAAATGGGATTAGATCGGATATTGAGAATGTGAATGGCAAAAAAACTTGCTGTGCATTGCGGCACGTAAAATGCATTTCAAGGAATAATTTATATTATTTTGTATATAGAGTAACATGCATAGGTCGATCGAAAAAAATAAAAATAAAAATAAAAACACAGCAGGTATTGAAGAAGATATCACACGTTTATAAATTGATTGCCAATATATGTACATGCATACATATATTGTGACATGAGCTGATAGATAAAAATGTAGTAGATACATATATTTTCTTTTTATTCAATTTTTCTTTTAGAAAGCATACCAGGTTTTAAAAATCACAGAAAAATTCAAATCGTTTGAATTTTAAGAACTGCCATTTTCGAATGACACTTGCATTGAAATGAATTTTTTTCCTTCATTAATGTTTAAATCATTACATAAAATCATCAACATCAAAAATGGCGCCCAACACAAAAAGTGTAAAATAAGTTTGGTCTCATAAAAGTGATTTCTTCTTCAAGAAGTACTTTTATTTATCATTATTTTTCACACAAGACTTTTCTTGCATAAATCAGTGCCATTTTTAAAGTGACACTAAAAATGGCGCCCAACGCAAAGGATGCAAAATGTGTTTGGTCTCAAAAGTGACTGCTTCTTTAAAGAAGTGTTTTTATTTATTATTAATTTTTGCACAAGAATTCGTATTAAGTAGAGCCATTTTTAAATTGATATTATAAATGGCGCCCAACGTGGAGGGTGCAAAACAAGTTTAAACCTTTAAAAGTACTTGTTACTTAAAAATGTTACTAGATATGTAATTGATAATTTTATTTTTTTAGAACACAGACGCGTTGTATTTGTCTTTAAAGTTATAAAATCAACTGAGCTATCCTAAGTAATGGCGCCCAACGTGGACTTTTAAAAAACATGGAGTGTTTCAATTTAATTTCTTTGACTTTATTATTTTTTCTTCTAACATTTTTAACATCAGGAATGTATGTTTTTTCTAATCAAAAAGGCTAAAACGAAAAAACTAGATGAGACTTTTTGGTATCTTTGAAATCCAAAAATGTCAGTAAGATCTTGGTCTCGCAAAATTAATTAAGTCTCTCCTACGGGGCGGATAAACTTGGACATTTTTCTAAAAAAATTACAAAAAAAAAAAAACAAATACAAAAAAAAAAAAAAAAATACAAAAAAATTACAAAGAAAAAATACAAAAGAATTACAAAAAAAAATATTAAAAAAAAAATTAAATTAAATTAAAATTAAAAAAACAATTTAAAAAAATTAAAAAAAAAAAAAAATTAAAAAAAAAAATTTAAATTAAAAAAAAAATTAATATTTTTTAATAAAAAAAAACAACGGAAACACTAGCAAAATCCAACAAAATCTTTTTTTTTTTTAAACCAGAAATACATTCTTTAATTTTTTTAAATTAAAGTTGGTCTATAGAGAACTTTGATAAGAAATCGTTCCAAATTGTATCTGAAATCTTTGGACCGATAATCTCAAGATATTTTCACAAAAAAAAAAAATCTCCATTAAGAATGGAAAATTTACAAAAGTCTCAATATATGTAATTGAGACTAAAAGCTTTTCCAAGACGATGGTGTTCACATTTAACTCTCTCCAACACCTAATCAATTTTGACTTTTCAGAATTTTATCTCACTCTCACTTTATTATTTATTTTTTTTTTAAAACTAAGTGGGAGCGAAATAAATTACTGAGATATCAAAATGAGTCTTCACCCTTTATAATTATTATAATTACTTATTTTCATTTAAATAAACTTCGATTTTTCATTAATTTTTTCTCTATAAAAAAAAACCATAACTTGCCCTAAATAGCTTCTAAAGCTCATCTAATAAATAACAAATTACAAACTTACAATACAAATTTTCCTTAAATAGTGTTATTGTTGGAAACCTCTCTTTAATGGACTAATAACAATAAAGAAGCTCATTTCATCATTGAACCTTTTTTATCGTGAAACGTGCTTTGAATTCCAATTTTAAGCCATGCCCTGAGTGAAGATAGCAATAAATAAATGACTGTAAAAAAAAAAAAAAAAAAAAACAGTAGACATTTTTTATCACTATACCTACATACATACATATATATTCTCCATCTCCAACCTCATAAAACTATTTTCTTCTATTTTATTCAGCACAATATACATCAAACCTTCACTTAATTAAGCTTTCAAATTACATTTAAACGAAGAACAAGTTAAGGTAGGTATACCAATTTCTATCTAAAGACCTTTTCTTCCACTTTGATTTTCAAAAAAAAAAAAAAAAAACCCTGCCTACTATAATATCACACCCTTAGAAAGTCTTAATGCAATCAAGAAAGACTTTTTACCCTCAATTCTATCTATAACCGTATCTATATATCTATTTATGTTTGGCCTAAACCAAAAATCGATAAACCAATTACCGCAACAGTTGTCCCATTAAAAAAAAAAGTTCCTTTCAAACCACAAAGACGATTTTAAATAAAACTACGCTACGTGGGGACTTTTTCAACCACATACACATACATTTCAAATGTCGGTACTAATTATACAAACAGCTAAAAAAAAAAATTACAAAACTTCTTCAAAAACTTACAAAACTGTAAGACTCAGCAAATATATGTACATAGACCAAAAAGGCTGTTCTATTCTATTTTAATGTATTTGTTATTTTTATATTCACCATTCACCACATTTTATAGTTTAAGATTCAAGAAGAATCACCTCTTAAAACCAGATGCCAATGAAACTCACAATTTACCCACCTAACCTAACCTATACCTATATACCCGATGATATTGTCCTTGCCTGTCTATTACAGACGATGTTTGAGTTCATTACTTAAAACAAAGAACAAATTAAGCCTGGCAACACTCTTTCTCTTTTTTTTTTTTGTTCTACAATTTGATAGAACAAAAGAATGAACGAACGAACGAGCGAAGGACCAATAGCACAAGAAAAAAAAAAAGATAAAAAGTAAAATCAAATTGGAATTCAGTTCGTTCTTAACTTTTTGTCCCACTTCTGATGGTTTGTAAGACACCTCACTCTTTTTCTTTATTTTTTTTGGGGTAAAACGTGTAAACGTGTTGCCAAAAAATTTCTTCTTCAAATTGAATTTTCCATCGAACATGACACAATGAGAAAATGAAGACGATGCTGAAGAAAAAGCATCGTTCCTCCATCTTTTCTTATTATTTCTTATGCGTGGCGTGGCATGGCGTGTCTTTGTTCAAGAGAAAGACAGAGAGAAAGAGAGAAAAAGATAGAGAGTAGATATATGTGTGCCAAGTTAATGCTGGAAAATTGGAAATTCCAAATTACCACACCGTTCGTTCGTTCGTTTATAATGTAGGGTAGGTGTACATATATAGAACAGGGCCTTCACTTTCAATCTAGGTGGTACAGTTAAGTACATTGTTCGAGATGTCACATGGGGCAACTACAATAACAGCACGGTTTAACTTTTCTCCTCGAAATTCAAATGAAAGAGAGAATACCTCACACACACACGACACAAGAAAAAAAAAAACCTTAAATCTAATCCACCAATACATACAAGAAAGTCATGCGCAACGATATCCTTGAAACCAGAGTTAATTAACACATTTATAGGTTACATCCGAGAGGACCACGTAAAGTATAAAGTATTTTACCAGCCGCGCCACCTGCCGCCCTATTGGGGTTACAACATGTACCTACTACATTAAGCCCCTGACTTTTCACCAGCTTCAGTATGCTGTTTGCCATGAATATTTCACACTAAAAATATATTCCGTTAGCTAGCAGTACTAACAGCAGCAGCAGCATACATCAGGAGCAGGGAGAGAGAGCAAGGAATTTCTTTCTCCGGGGCGCGTCAAAGTCGGATGCCATTGCAAGGTGTTAAGTCCCCCATAAGCCATGCAATTAATGTAGGATAAAGGAGAATGAACGAACGAACGAAAGAACGAAGGATGATGATGGGGAGAACATGTAGTCGAGGAGGAGGAGGAAGAAGATGAAGAAGAAGAAGAAGAAGATTTATACCTTCGCGCTCTCGTTTTCTTTATTTTTTTTATTCTGTCTCACTCTTATTTTGAAGGCTGTTACACATCTCCTAACACTACGATGCGATGGTCTATTATAGTTATATAGGGCAAGGCAACATAAAGCACACCACACAATGAAAAAGTGTCATCCTAGGTCATCGTCGCAGTTAACATTGTGCAAATGACAGGGGAAAATTAAGCAGATACTTAGTTATACCATCACCACCAACAAAACTCCCTCTGGTGGTTGTTTCTTCTGGTGCCAGCAGCAGTTCTCTGTCCATCATGCGACACAATGACAGCTGACATTTTATTAAAAAAAAAAATTTTGTATCAACATTTTATTATAATATTGATTAAAAATTTCAAAATTGATAAATGATTTAAAAAATTCATATAGAGTTCCTCTTCGTCATTGTCGTCGTCGTCGTCGTGCTAAGGTATTGACTTGAGTTGACATTTGACAGAATATGTGCAACAGTGATTTAGCTGAGGTTGCAGGCAAGCAGGCAGGCAGGCAGGCAAGTACGTGGTGGTGGTAAAGCAAAAGTATCCAGAAATGTTATTTTACCTTGAATGACGACTGATGAGAAATGTAGGTACAGGTATACAACATTTACACTGATGCTGATGTTGTTGTGTCAAGTGGTTTGAGACCTTGGCCTAGTGGTGGTGGTGGTGGTGATGGTGTTGCAGCACTGGTAACAGCAACAGCAGGTGCAGAAATGCTGACATTTATATGTTACAACAATAAAAACGAAGTAGATTTTAAATCAATATTATAGAATTTATATAAGGACATTTGTTGACTCCACGCTTTTATGGTTTGAGGTCATATGGAAGGAATGAAATGGACGGATTGGTTTGGGAGTTTCAATTACTGAATGTTTAATGCCAATGGATGGATGGAGAGAAACAATGGATTTTTGTTTTTTGCAAGGTGAGGGTTTTTAAGTTAATGAAAGCTTGAGGGACACACACAAAAAAAAAGTGAATTTTGTCAAGGGACTTAAATGTTTTCATTAAGTTTACATCAAATCAGTTGTGGAGTGGCATCGTACCACGTTCCAACAAATAGCAAACTTGTTGGATATAAATCAATTTTACTATATAGCTGTTAATCAGAATGGAGATTGCTCGGATTGTTAAGAAATTAGACGCTAAATATTCTGTCCAATCTTTAAGATGAAGTGGCATAGATCTTGTCAAAAGTAGGTAGGTTGTTTTGAAAGGAGCCACCTGCAAAAACCGAGAGTGGGGAAGGAGATAAAACGATACTGACCTAGCTCAAAGATCAAAATGGCAGAAGATGGCGTTCCTGGGGGTCATTTGAACGAATGGACTAGAATGTTCCAGTCCGAAAAAATTTTTAAATTCACACCCGAAGGACTAGAAACAGTTAGCTAGATACCGTGTTGGCTTTTTTGGCTGAGGTCCTGGTTCAATTTGGACTGTAGCGCAGCCTTAAATGCAGGGAGCATTCCACTGCTCCGTTCACCCCTTGAACTGCTTCTTTACTTGTCAATAAAAAAACGCATGCAACATTCGTGTAGTGCGGTTAGAGAAGTTATCTCTTCACATACTTAACATGAAAATTCAGAGTTGTCGAGGGTAAAATTGTGGTCAAGAGCTAGAGGGAAATTGTACATGGAACTATATTATATTCTCTAGGAGGTGTATGCCACGCCCACTTTTTTTAATTATGTTATTTAATTTTAAAAATTTATAAAAATGAGAACCGTTCTTCAGAAAAAATGTAGATAATGTGATTCCGATCAATTCTTACATTTTTTACCCCGCCCCTTTTTGGAGGATTTTTTTTATTAAAATGTTATTCTTGGACTAATTTCTAAGGAAAAAAAAATAAATAACACATATAACATAAACAAACCAAAAGAATCATACAAATTTAATGCCACGCCCACTTTTGTGGGCTTTTTTTATTTATTAAAATGTTGTCCTTTAAACTAATTTATAAGGAAACAAAACAAATTGCGCTTATAACGGATAAAAAACAGAAAAATCGTAAAAAAAAATGTACGCCACACCCACTTTTTAGGGCGTTTTTGACTGAATTCCTATTTAAATACAATATTTTCGTAAGAAACTGAAAGAAGTTTGAATACAAAATGTAGGAAAAGTTCTATTTTTGATTAAATTTCACTCTGTTTATTATTTTTTAAAACTCTTAACACATAGCATGTTAATGAGTGATGTTTATTGAAACTAAATAAATTTAATAATGTTTAAGGTATTAAACAATTTTCAACCAAACTAACCCGTCCTTCCCCATTCCCAATGCACACTAGCAGAAATGGAATACCTCACATATACCTACATAAATATTTTAAACCAATGCCCCATTGCCTTATAAGACAACGTTATTTTAAAATCGAAAAAAAAAATTACTTCAGTAGGACAATACCTAAACCATTGCGCGCATTTCAAAAGAAAAAAAAAAAAAACACACAAAACCACATTCCATCTTCCTTATCATTTAACCCTCGCATTATTTTCACCATCCTGAGGCTTATTTTTTTTTACAAACTCAATGAATTTCTCACTCTTTTTAACTTTTTTCATTTTTATGCTTTGTTGTTTTTTTTGTTGAGCATACGAACTTGGCAGTTATATCTTAAACTCCTGCGAGAATTTATTTGTGTATTCTTCGATGGCATGTCATTCCATTGGGAATATATATTTTATACCTTTTATCAAAAAAAACAGAAAATCTGCGCAAAGGTTCCTTCCAAGGATTTTCCAATTATTAAATTACTTTTTGACTAAAATAAATACATTATTTTCCCCAGAGACAATTGAAGAGAGCTTAAGAGTGAGATTATGGATATATAAAGAGAAAATCCAAAAGAGAGTAAGCTTTCATATAAAAAAAACAGCAAGAGCTTTCAATTTTGACCCTTTCGCCATTCACAAAAAAAAAATATAAATTCCCACCACAATCATGATATGAAAAAAAAAAGAAAACCAGACAAACATAACATAACTCAAAAAAAAAAAGATTTGCTAAATGCAAATAATGAAACCAGAACGTATCCTATCAAACCCCAACTTAATATGTAGCCCAGGACAAAACTACACTACTTGGATCAAACGCTGGCTGTCGGCTCTTGATGTCATGATTTCCGATTCATTGTTCCAAACAAAGCAACGGCAACAACGTCACAACAGAATAGAATACAAAAAAAAAAAAAACGGACAAAGGATGTAATGTCGGTGTAAGCAGTGAACGGTGGTTGAAAATGTTGATGATGATGATCATCATCGTTATCATCAACCATCAGTGCTCTAACATGACGGACGGAGATATCCTTTTGAATTACCACACACAAACAGTGCAGTCTGCTGAGGGAGAGGCCTTTCAAATTAAACGAAACGAAACAAGGACCACATAGCAACTCACTAAATTTGAGTTGTCAAAGCCTTCGTCATTTTCATTGTCCATCATTCAACGATGATGGTGTTGTTCACACATATAGGGTGTTTCAAATAAATCAATGTGCTATCTCAACGTGTCAATTGGCCAGGTGTCATAAAAAATACAAATAGTTGCGAAAATTTCCTAAACATTTGCAATATTTTTGCACTCTTGCAAAATTTTTGCAGTTATAAAATTTAGAAACTAACAATATTTTTGCAAACTTGTAATATTTTTGAAAACCTGTAAAATTTTTGAAAATTAGTAATATTTTTGCACACATGATACTTTTTGCAAACTTGCAATATTTTTGCAAACTTGCAATATTTCTGCAAACTTGCAATATTGTTGCGAACTTGCAATATTTTTGCAAACTTGCAATATTTTTGCAAACTTGCAATATTTTTGCAAACTTACAATATTTTTGCAAACTTACAATATTTTTGCAAACTTGCAATATTTTTACAAACTTACAATATTTTTGCAAATTTGCAATAATTTTGCAATATTTTTGTAAACTTGCAATATTTTGATATATTTTTGCAAACTTGCAATATTTTTTATATTTTATTATCTGATTTTTAAATTCTTTCTTAAATTAATATTATAAAAAATTTTGCATTAATATTATAAAAAAAATTTCTAAAATGCATGAAGCAACGCAAGCACAGGTCTGCTAGTATTTTATTTTTAAATCATAAAAATTTTATGCGATTTTAACTAAAAGAGAATTTTATTTATTTCATTCATTTTATCAAAAATAAAGAAATTATTATTACAGGAGTAGATTGAGTGGGTTTTTAGCGTCATAAAAGTTGCACAAGGTTCTTTATCAAATGTTCAGATTTTTTCTAAATAAATTTGTAATTAAATTGTTTAAGAAACACCCTTTATAATATATGTATGTCAATGGTTTTGTTATATACATATGTAGTTATGATTTTATTAATGGGATTTATGAATAGGCCCAACTATCTCAGCAGGAAAGCTCCTATTACCCGATTTAACAATTGCAACAGCAACAGGATAATATGCACCAGCACGACACAAAAAATGAGATAAAACGAGAATGGAGGGGGAAGAAGATGGATGGAGGGGGGCGGGTTAACTCAAAACATCAAAATGAGAAAAAACTCGATTGCTCTTGTTGCTGCTCTTAGAATTGCCCTTGTTCACTGAAAGTGCAGTTGGTTGTTGCACATTGCAGAGCACCAGAAATGAAGAATGTTTCGAACTAGAGCCAGAGGCATGTTATACAAAAAAAAAATATATATATTTAACTACATATATATATATGTATACGATACATATCTCCCCAATGAAAGCCGAAGGATGCTTTTGTCCTGCTAACATTATAGGAAACTTCCCCCTCCCCCTCACAGCTAACGTGTTTTATATGAGTTAAATATTAGAAGAAGGAAGAGGAAATTATACGTGTTGCGCTGGCTCCTTGAAAAAAAAGAAGATAAGATAACATTGGGCGGTGAGGCATTGGCGACTGAGTGGATAAATAAGATGAGATGAGTAAAAAGTGGAACGAACGAAACTTAAAACGTGTATAATATGCGTGCTCTTTTGCAAGGACATTATATAATTCCTATCTATGCAAGTTTTTTTTTTATGATTATATGACATCTTGAATGAGGAAAACTCTTGAATGACTTTTTACAACATGATGGTATCTCATCACTCTGTATGGCCATATAAGAAGCCAGCCAAGAGGATTGGCGTTATATATAAATATATATTTTTATATTAAAAAAAAGAAGTCACGAAGGGAGATGTTTTTGTCATTCACAAATGTTTCGGAACTAAGTGGAATGCTCAAGGCATGAAATGTAGTCGACTTTTGTCGTCATTCGGGCTTCACACAAGTGTTCATTTTTTTCTCTCATGCTTTCCGTTTATTTTTTTTTTTAATTCTTTTAATATACCTACACATTAATGTAAGAGAATTTTGTAACGGAAGTTGTGTTTTTTGTTTTTGATTTTTTTTTATAAAAATGAATTGATTGCAAAAACCTTACAAGAAGAGTCTTATAGGTTATAAAGGACGTGTTCTTGACTTTTGTTGGTAGTTGAAGTTTTTGTGTGATGAATGAAGGGGAGCTTTATGAGATTTGCTAAAAATAAAAAAGAAATACTCAAAGAATTGTTTCCCTTACGAATTTAGAATTAGAATTATCAATTAAATGGACAATTGATTAAAAAAAAAAACGGTAACTTTGACAGCGAAAACACCAATTTTGTCAATAAAACTATTCACAATAGACTTCTCCGTTTATCACCAAAAAAAATTGATGAGAGATACAGCTTGTTAAAAATTAAAGCTTAAAAATACAACTTTAAATCTTCTACTGTCAATGAAAATAAAATTAAAAAATCCCCAAACTTAAAACAAAAAAAAAATGTCTGTCATCTGTCTTAATAGGAAAAAAAAACAACCATACTTTGACAGCATAATAAATGAAAACGATTATTTTTTAACAGGAATATCCCTAATACACAAACACAAGTGCCCAACTATAGGTAGTCCCCAAATAATCCCAATCCCAATGGAAGTTTTACAAAATACATATAATATAGCTTTTGAAGAAAAAATAACTTAATCCCAATCAATTGGATTTACCTTGATTTTCTTTTTTTATTTTTTTATTTGCCTCACTTATTTTTTTTTTTTTTGGGATATTTAGAGAAGCTTGCAATAAGAAAATAAAAGGATTACCTTAACCTTTTACGATATATTTTTGCGATGTCGAATGAAAATATAATCTCGGAAAATATTTTATTGGGTTTAGAGAACTTACTAATATGTACTGTACATACATTTTTGTTTTCATTACAGAAAATTCAGTTTTAAGGAAATATTTTCTTTTTTCATGGTGATTGTACATGCGCTATGTGAATTAGGCGAATTTTTACCAATCAGATTTTTATTGGAATAACAAAAACACGTGTGTAAAGGTATAAGCATTTTTCAAATTATTAATTTCGACGAAATATTTTCGTTTTTATGGTGATTGTACATGTGCCATGTGAGTTAGATGAATTTATACCAATCATCAGATTTTTTCGTCAAACACTTAAAATCGAGCTCTTACGACAAGCTTTCCATAATTTAACAAAGCATTTTTTTAATATTTTTTTTTTCGTTACGAATAATAAATTATAAACCTGACTGGTATAATTGACAAAATAAGCTACAGTGTCAGAAGTAACGAAAATAAAACCGAAAATAATAAGCCTAACTTCAATTCAAATAAATTGAACCTAGATTAAGTAATTACACAAAATTGAACGATGATTGGTATAAACTGGTCTAATGGACAAAAAGAAGAAAATGGAACACTAGCTTTGTAAAATACGTGATTGGTATAATTGACAAAAAAAAAACTTTCTTCAGAGATCACAAATATATTTGGTATAAACTGGTCGAAAGAAAAGGAACAAATTAAGAACGAAAATGGCAAACCTTTAGTATGGATGTATTTCGGTCAACGGTGAAAGAATTAAAAACCTCTGCTTCATATCAATCAAAATACTTAAAGGATTTGTCACTTCCAGTCAGAATAATGGACCTACCTGTTGTGGTTGCCTACTCCCCATTTCAACAGTTTACATCACCCGTTTGACTTTGACTGATAATAAAAGACGATTTCACTTATTTTTTTTAATGCACTCTTGGTATAAAAACCTTACTTTTTGTTA
Source organism: Epistrophe eligans (assembly GCA_951394125.1). Lineage (NCBI taxonomy): Eukaryota > Metazoa > Arthropoda > Insecta > Diptera > Syrphidae > Epistrophe > Epistrophe eligans. The sequence continues at coordinate 110,162,154 of OX596028.1, forward strand.
ACATATAAAGTTGACAGTGATGCATATAAGATACATACAACATACACCCTATAAAATATCCTTTTGGATGAAACTTGAAAGTATGTAAGTGTCATTTCACATGGTGGACACTTCATTTCCTCTACGTTATAGGAAGAAATGCTTTTCACATTCATTCAAAGTAAAAAAAAAAAAAAACATTTCCTTTTATTTTTTATCATCATAAGACTCGAATGATGGAAGGACGAGTTTCACAACCTATACAGCCTTCACATCAGGATTCTTCTTTCGTTTGTAAAATGGGTTTAATTAATTCCATTCAAGAATAATACATACAATATATCCTTTCTTCCTGTTTCCCATCATCACCATCATCATCATCATTATCAAGGCATAAGATGACTTCCTGTCTTTTTTTTTCAACGTGATAATAATTGAACAATTTTTCAATTTCCTTCCAGAAACAAAAACAAAAACGGAACAGCAAAAATACCAAGAAAAACATCAGTTTGTTAAAATAAATGATTTTAATTACAAAATGCACAACAAAGGACTACTTAATGCAATAACTTATGCAAGTGCACACAAAAACACACACACACACACATACAGAGTGTCCTCTGTACTTTCGATATAAACTCTTAAGTTTATCGCTCTGCTACTAAATTAAAAAAAAAAATAAGTAAGAGTTTAATTATTCGAGAAAAAAAACACACACACACATAGCCACGCCGGAAGCAGAAATTGCTTTATCCTTACATAAATAAGGAAATTATATTAATCAACAATAAAATATATAAAAACCAACAAAAAATAAAAAAATAAATAAAATAATAAAAAATTACAAAAAGAAAATTAAAAAAAAAATCAATGTATAAATTTATAAATTAATAACTGAACGCCTGATTTCCTGTTGATGATGCCACCTTTTTATGGTTCTGGTTTTTTTTATCGAATCAGGATTAATAAATTACGCGTATGCAGGCATATATTTTAAGAGATGTCCTTGTGACTTGCCTGCATGATCCTACAGCCAATCACATTGAGTTTTTTATTCTGTTAACTAATTTATAGGTAATTTTTATTGGAATGTCAAATTTGCTTTTTTTCAGATTTTTGCTCTATAAACGAGTAATCCGATCGACTGTCAATAAATTATAATACACGCCATACATTGATTCATATTTATACAAAGGAAAATGCGTATTTTAGTTGTGATTTAATATTTTATATATAAATTAATTAAGAGTACCTATGTATATGTACTGAAAAGCAGTTGAGATGATAATTTGATATAGATTCATGTGAAATGTGTTGACACTTTTGCCTTAAATATTATTATATCTGATTTATTATAGGTAGACTCACGATGAGTTGTCAATATGTATTTTTCATATATGGGACTTAATAAAAATTAACAACGATGAACTATTTTAATTGATTGTACTGACGTGAATATGTGAATATGGCGGAGTTGTCATTCAAGAAGAGGATGATCATGATGACAACTGTCAATGATTGTTAGTTATAATATCGATGTATAAGAAATATTAACCATACAAACAGAAGTATTTGACAGTATAGGTATGTAGATTATTAATCATCACAATAAAGAAGTAACAGTTCATGCAAAAAAGTAATCAAACATACTTTTTTTTTTAATTTTGAGCTGTCAAATTGACATTTGAAGTCACTAAAAAGATAAAACATGGAATTAAATGAAAATAAAAGCGCCAAATTTTACAAATGAAGGTATATACTAGCCCTTCTACACTATCCTACTGATTGTTTGAACAATGTCAAATTGACATTTGTGTCAAATTGACATTTGTTGCAAATTGACATTCATATTTTTTTTTCTTTCACGCTACCATAAAAAAAAATCAGTTTTACTATAGCCTCAAACACACAAATGTATAATAGAATATGTGAAGATTTCCTGTATAAACGATACATCTGTCAAAAAGTGGGAGACTGTCAAACTGTATGAAATGGGATAAAAGATCTTAAGAACCTATCAAATTTTGCTTCATTGTTGACATTCATTTTTAAACAGCTAAACACGATGAAAACAGTGACAGTCCTTGTCAAAAACTAAACGAACAAACCTTTTTTTAATTTTTATAAATACCAAAGTGTCAAATGGAGTTAATGGATTAAAAAATGCCTTAAAAACATGTATGTATACAAATTAATCAAAGCAACATAAAACCAGGTCAGCTAGTACAATGTATTTTATGTTCTAAGTAGCTACTAATGCTAAATCAAATTTGTCGAAAGTCTTCAACATAATAACGACATTCTTACGAAAACACAGCAGATATAAGTATATTTATTTATCAAAAAAAAAATTCAAACAAAGACGACACGAAGTATAAAAAGAAAAAAAATATAAGAATAAACACCAATAAAATTTTTGCACACAATTAATGGTCGGGGATTTTTATTCAGTTCGAAAAAAAAAGAGTGGAGACTTTCCCGTATAAAAAGAAAAAACAAGAATAAAACCAAAATCAAATTTGTCTGCATCCAATTAATGGTCGAACATTTATTTAGTGCGAAAAAAAGAGTGGAGACTTCTTCAAATAATCTATTAAAAATGAAACGGAGAAAAATCACAGAAAGACACCGCCTTATAAAAGGAAAAAAAAATTAATAACTTCAAATTAATTGTCGAGCATCTATTTAGTACAAAAAAAGAGTGGAGACTTCTTCAAATAATCTAATACAATTGGAAATTTCGTTCGTCATCCAGTGTACTGTGTACAAGGAAATTTTAATTTATAATTTGATCGTGACATTTCTCTATGGGAATCAGATACTAATAATAATAACCTCTAAACTAATTTAGCAAAAAAAAATTATTTTCGTTTTTGCTAAAAAAATACACATATATAAATTATTTAAATTTGGTATTATTTAATGTTTTTATAAATAAATGTTAGGTATTTAATTTATGAATTGTTATAAATTTAAGAAAAAAAATCAAAAACTCACCTTTTATTATCACAAGGAAGACGAACAGAGCAAACAGGAAAGTGTCCATGTCCCTGATTGTTTGTCCTGGCGATGTTAAACGCCTTTTTCCGTTGAATCTCAAAATTTTCGTTCAAAATAATTCTGCAGTAGCACCAATTTTCTCTCTCGCTCTCTGTTTTCTATTCCCGCTTTCAGGTGTTGTCTTTTAATATCACCACCAAAAATGAAATTGGAGGGTGCTATGTCCTGAATTGTTGTTTTCTATTAAAAGTCATTCGCGTTTTATTACACTATTTTTTTTTTTTGTTATGCCGATAATTATATATTTAATAAGTGTCCTTAGACTTTTTTTTTATATAAATGTTGTCAAATTAGATCTCAAATTTAATGCAACACACTCGAAAACTTTTAGAGCATTTTACCAATTTTAATTTTTTTTCTATTTTAAAAGCTATTTCAGCTATATATCATAATTGTTTGATTATTATTTTATTTTTTCTAACACTTAATTTGACCACAAAAAAAAATAAAACAAACTTCGAATAGAATCGCGAAAATTAAAAATCTTTACTTCTTCTCTGGAATTAATGAATGCACGAAAATTTATTCGCGAACGATTTTTTTTCTGTAATATCAATTGGTTTTGTTGTTTTTTTTTCAAATTTATTTCGTCGGTTTTTTTTTTATATGGTTAAATGTTCGCTATAACATCATCATCATCATTATCATGGAGATACTATGAATGGTTGTAGTATTCACTTAAAAGCCAAATCTGGAAGAAAAAACAAAAGAGAAATAATAAATTAATTGCGAATGAATAGTTTCTTTCAAATGAAATATTTTCTTAAATAATTTAACAACAAAATAAAAATACCTTTTAAAAGAAAATTAAAAGTATATATCTAAAATAAAAATGTGGTAAAGTTTTAAATAAGTTTTCAATTCAAAGAGATTTTATTTTTAAAGAGCTAAACGAGTTTTTTTTCTCTTTTTAATTTTTTTTTTCGAGTCACGACCTTGCGGAAGTAATGAGGGAAAAATTAATTTGAAATAAAAAACAAATTATGGCATGTTCTTTAAAATATCCTGAATAAATTGTAAGGATAATTAAAAAAAAAAAATAAATAAATAAATATTACCAAATGATGAAAAGATGTACAAAATAACGAAATATCCTTGCATTTCTTAGACCCTGACCTGTGAAGGGATTGAAAATTTGAACTAAGCACGTATTTAGATGAAGAATTTTTTTTAATGGCAAAAATAAAAAAATAAAAAATATGTATAAAGGCTTGAAAGGTGTTCAAAGATTTCAAGCAGGCTGAAAAGAATTTGTTCTTTGTATTTTAAACGTATTTAAACCTATTTTAAAAAGACCCAATTTATAAGGTTTGAGATTAACTTTTAGCATTAAAAATAAACCAACAAATTAATGTTGTTAATGTTAAAACTAGCTGGTCCGCCCAGCTTTTATTCATTTTAACATTTTAAAAATTGAAAATAAAATTTCTATAGACTTCAAACAATAATTTTTATAGATACAGAAATGTAGCATTCTGAGAGCGTATATCGCCATCTTTTGGCAATCCCATTTTAGGAGGGATAAAATTAACCGATTGTCGATTGTAGTAGTATTCGTAATTCCTTAGATAAAAATGAATGGAATTTTCAGATCTCTCTAAAATCAACTCCTGAAAGTATGCAATTTTTGGGGTTTTCATGTTTTTGACCAATTTTCAAGTTTTGTTTGTTTTTAGGAGGAATGGCAAAGTCTTTTGAATGTATTTTAAATGTTTAGAATATTTTCTGTTCAAAAAGAAAAAGATAAACGAAGTCGGAAGTGGAATCTTTTGATTTGATGAAGTTTAAAAAAAGTGTTTTTTTTTTTTATTTGAAAAAAAAAAAAGATTAAAAATCTTTTATTGAATTATTTCAATCAATCAAACATCAAAGAAACCTCTTATTTCCCAGTATTACCTAATTCAGAACTTGTACGACAAGCGACTCATTGACGCGTATTTTTTTAAAGTAAGGAAAGTTCAGTTGCAAAAAAAAAACAGTTTCAAATCACAACAATGATTTATAAGGGTGGATTCTCTGAAAAATCAAAAACAATGATGGGGAGAATACAAATTGTAAATTCAAGGGCGTTTGTCAACTAGACATACAGATAGTTTGTTGCACAAAGGTGCCATATAAAAAAGGCCCCACCTCAATCTTATTCTTTTTTTTTTTATAAAATGTCGAAATACAAATATATGTATATCGGGTAAGCCATCTGTTGGTATATTTTTGAATCATTTGATATTTTGACATTGACAGCTTATATAAACTGTCAAAAAATTGACAGAAACTCTGTATTATATTTCTGCGGTTCGAAATGGATCGAATTAGACTTGAACAATGTTGTTAAAAAATATAGTAAAGTGGATTCTGTGTTGCTAAAAAACAGTGCAAATTTTGAACAGAAATTTCATTCGGAAATTACATTGTTGTTAAAACTATAAGTATATACAAATAATTTTAGGCAACACTTTAACACAAATCAGTTTTGATAAAAATCATGAAAATGATAACTGACATCCCTTTTTTTAGAAGTCTCCAAAACCATTAATAATTTAAGTCAAAAGTAATTTTAAAAACTCAAAGTATTTACACAAAGGCGCTAATACAAATCAGTTCAGCCCTGTATAAAAAAAAACAGACATCTTTGAAAAAGAAAAGGTTCAACTGATGGGGAAAAGTCAAAACTAAAACACGCACACAAAAAAAAAAATTTAAAACCAAAATTTGTTTAAATAGAAATCAACGTATAACTCGAGAAGCCTTTGAAGTTTGTGTTATTTTTTTGTTTTCAAACCACATTACTGCGGTTCTGTATAAAGTGAAACAGCGCGAGTTAAAAAAAAAAAAAAAAAAAACAATCCCACAAACTAGAAAAACACAAAATACCTAAAAACTCTACAAACGAAAAAAAAAAGAAGAAAATAGTTAAGTCGTTTGGGGTGAAATTATATTTTTTTGTGTGTTCTTGACTTCAAATTTTAAAGTTGATATTTAAAATTAACAAGCTTATACATTATACGCAAAGAACCTTTTACTCATTTTGAAAGTTGGCGCACATACACGTTAAAGAGAATATACATACAGAAATCCTTCAAAGAGATCTTTTGGTCAAAGTTTCTTCGAAGAATTTAAAAGGTTCTATGAGATTAAATTCTACAAGAGATGTGAGTGTTTTGTTTATATGCTTAAAAGAACCACAGTGTGTGTTTTATAAAGAGTTTTAAAATTAATCCACAAAGAAATCACTTATTCTGTTTGAATTTACAATCTGATACCAGTTGTTTATAGTTTAAAAACATATATTTGAGAATTCATTTCTAAATATTTAGGATATTAAAATTTGCAGAATTAGTTTTCAAAATATTCAACAAAATAAATAACTGCTACTAAATAGCAGTTTCCAAATAACAGTTATTGAATTATAGTTAGCGAAAATGAGTTACTAAAATTTAGGGTATCGAATACCAGTTCTCAGCAACAAAACTGCGTTTACTGCATATACCGGCTGTAGAATAACAGTTACTAAGTAGCAAATAACAGTTACTAAATTAAAATCGAAAATCAAACATCAATTTCTGGCACCGAATACCAGTTACCAAGCATAAAACTGCAATTATCGCATACACCAGCTTAAGAATAACAGCTACTTAATAGCTGTTACTAAATATTAATTACTTTAAAGTTATTACCCAATGTTATTTAGTGAATTGAAGTTACCAAACATCAGTTACTGAATACAAAGCACGAATATACCCGATACCAACCACAAAATTGAATTTAGGCAAAAATATTTCATTCGATACATAAAGCAATGTTCGAATTTCGAATTAGAAACCATTCATGATTCAATCACTTTTAAAATAATTATTGAAGTTTTAGGAATAGATTTTATAATTTCACTAAAAAAAACCATATTATTGGTGATAGTATTAAAGAAAATATATTTCCCAAAAAAGAAAGTTAAATTTATTCGAAATTCGAGTTCGAAATTTATACAATTAAGAATATCTATCGCAAGGGTCTATTCAATCTAATTGGCGTTATTTTCGATATATGTATGTACATATGTACCTTTGTCAATATCGCTAATGAGCTTCCAATTTTACACATCATCAATCAATAGAAAGAAAAATCCCAAACCAATTCAAGCAGAAAAAAAGGTTAACCTTTATAATATATTCAAATTCCTTATTTTCAAAAGATATCAACACAAAGCCTCATATATAAAATATTGAACCATCATATAATTTACATGACTTCCTTTCATCTTTGTAGTAATAATTCCTTCTAGAATCCAGCATTCTATTTGAGACAATAGTTTATTTGAAAACAAAAAAATGAAAATGAAAATTATTCTCTTCTCGAATATTTCTAAAAAGCACACAAATGGCATTTACTTTTTTGACTTCGTACAACCTAATTAAAATTAATTTGATCCGATCCCGCAGTGTCAAAAAGCCATTTTACTCCTTTTTCTCTCCAGAAAATCTGTTTTTTTTGTTTGGATATTTCCTGTCGAACAGTGGCTTCTTAGCGTATAAAATATGACAAGAATTACGAATATGCATTTCTATGACATTTGGAAGAACAACAAAGATTTGAAAGGTTATTCTCGTTGTTTTATTGAACTGAAAGATGGTTTTAAATTTTTAAAGTTTGTTCATATAAGCGGGTGGGAAAGTTAATAATATCCTTTAACAGCCACGCCTACTTTTCTTATATGTGATATTTTTTTCCTTGTTTAATGTTCGTTGAAAGCTGAAAATTTATAGCTAAGTTCTCTTAAACCTAAAGCACAAAATGTATATTGTACATACTTATTTTTTTTCTTTAAATCCCGCCTACTACAACGCCCACTTTCCTTAAATTTGGGTTTTCCTACTTAAAGGCCCTTAAAAGCTGAAATTTTTCAATCAAGATTTCGAAAATCTAAAACAAAATATGGGTGTTTTTTAAGTCACCCACCTTTTGCAACGGCAATTTTTTTTTTTTAATTTAGTAGGATTTATTTATGAAAAACAACTACGATTGATTTTATTATTTTTTTCGAAGAATTTAATAAGCTATCATTTTTTGCGTCCAATTTTTTTTTTTTTTAATTATAGTTTTCCAGTTTCCCTTTGCCCCCGCCCCCTATACTTATTTAAATACCCGCAAAACATTTGATACGAACGACTTTTATCGAATCGAACGCTAAACGAGAGTCGTAATAAACGACAAAGTCTAATTTAACTTAGTTGTATCTAGAAAATGAGTTAAAATATGAATCTAATATTTGGTTAACTGTTTTTTTTTTAATGTGGAGTGGGACTAATGGGGAAAACGTAAATGTTTGCTAGTTAAATATCCCACTGTGGGTTTTTGTGTTCTTCGTTAAGTCGTCATTATGATGGTGGTGAAATATTTTTTGATGGAATACTTCGACATCATCATCCATTATGGTTTAATAAATGCACAACTCAACATTGACATATCGATTGGCATCAAACAGAGTTTTTTTTTTTTAATTTTATTTTGTTATATACCGCCAGCTCTTGTCATCATCACCATCAACATTGAACGAACGTCGAACACAAAAAGGTCATATTTCAATAGAAGAGAAATATACAAGATGGTGGTGTTTTTTTTGATTTTCTTTTTAGCATATTATTTATTTTTTTTTTATTTTTTTTACTTTTTCGATTTCGTTTTAAGTTTTCTAAAGAAAAATATATACGAGAAAATAAATCTATCTTTTATGTTGAATTGCAGATTTAGTGGAGCAGAAAACTTTCCTCACACAACGATGATCGGTCGACCAATTTATTTGGTGCGCGGTGGTTGATGTTTTTTCCTTCAATTTTAAAAGCATACCACACCGCCGGAATGCATCATAGAGCAACAACGAAAAAAAATCATCAAAAATCCCTCAACAAAAAAAAATTAATAGAAAGAGAAAAAAAAACAACTTTAAAAGGATTTTTCTTTATGAATAGTGAAACGACATCGTATTGAAAATATTATGACCTTATATCAAAAAAAATTAAAAAAAAAATTATTTGCAACAAAATATAGTATATGATAAAAAAAAAACCTCATAACCAACCCTGGTTTGATTCCCCTGCTAGTGGATTGGCGCACTGCAGGGATGTTATTAAACCTTTTTATCAAAGTGAAGTGTTGTTGTTGTTGTTGCAAATGGTTAGTTTTACTATCAAAACACTTCAAACGAAATTGAATTTTGTTTTGTTTTGTTTTTTTTTTTTGCTTTCCATATTTATTTCTGTTTTATTTGTTTTTGTCGGTGTCATAAACAGATGGTGGTCAGTTGGTGGGTGTTTTGCGAAAAAGCTTAATTAAATGAAGCCCACACACACATCGCATGTGTTATAACTACGTACCAACAGTGCAGGGCTGGGTAACCTACAGGAAAAGGTTTTTTTTTTGACGTTAAGTTTGTTATTATGTTTAGCTTACCTTGATTGGTATAAACAACAAAAACTGTATGAATACGTCAGAAATGTCTAAAGTACGACGTTTTATTTTTTTAATCTGTTTATTTTAATAAATAAATCAAAATGAAATCATTATACATATGTACATGTTTAAATGTATCTCAGAGCAGTTTGGTATAAACTGGTCTAAAATAAAGAATTTTAATTATATGTATGTATTTTCTTTTAATAGAAAGCAGTGGTTTATAAACAAAACCCATAAATGAGTAGATTTTTATGTTTTATATAAATTGTTCTAACTGGTATAAAATAAAGGCTTTTAAATTGAATTGACTTTTAACGTCAAGTGGTACAGACAAAAGTATGTACTGGTTTTAATGTAAGTATGTATTTAAGAGCTGTTTGATATAAACAGGTCTAAAATAATAATTTTAAATTAGTTTGTTTCAAATCAGAGCACGCTTTATAGACAAGAAACATGTATAAATTTTTATAGATTTCATATGTTTGTTGTGAACTTGTCTAACTGGTCTAAAATTAAAAATTGTTTTAAATTAATTATTTTCAAAAGTAAAGACGTTAAAGAAATAAAAACCATATATTCACAAATTTTGATATAGTTGACAGAGTTGTTTGATGAAAAATGATTCTGATTGGTCTAAAATAAAGGTTTTTAAATTCACATATCTATAATTATCAAATGTAAAGCTGAGTTTTATAGACAACAACTAAATAAAATTGTGTAAATTGGTCAAACTGGTCTAAAATAAGGAATCTAATACCAACTTCCCATACAACTGAAAGTTTAGTCTGGAAATGATAATATATTGTAAGTGTTTGTCCAGGATAATCTGAAGAACTGCTTGATGGATTTTAGTGAAATGAATTTAATGATATTCCCTGTTTCCCAAAGAGTGTTTTAACATACATTTTGCTATAGTTTTGTTAATTATTCTACGCAACCCATATCAATATCAAGAGATCTGATAATGTTGTGAAACCCTTTTACAAATCTAAATACGGACCTGTGTATTTAGGAATATTTTTTTTTTTTTCATTATAGACTCGGACAATATTGATGATCAAATTATCTATTGTCCAACTGACTGTGAATTTTAATATACGAATTAGATAAATTAGGTGCTTAGCTGCAGGGCAATATAGGATTGTGTATGTGTGTGACATTCAGGGAATGACTGATAAAATTTTATCATCACAAATAAAATGCGTAAAAGGGTCGTGATTACATTTCTTCTTTTCTTTTTCATTGGTACTGTACATATAAAAGAACAAACAAAAAAACAAAAATAATAACAAAAAAATAATATTTGCCATACGACATATACAAGTAGGTAGGTAAGGTACATACATATATATAAAATTTCCCTTTTGTGTATGTCACAATGGCAATAGGTATTCCGTTACAAAAACCAGAAAATAAGGTACTTAAAGTTCCTGGTCACGAAAAAAACCAACCTGACAATCGTTGCCATATGAATAGTTAATTTGCAATGGGACATTTTCTATATACATACAAAGAGAAAACGAGAGGTAACACTACCAAAATATTTCAGTTTTACATCTCTGTATGCCAGTGCCAGTTCCATAGTGATGCCTGTGTGGTGATAAAAATGAAGCCAAGGGTACCCAGGGTAACATACATACATTATATATTTTACTTTAAGAGTATGATATGGTTGACAGTATGAATCGTTTGACACAAATGTTGTTAAATTGCTTTTCGACACGCAAATTTAATATAACACTTGTGACAAATCGTTGGTAGATATATATACAAATATATAGTAAGTAATTGCTGTCATTATAGAGGCGTCAGCAATTTTGTCAAACGCACATTTACCATGGGTAAGATATTATTGACACACATGCACACTCTTTTGTAGTTAAAGGCGTTGGTTTTTTTTAAGAGCCAATAACTTTAGCAAAGAAATATGTGTGTGCCTCTTTTTTTTTTAAGAGGCATACGACACTAATTAGATTCTTTTATATGTGAAACATCGTTTACTCGTTAAGAGTGTCGTCGGGGCGTTTCGAGGAATGCATTTCAGCTGACTCTTAAAGGTTAAGTTAGAATGGGTGATGATACGACAAGCTGCATCACTTCACTTGGAGAATCTCAATAGATCAGTTGTGCTCCTTAGGGTGTAAGAGAAATAGATAAAAGGAAGATGAAACAAATTGGTAGTTGGTGGTGATTTAGTAACGGGACACCTCCCTTAACCATCGTGAATTCTGAATGAATTTTGGGGATGTACCTTTAGTGCCATAGTGTGGGCATAAAAAAATTAACTTTATTGTGGACAGTTGCGTCCAAAATTGGTCTCAAGGTCTCAGATTAATAATCATTAGTAAATATGGGAAAGAAATTCAGGGACAAAATCGAGGTTAGGGATAGAATTTAAATTTGTGAACTTTAAACTTCGATACATCATGGAAAAGTCCGAAATGTAGTTTCATAAGTTCATCGATATCAAATGCTTTTTCGATAAGAGAGCTTTTTGCAAAATCTCATATCAATTGCTTTTTGAAATATAAAGTTCTAAAAAGAATCTAAATTTTGGAAAGAAATCAAATTAAAATCGATTTTCAATTTCACTCAAAATTAATTTTAATTATGTTGTACAAATTTGTTCGTTTTCGAAAATTTCGAAATTACTTCGAAATCTCAAAATTGGTTAATCATTCATTTTTAAATTGTTTTACTGGCTTACGCATACGAATTGTTGTTGTTGTAATTCCTCGCAAAAAGTCATACACTCCAGCATGACCGTTGTATCATCCCACTACTGATGGGATACTGTCAAGTGTCAATACTGATGAACGATCATCTCAATTTCAACAGAGTTACCATAACCATTCTTAATTGCAAAGTTTGTTCAGTGGATTTAGAATTAAGAAGCTTTTGGGATTTGAAGTTTTTGAGAAGTTGAGTATGTGGAGTGTTATCGCTTTGTTTTTTCCCCTTTTAATTTTTTTTTCTGGAGAATCCGTTAAATGCTGTTTTTTAGGCTTTTGGTATTTTAGAAGAAAAAAATTAATTTTGAAAAGACAAAATAAATTTTGAAAAGATAAAATAAATTTTGAAAAGATAAAATAAATTTTGAAAAGATAAAATAAAATTTGAAAAAAAATTTATTTTGGAAAAAAAATTATTTGGAAAAAAAAATTTATTTTGAAAAAAAAAAATTAATTTTGAAAAAAAAAAAAAAAAATTGAAAAAAAAATTAATTTTGAAAAAAAAATTAATTTTGAAAAAAAAAATTAATTTTGAAAAAAAAAATAATTTTGAAAAAAAAAAATTAATTTAAAAAAATGTAATTTTGAAAAAAAAAAAATCGAAAAATGTAATTTTTGAAAAATAATTTAGAATTTTTTTAAATCCAAAATTTGCTTTTTTTTCAACCTTATCAGATGCTTTTGTGAATGAGAAAACAAAAAAATTGTTCTACGAGAGATACCATTTTTAGTCGATAGATACAATTTTGTTCCCTGTACCTGTAAAATTTTTCTACAAAATTGACCTTCGCAAATTTCTTACATAGAGATACCATACCTACAAACATCCATAACACGATTTTGTGTATTTAAATAAATTATTTAACTATAGATAGAAAATCGATAAAATGAATCCCACAAATTCCTTTTAATCGTTTAAAGAATTATTTATAATCGAATTTTTCACCATCCCCCACCCCTCCCCCCTCGATCACAAAGACTTCAACAGAGATTTTCTATAACACCGCATTTTTCTTAACTAAAAAAAGAAAAAAAAATTCCTTCATCAAAAGAAGGTATATCTCACGAAGGCGTAAATGATAATCAGGCTATAAAAATAAAATAAACGAAAAAAAAAAAATAAAATAAACTCCCAAATATTCCAAAGTATTATCTCAAAAAATAAACAATAATTCCTTGAGGGACTATATATCTGCCAATTACAAGAGAAAATATTTTTTTTTTATATATTTATATTTATATCTATGTATGTATACGAACTTTGTATACATTAAACAAACGTGCCACAGAGATATAAATAAGGGCACATGCCATAGCCAAACCACCCACGATAGCAAATAACAAAAAAAAATCAGAAAAATAAATTAAACACCCCGAGTAAAAAAAATAAATAAAATCCTGAAAATAGTCCACATCCAGCCAGCCCAAGTGAGTGATCCCTTATTACATTAAAAATGAAATAATATATAACAAAAACAAAACTCTCTCGTTATAAGATTCATTTAACATCTCTTCAAGTTAATAAAATGAGATTGCTTTTGCTTTTTATCCCAAAGCACGTCCTATACCAGCTTTGAAGGTAGGTTGGTTGGTTGGTTGGTTGGTTGGTATAGTTTGGTATTGGTTAAGGTACATATATAACACCTCCCAGAGCATCTCCTTCAATCCGATCAAAGACCCTCTAAGTTAGCATAAAGCATAAGGCATCAGAACATCATTGGTATAATTGAAATTGCCTTCGCAAAATAAAAAAAAACGCTATAAATTCCAATTTTCCCGCAACCATCATCAATGCATTCAGCAGCAGTAGTAGCAGCAGGACCATCAGCAAATCTGTCTTCAATCCCTTATTTCTCTCCCTCCTGGCATATATAAGTTTATGCGGGATGTGGATGACCTCAATCCACACACCCAGAGAGATATAGAGATATTCATTTGGACTTCGTCGTCGTTCCTCGTCGTCGTCGTTGTATATCAAAGGAGAACATCAATTTAAGCAGTAAAATCTAGATTTCTCGTGGCAATTTAATTAAATCCTTCAAATACCAAAACCAAAGTTCTATAAATGTGGTGCTATGCAAATTGTCCCATCACTACGCCATTTCGCACAAAGTTGCAGTAACCTAACGAAAACAATGGTCCAGCATAGATCTATACGTAAACATAGGATAGATATATAGATTTATTCAATCCCATCCTCAATTTATTTCTATTGTCTTTGCAGAATAACTACAATGACGACGATGACGACGACGAGTGAATACGACAGAAAGACAGCCGGACAGACGACGAAAGGACTACAAAATTCTCAACTTACAGTTTTTCTTTCATTTAAACAAGATGAGCAAAAAAAAAAACTAGAAATAAGAATAGAAAATCGAAAGCAATAACCTTTCGCAATAGTTAAGAACACAGAGAACATGGCCCGTTTTTTCTCCCTCATTCTCAACCCCCCCACCACATCTCTCCGCCCCCTTCCATTTGCACAATTTTCATCCCTAGCAATTTTAAATGCAACAGAAAAATCTATACTAGCCCAAGCAATTGTTTTCTTATCCTCATATCCTTCGTCGTTGTATTCCTGCCCTAGATACAGAACTGATGGTGTTATACATACATATGTATACACATACTTATACATTAGAGTACATCTATAGACATAGATATTAGAAACAAAATCTTGCCGCGCTACTTTAAGACATCCCCAGTTTCATTTCCCTTACTATCTCTCTTTATTTGTATTTGAAAAAAAAAACAAAACAAATCACGAGAAACGAAACTATTTTTATTCTTCTGCTCGATAATAATGTCCTTGTAGTCGTCCAAAGATCCAATTTCTGATTTCTAAAACTCCATCTCCAACAAGTTTACACAGCGGGACAATTTTGTTTCACTAAACAATACATACATAAATGTATAGCCACACAAATTTCCAAATGGGAAAAGACCATGTCCTTGCCCATATAAATATTAAAAGCAATTCTTGCTCCGGCTCGAAGGATCAAATTAAATAACAACAACAAATAATATCACAAAATAGATACTTGAATTAACTGTGAGAGGAATTCGCTCTATCGCCGCCACCGCCGCCGTAGCAATAAATTGTACTCATTGAGAGCGAATTTATACGCATTTCGCTATAGAGTTGTATTTTATTCCGTTATCTCAATAAAGGAATATAATTTGAAAATCCTGGAAAATTGAAAAACAGGATTGAATAATGAGTTACAGAAAAATAAATAGAAAAACTTTTAAATAAACACACACAACAAGTCCTTCTGCTCTCCAAGTCCTTCTCTAAATAAAATGTATATTGTATACATATAAATAAATAAATAAATAATTATGCAGAAGCAGAAAAAAGTCCTTTAAATCATATAAAGCGTGATGCAAAGGATACAAATTAAAAAAAGAAGAAGATAAAAACATACAAAATGTAAACAAATTCAATATTATGTACATACTTATGTCTGTAGTGATTTGTTTGCATAGTGATTTATACATACACACATACATACATACATACATACATACATACATTTACATAAGACCTCACACTTATGTGTTCAAATATTTCTAGCTATACGACACTAAGAACAGGAAAGTTTTGATAAAAGTTTGATCTCGAAATGTCAAACATGAAGTGAAGTGTTATACGTTTACATTAAGCAACTTTGAATTAATTTAAATCTCAAGAATATCCGTCTACTATTTCAATTGAGTCTTGGAATTAATAATCGCCTGCAGGTGTTTATATAATTCAAAATAAAATTATACACAATCATGCACATCGAAAACGTACAATACTATCAAACTATCAAGTAAATGTCAATTTATAACAGTTTTTTTTTTAATATTTTTGATTGACCATTGATTTTGAATGTGTTAAATGATTTATTAAGTTTTTCAGGCTTACTTAGTCACGCTTCTCTAAATAACTTTTGTTATTTGCATAAAAGAGAAGTGTTAACCAAAAAGCCTAAAAAAAAGCATAAATCATTATAACAGTTTTGTTATTAAAGAACTACTGTTTATGCGGCCCCGAAGGGCCGCTGACGGACATACCCGAGTTTTTTTTAACAAGTCGTTCGAAGCGCGTAAATCCGATAAACTGTTATATAAACTATTATACAACTGTTATAAACTGTCATTTCTCCAGTCTCGTCCATAATATAAACGGGATCAAGAATTTCTTTTTTTCTTTGGTATGGACATTTATAACAGTTTTGTTTGTACAGGTATTATTTTCTAGGCTCGCCAAAGCTAGAGCCCTTCGCCTTAAGGGCAATCTCTGGGCAACCATGTTTTTTTTTTTAAGTGCTTTTCACACTTTTATTGACGAAAAACTTTTATGACTGGAAAACAACTCTTATAAGTAAATTTCTAAAGAAATTCCAATTTATAACAGTTTTGTTTTTAAAGGAACTGTTTTTTGTGGCTCCCCCAGATCCGGAGCCTTTTAATGGTGGGCATTATTTTTTCCAGCAGCGCCAAGCAAGTCAACGCACACCCACTTCTAATGGGAATAAACTGTTATGACTGTTATAACTATTATAACTGTTATAACTATTATAACTGTTATAACTATTATAACTGTCATAACAATTATAATTTTTTTTTTTTTTTTATTAAAATTTAATTAATTCAGTCTCGTCATATTTATTTTTTATGAACAATTTATTCCAATTTATAACAGTTTATCCTTATTAAAAGTGGCTGTAAATACACGCACGGCGCTACTTAATTAAAAAAAAACAACTTTAGTTAGGTTGCCCATCGACAGAAGGCTCTGAACCATGTACCTTTATAAATAAAACTGTTGTAAATGAGCATTTCTTCAGCCATTTACTTATAAAAATTTATAACTATAATAAAAATAAAAACTATACATTTTAACATATTAACCATAATTTTTTGCATTCCACTTATTGTGAATTTAAATTATAAAAGTTTAAGTGTGTGTTCACAAAATTCGATTGAAATGCCAATATTATGAATGAAAATACCGAAATCGAATCAGATGCCAAAATTGTGTTTTTCTTAGGAAATGAAATTTAAATCGATTTTCAATTTAAAGTGGGTGTTCGCAAAAATAACTTGAAATGAAATTTTGTGTTCTAAAATTCGTTAATTTTCGAAAATTTTGAAATTACTTCCAACTGTCAAAATTGAAGTTGTATAAATTTTTAATTGTTTTAAGAACAAGTCAAATTATACTGCAGATAAAAACCGATGCAATATTATTAGCATTTTCAAGGAAAAAAAAAAGACGAAACATTTTGTGATGAAAATAAGTTTTGTTCATATTTTTTGCGAGTTCTCAAAGAACTGAGATCTCATTTTTTTTTTAACTGGCTTCTTCATTTATTACCAGACAGATTTTTTGACTTTGACATATTTACAATGTTATCTGTATGTATTTTAACAACAACAATGTAGGTAAACAATGTAAGTAAACAATTCATGCTATCCCTATTCCATTCAATTTATATCCCTTAGTCCTTCATCTTTTGAAAAATCTAAAAATAACTTTAACTTTTATATCATATTTTGTAGACATTTCCCAAAAGGTCAAAAAAGGATATTGTTGGTTATGCCTTTCATATATACAAAATAATATATATATTTTATCTTTATAGTATAGGCGTATAATATCTCCGCATTACGCTAAGCTAATATTCAAACACAGAGGCGCGCTCTTTAAAATGAAAAATCTATTTTACGTATCTTCCCCTGTCTATATACATATGTATCTATATATTTTTTTTTCTCTAAATAAGAAAAATGATAAACAAAATCAAAGTTAGTCCTTTATCTGTATACATTTTACATACATACATATATGAACTTTAAGGACCAAATGATGCCATCTAATGGTCTTTTATGTTCTGGATAATATCAAAAAAAAAATAAATAATAATTGAAAAGAAAATAAACATTTTTGTGGTCAAATATTTATCGCAACTGAAAAAGTAATTAATTTTTTTGATATTTTTCTTCTTTTTTTTTTTTTTCTGCAGTTTAAATAAAATTTTACCAACCGACGACAACGAAGACTGGCAAATGTTGGATGAAGTAGAAAAAAATCATCGGTCAAAATTTTTCCATTCGAGATTTAAAAATTAGAAAATAATATAGATATAGGAATAGGTCTAAATGGAACTGTTCTTCTGAGCAAAAATTAGGGAAGAGAAAGGATAACGTCTATATAAATAAATTTTTAAAATATATGTATAACAAATAGTACCAGAAAGATAGGATTTTTTTTGTGGAATAAAATATAGAAAACCCTATCAAAATTCGCCATTTTGGAATAAATATTGAAATTTGATACATTAGTAAAATCTATTTATTGAAAAACTGATCAACTATTTCGAGGTAATTATTATTCAGCCTTATTGTTAGTTCCACCCGAAAGATATTTCACTTAAAAAATTTGTTGTTCACCCGGAATTTAAAAAAAACTATTGTGAATTTCGCCCGAAGGAAATATCGTTCGCCTACTAAAAATAAGTGAAAATTTAGGCTCACAATGGCATTACATTTCGTCCAAAATGAATATTTATGAATGAGGAGAATTTTTCGAACATGAAATTTCGAATGAAAGTCACAATAGGCAAAAAAGTGAAATGATGTCAAATATTACGGGTGGAATGTTGTTCGGGTGAAACTCACAATAAGGCTGATTAATTTTATTTAAATTCACAATGGTCGGCAACACTCTTAAAGATCAAAACTTTTATCAATTAGTTTGTTAAATTTTAAATTTTCAATATTTATAAACTATTAATTGGCTTGATTATGAAAATTTTCAACGCCCTAACCCTTAAGCCAAAGGGTATACTACTTGGTTCACTTACAAAGCCTACATCTAACTTGATTTCAAATCGCCTAATCATCAAAATTACTGTCCTTAAATTCAAGAAGAAATAACAAACTAAATTTAAGTGTAAAAAAATTGAAAGTCGTCATATATTCATAACAATATAAATGAAGCTAAAGAAAAAAATTTGTTCACTTTTATTGAGAAATCGCTGTTATATGTAAAGGTATTATCTCTCAACTCTTTTAGATTGAGTGGTTAGTTAAGCTAAATACCTTTTGATTATTTTATGCCATGTTAAGCAACGGCATCTTTATCGCTTTGGTTTAAAACTTGAAAGAAATTATCAATCATATGTGGAAAAAAAAAACGAGGCAGGGACATACATAAGTCTCTAGGTCTAGGCAATAGGTCCTCAATGTTTGGTGGAACATTATAGATCGACCGCTTTTTTTTTCTTTTTCTTCGTGACCTATTTCCCGTGCGGGTATATTTTAGTTCAAAATACTTAAGGTTTATTTAAAAAAAAAAAGACAATTTTAGAAAATTTTGAAAAAGATAGATAAAATTTTAAAAATTATATTGCAAAAAAAACATAGAAAACATCTAAAACTTGTATTAAATTAAAAATTTTATAATTCTATTATTAATACTAAATATCAAAAAATAAATACCGTTTTCTCTCTAATGTAACACTCTCCACCAGCTGTAAAATTTCGATCATTTAATATGCATTTATTTTCCATACTTTACAAAAATATTGCGTTGATGAAATTTTTTATTTGATTTGAAATTTAATTTTTATTTTAAATTTTTATTTTAACTTTTTTTTTGTTGATGTTGTTTTAATTTTAACGAATTTAATTATTATTATACTAACTACTTAATTAAAACGCCATACTGTTTTTTGTTGTTGTTGTTGTTTAATTCTTTTAAATTATTTTATTATAAATTTTGATTTAGTTTAGATATAGAATTGATATAAAAAAAAATTAAAAAAAAAAAAAAAAATAGGAATGAAGCAAATTAACAAACACTATAAATAAGAATATTTAATCCGATTCATTGCGAGTTTAAATTTTAAAAAATACTAATTATTGAAATCATTATATAATTAATTTTTTTTTAATGTTTAACACTTTTGATATTTATCATTTTTATTTTATTTTATTTTATTTTTTATTTTTTGTGTGTTATTATTTGTTTTGTTTTGTTTTAATTTGTCTTATGAAGTATTTTGGTGAACACAATTTTATTTTTTTTTAAGAAGAAGAATTTCGTGCAGAAAATTTTAATTTTTGAAAAAAAGAAATTTTAAAGAAAATTTAGTTTTAAATTTAAATATTTTTTTATTTTAATTTATGTATTTTTTTTGTTGTTTTAAATTTATTAAATATTTTTTTTCTTTTTTGTATTTAGCATTTTGTTAGTTTTTTTGTATTATGTTTTGTATTTGATTTCCTTCGTAGAATTATGTTTTTTTTTCTTTTAATTTAAATTAAATTTTAATTTTATACACTTTTTTGTTTAGCATTTTTTTATAAATACTTTTTTTTTAATTAAATTTGTTTAAGTTCAATTTTTAATTTTATTATTGACATTTTAAATAATTTTATATGTGTGTTCTGTGTATTAAGATTTTTTTTTAAATTATCATTGCAGCACGCTATTTGGTAAAATATAAAAATTTAATTCAATTTAAATCTAAATTAAAAAAAAAACAATTAGAGCAACAAATTTAAATCGTCATTTATCTTGTTGAATAAAATCGATTTTATTATTTTTCTCTATGTAGAGATTTATGTAGTTATACATCAACAAAATATTAAAAAAAAAAAGAGAATCAATTATATGTATGCATGTCTGTACCTACATACATATGTATATACAAAAAAGTATCTATGTATATAGAAATAAATAACAGAAGGTTTATGATATAAAATTATATCTTTAAAAATTTCTGTCGAGTCCTTTGCTCATCTCCCCTTTTCGTCTATGTAGTTAATAAGTTGATTTAATTTTATTAAAAAAAATGAAAATTAAATATACATGAGAAAAATAATACCATAGATAAATTTTCTTTTATTTCTATGTACATATAATATGTGAAGACACAAATTAAGTTTTGCAGGTAGATAGATGGATATGAAGGAATTTTTTCGTTATCGTGTTTTTTTTTTTATTGTTGTTGTCCTTTTTTGCTTCACAAAGGCAGCATCACGAAACTCGAAAATGGAATGAATTTACTTTTTATTGGAATGTCGAAGATACACACTCACACACATACACACGCAGCACAGACACCCGTATCTACACTCCCGCACGCAATTTTGAAGATAAGGACGAGCCAACGAAATAAAAAAAATAATAGAAAATCTCTTATCAGGATGGTTTTTTTTTTCTTTGGTTGATTTGATATTTTTTTCTTCTACACAATTTTTAAAGATCAACCAGAAGAATACAAGAGCAAAAAAAAAAAGTCTTCGCTCAAGGATTTAATATTCTTTCAATTTTCATTAAGTGCGAATACACTTAAGTTCAAAAGCACACTCCAGGACTCCAGCAGCAGAAGAAGATATACACGATTTCTGTTCTTCCTTTTGTTGCTCTCTCCCCCTCTTTTTACTATATATGGAAAAAAACCATGGAATATTTATCGATATCAACAATTGCCTTGGCAAGGATATACATATATATGTAGGTTGTAGATACACTTTGCACTTTCTACTTTTTTTTTTTTGTAATTTTATTTTCACTTCTGACTTATGGTCGAGAAGATAATGAAAGGATTTTTATTTTTTTTGTGAGAAATTCAATTAAAAAGTTGAATTTAGGTTGTTTTTTTTTTAATTTTAAAACATCAGCAGGATATTCACTTGGTATTTCATTCAGAAAATCTATTCGAATTAGAAAAACAGGCGGAGAATCAAAAAAAAAAAATATACAGACAAGGGATACACTTTTTTTCTTCTTGGATTCTCGATGATAATGGCAGCAGAGAGAGTCCTTTTTTACTTGGCGGAGATTTTTAGATTTTAAATTTAAAAGACGAAGTAAAAATGTCTTATAATTATTAAGTTGAATAGAAATTTGTAATTACATCAAGGATAACGCACAAACAAGTACCAAACGATCTGTTCGAACAAAGAACAGGACAAAAGGACGAAAATTCAAACAAACAAAAAAAAAACTTTAAAAAAACGATTTTTTTCAGTTCACAGAAGGATCTGCACTTTTCTCGAATAGGAACAGAAATAATCTAATCTCGAATGTCCTTTTTCATTCGAAACCAAAAAATTATATCTATTTTTTTTTTTATTTAAGATAAATTAAATTTAATTTTTAAGTTTTTTTTTTTTTTGAATATAATTTAATTTAATTTAATTTAATAAATTTCAACTCCGAGCGACTCCGCGAACGAACGTTATGTGTGTCCTTTCTCTGTGTATCCTTGCAACTTATTGAGCAAAAATTTTGTAGTCTTGACAGCTTTTTTGGCCATGGACCATCATCATCGTTGGTCGTTTCGAATGGAAAATTAGATCTCTTTTAACTGAAGTTTATGGTTCTCCTGATGTGTAGTATGTACGTAGGTTAGGAGGTAACATCGTAATTGTGTATGTAGGTAACTCTCATTGTTGGTAGATGCTAAAGCTGCTGATTCTGATGTTGGAGAAGATTTTTTTTTTTTTGCTAGCTGGCTGATGGTTTCTCCTATTTATATATTGTGTGTGTAGAAAATTAAATTGGAAAATGTGAGTAGTACATCTAAAATACAAAAGAGTGTATGTGACGACGACGACGGTGGCGGCAACTGAGGAGCATGATTGTGCGAAAGCTTGCGCAGGAACTTCATTTATTTTATTTTGATTTTGATTTTTTTTTCTGAATGAGAATTAGATACAGCAACAGTACTTTGTTGTATAGTCAGCATCTATCCTAGAGTTGCCCCTAGTTTAAGTTTATTTTGTTGTTTGTCGTTGTGATTGTATTTTGTTGTTGTTTTTGTTTGCTTGTATGGTATCTAATTTATCTGAATGTATTTCATCCATCCGTCTATAGAAATTTGATAAATATGGTACTATGTATGTAGAATTCAGGGTTGGCGAATTTGCTTGTTTGTTTTTTATTAATTTTATTTTTAAATCATTTGTTTTTTTTTTTTGTCATATTTTTTTAGAAAATTTCTGTCCCGCCTGAATGGGAGGAAAGTGAACCCCTCCCATCGTATAAAAAAAAGCTTGAATTTTGTCGCTCTATAAATATTTTGTTCCATTCTAAATAATTGTGATTTTATTTTTTATTTTTTATTTTTTATTATTTTATTTATTAAATTTTTTTTAAATATCGTTAAATTTTTTTTAAATACCGTTAACTATTTTAACTTAGTAAAATGGTTTTTAATGTTCACATAACAAAGTCCGTATAAAAATTCCTCAAATTAACTTTATCAAAATTCGAATGGCGCCCAACAAACTCACGACCCATCTTGTAACCACTGGCATAACCAGGACCCAAAATACATGTATGTATGTAGGAAGTTGACGACGAAGTAGGATTGATCTTAAACTAATTTATTTTTGCTTTATCATCAATACTTATTTTGATATTTTAACAAACTTAAAGCAAATTAAAGTTAATTTTTACAAAAATCTAAATCTAAAATCTTAGAAACATGGAAAATAATCAAAGGGTGGTTAGCATAACGAACTAGCCACTTAAAGTGAAAGTGTTAAAATCGGTTAAATTCTATTTTTAATCGATGACGAAGTTTTGCATTTCATGAGTTAAGTTTTCAAAATTATATTTAAGCCCGAGTTTCTCCAAAAACACCTTAGTCTGCCTTTTCCTAACCGGGAAGTGGAAGCGAGAAGAAATACAATGACAATTAAATTATTTAAGCAAACTATTTCAATCTGTGCTTACGCATCGTTAAAAATTAGTCAATAAACGTTGGAAAAATTGAACAAAACTCAAGTGATTTGTTTCAAATTTCGTATAAAACAAAAACAAAATTCACAAGAAGGAAAAAAAGGAATAGCAAATAGTGGAGATAATGGAGATAACAAAACAGTCATCTCCATTCTCGGAACATTTCGTTATTCCTTTTAATTTGCCTTATTTTAAAAAAGACAAAACAAAAATAAATATAATTGAAATTTTCTACAAAAGGTATCCCTGCTTATTACAGCGGCCCATAATGATGTAAAACGACAGCACTGTCAAAGAAGAGTACTCTCATAGATACTTCGTTAAAGAAACATTATTTCTCACGCTCTCTACTAATAATTTCCTCTCAATTTTGATAACAATAGTGCGTTTTCTCTCTTTTCTCTCCATCTCTCCCACTCACTCATCACTCACTCACTCTCTTTCTGTCTGTCTATCTCTTCTCCTTTGGCCTTGTATGTATGTATGTGTAATTGAGAGTTTAATAGATGCCAAGGATATTAACGGGTACTGCAAGTAAAGTTAGAAGAACTTTACGCTTGTTTTATTCTTCATTTTCTTCTTCTTCTACTTTTCATTCGACATTGAAAAAAGGAAAATCTCAACAACAAAAAAATTATCAACAACAACAACAACAACAACAACAACAATAGCAAAAAAGAGTAAAAGAAGGACGAACTTAAAAAAAAATAAAAATACAAGTAAAGCTCTCCACACTTCAAATTGAATTTTGTATTGTATTCTGAACTTCTGGCACTGAAGCGCTCTTCTTCTACTTCTTCTACTCATCATACTTCGTTCTATTCCTCTTCATCTACCTTATTCCACCGTGCTGAACTGAACAGTAATCCTTGTGCGGTGTTCTATATACTTTGGAAAAACTTTAACACAGCGTCTTTTGTTGTTGTTTTTTGTTGAACCACCTACCTTGGAGAAAGGATTCGTTTATTCATTTTATTTTTTCTCAACACGCTGTTTCTTGTGTCTTGCCTTGCCTACCATACCAGCTTGCCTGCCACACAGATGGTACTGTGGCGTGTGGCATGGCGGCAGTGGTGACGGTGGTGAAGTATATCCTTTTTAAATTTGTGTTTTTCTCACGTTTTCCACACACATGTGTGTGCTTGACTGAGAGAATGGTCGGAGAGGAGAGGTGGCATTGGACGGCTGGTGTGGTATGTAGGTGAGTAGGTGGGTGGGAAGTTGTGTGGATGGGTTGGTTGTAGGTAGGTATGTAGTTATGTACCTATGTGTGTTGGAAATATTAAGTCCTATTTAAAGGTCTTGTTGTTTTTCTTATTATATATGCCTACTATGCCTTTGCCTTTTTATACCTTCTCGCTGATATGTAAATATCCAGGAGTGTACTCCTGTGAAGAATGTCCTTTTTCTGTTGATAATGAGTGTTGAAAGGCATAACATTCATTATTTCTGGTTATTGCTAATGACACACAAAGTGTCGACACAGACGACGTATAAGATAGTGAATTGAGAATGAGTGAAAGGATAATTTCGTGTGTGCTTAGCGTGGTGCTTTGCTCTGCTCCACTCCACTCTGCTCTGTGCACTTTAAGAATTGAGTAGGCAACAAAAGTTAAAGTAAGGACCAAGGTAAGTCTTTTCAGTTTTTTTTTTTTTTTTTTAATATTTTTATGAAAGAAAGAATTTAGGTGTGTTGAAGGATTTCCGTTCCGGTGAATTCCATGTTACAAGGCCTAGAGCAACAGGAAAATCTTTGACAGGACAAAAGGCAGCTGAGTATCCGAAAAAGGACCATCTAGACCATTTGGTAGATATATTATGAAGGATAGAGATATAGCAGAAGAAAAGAAAAAAAAAAATGCTTTAAGGTAATCCTTGCCTTGGGCTATGAGGCGAGGGGGGTGGCGATAAACTCTGACTGTATCTTGATTACCGGATGTTGAACGCTTGTGTATATCAATGAATAAGTAATGTTTTACGGTTGATTTATGTTTAACCCAAAAGAAACGAGTAAGAGAGTCTTCAAAAGGGAAAACTATTTTTTTTTCTTTTGTATACCTAAGCTAAACACAGATAAAAAAAAACAAACTGGACACTTAAAAGTCCGAAGGACAAATGATGACAATATATATAGTAAAAATAATTGCGACGAGACGACGAGAGGGTTATAAAAAATAAATAATAAAAAAAAATAACAAGTATACGCCCAAGTGGACCAATTGTCTTTGGGTTTTTTTTTTATAGTTTTAAGTCGTGATGCTTTGTGATTCTTTGTGTCAAATAAAAACAAAAAGTTTATTGAAAGTTTTTGGTTTTAAGAGTTATGGTCATGTTGGTCGGGTGGGTTGAAAAAAAAGAACAAGGCTAAAGACGACGATAATAATAATAATAAATAGCCAAGGATAACTATCTATAATACTTGTTGAAACACATATATTGAATGTGTCTCTGAGATGGCACACTTAAGGATACCAAATAAGAAACAATCCTTTTTATTTATTTTATTTTTTTTTTTTCAAAGGTATTGTTTAAGGGTCATTGGAGAAATTATCTATTTTTCACCTGTGTTCTTGCACCCTCGAGCGTTTTTTGTGTTCTCTTTTATTTCATTTTTTTTTCTTGTTCTTTTGTTAGATAGAAAAGTAGAAGATATTCTTATGAAATGTATCCGCAATAATTTTCAATATATGGGGAAAAGGCTCTTTTTGTTTTGTTGTTGTTAAGAATAGAAGACGGGATCGGGATATATCATCTATTTCACATGAAAAGCCAATTTGAAATCACTCAGGCTTAAAGAAGAGCAATATACAGAGATTCTTGTGAAGGATATCATGAACAAAAGACATGATATGCTGATGGATATAGATACATACATAAGTAGGTAGGTAACTATAAAATAAAGGACATGATAGATAAGTCGAACTTTTAAACAAATGGCTGATGGGGCACACAGGTGGTAAACAGGGTTTTAATGGAGAGTGTATTTATCTATCTACTATATGGGCGTGAATATGATGGTGGAATGTTAGGTGATTGTTTTTTTTTTTTTTTTCTAGATTTGTTATAAGAAAGAATGATAGATTGTATAAAAAGGTCGTTACGTAAACGAGGTCATTCTAAATTCAAGTGCGGCGTTTAGTAGCCAATGATTAGTGCGTAGGACTGTCACTTGGAAAATTGTAGGATCGAATTCCAGACTCTGCCACCTAAAAACAAAAATGTTTTTTTTTCACGGGAACTGCCTCTTGTGAGTATCTTTTGTCATCAAAGACTGTCTCCCAACTTAGCCGTTCGGATTCAGCAAAAACTGTCTCTTCATTACTGCAGACACGTCCACAACAATGGTTGAGAGTTTTCAAGTCACTAGGTCCTGGTTCACCACGATCTGTCATGCCACCATTTTTTTTTTTTTTGTATTTGTTATTTCTCTTTCATTTTATGACCTTCAAAATTCGATCCAGCTGTTAAAACTCAAGGTTTCGACAAGGTTTCCTATGTAATTCTTGCCCTAGTTTTAGTGTCCTTATTCTTATTCTTGATTTTTTTTAAATAAAATTTGACACTGATTATCCGCACTTATTTTCTCCCGTTATGAGTGAGAGATTGAGAAATACGCGAAACAGGCAAAAGTTAAGAAAATGAAATTTCTGATTTCCAATAAAATTCAAAGAACAAATTTTGTGTATTGAAATGATTAGATTTTCGAATCGAATTATATAAAAAGTTAAGTCGGTGTATAAAGCTTAAAACAGAAAAAAACATCTTTAGTAGATTTCTTTGCTGAAACGAAACTTACAACATTCAAGTTCAACATAACTACTTTTATGAGAATTTTTCTACGCGGAGGGAAAAATACCACATAAGCGTTCAGTTTGAATTTAAATATTTAAGGTTCGTATTAGCAAATTCTCATTTATTTTTTTATCCACAAAATATCAAAATGTATGTAGGTATCATAAAAAGAAACTATTTTATTTTCAATATTTATTTAAAATATACTTCGTATTAAAATAATTAATATACATGTTTGTTTGTATTTTTTATAATCGTTAATGTCTTTTAAAATTTATTTGAAACAGGTAACAATTTCACAAGGAAGGAGTGAAAGATATTCGTAATGGAATAGCATGAATGTCCAACGTATTTTGTTGTAATAAGTTAATCATAATTCTGGATTAAGTAAAAGGTTCAATTTTTTTTTTATATCTGAAAGAATAAATAAAATAAAATTCAAAGATTTTTTTTTTTAAGAATTAAGAACTTCACCAATCACCAGTAAAATATTTTTATTTTTTTTTTTTTTAATATTAGTTTTTATTTTATTTTTAACTTATCACTGAGGAATTAAATCTTATCTTTTTTGGAGTTTTTTTGTGTGAATATTTTGAAAATGCAGACAAGCAAATTTTATCTTCACAGACACTCTATAAATTTCAACGTTTGAACTAATAAGACAAAACACAGCGATAACATCATGAGTTTGATGTTGACAAAAACTGTAAACAGTTTTTACAGATTTGGCGCATCGTTCTCGGAAATTGTTACATTTTCCAAGCCGACTAAAAATGTATTCTAATTAAAAACTACACAGTATTTAGGTAGTTAATTTTAATAACATAAAAAACCTAATATATAAGTCCCAGGTGAAGCGTTGGTGTATATCAAGTAAAAGTACCTAGCCACCTATCGTATTGCATCATTTTTGGCAACTATTTCTTAAAACTAAACGAATTGATAATCAATAGAATTGTAGACCAAGATTAAACATAATGAATATAAATTAATTCAATTTAATTCAATACAGTCCACAAAAAAAAAAAAACAAGAACAAAAATAATTCTCTTATTATTTGTGTTTTTCTTCTTTCGTTATAAATAAATACATTTCGTGGCACAATAGTTCGTGGAGAACCAGGACCTAGTTTGTTCACAGTGGGTTAAATCTGTACCATGACTTTTACAATGTCTCATTACATAAATGGCGCTTATCAACCAAAATCGACTGTTTAGCGATTTCCACGACAAACAACTCAAATTATACTGAAGGTTTTGAATGAACAACAAATACTTGAGTATTTGTAAGTAAAAAATAGGCTGGAGGTTTAAAGCTATTTCACGACTGCTACGCCCTCGATCATCAGACTCCTTTTAGTAGCCCTTCGTCATTTGATCAATTTAATTTGAAAAACTATTTGCCATCACTGAGAGGCGAACCAGGCCAAGCTGACTTCAGAGCCATATGCACTACGCATTGTGTACCGAATTCGAACGTGATCAGGTCCATCCCATTTAAGTTTTATTGTTTGACAACCTGCATTTTTTAGACACACAAGTTGTTTGTTGTACATTCGGTTTCTTTCTTTTTTCTAACTAAAATTAAAGTTTTTTTTTATAAAAATTTTGGTTAAATTGGAATGAACACATATTTGACGTGACCAAGAACTCAGCATAGTACTTTTTATCTTCCTTTGTTTATGCCAGAAATTTTGTATATTTTTGATTTGGATATAATTTACAAGGCGCTTTAAAAATTACACATACATAGGTGATGTACCAATAAAGTACAGAGAAACTCCTATCTTTTTTCCTCACATTGTGATATTCAGAAATTGTAAAAACAAAATGTCAATGCAGACAAATGATTTTTTTAGGGTTCTAATTTAAAATAAGATAATTAAGTAGCTAATAAAGTCCCTTAAAAAATTGAGATGAAGTCAGATGAATAAAACGATATGAAAATATGTTTCTAGATCAAACAACAGACAAACAGCAGAACGAAATTCTAGGTCTGGAGATAAAGTTTTCATTATTAACTGACATATTATACAATTGATTAATCCAGATTAAAATTTTAATCCAGTTGTATTAACATTGAATTTAAATTATTTTACTTCCGGATTTAAATCTAAAATTAGATTAATGAGGAGAATAATATGGCGGTAAGTCTGGTAAAGTGTGATGACTTCAATAGTTAAATCACAATTTAGACAACAACTTAAGCTATAGTGAAGGTTTATAAGAGCCTGAAATCTATTTCAATAATACTTTCAGGGCTTCCTGAAACAACTAAACATGCGCTGAAAATAGGTCCATATATGCGAGACTGATATCTAGTAAAAAAAGGTTTAAAATGTATCACAGCTCAGTCCCCTTGAGTACTAATACAGTTTCATAAAATGCATTCCTATTAATTTAAGTGTTTCAATCCTCATTTTTTCTGAACTTCAATATTTCCCTTGAGAAAAATAAATTTTAAATAATAAATAACAAAAATACCCAAATCCCTTTGTTAAAACTTAAAAATAATTTAAAATAAAAAAAATATTATGCAACAACTACAAAAATGTACTCACGATGTTGACAATAAAATGAAGATGAAAGAACATTGTGATGTTGGTGAAAACATAAAAATGGTGATATTTTGAAATTAAAACTGCCAATGGAATGAAACTTAAAAAGATGTGTAAGTAAATCGCAGTCGATCTTCTTCAAGAGCTATTGAAAAATCATTTCTGAAATAAGAAGAACACAATATTAATTCGATTTGAACTTGTTTATTATTATTTTTTTTTTTTTTTTTTTTTG
Source organism: Epistrophe eligans (assembly GCA_951394125.1). Lineage (NCBI taxonomy): Eukaryota > Metazoa > Arthropoda > Insecta > Diptera > Syrphidae > Epistrophe > Epistrophe eligans. The sequence goes on from OX596028.1 coordinate 110,192,708, forward strand.
AGGTTTCAAAAACTACTTTTTACTTTTGTACTAAAACCATTAGCCTCTAAATTAACTACAGGTACATTATAAAATGATAAAAGAACAAATCCTTACACTTTTTCTATTTCAACAAATCTCTCTTGTTTGTATTGATCTTTATATCCATTTAAATACTGAAGTTTACCCTCATATTGAGTATTGATAATTGTTTGAACAAGTGGTGGATGGGAGCTGCCTAATTCCATCCACAGTTTACCACCAGGAACTAAGTGATTGCTTGCAACATCACAAACACTTCTAGCAACATGCAATCCATCTTGACCTCCAATCAATGCATTAGAGTTTTCATATCTAAAAGTGGAAAAAAAATCAATTAATTTTATTTCTTATTTCTTACATTTCTTCAAAATCTTACACTTTAACTTCTGGTTGTAGGAGCGGAAACTCACTATTCTTTACATACGGTGGATTTGAGATAACAATATCAAATTTAGAATTTTCCAATTCTTTAGGTACGAGCGCTTCCTTGGTGGTAGTATGATGATAGACAGTAAATCTATCATTAAGATCTTGAAGCTTGGCATTTTCCATTGCCAATTTGGTAGCAATCAAGCTACGTTCTAAAGCAATAGAGGTGGCATTTTTCATTCGACGGAGAATAGCCAGAGATATTGCACCACACCCACAGCCAACTTCGAGCAGAGTGAATGGCTTCTCGCAGTCAAATTTATCGAGTAACAAACGAACAAATTCCTCGGTTTCCGGACGTGGAATGAAAACGGTTGGTTGCATTTTTAAAGTCATATCCATGAAATCCCATTCGCCAAGGATATATTGCAAAGGCATACGAGCAATTCGACATTCAACTAAACGCTCGAACTCTTTGTACTCATCTTCAGACATCTCAACGTCCTCGTATTTGTGGACAGTGCTCTGGAATGAAAGGGTTTTTTTTTGGATTTTAGTTCACAAGGTCACGAGAATGATAGATGGATTAAATGTAACTAGAAAATGGAATTTCATTTCCAGTGAAATTGAACACCGATTTCAGCCGTATGTTGAAAATCATTGGCTACATTTTATATTTGACCTTTTAGATTAATAACTCGGAAGATTCGGTACCTACGTGTGAACTCATTTAGTTTTTAATCTGAAATCCAATACAGAAAAAGAACTCCAATAATGTACTTACAAATATACGTTCGACGGCATGCCTGCAATAGCTGTTTAATATAAGAGCTCTTCTTTCCACCGAATCGGAGGCTAATCTCACTAAAATGAACCCCTTAGAACGTTCTCATTGAGAAGAAAACTTTTCCAAAAAATTAAAATCAGCGAGGTGGTCTTTCTGGGCCTTAGCAATAATCGCCATATTGTTATAACTGTAAATTCAAGTGATTTAAATCGTTCTGTCTCAGACTTTACTTCAAATTGAATTCGCCGTGGACTATAACTGTTGTTGTTGAATTTTTAATGAATTAAATTCCTTTTTTCTAAAAATTTGACTTATTTCCGAAAAAAATTACTTATTTTAAATAAACCTGAAGCTAAATTAATTGATTTATTTTGAAATACTTACGAAATTCTTTTTGATTACATGTGCAACAATGCACTTGAGGTTAAAGTCGATGTCGCCAACGCCAGCTTCATTTAGTTTAGATTTCCAACTATCCAAACTATCTCGAATATTAACCATGCGAGCGATTGAAAATGTACGAATTTGTCGAAGTGTTTGAAGTTTTAATAATTTAAACATTTTTGTTTGTATTATTATTATTTTTCCGAAATTAACCCGAACGCAACGAGACAAGGTGCGACAAACGAAAACAAGAACAGCTGACGGTAAAAGAAAAGAACTACTGTTTATTTTTTTTTAACTTGCGCAAGGTTGCAGCGAAATTAGGGTGTGTGCACAAGAAAATTTGTTGCAGTCCAAATGTACTGTGAGGCAATACTTTGGTGATGAGAAAAGGTTTTTTTTTTTTGTAATTTATTTATATTAGGTGCCTATCTAATAATGCTAGGTTTTCATGAGTTAAAATGTTGTGTTAAAATGTACATACGTGTTTATTGTAAATTAAATTTAATATTATCGTATTTGTCTGTTTGGTAGCTAGAAACGTTGTACGACGTCGTAAAAAGTCTCTGTCAAATCCTAGAGACATTTTTGACAAGTAGTAAACTTTAGCAAGAAGTTGCAGTTAAGAAACAGACACCACAAAGATTAGCTGTCAATTTCAAAACGAATTTTTTTTTTTATAAAGTAATTTGCAATAGCAAAATCTATTTCCAATGATTGACTATTGACAGTCGATTATCGATGAAAAATGATATTCGCAATAAGACTTTACTAGATAACAATATATCCCTCTCACGTTTACTTTGGTGAAACTGACATTTCGTTTAACTATTTATTTTATATCAAATCCATCCGTTTAAAATTTCATCAAAACTATCTCATTTCCTACTTGGCAATGGGAACCTCTGTTTGTCTACTTCCCAAAACTGTCACTTTCAGTCCAATTTTCTGGTTTATGAAAAAAATAAAATTGGAAGTTTTGGTAAGTTAACGACTATTTCGAAAATTAGGTAAAAACAAAACATAAAACACTTACATATGTAAATAATAAAATTAAGAACCTTTTGAAATGTGATAAATGGGAAACAGAAACGAAAATAAAAAAAATCAATGAACTGTCAGATTAAATTTGAAAATGTAACTAGATTTAAATTTTCATGCTCAGACAACATCACAAATTGATTTCTTTTTTAAAGTAGTTTTTTCTTACAATTTTTAATACATCGGATTTTGACATTTTCAATGGATTTCACTTGGGTGTGTTCGTTAAGACAACTATCTCACTTCCAAAAACTGTTAATTTCTACCAATTTTATAACAAAACATACCTATTTTTATTTTCAAGAAACAATAATGTCTCATTTACCTGCTATTACTCTTTTTAATCCACAAAAACCGCTGCACTGCTACAAATGCACATAGTGTAGTGATATACACGTCGCATCTTCTTAATTAAATAAACGAAACAAATACATAACTACCATTTTCACCCTGTAAAAAATTAAAACAAAATTTCACATTTTATAATATAAATTTTTATTTATTTAGTGTTTCGGTTTTTGTTGTTTAAATGTATCAATATTTACACACAAATCATTCCAATTTGAAAAAAATATTAAATATTAATAAAAATATAATAGAAACAAAATAAAACTTGTTTATTATATTTTTTTTTTGTGATTTTTATTTATTTATTTTTATATTTTTTTCTAATTTCAAAGTTTTTTTTTTTGTTTTATTTAAAAGTAATTTATTTACAGCACTTACATAATTACCTACTTATAAATGTTTATTTAACTTAATTTTAAAGATTTTATTCTTTATTTTTCTTTACATAAAATGTACCTTTAAACTAAAAAAAAAATTATTGATTAGACCGTGATAACGTAAGTACTTGCTGTGCAATATGCCTACATTACATTATTTTGGGCACAACTGTCACTTCCACTCAATACAGTTATTATTTTCTATATTTTATAATTAACGAGCTTTAATGTTTTTTTTTTTTTTTTTTTTTATAAATATACGCTTATTTTGTCGTTTTTTTAAATAATTAATCATAGTTATCTTGAATACAAAAAGAAATTTCTGATTTTCTTAAATAATGTGGTGTTCTGATTTTTTTACATAAGCATTTTTAGTATATATATTATTTTACATAAACGTTTTAATTTTATATATTTAAGTAGAAGAAATGCGGCTATACAAACTTACTTAAGTAGAAAAATAATAATCTATCATTAAATAGAAATATACAGAGGAGGAAACATTTTTAAGATTAAAAATCAAGAAAAAAAATAAACTATAATAAAGTTTAAAATGAATATTTGTCTTACGTACATGAGAAAAAAAATACAGGCATTTATGTTTTCTTTGTTTGTCTAAGAATTGCATGAATTAGTTTTTGTATTAAATAATAAAATTAAAATATTATTAACACTAAACGGTAAATAAAAGTTAATACTTTCAAATTCTTTATTATTTAGTTTTTTTTTTTTGTATATAAATAATATGTGATTTTATAGATTAAATTTTTGTTCATTTATTTTTTTTTTCTTTTGAATATTTTACTCAGACTACCGTTATTATTCACTTTAGAATATTTTTAAATTTTAATTTTGTTAATTTATATTTTTTTTTTGTACACGAATAATCTTAAAATTGCTGCTCCTCTAAGCCAGCCCAGGCAGGCAAGACAGTTTGTTATGTGGCGTGCCTGTTAGTGTATTTAAAGAGACCCTTAGAAATTTATAACTAAATAAATTTAAATTAAATAATGTTATTCCAATTTGGACTTGTTTTTTTGTTTGCTTCTTTCATTTTTAAAAGTTATAGTGTATGCATGAAGAAATATTAAATAGTAACTATGCAAGATGTTTTTTTTTTTCTTGTTATGAGAGGTTGTGGTGTTTTGTTTGGTTGAGGGTGATATTTATGGATAAAGGCAGATATAAATTATGTTGGGGGAGGACGTCTGTCATAATCACCGGCATTGCCACCTCCACCGCGACGGTAATCGGGTGGGTAGTCTCGCTGCCAGTCATTAGGTTGCGGGGGGTATCTGTTGTCTCGGTAGCCATGTGGTGGTGCATTTGGTTGAGGAACACCATTTGCCATGTAATAGTTTTGTGGCATATAATGACCAGGATAATTCATTTGTGTTGGCGGATGAGGTGGTTGATATCTAAGAAATTACGAAATAGAGATACAAAGAGTTTGTTTCAATAGGCTTCAAATTAACACAATTACATACATATGTATATGTAAAAATAATTCAGATTGTTGTTTTGTCATAGATTTTTATTAAATTTATAAAATTACCTTCTTTTTTCAGGTCTTCTATCACGATCTCTATCTCGATCTCGATTATCTCTGTGGTAGCCATGTGCATGATTATTTCTACCACTGTAACCGTCATAACGATCACCACCACCACCTCTCTTAAAGTCACCACCACTGTTATATCTGAAAATGAGCAATTTAAAAATTTAAAATAAAAACTCATTGAAGGGCAAATTATTTTTGTTGTTGTTTTTTATTTCAATGAATACCATACCTTTCTCTTTGATTCCATCGCTCCGATCGATCTGATTCGACATACGGGGAGCTGGTACGGCCATCTGAATATCCACCGGGCATTCGTTGACTCGACCCTAGATGTGACCGATTATTTGGTGTAGTTGGAGATGTAATTGAATTTCTTCTATCACGATTTGGTGTTTCGGGATTATTCGATCCGCCACTAAAGTAGTCATCACGTTTCTTCCGTTCTTCTTTTTCGCGACTTTCTCGATTCCTGGAATGATTAAAATTTTTAATTTAATTTAATTTTTGACTTATGATTGGGGAAACTGATTTCAACAAAACTAACCTTCCTTCCATGTTGGCTCTTTTGAAATTCTTCGAATCGCCTTCGCTATCTCCACGTTTCCGCTTTGGCGGAGAATCTTGAGAATTTAATGAGGTGCTTAGTGCCATTGCTGATGCTACTGCAGCTGCCGCTGCTGCACGATTCTTTTTTTCTTTTGCAGCTGCACTGTCGATCTTTGCCGCTGCAATCTTAGCTTCTTTGTCTTTTTCTTTTTTCTTTCGCTTACCAGACGACTTTGCACTTTTCGTCGTCGATTTACCATTTTGATCTTGTTCCTTTGATGTGCCACTACCACCACCACTACCAGCAGCACTACTCGCGGTCGCACTAGCTGCCGCCTTTTTCTTCTTGCCACTGTCTTCGCTTAATTTCAGGGCATGCTTGTAAAGTTTGAACAATTTTTTCGCATCGAATTCTGTGAATTTGGAAACGAAATACCATAAATTACTTCGCCACTCTTTTATCTTATCTGGATCCTTGTATTCATTCAGACAAACGTCAATCTGTTTGCCTATACTTAGCAGACATTCGCGAGTGTGGTTTACTTGCTCTTGATTGGACAGCGTTGAATCGGGCCGATCTAGAGCTTTCAGGGCTTTTTTCACAGGACGCATCTTCTCCTTGCACTCGTTGAAAATATTTGGATCAAGATCTCCGAGCACCTCTAGTGCTCTTGGTTCATTGTTTGCTGTAAAATGCATCGGTTTATTCTCCGAGTCTTTCTTTTTTGACTTTTTCTGTTCTTTGTTGGCTCGTTTTGTTCTTGTCTTCTTTGGAGCTTCTTCAGACGCAGTCGCAGCCGGTGCTTTACCAGCAGCTGCAGCATCTGGCGCATCGGTAGTTTCCGATGGCTCTTTAGCCTTTTGCTTCTTATCCGTTTCAGGGACACCAGCCAGTGGCACATCTTCAGCAGCATTCGACTCTGAATTTAATTTCTTCACATCCGCCTTGGGTTCCTTCGGTTTTCTCGTTCGCTTTTGTCGCGTTACACCCTTCTTTAGCTCGACATTCTTTTTAATTATTTTCAGCAGGTATTCAGCTCTCGATTGTAAATGCTTGGCTTGAGGTTTCTTTGTGTCGTTCGGAAGAATTTTTTCGGTGAGGTTTAACGATGGATCCATCTTCATTGCTTCCCACGAACCAATTCCGTACTGATAGATTCCACACAACAGCCTGGAGTCCTCTTCTTTCGCCCATTCGACGTCGAAATTTGCCGGACGCGTCTTAACATCCAACTGCCACGTAAGGCGATCCTGTGCAGCAACTGGAATTATGGTGTTCAATGGTTTCAGCTCCTCTTCACACGACAGCAAAGTCTTTGCATTGAAAGAGACACCCCCGAATTTTAACGAATATGTGGCTCGACTCCTTTTCTTTGCCGCCTCCTCACCCAACACAGCCTTTGGCACATCCACATCTTTTTGCTCATCGAGGAACTGTACACAGCGATCGTGCAACATTTGTCCGATCCGCTTCAGCTCAGCTAAAGGCTTCTCCTGCAATTCTGCATCACATGCTATTGCCTCTAATCTGTCAAGTGGCGATGGGAATTTTTTGTAGCTCTTGATAAATCGTCTCAATTCCGCATCGGTGAAGCCTAAAATCTTTTCCTTCACTGGAGGTCGTCCTCTTTTCTTTGGTCGATCATCCCCACTCGCATCACTACCCTCATCCGTTTCAGAATCCTCCTTTTTACTATTCTTGCGCTGCCGCGGCGTATCTCCAGCATTCATAGCCACCTTTCGACGTGGCGGTAAATAGATATCCTCTAATTCTTTGTTCCGCTCCTCGCTCTGTATCGTGTTGCGGAAGTCCTCGGGAATAATGTCATCCCAGTCTTTTGTATCTTCGTTGTTGGCATCGGCATTAGCTTCTATCGTTGTCGTGTCAGGTTCCTCCTCAAACGAAACAATACTCGCTACCTTAAATGCCGACAACAGATCATCGCCTGGCATCTCAGGATCTTCGTTGCGAGTTTCGGCACGTCGCAAAATTTCATCGATATCACAAACCAAATCATCGTCGTTCTCCTGCTCGTCCTTAAACAACTCTTCGGCACCAAACTTCAAAATCGCCGACAAATCGTCCTTATTGAAAGGAGTACTCGTCGACGAGCTGTTTTTATCCAAGACTGTCCTGCCTGTCGTATCCATCCGTTGGATAACCAAATGATCCAGGACCATCTTCTGCTTCGCTCGCTCCACAATATTCTCCTCTACAGACCGCGCCGTAACAAGCCGGTAAATGTTAACCTGATTCTTTTGACCGATTCGATGAGCTCTCGCTTGAGCTTGCAAATCGTTCTGCGGATTCCAATCGGAATCAAAAATAATCACAGTATCAGCGGTGGCTAAGTTAATACCCAATCCCCCAGCGCGGGTCGACAGGAGGAAACAGAAATCAGTACTGTTCTCGGCATTGAAATGGTCGAGTGCTTGACGTCGCATTTCACCCTTAATACTGCCGTCCAGACGTTGGAATGAAAAGTGCCTCTTCTGCAGGTAATCGGCCAAAATGTCCAGCATCCGGACCATCTGGGAGAAGATCAGCACCCTGTGACCGGTTTCTTTTAATCGACACAGCAGCTTATCGAGTAGAACAAGTTTGCCGGAGCCCTTTAGAAGCGTTTGCAGTGCTTCTTCCTGCACTAAACCGGCCAGCTCGAATTCCGATGGACGTATAAGTGCCGCATGGTTGCAACACTTCTTCAGTTCAATGACAATATTGAGGAAAGTACTTGTGGAACCTTTGGTACCCTTGCGTAGGGCATTGAAATTTTTTGTTAGAATCCACTTGTAGTACTGTTTCTGCACAGAAGTCATTTCTACACGTAGAATTTGCTCCACCTTCGCCGGCAAGCTCTTCTCAACGTCTTTCTTAACTCGCCGCAGAATATAAGGCTCAAGCTGCTCGTGCAATTTGGTGTAGCCTTTATCAGCGGCGTTTCCGTGTTCAATTTCGAAATTCTCCCACGTGTCGAATTTTTGTGGCATAATGAAATGCAGCAGAGCCCATAGTTCTTTGAGGGAATTCTGCAGCGGTGTGCCTGTGATCAAAAGCCGATGATTTGTATCGAACTCCTTTAGGCTTTTATATAACAGTGAATCATCGTTTTTAAGACGATGTGCTTCGTCCACCAGCAGAGCTGCCCACTGAAGACTTCCCAGAAATGCTTTATCTTTGAGAACAATCTCGTATGTGGTTAGGATTGTGTTGAATTTGAGCCTTTTTGATCCATCAAATGACCACTCGAACTGACGAATCATTTCCCTGGACTTGACATCACCCAGATAAGTCACGACGTTCATGTCCGGCGCCCAAAGAATAAACTCACGTTGCCACGCAGTCATTGTACTCAATGGAACAACACATAAAAATGGTCCGTACAGATGATGGCCCTTGAACAGCGAGTAGAGGAAACATATCGTTTGAATTGTCTTCCCCAGACCCATTTCATCAGCTAAAATCACCGAATTCTCCTTACACCACGAATGAATAAGCCAATTCACACCATCCATCTGATAATCACGAAGAACCAAACCCTCTGCCAGATAATCCGGCTGAGATTTTATCTTATAGAACTTCGGGCGGTTTTTCAAGACTTTACAATGCCGCGATGGCGAACACTTCGAGAGTTCACGATCTGAAAACTCCTGCGCTGTTTGTTGCCACTTCTTCATCACCAAACTACCATCTTCCCATGTCGCCTCAGAATATGGCAACGATTGCCACTTACACAAATATTCACTCGTTCCATCGGGCTTCTCATTCTTTGCAATAATCCTATCGATGTTATTGTAACTCTTTAACAGGTCATTTTGCAATTCCATCTGACACTCAAAGTAATCGATGTCCTCAGGACCGGCGCGTTTCCGCCAATATTCGATATCTTGTTCGCGCTTTATAAAATTATCAAGCTTCTTCATTCCCTTGACTTTTTGCTCCCGCAAAGACGCTTCCGATTCCCAGGTATTGTGAATATATGACCAGCCTTTCCATTTTATATGATATTGCACCTCAGTCTTTTCTGTATCATTTTCATCCACACCCTCATTAGGATCACCATTCTCTTCGATAGCATAGATGGTGGTGGGATTTCCTGTGACGCCTTTCTTTCCATTTCTTCTCGCAACAATCCTTTCGATGGTTTCACATTTTTCCTCTTCGACGTTATTTTCCAGTGCTGGAATTGTTTCGTCACCATATTCAACTTCAAGTAAATCCTCTGAATCGGTTTTTTCATCTTCACTTGCTTCTTTGTAACTAACCGCAGCTGCAGCTCGACGAGTGCCAAATCTAAAATTATAAATGAATATCATATTCAGATGGTTAGATAGGTTGGCATTTAAAAAATATTTTATTGGATAACCAATTGCATAAGAAAGTTTAGATTCGATGGTTCGAGGAGATGTCGGTCGTTTTGAAAAAAGCGATTTAAAAAAATGCATAAAAATATAAAAATGCATCATAATTTACGTATAATCTAGATTAAGTTTTGAAATTTATTTAGGCAAACAAATATTAAGACCATTCAAGTTAATTAAATTTAATGTATAGCCTCCAACGACATCGTACGATAACAGAATGTTGTTTTGAATTTTATTATTTGTATCAGCATAATGAAAAACAAGTAAACATTGAATGCCAGTTGAACCTACTTTGTATTGCCGATGACTCAAAATAAGGCAACCGAAATTTACAAACGGACTACATTTAAGTGAATAAATTCATTTTAATAATCGTTTTTAAAAATGTTACACATTCTTATTCTGGCATACGCCGTGTAAAGACGTGTGAGAGAGATAAATTACATAGTGTCAATCTAACCACGTGTTATATCTTCTTCTTTTTTTTTTGTAAATCCATATAAACTATTCCACTTCTTTTGGTTCTTTATAACAATAAAACAAATATTTTATAAAACCACAAATACATAAGTGAAAACAAAATGAGGGGGTTCATAGACCCCTCAAAACATAACCGGTTTAAAGAGCTGGACAACGAAGTCCCTCTTAACCGGTACAGCAAAACAAAACGCAAAAAATCCGACGAAGATTTCCCAGAAATGCCTAAGATAACAAGTAACGATGATAATATACCTCGATTTATTATTATCTCTGGAGTCGAAAAAGACGGTGACAACTTTAAGCCCCTCACATCTTATAACCCTTTCCAAATAAACCGCGGTTTGGAATATATCTCTAATGAAATTTTAGAGGTTAAACCCATGCGATCGGGCGACCTTTTAGTGAAAGTCTCTTGCCTTTCCGTAGCAGAAAAATTCCTAAAAACCAAAAATATTGACTCAATCCCAGTGAAAATAACATCCCATACGTCACTTAACTCTGTGCAAGGTAGAATATTTTCCAAATTTCTTATGGATATATCTGAAGAGGAATTACTTAATGAACTCAAAAAACAAAAAGTTATTGAAGTTAAGAAAATCCTTAAGAAAAGCAATGAAAACCTAATCCCAACAGGCGCCGCCATTTTGACATTCGACCTAATTCGCCGACCAACAGATATAAAAATTGGATGGTTAAACTGCAAAGTTGACGAATATGTCGCCAACCCCATGCGTTGTATTCTTTGTCAAAGACTAGGACACACCAAAAAAAGGTGCACAAATGCAGTAATCTGCAAAGAATGCTGCCTCCCTCCACCACACAGTGAGTGTAGTAGAGTTTATTGTGTTAACTGCAAGGAAGACTCCCACACCTCCTATGACCCAGCTTGCACCTCCTTCCTACGTCACAAATCCGTTAATAAAATAAAAGCAACCCGACGCTGTACAGTACGTGAAGCTTGGCAAATTTTCAACGACAATCCATCTTTACATATGTTACCTGCACCGAAAAAACATCCTTTTGCAAAACCCACTATGGCCGAGATCATCAAAAACCGAATTTCCAAACCAATCAACCAACCAACACAACCTACCAACGAAAATACCATCAATCTACCTGTACAAACTTTAATAAATACTGAACCATCCGTATCTAATTATAAATCAATTCCGCAAATAATCCCTGAAAATCAAACTAATGTAAAGATCGCTCATTCTAACATTAACAATGAAATTTCATCAAAACCTTCACAGATTCCACCATCTTCCCCAACACAATATACACAAAGTACCCCACCTCCCCCAACTCAATCTCATAAAAAACCTCCTCCTTCCAGTCAATCTAACACAAAAATTAATAACTCATCATCCTCAACAACATACAATAATCCTCAACTTACACCTCCACCAGCAGCCATAATCCCACCAACCAACAACTCATCACCCATCTCTTCATTAACACAAGACCTTTTACAAAAAAACAACTACTTCTATGAAGATTCAACAATGGACCATGATGACATCTAAAAACAATAGTATAAACCTTCCAATTTTTGACTCTGCTGGTCCGGGTTTGAGCCATCGGAGTCCCTTCAGGGACTCTGGCGACCCAACCTCGGGGCAGCGGAGTCACAAAAATATTAACACCTCTCCTAACTCCAACTACCCCCAATCTCATTATTCTTTTAGAGCTCTCCAATGGAATATACAAGGCTATATTAACAATTACGATGAGCTAAGTACATTGATTAAAGATCATTCGCCATGTGCTATATCTCTTCAGGAGACACATTGTGCTTTTGCATCTTTGCCAAAAACACACAAATCATTCACAAGTTATTTCCACAACTTTCCTCAAAACATTACCAATAAACAAGGTATCGCAATCCTTATTAAAAGTAACATTCCACATAAACAAATTAACATCACTTCAAATATCTTAACTCTAGCAGTAGAAATTAATTTGCCTTTAAAATTTACTCTTATTAACATCTACATCTTACCGCAACAAACATTTTCGAGTACTGACCTCGAAAATATAATCTGTCAAATTAATACCCCAATTTTATTTACAGGCGACGTTAACTCCTGGAACGTTCTTTGGGGTTCCCCAATAACCAATCACAGAGGTTCTATTATAGAGGATTTTTTATCAAAAACAGATCTAATGCTATTAAATAACGGTTCACCCACCCATTTCTCCACCCACGGCTCATTCACTCACATTGATATCACTTCCTGCTCACCAACATTGCTTCCTCATTTATCCTGGACTACTCTCGACGATCTTCACAATAGCGATCACTTCCCTATTATTTGTACCCTGCATAAAGGCGCCCACAATCAATCAACTTACCCTCCCTCTCCCAAATTTAAAACAGACACGGCTGACTGGAACAAATTCCAATCAAGTGTCGAAAATTGGCTCATAAATAAAAACGTTTCAAACAATATCAATCATGAAGCCGCTTTGCTTCAAAAAGGCATACGCTTAGCTGCCAACCTCTCTATTCCGCAAAGTCATCCAATTCCAACAAAAAAGAAAGTCCCATGGTGGAACTCTACTCTCAAGACTCTGAGGGAACACAAAATGAAAGCTTGGCAAAACTTTAAAAAACACCCTACTCAAACAAACCTAATAGCTTTTAAAAAAGCCAATGCGCTATTTCGAAGAGAGATGAAATCAAATAAAGCCAAATGTTTGAGAGAGTTTACCTCTACAATCAACCCTAACACTCCTCCGGCAAAAATTTGGAATAATATCCGCTCTCTCACGGGTAGTTTTGTCCCGAAACACATTAAATGTATCGAAACTCCAAACGGAAACATCTCCTCAGCCTCTGATATCAGTAACTTCTTTGCTCAAACTTGGTCAAATCTCTCAGACAACTCAAACTTCTCAATTGCTTTTAACTCTCTGAAAACCAACTTCTCTAGTCATTTCACCAACAATATTTATGATTTAAGCCTACCAGCCAAACACTTAGAGAGCCCAATTGAAGACATCGAACTGGATAGTTGTCTTAAGACCTTAAAAGGCAAAACACCCAGCAGAGATCGTATCTCTTACCCCATGATAAAAAATCTCCCTACAACGATCAAAAAAAGACTTCTACAATTGTACAATAACATCTTTGAGACTGGTATCATACCACAAAACTGGAAATCCGCCACAGTCATCCCCATACCGAAACCTAACAAATCAATTAACTCAATTAATAGTTATCGTCCCATTTCTCTCATTCCTTGTACTTCCAAAGTACTGGAAAAAATAATTTCCAAAAGACTCCTTTGGTTCATAGATTCTCAAGAACTCACAAGTACCAATCAAGTAGCCTTCAAGCCTGAAAGAGGTTGTACCGATGCCTTACTTCATATCGACCATTACATCTCAAACGCTCTATCTGCTCGTAACCATGTTACGCTGTTGTCGTTAGACTTCGAAAAAGCTTTTGATAGAATCGGTATTCACCTTATTTTGGGTAAATTAAGAGATTGGGGTGTTGGCCCAAAAATGTATACCTACATTAAATCTTTTCTGTCTAATCGTAAAATTTCCACTAAAATCAACAATAATTACTCCTCTCCCTATCCTCTTAACAACGGCATCCCCCAAGGATCCCCCCTTTCTGTGATATTATTCATCATAGCTTTTGATGAAATAAGCACAATTATAGCCAAATATAAAATCTTAGACCACTGCATATACGCAGATGATGTTTATATACTTTGTAGAACTAACGATCTCGAACAAGTAAAACTCATATTTAACAAATTAGTAAATGATATTTTGAACTGGTGCACCACTTCTGGTGCCAAACTATCTCTTGATAAGTGTAAGACATTGCATGTTTGTCGTAAACTATCCTGTCAATTTGTTCTTAATCTTAACAATGTCAATATAGAAAATGTCAACAACCTAAAAATATTAGGACTGTTATTTAATAGCAAATATAACTGGAAACCTTACTGTACATATTTAAAAAAAAGCCTAGCCAATAGGACCCAGATTGTTAGCTACTTATCAAGCAAAAAACTAGACGTTCACATAAACACTCTCTGTAATATTACCCGGTCTTTAATATTAAGTAAAATTTATTATGGTTTATGTATATACGGCAAGTGTCCAAAGACGACGTTCAATCTTCTTAAACCACCGTATAACCAAGCCGCAAGAAGATGTATCGGCGCATATCGTACAACCCGAATCGAAAATATTATGACAGAAGCCGGACTTCCTACCCTAGAGCAGATGCAAGAAGAAGTTTTTATGAAGCTGATTCCCAAACTCTCCTTCTCCAACAAATCAATAATCAACAAAGACATTACTTTAGCAGCAAAATACAAAAAAATAAAACGAATACCTTCAACAATCTCAAAAGTAATTTCTACTGCAAAGCAAATGGACATCCCTTTTGAATGTATAAAACATAATAGACAAACTTCTCCACCTTGGAAAATCAAATCAAGTTCCGTACTACTTAATCTCTCCCAACATCGAAAAAGCAACACGAACAACACAATTTTCCGCAAATCCTACCTGGAAATAATAACAGACCTAAAAACTAAAGGCTGGAATACCATTTTTACGGACGGATCTAAGTCCAAACTCAACATCGGTTTTGCAGTCACCCTCGAAAACGGACCACTTTTGATAAAAGGCATCCTACCATACTTCTCTTCTATTTTTACTGCCGAAGCTCTGGCCATACATGAAGGCATCAAAATATCCATCAAACTAAACAAAAAAAACATAATATGCTCTGATAGCCTTTCAGTTCTTAATGCCGTCATCAACCCTAATCATCGATCTTTTCTCATTAATAATATAAGGAATCTATTGATTAAACACGAAAACTTAATCAAGCTTATGTGGACACCCAGCCACATTGGGATTGTAGGCAATGAACTCGCAGACCTCGAAGCTAACCTAGCATCCAAATCACCCGCCCACCTTTTCAACTCATATTCCAAACTGGACCTCAAAAGACATATTGACAGTTTGATTGAAAAGAAACGTCTGGTAGATTGGCATGCCCATCCTTCTCATTATTCAAGGACTAATAAAGACCGCCATAATCCTCTCTACCCAACATCAACTTCAAAAGCACACAACACAACCTTCACTCGCCTCCGATTAGGGCATACAGCTTCTACTCACCAGCACATATTAAATAGAGCTAATCCACCTGTATGCACAACATGCAACGACATATTGGACTTAAACCACCTCCTCGGCCTAAACTCATGCAACATATCCTGCCAATTCAACACCATTCTCTCCAACAACCAAACAGTCTACACACTGCTCAACACAGTTAACCATGATAACATTCTAAAAACATTCGATTTCTTCAAAAACGCCAACATCGCCATTTAAATTCATACCTCTAAATTAGAGCTGGAAGTCTTTTGTTGCTATGCTCTTTTATTTTTCTATTTGCATTGTAATTTTAATTATGTGTAAATATATAATAATAATAATAATAATAATAAAAATGTTAATGCATAAGTAAGCATTCGTGGTGGGTCCTGCAATTCTGTCTTTAACTTGACTTAGACATAGAGCCTAAACCAACCAGTGAAGGGTTTTTAAAGTGATTCCCTATTAATTGTATTCACTTAATTATGTATATACATTATACATGTGCATACGTCTTGGAAAAAAACTGTCAAGGAGATTATTTGCAATCGTAAAGAAACAGTATGGAAGTTTCTTAATAGGGAAAGGTATGCTAAGCACAAGATGTATAAAAAAAGTGCATTTTCTAACCTTAGCAACCAGAAATGCCCGACTATTAACCAATAGTCAATGTCAAAATTGTCAATGTCTGGACTTAATCATCAGCAATTTTATGGAAAATTAACAAAAAAAAAATAATTAAAAAATTTTGGACTGCACTATAAAACGTGTGGGGATAACACAACATTTCATTCGTTTTTAGAATTATATTTTTGCTCGACTGTTTTTGTATTTATCTGTATGTGTCTATGTGATCTACATTATTCGTATAGGTAATAGGTATGCTGCACTGAATATGGTTAAGTGTAAGTGAAACAGAGACAACGTATAATAGAATATTAATGCGAATTATAAAGTAATTGAGTGAAAAATCATGGGAAATGAAAGCAGACAAGTGGGAAGTATACATAATATGTGGAAATATGTGTTGGTGAAATTATGCACATATGTGAAACAAAAAGCTTTAGTACAGCTACAGCTACATTCCATTTAACTCAGAGCGTTGCGTTTAGCACATTAAATAACTATTTTTGTGGAGGGTTGTGTTCCGAGTGCCGAGGATTATTTGATTGAATAATGAAAATTCAGCCAACGGAAATATTGTTAGTCATTTTAAAGTTTTTTTTTTTTCGAGTTAAACTAGACACATATTTTAAATAAAAACAGGTACTAAAATAAAAATTGCCTTAATTTTTGTTCTTAAATATTTATTATCAATTTTTTCGCATTATGTCCTTTAGACTTTACCTTCAAAAATTATGAGCAATTACGTACGACTAGTTGTGCATTTTATTCCACTTCACTTATTTTACAAATAAACTAACACCCAGATCGAGGAAACTGCTCAAGGTCATGTTAAATGACCTATGATTTACTTCGTTCTAACCGTTGTTTAAGCTCGTGCTAACATAGAGCCTACTTAATGGCGAAAAAATAATCCAATAACTCAATATCATTATAAATTTCGATAAAAATCAAATTTAAATAGGTATGTTAAGAATAAAAAAAGCATCATTAACAATTTGTAAATTAGATGATTTAAAAATCTAATTTGAAGCCAATAGAATGATTCATTCACGTGAATGGAAAGTTTCGATAAAATATAATAGTAGAATCGGGACTTTTCGAATTAAATGTATTGTTGATCAATAAATTTAACTTGTTATCACGAGAATGAGCGAATGGATCTAACTAATCATGCCAATGATGGAATTCGAATTATTTTTCCCAAATTGAATCTGATAGCGGTGTAAATTCCGAAACTTTTCGTTGCAGAAATGATGAATAATCACTTTCGTCAAACATTAGTATGAATGCATCATTGCAACAAAAGTCATGATTCGAAAATATTTGAATATTTATGAATTTACCCGTAGTGCTCAGTATTTGCCTCAATTTTAAGTACATATTGAATTTGTATAATTATCGATTTCTCAAACATGTTACTTGAAGCGCACTTAGCTCAATGATCTCATTTTAAATTTTAGTTGTAGTGAAGAGAGTATTAAGCTTTGAAACCAGTATGAGGATATGCATAATTGACATGCATATAAAATTTTATAAATTAATTACAGTGTAGGTGAATCCGAAATTTTTTTTTCTAAAAGTCTGCTTGAAAATAAAGCATCACTCATTTGTTCAAAAATAAAAATATCGAATAAAATGCCAGTAGCTTTTTTGAAAAAAAAAGTAGCTTAAAAATACGTTTGTATGTATAAATATTAAAAAAATTATTACAATAGCAATTATTTTACTTACCGTTTGTTAAAATAAAAATTAATTATAATGTAAATAAATGATTTCAGAAACCTATACAATTTATTTTTTTTTTTAAAGTACACAAACTTCTTGCAAATTTTCCATTTCGACGTTTTGTTTATCTAAAATTATAAATACATAGTTTAATTTCTATAAATTTAAATAAAATTATATGAAAAAAGTATTTACCTACATATATTTTTTCTGTAAAAATAACAAATTAAATTTGAAAACTATATTTAATAACCATCAATTGTTTGACCATAGAAAGTTGTTGATACTTTTTAAATTATTCTTTTAAATTAATTGTATAGAAACTAAAACACAGACAATAAAATTTTTTAATTATTAATTTCATTTATTTATTTTTAAAATGGAAAATTCGTTTAAACAATAATTTTTATTTTTTATCTTTGTGGTTATTTATTTATTTATTTTTTGAAATAAAATGTATTTATTTTTTTTGATAAAATTTAAAAAAAATTTAAATTAAAAAAAAAAATAAGAATACATATTACTATTTCGCGTAAAAATTAAGTAGGTATTTAACATAATAAAATAAATATTTTTTAATCGAAAACATTTATTGTTATTAATGAATTCCCAAATATATTTTGTTTTATTTGTATATACCTATTTTGTTTTTAAATTGAATGTTTAAATTGAAAGAAGCATTTCCACGGTCTAGGTAGTTATGTTCAATTCAAATATATTAAACGTAAAATCTTGTTTTTTAATACAAAATCCTTTAGAAAATGAGTTTTTGTTGTTCAAATAATTTATATATTTTCAGTAAAAATTATAAAAGCTTTGTTATAATAAGACTTTGAAAACTTTATCACAAAAAACAATTAAAATCCATAAAATTTTGTAGAAAAAGGAAAAACTAAGCAACTTACCTTTTGAAACCTGTAAAAAAACACTAATAAAAAATCCTCTTAAAGTCACAACATCTCCTCGAAAGCTCCAAATCATAATGAAATGTTTAACATCTAACAAAACAGAAAAAAACTCACCTTTTATGGTCGTCATCACTGTCATCTGTGGAATAGTGAGCCTTTTTCCGTTTCTGCTTCCGATTGTTGTTGTGATTTCTTTTCCCTGAGCTACGATCACTATCATCATCACTATCACTGCTCTCCGATTCCCAACTTAATCGAGATAAACAAAACAAGAAGAAGAAAAAAATAAGAGAAGAAAAGAAAAGAAAAACTTTTATCATAAAAAAACACTTGGAACTAAAGTTTTGTATAAAAATCCTTTACTTTTGTTTCTTCTTTTTGGTTTTCTTCGAAGGTAGATTGGATGTCGCTGCAGATTTTCTAGCTACTCGCGCTGGCTTCTTGGGCCGATAGTCCTCTTCTTCTTCCTATAGATTTGAGGATGTTTTATTTGTTTATTAGAAAGACCGGTTCCAGATTTAAAAGAAAAGGAGATCTTACACTACTACTCGACTTTTCTGAGGAAGATTTATCCTCTGACTTCTCTGAACCGGAAGAATCGTTCGAAGCATTGTTGTTGACAGTGTTATCGTCTTCTTTGTCGCTGCCATCTCGGTCAGCATCATCATCGTCGTCACTCTCTTTGTCACCTTGATCGCCACCATCATCTTCTTCGTCGTCATCGTCGTCAGATTCATTGGAATGCGAGGTGTCCTTCCCACCATTTACTGCTGTATTGTCCTCTTCAGAGTCATCAGATTCGTCTTCGGAGAATCCATTGGTCTTGGTGTCATCTTGCTCTTGCTGATGCTTCTCCTTGTCATCTCCTTCGTCTTCATTGTGGGATATTGGGTGAGTAGTCGGTGCTTCCGACTCGGCATTGTCATTGGGAGCATCAGCAGGCACCGGAGATCTTCTTCCTCTTGAACTTCGATCACTAGACCCCCCTGAACTCGACGATGAACTATCCGAGTCACTGCAGAGAGCCACACAACACAAAATAACCAACAAATCTCGATAAAATTGGCCAAAATAACCCACCTATCTGATCCGGAAGAGCTGCTACTTGCCGACAAGTTGTTGTTTCCACGGTTATCATCGTTTTCCTCCGATCCAACACTATTGAAGGATTCATCGTTTTCCTTTAAATAAACAAAAACAACAGAATGCTAATGAAAACAATCATCTGCAAGGCCATTTCCAGGCTAAAAAGTCCCTAAAAACCTATGAAAAGACGTTGGATGTAAAACCAACTACGCAGCAGGAAAGTGCTATTACGCAATCAACTAACTTGACCAAAATACGTCTAAAAACAACGAAAAGGACATTGTTTTGGCGGGAATTAGCCAGAAAAGACGATTTCAGTGAGATTTCAAGTTAAAATTGCAAAAAAGGGTCCCCAATGGATTTTCAAAAATCCAACACCTCTGGACGCAGAAATTCATCCAGAATTATAATCCGTCGAAAAAACAATGAAACAATCAAGGATAATCCATAAAATTAATGAATTTATCAAAATAGTTCCCGAAACTGTCCATAAAGTGGACTTTTACAATATTCCAAAATAATCTTAGAAAAACCACACCCAGTAAAAAAAATCAAACACCAATTTAAAGTAAAAAACATCGGCAATTTGGAAATAATATTTTTATTTATTTTAAATAATATTTAATAAGTTTTTCATTTGATTTTAACTTACCTGGTTCATGATATAATTGAAAAAAATCAATTTTTCTTATCGCAGACATTAAACATTCAAGAAAAAATTATTTAAATTGATAGAACACAATCAATTGGGTTTTTTGCGATAATTTATTTTAACTTTTATGCACTTTTGATTTGTTAAATTTTGAAAATTAGAAAAATCTCCAACAAAGCAAAAATTTTCAATGGTTTCAACTTTTCATCTTGGACGCCATTTTGTCATACGAGAGTGGCGAATTAATTTTTTTTTTCTTTTTTCGAACAAGAAGCTATTCTCGCTGGGTCGGCTCGGCGCTGGTACTACGTACGTTCGTTCACAGTAGTCATGCATACACACAAACACACACACTCACTTGGTTTCTTTTTTTCTATTGGAAATTAATATGAATTTTTTCTAGTTCGTACTTCCAACGAAAAATTCTGTATTATTTGAGTTAATTTGTTTGATTTATATTTAAAATGCACTTTATTTTAGTTATTTATTTGTTGTGATTTCTTTAAAAATTTTATTTTGAATTCTTTTGTTGGTAAATTAATTAGCAGAATAACTGTATAGCGAGACACATCCACTACTAATATCGACTTGTACGGCCATTTTAGAAATTTTTCTTGCAAGAAATTTCAATTTCGAAGCAGTGGTGTAGCTGCATGAGGGTAGTGTGAGTGAGAAAGAGAAGCACAAATGACGAGTCGTTGTTTTTTCGAAAAAGAAATGTGGGGAGAACAGTTCAGTGGATGTTGTGCTTATTGTGAATTGAAGTGACGAATACCGAAAAAGCGAATAGGAAGACTACAAAAGTTTGTTAAGGTAAAAGAGGCACCTGTTAAAAATTATTTCAATACGATATTTGAAAAATTTTTATTAAATTTTATGACAATGATAGAAATATTATAAATATATGATTAAAAGCCCAATTTAAATACAAAAATTATTTTAAAATATATTTAAGGTGTTTCCCTTGTAATAGTCATAGAGAAAAACATTTATGTCGATACAAAAATCTTTTTGATAAAAAGCATACTTAGGGTAAGATATTCAATTGTCGATAGAAAAGAGTCTTCCTATAGTATGTGTTTTTATATCGATTTTGTATTGCAAATGGCGGCGTTACAAGTCTAAAGTCCAATAATAATTATGAAAATTAAATTTTTAAATTTGGTAGAAAGAATTTTTTTTCTACAAACTGCGCAGAAATATATAAAAGTATATTCAAAATATTTCAGGGGACTTATTCGGAAAAGAGCAGATGAGCACTACAGTTTAGAAATAAAAATTAAATGAAACGCAATTTAACTTTTGTAGGTAGGTATGTGAGCAACAGAATAATGTTGTTAAACGGGTCGCAAGTTATTGCTTCTAAAACATCCACATAAAGGTTCTCCCCAACTGGTACAAGACATTCGGAGAGAATATGCAATAGCCAAAGAATGATGGAAAAATTCGAATCGCACCAGTAAATTAAAAAAGTTGGGTTGGACAGGGTTAAAATTTTATCTTAAGAATGCCATGCTTAGATATTTGAGGAAGAGTAAAAAAAAACTGCTATAATATGAATTAATTTTGAATAAAAAGTCTCAAAAATATGGAAAGGCAACAAAAATGTTTAGTTTATGCGTAAAATCAAGTTTGCCAACAATTCTTTTCTTGTATTGAGTTGCTTGCAACTTTATTAAGCAAAACGTACGAAGTGCATATGCCCTTCAATATTACCCCAAATATAGTTAAGTAGTATGGACAGAAAGTAAAGTTGCACGTATGGTATAGCCAGGTAAGCGTCCGGTCTGTTAGGTACAAGTGTTATATTGAAGTTGCTAGCGATTTTTTCAGCGTCACTACCAAAAACACGTGAACACGAGAAAATGTTAGATAGAGTTGCTTTAATGTAACTGACAACATGAACGGTATTCGTTAAACTATCCACGGAAAAACGTTATTTTAGTTGCATGAAACCAATTAATAGTAAAAACGATGTGAATTTCACTACTATTCTTTCACCAAAACCTGTTTTGAATGATAATAGTCCCCTTTCACACGAGGAAACTGAGTTTCAGACAACAACTAAGAGGAATGAACGGTCTACCTATTCAAATACTTAAATAATTTCAAGTTTTGCGTAACTCAAAATAGATTTTTTTAATCGGGTTTAAAATTTATCTTAAATATCGAAAAAGTTAAAGTTAAAAGTTGTGTTGCAAATGCTTTTTATCAAACTTTTAGCTAAAGAAAAATGGAAATCCTATTTCTAAAAAGGATATAAGAAGTAGAAAAAAATGAAATGATTTTTTTTTTTTAATTTTCAAGGTTCTCACATGGTGTTTGTACTCCCAACACTCTAAAATCCTTCTTTTGGCTATAAAAAGTATGGAGTGATGTTTATAGAGTGGTTTCCGCTTTAATATAAAATTTTGAAGTGCACTATATGAGCATAGGTACATACGTTTTTTTGGGCAAAATAATTAAAGTGATAAATGCTTTTGCAAAATAGTGAAATAGTAAATAATTTAATTGATAATAATGAAAAGTTCAAAATATTCTCTATTTAATTGAATAAAATTTATATTTAGTCAAGGTTAAGACAACCGATTCCCAATTGTCTAAATTAGATAATAGTCTATCATTTAGTACAGTTAAAAAAAAAAAACAAAAATAATTGTCTTATTATGTATGTTTTTCTTCTTATTCTAAGTTGGGTATATGCCATATAATTCACTCAGTTAATCCAGTTTTAAACTTATATCCGGATTTAAGTTTTAAACCTGATTAATAGAGTGAATTATATGGCGGTTAGAAAACATTTAAAAATGTTTATTTATAACTAAAAAGCTGCTAAAGTTAAAAATCATTTTAAAATACGACTGTATATAATTCCTCTATAATAATATTATTTGTCATATTATTCACTCGTGTAATACAAATTAAAACTTAAATCCGGATGTGTTTTGAACTTACCCAGATAGGATTAAAAAAAAATTAAAAACCATGCAACTATTTTTTTTATAATAAGAAACGATTATAGTTTGAGACCACGTGCACCTTCCTATTTTTCAAAGCTAAATTGTCAAAATAAAAGTCTAAAGTAGTCATTGCTAATTTCAGAAATATTTTTAAAATGAGCCCTTCTAAAATTTCAATTTCTAGTTATCACACATTTTGCAATTATTGCTTAAAAGCAAGCTAAATAAATTAACCTTTTACTAAAAAAACAAAATCACCCTATAACTTCGAAAGAAACGCGCCACGACCAATTCACAATTATTATTTTTCGATCATTTGTTTTGACAGTTCAATACAAAAAATTATTCAAAAAAGTACTTTCCACAACGCGATTCTACACGAAAGTTATGTTCATATTTGTTAAAAATTTATTATAATGGTATGTATTGCACTCAAATAATCTATTTAAAATTAATAAATAAAACAAAAAAAAACAAAAATAACACATTTCAGCGTCGAAGTTTGGCTCCGAGTCAAACACCCCAGCGGGATAACTGTACAAGTAGTTTTATTACTCCATTTCAAAATAAACGCAAAAGAACATGCAAAATTACGGTAAATCTGCCAAACACTCCTCAGATACCACAGTCCGAATATGAAGAAGCAATTTCAAAGATTCTATCGAGGCCATTTAAAGTACCAATCGCGGATTATGTCCCAGATTACAACAGCAACCGGTGTCTTGGGATTCGAAGAACAACGGTACGCAAATCTCTGCATGACCCATTTGCTTGCAATGCCCTAGTGTTGTATGAGCCACCACAATATACTGAACACGAAAGGCTTACAATGGAAAGCAGTAAAATTCTGGTGCATATCGTAGTTGATCCTTTGCTTAGCAATATTCTTCGCCCACATCAACGTGAGGGTGTAAAGTTCATGTACGACTGTGTGGTGGGAAATAAAGGCGAGTTCAATGGTTGCATTATGGCCGATGAAATGGGGTAAGATGACTTTATAGATCGATTAGCTTTTTCATAACTTATTTCACGAATTAGGTTGGGAAAAACCCTTCAATGTGTGACTTTGGTATGGACACTTCTGCGACAAAGTCCAGAATGCCGCCCAACCATCTCCAAAGCTGTCATTGTATCACCCAGTTCGCTGGTCAAAAACTGGGAGAAAGAATTCAACAAATGGTTACATGGTCGCCTTCATTGTCTGGCCATTGACAGTGGTTCCAAAGAAGAGACAACCAAGAATCTCGAGCAATACATCACAAATACCAATCAGCGTTGTGGAACTCCCGTTCTTCTGATCAGCTATGAGACTTTCCGTTTGTATGCACAGATCCTCAATCGCTGCGAGGTGGGAATTGTCATTTGTGATGAAGGTCATCGCTTAAAGAACAGCGAAAACCAAACATACCAAGCTCTGATGGGTTTGAAGACAAAAAGGAGAGTTCTCCTATCTGGAACTCCAATACAAAATGATCTCACTGAATATTTCAGTTTGATCAATTTCGTGAATCCAAATATGCTTGGATCTGCTGCCGAATTTAAAAGAGTCTACGAGAATCCTATTCTCCGTGGCCAGAACTCAGATTCATCTGATGCCGAACGACAAAAGGCTCTGGAAAAAACTCAAGAACTAATTGGCATTGTAAATCAATGTATCATTCGCCGGACAAACCAGATTCTCACAAAATATCTGCCTGTCAAGTTCGAAATGGTTATTTGTTCCAAATTGACACGAATTCAAATGGAATTGTATACAAATTTTTTGAAATCAGATAAAATTCGCAGGAGTTTAGCAGGTAAAATGGAATAGAAACAATTTTGATGCATCAATTAATGGTTTTTTGTTTTTTTTTTTTTTTAGGAAACTGTGATGGAAAAGAAGGAACAACATTGTCAGCTCTTGCGGACATAACAACCTTGAAGAAACTCTGCAATCATCCGGATTTGATATATGAAAAACTCATTGCAAGAGAAAATGGTTTCGAGAACTCTCAAAATGTTTTGCCAAGTAATTACAATCCAAAGTGAGTACGAAAAAGTTTTTTTTACCATTTCAATTATATTTCAATATATTTTTTTTTGCTTTCTGATTGATCAATTTTAACAAGTCAAACGATTTTTGTTAATTTCATTTGATAAAAGAATTTCAAATGTTGTTTGCAGAGAGAAATTTTAAATATTCGCTCAAAATCGCTGATCAACTCTTCCCAAAAAATAGTAAATTTTTACATATTGATCGGGTCTTGGCTTATTAACCCAGACTAAACCCATATTTATCATATTGATGGAAAATCGGACTAAGAAATTGAGGAAAAAGTCATATTTGGTCACGTTATTGCTTCAAAATTCAAGTTGATCGTGTAAGAAATGCAATTGAGAAGAGATTTTTAACGACTTATGTAAATTTCAGAACTTGAGTGACTTAGAAAATCCGATTTTTTAATGAATTCTACTGGTGCCATTTCAAATAGAGTTTTTTTTTAAGGACGTCACGAAGTTAAGAATCTTGTCGAGTGAAGGATCTTTACTAATTTTTTTCAAACAAGATCATGAATGGAAAAAGGTTCCATTTTGTTCATGATAATCTGCCTTTTTATTGTCATCGATTCCTCGATATTTTGGCAGGATTTTAAGGAAAAATAACATGATTTTTATTTACAATTTATGAGAGAATCACAATTTTTGCTATTTAGTTCTATATAACAAATGATAACAAAAATAATTAACTTGTCTCAAGTTTTAAAAACCAAAAACATCCTCATTCTTATACCTATTAACTTTTTTGTTGCCTAAAAGAAAACACTAATTAATTAATTTTGAATTAGTTTTTGGGTATTCAATTTCAATGTTAGGCAAATTTTCTTAGTCAATACTTTCTTTATCTAAAACTTATTTCATCGACTAGTATTTAAGTTTTGAGCGAATCATTTATGTCTTAAGAACGATCCCAAAGGACTTCGGTAGTATGACAGGTTTTATCGTCAATGGCCTTGTGGTACATCGCACCGTGCGAATAACGATGTGTCGGACCTCTATTAAGAGTGTCTTCGAACCTTGCCACTGTAGGACCATTCTTTCGACAGTCTCAAAGTGAATGGTTTCAACAGTTAGACAGTTATTTGTATTAATTCTCTAAAACTTATATTTGGTAGATGAATATTTAAAAAGAGTCATTCAAACCAGAAATATTTGTAAATGTTAAGTTTTTCTATTTATTGCAATTTTATTTCTGGTAAATTACTTGAATTTTCGATATCCTATAAAAACCTTAACTGGTATCGATTCCAGCCACACCTTAGAACCATTTTTTTTCCTTTGTTACATTATTTGAAACGCAGAACATTGCAATGGCGTCGAATTAAAGAAAAAATTAATAGTCAAATATAAACTTCAAAAAAGTTTTATATTAGATCAACGAATCTTTCCTTTAATTATAGGTCATTTTAATGCTAAATTAATCAAAAGAAAAAGGTTTTTTTTTTGTCTCTGGATGTCAAGTGACATATTACTGGGAATAAAATAATTTTTCTAGAAACAAAAACGAATGATATATGTACATACATATGTACATAATAATTATATGTACTAGGTTCTTGGGCGTAGTCAGGCTCATTTTTACATTCGAATAGATAAAAATAAGTTTTTTTTCTTCATAATGTACTTACGACTAATTTTTACTGATTTTCATTAATATGACTCAATTAGGCTTTACACAATATGGCGATTTTTTTGTGCTCATATTTTTCCTGTGCAATTAAATAGAAACAAATGTCTTTTGTTTGACTTTGAAAATTAATTGAAAAATTGATTTTCCCCCAAGATTTTTCATTGAGAAAGTTAATAAATAAATCTTTTTTCATATAATTTTTGATGAGAAATGGTTTTTCCTAACAAATCAAAATGGTTCCTATACATTTTTTTTTTGTCTTTTCTTTAAAATCTATATTTTACCCAAAGTATATACAGTACATATAGATAATTCATTATTATGTACTATGTACTCACCTTTTAAATTATTATTTTGCAAAAGAACACACTTTAAACAATGATCTGGGAGCTTTGAACACTGAAACTCAACTAAAATGAATATAAAATCTTTGGGAAATTTTTGTATTTCGTAAAAGCATTTGCAACTACAAAAAAAAAATTGAAGCAAATTTCGCTACGTTTTCTGTGTTTGAGGTTAGGTTGGATGGGTTGCTGCTTGACGTCTTTTTTTTTTTTCTTTACTTTGACGTTTTTTTTTTTCTTTCGTTTTGTTTTGCCTCTTACATGACATCATGGCAAATGCATTGGTGGAGCTGCGTACTATTATTTATATTTGAATTATCATTTTGTATAGGAGCTATATTATTGGTTAATTATTTTTTATCTTGGCGATTGTGACAGATTTTAAATGGCTAGAATAAAATCCTTGAAAGGATAAGACAAAAAATTGAAAATATTGATAATATTCCTAAATGGATTGATTCATGCATGATTTCAATAATAAAAAGTCTCAAGCGTAAATTGCATATCGTGGATCTTATGAATCTAACTTCTTTTTTTACTGTAGTTATTTTTTCTTTTTAGTTGAATTCAAAATCAGTTACAAAACAAAAGTAACATAAGCAATTACAAAGAAAGAATTTAACTCTGATTGCGTATTCCCTGGTGGTGGTAATTCGCATATAACAATGAATATATGTAATCATTGCCGGTAATCGAAAGGTTTGTAAATGTGTTCTCTCAATTTGAAATAGTCCAGTGACAATTTAAATAAGTCCAGTGACCTTTTGACAATTAAAACATGAAAATCTCCAATTATACACTTTTGGACAAATTTTCATTAAAGCTTTTGGAATGTATTGTTGTTCTTAACGTATAAAAAAAGTTTATTACTCTTTTGTTTTAATTGCTTTTTATTTTTACTTGCGATTGTGCATTTTTTTAGGAACTATAGGGCAAGTAATGGATTCGTAAAAAAATCGAACTTGTGATTTCAATTAAACCTTATTTTAACGATCATAAAAAAAGAAGGAAAAGTTGGCTCGAGAATTCGGGTGTCTGTTTATCGGTTTGTCTTACATCGACGTTAAGCGATTTTTTAGAAGATAAAGGGAAAATTAAATTGAAAATTGAAACTAATAGTATGCACCTCCGTTGAACTATTTTTTTTGTTCTCTTCTCTTAAACGGCTTGAACGATATAAATTATTAAAGTTAAAATATCGAAATTTTCTAAAATTTTATTTACAAAAAATTTACATATTTGTGTACGTATATTATGTGTGATATTTATGTTATTTATGATATTTATGCTATTTATGATATTTATAATTTTTATGTTATTTATGATACTTATGTATGTTATTTTTGCTATTTATGATATTTATGATTTCTATGATATTTATGATATTTATGTTATTTATGTTATTTATGATTTTTATGTTATTTATCATATTTATGATATTTATGCTATTTATGATATTTGGTTATTTATGATATTTATGCTATTTATGATTTTTATGATATTTATGCTATTTATGATATTTATGATTTTTATGATATTTATGATATTTATGTTATTTATGATATTTATGCTTTTTATGATATTTATGCTATTTTGGTTTTTTATGATATTTATGATATTTATGTTATTTATGATATTTATGCTATTTATGATATTTGGTTATTTATGATATTTATGCTATTTATGATATTTATGATTTTTATGATATTTATGTTATTTATCATATTTATGATATTTATGCTATTTATGATATTTATGCTATTTATGATTTTTATGATATTTATGCTATTTATGATATTTATGATATTTATGATATTTATGATTTTTATGTTATTTATGATATTTATGATTTTTATGTTATTTATGATATTTATGATTTTTATGATATTTATGATATATATGTTATTTATGATATTTATGATACTTATGCTATTTATGTTATTTATGATATTTATGCTTTTTATGATATTTATGCTATTTTGGTTTTTTATGATATTTATGATATTTATGTTATTTATGATATTTATGTTATTTATGATATTTATGTTATTTATGTTATTTATGATATTTATGCTATTTATGATATTTATGATTTTTATGATGTTTATGATATTTTTGTTATATATGATATTTATGTTATTTATGATATTTATGCTATTTATGATATTTATGATTTCTATGATATTTATGATATTTATGTTATTTATGATATTTATGTTATTTATGATATTTATGCTATTTATGTTATTTATGATTTTTATGATATTTATGGCTCTTGTTTTTGTTTCCCTCATAAATAACACTGTTTTATTTTTTTGCAAATAACCATCATTTTTCGAATTGTTTTGGACTGAATAGCCCTGATTTCCTGTCATACATATATTGTCTTTTATGGCTTCTACGATCCGTGACTTTGATTTTTAAACAACTTCAACCGAAGAATAAAATAAAATTAAAAACATAAATATTCCATACCTTAATAATTGTGATACCACAACAGTCTTCTTTTGCTTCAATTTCATGCTCGAAAGAAATGTCCTTCGTTATTTTGAATCCTTTATTATTTTTCTAACATTCATAGAGTGTTTAATCATTTTAAGTATAGCGAAAATCATTCAGTTTACTCACATTATACAAATGTGTATTTGAAGGATTGTAATACTTCAAGCCTATGCTCCAATACCGGCAACGAAGTTTCCATTTGTTATCTTAACACATATAATTTTTTGTTTTTAATTCAGAGAAATAAATCCCGAGTTAAGTGGAAAGTTTATGCTATTGGATTTTATGTTGGCATCAATTAAAGCAAATACAGATGACAAAGTTGTGCTTATATCTAACTACACTCAAACACTGGATTTATTCGAGCGGCTTTCTAGAAAAAGGTTTTTAATGCTTTTTTCATAATCTCATAATAAATTTTTTATTTTAATTATTTGCAAAATGTTAATTTAGAAAATATACTTACGTTCGTCTCGATGGTACGATGACGATTAAAAAACGTTCAAAAGTTGTTGATTTATTCAATGATCCAACTTCTGATTGTTTTTTATTTATGCTGAGTTCAAAAGCTGGTGGTTGTGGATTGAATTTAATCGGTGCAAATCGATTGTTTATGTTTGATCCTGATTGGAATCCTGCAAATGACGAACAGGCAATGGCACGAGTATGGCGTGATGGACAAAAAAAACCATGTTTTATATATCGGCTTGTTGCCGTAAGTATAATAAGTATAGCAATTTTTTCAAAGATTTTTTGATAGAATTTTTTATCTTTCAGACTGGATCAATAGAAGAGAAGATTCTCCAACGACAAACTCACAAAAAATCCCTATCTAGTGCTATTATCGATAATAATGAAAGCTCAGAGAAACACTTCTCACGTGATGATTTAAAAGATCTATTTCGTTTTGAAAATACAACTCTATCCGATACTCATGATAAGTAAGTTAAAAGTAAAAAAGAGAAAAAAAACATTATTACGAGTGTTTTTTTTTAAACTCTAGATTTAAATGCAAACGTTGCATTAATAATATTCAAATCAAACCCCCCGCCGAGGACACCGATTGCACATCACATTTATCGCAATGGTATCATTGTTCCAATAATAAAGGACTTCCCGATAGTATATTGGCCCAGGCATGGTCGACAAGCAAATGTGTATCATTTGTATTCCATCATAGATCTCAAGGAGAAGCGAAACCTCAAATTATCGAGAATGATAATAAGGAGGAGACAAAGGTTCGAAGGAAAAAAAAAGATTCAAATGACGAAAATTACTCGAAGTCGGATGATGATAGTGATTATGTAATGTAAAATAGTTATTAATATTTTTTTTCATATAAAATAATGTAAATAGAATAATTTTATAGTTTTTGTAAATATAAGACAGAAATTTGATTCTTGTTAAATTACTGATTATTCAATGCTTAGCTAAGGCCCATTTGGTGAAACGAAACTTAAATATTTAAGTTTATTAAAAGAGCTTATGTGACAGTTTACGCTCAGAATCATAAGCGTTAAGTTAAACATAAATATTTTGGTTTCAATTCAGCAAATCGGCATAAGTGCTCTATACGTTAGTGTCCAATTCCGGCACCTTAAAGAAATAATTATGTGAATTTTGGGGAAAAGCCGATAGCAAAAAAAAATGAGGGAATATCTGGAAATTGTATTCAAATTTATGAACGTAGATCCCAGAAACCGGAACTGGATAACTATGTGCCACTAAAACATTAAACTTTCTCATAAATCTTCCAACAAAAAAATACATTTTAATTTTTTTTTTTATAAATAATGTTTGTTTTAATTTAAACTCTATGGTTTGCATTTCTTTTCTCCATAATCATAGCCATTTCGTATTCTTGTACAATAGAATAAATTTGTGTTTTGGCCAAACTTAAGTAATATGCAGACAGACTTTTCAATGTCGGTGCTATACCAGATAAAAATGCATCGACGGGATGTCTTTCAATGAATCTATCTGCTTCAACTCTTTCTACAATATATCTCATTGATTTTGCATTTGATAACTCACAACTAGATTCTTCGAGTTTTCTTTTTTTTCTTAGCCCTAAGTGGGTGGAATTTGTGTTTGTGGTGGTTTCAGTTTTTGTTGAGGGTAGTTTTTCGACTTCGTTTTCGACCTCATCCTCTCCTTCGGTTTCGTTTTTTTCTTCTTCTTCGCAATCACTGACTCTAGTATCTGCCTGACTATAATTATCTAGTTCTTCTGTTGTATTATCTTCTTCAATTTGATTGATTTCAAATTGTGAGGGGGTCATTGCAGGTTCTGTTGGTTGATTAAAATAATCATCATAATACTGATTTTGTTGTTGTTGTTGTTCTTGATTAAAATGACCATATAACATTCTATCGTCAAATTCTGTATCTATATCTGGTTCACATTTAACTTCTAAAGAAGTTTCATTCGAACATTGTTGTTTAATATCTTTATTATCATCGATTTGATTTGCTAGAAAATCCAATTTATCACAGAATTTATATTTTTTTAATTTGGTATAGCCTTGTTCAAGGCGCCAGTTATATTTTTTCATAGCTTTTTTATAATTATCACGTATGTTGCCCCATCTTTTCTTACAGAATAGTGCTAAAAAAAATAATAAAAAAAAGAGGAAGCTTAGTAAATTTGTTTAAATTTAAATTCTATTTATTTAATCAAAAAATATAACATTTACATATATTTAACAAAAAGAAATTAAAGTTCGGAAGGAAAAAAAGCTTAAAAGATGTAGTATCTGCTCTTATCATTTTTAATTGTGTTTAGGAAATAATCCCTTATAAAAATTCACCTGACGATAACCTACATATATGTTATAGTTTCCTTGTTATTTAATCGTTTTCAATCTCAATTGATGTTATATTTTATTATTGAACTCTTTTCTCAAACTATTTATTGATTACAAACTTTTTAAACAATTTACAAAAATACATTTAACTTGGTTCCAAAAAAGCACGTTTTTCATAGAAGCCTATTTTAATAAAAATGTCTTAAAAGCTGAAGCTTTAAGATTGTTCAAATTACAGATTTATGAAATTAACCATTTCGTGTATTTTTTTTTTTTTTTTAATTTTTATTTTAAATTTTTCTACAAATTACGGCTTTTGTTATGAAAATTCGTAGTCTTTCTTGTAACTCAGTTAAAGCTGGTTTAGGAGGACCTAAAAGCATAACGTGCTTGTCTTCATATTTTGTAGTTGTAAAGTCTTCATGTGACTATAAGAGGGTTTTACTATAGTTTTTGCAATAATACTGAAGTTATAAAGTCGTAGGTAGGTAGTTACAAAATTTCAAAAAGATTCATTAACAAAAATATGTCCTTTTTTTGGTAGAAAAACCCTAGCACCATAATAAATTCCGTTGTGTGAATTTTTTTTGAAGTGTGAAGTTTATTTCAAACCTTTATACCTGTTTTTAAAAATATTTATATTTAAAAAAAAGTCAAAAAACCTCACAAATAAAACGGAGTGTTATTTTACATTTTAGAATACGAACTTAATGAGGTTTTCTATTGACACAAACGACCGACACCCTCATTTCATTTATTACTGTGACGGTGACAAAGAGCAATTTAATCAAAAACAACTTGATTAAAAAAAACGCTTATCAAAACAAAAAATCTTAATCCTCGCAAAGAAAAAAATCTAATTTTAGTTTGAAATTTGAATTTACCCATGGAAACCCCTTTTATAGAAATCCTTGAACTGTTTTGATTTAAACATCGAAATTTTTTTTTTAACGAAACCAATACCGACTCCTTAGAGCAAGAAGTGTTCATATTTTACGGCGGCAGAATACTGAAGAAGTCTACGAAAACAACAAGAATTCTTCTTACATTGAAATGTATTCAGCGAAAAAAATAACAAAGAATGAAGAAAAAAAAAAGAAGATGTTAACCTTCAACCCGAAGTCACTTCTTTTCTTCCCGATATTTTCGTTTATTGAACCCTCTTTCCATTCAATCATTTACTGGGCAATGAAAAAAAAAGTTATTAGTATGGTGCTTGGGCACAAAAACATGTTTCGTAAATTAAACTGGCTTTTCGGCTTTAAAATTACCTCAACAAAAAACAAAAATATTTAAACGTTGATAATATTTTTTTTTGTTTTGATTGGATTGAAGTACTTATGTACCTGCATTATGTATGTATGTATAGGTATTTAATTAACATACATACGGTAAATGAAATGAAAAGAAACTCCAAATGTCGTAGGTAGTGTTTTTTTTTTTTTAATTATTTATGACATCACAACCACACATCACTGCGGTGCATCACACTGACTGAGTGACCGAATTGTTTTTATAGAGGTATAGTATGTACTAGGCATATGTACCTAAACGAAGTTAAAACCAGTCATTTAAGCTAAACTTCGTCTGGCGTATGTTACTTCTGTTTTTTTTACGTTTTATCATTTCTCTACATCCAAAAAAATTTCAACGTCACATCACCAAGCCACAGTAAATTAAAAAAAAAAAAAAAAAAATACGTACAAAAAAAAAACACAAAAACGAGATTAAAACTGAAAAAAATAAAGGAACTACTCACGATGTCTTTTAAGTTCTGCGCCGATGGCTTTCCAAGTTTTTGCTCTGGAAACTCCACTTCCATAATTGTAATGATCAAGTTCGTAAAGTGATGGATTTCTTCGTACACAATCTATGAGTTTATAATCATCCATTTCGATTTTTTTGCGAATAACTCTATCACGGCCAGTATTTCTATCGCCACCCATAATATTGTTTATTAACAAAACAACAGTAGTTGCTGTTTTGATAAGCGTGTTTTTTTTTTTAATGCCTAACAAATTTAATTCCAATCAAGTTGTTGTTGATTAAATTGCTCTTTGTCACCGTCACAGTAATAAATGAAATGAGGGTGTCGGTCGTTTGTGTAAGTATACGTAGCTACGTATTTCACAGAGCAATCAATACGGTCCCGTGGCAAGTTGAGAAATATAATAAAAAAATGAATGTCGGTGACATTTGTACTACGGAATGAGTGCGTTCAGTTTGAAACGTTACTGGCTTGGGTTTTTATGTCTTGTGTAGTTTTTAACGTAAGGTAAATAAGCATTAGTTAGGTACCCGTATAATATTCATTTTTATTTGTTCTTCTTTTAACCAGTTTTTTTTTTCTTTTTTGAGTGAATGTTTTATGCTTGAAAAGCAAGTTAAAGATTTCGCTCTTTTAGATGATAAAGGACAAAGTAAGCTTCCGTAGTTTTTCATTTTGGTTTTTTTTTTTTAAATAAAATTGAGTTTTAGTTTATTTTTTAATTTGATTTTTGCTAGAATACGAATTTTATCTTGTAACGGATATTATGTTTGAAATTTTCTCAAAAACCACTGCAACAATTTTGCTTAAATTTTTTTATAAATAAATTTAATGTCAAATTTTTGGTAGAAATTCACACAATGTGAAAAAAATATGTAGGTATGGTTTTGGTGAAGTTTTTTTTGTTCCAAG
The DNA here is from genome assembly GCA_951394125.1 of Epistrophe eligans. NCBI lineage: Eukaryota > Metazoa > Arthropoda > Insecta > Diptera > Syrphidae > Epistrophe > Epistrophe eligans. Next base: position 110,228,086 of record OX596028.1, read on the forward strand.
TGAAGCAGGATTTAAAAAAATTATTTTTTAGCGTTTGAGAATCTTTTTCCTGTTGCTTTTTACTTATTTAGCAATTTTACGATCACAGAGAAATTCCAAAGTGCTACTTTCATAAATTTGGATATTTTTTTTAATTAATTTAATTTCGAAAAAGAAACGCTGGGATTTAACGTCGACCCTTTTTTTGTACAGAAACTCCCAAACTTTCAAATTCTCTAAAAAATGTCGATACTACGAAAAAGTACGCGAAGAACAATTCGAAAAATTTCTCAGTATTTCGTATTAACTAATATAAAATGACGATGTTTTTCTTCTTTCATTCTTTTAAACTTTTAGTGACATTTAGTTGAACTGTGAATGTCCACAAAAAACTCTTAGACACAAAATCACAGATACCCTCTTTAAAAAAAAAATAAAAATAGAAGCTGTAAAATGTAGTAAGAAGTTTCAAGTTCAAGCTTACCATTTCTTATGAATTTAAATTTTCAGTCGAATTGTAAAATCAGACTTAATTTTAAAAAAAAATGGGTCCCACAGTCACTTAGTATTTTTGCCATGATATTTGATTAAAAAATGTTTTTCTACTTTTAAGTTATGTAAAGTGACCACAAAGGAAACAGGTTAATCAAAGTGAACAAGTAATTTTTTAGGCGTACATGCAATTCTTGGTGTTTAAATTAAGCTAATAGTCAGCTATTACACGAAACTTCAAAAGTCATGACTCTTTCGAAATATACCTAATAATGAATGCGAAGAAAAAACTCGTTTTTTAGAACATATTAATGACTCTTCATTTTCGAGTAATAGCAGACCTTATGAAAAAATTATAAAAATAGAACTATTAAATTGAAGCATTCATTTTTCGGCTAATACAAGAAGATTCAAATCATGAGTATGTTCCAAATTAAATGAATGCGAAGGAGAACAAAAAATCTGATACCATCGTACTCGTTATATCAACCCTATTCTACTATTCTACTATCCGATCAAATTTCACGTGAATTGCTCACTTAATTTGTCTTAAATTATTCCTTAAACTCTTCAATTTTTTGAGTTTAAAACTTTTTCGTCTAGCAGAATAGGGCTATATTTCGAAAAAAGAATCGTGTAATAGAAAAAATATCTCAGTGGTACGAAAACTAATTAAATTTGCCATTAAACAAGCCTTTACACTTTCACTAAGCTCAGATCATTTGACTGTGTAGACATTCATTAAACAGAAACTTTGGAACTTACTTGTTTTGGCAAATCCTTAACCGGCTTTTTCGATTAATAATTCTATATGACAAGTGAATTAACATACCATTATTATTTGAGAAGTTCATTCCTTACCTGTTTTAGACTAAAATAATGTTGAAAGTTTTAATTATCAATTTTAAAACAATTAGGTTTCGTTTTTTTGGTTGGTGAAGAAAATATGCTATTTTCGTAATCATACTACTGAAATTTTCTCAAAAAATTACTTTGTCATGAGGAATGATTATTTATGTATTTTTGAAATAATCGCGTTCAAAAATAAATTCAGTGGTGTTTTAAGAAATTCCTTTTTATAAAAATTATGGCAAGGCTTCGAATTCTTTTTTCTTTGTCTCCTTATACCTTAGGTTCTCGTCATAGATACAACACCTCTGATTTTTTTTTTAAAGAACAAATGGCTTTTTAGATGCTTGTGTCTTGCATGTCGACCCAATAAATGGTGGTTTATTATAAATCCTCGAACCAATTTTTTATACTAAACCATAAACATAATTTCATTTTTCTTTCTCTAAGAAAATAGTTTTATTCATTCTTTATTTTCGGATAGGTCATCTATACATAATCTAAGTTCATACTATTTTATTTTTTATTTAATACATTAAATGAATTTAATAAAATTTTGTTGTAAGTCTAGAAATCATAATGCACTCAAGTTTTTTTTTTTTTTTCTTTTACATATTTTCAACTAGTATTGCAAACGATATTATTATTTTTAAATAGTTATATATAAAAAAATTCTTAAATAAATATTTAACGTGTGTTAACTTAGTATATTTAGTACCATTAACGAAGTACGTAATTACACTACTACACAATTTGTATTTCATTCCACACATTACTCTTTTCCGGTGGCTTCTGAAGAGGCAATGTAACATTTTGACATTCGTTGAGAAATTCTTTGATTCCTTGGTAATATCTGGAAATCAAAAAAATGTTCTTATAAATTCGAAAAGAAAAACATTTTTTGCCAATGACTACACCTACCCCTCCACTACCCAAGTATCGTTGTGTGAACCTCCAATAAATTCTAAAATTCGTTTTTTCTCACTGACACACTGTGTATATAATGCTCGCATCATACGCGGTGGAACCAAATTATCAGCCAGACCAGATAGAAATAGACACGGTGAGGTGCATTTGCGAATTTTTGTTAAGGAATGAAACTGCAAATAAAAAAAAAAGAAGGGAGAGTTTAAAATGCTTGTTTTGCATTTCTACGTTTCTCAGCCAGTTCTTGTTGCCATAACCATAAGGATAATAAGCTGCAAATAAACTTGCCCTTAGTCATTCAAAAAATATTTTTAAAAAATCCATCATCCCTCATTGTCATTTTTATCTTTTAACATAAAAATCCCAAAAGAAATTAAATTACCTTATTTTTATAAAATATATTGGGTATATATCGCACAGAGGGATGGACTAGTTCAACAGCCATATCAGGAATGCTCGTAAACGTATTCTCTACAATGGCACACATAATCTTTCGGCTATAATTAGGATCAGATGCCACATCAATGGCAACTGCACCACCCAGTGATCGTCCAAAAACAACAATCTGACCATGATCGAGATCATGACGGGTAAACAAATAGTCTACCGCTGCCCTTCCATCGATGGCCAAACCCTTTTCAGATGGGCTACCCGTCGATAGTCCATAACCTCTATACTCTACCATGAGTATGTTGCAATGAAGATTATAAAATATTCCCCAAACATTTTGCATCCGATGACCCATGTTGCCAGCATTGCCATGGAAATAAACAAATGTTGGTACAAATTTACTCCGCTCCTGCGGCTGGCTAACCCAGAAGGCATGTAACGTCACCTTGTCTGGTGTGTGAATGTTCACTGTTTCGTGCGGCAGATTGTGCATCGTCGGAATGGGAATATAGATGCGTGAATTCGCTGGTAGATCGGGATGATATAGGAGTATATCTTGAGCATAGTAGAGAATACCTGAAAAATATAGAAGAAAGTTATGAACATCATTATCTTCTCGTTCTCCATTTATAAATTCTTTACCAAGAGCTAAACAGCTAAAGAGACTCATTGTTAGGAAACCACCATAAAAGAAATAAAATACAAAACAAACAATAAACGAGCCACCAGAAGCAGCCCAAATACTGCGCGGAGCTGTAATGGGAAAACCTTTGACTGCATTATAGGCATCGTTGTGAGACATTTTTCGCTGTCCGCCGAGGAGTAGTGATTTAATTACAGAATTAAAAGAAAAAGATAGCTTTTCTTAATTATTTTCTTAACTATTGATTGCCATTAATAGAGGTTATGTGATTCTTCGTCGTCTTCTAATTCCTTATCGAAAGATTTTAATTAAATTTTTTTTTTATAAATTTATTGATCGCATCCAGCCGGTTGTGTTGGATGAAGCACCTTTCTTAAAACACACTTCAGACGGAGGAAAATAATTAATAAAAAGAAGCTATTTTAACACACGCCGGATAATTAAATTATAAATTCAATTTCCGAATTAACTTTTTTTGGATTTTGTTAGTATTTTGTTGTAGGCGAACATGTTTTAGTTTTTGTTGTGTGTTTCATAAAACTTTTGGTTGATTTTCGTTTTTTTGTTTTAACTATTTACTTCATTTGTCAGTGTTTTTTTTTATTCAAGGATTTTTGAAGTTCGGATGAACTGTCAGCTTTTCTTGTACAGCAGGTAGCCATCTGAAGCCTTATTCACAATGAAAAGACTGCTTTTAAACGATGCAATTACACCTTGCGATTTTTAAGCCCATAAGCGGAAGACGTATGTGGTGGCCGGGGTAGACAAAATTGCTGAGGTTTGAAAAAATTACAGAGTTTAAAAGCATCCCTGAAAACAAAGCTTAAAAATCACTAAAGTCAAAAAGCAATCTAAGAGAAAAAGCGAGACAAGATCTCGCCGTAGTAGGTTTTTAAGAAAATTTTCGTTTATGATTTTGTTGTCATTTTTATGAGTGTATTAATCGAGATTAAAACTTAAATTCGGATGTAAATTAATGGAATTTGAATTAATTTAATCCGGATTTTAGTTTTATTCTGGATAAATTGAGTGAATAATATGGCGGTAAACGTTGGCTAACTTTACACAGTCGTCCAAGTTATAAATAAACAAGTTTTATATTGTTGTCTAGGTGTAACCTAACTTAAGGCAATGAGTCGGTTGTCTTAACCTTGACTAGTGTGACATTTTATTTACTAACCGATTATTAAATTTTAAAACTTACATCCGGATGTATTTACATTGAATTTATGTTAACTAACATCCGGATTAAAGTTTTAAACTGGATTAATCGACTGAATTTTTAACGATTTGTTTGTACATATTTATTGATTTTTCCTCCTAAACATATGCTTCAAAAATACATATTTTCTTGTGGTTTCTATCTTTTTAGTTGGTGGGTTTTTAAATTTTTAAATTTGTATGTTATTTTTAAATCGTTATATTCAAATTTATAATCTTACGATTTATTAGTTTTTTTTCCATTTTTTGGTAAATGACGTTACTAATAAAAAAACAAGAATTTCAATCCAAATTGATTTAATTTTTGTCTTAAAATCTTTAAAAAATCGATCTATTCCTACGACCGATCGATTGAAAATCTCTACAAACCTTGGCACCGTCCGGTCCTAAGAACCGTTTGTATTCATGAATTTAAAGAAAAAATTCCATTCGATTAAATCTAATAATATTTTTTATAAATATAATTATCATTTTCTTAAGCTACGATTTCGTATATTATTATGTTCTTTATGAACTTCTTTTCTAACCCTCTAACTTAGTACCAAAAATTCAGAATTCTTGTAACCATAAGATAGATGTACGAGCTTATATTGCCCTCTTTTTGATTATCAGTTGCTCCCAATTCAAAATGTTTTGTTGTACATACTACAACTCATTTTTATGATAGTAAAAAAAAAAAAAAAACAAAACAAATGCCGCCGATTAAAACAACGAAATATCATTCAAAAAGCTGATTATCAAAATTCAAGCAATAAGTGAATGACCAGAAATTGTAGGTATTTAAATTTCCATCACTCATTATCATCAACCACATTCCGATTTTTCAATAATATTATACATGCCGCATTATCTCAAATCACACACACTACTCTCATCTCTCATTAACCACAAGGGTGTATTAAATTACTATAATTTGCTGTTAACATTAATTTCTTGACTACGATAAGCGCAAGTAGTCGTAATCTGTCTGCCCCCAAGTAAAAAAGTAAAGCATCATCAGCAAAATTATAAACAAACTTTGAACTGTTATGGATCTAGAGAAAGAGTATTCCCCGTCACAGTGTAGCCATCGAGCTATTGATAACAATCCGAATGATTTGATCAATTTATTTGTGAAAATTCACATAGAAGGTTAATATTGTTAAATTGGTACCTTTTTTTGTTGTAAATTTTCCCCACAAAATTATTTTAAAACAAATAGAAACAGAACGTGTAAAGAAAACCTACAAAAATCGTTTGGATGTAAGCTATGGAGACACTGAAATGCAATCAATGGATTTATATTTTAAAGATGAAGAAGCTAGTAAGTGATTTTCAAACTTTGTGAACATTTTCATTGGAATGAACATTTCTGTATCAAAAAAAAAAAAAAATAGATACACCAATTTTCGTATATATCCATGGCGGATACTGGATAGAGCTAACCAAAAAGGAATCTGGAATTTGTGTGGCACCATTGGTTGAAAGAGGCTATAGAGTAGTGGTCATGGATTATGACCAATGTCCTAGTGTGACTCTAGAGGAAATTGTCCAACAGACAAAGAAGTTTTTGAAATGTTTGCTTAAATACGCAACAGATACAAATGCTGGGTGAGTAAAGATCAAACATAGAAAGATTTACGAAAATCTGGAAAACAGTATTCGATATGTGCGTGTGACTGGTATAAACCAAAAACTGATTGAGTGGAACATAAAAATAAATACTTCAAGACGCTATCTAGCGAAAGGACGGATTTTAAATAATTCCTAGAATAATAAGTGTAAAATTTACCCGATTTGCCATTCCAGCATAGTTGAGGAACATTAGAAATGAAAAAAGCTTTATGTATTTATGTATGTACATTGAATGTCAAATTTAAATGTTGAGCAACTTTTCTGAACATAGGTACCAACATCATAACTTTCCTAAAAAGGGTCAAATACATGTGGTTTAAAAAATTATTGTTTTGTATTAAATTTTTGTTTCTATTAAATACGCAATTTAATAAGGTTTTTCATATATAGTTTTATGTGACTGTGCAATGATATAATAAAAAAATGTAGTCCGATATTCTAGCTAAATTTTAAGACCTTAATGAACAGATTATTAGAACCGAAGTTATAAGCAAGCCAAACCAAACACAATGTATCTTTACAATTATTATACCGACTACAAATTTAGGTAGGTACATATGAACATTTAGCATTTTTTTTCCGACGCGAAGCAAATTTGCCACGATTGTGGTTTTTTATTGCACAAACTCCGCCGCCGCCGGCTTTAGAATACTATATTCCTCTCGCCAATTGGTGGTTGAAAGTATTTTAATGCTTTTTTTTTTAATCAACTTCCTCGTTGAATTAAATTATTTGTCCGATATTTATTTTCATGTTTTTAGTATAAGATTTTGAATGATTTTGAAAATTTTTTGCTCTAACACGCCAGTCATTTTTCCTTTAATTATATACCTTAATATTGAAAATCGGATAATTGGATCGAAAGATATAAGCATTTAAGTAAACGCAAATCGGATATTTTTCGGATTTCGCAAAAATCATCATCAAAAACATTTTTTTCCTACGAACATTTCTCCTTTTTTTCAGTCCGTTTTATCATCTTCTTCGTTTTCTGTTTCCTCAAACTAGTAACAACAAAGCATGAACGAAATAATTTTGTTTATTTTGTTTATTTTGTTTAGTTTGTTTATTTTTTTTTTATTTTTTTTTATTTTGTTGATTTTGTTTAGTTTGTTTATTTTTTTTATTTTGTTGATTTTGTTTATTTTGTTTATTCCCCTCACGTTTCGCCCCCTTTGTCTACTAGGCGTTTCATATTTTTTTGATTTTTTTATATTGTATGCCTCCGTTTAAACATTTCTAATGTTAAAAATAAATAAATGGTCGAACGCACATAAAGAATTAATCTGAAAAAAAAAAAAAAAAAAAATGATTATAAAATGTCTATGAGAGAAAGAAATATCAATACAAATGAAATAATTTTTACTTGGATTTCAGAAAAATCTCTTTTTGTGGTCATTCGGCTGGTGCATATTTAATTACAACATTACTACAACAGGATTGTCTAGATCTACCAAATGCCAATTTAATAAAGGATTTCTTTCTGATATCAGGAATTTACGATCTTCGTGAAATGAGAAAAATTAATGCGGCAAATCCCAATAATGTACTTTCATTGGACGAAAATTCAGCTGAAAGGCTCTCACCAATTTTATTTGATTTTCACAAATTGGCAGCTAATATAACGATTCATGTAATATTTGGAGAACATGATAGTTGTGTTTTTAAAAAACAATCTAGAGATTTTTTTAAACGGCTGGAATCGGAAAATCTTGCATCGAAATATACTGAGCTCTTGGGTCATGATCATTTTACTATTATTGAAGAGCTCCGAAATGAGGAGTCATCCAGTATGGATTTTATATTGAAGGAATTGGGTTTGAAATAAAATTAAAAAAAAAAATTATAGATTCGTTATGTTTTTATCGAAGCAGCATTTTTCTTGTTTTCTTTTTTTGTTCATCTTTGTTTTTTTTGTTAATTTATTAAAAAAAAAAGAAACTTCTGAAGTTTCGTTGACTATTAACGCGATCTACACCATCTGATTTCTTTAACAAGTCTTAATTAAAGAGGACAAAAATTTAAAAAATCGTTTTAGCGGTTTTAAGTATTTATTAATGAGGAATTAAAAATTCAATTTCGAAAAAAACATCTACCTATTGGTCCTCTTACCCTGATTTTAAAATCAGAGAAGATAAAAGGCTAAAAAAAAATGTATGTCAGGTACGTTATTTTTGGTCCCCAAAAAAATTAAAAAAAAAGAAAAGTGGGGAATATCCCAAACTCACTAAATACCAAGTTTGAAGAAAGTCGAACTATCCGTTTAGTCTGTATTTTAACATACAGGCGTAAGGACGAAAATTCGGCACCCTGCTTTTTCTTCTCCCCTATCACCGTAGTGTCAAGTTTGATCAAGTTCTCGAGTTCGATTTTTTTTTACGAATCCATAATGCAATAAAAAGAAAAATTTTAGCGTTTGTTTTTAACGGGTGGGTGTAATTTTTCTTACATCAATAATTTTAATTTACATTTTTTGATATACTCTTCGTTAAGATTGTATATTTACTTTGGAATTATTATTTTTTTTTTTATTAGTCGAAAGATACCTACTTCAATAAATTAAGGAACTTCTATAAGCAGTTTTGCAAAATTCTATTATTTCTGGTTGATTGGTGCTTTAGAAAATTAATTTGGATACATTTTTGAAAAAGTTCGTTTATTTACATTACGATAAAATTCGATCTGAAAAATTTAACTGGCAAGTTTTAAAATTTATATTAAACTTTGATTTCTCAATATTTTTTCTAAACAAAATTGTTGTAATTAAAATGAATTTTATTTACCTAAGAATTAAAAAAATTACAGTGGTTCTTATTGTACGTTAAATAAAAAAAATTACAATGAAAAGATCCAATCGTTGTCCTAATGCTAGTAACTGTAAAAAAAAAAAAACAAAAAGCAAATTATTACAAAAATCTTTAAATCTTTCATTTATTTCGCAATAGCTACCTCTGCTTGAAACCGTATTTTTTCCTCTCGTAAAAGAGATCGGTTTTTGAGCTTCCCAGATTGACGATTTTTGGGCATCCATCACGCTACAGTAGGCAAGCAAGATGAATTAATTTTATATAGGTTATGGTTGTTTTAAATGGGACTTACATCTTTTTCTTGAATCGTGCACTCTTTGCAATAATAAGCATCTGAGACTCCAGGTCCACCACATATTACACATCTTCCTTGATAGGATCCGTAATTGCATTCATCACAAATTCGCACAAGAGTACATGGCCGAACATAGGAATCACAGATAACGCACTTGCCGTCGCATTTTTCGCAAAGGCGTCCAATAGCTGGAGAAAAAGTTTATATAAATGAGATATGGAATAAGAAATAATTATTATCTGCTTACCAACTCCTGGTTGTTTTCTACAAAAAATCAAATCCGGATGATGCTTGGCCATTGTTTTATTTAATTATTTTATTTTTTTAATAAAGACTCGGCAGCGTAAACGTTGATAAACAATTTTCGTTGGTTCAGTTTCAGTAAAATTAAACGTCAAAAATTGTTTGGTTTTCTAAATCCGCTGTACACAGAAAAGGTTTGTTCCTTTTTTATTTTTTGTAAGCATTTTTTTTTGTCGTTTTCAATTCAACCACTTCAGGTTTGGGAATATCTCTAAATTTTTTATTAAAATTGTGATTTTATTTTATTTTGTAGTTGTGTGAGTAAATTTTTTCTTTTGAAGAATTTATTCAAATGTGCGTAAAAAAGAGAAACATAGATTCCATTCAAAATCTACCGATGCGGCAGTTTCAAAATTGTTCTTGGATTCTGCATGAAAGATTTTGTATTGTGAGAATAAGATATGGATGGATTTTAAGGTTTTGAGATAGAAAAGGGTAAATTGAACTGAAAGGATTAATTCTTCATCTTGTAGACACAGGGATAATGACGAGAAAAATGTTTCAATAAGGCGACCATGTAGGCACTTCCGTAATTCTAATATATATACATGTAGAAGGGCTTTAATTAAAATGTCTGTTTGATAACTTGGAAGTTAAGGAAAATCGTTTTTACTGTTGTTTTTGGGCGGAAATTGTGAAAAGTACCAAGCAGACTGTAAATTTGAAATCAAACTGAACTAGTTATATTTTGACAACTGACCCAACGCGCCAACACGTCTTGACATCTCTAAAAGCCGCTTCTATATTTCACGTGGGTTTTTTTGTTTTGCATTTGTATTTTATTCCTAAAATCAGGAAACATATTAAATTAAGCCAAAAGAAAAAAATTATAAAATGCTGGAAAATCCAACAAAAATTAAAACTGGTGACTATGTAATTCTGCAACGTCAAAAATACACCAAACTCCAAAAATTTGGAAATCTCGATACGACAGCAGTTCTAGGTAAAGATCATCTAGAACTTCGTGCCATCGATGGTCATCCTTATTATTCAACCTTCAAAATGGTCCAAAAAGAAGGTAAAGGTCGTAACCGATCATGCACTCTCCAAGTGTGTTCTGAAAGTGAAATGGGCAATATTTTCGATGTTCTTGGAGGATCAGCAAGTGGAGCAGATAATCGGAACATAATTGATGACGGAGGATCCCAGAATCTAGGTCCTGAAGATATATCAAAACTACGAGAAGAATGTAATGAGTCTTCAAAGATAATTGAGAAAATCGTCGAGAATTCGAAGACTTTCAATTCAAAAACTGAGTATTCACAAGAGAAATATCTGAAAAAGAAAGAAAAGAAGTACTTTGAATTTGTGCAAATTCGACAGCCTTCAATAAGGCTCCTCACGGAGATCTTCTATCGACAAGATCCTGACAAAATTCTAGGCATTCGCGTTGATACACTATCACAGATAATCTCGTATTCCGGGGTAAGTGCATTTGGCAATTATTTACTCTATGAATCAGGCACAAATGGACTCCTGCCAGCTGCATTTCTTAATTCAATGGGTGCCAGTACCGAAGCCCAAATGGTTCATATGCATCCGGGCAATGTTCCCCAAAAGCAAGCCATCCTGGCTCTTAATATGCCCGAGGAACAAACAAAACGCTGCGTGTCGGTGAATATTTACTCGGCTTTGCGTGAATTCTATCAGGGATCACCCGAAGAGGAGGAAGCTATTATTGAGAAACTAGAGGTTCAAACACCAACTGACGAAAATCCTAGTAAGAAGCCCAGATTAGAAGATCCAATCGAAGTAATTGTTCAGCCATCAACATCGATCGAGAAACCAGCACAAAAGTGGCAGCTGGAAAATAAACGAGCATGTGAATTGATGAAAGAGAAATTCGATTCACTGGTTATTGCTGCAAAGGAACATCCTGTCAACATCACTAAAACACTACTGACTTTTGTAAAACCTTCTCGACCCGTAGTCATTTTCAGTCAGTGCAAAGAAGTGCTCATGGAATTGTATGTAGAATTGAAATCGACCACAGAAGTGACGAATTTGCATTTGACATCGAATTGGCTGAGAATGTATCAAATTTTACCGAACAGAACGCATCCCGAAGTAAATATGAACGGGAATAGTGGTTATCTACTTTGTGGATATACAATTAGATAGATAGAAAATAAATGTTTTTAATTCTTAATTTCATTTTTTACTTTATGTTTCGTTGTTTTTGAATTGGGGTGTAGTCTCGTCGATTGGCTTATGGCTAACCGATCAGATCGAAGAATCTGTCTTCATTCATCAACATTTTGGGGTCACAAGAAACTATCGGTTTCAATTTTTAAATGACGAAGATTGCTTAATTTGAACTGGGCCGTTTTTTTGGGGTGTAAAAGTCAGTTTGTGAATTTCTTGAAAGCCAATATTGTAGATGAAGTAGGTCTTGACTTGTAATGGTGTTCGGGCAGTCAGCTTGTTTTTTTTTATTTTTTTTTTTTAGTGAAACTGCAACCACCAGTATAGGTCCTGGAGCTCACTAAAATTTCGAAGGCCGTTGACATCTTTTTTCAACTAATCTTTCACTTCAAAAAGAAGTTAACATGCAAGCCTTCCTTATTTTGTTTAGATGCACATTGTTCGTCCAAGAGTATTGTTCCAAATCATCTCCAATGAATACTTTCGCCCGAGCGATTCAAATAGAGTATTGAATAAGATTGAACTTTGCCATTCATTAAGGGAATATCGATGAATAAGTTGACGTTAAGTAGAAAACACAAAATCCAATGCCCGATTTATTTTTGTTTGTGTTGTAAAGGTAATCAAGGCACCTTATATACACCAAGTTGTTCTAAAAGCAAAAAATCATCTTTTTAAAACAGCTGACTTGGCTTGTTTACAGATCACATGGCAAAGGTGACGTAAAAACTAAAAAAAAAAAGAAACATTCTCAGTCCGAACAAAAAGACGAAGAAACAGAGAATCGTGAATGTTCATGTAATTTCCGGGCAAAACTACCACCAAATGTCTTTCAAAAAACAGCTTGTTTTTTTTTCTGTTTCGTTTTTAACCAACAATATTGTTAATTATTGTTGGTTTGTTGTATTTCTCATCTTCAATTAATTTAAATACTTCAAACAAAATAATTAATAAGATAAACTAGGAAAGTAGTTGTTGCTGTTATTTTTTTTAAGTTTGCTGGGAGGCGATGTTGTTTTTATTGTTTATTTCTACTGGCATAGAAGATAGATATTCCTAATTTATAAAGGTGCCTTTTCGACCAATTTGAACCAATGGCCGCATTCGCAACGCTTTTGTGTACCCTTTTGCAGCCACATCCATTGGACATATGTTTGATCTTCATTGCCTATAGAAATGGGGGGATAAAGATAAACTAATAAAATCAGGATTGGGCATTGAGAAAAAGTAAAACTTACAAATACATCCAACGATACGGGCATCGAAGGCAGATGGAATAAGATTTGGTGTATCTTTGGTGCCAGCTCCACGCTTGAAGACTTTCATATCGAAGGGATCATCGTTACCGGCAGCTTTGGCCAAAAGTTCACGCTTCTCAATACCGGTAGCGTGTTCCAGTGGATCGTTCATCACTAAAAAAAAAAAAAAAACAAACATGATTGAAATGAGCTATGCATAAATATTGAGCTTTTTTTGTTTTGTCATTTGTTCCCTTAGACAACACACACCACCCTCCCACGACTAGTACATTTAATTTGTTGGTTACATAAACAACAAATGAAAAGAAAAAAATCGGGATTGTTATGAAATATGTTTGAAAATGCATTCAAATGCTTGAAATTCCAGGAGAATGTATAAAATATGTTTTCTAGTTAAGCACTTTGTCGAGAAGGTTGTCGAGGGGGTTATATTTTTTCCACCTTTATTAAGAGGTTACATAACATCAAACTTTTAGCAGTTTGGTGTATGTATGATGTCTCATCAAAAACCCATATATTTATCGAAAATCCCATCGTTTACATGGTTTTTGGAGTAAAAAAAGAAACGTTATTACGTAACTTTCAGGGACATCATTCATCGTGACTGACCAAAAGGTGGTGGTGCAACATTACTTGTATGCGGACAAATGTCAGACGCTGAACCTCGTTTTCTTATCGATAACTTTTTTCTTGGTAAATTTCGTATTAAAAAGAAAAAACTTACTCTTGCAGAATCGAACTGGAGTGTAGGTGACATTATTGCGGAGAGCAACTGCACGGAGGGCAATACGACCAGAAAGCGATGCCATTATTTTTGTATTTCGTGTTTTGTTTTAAAAATAAAAAAAAGAATATTTTCAGTTTGCAACAAGACAAGAGGAATACGAATTTTACACTCGGCGGAGGTTGAAGAAAAAATTTTCGTTTTCACAGGGCTATCGACCAGATATTTGACAGGGCGATTTAATCGAGTGAAGTTGATAGTGGTTTGTCGATAAATAACAGAGATGGTTCAATTTTTTTTTTAATTTGTAAATTAGACAACTGGCGCTCAGAACGTTAGGTAGATAAATTTTGTTTTAGAAATAAATACTGGAAGTGTATAATACATAGTGCTTGGCTTACTAATCGCCTTCTTGACTACACGACGAAGAAAAAGTACTTTCAGGTCAATCCACCTTTCCCTTTCTCAAGACTTTAAAATCCATCCATTACACACGATAAAAATTCGTTCACACTAACCCCGAGAATTATTTTAAACCTGGGGCTTCGTCGGTGAATTTTGGTTGGAATCTACCCTTCTCTTTTGTACGCTCATAAAGTTTACCCACAGTACCCAAATCTTAGGTAGGTTGTCAAAGTTGAAAGTAACGAAAATTAAAAATGGCGGTTTGATTGTTCACAAGAACTTACTCATTGTATAATTAGAAACAACAACATAATATTTGAATACAACAACCACTTCGGTGAGCTAACAAGTTTTATACCGTTTACTAAGATTGTAAGATTGTTTCAAAAATAACAAAAATTGTTATCCAAAATATTCTGATGAATAATGAAACGCAAATAAGGATTATTTTGAATGATTGGAAAGAGAAAAGAAACACACTCATAAATATTGACTTATTTTATGTCGTTTACCGTAAACATAGCTAAACTAATACTATGTTTTCATTAGAACCAAAATAAGTGTATTCCACAAATTACAGAAAAAGTGGGTTTCATCTCATTTCATTTTGAATTTGTTTGGGCCGTTAATCGCTTTTTTTTTATTGTTTTCTTCTTATACGTTTTTAAACATAGAATTTTGACGTTTTAAATGGATTCCACTTTGAATGGATCCCACTTGAATTTATGTGTAAAGGCTTTAGGGATAATATTTCCAGTTTTTGAAGCCACTAATCAAAAATTTGCTAGAAGATCACCAGTGAATATTAAAAGTCCTCTTGATTTAAAAATTTTTTGACGTTTACAATTTTTTCCAAAAACGCTTCTTTTAAAGACAATCTTTCATATTGACTTTATTTTTTTAACTTTAAACTTTTATTTCCACTATGAGACTTCCCAAATTTTGTAATCAATAAACACATTAAAATGAATTCTGGGACAGACCGTTTCTAATCCAATCTCTTTATCTGAGAAGCATAATCTTTTAAAACATTTATTTGTTTCTCAATTGAACTTGAACTTGTTCCCCCGATAACGTTATAAGTTTCAGCTATATGATGAAAATTTGCCACTTTACCAATATCAGTATCGAATAACGGACAAATAGATTGTAAATCTTCTAAAGGAACTTCAGTCAATTCTAAATTACGTTCCTCAGCTAATGCAACAACATTTCCAATCAAATGATGAGCTTTACGGAAGGGTATTCCCTTACGAACAAGATAATATGCCTGAAAATATAAATTCCTCATTAAAAGATAGGTGTAGGTATTAAATAAATTTCTAAAACTTACCCAATCTGTAGCTAACATATCTGGACTCAAACACGATTCCATACGATCGATATTCACTTCAAGGCTTCGAAGAACTCCTTCCGTGACTTTTAATAACTTTTCAAGTTGATCAAATGCTGTGAAACAATATTTCTTATCGAATTGTAAGTCCTTATTATAAGTCGAAGGAGTTCCCTTAACTGTAAGCATAATTCCAGTTAAACAGCTAAAAATTTCTCCGGAAATTCCTCGAACTAGCTCTAAACTGTCAGGGTTACGTTTTTGTGGCATAAGGCTACTACCAGTACAAAATGCATCCGAAATTCGAACAAAATTAAATTCTCGCGATGCAAAGATAATAAGATCTTCAGCTAAGCGGGACATATGAAGACTTGCCAGGGATGCATTGTAAATGAAATCAACTGTAATTTGAAATAACAGTTTAAAAATAAAAATAAGAAAATCTAGCCTGAAACTATAGGGTTATTCATGCAATGGCGTAGGTAAAGTCGTTGTAAACTGACTAAACCTGTCAAATTTGTATTAACATTTGAAAGGTTTACCAGTTTACCACGTTTACGAGGACTTTATGACGTTGCATGAATCCCACTTATATATGTAAATAATAGATTTCAAGGTAAATGCTTTTTTCGACTTAGTAGGTTTGTTTGATGTTTTCTATCCCAAAAGGTGACCTGGGGAATGTCAATCAACTGTCAAAAAAACACCGAAAACATTACGAAATTCGAAAATGGCGTCCTTTGCAATTAATTTTTAATCTTATATTTTGCGCTTGAGAAGCTAAGGTAAGAAAATCCAAAAAACAAACAAAAAAAAACTCACTCACAAAATCACGATCACCTACAGCATGCATGCTGTTCTGTGTAACTCCATCAAAACCTAGCTTTTTCTGCAAGAAAACTCGATCCACATTCAAAGGATTTCCTGCTATTGCTCCACTTCCCAAAGGCAAAACATTCATTCGATTCTTAAATTCCACAAATCGTGCACAATCTTCTTTCAAGGCAAATCCATGACTTAGAATCCAATGTGCAAAATAAACTGGTTGCGCCCTCTGCATATGAGTATAACCCGGCATCAAAACACCTGGGAATTTTTCCGCCAGCCCCATTGTAGCTTCGATAACCATTCTTAAATTTTGCAAAGTCTCACGAATGGCCTTGCGCATCCATAGCTTCATGTCGGTTATAACTTGGTCGTTTCGACTGCGTCCCGTATGTAATTTCTGTGCAACATTTCCGATAAGCTCAGTTAATCTACGTTCATTCACAGTATGGACATCTTCGTCACTGACCTTGAACTCAATTAATCCCTCCACCCATTCGTAACGAACTATCTCGAGCCCTTTTTGAATTGCATTGCATTCCGAGGTTGTCAAGAGACCGGCCTTGAGAAGACCCTCTGCATAGACTTTACTTGCATCAATATCGTCAGCAAATAGTCGTGAATCTACAGGTAGACTGCAATTGAGTTCAGATAAAATTGAACTTGTGTCACAGGAAAAACGTCCGCCCCAAAGTTTTGCCATCTTTGCGCAATACAATCAAAAAGCAACTAACCGAATTTAAAAAGTCATATGATTTAAAATTCATCATTATGAATTATGTGGATATGGTTATCACTATCACACTATCAGCATCGTTGTCTTATCATTTTTTTAATTTAATACTTGAGTGCGAGAATACAAATAAATAAAAAAAAACAAATAAAACAGTCAGATAAAGCACTGAGTTCATTTTTACCAGAGATGCTGGAAAAAAAACATACAGTATACATATCATAAATAAAAAAGTAGATGCGGCACTATGGAAGGGGCAACTTTCATATTTTCGCCCTCTCTATTTCGATTGTGTTATAACACACATCTGTGAGAAATATCTATTCAGTTAATCCTAAGTTAATTCACATGGTTCAAATATTTTATTCGTGGTTCAGCACCTTATATTAAGGCGGGTTAACTGAGGTTTAACGATGGTTTAAGTATCTAATATGTTCAACCTTATAATAGTTAGATCCGGTCGAAATGGGTGGGTTAAAATTGCTGAACCAAGGTTTAAATATTTCTTCAACTCAGTTAACTTAAGATCACAGTTGACTGAAAACCATTTTTTTTTGTAGTTAACTCTGATTTAACTCCGGAACTGGAACGATCTCGCCATGATGAAAAAATGGCCCTTACAAGTATCAGTTCGGTTGACCCGTAACAAGATATACGGAAAATAACTAACTTTAAAAAAAATGAGGTGCAGTTATTTCTCATGGGGCGTCGCAGGTTTAAAGCCCGCCTAAGAAGAAAATTTCCATATCGTATTTCTCTAAATTCACGGAGCCAAAGTGACGAGTCATGGTCGTGAATTTTCGAGTGAAAGGTGAATTAAGGAGTTGTGTCAAAAAATTATTCACCTCAATATCAGATTTCAATGAAAAGGCTGTGTAGGGAATCAGGATCAATTTTGACATTTCTCTAATATTAAAAATGTCAAATTTACCACAGCTCTATTCATCGGATTCTGTAATCGGGGTGATTATTCAAATTGTGATGGGTATTGAAACCAAGTTTAATTTTTGACATTTGTCGAGGGGCATTTAATGTGTAAATTTCAAAAAATGTATATCTAGTGTTCAAATTTATAGACCGAATACATGGCCTAGATTACTTTTTTTTTTAATTAAAAAATACAACTTTTATAAAATATTTAAATACATTTTTCTGTGGTGAACAGTTTCCTTTTGCATATTCTATGTTTTTCTTTTTTTTTTTAAATTATAAATAAGGTATAAGTTTTGAAACGTTATCCACTTAATTTACACTCGGGCTATTGGCATTATATTCTTCCATATACTTTTCTTTTTCACCCAATTGCTGATAGCCTACTTGTTGGGGCATCGACATTGATTTCGTTCCCGCTATAAGAACACCTAAACTTTGTTGTAATTGCCAACGTCTTGCTTCCCGCAGGGATTTGTTGCGTCTTAGTGTTTTAGCTAACATAAAAGCACAATTAGATCCTAAAAGCTGTAAAATACAAATAAAAAGAAATGCAATTTTTTTTGTTTTGTTAAATGGCTGTTTGACACTTTTGTGGAAGAAATGTCAAAAATTTTTTGTCAAACCTGAATAAATGCAACTGTGCTTGCACCGGTAACAATCAACATAGCACTTTGGGATATTATAAAATGCATTCGATGTAAACATCCAGATTCATATTTAGTACTGCAATCATCATTTTTAAAATTAGGTTGATTATTTTGACAACATGATGGTGGTACATAGACGTCATATGAATTGTTATTGTTTCGGTTTTCTTCAAGGAATGGTTTCCAATCCATAGGACTATCTATCCCACAACATTCCAACTAAAATTTAAAATACGTTATACAATAATTTTGTATTTAATAATGTATTTAAATAAATATGTTATCTTACTCCAGATTGCATAAAATCTACTCCATTTCGAAGATATGTGTTATTTTCGTATTGAGACATTGATTCGTTAATTGTTCGCACAAGCATCAGATTAATATCACCTTGAAGAGTAAGAGAAGCAATAACTGCTGCTAGTTCAAGAATAAACACAACAAACAGTGAAGCTCCATACTAAATGGATAATGAAATATTAATATTTAGTTTTTTTTTTTTTTTTTTAACTTCAAATCCAGATTTGATATACAAAATAAACTTACGATATTAATAATTAAAACACTCTCTTTAATTGCACCCCATGCACCAAGGGTGGCAACCATGAACATAAGAAATCCCGTTACTATAAGCAGTGTTGGTGGTGAAAGGAAATAGTCATCGAGGAATTGACGGAAGTCTCCAAATATTGTTTGAATTGTTTCACCCACCAAAATCAAAAGAATAGCAGTAATCTAAAAAAAAAAGAAATACAAAACATTTAAACAAATGTATTGTTGTGTGTGAATTGCTTTAAAAAATGTTGTTTAAATTTGATCTATTTTTTGTGTTTCCACTTATATACAAAGTAGCGCAAAAGTCATCACCCTATCGGAAGATGGTATAATTTTTGCAAATCATCTGCAAAAAATCGATAGTTTTCCATTTTGTCATAATTTACAAAATCGTCGCCAGCATAATGGTAAATTTAAACGTCATGTCATGATGTTGCAGATGTCAGAATTTAATAACAAAATTTTTGGCAAATTTTACATCATTTTCACGATAGATCTTAGATAGTGTTCTTAAAGTTTTGCCCACATTAAGTTTAAGAATTATAGAATCTGTCAAAATTTAGCAATTAGACGTGTTTAGAAAAATGAGATTTCAGAGATTTTGCTCAATCAAGAAGTCAGCAAGCATTTTGACAGGAAAGCTGAGGTATTCTGTTGATGTAACTCAGTTTACTGAGATTTAGTAATCTATAAGTGATCTATAATAAAAAAAATGGCCGCGTTCGGGTGCACTAGAATAGCTCTTTCTAAGAAATTCGAGTATCCATGTGTGTTTTTGAACGCAAGTAAGCTGTTGTTTTTTTTTTTTCATATTGTACGAAAATGTATGTTTCTGAAAATGTGCCATATCTACCACTTGGTGAAAATAGGCTTGTATGCAAACTTAAATAAAGCGCCATTTATGCGTACAGCTGAAGATAGAACATAATATTTTAGTGAGCGCGGTAGGAGGAGGTTGTACATATATGTGTTGTTTTTCTGATTAAAATCAGAAAGCTACCTAAATTTTACATTACGTTATTAATAATTTTCATAAAAAAAAAATACTTAAACCTTAAATTATAGCAAAATTTCACTTTTTAACTATTTATTACAACAATAGCCTCAAAAGTATACGTGTGATTCCTTATTATTCGCAGTCAAAATGTCTTATCTCAACAATCGCTGTTAATTATTGCAAAACAAAAGCCATATTATGTGCTCCCATTAAATGTGAATCTATCGCAGTAAATCTTCACAATTTTATTTCATTGTTGATTAAATTGTTGACATTATAGTCAGTCAGTCAGTCAGACCAACAACTCACTCACTCACTTATAGGTGTTGCTCAAGATACTTCATTCATTATCAGTTAAATATTATTTTGTTTGCGAGATAATAAATTATTGTAACGATAACAAAAATTGTGATAAGAAACTGCTGCAGCTTGTTTGAAAAATTTCAGCCAACTCACACAAAAATTGACTTCGAAAAATTTAAAAACTATGCGCACCTAGTTAAATATAATCAGTTTAAATAAAAACAAAACATTAAAATAAAAAAATAAATAAAATAAAAAATAAAATTATTTATTTATGTATGAACTTACTGCAAACATGAAACTTATAATTAAAAGCATGTATTTAGCACATTTCATGCTTGAATTTAAACGATAGGCATCTGTTATCGATGTCATTTTGTTTATTTATTTTTTTTGCAAACACTATTTTACTATGAGAACAAACACAAATTTTAAACAGATGCTTGTGTTTGCCAACTTCTATAGTTTAACGTTTTTTTTTTTCGACAGGTTACTAAAATCTTTTCTTATACATAACAAGACAGTTAAGGCTAAGAATATGACTGATATTTTTGATACAGTTATTTTATATTAAAGGTGTTTTTCCCAAAGTTGAATAAAAGCTTTGAACTGACTTTACTTTTATAATTTTTGTAAAGGGTGTTTCTAGTTTTAAACAACGAAAAGTTATTGTGAATGTTAATTTTCATTTTTTTTTAAATTGTTTAAAACAAAACTTTACTGGATGCATGACTTAATACTTAATTTTTCCATTTCAATTTCAACAGTGACCGTAGAAATATCTAAGTCCCTTTTAACACGATGAAATAAGTTAAAAGATATTTTCTTGTCATTTTCCTAAAAAAAAATGTCTTAATTCTTAAGTCAGTTGAGAAGCGAGTAGAGCAGCAGGTGCGAAAATACAATTTGACAGTTTACAATATGACATTACTTTTTTCCCCATCTTTATTAGACATTTACCACTGTTCGCTAACTTTTAACTTCAAAATTGAAAATTTTAGTGTAAAGTTCTGTCAAAGTTCATTAATACAAAATTAAGTTAGTTTCGAAAACTACCAGCTGATGTTTTCGAAAGTAAACGAACAGACCTAATGTATTAAAGCTTTCCTTTTTTTGATGTCTTATAAACCTCGGTTGTCATTTTATGTTTTCATTTTCATAAAGAACACCTTGTATAAGGAGCTTTTTTTTATCACTATGTAGCTCTTATTTGTAATGCAAAAGTAAGAACAGATAAGATATCAAGAATTTAAATGACTATACCAGCTAAAATGATATCGTCATATCTTACTTAAGTGCAAAATAAAATGTACAAAATGCTTATATTCAACAAAATTTGAAATATTTTGTATTGAAAGTAAAGTAAATTTATTTATTATATTTAACCTTTGTTTTAAGACATGCATAAAAAAGATAAGAAGCTTACTCATTGTCAGAGGACTGTATTAAAACGTTTTCACCGATTGCTAAACCGAGAGATTTAATTATCTACATTTATCATAAATCCTTTTCAAATTTACTTCGTAAATCTATGTAAATCTTGTTAAATCTTCATATAGAACCAATTGTTTTACAAATCGAACACACCTACTCCCATAATGCGCGCTGAGTACAATATTCGAGAATCGAGAGTATGACTGCTTTTAAACGCTGCAATTAGCCCCTCCAATTTTTAAGTACATAGGCGGGGGACGTATGCGGTGGCCGGGGTAAACAAAGTTGCAGAGGTTGAAATATTTGCAGAGTTATCGCTCTTTCTTCTTTGTGCTTTTTCCTATTGTTTGAGAGTAAAGAGTGTGAAGAGATGTTTGCTTCTCATTTAACAAAAATTGCAGCTATTAAAATTTGCAGCGTGTAAATGGATGCTGCAATCCGAAAGAAACTCAAAAGAGAAACGCCGTTAAAAATGTCAGTCGGCTAAAAGCAGTCTATGCAACATTCGAGAATCAAATTTTTTTTTTCAATCGTTCAACTTTAGAAGAAAAAATAAAATAGAATTTTGAATTTTAAAAGGTACTGTCAAAATCGATGTATTATGGTGCAAAAATGGTGGATCCAGTGCCCTTGTCTTGTCTTATTTTAATATTTGGTTGTTGCCTTTAATGTTGCGTGTTGAATTCATGTGGGCACTCGAACAGATATTTTTAATTTTTTTGACACATTCAACTTTGACAACCTGCGCAATATATTACCTTAGATTTATGTACTGTGCTGTCAAAGTTAATTTATGATGATCCTATACCTAGGATTTATTTAATCTTAACGAGATTAAAATTCGGTGGCAACGTATAGTATGTACATTAATAGGTAAGTAGATATGCTATGGCCTACGAAACAAACCTCTGAATTGATTTCTGATCAAGTAATCTTCATAGACGCACGACCTGCGACCTACATTCAAGAGTTTTCTTTTACATAATTTGTATTTAAACAAAATAAAATACCAAAATCTTAAGTCACTGAAAACGCAAAAAGTTGGTTTTTCGTTTATGTTAGATTTACACGATCGACTGTCCAAACTTCTGTCAAAAATAAGGAATGAAAATGATTATTGTTTCATATATGTTGCCATATAATAGCCTAGTTCCTTTACTTTGAAACTCTGTGCATTTATGTGAATTTCTACACAAAAGTCTGTCAAAACTCATTAAATAAAATAAATTGTTAAGAAATTCACAGAAATGCACCTAGTTTTTCAACAAAATATTAACACGATACCAGTTTTACATATGTCAATATTAAACGTCAGTTGTCAGTTTCAATGAAAAACATATTGTCATATTGTCGATGAAGTTATAAATCTTAAGATAAGAAAAAATTATCAAAAGTTGAGTCATCAGTTACTTGACAGATTCGGCATGAACTGCAAAATGTGCATACTTATACATATCTACAGTATTTAGTAGATACGAACTGTCACCAGAACGTAACTAATGGCGGATTTGATTGGTTTTATCGAATGACAGAAAGTATATGCCTGAAAAGAATAGAAAATTCATCTGGATTTAATTTCGAAGTCAAAACAAGGAGGTTTCACACGTTGACATAGGTAACATATGTTATATGTTAACGCATCTAGGGACAACATTCGGTCTGTTTCCTTAATGTTTGGGAGAAAGTTTGGGCTAGAGCTTTTTGGTGTTGTTGTTGTAATTCTTGACCATTAGAAAAAGAATCGCACTTGGGATATTTCTGATTTGTTTCTGGCTAAACGTCACATTTGACAACAAAAATTATAAGTATTTTGACAAGCAAGAAAAGGCAGTAGGTAAAATGTTGTGGTAGATTCTTGCTGGAGGGGAAATGAAATAAATTTAAAAAAGTGTAAAGTTTTAGCAATTTCGTGCCAGAAAAAAGTAAAAAAAAAAAATATTTTAGGTAGATTTGGGATACCACGGGATCCCGCAGGTGAGTAAAGAAACATACCTATTGTGTATACTTATGATTTTTTTGGTGACGTAAGGAGTCAACGTTTTGATTATTTAGTTTTCAAAAACATCACATTTTGATTTTAGTAAAAAAAAGCATAACATACAAAAAAATTTCAACGAACACATATCCATTAAATATTCAAAGTCTGTCAATTTTCAATAATAAATATTTTTCTGCAACCCAATTGAGTGTCAAAGACATTACAAAACCTTATTTCAACTATCACGAGTATATCCACTTTCTTTTACTTACTAAGTTATTCCTTTTTTGTTGTTAACTGTGTAAAAATTTCAATGCGCTGTCAATACACTTATACCAATAAAAAACGCCTTCTATTGTAAGAACAAAAATTAACTTAAGATTTAAGTTCTAATCATTTTATTTTGACTTAAAAAAAATTGTTGTCATTTCGTTTTATTTTAAATATTGGCACTAACAAAATCACATATAGAAAAAAAAACAAAAAAACAAATAAAAAACTATAACTCAACAAAAATATCTTATACAATATTAAAGTTATAAATAATATTTTTAGAAAATATTATTGCTCTTAAAACCATCCAGTTATTCCATTTCTTATTTTAACCTCACGGGCAATGTAACATGCAAATAGAACTCCAAAGAACTTTAATGATAAAAAAAATCCATTATTTTTGTTTAATAATTTTAAATTTAATAAACAAACCTGAATAACACCAATAACAACACCAGCAGCACCTAGACTAACAGCATGCGCACGTATGAAGTCAGAAAAGCCTTTCAAACAACCCCCTGAATTACGATTTTTGTCTTCAGTGTTATATGTACAGGTGAATGGACCATGAGCCCCGTTGGGAATATTACAACAACTTAGAGGCAGTGTGGTATTTAATACAGCCTCCCAATCCTTATAGCCATCAACACCACAACATTTGTACTAAAAGAAAAAAACAAAAACAACAATTAATATCACATAATTAGATGTTATACAATAATATTTATTTTTATTATACTTCTCTTTGAATTGAATCCCAGAGAAACGTTGTTCCATCGTAATTATCTTGGCTGTAATTTTTGATTGTTTCTTTTAGCTTTTTATCAATAAGATTTTCAGCATCGCCCTTTAATACATAACCACTAATACCAGCTGATATTTCCAAAATGAAAATAATTCCCAATAAAACGGAAAAGATCAAAAGAAAACAATAGTTTTCTTTAAGAGCACCCCAACATCCAACGAATGATATTATAAATATTAAAATTCCAATTACAATTAGAAATGTTGGAATCGAAAAGAAATTCGGAGCTAAAAAGATTTCATAATCATTAAAGACGGCTGCAACACCAATACCAACAGCAATCAAAATAATTCCAGTTAGCTAGAAAGAAGAACAAAAAAAAAAATAAGAATCAAAAATAACATATAACTATAATAATTTCTCTGCATTTCGAACGAAATCAAATTGCAATCAATTGTCAGTTTCACATAAAATAGAATTCTATGTTCTAGAATTCATTCGTTTTCGAAAAATTCGCAATTATACTTCGAACTGTCAAAATTGAATATGAAATACATATATTATAAGCATTTTTATGGGAATAAATGAATTGAAACTCTAGGATTCATTCGTTTTCGAAAAATTTGCAATTATATTTCGAACTGTCAAAATTGATATAAAATATAATTATTATCATTTTTAGAGGAATAAATGTACTGAAACTCTAGAGAAAATGAAATGCACAACTCGGTCACAGCTGAGACCCACTTTTTTCGACTTCGCTATCATCGTAATGTCTGAAAATCTCGGGTTCGATTTTTTTTTACTCCATCACGAATTTCAAAAACAATTTACGAAGCATAAACAAAGTGAATACGTTCACAATGGAATCGAAACGAATCGAAATGCAGAACATAAATTTTCATTTTCGAAATTCCAATTTACAATAAAGCATTTCTTTATTGTGAATTCACAACAAGTGGAATGCATAATGTTTATGGATGTCAGCGAATTTTATTTACAAATTTACAGTTTTACTTCATTATCTTTAAATTTTCCTAACTTTCAATTAAAACTATTTTTAGATTTTCTTTTATGATTCTCTTCTCTTAAAAGCACCTGATGAAAAGAAAAAAAAATTCATAAATACTTACCACAAACACTAAATTGAATCCAAAGAGTGTGTACTTAATGCAATTAGCACTGCCGGTTAGAAGGGACATTTTTGTGCTTTATATTTTTTGTCAATAATTATCTGAAAAAAAAATAAAGATAAAGTTAAAAGGAGCAAAAGAATTAAATTATTTTTCTTAATAGAGGCACTTTACTCTCGTAGATACATGATCTAAAAATACATTTTTTGTTGTCTTAAAATTTAAAATATCAGATAGCATCGTTAAATAAAAAATGAATCTGTTTTTATTAAAACAAAAATGTTCCTATGTATATATATTTTTTAAAGAATAAAATGATTAATATAAACTCCATTGATAAGATTTGTCCAATGATAATAATAAAAGAAAACAATATAAAAATTTTTAATCTAACGTAAGGTTGTGAAATCAAATCAGTTGGTTAATAAGTTCTGGGGTTGCATTCTGTGATGAAAAGTCTAATGTATGGTATAGTTACCCTGGCGGCGGTGGAGGTCTCGGGGTCTAATTCCGAACCAATTCTGACTTAAAAAAAGAAGAAAATAGCTATACCCTGCCTCTTACGATTAAATGACAAATTCTTGTCATGAAAAAGTTGAATAGAGGTTTTACTCTTCTTTTTTAAATCTCTAATCGATTTGAAATTATAATCTTCTGATAAATCTTAAAAGGATCAGTTGTTTAAAAAATCGAACTATAACCTGAATCCATTTTGCGCTGAACGCATTCATTGGAAATTAGAATTTTTATTTAGTATTTAGTATTTTGATAGGATATAGGAACTGTCAAATGCCGTTTTTCTGTCAAAATAATAAATAATCAGTTTTCTCGATTTTATAAGATTTTTGTTTTTTTTGGTTTTAGATCGAAAATTCTTTAATCACGATTTAAGCAAGATTTACATGTTCCTACTTGCACACACACACACCAAAGTAAAGTGACATTTATCTGATTTTTAAATTTGTTAATTTGAATATAAGGCATTTCTCGTTGTTGTTTACTATTTATAAAAAAATGGTGGAAGTGGAGCCTTTGACAAAAAAAATCTAACGGACACATTTATAAAAATAAATTTATCCCATTTTGTGTTTTTTTTGCCATTAAAAATTTGTAATCTCTCATCAAAATTTGTTATTTCCTTTAAATTAAATACAACATTTATGTTCATTTTTAAGATAGGTAAGATAAACATTATTTAACGATGAATCGCGTTTTTGGCTTGTCATGGTAAATCGATAAATTGTCACATACATAAGAAGAAGAGTATGTCTATTTCAATCAAATTTGTTTGATACTCTCTTTTTGATTGATCTTTTTTTTAAATCTCTTATTTCTCTTTCACACGATTAAATATTTTCTGCAGTTTCTTTTTAAATCCTCTTGGTAGTCCCGTATGATAAGGACGATTTTGTTTAGCCCTTCTCTCCTAAAAACTAAAAGTTTCTTGCAATTCAGTTTCCTCGAGTGAAAGGGGACTCGATAAAAAAAAATAAAAATATTCGTTAAGTGTGCTTTACAGGTCCTTGTCATTTTTTGTCAATGTCACATTGACAGTAGACAAAACGAATAGAATTAGTTACACAACTAAATTGAAATGACAGAACAAGACTTGACAGCTAAACGTTCAAGTGTGTTTTTTAATCAAAACAGAACGGTGGAAGTGTTTTTTTTTTTTTAAACAAGATCCTAAGCTTTGGAATGTGTAAAGTTTTGATATTTTGGGCATTAAACAAGGAAAACTTGCGTGGCATATACCTGCTTTATGTTTGTACATAATATTCGAAATTAGGTCTGTTCGTTTACTTTTTTGTTATATGAATTTTAACAGAGATTTGGACTAAAACTTGTAGAAATAGACAGTTTTGGAAATTAAACGAACAGAAGTGTTATTTTCAAATGTTATTTCGTTGAAACAGAAATCTTTTATTTTTGTATAATGGTAGTACCTACAAAATAAAGATACTATATTATGAAGCTTGATTAAAAGCTTACAATCATCTGTTTTCTCGTACTAAGTAAGAAAGGATTAAAATTGGGTTCTGGAGGGAAAAATCTACGAAGGTTTAACATTTTATAATGACTTGTTTTAAGCAAGGTTGGCCGAATTGTCAATTTTTAAAATTAACTACATTTTTTACATTTACTACATACGTAGTTTATGCAATTAATTAATGACAAAAAATTGCATCAAACGTAGTTTCAAATGTCAAATCATCTGTCAGGTGTCACTTGGAAGTTTGAATTTTGAGTGAAAATGTTTAGTTTTTTTTATTGAAATTCTATTATGAATGTAGCAGACGTAACAAATTGTAGTAAATTAATAAGGCGAGTATAGTTTATTCAATTAACTACGAGTAGTTAATGATGTAGAAAATGTAATGTAGTTAATTCAGCCAACCCTGGTTTTAAGTTTTATCGGACGATCTGTCAAAAAGTGAGCAATTGTATCCAAAATTTTTTTCGCTAGTGTTTTGACAGCAAAACCAAGAAATTTTACTAGGGAATCCTGCTGAGGTCTCCGAGATCTTTTGAACTTGAATTTTCAAAAACAATTTCTCAAAAACAACAGAGCAAAATCGAAACATTAGAGTGACATGAGAAATGTCAAAAGATGTATTTATGTGCTTGCAAGACTGTGTAAATTTTGTTTGGGGTCGAAATAATCAACAAAAAAAAAGGTCTAAGACCATGTGGGAATTGGATTACAATTTCAGTAAAATTTTATCCGACATTCAATTTTGTCGTTTCCACATATACATACATAGATTCACCTCATTAGTGTCAAAAAATTAACTTTGATTAAAACGCGGTTTAAATAAAATAAAATTGGCTAAATTCGCAAAAAAGCACAATTTTACAAAAAAAAAAAATCAAAAACTGTTATCAAATATTTTTCTTAAAATATAAAAATATTTTATTTTTTTTTATTTTAAAATTCTTTATGCTCGTCATAAAATGTAACCTCTTTATTCAAACAAAAGATATGATAGCGTCTTCTTGCTTATCTTTATTTCACAAAAAAAAAAAAAAACTTTAATCATTTTACCTAATAAATATCAATTTATCTGTTTGTTTTTTACTTTGACTAAAACTTTCTTATGAAGGCTCATAACACCCAAAAAAAAAAAAAATTATTTTTAATAAATCCGGCAAAAGTTTTTGAAGTTTTTTTTTTTGAAATTTTGAAATGTTTTTACAAATTTTTCCTTGAGATTTCAATCAGTCATGAAATTATACATGAGTATAATTAAAGCAATGAAAAAAAGTGAAAAAATACATTTTATATCTTATCTTATCAATAAAACGTATATTCTGCCGTTGTAATTTTTTACTTTGGCTTAAAAAACACTCAACACACAATACAAATATGTACAAAAATAAATAATACATCAATAAAATTTCCAACAGTTTTAAAAATGAACATTTCAATTCCAAAAACTAAAAAAAATTAAAAATTATTGTCAAATTGTAAATCCACCGGGAATCACAGATTTTTCGCAATTTTTTTTTTGTTTGTTTGTAGGTTAATCAAATATCCAAACCGACCTTTTGTTTTTGTTTAAGACCAGGAGAGATGCACAGACACTTCTTTAAAATATGAACAACGACTGACCAATTTTAGTAGAAAAAAAAATTAATATTGATTGAAAGCTCCATGTAGATAAATATATTTTTATTCTATAAAGAAAGGAGTACTTTAAAAGCCATGGTGAGGAGATAGTGCTCTGTGCTCACCTGTTGTTATCATCATCTACCTGTGATACTTTGTTTTTGTTTTTTTTTTTCCTGTATAATTATTGAGTCTCGGTGAAAAGCTTTTTTTTATCACTGTGACTCTGGCTCCATCGATAGATATATGTATAGGTGTGTAAGTATATTGTTATCAATTTTGGGATAAGCAGGTGTTTAACGGTTGTTGTTGTTATTGCATTTGTTGAATTTGATTAGATAAAACACATAAATTAATGTTTTTTTTTTCTCATTCTTTCTCCGAATTCAAAATCTTTTTTTATTTTTAATTAAAGAATATGTACATTTTTTTCCATGCACATAGATATTATTGATTTATATAGAAAGGTTGTGTAGGTAATTCCTAGAAATACCCATTTGAACTTTGTACACATATACACATACATACATACATACTATGTAAATTAAACAAATTTTTGTTTGTTTTGTTTGTTTACTTACTATAAAAAGCAATGGTGTTAAATTAATTGAAAATTATATACAGTTGTTTATATTTACATTTTTTATGGCAATTACACATTTCAAAAACTGGGGCAATTTTAATTAAGGTATGGGTTCTGTTTTGAATTAAAATGAATCATTTCGAAGTTTTATAAATACAATTTTTGTTGCAATATCGAAAAAGTTATTCTGGCTGAAATTTGTTTGTATTGTGTATTATTGGAGATTAGCGTAGTTTTACCCTTCGAGTCCTTGAACTTCTTATCAACATAGTTTGTGTTTTGTCACTATACTTATTGCAAAAAATATAAGTAATTATAACAAGCGGTTAGTATATTGGTACTTATTTAAACTGACAGTTTTTAATAATTTTAATTCAAAGTTCTGTCAAAGTTCAAAGTATTCAAGTGCTGGTTTACATAACAGAACGCGACGAGTTCGAACTGTCAACCAAATTTCAACCCAAATTTAACTCGATCTTACGATTTAGTTTGAAGTACGAACGAACGTACCCAATGTTAAACGTATCCAATTTACATACATCAACGTATCGTAACGTGTAAGATCACAACGTAATGTGTCACAGAAATTTCCATGTTTTTAGTTTACCCTACCGCTGCTGCCGGAATACATGTTTACACATCGAAAATTTGGACTGAAATTGGTAGATATTGTCAGAATTGTGAAGTAAACAAACAGACCTAATTATATTATAGAATCCTATGATGGACGCATTCAGCTGTCATCGATTGTTTTAACAAGGGATTATTACAATTATACTTACATAATTCTATTCAAATAACACTATCTTACCCGTGCGATAATACTCGCAATTATTATACCTAAAAAAGAAAGACGAACTGTCATTTAATTTAAAAAATTTGGTGAACTGAACTAATAAATTGAACCGAACTAATGTCACATGATAAAATATTACCAATTGGAAAGTGGAAGTGCTAATTTTAGAGTTCATTTTTATTGGAATAATATTTAACAAACAAATGCAGTTTTTTTGTCAAATCAGCAGGTAATTCTGCTTCGTCTGACACTTCATTTGTAGTATGAGAGTCGAAAAGGGATCCAAACTTTAATTAATTATATAATATATATGATTTAACAAAAATCTGAACGCGGCCATACTAATTAAAGGTGTTTACTTCAATTACAAGTAAAAATGTATTGAACAAGATCTAGATATAAAATATTAAGTCTGTTCGTTTACTTTCCAAAACTGTCAATTTAAAATTTGAGTTCCTTTTAATTTTTGTTTATATGAACTTTGACAGAACGTTGAACTAAAATTCGTGAAATTTGACAGTTTTGATTTGTCAACAAACAGAGACAATATTTAAAACTCAAAAAAAAAAAAAAAACATTTTGAATCTTCAAAATTTCGTTTAGTTTTATTCATTCGACTGATGATTATGTTTCAGCATCTAAAAACAAAAAGCTCTACGTGTATACATATAGGCAAGATATGATAACAATCTTAATTCAAATAAACACCTGTGCTAATAAACTTTGAAGATAAAAAGTTAAAAAAAACACCTATATACATATGTATATATATCAGAATTAAAACCTTTGATTTCAACCATCCTAAAGTTTAATTCATTTAAGACTTTTGTTGATTTTTTTTTTGGTTTTGAGGAAATGATAATGATTCATATTATTTCAAATTTCAATCGAAATATGAAGTATTAATCTAATCTCCGAGGTCTTTATACAAATTATGATTCATTTGAATTTGAATTAGTTTCTGTCAATGTGAATGATTGTTAATAATGAAATTGTTGATTGAGATTTTAATAAAAATAAATTTGCACTTTAAAATTTGAAGTTCATTGTCAATTTTTACAATTTTATCCAAAAGTTCTGTTAAAGTTCATATAAAATCTGCTTGAAATTGGTAGTTTTAAGAAATAAACAAACAGATCTAATTACACTGTTTGGTGGGCGCGTTCAGCTGTTATCGGCTGTTTTCACAAGGAATTTCAACTATATGTACTTTAAGAGAGAGCCTGAACTTTAAAAAAAAAATCGTGTTTCTTTTTTAGCTCAGAAAACTCAGAGCTCCAATTTTGTGTTTCTTTTTTCGCTCTGAGCATGTTCAGAGCATGCTCTATGAATAAATTAATAGAGAAAGCCGAGTTGATTACAAACAACAACTGTGAATGACAAATGAAAATGGTGTAGAGTGTTTCTTTAAATAAATCTGAACTCTTAGAGCAGATCACGCCAATTCAGAGATCGCTCGCAGTATGTTCGAAATATTCAAACTCTGTACTCTGAACTAAAAAATAAAAGTGAAATGACACATTTTTGGTGTGGAATGTTGTTCGAGTAAAACTCACAATAAGGCTGAATGTTGAAATAAAAAGTTCTAAGCTCAAAAATAACTTTTGAATAAAATGTAATATTGCCTCGCTATCTAGCTTTAATTAAATACCTTAATATTGATAATCGGACAATTCGAAAAAAAGGAATAGGCTTTTAAGTCAACTCTGATCGGTTATTTTTCAATTTAGACAAATGAATTCACAATAGGGTAAAAATGGAATTAGATAAACCGAAATGTAGAACATAAATTTTCATTTTCGAAAAAATTCAAATTCACACTAAGCATCTCGAAATAATTATAGAATATAACTTTTTAGGCTTTCGCGGTTGTTAATAGATATGATTATAATTATATTGATTATTTTCGGATTTCGAAAATAATTACTAATCAAATATTATAAATAGAACACCAAAATTCAATTTCGTTATGTGAATTCATCATATATTTGACTAAATTTGCAAAAATTATGGTACAATCACAATATGGCATTACTTTAAGGCCCACCTTGTATTTCCACGATTAAAGAATTAAAAAAAAATTATAAATTATAATTTATTTATGTAGTTTTTATTAATGAATAATTTGATGATAGTTTTTTGTTTTAATACATAATGTAAAATTCGTTAAATACTAAAATGTATGAGTATCATTTTTTATTTGTTAATTTTAAAAGTGTTTTTTTTTTTTTTATTTTTTCTTTTTTTTTAATTTAAATTGTTAAGTAAAATATATATTTTGTTTACGTCAAGTTATATAATAATAGCATATTAAATAAAATATTCTTATTATCTATTGTATTTTTATAATTTTTTTTCGTAAAGAAATTTTTGATTCGAACAAATATTTGTTATTTTCTAACAAAAAAATGAAAAAAAAAATAAAACTTACAAAAGAAATATGCAAGGAACTTAACAATAAAATTTCGATCAAAAAATGAAATTATAGTTTTTTTTTTAATCTCAATCACATTACTGATTAAATATTTTTTTGTTTCAAATTGGATTATTCCTTTTTGATTAGTTATTATTTAGTTAGTATTATAAAATCGTTTCTTTTTTTCTCGTCGAGTATTCTTAACTTTTTTCTTTAAAACAAATTGTTATTTTTTTTTTTTTTTAATATAAAGAAAATTATTTTTATTTTTGTTCATTGCTATGTTTGTTCTGTTTTCCTTTCGGGATGTGATGTGTGTGTTTTGCGAAGGCGAATTGATAACATTATTAGTATCACTTCCGATCCTTACTGGAACGTTTCGTTATTGCGGCTGTCTTTAATGAAGATGAATGAGTTGATCTGTTGGCATTTTTACTCTGACTGTAGAAAAAAATAAATAAATAAAATAAAAAAAGGAAAATGATTATTATTATTTTTTTTCAATTTTCTAAATAATTATCATGAAATTGAGTCAGAATACTACAAGAGTTATTTCTAAATAAATATTTTTTTTAAGTAACTAACTTCTACTAAAAAAAAATTCAAACTAAAAATAAAAAATAAAAAAATGGTTAAGATAAACTTTCGAATTGATTTTTTTTTGTTGATTTTTCATTTCTATTGTCAATATTATTAGACGATTAAGTAAGGATCCTTTGATGTTGAGCCTGTAGATTCCAAAAACAACTAAAAAAAAAGAGCATGTTCATAGCCAGTTAAATAAGTGAATAAAAACTATTAGTGTGCTGCTAAGTTAAAAAAAATATAATTTTAATAAATAAAACTAAAAGCATTATTTTTTATTGTTAAAATAAAAACATAAATGAAGCACGTGCATAGATGAAAAATAATTTTCGATCTTATGTTAATTTTAAATCAAATTTTACTTTTCTTCATTGGATATTTAGAAATATTGGGGGTTTGTTGTTTTTTTTTTTTTTTGTCACAATAACAACAGTAAGTTTTTTTTTTACAAATAAAGACCTTATCCCCCACACCGAAGTGTAAGACTGTCGTTTTTGTATTTGATGGCCATACATTTTTATGTGACAAAAGTGGAAAGTATTAAAATTGACTTTTTCTTTAATCCGTTGAAATCGTAGAATTTGACAGTTTATGACTTGACAGATAAAGAAGGATTATATTTTGACGTGCAGAGAATTTTTGATTCCAATTGTCACCGCGAAGGCGGAAAGATTTGTTTATTTTATTGTCATTGTAGCTATTCTATGATAGAATTTTACATCATTTTTACTTGACAAAGTTCTTGAGGATTACCAATCATAAAAGCAATACAATTTGTGACAATCCCATTTCTGACAAAATTGTAAACTAATGTGGTTGTAAGACATTTGAAATATATTTTTTACTAATAAATCTGACAGTACAGACAGTTGTCTTGACAAAATGTATATTTTCGAGAACTAGTGTAAAGAAAATGTAGTTATAGTCAAATTTTAAAATGTATTTTGTTGAAAATTGGACTTAATATAATTGGTCTTAAAGTAGTAGAATTTAATTTTAAAATGTATTTTGTTGAAAATTGGACTTAATACAATTGGTCTTAAAGTAGTAGAATTTAATCAAAATATTTTTAAGAGTTTGAAATTTGACAATTAATAAATGTTAATGGGAAAATACAGAAGCTGTTCCCTCATTTAAAATTCTGGGTCCAAGCAACTGCTGAATTGAATATTAAGAAATAAATATAACAAACAAATTATCCAAGTGTGCAAGAAATAATATGGCTGTTAATTGTAATTATTAAAAAAACTAAATGAAGATACATACAAATTTATTCTGCTATGTTTTAAGGCATTGGTATTCTGCAGAAAATTTATTTTAGAACACTTACGTTAATGCAATAAGTGATTTCTTTGTATTTTATACCAGTTTATACCAATTAACATAATGTTAAAAAAATATGTTCGTAAGATCCGTGGTTTCAAAACTTTAAATAATCATTTACGAAATAGGTAAAAGATTTATTTTAAAGACCTGTAAGGTTTAAGTGGTCAATTCTTGTGATTTCTTTTGGACTGGTATAAACAAATAAAAAACTCAGCAAGTTTTTCATATAATTCCTTGATTATTTGTACATGTTAACCTGGAACTTTAAGTGTTTAAATATGTTAGTAGGTATAAACCCAACAAAAAAATAATTACTACCAGATTGGTATAAACTGGTCTAATGAATTGAAATAAGTTGTACCAAAGCTGATTTTAAACGCATATGATAATGCCTTATTTTGATTGGTAAAATATCATTATTTATATAATTTTATACCTGTTTGTCATCCTTTTTTATGACAAACAATTGGTATAAAATTAAAGAAGGAATGAAATGGTATTTGAAGCATAATTCAATTAGCAGAATAAAGGTATATAATCTTCCTACTTTATTAGTCCAACCAATTACATGTCAATTAGCAAACCTTTAATAGAAATTAGAAAAAAAAACACCATGTTAAAAAATTTTCTATTAGAAAGTCAGTTTAGGTGAACAAAGAGATAGAGAAAGAGTGAGAGAAAAACAAATTGATTATCCTTACGCGAGGAAAAGTAATAAGATTTCCATTTTACGCGCGGTGGGAAGATGCTTTAGTTTTTGTTTTGTGCTAGAACCACTATTTGGTCCATTTTTTTTTTTTACAAAATTTTGCAAAATGGAGAAAATGGAATCAGATATTTATCGCATTATTTTTTCTTTGGCTTTTTTCGAACTTTTTTCTTATATTTCATCTGAAAGAGATTCGAAAATGTGTGTTTTTTTTTGCAAGGATAAGCAGGAAAGTGAGTGGTGGATGGTATAAAAGTGTGTGTTTTAGTGTATTTTTTTTGTGCGTGCTTTTGTGCATATTGGTTTTTTTTTAGGCCGTGTTAGAGTGCGATCTCCTTTTTGAATGTTTCTATCTGTGTGTGGTTTTGTTTTTTTTTTTTTGATTGTCTATAAGTAGATATTATAATTCCTCTGGCTATGAACATGCACATATCGCAAATGGGTTTGTTACTCGATGAACTCTTCGTGCCAATGATGGTCGTGACATCTGTTGGCCTTCCTCTGAGTAAAGCTTTTGTGGAGCTTTTGCAAAGCTTGGTGTCGCATAGAGCAGATAATTATCATAAATATTACTAACGTCCGAATTTCGTTTCGGAGGTTGGTAATACTTGGTCGGTAGGAAGGTGAAGGATGAAGTTGAATTTGTGAGAGAGAGCTTTTTCTCTTTCTTCGGTTGGCTTTGAGCTTTTAAGCGTTTTTTACGCGGTGGTGGTATAATACGCGTAACAAGTGGTTGTTCTAATACGTACATCAAAGTGTCGGAATTGTTGCCGCCCGATGATGACATTGTGGCCGATTTGCTGCCCAAGGAACGATGGGGCTTGCTTTCCGACTGGCTAGAATGACCTGAAAATTAAAAGTAAGATTTACTTTAATCTCTCTCTCTCTCTGATTGAAAGCTTCATATGTTCTCAAACCTTTTGATCTTGACATGCGTTCTGTTGAAGATTTGCTTGGTTTTTCGTTCTCTGATGCTGCTCGGCTGCGACTCGCTTTTGTGCTGCTACTCTTTGATTCCACTGTAGAGGAATGAGTGCTGCGTTTGTGTTCCACATCGGATTTCGTTGCTGTATGTGAGCTTCGATGTGAGCGACTGTGTTGTTGCTGCTGTGGGTCATGACTCTCGACACGATCTCTGGTCGATGATCGTGGGGTGACCTTGTGCCGATCGTGGCTTTCGGTGCTGCTTCGTAACGACCGCTGTTGTGGTTGACTCTGACGGTGGTGTCGCACCAACAGTGGTTCGTCTTTCGTTGAGGATCGTTTAACCGATTTACAGATCCTCGGTTGATGTGCTATGTCTTCGGTTGAGCTTGTGATGGATCGACGTGATTCACCACTGCTCGATCGGTGCTTTATGGGGCGACTTAATGACTTCGACTTAACATTGGCATATTCGACATTTTCGCGTGATTTGGAACGTGATCGTTGTGCAATTGGGGTTGTTGGTAAGCTATGGCCAGACGATGCGGACGATGGACGATTCGAACATTCACGGACAAGTCGATGTGCGGTTGTGGTTTTCGCCCGAGTAGCTGTTTTGCTAATTGATTTCGAGAATTTCTCATCGATCGTTTCAAGGGGTTTCGATGATCTTCGAGAGATGGAACGACGTCGCAGATCTTTTTGGGCAGCTTCATCAGAAACAGCCTAAGCAAATCAAAGGAAAATCGTTTAACCTTTATTAAAAAAAAAAACAATTTTTTTAAGAAAAAAATTACCTTCATTGTTTGATCAGCAGTCTTGGTCATCTCATCGAGGATCATCTCATCGCGTTCCAGATCTTTTTGTCTGCAATATGGCTGTTTAATGTTTTCATATATTCCATCAGTCTGTTCATCAGAGCTGTATATAGGACTTTTACTACGTTGCCGCTGTTTTCCAATCGATGGCGCCACAATAGCTGTCTTCGTTATAACTTGTGGTTCCACCAAAATCGGACTATGTCGAAGTAAATCTGGCTTAACGCTAGGAAGACTCCATTTATTCGATGATGATGTTAATCTCTCTTCTGTCTTAGCTGCTGATGGCAACTTTCGACTTGGCAAAGATCTTTTCGATAATGATGTGGTGGTAAGTTTTGGCTTTGTTGATCTTGTATCTGTGGTGTCATTTGTTCCCATTTTAATTCCAAAGTAAGAAAATTCATGCTCACGAAGTTTTCGTGCACCACGAGCTTCTTTGACAATTTTCAAATTTTCATTTGGATCTGTCAATGTTGCTTGAATCTGTGGGGCAACTTGATTAACGGATTTTGTCTTAGTTTGATGCTGTTGATGATGATGGCTTTGTTGAACTTCAATTTGTTTGTGTATCGTATTTTGTTTAACTGAAAATTATTTTATAAATAATATAATTTCTTGAGAATCTTATATGTCAAGGAATTTAAAATAATTACCTGCTGCTGTAGAAGTTCGTGGTTTGGCAACTGGTGCCTGCATTCGAATTAATTCTGGTTTTTTAATTGTTGGCGTCAAAGGTGAGTGCAATTCAATGTTCATTATATTCGATTGGGGAACTTCTGATCAAAAAAAAAAAAAGAAGAAGGGATGATTTTTGAAAAAAAATACAATTGAAGTTTTTGGTAGAAATGTTGCTTTGAAAATTGTTTCTTAATATTAAAAAAAAATTTGATAAAAGCTTAATTTTATTTCCAAAATCAGGGTAAACAACAAAGACTTTTTTGCCTCAAAAATGTGGAATTTTTTGTCATTTCTTTATTTAAAGCGTTTACGACATAAATTCGCTTCAAAAAGTTTACGACTTGTTGTAAAAGATAAAAAAAAAACCATGGCAGCACTAGTATTAAAATACCATTTAAGCTGCAGGTGACAGGACAGTATTTGAAAAATGAAAAAAAAAAAAAAAAATATAAATTGTGACTACATTCTGTCAAACAAATTTTTGTGTTAATTTGGTTTTAAAAATGGATTTCTTTCTTTATATTGTTTGGAATATTAATAAAATACGAATGCCTAATAGAAAATCTTGAAAAACTACATTTAGTCCTCAAAAAAAATTCCGTAAAAAATCAATTTAACAAAAAAAAAAAAAAAACAGACGCTCGTGTGTTATCAGCCTTTTAGACACTCACACTTTTTAAATATGTTGTGTATGACAAGCATGATTTTCTTCTTTACTGATCATTTTAGGCCAAGTTTCACAGTTGTAGTAAGTGGCGCTTAAGAACAATTTCACAGTGCAAGCTAACATCAATAAGTTACACTTAAGTCTCCCGTATTGGCAATTTAAGTGTCACTTACTTAGACTTCAAAACTGGGCTGAACGTGCCAAAATGGGCATAAGTGCCACAATGGCACTTATTATGGTTAGTATGAACTGTGAACCTGGTTCTTAACGTTCCATCTAGAATCAGGCATGCTGAAATTTTTAATATCCATCAAACATTTATCAAGCATCATGGCATACTAGTCAAACATATTTGAGAATGTGAACTCCCCTATTGACATTTGCAACTGCAAACACTTTGCAGAGGGTTGGGTTTTTTTTTTAAAACTAAGTTTACACTTAGTCAAAGAGTAATAAAAAAAAAAAAAAAATTCGATAAAAAGTTTTAGTCGATCTTTTGACAGCCAAAACATTTTCGAACACTTCCATTCGAAAATTATTTGATTTCGGTTTTTTTTTTTGTAATGTAATATCTAGTAGCATACTTTATTAAATAGTTTCTCAATTATTTTTATAACAAGGCGAGAATTCTTATTTTGGGCGTCTTACTGGTACTGCTCAAAACCTACCCTAACCTAACCATATTAAGTAGTTTTGGAAAATTGAAACACTTATTTAGAAAAAAATTAATTTTTGTTCAGTGAATGGTATAAACTGGTCTAACAATGACAGAATTAAAAAATTAAAGCAACAACTAAACATTTTTTGAGGTTATTGGATGAATTTGGTTGTATTCTGAAAAAAAAAGTTCTCCTGTCAAATATAGTGTTGGTCGAATAAGGAATTAAGTCAAGATAAGCTTAAAACTTTTCCTTTTAATAATGTTTTGATTATTCTCGAAATTTTAGGGCACATATTTTTTTAAAATGATTTTTCCTTTTCTTTGATAGAACTTTTAAATGAAAAAATCATTATTATCATTTTTTGAACATTATACTTAAAATTTAAAATGCGTTACATTAAGAATAATTAAATTTTAGATATAAATGTATTAATATAAAACAAAAATTAGTGTAGCTATACGCCCACTTAAAACCTTGGTGCAATCATTATTTTTGTGTACCTTTAGTAAAGTGCGGCAAGTCTTCAAGAAAATGTCAAATAATAATTTTTATTAAAATTTAAATTGAAAAAAAAAAAAACAGCTTAACCATCCATCTCCACCCCAGGGATGATCTACTCCTTACACAAAAAAAATAAAACAATATCAAATCACTGCATCACATCTTACCTTGATGAATTTTCTTGGCAGTTTGAATTTTTAACTCATTCCGTTTGGCTTTTACACGACTCCAACTACCTGATAACTCAGTAGCTTCAAAGCCACCATCATCATCATTATCATCTTCGTCTTCATCTAAATCACCAACGAAATAACCCTTAACTTCCTCATCAGCTCGAGCACTATCATCGCTATCCAGACCAGCATAATCGTACATCCGTCTCAGTTGTGACAGCTGATGACTGACAGAATTCGTATTCGAACCGACAACTTTAAGTCTTGGTGCTGCAATAGGCTTCGTTGTCGTTGTTGTTGAAGAACTTTCGAGTTTCTCCGAACGATGATGATGATAACTGTAACTTGTGTTGATTTCCGAAGAATTAGTCTTAAAGTCTCCTCCTCCATTCAAAGACGAAGCATTGCCAGCCTTGGTTATATGACTGAGACTGGAAACATGCTTCGTTGTAATTGAAGCCATGGCAGTTTCAGCTCCACTTGATGTATTCGAAGATATACTCAGTCTTCTCATTGCCTCATCGAATTGATTAGCCGATCGTAAAGTCTTGATTATAAGTGGGGTGGATTTTAAACTTTCCTCTGTGAGTTGCGGTGAATGTTTGCTTAGTGTGGATACTCCAGAAGTTCCATAGAAATCTTTTTGAAGTTGTTCATCATAATAGGTCTTTAAAGTACCTGAAATTTTTTTTTGATTTGGTGTGGGTTTTTGATTTTTGTTTCTGTTTTTTTTTTTTTTTTTTTGGTACAAAGTGCATAAATTTTGTGTGCTAAATTTTTAGTCTAAGATTCTGTTCCAATTAGTCAAAAAAA
Source organism: Epistrophe eligans (assembly GCA_951394125.1). Lineage (NCBI taxonomy): Eukaryota > Metazoa > Arthropoda > Insecta > Diptera > Syrphidae > Epistrophe > Epistrophe eligans. Next base: position 110,269,292 of record OX596028.1, read on the forward strand.
AAAACTCAAGATATAGGTTCTGGGTTTTAGTAGTGTGTCAGTTGGGTTATTTGTGTTTTATTAATTATAGAAATCAGATTTCATGCATTTTGAGAAAAGTTAGTTAAAAGGTTTAAATATAATTAAAAATATAAAAAAAAGGACGTAGATCATCCCAGAAAAAAAATATAAAGGATCCAAAACGACAATATCAAACTATTCACTACAAAAAAACATACATACATCCAAAAAGGACTAAACACAGACGAGACAGCAGGCATATCTATAAGCCCATAAACTTAACGAAAAACACGTATTAACTAATAACTACAAGCAACAAAAACAAACAATTATGTATCTATATCATAATAAAATTTTACAAAAAAAAAAATACCTGATGTATCAGTCCATTCGTAAGGCGAGTTTGAGAGATTTAAGTTGATTTTCGTAGAATATCCAGTTCCTTCTTTTCGTTCTTCAACAATTCGAACTCGTTCGGCAACCGATTTTGACGAAACTGTAGCTTCTTTGAAGTCTGAAAGAAATAAATAGATTTTTAAGTCTGAGCCACATTTAATAGGCCTAATTGTTAAAATATATATATGTATATATATTTTTTTTTAAATGTGTGACCGAACTTTTTTGGAAAAATAAACATTGTGAAATTTATCACAGAATAATAAAAGCTTTTGCGAAGCTTAATTGTTGAAAATTTTCGGTTCAGAGTAAAAGAAAATAAAATACATAAAAAGGAAGTTGTGTTAGCTTTTAAAGCTTTATGTTTTCTGAAGCTTTATAGTTGAAATTTTGCTATCTAATTTATATACTTTTCTTACAGATTTTCACACCGAGCCCCTAATCACAAAAAAAAAGACATTTGTGTGAGCTTTAAAAGCTTTTCATTTTTCTATTTAATTTTCTTTTACAGATGTTCGTACTTAATACCTATTCACATAAAAATATAGTTCTGTTTAATTCTTAAAGCTTTTCCAAAGTTTTATTCTATCTAATTATTTCGTTTATAGATTTTTGAAATTACTAATTACTTCCTAATCACATAAAAGGTTAATTCTATTCAATTTTAAACCTAAAAGCTTTTCCGAAGCTTTATTATTTAAAGGTTCACACCTAATTTTTCTTTTACAAATTTTCTAACTCACTTCCTAATCACATAAAAATAAATTTCTGTTTAAACCCTAAACGCTTTTCCGAAACTTTGTGGCGTTGAAATTTTCCTATTTAATTTTTCGTAAACATAATATTGTCGGTCTCACTCTCTAACCACAGAAAACAAGAGTTCCGTCATTTTTTTTCAAATAATTTTATTGTTGGGCTTGAATGAAGTTCCGTCAGTTTTATAAGCTAAAAGCTTTTTGCAAGCTTTATTGTCAAAATTCCAACTTACCTTCTTCAGTTTGATCTCTTTCTCCGCTGAAACCTCGATTACCAGCTACTGGTTTCAATTGAACACCCCACAGAGCATCTGAACTTTCGATATTCTCCCCCAAGTGATATGGCTTCGGCTTAGGCGGTTTATTCTTCAAAATTCCTCGAATTGATATTTCATCTTGATGTTCATCTCCATCTCGACTCTCCGAATCATAATTTCTATCTAAACTTATTGGAATCGAAACAGTAACATTGTTTTTGTCATCGATAATTTCTTCATCGATTTCTAAATTATTTCCACTATCGTATGTAGTTTTTCGTTCGTCACCAAAATGAATAACTGGAAGACCGTTTTTGCTAGAATCCAAAGAAGAGTTACTGATGCTGCTGTTGGTAGTGCTGCTGCTGCTGCTACTGCTACTGCTACTTCGTCTTCTTCGACGAAAATTATTCGATGGTGGTGGTTTTCCATCGGTTTCGACAATATTAACCCTTCCCGACTCAGCAGCAAAATGAACTTCTGTCTTACAGAATTCTACTCGTTTCTGACGTCGAGAATTATCATCACTAAATCCAGAGTTTAATGGAGATGAATCTTTCGAATAGAAACCATTCAAATGGACAGCGGAAGTTTTCCTCAAATTCTCACGGACATATTGACTTTCATCGACAGCAATCGAATGTCGTTTCATTTCTGCTGATTCAGCCTCAGATTGAGGTTGTGTTCGATTGCGTAAACGTCGTTGAACCATTGGTCGAACTTTACTCTCGGAACTTGTTAGCTTAGCTTGTTCCCCAAATGTAATCACAGTTGCTCTAGCTGAAGAATTAGCTGAATCTGTTGTTGGAGACCAATTACCCAAGTCACTAGATCGTCCTAGACCACTATCGGTTGAATTCTCAAATCGAAACATGCTCTTATCGTCGGGGGGTGACATCTTTTCGAAACCATACGACTTCCGTCGAAGGTGCCATTCAGCCGAAGAAGTATCTTTATATTTGACACTTCTCGATTCGAGACTATTTGTAGTGTGAACGGTTCCATTTGTTCGGGGTTTATATTGAAACGCTCCATCAGTGTTGGGCGCCACTTTCTCCGGAGAGTCCTCACGTTCAGCCTCTAATTTTGTCACAAAATCATCTTTATACAATGATTCATCACTCAATTTCTTTAACTTTCCCCGAATTTCTTTCAATGATTCAGCTGTCAAAAATGAAGCGGTTTTCTTTCGGCCTGTCAATGGAGACGATAACGTTTCACTTCTTCCATTCAAAATATTATCCAGAGCTACCAAATCTAAGTGGTTATTTCGCATGACGGTACTTAAACGACGACCATTTTCTAATTCTTCACGAATTTTCGATACACTAACGGAACTGGCAGGTAAATCAGCGGGACGTGGTCGAGATGTTTCTGAAGCTGTTGTCGATGGAAACTGAAATGAACGACGAATTTTGGATACCCGTCGCCATTCAGCTGGTTCATCATAATCCTCATCACCATCGCCACCACCACCAATACCATTACTGCCACCAACGCCATCTGAATTTACATTCTTTGTTGACAGGTCGTCTGTTGAAATTGAACGCCCTCGCTGCAGTGTCACTGATGGTTGCCTGTACACGCGTGTAATTAATAAAAAAAAAAAAAGGAGAAAACATAAAAAATACAATTACTCATTTTGAAAAGGAGGCAAAATTGAATTAGGAGAGTAAAGAAGGAGGGGAACTCTTAAATCTCCTTGTGTCCCAAAATGTCAACCTACCAAGTAGTTTCCCGTTGGCTCTGACGTTTTAACGACGACAACGTTGATGATGAGTGAAGTCGATCATCATTATTGTCATCACCAACAACGCCAACAACATCATCATCATAATCATCATCTAAATCGCGACTACAGATATCTATGATTCTACCACTGCCGACACTACTGCCACCTACATAAGTATCTGTCATTATTGTGGGCAGATCATATCGACTGCTGTCGTAACAAAATGATCCCGAACTGGTAGTCGTAATTTGGCGGCTAGATACTGTTGGGGCAATAGTGGAAGTCGATGACATCGATGATGTTGATGATGCCTGTTGCAGGAGTGCTGATGCTGATGCTGTCGACGTTGTCGAATCGTTATTTTGTTGTTGTCTTGATGAGGATGTAAGAAATGAATGCTGATGGCGCTGTGGTCGATTAAATGCTCCTGCTGTTGGAGAATTATTCGTATTGTTGTTAGATCTGTGTAGGATGGCTTTGTTTTGACTACCACTATTGTTTAGGCTGCTGATACCATTTGTTATACTGGGTGTGCTTTTCTGTAGAATTCAAAGGAAACAAAAATGTGAAAATTGTTGAAGTAAAGAAAAAAATGATAAAATGCAAGTTAATGTCAATTAATTAAGAATTTAATTTTTTAAATTGGGATTGGCAATTGTTTTTTAATTAGTTTACTAAACGAAATTAAGTTACATCAGAAATAACTCATTCAATTTTTCATTTTTGACATGAAGTAAAGAAAAGATGACGTTAACATGTTTAAAGCTACGATTAGATGGTCAACATTAATATGGTCAACGCGTTGACTTCTTGACGTCACCAAAAATATTGTCAGTATACTATTGACGTAGGTTGTGCTTTTGGTTGAAAAAAAAACAAAAACTATTAACGTCAAAATTTTGTTTTTTTGCCTATCTGTCAAGCTATCAAACTGTCAAATTCCATTAAATGATGGCTACAATTTCTATGGAAATTTTATGTGAGATTCTATTTTTTGCTACGAAAGAGGCCAATTTTGAGACTTTTGGTTGACATATGAAAAATGTAGTTTGTTACTAATCTGTCAAACTATAAAATGTCAAATTCCTTGAAAAAAGGCTACGATGTCGATCTCTCCGCCTCTTTTTGGCTCCGTCGGCGCATCGTTGTCTAAAAAATGTATTAATACAAAATAAAATTTGTTTGTTACTTTAGCGACAGAGAAATTATGCAACATAAATAATACCAAATGTGACAGATTGAAATAATTTCTTCAATTTTCTTACCATTAATTATTTAAAAAAAAAAAAAAATAGTGGCAAGTGACGTTTGAATTTACTATTATACTGGCATTCGTGTAAATATTGTAATACATAATGACAATACACAATAAAAAATTAACTCGCCCATTCTTGGCACAATAATGCCAGAGTATATTAGAACGCCATTTTTTGACTTGCTGTTAATAACATGTCATTAGGGCATTGATTTTTTACGATTATTTCGTCATTTTATTGAAATAAATACATTTTTAAAATACGGTATAAATGTTTTTCACTTTAATGACAAGTTTTATCGCGGTGGTTCAGAAGAAAATGAATAACACACAAAATATTTAAGCCATTTCCATTACCTGTCAAATGTCAAAAAAAATCTTGGTCAATCAGTGACATAAATCTTTTTAAATAATGACAGCCGATTTGATACTATTTTCAATAAATTGATATTTGACAATTCTTCACGATGGACTTTTGACAGATACATACAGGAAAATGCTTGTATTAATTTTGTTTGCCAATTTGGCAATAATCGATTTTCATGAATGATGGAAATGTCATCGTTGATGTACTAATAATTGCTACAACGACATGTACATATACATACATATCTACATATAAAAATCAACAAATGCGTATCATTATCTCTAACATATTTATGTACTTACCATTAGATTGCTCAATTTCAAACTTGGCGCCGTACTTAATAAATGTTGATGTTGTTTTTGTTGTAGTTTGGCATGATGGTGATTTATATTATGTAAATTGCTTGCCAAATGATCTTCATCCACTATCTGTCCACCAACAGTATTATTATTATTACTAATACTGCTGCAATCAGCTTTAGAAACTTCATTTTTTAAACCAAGATTTGTATGGAATCTCGATGGAAAAAATCCACTAGTTGCTGCACCACTAGCACCACTTAGTGACGTCATTAAAGCAGGACTCGTTGAATTCGATGATGAGGCTGATGATGATGATGTGGCTGTCCAACGGGATGATGTTGTTTGAACAGTTTGTGCTCGTATTACATGCATTGAACCAGAGGATGTATGAGCTTGTATTACTTCTAGTTGTTTGCGTTGGCTGTGTTGAGTGCCATTTGGCTGTGAGACGTTCTGTGAATCGACCACCTGGAAAAGTTAAGAAAAAAAAAAAAAAAAGAATTTAAATAGAGGTACATACATATATCTAGATTTTATAAAATCTGAACGAAGGCTAGAAGTTTGCATTTTTTTTTTGTTTTGTTCTATAAATTAACGACTTTTAGGTTGCAACAATCAATGATGTTGATTGTTGACCATTCACCCATTTGAGGTACAAAATGATAGTGAGTCACCCTTAAAATCACGACGGGTATATAAGAAGACTGAAGAAACTGACCACTTGGGGGCTACGAGTAGGTATGGTTATAAGTTAGCCTAAATCGATATTTCATTGTTACACTATATATCGAAACAAAGAGGTTGGGGTTTTAGTATTTTTTTTTTTTTTAATAAAATGGGGACATGAAAAAAACTATGTTACTCATTGAATCTATTTATCTACTCGTATATATGTATGTATTAATATAAGACGTGCGGCTGCGGTTGTGTTTTGTGCTGTTGCATGTGCATGTTGTGCTAAATTGCATGAGCAATGACTTAAATATGTTCTCATATTTATAATACCTACTAAAACCTACCTAACATAGGTAGGTAGGCACCTATAGGTGGTATACTATAATACAATAACGAAGTGGCTGTGAATAGAATTTATGTGGCATGTCATAATATAGGTTGCAACTTTGCAAGTGCTGTATAACGACATTATATCAGACAATAGAAGTTTTTTTTGTATTTTGCTTTTTTTTCGAAATCACCTACTATAATTATAGTTTTATTTATTCACTGTTAAGGTTTTAAAAGACAAAAGAAACTACGAATATAATATTGATGATTATCTTGATTCTATATTTAAATAAACCTTGGTACATACATAGCTACCTAACCTATAAAATTTTGTAAAAGAATGGCGTTTTTTTTGACACTTTAATTCGATTTTTAAAAATAATTGTAAACTTTATCTACATATACCTACATATGTACCTACCTGAAATATTTAAATTCTTAAGGTTGCCAAAATGTGATTAATTTTTAATTCCAGTCAAGGAATAGGCCAATACGGGGTTTTTCGTAGGAATTTAGTGATGTGTCCCACATTTGTTCATCTTTATTTTTTTTTAATCAGAATATTTTCTGATAGTCCAAAATATGAAAATTATTTAAGCAGTGTCGAAAATATAGGTTTTTGCATAAAAACTCTTAAAAGGTAAATTAAATTTGCTACATTTTTACTACATATGTATGTTACTAAAAGAAATATATGCACATATTTTTTCAATACGAGGCATTAGTTACAAAATATTTTAACAACTTCGCAAAAATAAGAGAAAATATAAAAAAAAACCATTAATTTTTACTTTGATAATTTTTTTTTAAATAGAATTTTTTTAAAGTAGATTTTTTTTTTAATTTAGTGGTACTAGAAAATCTTAATGCTTTCTTATAAAAGATCAGAAAAATCTAGAAATAAAAAAAAAAAAAACGATACAATTTAACGCGTTAAGAGTTGTAAGGAAAAACCTATACTTTCAACACAACATTTCGCCTTTATTAAGTAACAATTTCTTAAAACTGAAATTTCTTGAGAAAAAGTGTCATAATATTTTTAGTAGAAAATAATAATCTATAAATTTATAAAATTAACACTATTCCTCAATAACTTTCCCATTTAAGAAAAAAAAAAACGAAAAACCCAGTATTTATAATTTTTTTGAAGTTTTTCTTAAATAATGACATCTCTTAAAAGTTACCAATGTTAGGTAAAATTAATACCTATAAAATAATATTTTCTTTTAATAGGTCACATAATGTATAATATTCTACGGAAGAATATTTTTTGTTCATGTACGTGACAACCAACCAACATTTTCTTCATTTTTAAACCTATGTTTTATATCATTTTAAAGTCGTATACCAATGTAGGTACCTTTAAAAAAAAATTTGGGAAGGATCAGAATTCTTAAAACCCCAAAGCCAGAAGACCCAAAATCCCGAAAATCAGAATCCCCGAATAATCAAAATCCCAAAAACCCAAAAACCCAAAATCCCGAAAACTCAAAATCCCCAAAACCTTAAACCCAGAACATCCAAAATATCGAATTTCTAAATCTAGAAAATCCAACAATTAGGTAACATACCTAACCAAAATCCAGACATACCAAAATTCCAAAATTTAGAAAACCCAAAATCCCGAAAGCCCAAAATCTTTAAAAGTGCAACTTGAGGAAGTTGTTTTAATTATTAATTTTTTTTTTTTTTGTTTATTCATATGAAATCAAGCTTTTGATATGGCACATCATTTTACAATTATTTTTTTTTTATATTATTAATAATTGTTGTTTTAAAAAATGCTCTTAAAACACTTGCAGTAGGTACCTACTTACAGGGTTGACCGAATTAACTACACTAAATTTTCTACATAATTAACTAGTACAATTTGTTACGTCTCCTACATACATAGTAAATAGAGAAAAATAATTGAATTTCAATTAAAAAGTGAATTAAAAAATAATAGAATTTAAAAAAAAAAACTAAACATTTTTACTCAAGTCAAATTTCAAACTTCAAAGTGGCAGCTGACAGATTATTTGAAACTACGTTTGTTAAAATTTGTTTCATAACCTACATTTAAACTACGTTTAACTACATTAACTACATAAAAAATGTTCAACCAACCCTGCCTACTTACGCAAATACAATTTGCTACACCTTCATAAAATAACACCCTTTCAGTTTTCACTGAGAAATTTGTTTGAACTCTTAATTAATTATTCTCATAAAACATTTCTGCTCCTTCATCCACCCCTTTAAAAGAGACCCTTCCATTAATTGAGTTATTTGTTTTCTTTTTTCATTCTTCATTGGCTAAATGGATACATTTTGGTGTGTTGTTTATGTAAACTTATTCGTTCAAGTTTAGGTCTTTTCTACTGATTTTACCTAACTAAAAATAATCAGGCTATAGTTTCCCCTATACAGTTGAGTATAAAAATGATTTAATTTGATTTGTATATAATATGTATAGTTTATTAGTCGGGGCGGCGCGAACGCCATCCCCGGCTACCAAAAATTACACGAACGAGTTATTCGCATTAGGAATAATCGCGGAGGTCAACTCAACCGTAAGTGCAATGGTTAAGCCTCACTCCGGGGGAACCGCCTTAATGATCACGGTAGCCCCTACGCCAGGTAAGTATGCTTTTTACCGTTATTCAATGAATTCTTATTATCTTTCTTACATAAAGTAAATGTGAACTATAAAAATTTAAATATGAAATAAATTCGAATTTTTATTTTCATTCACAGAAAAACTATGCAGAGTTCCTTTGCTTGTGTATCATTTCATTTTACATACAAAATGAGAAGAGGGATGAATATTGCGCAGTACTGTAAAACAGAGGGTAGTACAAAATAAATCGATAAATGAATATTATACACTCAGACTATACCTAGTTAGGTACATCATGATGGAGTAGCAAAGTAAGTTGTATTATTTTTATATTTTTTTTTATCTTATACCTATACCTAGATTTCCTCTTATCGTTGCTTGAATGCAAGAAGTAGGTATACCTATTAGAAGCATTTGATTGCATTGAAATTAGGTTTGAGTTACAAAAATCTTTCATTTATTTATTTAAATAAAAATAAGTTTGTTAAATTAACTACCAAAAATCTAATAGAAACATTGTTGGCAAATTTTAAATAAACCCTCTTAGGAATGTCAATTTATAGATTGGCAATAGGTAGGTACCTAGGTGGTAGGTAGAACTTAAAGGCACAATATAAAATTTCCAAACGTTGTTCTGGCAAAAATACCTATATCCATACAAAATATACCAAAAAATTCTGTCAAATTTACTGTCACTAGAAACAGTGTTACAAATTTAAAAAAGAAAAGAATACATCCTTTATAAACAAAAACAGAGCCAATAGTCTCCGCAGCTTGGCTCTATAAAAATGATATTACCCTGTAATTTAAATTACACGTTAATAAATAATAATAATAAATAAACAAAAAAAACACCTTTGGGGAAAATCTATCCATTAGACATTTCGTTGAATTGGAAATGTAAACTTAGCTTAAAATTATAGATTAAAATTATATGTCACACGCGCAACAGATTGGCATTCGAGAATGTTATCTTACAAAAATTGATTCTTAACTAAGTGACGTTTTTGCTGCAGTGCGAACAGAGTTACCACCAGCCTACAAAAATTGTACAACTTTTTCTGAGTTATTTTTTAAATGGTTCATTCATATTAACAAAAATAAAAATTCCTTGCGGCTAAAAAAGTTTACTACATTCCAAAAAATGAAGAAAATATAAGAATTTTATCGCAAAGACGTCATTTTCATCATTCTATCATTTCGATAGATTTCAAATATTTTAAAAATTCACTATGGCAATCATGTTTTTGACAAATGTCATTGGAAAGAAATGAGATCTCAGAGATATTTCTCACTCAAAAGGTGAGCAAGCGAATCCAATATTTTTTTTCCCCTAAGAGTTTTTAAAAGCAAAACTGAGGAATCCTGTTCATAGTTATAACTGAGATTGCTGAGATCTCTGAGATCTCATTTTCCTGAACACGCCTATTGAATTTAGTTGAATCACCTTACCAACACTGAAAACTTAATGACAATTACCTGTGATTAAGGTTGATGAAGCAATCACATATTATCACCTTTGCCGAATCCAACCCTGATCAACTATTCCGTGATGAACATATGTATGTAGGTATCAATTTTACTGTATTTCATGTATTAAAAAATAATCTTCGTAATAATTTCTAAAGTCTGGATCCATTTTCCGATTCTCGTACTAGATCGATTTTGACAAATCAGGTGTCAAATGAACCTGTTGATTTGTCAAATTATAATTTTATTTAAATAATTTGATAATAATTTGTTTAAAATCGGCGCGGCGGTAAGAAGGTAAACTAAAAACGTGGAATCTTCAGTAGCACATTACGTTGTGCTGTTACACGTTACGATACGTTGATGTACATATATTAGATAAGTTCAATATTGCGTACGTTCCTTCGTACCTCAAACTAAATCTAAAGATCGAGTTGAGTTTGGTTTGAAATTTGGTTGACAGTACGAACACGTCACGTTCTGTGATGTAAAACCAGCACTTGCATATTTAATTTGATGTTAACACATCTTAACCGTAAGTCCCGTCACTCAAACTTTTTTTGAAATATTATTCCAATAAAAATGAACACTTCCACTTTCCAATTAATAATAATTTGACATTAAGTCAAAAATAAGAATAACACAGAATCGTTTTTATTTTCTTTGAATAATAAATTATTTTTTTTTTTATTTCAACATCAAGTCAAAAGGTTTTAGCAAAACCGTAAATGTCATTTCTCAAGTTTTTATTACATTTCTCTCTCTTAGTTTCAAGTTTTCGTTAATTTTTAGTTAGATATTCCTTCCACGTAGCATTTTAAAGAGAATCTTTTATGTAATTCAGAATGTTATCTCATATTATCTCCACATCTTATCGTTTTTGGCAAATGATTTACTTAAAAACAAATAACCCTTCATCACTTTCACCTCCCCACTGACATCAGAGTGATCCTTGTCAAGTTCTTTTTTAAAAGAACTCACCGCCACAGAACATCGCGTCGCGTTGCGCCGCCGCCGCTGTTTCGTTTTGGTCGTCGTCAGTATTTATGCATATCTTAATGTTCATCTAAAACCACTGATAGATATGGTTCCGACTTTGAAAAAATTCTCAGACAAATTGCAGACATCAGACGGACTTTGAATTCCTTTTTTTTCTCAATAGACTGTCAAAAAAAAAAGCATATCTAAATCGAATAGGAAGATATTTGTTAGGTCCAAGCACAAACGGGTCCATTGAGGTATAAGATTGTTCGGTTAAGATCAAAGGCTTTTTTATTTAAAACAAAACCATCATCAAGTTCGTAGCGAGAACAAGTTTCACATCGAGATTTAACTTTCTTTTATTTTGTTTGTCTGTTTTGTGTGTGTCTTGTTGTATGAAATTGTATGATGATGCTTTTAAACGATCCAAATCCTTGAACAATTCACCCAGCTTTTGAACAAAAAACCAAAAAAAAAAAAAAAAGACCTAAAACTAAGAAAGATCGGTTAACCTTTTTGTATATATGTATATACCCTTACGTATAGTCTAGCTTAGGCAGGTATACCTACCTATCGATAGCGATCTTTTTCTGTAGCTGTCACATGGAACATGAATCGAAATAACTGAAAATAGAAGATCTAAAGGTTGCCCTTTATTGTATAGAAGAAGAAGATAGCTAAACAGAATTTGTAGCTTTTTTATGTTTTGGTTCGATGATGATGATCAAAGGGCTTACAGCCGGTCTTGCAGTCTTTCGAAAACCAATTCTAGACACTCCAGCAGCAGCAGCAGCTGCTATACCAAACAATGACACATTGACACTCGTTTCAAAAGCAACTCTTTGCCAATTTACAATCGCGCATCTCCCCAAGGATGATGATGGAACTTTAAACAACAAGTCGCGCAACAGTTGTACCTATGCTATATGGATTCGACAAAAGCCTTGCTGCGCGATGGACCAATTGATTGATGGTTCATAAAATGTGTTTTTCTTTCGAATTGAAGGGCAACACAATGCCATATAGTTTTCCTACAAAAAAAAAAAGGAAAACAAAAAAAGCACCAACAACCTGCATCACACGAATCGACCAAAGTCATGGTCTCCATTTAGAGTCGGATCTCCCTCAGCTATAACACGATGACGACGACAACGAAAACGACTACGACGACGATGGACTTGGCAGTGTTAAACCATCTGGAAAACGCGCCAGTACTGCAGTACCAACCACATCATAGCCACAAGAGATGGCGTAAAAGGTACACGAAAAGACGCAAGAAGTAATTGCACCATTGAATTTCAAATCTCTTTCCATTTATTTTAAGCTTATGGGGGCTCTCGAGAAAACGATATGGTCTTCACTTTTTTTGTTGGTTAGGTATAAATATTTTCAATATGAAAAAGTTAAAACAGTGCCATTTTATGCAGAGATGCGATGGGAAGCTTGAAGGACAAAGAGAGGAGATTGAATAGGTATAGATATATATGGAATACAAAATGACGTTGAGATTGTAGAGAGATGTAACAATGGACAGGACAGGCGGATAGACATAAATAGACAATTGACTTGGATGATCATGATGATGATGATGGCAACGATTTTACAGTGGGGTATAGTTTCAAAATATAATAATAACGCTCTCTCTAGAAAGGTCTAAAACTAATCAATTTAATTCAATTCACCTAGACCCTCTAGACTATCTATACCATCTAGATTCTGGACTATATGGACAATCTACACTTTCTAGATCTAGACCATCTAAACTTTGTAGATTTAGACCATCTATGCTATTTAGATCATCTAGAACATTGGAATATTCTATACCATCCGGACTATCGATATGTTTTAGACCATCTACGATATTTTGGCCTTCTAACCTATATAAACCTAGGCTACCTTAACCATCTAAGTTGCTCAGGCTCGGCCGTCTTGACTAGACCATATAGACTTTCTAGATCTATATCATTTAAACTCTTTAGATCTAAACTATCTAGGCTATTTAGACCATATAAGATATCTAGACCATATAGACCATCGGAATCATCTATACCATCCAGAATACTAAGACGATTTAAACCATCTACGATATTTAGACCATCTAAACTATAAAGACATTCAAAAATATCTAGACCATCTTGTCTATATAGACTATCTAGAAAGTCTAGACCATCTAGACTAGACCATCTAGACTAGACCATCTAGACTTTCTGGACTATCTATACTATCCAGACCATCTTGACTATGAGAGCATTTAGACCATCTATGATAATTAGGCCATCAAACTATCTAGACCATTACAACTATCTTGGCCATTTAGACCATCTAAAATATCTAGACCATCTACACTATATAGACCATTTAAAACATATCTAGGCCTTTCAGACTATCTTGTTTATATTTAGACCATTTATACCATCTAGACTATCTGGCTGGACTATCTAGAGAAGAAAAGTATTAGGGGAAAATACTCCAAATTACTACTTGATCAGGGTGTGTAAAAAATTTCAAGGTTTTAAGCAAACTTAACATTGGAAAAGTCCAAAAAAGTCGTACCTTCTGTCGGCGGCGGCGTAAGTCGGTCTGTTTCTTGTGCGTCTGTTTGTTTTATTATCTTCTATGCAAGTTCCACTGTATTTGAACGCTTCAACATCTTGATGCATTATTATGCTGCCACTAACATCTACAAAGTCAAGTTTAAGTTTGACAAAAAAAAAAAAAAAAATCCAAAATAACATGAAATATAAAAAAAAACACTTTGTAGCCCTCGAAGTCAATTCGAATATGCAAAGAAGTGGAACTGAAGAACTTGCTATAATGGAAGATCTCTCTCTCTCTCTCTTTGTAAAAAAAAGATTGTTATACAAGAAGTGTTTTGCATTTTTCAAGATCGTTTTTTGTCTATTTCTCTCGCTGAATCAAACATATTCAGGCTAGGCATCGAGCTTTGAAGAGGCGTACGTACCATCAAGACCCATACCGACTTTAAGATTGCATGATACCCACTGGCATTACAAAAAAAAAAAAGAAAAAAAATCTCAAGAAAGAAAGATGAAGGTGGTGGCTTTGGCTATGGGAGTTTTTTTTTTTTTTTTTTTGCAAAAGACTATTTTTAAATATATTACTTCTGTCACGATCTTGAGTGTTGTTGTTGTTGTTGTTGTTGTTGTTCTTGTTTTTTTTGTGTTTTCTCATTTAAATGTTATTGTTGAAGCAAGTTGAGGATGTTGGAAGCCTAAATAGGGTTTTGTTTAGTGTGTGCTGGATGCTGTGTGTGCGAAAATGAAGATAACAAAAGGGAAGTATAGAGATCTCTTCCATCCATTTCGCCCATAAGGGAGTCCTTAACCTCTGGACTGTGCGCTGCCGCAGACTATAATCTTCCATCCACAGGACGGCCGGTCGGTCGGTCGGCCGATCTGCCAAATGGGAGATGCGCCTCTAATCGGGTTGCATTTTGTTAACGACATCGATTGTTGCATAGGTAGGAGGTAGGCTCTCGAACTTCATCGACTGCTTCAATCTTCATCGCATATAAGGATTATTGGCAGATGACGATGAAGACGATGGTGCTTCTGTAGTACTGGTACGCTGCACTGCCGCCGCCGCGGTCCTAATGGTGGATCATGATGACGATGATGGTTATATGGTCGTATGCAGTGTTACCACTGCTGCTGCTGCTGATGCTTCTGCTGGAACTGCTTGTTGATGATCATCGTTCTGATAATATAGTATTGATGGTTGTGTTAGTGATTGTGGTCTAGAGGTTTGTGAGTTATCAAGATGGTGTCAGCACCTTGGCCTTGGAAGCTTTTGTTTTTATTTTTGTTTCTATTTTCTTCTTCATCTGTCGTTGGTGGGCTAGTAGCTGTGGGAAATCTTGCAGAAACACCTAAACAATATAACCTATCCCTGAGCTACTGGTATTACTGCAATTTTTTTGTCTTCATGGATCTATATGCAAATTCCAGAGTATACCTAAAGCGAGGTTGAAGAGTGCCTCTTGTCATAACCAAAAGAGTGTGTGAGATTTTGGTATTTTTTTTTTCTTGTTGTTGTTATTCTCCAAAATACAACAAGGCATCAGCAAGTTGAACGATGTGGATAAAGACGAAAAAGGCAAAAGGTTCCTTGGGATAGGTTAAGTCGTGGGAAAAGATTTTTTTTTGTTAAATCCGTATGTATTATCTGCTTCATTGCAATATTGCTATTTTGCGTTTGAAAGGTAGGTTTGGGGATAATCATGACATGAAGATTTCGTGGGAAGGTTTTTATTTTTTTGAAAAAAAAAAAAAATGGTAATGCTTATGTTTATAAAATGATGTAACCATTAGCTAAAAAGGGCTTAAGATAAGTTTAGAAAATAAAAATAAGAAGAGAAAATTGCATTGGTACTTAAGGAATATTCTGACTATGTCCAAAATAAAATCCTTTTTGCAGGTTTTTTTCGATGACTTTTCTGCACATTGTGGCGGTTTAGCCGGCCATGACTTGTTTTTGTTGGTTTCAAAATGACGTAGCCCCACAAATCGCATGATATCGGCGGCTCTTCACCATATATTTACATATCTCTCTTTCTTTTATTCACAAATGTCAAAATCCCTACTTTGTTGAAACTGACATTTGTTTTTATTTATTTTTGAATCGAGCTAATAGTCTTTGCAGCTAAGCTCATTTAATTGTAATATTACCATTTAATTTTAATTACCTGTTAATAAAATATAATAATAATAATTATTATTTTTGAAAGACATTACGGGGGTGTTGTGCGTACGATTTTTATATTTATTTTTTTATTAATCAAATCTTATTTTATCGGCGGCTAACATAGAACTCTTCACCATAAATCAATATATCACTTTCCTTTTATTCACAAATGTCAAAATCACCACTTTGTTGAAACTGACATTTAGTTTATCTATTTTTGAAAACAAATGTGTATTGGTGTTGTGCGTGCGATTTATTAATAGCAAAATTATTGCGGTTAAAATTACACTTAAAATATAAAAATTTCTTTAAAGATACAAAATGGCCTTTGATTTTCGCTTTACCTAATTTGCACCTGTCAGTTTCTACAAAATGATGGCTGTCATTTTTGACTTTGACAGACTCAGATTTATGTGGCTTAGCTAGCGTTACTAGCTCAAATAAAAATCTTTAATTCCTGGTCATAATATGCCGTTAAAAATGCCTAGAGTTTGAAAACAGCGAGAAATGGATAAATTTGTGTTTTCAGAAACCTTTGTTTTGACAGCAGAAACATATTGTTACACAGCTCCGTTATTGAGCAATGAGCATATCCTATAACATCTGCAATAAATCCAGTCTATTCTTATTTCTTAACCATGTTGGTTAACTGTGCATTCGAAATGACATTTATTTTGAACAAGTGACAAGTTCCATGACAGAATGACAGCTGTCAAAATTACAAAATAACATTTTTAATAACACATTAAACCTGGCTCCGGCCATAATTGAGTTGATTTCATGTGAAATTCATAAAAATTTACTTAAAATATCGAAAGGCAAAAGATAAATAATAAAATGCGAAATAATAATTAGCGAAATAATGAATGTATTAAGAAATGCTATATATGCGAAATGTTGATGACTTTGCAAATTATTTGCATAGCTAAGCAAAAACTTGCAAGACAAAAATTGCCAAACAACGTATGCGAAATTATTTAATTGCAATAAAACACATTGCGAAATGAATATTTCAAGGTGAAAAACGGTTAACAAAGAAAATGCCACATGACCCGTCTACCCGGTCCATTTCTCTAAAATAAATTTGACCGAAAAACGTATGAATTTTATCGACATGCGAAGTAATGTAATGCGCAGTACCTAATTAAATGAGAGATAAAAATTGCGTTGTGAAATATGCAAAGTGATAATAATAACATTGCGAAACAATAGCATAGCGAAATAAGAACTTGCGGAACGAAAATTGCAAAACAATTAAATACAAAGTGAATAAATTACAAGAAAAAACAATTGCGAAATGAAAGATACCAAAACAAAAACTTGCGACCCAAAAAATTTGCAAGAAAAAACTTTGCGAATTAAGAACAGAAAACAAAATGTTACAAATATGGATCGCTATAAAAAAAATCCACCAACAAAATAAAAACTTTCGAAACAAAAATTTTCAAATACAATAATTAAATGCGAAATGATTAAACTAGAAAAGAAAACAAGAAAACACTTTGCGAAATGGTCATTGCGAAATGAAAAATGGCAAACAAAATACCCATCAGCGAAATAAAAACAAAAATACATCCAACCAATTAAATGCGAAATCATTTACTTGTAAGAAAACACATTGCGAAATGAAAAATTCAATTCAATTAAAAAAATTAAATTTTTTAATGAAGAATTTGATAGTTTTTGAATTAACGAGATGTCAGGTTTCACATTCTTTTGTCTAATTTTGTTGAGATTTACATAACAAAATGCAATAACATAATCAAATTTAAATATACATTTCAGCTATCAGTGTCATCTTCACGGCTAGGAATTTATTTCAATTGATGGTCTTTCATCAACTAACAAATTAAATAAGTGTTTTGTTGTAGAATTTCTCATTCAAACAATCTACTATCCATTATATTCACTAATCTTTACTTAAATATCTTTCAAACAACTTTTTTAATTTTGATAATAATTATTTACAAAAAAAAAAAAAAAAACTCCCACGAGAAACAACAAATTGTCAGCCTTGTCAATTTGCTTATCATATTGTTCAATCAAACAGAGTCAAATCAACAAGGTAGCAAGATATTCCCTCTCACAGTCATTAAACGATTTGTTGACCACTTAACATCATCAACTGAGCCTCAGACAGCTATGCCAGTCAGCCAGCCAGTTAGGCCGTATAACTATTATCACACCAATGAATCAGATGTCATTTTTGTGTTAGTTGCGTCTTGGTTGCCACATGGCGGCGGCGTGGCATCGCATCGTCGTCGGTCGTTCGGATGACTGGATTGGAGTCTCGTCGCCACCGATTAATTGGTTAAAGGTGGGGCGATGTGTACTTGAACACGCACTTTATAACACTCAATACGTCGACCGTCGTCGTCGTCCGTCGAAACTGTGAGTTTCGCATGTGATCGTCGTTTGACAAAGTAACAAGGCTGCAACACATCTCCTTCGTCATCGTCACATGCGAAACAAGCAATTATTATACACATTGCATTCTAGGACGACGACGACATACGATGAGATGACGATGATGACGACCAAAAGCCAACTGTATTCTGAAGTACGATAGATGATAACAATCTTGGCTTGGCACTTTTTCACATGGATAGAATAGAATAAAAATTTCTGCTACAGCCCTCAAGGCTCTCGGAGATACTCTTATAATTGCTAAACACCCAACTTATAAGCTATTTGATAAATTAGCACTGGAACTTCCTCTATAGGATTTTCCTATTAATAAATAAAATATACTACCTATGACTATATAGCAACAAGCCCGTCAGAACCTCTGAGAGTGGAAGATGAAGTGATTGTTGCAAAGATTGTAAAGACCTGGAACAAGGTAAAATGCAGCGGGATCAACTGTATAGTTTTGGATGCGGTAAACCTGAATGACCAACTGCGACGCACGGATGGACGATGCGATGCATTGGGCATTCAATTATCATTTCCTGTCTTATAATAATAAATGTACCTATATGTAAACCTGATTTCTATACAAAGCCTTTGAATGCATCTAAAAAGAGAAAATAAGACTTAGAAGATTGATGAAAACAGGATGTGTGTTTATACAAGAGTCATTCTAACGTTGATTGGTGATAATGACGACTTAAACTATCAGATAAATATTATTCGTTTAAAAAGGATCATAATATTAATTGTATCTTGTATGACTTGAACGAACTTGAGGGCTTGTGTTATAGACATGTTGTAGGTACAGGGGGGGATATATAGGAGGATAAGGAACTAGAAATTGAAGTTTAAATAGAAAATGTGTTGGAAAAGAATGAAACCTAACGTTACGACCTTACATTACGACCTAACGTACGACCTGACGTACGACCTGAAGTACGATCTGTCGTACGACCTGACGTTACGACAACATTACAACCTTACGCAACGACATGACGTATGACGTACGAACTGACGTACAAACTGACGTACAAATTGACGTACAAACTGACGCATAACCTGACGTATAACCTGACGTATAACCTGACGTATAACCTGACGTATAACCTGACGTATAACCTGACGTATAACCTGACGTATAACCTGACGTATAACCTGACGTACTACCTGACGTACTACCTGACGTACTACCTGACGTACTAACTGACGTACTACCTGACATAAAAGCTGACATATGACCTCACGTACAATCTGATGTACGACGTATGACCTGACGAATTACCTTATGAAATTGACTATTTATGATAAATTTTACCAACTCATCTGCAAAATCATCACACCAGTTTCTCAGTTGTCTGTATATTATTTAGGAATAAAGATAAAAAATAAATGAAAATATATAATTTATAATAAGTTTATTTAATTACAACACAACCTTCTTGCATTATTTATTTTTGCTATACCTACGCCATTCCGGAAACTATATTTCCTTCTTCAGGCGATTTATTTATTGAATTAAATAAATAAATCGCCGAAAATCTATTTTAAATTAAATAAATAAATTATCTGATAAAGATGGAAATCTAAGTTTATTGAATTAAGTGAATAAATTGACTGAAGATGGAAATCTAGTTTCCAAAAAGCGTAACATACAAAAAAGTTGCAATATATGTACATAAAATAAAGGAAAAATAAATTAGTTTCTTTGTGTTATTTTATTTTATAGGTTTCATAAATAAACTTAAAAGCTTGGTTATCGAAATTCGAATTTCCATAGAAAATGCGATCTGTCCAAATATGATACTAAAGATTTTTTTGGCTTGTCTTATCTTGGCTTTGATCTAACATGAACAAAAGATTGTGTTGCGATAAATTAAATTCTGCTAAGTGAGATTTTCATTTTTTGTGTTGGTTGCTATAAAATAGAAAAGTTGAATAATTTTTGAACTAATGGCGGCAAAACGGAATTTTTTGATGGTCACAATCATAAGGGAGCAGTGGTTAATCGATGTTACTTGGTTCCATTCTCCTGAGTTATCAATTTGAGGTGATAAACGACTTTTAAGGCTTTTATAGTTGCTATAAAAAAGAGATGTTGAATAATTTTTGAACTAAGTGAACTAAGGGTGAACAAATTAATTTTTTTTTTGGTTGACAATCGTTACTAGCCGGTGGACAAATGATTCCACTTGGTCCCATCCTTCTATATTGTTTATTATGGGTGGTAGACGACTTTTCATTTTATGAGGGCTTTGCTATAAAAAAAAAATTGAACAATTTTTGGATTAAGGGTTAACAAACGGAAATTTTTGGTGGACAATCATAAAGAGCCGGTGGACAAACGAACCTACTTAGTTCTACCCCTCTGAGTTAAAAATTGTGGGCAGTAGGCAACTTTGAAATTTTGGGGGGGGTTGCTATAAAATAGAAACGTTGAATAACTTTTGAAGTAGGGGTGGGATTTAATTTTTTATTTTTTTTTTTAACATGGACAAAGGGTGAACAAATGATTGCGATAGATTCCATTCCTCTAAGTGGTAGTTAGTTGCTATAAAATATAAAAGTTGAATAATTTTTAAACTAAGGGTAGACAAACGAAATGTTTTGGCAGCAAATATAAAAGGGAGGAGTGGACCATCGAACCTAACTTGGTTCCATACTCCTTAGTTATCAATTGTCGGAGGCATACGACTTTTTTTTGTTTCTGCGGATGTTGCTATAAAAAAGAAAAGCTTAATATCTTTTTCCTTGAGAGTGGGCAAAAGATTTTTTCGCCTGGACTAACGTGGACAAATTAATCAGATATAACTTCCACCCAAAATTTTGAGGTCGGCATTCTGACTTCACACAAGTTAGATCAGTAATCAAAGAATAAACCCTTTTCATCAAAGTTACTACCTGCATTTGCATATTTTTTAATTTAAAAATATACATTTGATATGACTCATTGTTCCTAAAAAAAAAAAAAAAAAACAGGCAACACAACTCAGAATCCAAACTTTTGGTCCGAGCAATAGACCTCCCTTTGTTTTAAAACAATGAACAATGTTCCTTTAACGATTCTATAATTAACTATTGTGATTGATATTGACCTCGTTAGAAAAGGTGTTTCATCCGAAAAGTCTTAAAATATAACTTAGACCTCCCGCATATCACCAAAATCCCTATCAATCTCTTTGTTAGATCATTCTCTTTGTCCTGTCTATCATTAAAAAAAATAAAATATTAGCATATTTTCTCGATAAATAAATGGGTCTAGATTTGTACTTTGAAATCACACTCTCCAGAACGAACCCTACATTTTTCACAACTCAATCCTATAATTATATAAAACAAATTGACACCCAACCATGAGACCCTTCATCATCAGCTAAATCCCATAAATAACCAAGTCCACCGACAATAATGATGAAGATGAGAAAAAACCCCATGTCTCGCTACAACCATCCAAGAATCAAATCACATAAAAGCACCTTTTGCAATAAAAATGATTCTCCGAATTTTGAAAGGAAAAAATAAGCAAGCAGGTACATTTAATATGATATCATTCCCAAAATTTAAGAAGGTCCAAGAGCAAGAACACCAACAAAAAAAAAAAATAAAATCAAAAATTTGACCACAAACCATTAATTCACCAGTAGAAGAAGCAACAGCAGCAGCAGCTGCTGCTGCCAAAAGTTATATAAATCCCAAGAACTCTTATTTCGGTCTCATGGTTATCTCTGTATCTCCCCACAAGACAGTTGATCTTAACTTCTGCTGATGATGTGTCGTTTGGATGGATATTCCATTTCAAAAATGATCTCGAGGTCAAATCAATTTCGCACAGCAGCCGTCACGCCGCCACCGACTGACTGACACAGCATCAGCAGAAATAAAATACAGAAATCCAAAACTCATTGCAGGGTGTGCCAGTTATAATTCAAAGTAAAAAAAAAATAATAAGCTTCAAGGTCCTGTGGCGGTGTTTTTTTAAACCTCAAACACTTGGCGGATCTGATATTTTTTTTTTAATCTAACGACAACTTGACGCATATACGCATGTTAAGATTGAAGGTGTCTCTGACATGCTTCGAATTTATGAAATGATGATTTTGGTTCTGTATCTTTTTTTTGGTTTGTTTCATGACACAATGAAAAGTTCTTAATGACTTTTTGTAGTTGATGATGCTGTCAGTTTTTTTTTTTGAGTGAGGAGTGTGCTTGACAATCTTGATGAACTTGGAAATATAAGAAGAAAAAAAAATTAAATAATTGAATACATATTTATGAGATGTTCACCGAATTAGGGATGTGCTCATTAAAAAAAAAAAAAAAACTAATAGAAGACTTTTTTTTTAATGTGGGAATTAATGACATTAGAATAAATTTTCTTCCCCATTTGTTTTTTTTCTCAAATGAGATCTTTGTCAAATGAGATCGTGAGATCAATAAAATATATCATTTCGTGTATTATTTTAATATTCTTTTGTATTTACGAATTTGCGATCGTGATACCTAAACATAATTTTTAGATCTACCTTATTTTATGAGTTAGAATTTAGTTTATGTGGAAGAAATTATAGGTATGAGTTATAAAAATGTCGTACTAAAATTTTGATTAAAATTGATTTGAAGTTTTTTGTTTTTTTTAAGAAAAATCTTAATGAGAGCGCCCACGCTTTT
Organism: Epistrophe eligans; assembly: GCA_951394125.1. NCBI lineage: Eukaryota > Metazoa > Arthropoda > Insecta > Diptera > Syrphidae > Epistrophe > Epistrophe eligans. The sequence goes on from OX596028.1 coordinate 110,292,195, forward strand.
TTTTTTTCAAACAAATTTTACAAATTATTTTATCTAAGTTCCGCGTCAAGTCATAGGTGATAAATTAATTTATGTGAAATTTTTATTAGAAATCTTAATCTTTGATTAGTACTATAGAAATAAAACCGAATAATTGGTTTGTCTATGAATGGTGTTTTAAGAAACGACGACGACGTGGGAAGGGTGCGAAATAATTTTGACAAAACTGACATTTTTCTTTGGAAGACATAAATATTTTCCATAATAATAAAAATAAAATGCACGAATGGTTCACATGAACGATCACACTGTGGTTTTAAAGTCTTAAAAACTATTTATTTGATAAAAAAAAATTTTATTTGTTATGGGAAGCTATATTTTTATGCCACCTGCCAAAAACGAAGAACAATATATCACCGTATAGAACATACATATGCATGGATTGTACAGTTCTGAAATTTTGTTTTGACACCAACGGGATGTACACCATCTGATTTCTCAAACAAATCGCAATTTATGAGAAAACAAATTTTTTTTTTTAAATCGTAAGGCAGCACCATTTTTAATTCACAGTTTTGTTTTTAAATCCACAATTTTTTTAAAAATCTATTTTTTTTTTTAAATCCACAATTTTTTTTTTAAATCCACAATTTTTTTAAAAACTCATATTTTTTATAAATCCACTATTTTTTTCCCCAAAAATACACAATTTTTTCCAAAAATCCACAATTTTTTCTTCAAAAGTCCACAAATAATTTGTATTTTAATTTTTTTAAAACCCACAGTTTTGATATGCAATATTGTGCAAACTTATTAGATGCTCTTGTGTAAAAAATTTAAAAAAAATAAAAATTATTAAGTCTGCAAAAAAAAAAAAATCAAAATTTTTTTAAAAATCCAAAATTTAAATTTTGGTATACATACCTACAAAACTTTAAAAGTTTTTTCAAGCATTCCTAATAAAAAAATGATCGAAATCAGTTGAACCGATTTTGAGAAATTCGAAAATAAAAAAAAAAATTTAATTGAATTCTACCAAAACGTTGCAAACCAATTTTTCGCAACTTGCAAGTTAAAAACGGATTTGAAAACTAGAAAAAGATGACAACCAATATCTCGCCACCCTCTTTGTCTTGGTTTTTCGGCACTACTCTTATTGTGAATCAATCTAGCTTAAGTTGAGTTATTTTATAGATTATAGCTTTATTTATTTGCCCCGCTTTCGCAGAGCATTTCAAAAATTCAATTTAGACTCATTAGAGTGCCCCTCTCCACGGAAATCTTTAGTAAAAGGCGAAAGATTTATTCGACATTGAAGAGAAGCCAGAGTAATTTTTCATCCCTAAATTAAAATAATATAAAAATTTTATAACTCAAACTGAATGTGAATTATATTGAGGATGGAATATACAAAAAATAAATTACATTATAACAAAACAAGTATCTATAACAAAGAATGGTTTGTCAGGGTAGTTTAGTTTGTGAGGGTAAAAAAAAAGGTATGTGAGGTATTCTTTTCCAAGTAGATTTTCATTAAAAGGTTGAATCTTGCTCTGAATGAGCCTGGAAAACCAGGAAAGCACTTTTTTCTAAAGATAGATAGCAACAAAAAATTAATAAAAAACAACAGTGGCTAAAAAGGACTAGTTGAAAAAGTAGAGGAGATTAAAATATTGTTAGGTACATTATATACGACATAATGCTTCTCTAAATAAGGATCCTTTCATTACATAAAAAAAACAATAGAATCACATTTTCTTACCAAAAACTTAAATTATTGTATTATATTAAAAAAAAAAGAAATAAATCAAACAACAGTTAAAGAATAGTTGAAGCGGCTTCTTTGAAGGTCGCCATTAAAAAAAAATATACCTAAATAATTTAATCATTTTTTTTCTTTATATTTTCAACAATACTTTGTTCAAGAAATCAAAAGGTAGTTACTCTCTGTAGTGTGATGAGAAGAAAGCTTCATAACAATCCCGGAACCTAAATCACACCGTGACTAAATGTTACAACAACAACAAAAAAACTTCCCTTTTTTCTCTCACCTAAAGCCAATTCCAATCATTGTCTATTTTCTCTCACTACACCTATACTATACACACATAGATATTAGCTTCCATTAACTTTGTCAGGAAATCATTATTATTTCTTTCAAATGCTGCTAAACACCCACCAACCATTCACTTATATATACGTATATATCTATATTAGCTCCACACCCAATCATGCTGAGAAATTCGATTACTTTAAGTCCCCATCAATCGATTGTCATGGTAGAGCGAGAGAGAGAGATAGAGAGAGAGCCACTCCATTGAAATTATATATTCCCTTCTTACCTTTCCATCAAACTGAATCGAAAAAAAAGCAAGAAAAAAAAAATTAAACTAGGCCCAACTTAAACCGCAACACAAAAAAAAATACGAAAAATCTTGACGGAGGCGACGACGACGACAACAACAACGAAAAAAAACGGCAGAAAATAACGATTTATTGAACAATCGTTTATGTCATCATCACGATCAATCGATCCTGCCTTATTTTTTTTCTCGATAATAATCATCATAATTATCATTATCATCATAATCATTATCATTACATTACCATTAGAGTAGAGTAGAGTATAGGTGTATATATTGAATTTTGATGTGCGTTACTTTTTGAGTATTGCAACAGCAACAATAACAAAAAAAAAGAACATTCATCTCACGGTTGTCTTATAGGGATTGATAGGCAGAAAACGTAATGATGGCGTGGATTCAATTAAATTGATCAAATCTATTGATCAATATATATCAGGAAATATGTAGCAATATTCAATAAGTTTTTTTTTTAATTTTATGATAAAAAAAATTCAGAAAAGTTGAATAAAATACGATATTTAGTATCTGATGAATAAAAAAACGAAAGAGCTGAGCGGCGAACTTTTTTTTTTTTTTTTTTAATTTGTCTGCAAGAAGTTTAAAGACTAAAACCTTCTCATTAAAACAAGAAGGAATTCAAAATAAATTTGTCGTTGAAATTCGAAATAGTTTTTGAGATTACTCAGGACATCCATCGATTGAAAAGTTTTTATTTTTTTTTTATTTTTTCTTTGATTTGCTTATCAATATTCGTTATTTTAATATTAAAAATTATTACTCTTGATTTTTGAAGTCACATATTCTATATTAATAAAAAATATTAAAAAATTCAAAATATAATTTTTTTAATAAAAAAAAAAATTTAAACAAAACACAAATAGCCTAAAACCTTCTCATTGAAATAAAGGAAAATTTGAAAGATATTTTCCCTTTTAGTTTAAAATAGTTTCTGAGATTACCCGGGACATCGTTTTTAAATTAAATGCTTTTTCAAGCTCCTGATGAATAATCAATGCCTTCTCTAGTTCTTGATGAATAATAAAACAAAAGAGTTGAGCGCCGAGCTCTTTATTTCAAAAAAGACTCATCAGAAATAAATATTAAAGCTATGCTTAGTAAAATTCTTTGTCTATCTCCTGGCGTAGAAAAAAATAAGATGAAGGCTTTAAAGCCTTTACAGTTCCTAATGAAGAATAAATCGAAAGAGCTGAGCATCGAACTTTTTTATTTTCAAAGATTCTTCTGGAGGAAGCTCAAAGCTATAATTGAAGAAAGATATGGAAAAAATGCCTTTTCTATCGCCTGATGAAGAATTAATACTTTTTTATTTTCTAATGGAGAATTAAACAAAAGTCCTGAGCAGCGAACTTTGCGCATTTATGATTAAAAAATCAACTAAAAACGCATTTAAAAAATTAAAAAAGCCAGTTACGCATTTTTATTTTTTTTTTCTCAATGAAAATAACATTTGTATTCAATGATTGTTTTATTGATAATATCTCAATTGACTCTCTACTGTCACAATAGCCGCAAAGGAAGTAAAATCAATAAATTCTAAGCACATTCAATATTTATGTCTGTCAAATATTTACATATATATGTATATATTTTTTTTGTGTATAGAGATCACTTTGAAAGTGCATTGCTAAACACATTTGTTTGACAGAGTTACACCCATTATCTATGCATATTTATTTAGGTGGGTTTAATTGCAAGTTAACTTAAATCTAAAGAAGTTCATGATTAGGTAAACAACTACATATAACAAAATCACTTAAATGTGCTTGTTGGCTTACAAAATGTTTCTTCATAAAATTCAAGATCAAAATTCATGTCAAATGCAAAACTTTTCTCATGTAACACTATAGTAGAAAAAATTGTTACCTAAGCTCAATTTCCAAGAGAGTTTAATTGCACAAAACAGCTAGTTACATATTTCATTGTGCGATATTTCTTGACAATAACAAAAAAAACTTAAATTAATAGCATGTTTGCAAAAAATTGAAATCAACACCAATTACAGTCTTTTGAGAAATATGTGCATATTATGAAGAGACACTCACTGACTGACTATAGCACTTAAACACAGGTATGGGCTAACATCACGCATTAATTCCACACGCAACCCTAGGCAAGGAAAACTTAAAAAAAAAAACAACCAGCAGTCCAACAAAAACTACAATAATAACAAATAATAAAAAAAAAACTAACTGCGAAAGATCGCAACGCAAAAACCCTTTTTGCGCAATGAACAAAGCCGTGTGTGCATGCTTAACTGCGCTCGTGATTAAATTTAATTATAAATGTGTCTTCTCTGTATGTGAGTGTGTGTGTTCTTTTTGCTTGCCATGATTATAATTACTAAACGGGCGACATGCTAGAATTCAGTTCATCATTTATTATATATAACTAACTTATGAGGAACAAGTAGTAGGATATTCTTATACCTTCCTATATTTCTACTAAGCAAGTGTTAGCAGCGAATGTTGAACTATTTTCAAACTAATTTAGTGTGACCATATTTTTATTAATTTTTTTTTTTTTTATAACAAATTTCAAAAATTTAATTTAATAAAAAAAAAAACTGAACAAAACACAAATATAGCTTAAAACCTTTTCATTGAAATAAGAAAAAATTCAAAATAAATTTTACGTTGAAATTCAAAACAGTTTTTGAGATTACCCGGGACATCCATTGGTTGAAAAGTTTTTTTCTTTGATTTGCTTATCAATATTCGATATTTTAATTTTATAAATAATTGCTCCTTATATTTGAAGTCCCATATTCTATATTAATAAAAAAATGTTAAAAAGTTCAAAATATAATTTAAAAAAAAAAAACTTTAAACAAAATAAAAATAGCCTAAAACCTTCTCATTGAAATAAAGGTAGATTTAAAAGATATTTTCCCTTTTAATTTAAAATAGTTTCTGATATTACCCGGGACATCGTTTTCAATTTTTTGTAAAATTTGATATTTTGTATTTATTTAATTCCTATCTTTTTAACCTGGTCACCATATAAATTATATTCTGAGTAGATGAGTTTCTGTTTATGATGCTGTCATTCATACAACCGGCCGATGGCGGCGGCGGTGGCGATGGTGGCAGCAACTCTCCAACTCCAACGTCCGCATCACCATCATCTTTTCCATCATCACACAGCACATCAACTTTGTGTTCAACAGGTTGATGGCCTTGTGAGCGGTAGTGTATAGTTTTTTCTTTTTAATTTTTTAATATTTATTTAAAGAAAATGATCTTCATGCGGTTTTAATTGTTTGTTCATTATTTTTTTTTCGCGCTCTCCAGATTCAGACTAGATACGTCGTCGTGTCTGATGTGAAATGTTAAGTCGCGCCTGATGCGGCAGTCGGTCATTTAACACATTTTACTTTATTTTTTTTATAATTATTTACTTGGCAAATTTGTAATTATATATCTCTCACATCAGAATGTATACTGTTGGCTTGATGGTTTATTCAAAAAGACAGAGACATGACTCTTGGTTGCGGTTCTATAACCCTCTGCATTGGGTGACTACGAATTGTGCTTTTGTTAACTTTATCATAATAATAAATATTATTTTGCTAACTTCTGTTGTTGTAGTTGTTGAGAATGTTAAAATGAAATAAGAAAAAAATAAAATAAATAAAAGAAGAACAAAAAAAATGTGACGTGTGAAGATCACTTATATAGGATGGCAAAGTGAACTTGAAAATAATGACTGATGAGGGTGGTCTCAATGCAAAAAAAAAAAAAAAACAAAAATACTTCAAAGTGAATTTAATTAAAATGATATTTTGCTAATTTTGTTTATTTTTAATTATTATTCGGCCTCAAGAGGCTTTTGAAAATTGAGAGAAGTTTTTATTTTTTGAGAAATTAAATTTTTTGCTAAGAGGCTACTGACCCGCATTTTGTTGAGATATCCTTAAGATTTATGTCAAAAGGTGAATTTTACTTCTATACATAAGTCAGTCATCATTAATGCTGAGAGAGATTATAATCTTTGTTGTAAAAGATCATTGACCGATGGGAAAAATAAATGCAGGCGTGTTTGAATATGAAAGAATTCTTCAATTTATGAATCAATGAAAAAATTATGTAATATTTTATGTTCAAGAGGGTTTTTATACTGAAATTTTAACTTTATAGGGATATGAAGTGTGGAGCAAACCTAAATTCAAGAAAAGAGGGCGTGGTTGTAGGTGGATTTTCAAAAAAAAGACTACAAATGTTTTGGTTTTGACTCAGGAGAGATTTGTCATCAATTTTCAGCCTTTTTAGGAAGATGTTATACAAAGATAAGATTCTAATAAATGAAAAGTAGGCGTGGCAGTGGGTGGGCAAAAAAATATACATTTTATTCTTGAGGTTCAAGTGATTTTTAAAGAAAAATTTCAGCTTTCTAGGAATTTAAAGAAAAAAAAATATATAAGAAAAGTGGGCGTGGTAGTTGATGAATTTCCAAAAACTACACATGTCATGGTTTTTGACTCAAAAGAGATTTATTATAAATTTTCAGTCTTCTACGGATGACGTTATTATAAGGATGGGATTTTAATATAAGAAAAGTGGGCGTGGTGGTGGGTGGGACAAATTATATATGTCATAATTTAAATTGAAGAGAGTTTAAATCAAAGATTTTAATTCTAAGGACGTTCAAAGAAAAAAAAACACTAAAATAATATATTAAAAGGGGGCGTGGTAGTGGGTGGCTTTTACTGAAACCATCATCTTGTTACTAATAAAAGCAAAATTAAAATTTCAGTAAATTTTGCCCAGTCGCTCTCGAGTTTATAAACCTCCTACATACCTACATTATATAATATTAATTTTTATATAAGTATGCATATACAGGGTGATTCGAATAAGATGTGTTAAAAATCTAGAACGTGTAGGTTGGGTCAAAACCAATTAAAGAATGAACTAATGGCTTTAAAGAAAGTTATAACATAATATTGTAAGTGTTGCCGTTGTGTTTTTATTTTTATTTTCATTTTCTATTTTATAATTTTGTTTCTTTAATTTGCACCTCCCACCCAAAGGGGCGAAAATATAGAGTAGGCCATTATCTTAAAATCATGTTCATATAATGTATAAACAATTAAAAAAAAATTATGCTTTAATCACAAAATGCACAATTTTTTAATTAAACCGCCCAACTAAATACATAGAAAATTAAAATCCTCAACTCTTCCGATCGGTTTATTTCGAAAACGGTTATTTTTATGAAAAAAAGTATGTTAATGTTTTTTGTAGGAAATTTTTTAAGCTACAAATTATTACTTGACATTTTTTTTCTACAACTAACCATTCGGGAGTTATTCCTGAAAAACCATTTTGGGGGGTCTTTTTTCCAATATGGCATGGCGGTGCGAGCGGCAAAGTTGAAATTCTGAAAGAGCACATCAAAATCAATAAATTGCAAATTTTCAAAACTCCCGGTAAAGTTTTCACGTAAAATTACCAAATGACTGTACTAGAATTAAAACAACGGATTTAGAAAAATGTAGAAACATGACATTGTAAGTCTTGATTTTTCATATTTTTTTTTTTTTCTAATTCACATTGAATTTTTTTATAAAACTCTCCCTCACGCCTTAACAGAGACAAATAGACTCCTCCCCACCTATACCATTTTTTTCTTGTCGCATCTTATGCAAAACATCCTGTATAATGACTCAGATTTTTCGACTTCTTTAAAACTAAACTAACTAACCCATTTAAAATACCTCATTGATTTCTGTGTTAAATATATTACTCATTTATCATTCCTTGACATTTGCATTACTCATTTAGTCTGGACGAAACCACAAATGCCATAAAAGACTGTCCTATAAAATTTTAGCATTTTATTGAACTTTACTCATTTAAGCCCACCATTGGCCATATAAATAAATATATATGCCAATGTTATTAGTAATATATTTAAAAAAAAAAAAAGATTTCCACCAAATGACAAACCAATAAACTATTAAATTTCAAGGATACCTTCTACAAATACCTCAAGTCTAATTTTGCTCCAATAACTATTAAATCTATTTCAAAAATGTCACCAATTAAAAAAAACTAGAAAAAAAAACAAAAAAATCAGGTAACAATTTATATAAAAAAAAAAAAAAACGAGACCAGAAGCTTAAACTGTTGGTAGCAATCCAGTAGCTATAGAATCTGTAGCAACACAGCTCTTTCAAATAACAAAATATAACCTTCACAATATTTCATCTTCCTTTGGTCATTTATCATGTTTGCTTAGAGAACCTTTTACTATGACTGCCTGTTTGAAAACAAAAAAAAACAAAAAAACCAACAACAACCCAATATTCTTGTTGTATATTTATATAGAAAAATAACAATAAACCATAAATTATTATCAAGTCTCTCTAAAACAAGCAACCCCCATTCTCCACTCGCCAATTGCATAGATTCATTCTGTCTGATATAATATTTTATTGTTGTTGTAGTTTTTTTTTTTATTTTTTGAAATATAAATTTTTCCACTTACCTTGCCGTAGCTATTAAGTGATCCATTTATCCATCGATCAGCTTCCAAGCGGCCAGTTAGAAGGGCTCCCGTATTTGGATCGAGACGTTGCCATTCTCTTACTTCTCGTTGAAATGGTGTACTACCATTATTACTCCCTGGTATTGCAACTTCCATTTTTTTGTTTTATTTTTTTTTTTCTCTTTTGTGTTCGATTTTAATATGAGTTTAAGTTATTTTGGAATTGAGTGAGTTTTTTTTTTATCTTAATTTATTTGGTAAGTTGAGTGCTTTTCAAACAAAATTTTCGCAGGGTACATAACTTTTTTTTTTTTGTGTATCTTCGATTGAATTCAGAAAAATGAAGAATCTAGTTTAACTTTCCAAACACACGCACCACCTGTATGTCAAGAAAAGAGATAAAAAAGAAGAAGATGAAAAAAAAAAAAATAGAAAAAATTAATTAAATCGGAAAATTGATGAATTATTGATGATGATATAATGAATTGATTATAATAGTGATGGGTCTTTGGTCTGGTGAATTATAAAGAAGTCATGTTGTCTCTTATAGAAGAAAAATAAAAAGTAGAAGAAGAAGAAAACGACTTCAAGCTTCTCCAGACAAAGTCGTCGTCGGTCGTTCGGTCGGTAGTCAACGACATCACAAGAAAAAAGACGATAAATAGTTGTTTGGTAGATTTAATTAGAATATATTTATCGGCACAAGCGAGTCCTGGCACATCACGGGTTATAATTATTCTTCGGATGGCATCTCTATATTTCTATAAGACTGCGGTAATTAATCTTGGTAAAGAAGACTGTATCTATACCTACATTTAGTCCAAACCAAAGACAAGAGAGAGAGATGCCTTGAGCAAGTTTTAAGAAAGTCTAAATAATATAAAGGCCATAATTACATAGAGTTATAGAGATATGTACATTAAGTGTTGGGGTTGGTATGGGAGGGGAGGGTACGAGGGCTTGTATAGGCTGGCTACATCAACCTGTATGGTGTGGTATCTCTAGGAAATGTGCTATGATGATAGTGCTCTCATTTATTTATTTACTTTTTTTTTTTTTCTTCTTCTCTTTACCTTAACTCTTGTGGTTAAGTTGGTTTTCTATTACAATCTTGTGACTTGTTTTTTTTGTTATTATTTTTTTTTAGGCCGTCATGCGTGAGCTTGATCTTCTATACTTGGCTTGGGGCTAACTATATCGTCTCCTGATGTGGAATGCGGAAAACATTTTCTATATATGCGTTAAGGTGAGTGTTTGATTTTTTTTTTGTATTTTCTTTTCTAAGAAACATTCACATACGACATGTGTTTGTGTCTGTATAATCTAGTTTTTTTTTTTGAATCTTTGTTGCACTTCAAGAAACAAACAAACATTTCTAATGCACTTTGTTTTTAAGGTTATCTGAAATCAGTGAGCTTGATTGATTATCATTAGTTTTTTTTTTTTGTTTATAAAGTGTCTTTGTTCTTGTTGTTTATAAGATTTTGATTTTTATATAAAAAAGGTGTCAATTTAAATTCGATCAAGCGTGAAAAAAAAAAAATTAATTTTATCATTTTTGATATTGATATTTATTTGTGAGGTATAGACTTTGATTAATGTTGAACGTTTTGTTTAACATTAAAGAATGCGGAACGAGTTCGATTAATTTTGTATAACACATAGGTATATATACACATTCAAGTAGGTCAGAGTTGTCACAAATGACGATGTTTTTTTTCTCTGAAAAATTCTTGTTCGCACTTCTTTAATAGCAAGTTATTCAAGAGCTGAAACTATACTTATATAGACATGTTGGAATTATAGTGACCTAGTTTTAGAATATAATAGACGGAATAGACAGGGTAGGCGTTTTTTAAATAACACTTTGAAGCTATTCATTGAGTTTGATGACTTTTGATTTATTATAATTTTGTTTGTATGTACATACATTGTTTGATGGTTTTCATGTGTTGTTTATGGGAGGGAGGAAATAACTTGATTAAGCTTCCAGCTAAATTTGTTTAATAATTCAATTAAGAAAAGTTCGAGTTTGTGTGTCAAATCTTTTGTTTTATAGATTTTAAAAAGTTTTCAAATTATTAAACACTGGGCTTTATGAATTGAGTCACTAATGAATTACTATCAACGCATTTTATTTAATTTCAGTTATTTACTAACTATGGGATTTTTTTAATTGTTTTCAATTTTTTTAATTGTTTTTAATTTTTTTAATTGTTTTCAAGTTTTTTTAATTGTTTTCAATTTTTTCATTTGTTTTCAATTTTTTCATTTGTTTTCAATTTTTTCATTTGTTTTCAATTTTTTCAATCGTTTTCAATTTTTTGAATTGTTTTAAATTTTTTGAATTGTTTTAAATTTTTTTTTGAATTGTTATCATTTTTTTTAAATCTTTTTCAATCTTATTCAATTGTTTTCCATTTTTTCAATTGTTTTCAATTTTTTCATTTGTTTTCTATTTTTTTCAATTGTTTTCAAATTTTTAATTGTTTTCAATTTTTTCATTTGTTTTCAATTTTTTTCAATTGTTTTCAATAGTTTTCCATTGTTTTCAATTTTTTGATTTGTTTTCAATTTTTTTCAATACTTTTTAATTTTGTATTCAATACTTTTGAATTTTTTTCATATTGTTCAATTTTTTCACTAGTTTTCAATTTTTTTTTAATACTTTTAATTTTTTTTCTAATTTTTCAAATTTTTTTAATAATTTTTTAACTTTTTTTTTTATATTTTTTTTTATTTTTTCAATATTTTTCAATTTTTTCCTTTTCTCTCTAAAATTATTTCAATTTTTAAAGCTTATTACATAACTTGCTTTTGAACTTGCTCTTGTGGTAAAAACAATAACTGAGCTACATTTTTATGAAAAGAAATTTAAAAAAAAAATCTCAAATCGTTCAACCGTTTTAGTTCTAGCTCAAATTGCAGTGGACGCACGGACGCATGGACGCCCAAACGTACAGACGTTCAGACGTACAAACATGCAGACCTACAGACGTACAGACGTACAGACGCACTGACACACCGATGCGACGCACAAACCAGCGGATGGTATGACAAAACCAACGTTTGATTACAAACCTTGAATTGTTTTTTACACGAAACCAGTACTTGACCTTAAGATCAAGTAAAAAAATGATTTTATTGACAAATCGGGTTTTTCCTTAACACCACAAAGAATTTGAGCACATAAATTCTAAAAATAACTTAAACTAACAGCTTTATTTAAATCATCTTTTGAACCACTAAAGAGTTAAGAATTTAACAAAAAAAAAAAACAAGGAATTTCAATTCAAGTTTCTATCTCTCTTTCTCTCTCTCTCTACGTGTTGACATTTTCAATTCCAAATTAAATTTCTATAGTCAAATATTGTTGTCACCCTTTAAAACCAAAGATCAAACCGTGACAATTGCTTAATGATACTCCATTCTCTCTGTACCTACCTGTGATGCCTAACCTACCTACCACTTCTATTTTCATCTCAATTAAACAACCAATTTCCATCACGAATATATGTAAGACCGCTTCAATTGGTCATTGCTTTGATTTAAAAAAAAAAAAATACCAAAATACCAATCTCCCAATCTGTCTAGTATTAAAAAAAAAAAAGCAAAAACAAAAAATAGAAAACAATCCACGTGATTCGAAATCGCCATCAAACTAGCCGGCTGCCACTAACTATAAACTCTATTGCACCGGCAGCAGCAGTGGCTAGAGCGGTAGCGGTGTTGGATGGCGGCACAGCAGCAAAATCCCCATCATCATCATCATCATTGCAATCTAACCAATTATCTCTCGATGGGTGCATATCGGTCTAGGCTAGGCAACAAAAAATAATGCATCCCAACAGACTTAACTTAAACAAAAAAATTTAAAAAAAACAAATAAGAAAATTCAAAAATAAAAGTTAAAACAAAAACAACAAAAAAATAAATCAGGCAGAGGAGAACGGATTCATCTATGTATCTCTATGGACTCTCTGAAGCCTTCCAGAGCTATAATAGTGTTTTTTTTTTATTATTTTTATAGATTTTTATCGAAAATAATAAAATTTTATGAAACTAAAAAATGTAGTTACACTGCGCATGTGCTTGCTTATGTAGGAAAAATTGTATTATCTTTTCGATTCTGCCGCTGTCGCTGCCACATGGCGTACCGAACAGCAGCGGCGGCGGCGGCGTGCGCTGTTTGCCAGCCCATACCTACATAATATTGCCGGCTGTTGTGTGTATTATTGTTTCATAGTTTTTGATGCGATGCATGCGATTAGCTTCGACTTCGATGGCGTGGACGCGCTTCTGTTAAGCCATTGTTAAGACCAATGGCAAAAAAAAGAATAAAATAAAAAAAAACAACACCAGAAGAGCACATATTATAGAAATGATTATAAATTACCAGGTAGCCACCATTGTTGTTCAATCATTTAATTTAAATTCTTATATCTCTATATGTATATTATATGCATCTGATTGGCATCGCTGCATTGCCCTGTAGCTGCTCTCTAGAGAGAGAGAGAGAGAGAGAGAGAGAGAGATAGTAGTGTGCAAAGTTTTCGTTGTTGTTGCATCTGTTATTTGATTGAATATTTAAAACGATATAATGCATATGTACAAATGAATCCATATTTGCTATCATACTCATTTTGTTTGTTAAAGTATTATTATTAGTTTTTTTATTTTATTTAATTTTTTGTTTGTTTTTTTTTTTTAGCCATTCAACTTAAGATGATTATTTATATTCGAAGGAGAAAATCATTAAATACTGATCACGCAAATTACACAAGCAATTGTGATCTTGACCTCTAAAATATCTAAATTGGAAACTTGTACACCATAAACGGTAAGTGAAATTTGTTTATTTTTTTTAAAGATTTTTTTTTTTATTTAAGTAAAACAAACACGCAGTTTGCAAATTTGTTTTAAATCGATTTTTTATAATTGGTTGGGTATTTTTATAACTTCGGTAAATATGTTTAAAAAAAAATCAGATATTTTTCTTTTAATGACAAATAAGCAATCTCTCAAAAATTTTACAATATACTTAAAAATTTACAAAATACAAGAAAAAAACAAAAAAGTTGTCGTAAGAACTTTTGTTTAAGAAAAAAATGAAGTTTTTCTAAAAATTCATTTTGAAGGTTAAGAATTTGAATTGGTTAGTTAAAATAGTTTAGGTAAATAAAGGGTGGTTTTTTCCAAGAGGTACACCATTGTTAAATTAAATAAAACGCATAGAAAAGGTGTTATTGGTCTTGGTCATTGTTCCTATTTTATTTGAAAAGATAATTTTCTGCCATTAAAGTTTTTAAATGAAATTGTTGCATATTTGGGCGCCACCATGGCTGGGTTAAATAAAATTGTCTTAAGCATTTTCTAAAATGTACCTATAACCCTCAATTTGAACGAGTTCAAGAGGCAACATTTTGTTCTCTTTATTTTTTGATTGCTCAAAAACTACATTTTAGTTTAGTTTTTGAAAACTACCTTTAAGTTTTTGAAGAAATTTGAAAGCAATTAATTTTAGCAAAAATTGTGCAATCGTATCTACAACGTTACACCACGGTGATGTCGAAGAGAGTACCCTGCATAAAAAAAAAAAAAAAAACAAATAATAATTGATAGTGTAAAATTTTTCTCAAAATCTAATTACCTACCTACCTACTCTTACGAATGAAGGAACATGTTGAAATGTTTTTTTGTGTGGTATTTTATAATTTAAAATTTTTGTCTTTATATTTCTGTAAAAAGACGATAGTTCTCGACAAAGTTAAAAAATATAAATTGCACGTCCTAAGAATCTGAACGATTTGGGCTTGGTCCAAATTAAGGTTGATATCTACTTACTTTTTGGGAAATGCTTAACACTTAAAAGTTCTCCATCAAAATTTCAATTTTTCGGAATTTTTTCGTAGTTTGGTCTTTTTTTTGTCTAATTTTTTTGGGGCTAGTTGGTAGGTTTGGTAGTTCTTCTCAAAATAGATTTTAAATAGAAATGAAATTTTGTCTGTTTAGTTTTTGTTTAATAACGACTTTTTTTTATATTGGCTGGCACCTACTTGATTCCGATTTTTTCTTAAAATTATTCGGCATCTTAGACGTTTTTTCTTTTGATATTACTTATGGTCAAATAAGGAAAAGTACATTATACCTACCTACATATTACAAAATTTATTAAAAATACCTTCATAGTAATTATGAAGTAGGATCCTATTCCAACTTCATTTATATGAATATTAGCAAAACTGTAAATAAGTTGTTTCTCATTGTTCAGAGAAATAAATATTGATAGCGAAAAATTTCACCAAATATTTATAAGATACCTATCTACCTACCTACCTACAGTTGAAATATACATCGAATTTATTCTCTTTTTGAAACATGCGCACTGGACAACTCAAACTTGAATGAAAGTGAACACTTTTGAAAAACTACCAAAAATTCAACTACCCTTGAAAAAAAAAAAACAAACCCTTGTTGTCTATCATTTGTTTATTTTTTTTTATTTATTCTCACACAATTCACATTCAATTTGAGTGCAAACATTTATATATTATTTTGAATAAGGGTTGTAAAATCACTCTGGCTTCTCTTCAATGTCGAATAAATCTTTCGCCTTTTACTAAAGATTTCCGTGGAGAGGGGCACTCTAATGAGTCTAAAATGAATTTTTGAGAAGCTCTGCGAAAGCGGGGCAAATAAATAATAACTAAAAATAATATTAAATTTCAACAGAAATTATGAATAAGTTAGGGTAATGGTAATCAAATATTTATAAAGTTTTGTAGATAGATATGAATGTAGATATTCCATTGTAGGTAACATTTCTGCTTACGCTTGTTGAATATTAGATATACATTAAATTAATCTTTCGTTAATATCAAAAACAGCCGTATTTTAATTTAATTTTATCGAACGAAAGCTCGCCCAAGGAATAAAAGTAGGATAAGAACTGAAGGAGAAGGGTTAAAACCAGCGTTGCCGCCCAAACAAAAAAAATGTTCGTGCTACTTTATTATGTTTGTTAATCAAATCTTCAAATTGCTATAATTTATTGTTAATGGGCTTTTTTGATAATATTTTTTTTCCTAAAAAAACGTGCAATTTTCGTGTCATATGAACAATGCAAATTCTTATATTTAAAAAAATATAATTCAATAAAAATTAGAAGAAATGATTTGCTCTTTTCGTATATTGTCAAACTATAAAAGATTCTGATAGTTTTTTTCTCCATTTGTAGCAAGTTTCCTAAAATTTCTTCAAAATTCTCTTTATAATATAATATATAAATTATAATAAGAAAAGCCTGCCACATAAAGTATTCGTGTCAAAAAATGTCAATTTGGTAAAGCGGTTAGAACCTCAGTAGTAAAATTTCTAAGTAGGTACCTACCTAGGTACATTTGTGAAAAAAATTGGAGTAAATCGAAGATTTCCGGAGTAGATTTCGAAAATGAAAGAAAAACTGAATTAAAAAAAAAACGTAGGTAACAAAAATAAAAAAATTCTTAACAAAACAAAAAGAAATAAATCGCATGAATTCCATTCAATTGGTTTCAGAACAGAATAGAATTTAGATTCAAACATTCTCATTTCAGAGTCTGAGTTGGTTGGAAAATTAAATAACACAGTGCTGTCATTTCCTTTCATGTTGTTCGGCTAAAGATTTTAAAAATTTTTTTAGAGTGTAAAAAAAGCCAATAGATATAAAAAAAAAGAGCCGCAAAGTAGACTTATTTCTTTCTTAGAATTGGAGAAAATTTACTCCCATAGGAGTAAGGTTCTTAAGCTTAACTAACCAGGACTGTCGTTTCATTTCTTGAAAAAAGCAGTATAGGTACACGGAATTAAAATTATATGTACATATATAATTTTTTTTTATTTTTACGTGACCCTTTTTCATTGAAAAATTAATGGAGAGATACTTCTAGTTGCATAAAATATCAGTTGTTATTGTTTTTGTGTGTACCTAAATTGTTGCAGAATTAAAATTCAATCCCAGAATATTGTATTAAATTAAAATTCACAATTCCATCGCATAGGTAAGGCATGAACTTGCTCTCGTTTTCCATAGCTGGGTTAGTAATGTTAAATAGCTCTACCGTCTCTAAGAAGCATTACAGATAAGGTAACTAAAATGGTATTTATTCGATTTCTTTAGAACATTATTGGACAGTTCAGCAATCTCAGAAACAACGTGGCCAATTTAAAAAATTATTTCTTTGTTTGAAAGGTTATTCTTAGGGGATGGCTTTAGGGATATTTTTTTTTAATTTGTTTCTGTTTATAGGGTGAAATGGGGTAAAAACACAAAAATGATATCTGATTCAAAAACCTCTTTTTGTGTTTTAAAAGTAATATTTTAAGTTAAAATTTTTTTCAATATTTAGTTATTTATAGGGTGCAATTGGGTAAACACAAAAGAGTTGTACATATCTGTTTTAATTTTTGTTTAATTTTTGCTAAGTCATATTTAGAGGATGGACGTCTATGATCATTTTTTTCAACATTAAGCTACCTATATTAAATAAGGTGATATAGGGTAGACAAAATTACATTCCCTTTCACTTGGTGAATCTTAAGGAAATGACTTGGAGCCTGGGGCTGCATAAACAGTTTTACCACCGTAATAGAAAAAATACTAAATTTAGGTACCTTCGAGAAACTCTTTCAGAAAGAACCGACAAGTTTATGGGAATCTGGAAAACATGTATCTACTTTCAGCCTTAATTTCGAAAATTACCCCAGAACACCTTAGAAAGAAGTTTCGTTGGAAACAAAAAATTAAATTAGAAATTCTGTATAACTCAATATTTTTTGTTGTTAAAAATTTACTCTGAGAGTACCTATAACTGATATTTTTTTTCCTCCATAATCTTAAAGTTCAAAAAGTCTTTATAGGTAATCCAATTAATTTTATTATTTAATACAAGGTTGAGGTCAAAACCCTGAATCTTATCTTATTTTTCGATAAAAATCGTCTTTCATTGTCATGATACAACAAGTAGGTACATACATAGGTACCTACTTACAAAAAAATAAAAAAAAAAAATAACATCTAAGGTATAGGTATAGGTACATAATTCAAGTTATAACAAAACCAACTTAATAATAGAGCTATGAGTTTCTCTCTGAATAACCTAGATATACCCTGAAGCAACGATATCAATTTGTAAACTCTTACCACCCACTTAAATCCCACACCTCAACACTTCCTTTTAATATATATATATTTTTGTTCTCCTTCTTCTTTTTCTTAAGATCAAATTAAAAGTATTGCCAGTATCTAAAAAAAAAAAAAAAAAACTGAAGACAGAAATTAAACCTTTTACCACCCACTCTACCCACTGAAGTCTAAAATCATCGTTGAATACTTACATAGGTACCTAACCTACCTATATATACAATGAATAAAGTGAAAACATCACGATTACCCAAACGGGTCTTGAACACCCTCGTAAATATATATATGAAAGTATATAAAAAAAAAAACTAAGTTCCATTGCGCCTTATATTTCAAACTCAAAACACCGACAATTTGTGATCGTAGGAAAGATGAAATGCTGCTGCTCTCTGTTTGTGAACACCACAAGAACATAGAGTGAAACCGTTAAAGCGTCTAATATGGAACCTCTGATGTGATACTGGGGGATCTTTATGATCTAAAAAAAAAAACTTTCTTTGAATTGAGCGCATGCTCTGATCATGCCTTTAAGTTCAAGTCTCGGAAGCCAGTCATAGCCTGCAACAATACTTCTTGAAAAGAGTGTTGGGTGTTGTCGTCGTTTGCCATCATGAGCACACATGAGTAACTAACTACCATTAGGCCACTAATTTCCGACATCTAAAACGTTTTGGCTTTTATTTGCTTGGATGGTTTTGGTGCTGCGGTGGCGGTGAATGAATGAATGTGGCTGTGTAACTTCTTTTTCCATATAAGCTGACTCTATATATCAAGACTAATGGACCGTTTTAAAAATAGAGACTTTTGTTATGTTAAACTATATTGCTTTCTTTCACATTTTTTATTTTTTTCATTTTTGTTTTGTTTATCTTGAAGCAATTTGGGCCACTTTTGGTGAGTGCATTCGCTAATGTGACTCTTTTGTATGTGACTTGGGTCATTTTGGACAGATTAACCTAGTTTGGTAGTCTTAGGCAAACATATTTTTTTTTATTTTCATTTATGGAATTTCTGTATTAATTTATCTTTCCAGAGGATTGTGGGGTCTATAGTGGGAATGTAATTAGCTCTTATACCTTTGGAATTGAGGTTGCTTACAAATAACACTTTTTTGTTTTTTTTTTTTTATTCAGAAGTTCAGTCGGTCGGTTGGACTGATGGATTGACGTCGCTTTATGTATTATATGCAATATACCTACTGACGAACAATTAGCTATAAAGTTTTTTGATTTATTTGCAAAGCATTATGATGGATGACTTTTGAGACTATGAAGTAAAAAAAAAAGCAAATATCTTAGTTATATGGAATTCATGCAGATCATTAAGAGATTTATTGTTTGTTAGATTGGTTTTGAAGTTTTTTTTTTTTTTATTTCTGATTTATTTGCCAATAATGAAAGATTTTATAATTTTATTAAAGTCAGACAAGATTGAGTGGTAATATTTGTGGGGAAAGAGATTAAATAATTTTATTTAGATGAATGTTGCAAAGTTATATAATTTTTTTGTTGTACTGATTGAGCCATTTTATTTATGCACATAAAAACTACAAAGTGTTAAATTTTAAAAAGCCTGAAAATTCTCTCAGAAAGCGAAAAAAAATTGATCGGAAAATTGGAAAAATTCTAGAAAAACTAAAAGTTCATGGAATTTTTTTTGACTAGAATTCACGATTTGAGTGATGGTTGTACATAATTCTGATCTTTAAAGTGGTTTAGCCCACTTTTAATTATATTTGAGTTTTCTTTCTGTTTAACAGTATGTAATTTAAAGCTTAAATTTTGCAATTAAGCTCTTTTTTAGCTTTAAGCATGATATTTTGAATTGGTTTGGAAATCCGCCCACCTTCACGCCTACTTTTTTGTATATATATCTGAGTGTATATGTCTTTGACAGCAATAGAAATCTGAAATTTTGTTTAATTGAGGTCCTTTGAACCTAAAGCATACCTTATATTAAATTTTTGTTGAAATCCGCCCCCTGCCGCACCCACTTTTATATTTGATGTCACTAGAAATATACAAATTTTCTAGTTGATTTTTCGTAAATCTAAGGAATAACATGCATAATTTTCCCGCCCATTAACACGCCCATCAATGCATATGAAAAATAAATGCCTTCTGTTTAATTTGTAATCTTAGAAAACAACTAGACTGATTTGCATGAAATTTTTAGAATTTCTTATTATTGTTAGGAGAGTTAAAAAATTGTTTTTAATAAAATCCATCCACTGCCACGCCCATTTTTACTATGTATTTTATTTTTTTCTTACTTCACATTCTTATAAACTAAAAAAAAAATTGTAAAAAAGTGATCTCAAACTTAAGACATTGCATGCTTAATTTTTCCCACCCAGGACCACGCCCACTTTTTTCTTATATTTGAATGTTCTTCTTATTTAACGTCTGTAGAAAAAGTATGACGTTTGATAAGTTTGCAATTTAATTCCCTAGAACCATAAACATAGCATAGACAATTTTGTACGCCCACTACCACGCCCATCTTTGTGTATATTAAAAAGAAATACCTTTCGTTAAATCTTTATAGTCTTGAAAACCAACTCAATCGATTTATATGAAATTTTCAAAAGAAGATTTAAAAAGTGATTTTAATAAAACCCACCAATTGCCCCGCCTACTTTTCTTATATTTGACCAACCTTCTTAATAAACATTCTTATTAAAGTGAAATTAGGAAAAATGTTTAAAATGTGGAATTAATACTTTATGGAGGAAGAAGGTTTAAAAAATTGGTTTTAAAAAAATCCACCCACTGCCACACCCATTTCTATTATATTTTTGTTTTTTTTCTTACTTAACATTCTTATAAAGTAAAAATTGTAAAAAAAAAGTTATCTTAAGTTTAAGATATGATATGCGTAATTTTTTCTAACCATTGCCACGCCCATTTTTCTTATATTTGACTCCCTTATTTAACGTCCTTAAGAATCTAATGTAAATTTTTATTTAAGTTTTTTTTTAACCTAAAGCATGTCGTGTGTTTATAATTGTTTTTGAAAACGAGCCTTCTGCCACGCCCATTTTTCTTATAGTTGAATGTTATCCATATTTCATGGATTTTACAAAAACTAAAAAAAGTATGTTTATTTATAAGATGTGAACTTGAGGGCTGGTGGCTTTTATTCTAAAATAAAAAAAGAATAACAACAATCTTTTTACCTATCGTCTTATTTTTTTTGTTATTGTTGTGTATTTCTATTAAGCCACTATAATTCGCCCTTATTAGGAGCGATAACCTTTTCATCCGCATAATCACAGATCTGCCCTGTATATACGACACTTTGTGTTTGCGCTCTTCCACCAAAACCACCAGCACAGCGCAGCGCGCACCAAACAACTTCTTCATGTTTTTTTTTCGATAGCTTATTTTCTTCGTGGTAGCTACTGTTCAAAAGTTGCACGCTGCATCTTTTAGATATAAATATAGGTAGGTACATTTTTATACAAAAAAGGTCTTAATTCTCAAGAACAACAAAATCCCTGTCAGCTGCTTCATTGTTTCATAAAAAAAATACATTTTCCTTCTCTCTGATGATGTGACTCCTCTCGCTATATAATATTGTTGCATCACGCAGCACAGCCACAGCCTTTGGGGTATATCTATCTAGTATCCACTTTGTATAGGTAGTCATTCTACTTACTGGTTTTGCATAAATACATGCAACAAGGGGCTACACAAAACTTTTCCATAAACAGAACAGATAGACTGACAACTGGGAAAAGAAAAACTTGTGTAGGATGTTCTTTTTTTTTTTGTTTTCTCTTGAACCATCGCGTATATCGAAGCTCCTTCCCGGGAGCCCTCGAAAAGGTTTACTTCGACGAAGTACCTGGATGGAATGTGCCAGCTAGCATGCAACAACTCCTGTCGGTTTTTTTTTTTACACAAAACAGGGAAAGATCCAAGTGTTAAGATTTCTAGCTGTAGCTCTAGCTAGCTCGCAACCAGATACTTATTTCTCTCCATCTTTGTGGACGTTCTGTTTTTTTTTTTTGTTGCTTTTTTCGATTGGTCTTTTTCTATTCCCCAATAAACCTTTAGCTAGAGAATCTAGAAATCCAATTTAGAATAGACCAAGATTCTTGTGGTATTCCTGATGGCTTTCCACTGCCGCACCGTACCGCTCGACTCCAACCAAGTGCAACAAGAGATCCTTGAATTTGATTAGAACTGACACTTTGGCCATAAATAAAATACTTGCTGCTTCGTGTGGCTATTGCATGTGTCCCTAGAGGGAGCTATGTATAAGCTTCAAAGTCTCCACCAACAGCACCACTTTAACACCGGATCTGTTTTTGTTTTTTTTTTTGTTTTGTTTTCCTTGTTTATGAACCCTCACTCGCACTCTTAAAATGAACCCCAGTCGATTCTGTTTATGGTTATTTGAAGAAAAATATCCTTGTCGTGTTCTATTGGCTTGTTCCTACCTATAGTTTCTTTTTTTTTTTTTTTTTTTCTATCCCATGTCCATATTTGGAGATTCCCGCTGGGTAAAGCTTGATGGCATGACCAAGTCGAGACCAAGACCATTGAGACAGAGCAGAACATGGTGCTAAGTAGGAATTCTTGTTTTTAAGTCTCTGGATGTCGAGGTGATTTAATGTCCCTTTACTTGGATTGACTTCAAATTAGTTGATGTCTTTTGAGCCACCTTTTCAGAGTAATTAGATGTGGCTGATGGTGGAACGGCGGCGGTGGTGTTGCTATTGAGAGCCCTGGGCTAGAATTGAAACGCGCGGGTGGGTTAAATTGAATTGGACATACCTACAT
This sequence comes from Epistrophe eligans, assembly GCA_951394125.1. Taxonomy (NCBI): domain Eukaryota; kingdom Metazoa; phylum Arthropoda; class Insecta; order Diptera; family Syrphidae; genus Epistrophe; species Epistrophe eligans. Next base: position 110,315,021 of record OX596028.1, read on the forward strand.
ACTCATATTATAAGGTATGCAAAGTCCATTATACGAAGTATGGTTTATTAAATATTCATGTCGATGGATGGTGGCGCCGGCTGTGCATACCGTTCGTCCGTCATTCATACCACCATCAGCTAGATATGGAAATGTTTCTTCGATATTGTGAATTTCCGAATCTGAATAATTATTTTGGATATGAATGTGTGTGTGTATACAAAATTGTAGGTACGTAGGTATATGAAGATTTAAGGAAAAAATTAATAATATTGAGTTGATGGTATTTTTAGGTAGGACTATAAACTTTAGAGTCTCGGAAATGATATTTAAATGACGGAATGAGAACGACGTGGTATTTTCATTTTTGTTTTTGGGGGTTTGTTGATGTAACATGTAACCAAGAAGACATATGACGACGGACACGTGGGTCAGAGAGAAGTTCTTGCGTAATGCCTTAGGTATGTGATATTGAATGTTTGGTTTTAAGTTAATTAATTGAGGAAAAAATGTAAGTAGATAAGTATTTAGTTGTATGAACGAAATTGATGAAGTTTTGGTAGCGGAAAAAATTCACTTTAAAAAAAAAAATATTCCTCAAAAGTCTAGGAAGTAAGTTGCGTATAAAATTTACGAAAAAAAAATCCACACCTGAAAGTATGCAATTTCGGGATTTTACGACTTTCCTTCCTACGTTGTCGGTCGAAATTTCCATTTTTTTCAGCTCCGTTAAAGTTTACCCAATTCAATACGAATCCAATCCTTCATACAAATCGGAAGATTTTCTGCGGGTACGAACAAAAACAAATTATATTTTTATATAATTATTTAGATGCAATTGTTTTTATTCGCCAACGTCGCTAACCATTTGATTTTAATTTTGCATTTAATTTTAATGCAAAAATAATATTTTAAATTAAAGTCAATAGTTTAGTTTAATTAATTTATTTATTATGTCGGGGCGGCGCGAACGCCATCCCCGGCTACCAAAAATTACACGAACGAGTTATTCGCATTAGGAATAATCGCGGAGGTCAACTCAACCGTAAGTGCAATGGTCAAGCCTCACTCCGGGGGAACCGCCTTAATGATCACGGTAGCCCCTACGCCAGGTAAGTATGCTTTTTACCGTTATTCAATGATTTCTTATTATATTTTCCACATAAACTGAATGTGAATTCTAAGAAATTAAAGATAAAGATCCTATGGTATTTTGAAAAGGGGATGAAAATAAAAAAAAAAAAAAAAATTGCTTATTACTTCTTAATGGTAGAAACCAAAAGGGGGATGAAGATAGGATAGAAAAAATGTAATCGATAAAGGAATATTATTTGTACTTTCTATAAATTACGATACGATAGAGTAGCATTGTGAATTTACAACCAAAAAGCCAAAGGGAAGGGATAGATAATTTGGGTTTCTCTTTTGAGTGTTGCATCCCTTATTGTATACCTGCATTCGTACCTTTACTTTGTATTGCATGAAGGTTAACTTGGCCTAAAGATATTTTTGTAGACAATGATGTGAAATGAAGAAGGAAATTCTTAAAACAAAACGTTAATTTTTCTCATAGCCTACCAATGATGAATGGAATTTTACCAATGATGAATGGAATTTTACTTTAAATAGTCACCTAGTTAGCTATTAGATTTTAGTTAAATGGTTAGAATAGTTATATGGAGAGATGATTGCCCAAAAGACATACATAATTCCAACCAAGTAAACCAACTACGGAGCCGAAAATTGGAAATTTCGACCAAAAACTTAGGAAAATCGTAAAAACCTGAAATTGCATACTTTTAGGGGTTGTTTTTTTCGCAAATTTTGTATGAAACTTAAGTTTTTATCAGTGTTCCTATTCCCAAGTACGTAGGTACCTACTTTTGAGCAATTATTAAAAAAAAATCGATCGAAAAAGTCGAAAAATCGTGAAAACCTGAAGTTGCATATTTTTAGGAGTTGATATATGGATCTGAAAATTTCATTTTATAGGTACGGGAAGGACAAAATATTTATTCGGAGGAATGACAAACACTAGTTTGTTTGGAAAAAAATTTTAGTTTTAGATGAGTTGAAAATAAAAAAAATTAATATTCCCATAACAAATTTGAAGGAAATCGATCCATCCGTTTAGGCCCTAGCTCACGGAAGCTCAGACGTATATAGACCGACATTAAATTTTTAAATGCATTATTTTTCGATATATTCAGATGCGTTGGATTCCAAAACTAAAACCAAATCGGTCCAGCAATTAAAAAGATATTCGTGTATAACCCAAAAATAAGGCGAATTTCCCAAGTAAAAATTTAAAACCCATTTTTCCGTAATATGCATTTTTTGCTAAAAACCTTAAAAGCAGTTTTCTTATAATTCATAAAATTCATAAAATATTCGAAGTTTAATCAAAATCGTTAGAACCGTTTTTAAGAAAATTTGAAAAACCCCAAATGTATCATGGGAGCTATCCGTTATTTTAGATGACATAAAACAAAAATTTGAATTTCCTCATTACATACAAATATCTCTGTACTAAATTTGAAGTAAATCGATTAACCCTTTTAGGCTTTAGCTGAAATTACATTGGACGCTCGGAAGCACATCAGACGCAAAGATCGACAAACCGACGGACTGCATGACGAAACCTACTTTTTCGGTCTTCTCCATAATCGTATATTGTTAATTTTGATTATAACCTCGATTTTTTTTTCACGCAAAACCAAATTTTTTTTATTCTAAAACAGAAAAAAAAATCATTAAAATTTTGAGTCCATTCCATTAAATTAACTCGAAAGTTACAGACCGGAAGAAAAATTAAGCATAATTTTTTTTACACAAAATTTGTTAATGATTTTGTTTTTATTGTTTTACAAGAGTCATTAAAATTCGTATCTAAATACTCTCAATCTACTTAACCCTCTACCTAATTATATTTAGGTCTGCAGCGAGCTCACACTCTTTTTCTTCCACTCTCTTTTTTTTTTTTTTTTTTTTGAAGACGACTATTGCATTAGGTACATCAAATTTTGATTAATTTTATAGCTTTATTATGCGCTATGAGAAATATAGGTACCATCCACTCACTTCACCGTAAGCAAATCCATTATAGTTATATATTTTTAAATGTATATAAACAAAAAAATTGAGGTGCAAACTTTTTTTTTCTTTTTTGTTTTTAAAATCTTAGAGGTGATGGAATAACAAAAAAAAAAACAATTAATTCTCAATGAAAGTAATAATTCTTTTACAAAATGTCTGGCTTTGTTTTTTTTTTTTTTCCTTTTTGATTATTATTTTCATATTTCTCAATTTAAAACTTTTATTTTCTCTAATTTTCCTGTCTTCTTCTTTGTTTTTTTTTTTTTATTTTGTTTAAATCTCGTCATTAAAGTGTAATTTTGTAGCGCTTCTGCAATAACTTTCAATCACTTTTCATCTCATATTTTTTTTGTGTTGTCTTGATGTTTTGATTGTATATATGCACAATAATCATAATTCTTCTGTTTCGTCTTCTTTTTCTTCTGTTTCTCAGATGCAAAAGGTTAAAATAAAAAAAAGCGACTAAAATTGAAAAGAAAAGTCCGCGCACGACCTTTGAATTTGTGTTAATCTCTTTCTCTGAATCGAGCAATTAGTCGGTGGTGTGGTGGTGGCGAGACGCGACGGTGAGAGAAAAGATGTATCTTAAGAAAAAAACATTAGTTTCGAACACAAAACTAAGTTAGGCACAATAAATACAAATAAACAGCAATGTTTGCAATAAAAATCCCTAATTGTAATGACAATAAGATCAAAGATAGGTGAAATTTTTTTATTTTTTTTTCTTAATTTTGTTTGTCGTGTTAGCATTTAGGATTTACTAACAAGGAATCAACTACAAAAACAACTACAACAAAAACAAAATGGATTAAAATTCTCAGGTTTTAAATTTAAATTCACTTAAAACCTTTTTAGAGATAGTAGCTGTCTATATAGCTAATTTGAGAGTATGTTATAGGTACTTGCGTGAGGCCTTCTTTTTTTTTTTTTTTTTTTTTTGTAATGTCACGAATTGAATTCACATTTTACGATAGTTTGAACATATAGCCAGCAAGTTTTAAAGAGTATAATGGTGCAATGGTTTATTGTTATAATTAACTTGATGATGATGATGATGATGATGATGATGATGATGATGATGATGATGATGGGGGAAGTGGTTGTCAAACAACGTTGTGTTGAAATAGATATAGTAGATGCGACTAACAATAAAAGCAACAACAACTCAAGAAAATCAAAAAAAAAAAGAAAGAAGTATTTTATTACTTCTGCTCTTTGGCATCAGAGGGAGCAATTAAATTGAAATTATACTTGTAATTGAAACTGTGTAAGTCGTTTAATGCAATTTAATGCAACAAAGCTGGCATAACTAAAAGTCACTCTGTGGAGGAAATGATTGTTAGTTGTTGAAAGTGAAAGTAATTTTGTTTTTTTTATTTTTAGGAAATTTCATATAAAATAGAATGCAATGTAATCCAAACGACTGACCCTGTGCGGCGGATGCATATACACATCACAGAAAAAAGAGTATATAATTATGTTGAAAAAAAATAAGTGTTTACCTAAAAATATTGTGCGTAATTGTTGTGTATTTTTCAACGGAAATAATTAAATTTCAACTTCGAGTTTTGATATTACAATAAGCAACGGAGGTTTTTTCTTGACTTTCGACTTGAAGTCTTTAGCGAGCTTTAAAAAAAATTACACTAGTCATGCCAATGATTCAACGTTTCAACGTTCTGGGAAGGAACGAGTGGGCGTGGTAGTAGGAGGATTTTCAAGAAAACTACATATGTATGTTGTGTATGTCATGTTTTTGACACGAGACAAATTTATTATGAACTTTCAGACTTCTAAGGACGATAAATAAGAATAAAATTCTAAAACATTAGAAGTGGGCGTGGTAATGGGCGTAAAAAATAACACTTGTCATGACTTAGGTTCAATATATTTGTATTAAAAAATTTCAAATTGTAAGGAATTGTTATAGGAGAAATCTGAGATATAAGAAAAGTGGGCGTGGTTGTAGGCGAATTTCCTAAAAACCTATACATGTGCGTATGTCATGTTTCTAGCCCAAGAAAAATTTAATCTAAATTTTCAGCCTTCATATGAAACATTTATTTAGTTTGTCACGTGTAAACTTAGAAAGTACTGAAATGATTTACTTGAAACAAATTTTATAATATTCTTTATTTTTATAAGATTGCTCGAGAATATTTTTTTAAGTCTAATTTGTTTGTTAAATCAAAATACTATTTTTTTTGTAATCTGTTTGTCAATTTTTTCTTTGAGGTTGACACAAATTTTTACTTATAGACTAAAAACTTGTTTGATACTTTACAAAAATAGAGATTGTTTCATGAAGTCAATATTTAAACGCAAATTTAAAGCCCTAAATATTTTCTTAATTATAAATACAAACTGAGAAAGTTGTATTTAAACAAATTTTAAAATTACAACTTTTAGTATTTTTAAATTTATAAATTCGATTTTTTCACAATCCATTTCCATTTCATTATTATTCCGGTATTTTTGCATTTTCTCTCACTCTTTGTTTATATGCATATTTTTTTTTAATATTATAATATAAATTAGGGGTACCTAGCCCTATTGCGCACTTTCTTAATTTTTTAATATTAATTCTTAAAAATTTTGCGAAGCAACGTCAGCACGGATCTGTAAGTATAAGTATAAAAATTTAACATAGTAAAAGTGGGCGTTGTAATGGACAGGAAAAAATAAGACATGTCATGCTTAAAGTTGAATAGAGCTTAAATATAAAATTTAAACTTTCTTCAAATATTAAATAAGGAGAAAACTAAAATAGGATACAAGTGGGCGTGGCATTGGTAGTAGAAATAAACTTTTGAAATTTCAGCAAAATGTTTGCAATTATAGTTTTCGAGTCTTTAAGCTTCATACAGACAAACATTCATTTTTGAATTTAAAGATTTTAAATAGGTAGACAGAAATTCTTGTGATAAACTACGACGAAACTAAAGAACTATAAGCTCTCATCTAGAAAGGAAAACCAAGATTGAAGAATTGGACAGAAGGTCACAGTAGGCATTTATAATTTTAAAGTTAAGTAAAAGACTACATCATTCCCGCTATAACATCTGACAAAAATAATTTATTTAGAAATTCAACCACAAGACTACAAATTATATCTATAATTAAATATTATATAATTTTTTTTTTAAGTTATTATGACAGTTGACACATCATCCTTCACAGCTAATTTTAATTCGTACATAAAGAACTTCCCAGTTCCGAGCTTTAATTAGTAATTATTAAATTACCTATACATTTTTAATGAAAATTAATGCTCATTCACACCATCACACTGCGCTTCACTGTCAATAATAATTATTATAATTGAATGCAGTTAATAAAATATCCTTCAACTACTATATAAAACTAATAAATAACTCATAACAGTTATTATTAAAATAAAGTAGCTAACGCAGTAAAATTGCTGTATATCGAGTTCCTCTCAATAAATTATGTTTGCAATATTATTAATTTTACCACTATCCGTGTGAGTTGCATCGCAAAAACACCATATATGTATATGTATGTAATGTAAATTCATAGTCAGAATCTTAAAATGAAAATTCCACACCAGTCATCATCATCATATGTATACATACATAATAACAAGTAGTCATAGTCACGTTTCACGTTCTATTCACACCAAAAAAAAATTATACGACCTGTTGGACCAAAGACCAAAGAATATATGTATGTAATTATAGTCAAGGAAGTGACGTTGAAGATGACATCAGTTAAATCATCATTTTAGTACTGCAGGTGAACGTTTGAGATATTTTCTTTAGTTTTAGTCGGATCTATTAGTCAGAAGATTTCAGTTAATTTTCTCGAGACTTGAAACTTTCAATATTTCACATGTTATATTTTTAACCAAAGATCAATGATTATCTTATGTCAAAACCCCTTTAAACTATGCATTAGATTTGTTTTTTACTTAAACAACTGAATCTGTATTGCCTAAGCCTTGACTAAAGTGACATTTTATTTAATTAAATAAGGCATAATATTTAACTAAATTTTCGAAGGTACTGTCTAACTTAAGACAACCGCTTAAATTAGTCTAATAAATACCATTACACTCTTAATCTAATCTCTTAATCTAATCTTAATCTATGTCTAACCAATCGGAATCAGTTTTTTAAACCTTGACTAAAGCAGAATTATATTTAATAAAAAATAAAATTGTTGTATTAAATTGATACAAATCATTTAAATTGACTATTTAGACACTGTCTTACATTAGAGAACCTTAAGAATTTTTATAAATAGTATTATGGCACTCTTATTCTATGCCTAATTAACCGATATCGGTTGTTTAAAACTTGACTAAACTGGAAGTATATTTAATTAAATAAAGCACTTATTTAATTGACATTTAGAACTATTTTAAATCTGTCTGGTTATAAACAACTCTCTGAGAAAATCTACTAAATAAATTTGTAACACTCTAACTCTATATGCTTTATTAACCGGATCGGTTGTTTAAAGCTAGACTAAAATTGAATTATATTTAATTAAATAAATCATTTATTTAATTGATATTAATCACTTAGACTTATCTAGACACTGTCTAACTTTTATAAAACCTTCTAAAAAAATCTAATAAATACCATTGCTACACTCCAAATCAATCCCTAATCAACTGAAATCAGTTGTTTAAACCTTGACTAAAGTAGAATTATATTTATTTAAATTGAATTGATATAAATCATTAAGAACTATTTAGACACATGTCAAACTTGACAACTCCCTGAGGAAATTTATTAAATAACATTGTTACACTCCAACTCTATGGACTAGAATTAAAGTAATAATAAATACATTTCTTATCTTAGACTATAAATTACTTAGAAAAGTTTTTCTATAAAAAAAAAGTCAACAGAAATTTGCAATACAAAAAAGTAGATTTTTCCTATTCGGGATACAAATCACAGTTATGAATGTTCTTTTTGGCTCTGCTTGGTAACAGTTCTTGCTTTGTTTTGTTTTTGTTTTTTTTTTTTGTCCTGTTTCTCGTGACACTTTTCTTTTTATTTTTTTTGGTTTGGTTAGAACATCTCAAGAATAAAAAGAATGTTCCCTGTGGTTCTAGAGAATGCTCTGAACGTTGCGCCGTCGTCGTCGTTTCTTCTTCAACAACTTGATAGATATTCAATTTCAAAGATTTCAGATAAACAAACAAAGGTTGTGTCTTTTTGCAAAAGACCAGAATATCTATTTAACCCACCTAAACTTTTACTCGTTATACTACAATGTAATTTTAAGAAATAACAAGAGCTATATATACAATGTAATGAAGAATACAGATTTAAGTGGTATGCTAATTTGTTCTTTTTGGTGTATTAAGTGTTGGGTTTCTGATTTCTTGTTAAAGATTTTGAATTTTCTTTTGCTTCGCCCAAAATGTTTATTTATTTTTTTGTTTCTTTTATATTTTGTAGACAAAAAAAATTGTGTAGCTTTGTGTGACTACAAATTGCAACTTTGTTAGATATCTATTAACGAATTCCAATTGACTTTTGCTGGAATTTAATTTCTTAGAAATTTCTAATGATCATTGAACACAAAAATAGGGACATATTTGGCTAGACATCGAACACTTAAATAAAAACTAAATTGGTATCAAATATTGCTGATCAAGTAGTGAGCTTCGTTGCAATGACTCAGAGTGCTTGTATATATCTAGGCGCGATAGGGTTACGTATAATACGTGACGTTTAAAAAATGTTAAGTTACGTATAATACGTTACGTGTAGTAAGTTACGTATAATTCGTTACGTGTAATAATACGTTACGTATAATAATACGTTACGTGTAATAATACGTTACGTGTAATAATATAACTACATATATAATAACTACATTGCGTAATATATGATATCGTAACGTATAATAATACGTAACGTATAATACTACGTAACATATAATATTACGTAGCGTATAATAATACGTAATGTATAATGATACGTAACGTATAATAATACGCAACGTATAATAATACGTAGCTTATAATAATACGTAACGTATAATATTACGTAACGTATAATAATACGTTTTGTAAGAAAGATGTTTAAGTTTAAATACCAAAAATAAATTCACTGTTGTCACGCCAACTAATTTCACGATATTATCTCTTTGGAGTACGAGTCGTGCTTAGCAAGACTTTTAAGCCTCAAGTCACACTTCTTAAAGTTTTGTTTTTTGTCTTATGCTTGAATTTATTATCTGCAGACTCAGATATAAAAAAAAAACAAAGCACTAACTATTTTGCTTTTCATTAGAAGTATGTTATCTCAACTCACCGCATCATACAGACGCACAATCCTGCCTCTAGCCGTATTCGTAGTGTTGTGTTTTTTTTTACACACCTTCCCACACATGAAATTTAACCGCAAATGTCGTAATATTGTTAAATTTATCTTTGTTTTCTTCTTGTAAGTTTATTTAAAGTTCGTTTGTAGTCAGACGTCAGAGTCGCTATAATGGAGGTTTAAAGCTGCGAATTTCTTGGTTATTTTTTTTTTTTTTGTAAATTTATTTTTTTGAGGTTTTAACACGGAAGTCATAGTTTAAACAAATGGCACGAGGGTGGTTGATTAATAAGCTCATAATATACGTATAAACAACTTATACATGCATTTTTATAATGCGGATAATAAATAAAACACAATTTACAATTGAATTAAAAAAAAAAAAACAAAGCAAATTTGTAGTTAGTTTTACTTGCCAACAGTTGTACATGCGATTTAGTTTATTTTTGGAATTAATATCCATTTAAAGATTGCTTCAAGCTTACCTGCAAATAAAAAAAAAATAAAAAAATTACGATAACAATAAATAAACACGTCACTCACGTCAGTCTTAGCGGAAGTATGTAGGAGTTCATGATAAATTTTTATGTTGATCTCCAATAAAATGCAAGAATATTAAAAAATGAACTAAGTAGCTAAACTGTTATTATTATGAGTTAACAAAAATTAATAGGAGCATTCATTTACTTTCAAGAAGTTTTTATAATTTTAACGATATAGTCATAAATTTTGAATAAAAATAGGTAGTATTGAACTTGTTTTGATTTTATTGTACCGACCATGAATTTTATTAGTTATCATAGCCTAGAGGGATGAAATGTGTTTATTGGAATTTTATGATAGTATCTGCAAAAGTCTATAATTTAAAGTTGTAAAATTGAAATCTATCTATTTTATAACTGAAGTCTTCCTCAATTATGAAATAAAAAAATTAAGTTGAACAAAATTCACGATTAAGTGTCTCAACTCTTACAGGAAGCCTTGATTTTCTCAACACATACAAGAACGATGAAAACCTGACCTAACGTCATAACACAAATTTTAATTCTCATTTTAATTTTTCTTTGAAATGCAACAAAACTTGCAAAAAAAAAATCATTAAAATTCTTGTTGACTTGGTTAATTTTCTTGAGAATCACCATTCAGATTCATTATGGAAAGACCCATTATCATAATCTTATCTCATTCAAAAACAGGCGGAAGTCCCAAAGCCTATAAAATAAGAAACACCTACAATAACTTTCTCATTTTGATTACATTTTAAAAGAAAAAAAAAAATCTTGTCTTCTTTCCGTTTTTTTTTCGTTTTTTAATTTTGCTCTCTAAATGATTTCATCACAATTCTTCCGAAATTCGCATGGGCGAGCAATAAACACTGAACAACTAAAACTACAAACTATAGCAACTATTTTTTTTTTATAACTTCAACCAAAATTCACATAATTGGCTCCAATTTTCGGCTGAAGTAGGTAATTTATTCATTTTCTTTAACAAAAAATTACTGTTTATTTTTTTTTGTTGCTTACTCTGACTTCTGTAACGGTTGGGTGTATAACTACTTGAAATGGTAGTTTTTGCACAAGAGACAAACACTACTGTGTTGTTATAATGTAGGATAGTCATTAAATCATTTGGCGCGCGAACAACAAAACAAGCTTAACACTGTTTTTTTTTTTTTTTTTTTTTTTTGGTCTGTCACTATTGTACGCCATATAACCGTTTCTGTTGAAAATTGTATAAGTTTTTAAAATAATAATGTTCACCTCTTTATAATAGTAACAACGAGTACTTAAGGGTGTCATATGGTTAATCGCATTGAATAAATGAACTCGGCTTGTAGGTGTACCTACCTAATTTTTTTTTTTTGGGTCTGTCACAATCTTTGATGGATCTTTTTAAAACTAAGAGAGAAAGGCCCATAACATAACAAAAAAAATGGTTTATGATGAAATGGAAAAGTTTGACACACACACACACATATATACAAACAAAAAATGGTAACACAATAAATCATCCTCACAAATAAATGGAATATGATTTAAAGCAATTTGCGAGCTATTGTGAAATAATAAAGTACCAACAAGAGATTATAAGTGGGTGACTTTCAAAGAAATTTCCCGTTATAAAGCCTACATTCAATTTATCATAAGACATGAGACACAACAAAAAAAAGACTTCCCCTTCTTTAATTCAAAATGTGGAACTTCCCTGCAACTACTATAAACTCTTAATCATCAAAACACAAAACCGGTGAATGTACTCCACTTCCAGACTAATTAACTACCTCATTTACATACTAAATACTTTTAATCACATATTATTCACCAGGCTGTTGACCTTCAACAAAGTTATTTTATGTAAATTTAAAGCAAAAACAAAAAATAAACTAAATAAAAACGTAAAATCAAGTTCGTTGATCAACTCTTTCGTTTTCATAAACACATACAATCTATATTGTTGAATCAATTCAATTCAATCTATGTGAGACTCTTTAGAGACTTATCTATTTTAATCTTACAAACATATATGTAGATATATATGTACATTCGATCAGGAAATACCTTATAGATTTTATTTTAAACTCGTTTAACCAATAAATCAATTCACATTTTTAAAACATTGCATTGGTTTGATTTGGAAAATCGAAAAAAAAGAAGAACAGAAAATGCACAATTTTTTTTTTTGTGTTTTATATTTTCTCTTGGTTGGATTTCCTTTTCTAGAATCTCTTTAAAGATGTACACCCATTTTGCTTATATCTTAGGTAAAAATCCATTTGATTTATTATTAGCACACCACTATATATGGGGTTGTTGGGGTCTTTGTTAATCTATCTCAAAGTCATTATCGCCTTAAAGGGAAAATTGTACAAGTTACACAAAGAACGGAAATGCAATCATATTTTTTTTTTTTTGTCTTTAGGTCAAAGAATATTTAATTGAGTTCAGCGATGAGTTCCTTTTGTGAAGAAAATGGCTTTACTTAAGAATTTAGGTTAAACAAAAAGGAGTTATTTAAACAAGGATGCAAAAAACAAAAAATGAACCTTGTTAAATTGTTTTTTTTTTTGTTACTCATCCGTTGGGTATAACCCAAATTTGTATTTTCTTCTTTTTTTATTACCTTTAAGTGGAGAATAAAAAATTACAAAATAATCCATCAAATTAAATCAACAGAACAACAGCAACAAAAAAAAAACAAGAATATAAGAAAAATAAAAAAAATATGAAGACTAAAAAAAATATAAAGACGCGAGTTCAAACAAATTTTATGACTTTTTTTGCGTAATGAGTGCAAATCGCTTACGGATACAAATTGCGAGAATTTCACATCACATCACATAATCAAATTCATACCATATACAATACATATGCCTCAGGTATTTATTTGGATGATGTGGGAAAGGGTATATTGAAGTATAGTAGAATATTGCTGTAGTGTTTGCTTGGTATAGCGAGGAGGTACCGTTAGAACAAGTTGATGTTATTGCTCTTCTATATGTTTTTTTTTGTATTTTTTCGTATTTTCAAGTTTTTTTGGTAAAAAAGATCCCAATCAAGAAGGAGGAGGGTTCACAAAAGTTGTGTGCGTTTTTTTTTTTTTTGTTTTTTGTTGCTGATTGCATTTGCTTGTGCTTTTGACGGTTTTGACTGACGTGTGGTTAGTAATTGATGATCATTTTACCTGGAAGAGATTATTTTTTATTTTATTTTGTTTTGGTCAAAGTTTGAGGTAAAAGGAACAGTTGTTGTTGTTGTTTTCAATTATTATGAAGAATGCAAGGCGGTTTTTTATTGTTATACATATATTTATGTAGGTAGTAAACTCTTTTAGTATAATAATGTTGCCTTTTGTTGAAAGGACATGATGTTAAAATTAATGATTACAAAGGTGACTAAAGATCAACTTGTTTAAGAAGTATTGTTTAGTTGAGATGATTTTGTAGTGTGTTATGTAAATTGGATTGGTTTTTTTTTGTTTTGTTGTTTGTTCTCTTATTTTCTTGTTGCCAGTTGAAATGAGCTGATGATTGTAGGATAAATGAATATTCCAGGGAAGTCATATATTATAACAATCAGACAAAGAAGAGAATATTGAATAGAAAATTAACAAAAATAATTTGTTTAAAAAATAAATAAGTAAATTTATTTAATTTATAGTTTTTTTTTTTAATTTTGATACAAAATTATCAGCGTGATATTTGAAACTTTATATTCCACAGCTTCTATTTTGGGGAGGGAAACTAATTAATATAACAAAGATCAAGACTTTTTATGTTGCTATATGTTTTTTTGTGTGTTGTGATTGCGGCATGCCAGCAGTTATATTGCAAAACAAAGCGTGGAAAAATATTTCATAAATTTTGAAGGAAGAGTTTTTTTTTTAGATTCGCGTTAAGTAAATTTGCTTATTGATGAAATATAACCTTAAATATGGTGTTTTTTTATTTACGATACATATAGATATTAAATATATCAACGGTAAAGTAGAGGACCTCTTAAGTCGAAAAATTTAACAAAAATATTATTAATACAAAAAAATCAGAAAAATCAGTGCAGGATTCGTAAAAAAATCGAACTTGTGATTTTGATCAAACTTGACATTACGATGATAGTAAAGTTGAAAAAAGTGGGTCTTGGAATTCTGTCCGTGTGTCTGTCTGTGTGTCTCTCTTTTATCTGTCTGTCCATTCGAATGTAGCCTTAACAGGTGGATTGATTTTTTTGGCACCTAGCGTTTTTTGTTGTTTTGTTGCATTTTACGACACGTTGTTTTTTTTATTTATTTTTTTTTTAGAACCAAAAATAACGGTAAAATTTTTTTTAGAAATAAACTTATTTTTTCCGAAAACGTGTCAATAATTTATAAAAAAAAAACAGTATCTAATTCTGTGTAAAAAAAAATCGAAAAATTCTTATAAATGGGACTTCTCATAGAAAAATTTTTTGTATAACTAATTTAATAATAATAATAATTTTAATAATGATTTTGATCAATTTTTTTTTTTAAGAATATTTAAAAAAATACTAAAAATTCGAAAACCACTCATTTGATTTTTATTAAAGTTGGCATCCAGCAATTTTTTTTTATAAATTATTCTTATAACCAAAAATACAGGTCGCTTTCATACAAATATAAAGGGTGTACCGAAATCACCACAACAGAAAAAAACCATGAGTTCGTGAGGTCATTTGAAGTCGTAAAACTTAAGAGATAATTTTCTCGTTTTCGCTTCGTTTTCGACTTATGACGGTTTTTATTCTTTTTCCTTTGACTGGCTCTAACTTTGCCAAACTACAACCTATGTATCAACCATATAACTTTTTTCTGTGTGGATAATGATTTTCCCGCAATTTATTTTGAAACACATTTTGTAAGCAATTTTAGGTTGTTTTTTTTTTTTACTTTGATATGATTTTTTTCACAAAAACACGTTATTAAGTATAATTTTTTATATTTTATTATGAAAGCTCAATATGTTGTGTTCTTAAAAATAGTTGACATTTTTTTACCTCAAAATAAATTTAAAATTATTAAAAAAATAAAAACAAAAAATAAAGGAAAAATCAAAAATTCTGCAGAAGCCAGATTCTTCGAGATAAACATAGCCATAGATTTTCAACTGTCTCATACTCTTCCTTTTCATTCTCACATTGAACACACGAGGCTCAGCGTAGTTTTTTATTAGTTAATTCGTTTTTATTCAAATATTCATATTTTCTTGCTTTTTGCTTTTTCTTTTATTTTATGTTTTTTTATTTTCTTAATAATTTTAAATGTGTTTTTGGGTAAAAAAAAGTTGAGTATTTTTAAAAACATACATATATTGGGCTTTCGTATACGCCGCGCCGGAGGGACGAAACCCCAGTTTGTGTGGACTAAAAAGCTGTCAAAAGCTATTTGGAACCAAAACATGGTTGTCATTTTCTTTTTTACTGACCCAAAATTATTCTAAAAAATACATTTTATTTATTTATTTATTTTTTTCGTGTAAACTAACAAGCATTAATATTTGGCCTTACACCTCATAACTTAACCATATTGTCTTGAAATATTTTATTCAAAAATTTTAATCAATTTTCTCATTCAAGATCACAATTGATGATATATTGTATGACAGAAAAGTTAGGAATGATATTCAAGATTAATAATTTCTTTTCAAGTTCAACACAAAAGGCTTATACAAGTGAGTTTCGATTACATATTAAAAAATCAATCTAAATATAAATCTAAGATTACAAAATTCCATCTTTCATCTCCTTTTGCCTCTTGAAACCATGTCTCTCCCTATTTTTTTTTTTTTTTTTGTAACATTTTCCACGCCATTATCAACACGATTTGCTTATGAAATATCAATTCGATTCGCATGACAGCAAGTTCATTATAAATATAATCTTCTCAATATTTTCATAATCTAAACGCGTTGAGCTGCACTGTGTCGCTCCACCACACCGTTCTGCATACCTACATATAACATTATTTTATACCATGGTAATTTTTTTGCAAAGATTATTTTCCAAGCCAGAAAGTACCTCGATCAATCTTTTTTTTTTTTTTTTTATTGGTGATCTTACATATTGTAAGCAAACATGTATGTTATATTTGTGTATTTGTAGATGTGTTACATTAAAACAGGTTCAGTGGAAAAAATAATAAAAAAAAACCTTATAGGAAAATTACTACCGCATCTGATTGACTTTGACCATCACGGTCTAAAAATTTGCATCGCCTATAGTTCCACATTAAATCACATACCTATATGAGCTAAGCCTGTAGTTGTAATCTCAATAAAATAGAAAACAAATCTCTAAGAAATACCTTTAAGATGAGAGTTTCAAGATTTTTTTTTTTATTTTTAACGCGTGCTCAACTTTCTTAAGCTAATTAGTGTCAATATTTGTTAATTTTTTTTTTTTTTGAAATTTCGGTCACACTTCTAGCTCAAATGGTAATGGCTCAAAAAAAAAAAAAAAAAAACAAACATATTAAGTCAATATTTAGTCAACCAACTATTAGAAGCTATAACAAGTATAGACGCTTGAGAGCACAAAATAAATGAATGACAAAATAGTTGATTGTGTTTTTTTTTAATTAACATAATAAATTAGATATGCATTCATAATTATTTTAATATTTATTTTTTTTTTCTTACAAATTGGGGATTCCGAAATATTGTCTTCTCTTTGAAGGGAGTTAATATCGTCCCATAGGGCTTTTGCATAGAAAAATGTTCACAATCATTAAAGTATTGAGGCATGGTGCATTTTAATGAAAATCTATAGGACTTCCCCACGCCATCTATCATAATCCTTAACCCATGTAAATTATCAAGAAAGTTCCTCATTACAACACACACCCGTTTCGAACCTCATATAAAACATTCATCACTTACTTGATTTTATGTAACATACAAGACCTTATTTTATGTGAAAATTACTGTCATTTGAAGGATGTTTATTCAGATGTAAGTTGTAGGTACTCCTTGAGGCCTTTCACGATAAAAATTAAAAAAAAAAAAAAACAGCTGAACACGTCAGTTATAGTAAATCCAAGAAATCGGTCAGTCATGTCACGATTTAGGTCTTAAATTAACTACGATTTGTTTATTTATTGAAAATGCTATATGTCCGGTGTTGTGTCCGGTGAATTACAAATTATTTTTTTTTTTTCAATTCAATTTAACTTATATTTTATTGTATAATGAAACAGCTGTTAGCATAGTAAATTGATTGGTTTTAATATATAAAACTTATATCGCACGCGTATGACATTTAAAGTAAAATAATAAAAAAAAATATATTTAAAATATGTTAAGACCTTGCGTTGCATCCTACATAATATAAAAAAGTGATTTCGTATATTTAAAATATAAAATTTACATTTTAATCGAATCGACTATAAGCTTGCTAATCTCTCACTCTCTATTATATATCGAATATTCAAATTCTATATTTTATATGCAAAGTGTTCTTCTTTTTTTTTTAATGTGATGCAATTCAATATATTTATATGCATGCATAGAAATATAAAAGGAGATAATGTATCTCGTCCCATCCCTACCCTATATGCATAATTTTTTTTTAAAGTTTATCTGCCCATCATTTATTGTTAAAATATACAAGTTGGTGCAGTGCAGTTCAGGGCAACCAATAATAATATAATGATACTATTTTAAATGTATATTTAATG
This sequence comes from Epistrophe eligans, assembly GCA_951394125.1. Classification (NCBI taxonomy): domain Eukaryota; kingdom Metazoa; phylum Arthropoda; class Insecta; order Diptera; family Syrphidae; genus Epistrophe; species Epistrophe eligans. The sequence continues at coordinate 110,332,594 of OX596028.1, forward strand.
TTGAAAAATAATTAAATGTTGGGTAGGTATTGATTGAATTTTATAGAGCAAGTTCAAGGTAATAAAAAATAAAAGGGATTTAAATGATAATTTTATATATTTATAAAAAAAAGAAAAGAAAGAAACTTGTAGATAAATAAAGTTGCTTTAAGATAACCACATCTTTTAAGGTTTGGCTTTAGCTTTAGATTTAGTTTTTTTTTTATTTTTAAGATTAACTTTAGAATTGGAGTATTAATTTAGAAGCAGTCAAGTTTCAGTTAAGTTCAAGAGCAAGGTATTTTTATGGTAATTTTTTTTTCTGAAAAGTTTTAAATCTAATTATTTTTAGAATGATAATTTCAATGTCAGGGTTGGCCTCTGAGGTCAACCTGGCGAGCCTAAAAGTGAAGTAGAGAAGTTGAAGAATTGTTGTCCAAGTCGAGATCATAATAATCGTTAGTTAAAGAGAAATTTCCATATGTCAGTGTTTTATGAGAAATTTTTAAATTAATTATTCAGACCATATTTAAAATATATTTATGTTAATTTTGTATCGGCGCCAAATCTAAACAAGCCAAAAATTGAATCTGATAAATAAACAAACAAAATAATTAAATAAAACGAGGTTTTAATGGAGATACACTCTTTATTATTTTGGAAGACTACCCTCAGTAGTCGTCCCCCCTTCTGTATTTCTTATTAGAAAAAATTGTCAACAAAAATACAACCGTAAATAGAAAAGAATTTCATTATTAATTTTTGAAGGCAATGACCCATTTTCTTATGGAGCCTGGACCCAGTGTGTATCTAGATAGAAAATTTAGTAAAAAAAAGCATGTTATCAGTGTCGAAATATTTATGTCAGAAAGCAACTCAAACGAAATTATTTTACAAGAGTTTTTGACTTGATGTCTTAAAATACAATAAGCTTCGAAAAAAGAATTTTCTATCATTTTAAAGATATTTTTGGATCCTTCATTTGATACCAAAATAATATTTCGAAAAACATTGGCTATTGTTTATTAAAATATGTTGATTTCTTTAACTTTTTTAAATTTCAAACTCAAATATCTTGAAACCCCCATAACAGATTTTGGAAATATTTGATGCAGATACTTCGAGTTCAACGTCAGCTTTCATTTTGTACCCATCTCATCTCCTTAGTCAGTTGTCTTGATTTGTAAAAAACAAAAAATATTGATGGTCAATTTAATTTAAAAAAAGATTTTCCACAGATAATTTTATTCTAATAAATAGTAACCCGTAGCGTAATGGTTAGCGTGTAAGACTGTTACGTCGGAGATTTAGGGTTTGATTCCCAACCTGTGCCACCTTAAAAAAAAAAAAATATTTTTCACGGATTACTGCTTCTTGCGAGGAATTGACAAATCCTTCAATAGTATCTCTTGTCATGAAAAAGTGCCTCTCGTCTATCGGGTTCGGCAGAATATTGTAGATCCCCCCATTTCTGCATAATAACAAGGACAGAGGGTTGGTTAAGAGTTGTAAGTCACTAAGGCCCTGGTTCTGCGCTAGACGTTTTTATTTAAAATATTTATTTTTTTTTTTTTAATAGAAAGCACTTCAACAATCAGCTTACTTTTTGTTGATATAATTTTAAACTGTTATATTTCATTAGTTTCTAATTTTTTTTAATTGATTTGGATTTTATTGTACTTGAAAAAGAAGATCTAATATTATACAAATTAAAAAACCTCAACTTCTATATCCAAAACAAACAATTTATTATCTGGAGTTCCACAAGGCAGTCATATTGGACCTATTCTTTTAAAAAAAAATTTTCAATAATACTCATGTGGCTTAATCTTGATGTTTGCTATGCTACAAAAAAATCTTGAAATTATTTAAAATGTTCCCATCTATTTGTTCCATGGAACAATATTTTCCATGGAATTTAACGCAACACTCACTCTCAATAAACTTCCGCCAATTGAATCTTCTTAACCTATCGATGTGATGATAGACAGAAAAGAGAGTTAGGTTAACAATTTTAAGCTTTTGTTTGGAATTTAATGACACATTTTATATTCTAATTCAACTCAACATATCGATACTATTGCAAGACTATAATTAAGGCAAAGCTTTTGAGTAATACTTAATATTATAAAACCTTTCTAAAAAAAATCATACAAATCTAGAACATTTAAGCATGTGGTTTTTAGTGTTTGACTCAAAATTGATAACGCAAAATTTTGAGCAAAACTGGTCGAAGAAAATTTTTTTTTAAATTAAATTTTTAATTTTTTTCATTTTTTTTAACTTTTTTTTCAATTTTTTTTTAATTTTCTTTTTAATTTTTTTTTAAATTTTTTTTTCAAAATTTTGGGTTTGAAAATTGAATTCTATTTTTTTGTTTTACCCCATTTTACCCTATAAATGGCAATATTAAGCTCCAAGCTGTTTTTTAAAACCACCAGACTGAATATTTATCAATATCCAGTTAAACTAGGAAAGAGTCATAACACGTGTTGAAGAAATGGTTTTGCCAACTTTAATTAAAGCTCTTATTTCTGACGAAAACAATGTTATATATTACTTTTTTTCTTCGTTTTCATTTTGCAAACTTGTTTCAGATTAATTATCAAAATTTTATTTAAAAAAGAAAAAAAAATTACCTAAAATTAAAATGCAAATAAATGTGATTTTTTTTTTGGCAGTCAGTAATTTTTGTTTAATTTTGCTTTCTCATTCTGATTCAATTTAATTTCATGACGCAAATTTAATTTTTTGTCTTAAACTTACAAGTTATCGAGAAATGTTATTTTATGGCTTATAATTTGAAGAACAATAAAATGCAAATTCCACCCTCATTTTGTCGATTTAGCAAAATAAATCTTCTTCTTTTTTTTTTTTTTAATATAATTAGCTAAAGAATTGAAATAATTTTAATTGAATCCACTAAAAAATAAATAAAAATAAATAAATTAATTTTTAAAATTCCTTACAAGATAATCCCTCATAACCTGTAAGTTCAACAAAAACAAAAAGTATTAATAAATAAAACCAGTCTTTCTGCTCCTCATGATACATAAATAAATAAATACCTATTGGAACAGCATTTCCGTCCAAGTCCACCCAATCAATCAATTTGTTGCCTGCAATCGATCAGACAAGATAATATCGAACAGAAAATTATAGAAAAAAAAAATAAACTACCTATACTATTTACCATAATTACACTGTAATAACAATAATTACCAAGAACATACGGGCACCTGTAAGGCTGCAAAACTGTAAGTTTAAGGTTAATTATAGAGTTTTTTTCTTTGTTTTTTTTTTTTTTTATTTATTTTTAAACTTCACATTCCAGACACAGACAAATCAAACATATTTCACATTTAAAGTACCTACTTGTTAAACTTTAATAATTATTTTTGCATATTATTTTATTATGCAGGTTCGGGTGGAATTTTAAATTAAAAAAAAAATAAAATAAACTTAAACGGTTTCCGTCATTGAACTGGTTAGATATGCTGGTGTAGTGTAAATCAACAAAATTCAACTGTTCTAGTTTCTCTTGATGTGTTTTATGATTTTAATATATTTTATTTTTTTTTATAAATATTTTATTCATGTGGTTATAATGGCTGCAAGGTTAAATGCAGCAATTAAAATAACACTTTTTCAATTTACAAAGCAGAGTGATTTATTTACTGCATTTTTTGTTGTTGTGTTTTTTTTTTTTGGTTCGAATGAGGTGTTACATGATATTTATAAATGGACCTAGAGGTTAGGCGGTGATTTGGTAACAATATTAGGTGTTATGACTTTCTGATGTTGATGGGAATTTAATTAGAAAAATTTATTTTTAATTATGATTACATTTATACGCCAGCATCAGCGCTGCAGAAAAGATGTAGGAGGTATTTTGTAAACTTAGATGATTCAATCATTATTTTGTAATAATCAGATTTATAGATATTTTTCTCCACTTTTCTCCCCCCCCCCCCAAAAAAAAAAATACTGTACTTAATTGTTAAATTAATGTGATTTTTATTTTCATAAAAAATGATTGAAGCAAGCAATATCAGACCCTTCAGGATCTCACATTTTCACTTTCTCAAAATTAATTCCTTCTTCAGATCTCTAAACAGACACTTTAAATTTACTAACAATGAAAAACGAAAGTTTTTAATAGATCTGTTTTTGCTACTTGTTAACAAAGGTGTGACAATACCACACCATCTGACACCTGAACCCAAGCAGAACATTTATTTCTTTTACACGGTGACATGATATGAAATTCGATATCTAAGCTTAAGAAAAAAAAAATAAAACCTTTCACTTTTCTTTACTTTACCAAATGACCACAAACAAAAATTTAAGTAAAACAAAGAGTAGACAAAGAAAAAAAAAAATATAACCATGACTGCAGGGTAGGTAAGAAAATAAGATTACAAGTGAACAAAAAAAAAAAAAAAAATACAATAAAAAACAAAAGAGCTGAACAACGAACTTTTTTTTTGTTGACAAATGGAAAATAAATCGGTTATTTGTTTTTATATGTTCGTCATTCAAAAATAAATAAATTTAATAATGGCATAGACATGCAAATTTTTTTTTTTTAAATATTGACAGACCATTTATATACTTTGATTTATGCAAAGTAAAGTTGACCAAAAATATGGTTTGAATGGTTTAAAGTCTTAATTTTTTTCTTTGATTTGTTCTGTATAAAGAAAAAAATTAAATTTATACAAATACTAGTGCGTACATTTAATTAAAATTTTATCGATGTTTCACGCCTATTCGAACAATTAAACCATGTCTTAATGATTATCGTTATCGTGTAGATCGTTAAGCAGACTCAACGTGCTTTGACCATATTTCTTCTTTTTTTTTTTGTTGTAGAAAGAATGCAGAAAAAAAAATTCAACCAAAGACACGTGATATTTGTACTTAATTAATTGGCAATATAGATTTATTCTCAATTACAAATAAAGATACAGACATATAATTCTATCTTCCATATTTGGTTATAATTTAACCAACCGGACCATCATGATGTGAGGCACTCCTTAACATCAAAACAACATCACTTTAGTAGTTTTTGATGCATTGTATTATTTTTTGTTCGAACACTTTATAAACTTTATTTACCGATGTATGTATATGTATCTATTTATGTTTGACTAATTTACAGTACAGAAAAATAAAAATAAAAGAATGACTATAAACTGGTAAATTGCCAGACAAGGTGTCAGACCGATGAACAAACGAATTGTTTTCCATCATTGCCATTTTAGATTTTATAATATAAAATCTCTATCGTATCAGGGGTCACTAAATTACCAAGTCTGATACTCGCACAACAGCCACAATATAAGAGATAGATTGAATGTACAGTTGTTGGATGAGGTTGATGGTGATGACGATTGTCTAGGAACGATGATCTCAACTTAAAGTTCTTTTATTTTTTTTTTATTTTTTAATAATATCTCTCTCATTGTTGCTGTATAGCTACTTTATTTGACTAATAGATTTATTGTTAGCTTATAAGAGACGATAGATTTATGATTCAAGAATTTAATTTAGAGTTAGAGAATGAATAGTTTATTGACATGTTGTATAGCGCATTTGGATCGTAGTGGTATTAAGTGATTTATGTTGAAATTAACAACGACAACAAAAACAAAACAAAAACCATTTATTGATGAATTGTTAAAATATTATTATGACAGCTATTAAAGTTAGGTATAGGAAGTGTGAATATAATTGGTTTTTTGTAATTTATTTTCTAAGATAACTATAACTCCCTAGATAGTATATTTACTATAAAATGCATATAAAATAAAAGAGTTGAGTTTTAAACCTTTTTTTTTTATATTTTATAGTTTTGTTTGAGTTTGAAAATTAAGGAAATAATTATTCTTTTATGAACAAGGTGTGGTATCTACATTTAATTATTTTTATTGGTAAAAAGGTAAAGAATTGAGAACTATTTTAATTACCATCACATGATTTACGAAATGCTATGATTTTTTTTCAAATTTAATTGTTAACTTAATTTATTTTTGTTTCATTTAGTGCTCGTTTCACGATCTCTGAGTAAGCAAATCAGAATTTTACTTGAAAGATTTTCCAACAATTGTATGTCAAAAAAGTTCTAATTAGCTCACTTAGAACTTTACTCAGAGATTTTGAAACTCTTGATTGACTGTTTAAAATTAATTTTTTTTTGAATTTTTAATTGCGTTATATTGTAGGTATGGCAATTTATGGTTTCGTAAAAAAAATCGAACTCGAGATTTTGATTAAACTTGACATTTCGATGATAGCGAAGTCGATAAAAGCGGTTCTCGCAATTCTGTCTGTCCTGTCTTTCCGGCTGCAGCCTAAACGGCTGGGTCGATTTTCTTTAAACTTGGTATCTAGAGGTTTTTCCCCCGACACATTATATTCATTTTTTTTTTAGTCCAAAAATAACGGTACCTGCCGTACTTTTTTTTTATCAAATTATGAAAATCTTATTTTTCTCAAAAACTTTTTTTTTTTAATTCCACTTTTTTTTGCAAAAAGGCTACAATTTTATTAAATCCATATAAGCATTTTTTTATTTTCGATTTTCTCAAAAACAGCTTAACTGATGTTGACCAATTTTTTAATAGAAAATTTTTCAAAAAGTTTTAAATGTATTTTATACCAAAATTTGAAAAAAAAGTTTCAATTTTTTTTGAGAACTTGGTTATTCTAAAATGACTTCATCGATTTTTATTAAACTTGACATTTAGCAGTTGTTTTTTAAATTATCTTATCTGGCAACTTTTAAATAAAAATTATTCTTATGACTAAAAATAACGGTACTTTCCATACAAAGGTTTAAAATCCGAAAAGGAAAAACACATTATTCTCAAAAACGGCTCCTACGATTTTGAATAAAATTTGTATGTTGGTATTATATTGATTTTTTAACAATTTTTCATTCTAAAGTATTAGTACCATGGATATGTGCAACACGGTGCTTATTTGATCATATTTATGTACTCACATAATACAACCTTAAACTGAACTAAGTTTTTGGCAAGCGACATACAAAATAGGCACCCATAACTAACTTATCTTTTTTATTAGATGAATGAATCTAAACTATTAATACTTTAAAATCACAATGTGATCGCACATAAGAGCAAGTTCATGGGACCTAGTCGTGCTTTTTATTTTATTTATAAACGAATAATAACCATGTTTTCCTATAAAATAATTTAAATGTGTAGAGTTTACATTTTTTATAATTCTACTTTCACAAAATTGGTATCATTTTTCTTGTTTTTCAAGATTCATAATCCCAACTAGAATCCAGATTGACCTGTTCGTTAATTTTTATTTTTCTTCTTAAAAGTTGTTCTTTATTTTAAATTTTCGTTAATAAATTAATAAAACAGTTGTTTGCACTTTAAATAAAATTCATTTCTTATTGAAGGTTAGTTAACAATGCATTTCATTTGCATTTAAATAGTTTTTAAAGAAAAACAACAAAAAAAAAACTTTAAAATTAATTCAAAAATCATCTCGAGAGAGAGAGATATGCAAATGATTTTTAATTGTTTATTTTAAAATCATCTTATCTGTGAATTATTGTGAACTTGTATTAATATGTTAATTAGAAATATAAATTGGGAGTAGTATAATAATTATTGTTGCATGACAAATTAAATAAAACAAATCTTGCATTTTTACTAAGAAAATCGAACTTGTAAAAATAAATATTAGTTACAACAATTTGAGAAATATCAGAATCAAAAATTAATTTTTTTGTTCTATTTATTTAATATTTTAGCAAATTTCTTTCCCATTCTTCTAAATATCTAATTTCTCTATCCCTATAATTAAGATTACATTTGGCCTAAAATGCATCTAGTTAAAAATTATTTTTAATTTTTTAGTTAAAATAATTATTTATATTATTGCATGAAACAAGCAAAGCCAATTTAAGATTTTAAACAAATAAGAAAATGTCCTAATTTTCTTTTCTGTGTGTGATGTGTAATTCATAATGTTCTGAAAAGGTTCCCAATCTTTTTCAAATCCCTTCAGTAAAGGACAAAGTTCTTAGCAAAATTGGACAAAAGTTATTTAAACAAAATTGTGCAGAATGTGTTTCTTAAGAAAATGGCATCAAAATCTTAATTTCGGCCAAAATTGGAATTAGCAGCTTTACGCTTTAAGCCGACGATTTGTTTGTTGGATTGTCTTTTTTTATTATTTATTAATTTTACTTTTTTATTTATTTATAAATTTTTCATTTTAATTACTACAACAATATTGGTTTTAACTTTTTTTCGGAAATATTATTTCATCATTAGACTTTGGCAACTGATTTAGAGATTATTTTAAATATTTTTAAATATTTTATTATTTTAATTTTAATAATTAAAAAATTAAAAATTATTTACTAATTAATTTACTATGTAATTATTAATTTTCGTAAATAATGAAATAAACTAAAAAAAATATTAAAGCTTATTTTCAAAAAAAAAAATATTATTTAAATGATCTGAAAATGCAGACCACAATATATCTAAAGGTCCAAATACACTTATACCCCAAATATTATATTTATTAAACTAGAAATCAAGGCTAATTTTAAATTTAAATTTAATTCATTTTTAAACCCAATTTAATTTAAAACAAATTTAAACTTAAAGTCAAAATATTTTTGTGTGTGTTTTTTTGTTGTTGTTTTTTTGTGTTTTTTTTTTTTTATAAAATATATGTTACGTTAGATCAGTTTATTTCCCCATAGACGGCACATACTTGTTCACCCAAATTTATATTCAAAGCATTTAAAAACAAGTTAAATTTTATTTAAAAGCAACAAAACTCAATCAAATAAAAATAAAAATTTAATTTTTAATTAATTTCCTCCTGCATCGAAAATCAATAAAAAAATTCAAATATGGACTTTACATCCATACTCGAACAAATAACAATAAATCACTCAGAATAGAATGTCATATGAAACTTTCAACAAAAAAAAATCCTCTCATTATATTTTAACAAAATATTTTTTAGTTAAATATTTTAAATTAATTATACCTAGATCCAAAAATTAATAAAAAAAAAAATATTACACAATTAGCTAGACAATAAAAAAACAATTAAACAAAATAGATTTGTGTCTAAAAATTAAAATCCCACATAAAAATCTTCCCGCGACACTAAATAATTACATCAAACCATAAACAAATCAAAAAATTCAAAAAAATAAAACAACAACAACAAATAAAGACTTTTGTATAATTTTTTTTTTGATTTTATAATTTAAACAAAAAATCTTTTAACCGGAAAGCCAAATGATTCATATCGGTTAAAGGGGATATTTATAATAATTTTCCGGTGGCATTGACCACTCTCTATATCTTATGAAACAGAAAAAAATACAACAACAAAAATTAATAAAATAAAAAAAAAGCCGAAAGGAAGAAGTATAACAAAAGATTGAAAAAAAAATTAAGTGGAACTGGCAAAATGAAATCAAAATTTAGTTCATTCAACACGATGATGGTGCAGACAAACAAAAAAAAATTTATAAAAAAGAGATTGGCAATGAAAGGAGATGGTTCAACAAAAAAAAAAAAAAAAAAAAGAAAAGAAAAGAAAAGAAGTAAAACTTGCACCTACCTTTTTTATGATTTTTTTTGTATGCTCTTTTTTGGCCAAAGTTGTATTATAAGAAATGCGGATAAAATACGTAGGTGGAAAAAGATGACATATGATGCAGTCCAAAAAAGCTTAATTTAACTTTCCGGTTGCTTAGTACTTCTTTTAAAAATATATGAAAATACACCGAGAAAAGTAAATTCAGTCAAAAAAAATCTACTAGACAGTATGTAGGCGGTAGGTATCCTTGACTTGAGTTTTTGAACTCTTTCTTTCTTTCTTTTCTAATAAGGCACTTTTAAAACTTATAACCAGTTGCACAGTTAAAAAAAGGGGATTTGATTTAGAGAGCACTTTTCACTTATTTTCTATTATTTGATCGAACCGTTTTTCCTTTTTTTTATTTAACTTTGCTTTAAATTAATTTCTTTATATCTTTTTGTGTACGGGCCCCCAAAAAAATTAAAATTTTCAACAGATTTTTTAACACCTTTCAACTTTTAACAATATCTTGTAATTTTTTCACTTAATTTCACACGAAAATATTAACATATGTTACAGCTAGAGTACATCAGTTATATGAATGACAAAAAAAAATACAACATGAGCACACGAAGAAATTGTGTGTATAGAATTTCCAAACTTTGGAATTGGAAATATATAAAACAAATTGTGAACCAAATTCACCGCGATACAATTCAAGACTGAAACATGGCCTGACATCAGAGTCTCAGAGCTGATTTTTGTTATTTTTTTTTTTTTATTATTATTTTACTTAAGCTAAAGACTCGTTCTTCTTGTTATATAAAAAAAAAATATACAACACAATCAAACGCATGAGAGGTGGCTTATACACGCTGCTCTTGGCGGCTATAATCCATGACACACAGCTTGCGAGTTAAGAATCTATTTTGGATTTTTTTTTGTTAAATGAGAGAAGTCGCTTGTTGGAAAAGTTTTGTATTTAATTTATTTTTTTTTATATTAACAATCCGTTTGGGCTGCCCGCCAACGCGATACTGAAACCGATTCTTAGGTGAATTTCGTATATATAAACAGTTTTACTCTCTATCACTCTCTTCTCTAAAGATTTTTCTCATTTTTTTTATTTTTTTTATTTTTCTTGTTGATTTTGTTTTATATTTGTTTGTGTGATGTGCATCAGTGGGCTTTTGAAACTTGTGTTGTGGTCGTCTGATGTCAATGCACGGAAAAATATTAAATGAGAGACTTTAAGCCAAGTTTAAGAGAGAAAGAGAGACGTGTGAAATGTGGATTATGTGGAATGCATTCATACAAACACCTTAGACTTGAGTTAATGATAAGAAATACATTAAGAGGTGCAATTTCCAGGGATTTTCTAGAAATTAAGTTTTTACCTCAACTCTTTTATTTTATCTATGATCGAGGCTGATGTTGATAATAATTAAATTGTGGATCGTGTAATCGATCCTTAAGACCTTAAGACGTTAGGAGACAATCCCTGGTATTTTCCAGAAAAAAAAAAATTTCCTCAACTATTTAGTTTTTTTTTTTTGATCGATTTTGGAACTGTGGACCGTTTTTGTATATAAGGCTGGGAACGCACTTGCCATTTCAGTCATATGATTATTCAGTTGCAATAAGTGGCCTTTAAAACCCAAATCCATTAAATGAAGTATCACAACGGGCAATACCAGCTGATTTCCCAGAATTCAAGTTAAAGCGTCAACTCTTTCGTTTTTCTACCTTGATGACGTACGTACATGCATGCATGTAAATTATGGTCTCTTATAAATGTTAAAAAAAATATGATAAGAAATTCCATATGAGTCAGTTCTCATATCTATTATGATTTTTCATAACTAATCAAGTTTTAACCTCAGCTTTTTTTATTTATTTGTTTTCTTCATCTCGTACATTATTTAATATTCTGTTAATTCTTTTATTTTAATTGATTTTACTCTTGGGGGCATTGAAAGATAATTAAATTAAGATTAATATGGAAATAAAAAGAAACTTATTAAGATAACTACAATTTACCTATAAATACTTGATGTGGTAATAATAAATAAGAAAATTAATTAATTTTTTGTGCTACGCGAAAACCATTTAAGTGTAAAATAAATTCAATAAACAAAGTAGTTTGTTTTTTTTTTGTTTTTTTTTTTTGTTATAGTGGTTTGTTTTAATTTTTGTGTGGGCGTTTTATGTTATTTTATGAGAAGTATGTATTTAACCTTCGTTAAGATGATTGTAAATAGAGGAAGGAAATTGAAGTTTTTTTTTTCTAATTCTCTTTATTAATTAATTAGTTGTTGTTTTTGGTATTTTTTTTTCTTTTCATTTTGTATAAATAATAAGTTGATTGATGAGATTTAACTGACTTATATAGACTGATAAGTAAATTGATCATCACAGTATGTGGTATTTGCAAAATATGAAATGATCTTGGTTAAATTTGTTTTTTTTTTTTTATTGTTTTGCAAAAAAGTAACACTTCCGGAAATAAAAAGTAAAAAATGAAATAATAAGAGCAGGGTCGGGGTTCAATTCCCTGAAACCGAGTCTATTGAATTTAAGTTTTTGAAACACAATTTCTAAAAATATCGAACAATCTTCAAAGCAATAAAATTCTTAAATCTTTGTTTAAAATATAATCAAGAAATTAAAAAAAAAAAAAAAATTAAAATGGATTTGTATTGGTTTTTCAGAATTAAAAAAAAAAAACAATATAGTGATATTTTTTTTTTTATGATTTTATGAATGTAGGTTTTCCCCCTAATTTCCCAACTATTAAAGAAATAAGTCTAATTAGTTAAATTTACCTAAAAATTCATAATTTTTTGATAATCGTCAAAAGTAGGTTTTTTTTTTTTGCTATTTGAATTTTTAAAGTCGCACTTGCGATTTGCATGTTTTTAATCACATGATTGGCTATAGTCAGAGGAAATGAAACAAACAGTTTTAATAACATGCACACTTATGCGATTTTATAATCGAAGCAATTAAAAAAAAAGTGTATGCAATTTTCTTGAGTTCCAGTTTATTTTCCAATAAAATAATTTTCAACAAATTAAATTTTATTAATCGTATCGATTTATTTAAAGCATTTGTGCGTGCAACCAATTCGTTGTATTTCTTGCAATTTAATTATCACGTCACAGAAATACACAAATACGTTCATGGTCAAAATTTGCTACTACCACAATTTTAAATTTGGAACGACAGAAAAAAAGTCTTAGGATATTAAAGCATATATGAGAGTATGGATTTGATTTAGCGATTACAAAAATTAATGGGAATACAGCATCTTGGTATTTTTTGTGTGTTCATTCACATTTAACCACATATATGTGTTCTATTTTTTATGACTGAAAAATCGTACAACCGCAATTATTGTCCTTCCAGCCTAACTTTGACTTTTTAGTGCCGATTTTTCAATCATCAGTTCAACATTAATTTATCTGTCGGGGGAATAAATAGGAACAAATTAAAACTTTATCTGAAGGATAAATAACTATCTGATGTTTAACTAACTATTTGAAAAATTGGTTCTTTAAATCTTGTAACTTCTAAAAAAAAAATTAGCATGATTAACCGTATTGAAAAAATAACAATCTGATAACTGGTTAGTTACTGTTTAATCTTACATGATATTCTCTCTGAGTGTAAAAGCCATAAAATGCTATTTCAAATTGATTTTTATATTTACTCACTTATTTTTTAAAAATATAGAGAAAAATATAAAAAAAATATCATGTAAAATTAAACAGAAATTAACCAGTTATTAGATTGTTATTTTTCAACACGGTTAATCATTTTAAATATTTTTATAAGTTACAAGAGCTTAACGTGGTGTTAAATTAATAAAAATTACTTGAAAAATCTACCAGACACCTCTTAAGCTTTAGATTTTAGTAATCATGTTAAATTAACATGACAGTTAACTTATTGATTCAAAATAGATTTTAACGGCATTTCAGTAGTATATAGAATTTTTATATTATTAAAAAAAAAAAACATGACAGTTTACTTTAACTGGCAGCACTTTTCTCTTTTATCTATAAATTATTCAGTTATTGTTTACGCTTTCAAGTGAATCACGATGAGTTAACATGACACACTGTGATTTTTAATAATGTCAACCTGTGAAATGTACATGATCCCTTGATACATTTGACATTTCAAATTCAAAATTTAAAAGAAAAAAAAATATCGTGCTCAGTACTTTTTTGTATCACGAAAAATAAAATGTAATAATGTGGATACTAACCGCCCGTGCACCATTGTCTTTATTTTTTCCCTTAAAATACACAAAAAACTGTACAACTGCATTGTGAGCATGAATTGTCTGGTGTAAGGACCGCATTAAAATTTTTAAGATTATTTTAATATTTTTCGTGATATTGGTAAATTTTTTCTCAGAATAGAAATTGAAATTGTAGGCCAGATAGAGGAAAGTTTTCTGGTTGAGAGTTGTAGGTAGCTGAGTTCTGGTTCTCCACGTGGTATCGCGCATAGAAATTTATTTTCCTAAATGCTTAACAAAAACAACACAATTTAGTGATATAACCTTATTTTTATAATTTTTTATTTGACAACCATGCTTCAACATAAAATTAAAATTTTGTTTATGGATTTTTGATGTTGCACCTTTCTTAATTTAGCCAAATACAAAAAAGTGTTTTTAATTGTTTTTTTTTTTTTTTTTTTTTTTTTTTACGCAATCAGCAGTAAACTTCCGCTTGTAGCAACTTAGTTTAATATCTGTTTGCATAAATAACCACTATGATGAAGTCCAACAGAGCCCTCGATTAGCGTCCAACCAGTATATAGATAGTGATTATTGTCTAATTAGTACTTATAGTTTTACTATCTGCTCATGATATAGGCAATATAAAGAGTATTATGCGTGTGCGCTCAAACGTAATACCATTCATATGATTCATATGTAATTTTCAACAATCATCATATTGTAATTATTTTTTGACGCTAATTTATACTATGTATTTTTTTTTTTTTTTTGTTACGGAAATGCGTTAATATTATTTCCTCTTTAACACTATTGACCTAAATTTTACTTTATTTTAGATTTATTATAAATTTTCTTAAATATGACTCGCCACCGCCATCGCAGATGAATAAGTTTGTTTGTCTCCTCGTTAGTTTTCACTTTCTTTCTTGTGATTATTTATGTTTTTTTTTTCTTAAGGAATGTTTTAACAGAAGTTGTTTAAAAATTCAAAGAAATTCATTGATTCATTGATTCCAAAAAGCAAGGAAAGTGTTTATTTGTTTACAACTTTTTTTTGTTGTTCCTTCTGTTCAAGGTTATGCAGATACGCCGGTGATATGGTGGAAGTGGTTTTGTTTATTTAATCGTCGTTTATGCTAAAATTAACATCTCATGGTTATTTGCATTTGTTATGCTTGATTTTATTTAATTTTTTTTCTTATTCTTAACATGACGTAAAATGAAGTAAATAATTTAACAAAAAATAAAAAAAAAACATTTTGGCAAAGCTTTGCCGCACAAACAACGCCATGGATAATTTAAGCTATTTGCATGCGCGATAGCAAATGTTTTGTTTAATAAACCGTTTAATTTTGCATTTGATTTGCTTAGCTGTTTGATTTGTATTTTTTTTTTTAGATTTTTGTTTGTATTCATTCTTCATTGGATATGCGTTTTGGAGGTATAAGTTAGTACTTCTTTTAATGATTTTTTTTTTTTTTTAATTTTTGTTAGAAAACAAAAACTTGGCATTCTGTTTAATTTCAAAAGTTGTGTAATCGAAAATTCTTTAAATTGGTTACTTTGCATTTAAAATAATTATCCCCTGGTGGCAGGGGTCCACGTCTGTCTATAAAGTCAGACCCAGACAACGTCTTCTATGGTACACCATTTTCTACTACAGTATGTATTCAAAGGCCATAAATTAATTAAATAAAGATTTTTAAATACAATTTCCTAAAATTTTCAAGTATTTGATTGCCAAACAGAGAAATTTTTATTTTTATATTTGTGATTTAGATGATTCTCCAACAAAGATGATTTTTTAAATCAAAATATCTAGATAAATATATAAAAATTAATTGATTTGTTATTGTACGCCAATAACTCGGCTTAAAAATCATTCGTTTTGCATGGGGATCTCTTTGTTGGATTCGTTATTTACCAGGAAATTTCCATTAACCAGAAATTTCGACAGGAAATTGAAAATTTTGACAGGAAATTGAAAATTTTTACAGAAAATTGAAAATTTTATCAAGAAATTGAAAATTTTGACGTGATATTAAAAATTTTGACGTGATATTGAAATTTTTGACTGAAAATTGTGAAGTTGCATACTTTTAGGTGTGAATATTGGTGATATTTGAAAATTCCATTTTGTATAGAAAGGGAGAAAAAATTGATTCTAAAGAATGGCAAACATCTACGGAATTGAAATTCTACTAATTTTCTACCTCACACAATGGCATCGTGGAAAATCGTGAAAACTAAAAATTTGCATACTTTCAGGCTTTTAATTTTTAAAATGCTAAACTTAATTAAAAATTCTGTAGAAGCTTCCTACGATAAAGTCAGAATTTTATTTTCTTCGAACATCGTTAATGTCATCAAGTAAATAAATAAATTTAAGGACAGGATAGCTCTTGCGTCATCGGGAACAAGGGAGTATGCCGAACTTACTTAAAGAAAAATGATAGTGAAGAGTTGTTTCCACATTATGTCTTGTATGTCAATTT
Organism: Epistrophe eligans; assembly: GCA_951394125.1. Taxonomy (NCBI): domain Eukaryota; kingdom Metazoa; phylum Arthropoda; class Insecta; order Diptera; family Syrphidae; genus Epistrophe; species Epistrophe eligans. Next base: position 110,348,929 of record OX596028.1, read on the forward strand.
GGCTGTATATCGACAAACAAACCCATATCCACTAGAAAAAGTTTCTTTCTGATATTGCTATACTTAATGAGCTCACTATGAGGAATTGGGTGGTTTTTTTAAGCTAAAAGTTCTATCTCTAGCCGCACATTAACATAAACCATTAATTTAATTTTTCAAGATTTATGCCAAAGGAAGAATTTTTGTCTGGCTTTTAAAATCATTTCCATTAAAATTTTGGCTCCAAATAAGATTTATCAAAATTCAAAGTCAAAACCATTAATTCATCATCACGATTTTTGCACAAGTTCAACTATGCATATTATTTGTTTATTTAATCGGCTTAGTAATAAAAAAAAAAAACTTTCAATCTAAATTCAACATATATCTTAAGACTCAATCCGTCACATAGAAGTAGAGGATGTGAGTGAGGATCAGTCTAAGATTCATTAGATACACATATTGTTTTTTTTTCGATATTTATTTAATTGAAACAAAACAGCATAACCCACATTAGGATTTTTTATTTTGATAATTTTATAGTTAGCTTATGCTACATAGTTTTTTTTTAGGATACAGATATTTATAAGAATCATCATGTGGCTTAAGTCTTCTCTCACGCGAGGAAACAAGATTTTTTTTGAAGTCTAAATCTCGTCCTGGTAGTCCGTAGAACAATGGTTAGAATATGTAGAACTGTCATCCCAGACGCCAGTGGTTTTCCTTATTTTTTTAATACAGTTTTTGATAAGGAGCATGTTGCTGAGACCACTTTCACACGAGGAAACGAGTTGCTGAAGATATTTTGTTGTTTTCTTTAAATTTCTTCTAAAATCTGTTGCTGGTTGCCCATTGTGTAATGGTCAGTACGTAGGGCTGTCATGCCAGGTTTGGTTTGGTGATAATTCTGGCCTCCTCCTCCTAAAAACAAAAATAATTTTCTAACGGCCACTGGATCTTGCGAGGAAGTGAAAAATCTTCCAAGAGAAATTCTTACCATGAAATGTTTTTTAAATCTTCACCCCCTTTCGGATTTGAGAGAAAATTGTAGGTTCCACCCATTCATACAACTGACTAAGAACGCCTACCTAAGAATTGTTGAAAGTTGTAAATCAATAGGCAGGGGCTGCTCCTTACTTTATTATCTTCTCTTTTAAAAAATCTGAGTTGCCAGTATACTCCGGTTCCGAGTCTTAAGTCTTATTTATTAATAATAAAAATAATGAACGAAGTGGCAGATTGTAGGTTTGGTATAAATATTTCTTATATACATATATATATATATCTTATATATTACCTACGTCACAATAATGAAATTTAGGTTAAATAAATTTGTATCGTCATCAATTACAGAAACAAATGTCTGACACTCTGGTTCTGTTGATTAGGTTCTAATTTTTATTTTTTTAATAAATAAGACCTAATCCTTTTACCCGGAGTTTTTTTTTTTTTTTTAATTTGGTGTTCAAAAAAATATCTTTGACCAAACTTCCATCTAATTAGCGATAAGGTTATTTTTTGTTCGAAATGTTTGTCCGCAGTAATCTCAGATAATTCTCCAATGATTATAACAAAATTAATTATATAAAATTCTCTATTTCAACAAGAAGGTTTTCAGCTTATTTTGTTTCAGAATCTTCTTAGATTTTTCTTTGAAAACATTTATACGATTATTACTCGAGCAACCCCAGAACGGGTCTTCTAGTCATTTAGAATCATCATCTTGGAAATATAAATGATAAAAAGAGATGAATGTCAAAACCACATTTTCATTTCCGCAAAAGTCCAAGACCCGTCATCACTCAAAACAAACAAACAAACAAACAATCAACTTCCCTTAAAAGCCTATACAAGTTACAACCAAGTAATATTTATCTAGGTAAATAGTTTTGATAAATTGCTTGCACCCACGATGTCAACTTATTATTCATATCACCGCAATCCCGGAAATTCCCAGTGCACATAAGTACCTAACTCTTGAAAAATTTATATATTATTATCCAACAACTACCCTCATATTGACTTACATAACATAACAACCGAGACAACATTTAGGTTACAAGCTCTCTAAATGCTTTAAATCATCGACAAAACTTTAGAAACAAGGCATATCAGAGAGAGAGAAAGAGTGAGATAGGGAGAGCTTAACAACAAGATTTATGTGTCAATTGTGTGCCATGTTTAACCATCATGTACTCGCGTTCCACCAAATTTACATACGAATTTGGGATCTGGTTGGTACTTCCCTACCTGTGAATGTTGTATGTAAGTCTGAGATGGTGTCAGTACCTATACAACATCCGACCACACAATTGTCTTACATTCAAGTTGTTTTTTTTTTTTTTGGCGTGATATGTCTCCGTTGATGTTATTTTGTAATAATTTCTGAGGTCGAAATCGGGACAAGTTTTTCAAAACAAAATTTCTCATTCTTAAAATGTGCAAGATAAATAAAATCTTAAATGGGAAGCCTCATGTCATCTTGTTGTTTCCCTATAAATGGTAACCTGTGTATTGTCGTCAATGTGTCTCACATGGAATTGTGATTCTACCAAAAATAGTCACAAACCACACCCCACCAAAGAGATATACAATGTTGGGTTGATGGTGTCTATAGAAAGGGCATAGGAGGTAGAACGGGCCAAATGGATTTTTTTTAAATTCCAGAAACTGGTTTATATGAATTCAGTGAAACACCAAAATTTTGCCAAACGTCTCATATTTGTACTAGAAAGGCTAAAGTCTCGATAAACATGAGGGTACATCTAGTCTCTTGAGCTTTGAAGACATTTTTTAAGTCGCTTGGTTTGGTTCTCAAGAGTGGTCCTAGTTTATATTGAGGATAAAGAAATGTCATTATTTTCGTCTACACTCATTCATTTGAGAGACTTTTTTTTAAAATTGAGCCTTTTTAGTTATAAAAACCAACCATAAGATCCCCCGACTGATTAAAGCTTGGTTTGGTTCCCAAGCGTGCTGCGTAGTTTATATCCCTGTAAGGGTATTGAGGGATTAAGAAATGTTATATTTTTCATATACACTCATTCATTTTGGAGACTTTTTTTACAATTGAGTCTTTTTATAAAAACAAACAAAAAGATGCCTTTAGCCGACTTCTCTATTCATTCACAAATTTTTGAGACACTGAGCTCAAAATTTGAGGATTCGTCAAATCAAAGTTAAAAATCTTATTTTACAACAATTATCTTATCCCCCTTATATCTCTTGTCCATTGTCGATCTTGTCCCAATCTCCCATTCATCGCCGCCGCCGGATGATGGATTATTTTGACGGTGAATACGTGTTTAACACCTTTTTTGCACGTTTCACAGTATGCGATTGCAATAAAAAACCACTCACGTGCCGAACACGAACACACTTTATACAAAAACCAACACTCAACCATCAATGTATACTCTGGCTGTAACAAACAAAACGAAGACATTGTCGAATTTGAGGAGGTGTATTATAGTGTTTGCAGGTAATGAGGCTGCAACAAAATCAAAACTAAAAAAAAATTCAAAAAAAAACATTGTATACATAATTATGGGGCACGATCGGCCCACGTTTCGAGGCAAACTTGCCTTTTGATGCAAATAACAAAAAAAAAACATTCGACACTTAAGTCTCTACCCACCCAGCTATGATAGAAAGAGACAGATAGAAACTTAAACTTGTTGATTTCTATGTTTCTGTTGCTTTCGGTGTCTAATTCAATTTTTTTTTTTATATTTTTTTTTTTGATGTTGGTTTCGAATTTAATTGAGGTACAAAGTGAGATTTAAATGCTGCGAGCTTGATTCCGAGGTGTGGATTTTTAAGCTTGTTGCAGGTATTTTTTTTTGTGTCAAAGATTTCATCAGGATGATGAAAATGGAGATGTAAGCTTAAAAGAGGTAGAAGAGATTTTTAAATAAAGATGATAGACAAATTGTTATCTTTTGTTATTTTTGTGGCTATTACAATAAAATAATTAAAATTTCATTGAGTTTATAAAGTCACTTTGTAAATTGGGTACGATGCATGAGAGATGATCAGTAGCAGTTGTTGTCAGTATTTCAACAGAAGCAAAACTTATTTTTGTAGGTAGATGTAGATGCAAATGGTTTTTTAACAATTAAATTAAGCAGCAAAGATTTCTCGACATATTAACAAACCTTAATAAAAGTTTTACTAAAAACAGAGGCAAAACATAACGAGGGGATTTATTTTTTTTTTTTTAAGCGAAAGTTGTATAAGTAGCTAAAATAAAATACAATGGCCATTGATAATGATATGTAGAATTTAATTGATTTCGTAAAGTATTTTTAAATTATTTTAAAGTTGGTGTTTTTTTAGTGATTCCTCAAAAGTTTTTTTTTTTACTTCGACTTTCTCATTGACGGCTTAACCGATTTCCATCAAATCGTATGCAAGAAATAAAGCAGCATAAATTTCCAAAAAATGTTTTTCGGATTAAATTAAAACCTACCTTTAAAAAGGATTAATGAATTAAATTGTTTAAATACCGCAAGTTGACATATAAATTTAGAAAAATATGTTTTTTTTTGATGAAAATTGCTCAAAATAATTTTTGAAATTTTTTAGCAAAACCAAAAATATATTTTTTTTTATTTTTTCATTAAAGATAAAGCATTCGATTTATGAGCATTTGTTAAAAATCTGAATTTTTTTTTAAATAAATTGATTAAACAACCTTTAAAATAATTTTGACACCAACGGGATGCCCACCATCTGATTTGTCACACAAATCTCAATTTATGGAAAAAAAAACTTTCAATTATTTAAATTATTTTTTTTTTTGAAAACATTTTTGAAATGGTACACCATTTTTATTATTAATTAATGCGGAGTTAAACAATTAATTTTGAAAAAAAAATCATTTCCGAAATATCGAATTTTCAAAAAATTATTTTGAAATTTTTTTAACATCCACAATATATTTTTTTTTTTGAAAATTTTGATATGCAATATTATTCAAAATAATTAGAAGCTCTTGTGTAAACAATCTCATTAAAATCGGTTCTACAGATAATGAGATAGTGGAAAACCAAAAAACTGGTTCGATGAGAGAAACCATTTTTAATCGATTGATAATTTTTTTTTTTTCAAAAATATGGTGGACCATACTGATATTAGTTCACATAAAAATTTTAATCAAAATCGTCGTAGTCGTTTTTGAGAAAAATGAGATTTTCCTTACCGGTTTTTTAAACACTTGTATTGGAGGTACCGTTATTTTTTGGCATAAGAATAATTTTTATTAAAAATATGCTGTATAATGTTAAAAAATTGCTTAATGTCAAGTTTAATAAAAATCGACCAAGTCGTTTTCAAATTATTATGCTCTCAAAACAAAAAAAAAAATCAAAAAAAAAATACTTTTAAAATTTTTTGAAAAATTATGTCAAAATCAGCTGAGTCGTTTTGGGAAAATCGAAATAAAAAAAAAAAAGGTTCTAGGTATCATTTACAATAATTTTTGCGATTTTTTTTTATAAAATGGTAAAAAAATTACTGATTTTTTTTAAGTTGTTGGCAAGTTTTTGAAAAAAATAAGATTTTCATAATTTGGTAAAAAAAAAAATTGTACGGTAGGTACCGTTATTTTTGGACTTAAAAAAAATTACATAAAATGGTTTCGGGGGAATGCTCAAAAACCGCTAGGTGCTAAGTTTAAAGAAAATTGGCCCATCCATTTAGGCTGCAACCGAAAGGAAAAGGAAAGGACAGACAGACAGATTTAATTACAACCCACTTTTTTGACTTAGCTTTCATCATAATGTTAAGTTTGATCAAAATCTCGAGTTCGATTTTTATTTGCCAATCTATAACTTCCCATATATGTTCATACATTATGTGTGTTTATAGTACCTTTTATCGTACAGATCATTTTAAGCAAGACAAAAAAAAAGAGAATTTTAAGGTTTTCTGAAATCAATTGTTTATAAAACCCTTTTAAAATGTTGCTCCTATAATGAAATAGCACACTATAATTAATTCTCTAAAATTAAGTTTCACTCTCATTTCAAAGCCCCAAATATAATTAAATTATAACAAGTTTAATAAAAGAAATAAAAAATGTACCTATTTCGTTAATTGGAAATAATTTTTATTTGTTCATAAAATTATCCATCTTTCATGAGTTTTTTTTTTTTTTTCTTTTAATTTAACGGTCTATTCTATCTCTGTATGAGAAATCGGTACGTGTCTCTCATTGGCACGTTATCTTAAAAAAAAAAAAAAACTAGTCAAACTTTGTGTAATCCAAATATGGTCTGAGCAAGGTAATTGACATATAAAAAGCTTCTTTTTGTATTTAAAAAAAATAAACTGTGTTGTTGTTCTTGTATTCTTGACATTATATCCGCAACGCAACATCTTCACATGTGTCAACTTATATATTTAAAATAATAAAAAAAAATATATATAAAAACATTATAAACCACTGAGTAATGGCTTTTCTATGTGAAGATCCATTTGAATTAAGTTTATCCAGCTCATCAATCTCAGTAAGTTATTTTTGTTTTTTTTATTTGCGCCAACTTAAATTGCTTTATTTGTTGCCAAAATCAGTTTATAAAAACTAATTTGCATTTTTGTATTATTGTTGTTATTGTACTGTATTATTATTTTTGATCATTATTAATATTTTATTTGGCTTTGTGAGATATTGTTATTTAAAGTGAGTCAGTTAAATAAATTTTAATTCGCAATTGGAAGTCGCCAATAAAAAACCAAAAAACAATTAAGATAAATCAGTCTGGTTTCAATAAATTTTCTTCTTCCTCGTCGTCAATAGAAATATTGTTTAAAAAGAAATAAATCTGGCAGCAAAAATAGCTTAGACTGCAATTGATTTAATCAAAATTTTAATTTATTTTTTTTTTAATCTTAAAAATAAAGTCGATATTACATTGATTTTTATTTCCACCTGTTTGACTATAAATTCATTCATATCATTTAAATACTGCACTTGTTTTACATTTAAAAATCACATTTAACATATCAAAAAACCACCAACACACAAATCTGCCTTTTACTTTCAGTTAAATAGATTTATTGCAAATCATACACCTTTCCATTCAGAACAGAATTTGAGATAAGAAAACCATACCAGGCTACTTGCAATGATTATTATCAATATTGATTGATGACGTTAGCTTAATTGCAGGTATATATATCTATATCAAATATCACTCCCACAGACGATTTGAAATTTAAAGAAAAAAAAAACATCTCAATTTCCTTTCGTAGGTGAGATCAAGTTTTTAATTTATGACACAAATTAAAATGAAAAAAAAAAATCAAGTTCGTACTCAGCTCTTTTGTTTTGTGCAGGTATATGTACTTATTATACTCTCTTTTCTGTGAGATAGAGATATAGATACGCGTGGGTTATTCTGCAGTGTTATAGGTAAAATTATTTTTGAAATAAAACTAACGGTATAAAAGTTGTATAATAAAAATAAATATCAATTGTTTATGGTGGTCGGTGGCTTGACACTTGGGTCAAAATATATTAGATCGTTAAATTCATATTACATTTTTTTTTTTTTTGTAATTTTTCTCACGACTATTTCTATGGTTTGACAATGAAAAAGTTTAGTTTAGTAGGTTATTTATACAATATTCTGTCATCAATCGGTTTGGAATATATAAAAGGTGTTAAATTGACAAGTGATTGGGTTATTGCTTATAGAGATATATTTGAATATAAGTGATTATCAATTAACCATGTGGTTTCAAGTGACACACACATGTAATATTATTCAAGACCTTGAAGGCATCGATCGATTTGTTCTACTCTCTTGAGAGTGACTCAAGAAAAAAAAAAAAAAAAAAATAAAAACCTATAGACAAATAGGCATATGAAATCAAATCGCCGTCGCTGTCGTCGTCGTCGTCGCGTCGTCAGTTTGAAAACAAGTTATATTTCAATTTAATGCTGGAGGGCATAAAAAACGTGGGTGACAAAATACACATTGTCATACATTCTGTCTACAATATATAAATTTTTAGTTTTTATTTCATTTTCAACACGTTTTATTACTACTTCACTTATTTAATAGTTTAAATTGGAATAAAAATAAATCATTAAATTTTAAAAACAAAAAAAAATTGTTGGGTACAAATGTCACATAATAAATACAGCCTTTGGCTAGAACATACAAATGCTTTTTTTTATGATAAATTCAATCTCTTGTCAAATGTAAATATTCTGAATTATTAAAAATCGAAGTATAAATAGTTTTACTTATGATAATTGGCTAATTGTTATTTATGATAGACTTAAACTTGTATATAACAATTATTGCTTGACTGTAAGTCTGAAGTTGAATAATATAAAAGTTCAAATCAATTTAAATCAATTATTGTTAACGACCGACGACGACGACGCCGACGATAAAAAAATATTATAAAGTTAAATTTAAACAATATCTCGGAGTAAAATTAAGCACAATCTATACGTTTATTAAAATTAGTTTTTTCTATAAATATCGTTGATAAATCATTTTCTTACTTCCTTAACTTTAATTTACTAAAGATAGCGCTATTGACAACGGCCTCATTCAACAAGCCCTTCCAGCCAATTCGGCCAAAAAATTGTACCTCTGTTGTAGACTTGTGAGTCTCCAAAACTGCGTAGGATGAAATGCGTAGAATGATGTCTTCGACCTTTTTCGACATCTAAGGGCTCGGTGCAGTTCTTGCTAACTTTGACAAATCAGCAAAATTCTTTCACTGTCAGTGAGAACTTCCTCGCGACCAAAGATTTCGGTAGTGTTCTTCTCAACTTTGACGGATCAGTTTAATTTCTCCACTGTCATCCTGTCTTAAAACTTTTTCGACATCAAATCAAAGGATTCAGTTGTCTTGGCTAAGTGGTATTTTTGACGAACCACTTCTGCTTGAGGATTTTCTCAAAATATAATAATCCCGTGTCATCGTGTTTTTTTCGAGTTTGAGGCATTAGCAAGATTTCTCGACCGACATCTTGTCTTTGACCTTTCTCGACAAGAAAGGGTTCGGTGGTATTCTTGCCAACTTTCACGGATCAGTAAGATTTCTCCACCATCATCCTGCCATATACTTTCCTTAACATTCAAGGGTTCAGTGGTGTTCTTGTAAACTTTGACGGATCATCGAAATCTCTATCGCGTCATCGGTGGTGTTCTTGCCAACTTTGAGTGATCAGTGAGATTTCTCCACCGTCATGGCTAAGTGGTTCTTTTGACGAACCACCTTGAATTCTCTTCATCCTGCTTGAGAATTTTCTCAAAATATAATGATCCCGTGTCGTCGTGTTCTTGTCGAGTTTGACGTATCAGCGAGATTTCTCGGCCGTCATCTTGTTTTAGACCTCTCTCGAAAAGAAAGGGTTCGGTGGTATTCTTGCTGAATTTTATAGATCAGCGAGATTTGTCCATTGTCATCGGTGATATTGTTGGCAACTTTGACGAATCAGCAAAATTTCTCCACCGCCGTCAGCGAGAACTTTCTCGACACCAATGATTTCGGTGGTGTTCTTGCTGACTTTCAGGGATCAGCAAGATTTTTCCAGCGTCATCATGTCTTAGAACTTTTCCGACATCAAAATTAAAGGATTCAGTTAAGTTCTTGCCAACTTTGACGGAACAGCGTGATTTGTCCATTGTCATATTGCTTTAGACCTTTCTCGGCATCAAAGGGTTCGATAAGGATCTTTCCGACTTACCAGATTTCTCCATCGTCATTCAGCAAACCGGTGAGAATGCCACTAGGCTTTTTGGGGTCATTGATATCCGCATAGTTAGTTGAGCTACTTCTAATTAGTGGTATAAGTCTATGTTGGCCTCTAAGAATGTTCGGACATTCAGGACACTAAAAGCTTGTTGCAACATAATCTATTTGGTTGTTCTTTCATTTATCTGGAGACTGCCAGCTCCTCTTGTGGAATCGAGTAGGAAAATCTATCAGTCTGAGTTGGTTACTGGATAAGTTATTTCGAGTAAGGTGTCTACTGCAATTATTGAACTTGCCAATTCCTTTCGTCGAACTACGGGCATTTATCTTAGAACTCTTCCTTTGTTAAGCCATCCTTCCGTGGGATCATCATACATACTATATACTTTTTATTTTAGTCTTCCTTCCTTATCATCACCAAACTACAACTAATGAGCCGCCAGCTGTTGATCCTGCTGCTTGCAGCACTCCCCGAAGAAGATATCCCACGATTACATTCTTCGTATATGCTCTCTCCATTCCATCACACTTCCTTGTCATTAGGCCTTTAGACTATCTAGGTTCTCTACTGAATACTGATTGTTCGGCTTTTTATTGACGAATCAAAATATAGTCTCCAGTTTGTCTGACATTTTTTTGGCCCGAACACTCAATCAAATAAAAATAATCAAATTGTTACATTTTTTTTTTCAAGACTTCAAACTTAAAGGATTGTCAATCTATCTTAATAATCAAACTATATGCATTTTCATAATCGTGTTCATCCACTGTTTAAATTTACATTTATCGATAATTTTTTTTTGCATAAATATCAATCTTATCTTCTGTTGCAATCACTCACTGCTGTGACAAATAAATGTTTATTTCTCTCACGTTATGAACTATTTCTTGAAGCTCGCATTTTTTTTTTCTTTGAAGGAGTGCCATCAAACGTCAATCCTTCAACCTTCCACCTTAGATTTTGTATAGTATTGTCTATCATTAAAATTCACAATTGTTTCCACTGACTGGCGCACTTAAATCCAAAAATAAAAAAAAAATAAAAAAAAAGATCGCTCATTGTCTGCTCCCATCGTTGTCGTTAGGAAATTGAGGACAGATAAAACAAACCACCACCGTCTTAAGTATAATAAATGGCATTCGATTCGATTTTTTTTGTTTTAAATTCTAACTGAATCATCACTATGTCACTTCATCAACAAATTCAAGTTTAGCCCACACAATCATCATTTGGCAAAAAAAAACAAAGTAAAGTTATCTCAAAGATTTCTCACAGTATACCACCAATTGTTTAAGCCTCTAGACCTATTGGCAGCAGCGCAGTGTGGTGGTAGAACACCGAGCCGATTGGGAAGGAAGGAGACTTCATATAGTCATACTCCCCATAATTGAAAATTCTTCTATCTCAATCCATCATGTGCTACTCTAGAGAATAATTACAATTTACAATTCCAAACCAATTACGAAAATTCGTTGAAAGCTTAATCACCATTCTTGTTAAAATTAAAAAAAAAAAAAAAACAGAATTTAACTACTGCCAGTTAGTGTAAGCTTGTTGCTGAGGCTTTTCACAGAAGGAAGGCGGTGGTTTATTATTTTTTTTTTTGGTCGCGTAACATTATGCAATTTATAATGTTTTTTTTATTAAATTCTGTTACCAAACAACAAAACGCCTTATGCAATTGAAACCGCAATAAAAAGTCATAAGAAGACGAAATAAAATAGTAAAAAAAAAAACAAAAACAAAAATAACCACCAGCAGTGCCACTGGTGGTAAAAGAGAGGTCATAAACTGTCACAATTGTGGCTTGGAAGGGTCAAAGCCATTGGCAACACAACAAAGAACCAGAGAGTCATACCGTTTGACTACATTACTTCCAAGCAAGTAGTACCTTTAGTATTTTTTTTTGTTGGCTCAATGCATATACAACGGAGACGACGACGGGTTAAAAAAAAATTGGTTTAATGAGGCGAATCATGTCGTGGTGGTCTTCGTAGAATATTGTTATAACCAACTTGGCTCTTGACTTCAGGTTACTCGCCGCAATTTTTAAACGATATCGATGGTTGTGATGCCCTTAAGTAACGTTTCGAATTACCTTTTTCAATAAAAGTGAAGGGGATGGATGGAGCCGAGAGAGAGAGAGAGAGATATTGATTTTGGTTGTCTATCTGTTGCTTTACAACTTATTACGATCTCTTCACATCATCAATTCCGAACCAAAGAACGTCTCTGATCGCATTCAAAACTCTGAAGGTTTCTCCTCTCAATGTGGAGTTATGAGAATTCAATGGCGATGGAAACAAATATTCAATAAAGTTGACCTCGATTTTTCGATTAATTGGAGTGATTAAGCTTGAAACTGGGGTTATAGCAGTTGATACCTGAGATGGAGGTGATCGAGGGAATTATCTACTTTGATGGAGTTAAAATGAGCTATGTACATATGTATATCTAGGGCCAAATTCTGGCGGGCGTGTAACTTATAAAAAAATGAAAGGAAATTATTAATTAGGGGTGGGTTAAATTGTTTTTCTGTTTACATTGTTTGTTTTTTCTGCAAAAGAGATCAAGGATATTTGATTTAATGCCTTGAACATGGGGTTTTTTCAGAAATATCGGTAGCCTTTTAATGAATTTTGAAACTTAAATATTCTTTCACTCCGAAAATTCTTGCTCTAAATGTTTCTTTAACTAATCTAGCGACATTTGGGACAAGACTTAGTGTACATTATTCTAGAAAAAGAGCCAAATGGCAACCCCGACTGTCTGTCTATTCTAATACTAAATTGTAACGAAATAATTTATGTAGAATTTTTTTAACTTGAGAAAATAGCTTCAGTGTAAATTCCGTTAGGAATAGAGCCAAGGTGGCAACCCTGGCTGTTTGAAAAAAAGAAATTAAAATCTGCCTTATCTCCTACTAAATCCTTTTACGAAATAATTTATATAGAATTTTGTTTTGCTTAAAAAATAGCATCAGTATAAATTCCGCTAGGAATAGAGTCAAAGCGGCAACCCTAACTGTCTGAAAAAAAAATTAATTTAAGAAATGAAGGTCTGCCTAATCTTCTACTAAATCCTAATGAAATTATTTATGTAGAATTAATTTGGCTGGAAAAAATAGCATTAGTGTAAATTCCGCTAGTAATAGAGTTAAAACGGCAACCCTGACTATCTAAAAATTAAGGTGCGTCAGTATCCTTTTAAATTCTAACGAAATAAAATATTTATATATATTTTTTTTGCTTTAAAAAACAGCATTAAAATTATAACTTTGAAGAAATATCTTTTTTTAATGCAGACATGAATTTTTATTTAATAAAACTTGAATTTTTCGTTAAATTCTTATATATATTTTTTTTAAGTTTATAAATATTAAATTTCTGTCACACATTCTCCATCTAGTATTAAATGATAAATATATATATGTAGGCGCATAATATTCACTATGGCTTCCAAATTAGCATGAAAAATGACTTAGTTCCACCTTAAATGCAAAAAAAAAAATAATACTCATTAAACGGTGACAAATTACTGCACACAAAAGTCTAATAGATTAATTGCAGTTAAACACCATCACAGCCCACGAACTAATCACGTGAAAATCTGTTTTCAAGTCAATGTGTGTTTTTTTCTTCAATTTTTTTGTTGTTTATTATTTAATTATAGGTTTTTAGGTTAAGCCTCTGCCATTAAAAAAAAAATTTTCTCACAAAAAATCTCAAAAAACAAGCATTGTAATTGTATCTAGAGTGCTGTATACTCATTGCCATTAAGTGAAAACCTTAAACACATGACACCTACACGTCCTATATATACATACGTTAATTCATAAAAGCTAAGAAAGTTATTGAAACACCTACGCATTCTTACGTAACCTATTTTATAATTATTACAAAGAAATAAGTACCTTATAATTTTAAGTGCTCTATTAGGTCTTACATAGGTTTTAAGTATATTTTCCGGTCCTTTCAATCAAAATTCTCAGAACGTCTGTACATACAGTAGCAAATAATTTATCAATTGTAAAGTACTTAAGTCACCCTACAAGCACCATTTATATCATCGAAGTTACTTTCAATAGATGGCACATGTTCTCAATCAAGTTGTCAGAAAAAATAGTTTTGGTCACTTTCAAGGTTGTCATATACTTGACCGACCATGATATGCCATTCTCACAACATAAAATAATAATTGTAATAAATTAATATTTATTTTCCTGAAAATAAAGTTCGGAATTCAGCTCTTTCGTTTATTCTTAATTCAAATTTTTAATGTAAAACAAAATTCATAGAAAATACTTAAAAGGCTGAAATATGAGCATCAACCACGAGGTTATTAAAATTATTTAAAAGAACACCCATGTAGGCATTTGGTATGATATAACTAAGTAACTTCTTTACGCCTGTCATTCACATCATTAAGCCACCACACCATATGACATAAAAAAAAAAACAAAAATAAACATTCATCTTTGACAGATTTTTTTTTTTTTTTTTTTTTATTTTACCTCCTCTTCTTTGGATGAGTACATTGACTTGGAACTCCGGATAGCTTATGATAAGTTAGTAACAATCAATCAAAGCAAATGTCTCATCTCAAAAGCCCGCCTAAACTCCTCCACAGTCTGGAAGTTTCAGTGATTAATGTATCCCAATGAGTCTATGACTTGACAAAGTGAACAAAAACAAATATTTGATATCCAAACATAAGCCCAGCCAGTGTTGCATGTTTAGTCGTAAAAAAAATAATTCAAAAAGCAGCAAGAAAAAAAAAAGATGAAATGCGATATCCGATCTTATATAAGCAAAAAAGCCCACCTGAACAAAAATACAAACAAAAAATAAAATAAATTAAAATATAATAACGAGGGGGAGAGCGATAATTCCGAATTTAAACGTTTATCTTTTGTAAATCTCAAAACAAATGCTACAAAATTGGATTTCCCAAAGAACCGCAATGTTTTATTAGTTTCAGCAGTCATTAGTCAACCAATTAAGGATTTTCGTCTTCATCTTTATTTTATTATATTTTTTTTTTTATTTTTATTTAAAGTTTTTTTTTTCTTTTTGTTTGTGATATAAATCTTGAGTAAACAATTTTTATGGTAATTTATGGCTTGTTTTTTCTGTCTTACTGTTTTCATACGTAATTCGATACTAAGCATTTTTTTAATGTTTTTTTGTTTTTTTTTTCTTTTGGCAAACATCACATCAAAAAATATATAAAGAACCTTTTGAACTGCAACCACAAGATAAAGTGTTGCATGAGATGCAACTAACACAATATCATGTCGCTCCGGACAAAGCTACGCGACAAAGGTGTTAACCTTTTCGTGTGCAATTCAAAAATATAAAATATTCATCGCCAAAAATTGTTAAGAAATTTAAAAATGCAGAAGTCTTTTTTGTTGTTTATTTTTTTTTTGGTAAACTGAGGCGCAGCTTGGCACTCTTAAGATACACTGATGCAGATAACCAAAAATAAAAATTACCATAAATATACTTGGGAGTATATATCAAAGTTCGCGAAAACTAAGATACACATATAATCCTCTTATTTGGGTAAATATATATTGCATGCAGAGTGATCTTTTAATTAGATTTATCAATGAAAACTAATGGGATGATGGTGATGGTATACAGCAGAAGTGGGATGGCTTTTTTTCGATGGAGGAGTATAATAAGACAGTTTAATGTTTGCAGTTTGCATGTGACTTAATTATCGTTGACATAATTTGCCTAACGGCAGTGTGGTACTATAAAGTAATTTTAATTAATTAAAAAAAGAGATAAATAGCACATCGTTTATAATATAAAGTGGGCTATATATAGAAAACCAAACGAGATGAGATCAGCAAATGCATATCATGGAAAGAAGGTTGTGCTTATTTGAAGTGAATACTGAACATGCGATAGAAAAGGCTTTAACAGTTTATCAAAACAGAAGCAGTTTTTGTGGATTTTATCAGATGCCATAAAATGGTTAATGGTAAATTATGTCAAATAATATTTACACCGAAGTTACTTCAATTTTCTGTCACATGTTCTCAGACAAGTTTGTCAAAAAAAATAGTTTTGGTCACCTTCAAGGTTTCCATATACAAGACCGACCATGATATGTCATTCCCGCAATAAAAATATAATTTTAATAAATTAATTATAAAGGTTCGGAACTCAGCTCTTTAGTTTATTCTTAGTTCATATAAAATTTATATTTATTTTATGTAAAACAAAATTGATAGAAAATACTTGAATTCGTTCATTAATAAAGAATTACCTAATTAAATATAAATAAAAAATTTTCAATTATCATTTTATAGTTGATAAATATTGAAATTTGATATATTCTCAATTTATTAAAAAGTTATTAAATATTCCATGATAATTATCAATTTTCCTGTAATCCACAACGGACTTTAAAATTCTCAACTATCAAAAGCTTTAATAATTGTATTGTTGACTATCGATTTTATGTATTTATCAATTAATAATTGACAATCGAAATAGGGGTGTTAGTCTTCTGATAAGAACAATATTTCCTTTATAGTGAAAAAGGTTATACATTTTAACCGACTTAAACAAAATTCTATATTTTCAAATTTTATTTGTTATTTTTTTATTTTTTTTCACAGTTACGTTCCCTTCAAAAGGCTTGTATAACAAACAAAATTGTTGGCACCCTTATTTGCCTCTGTGACAATAAACACATAATCGTATCAAAATAATTGAATTCGTCATCAATGATAACATATATCAATTAATAATCGCTATCAATTTTAGTAGGTGAACCTTCCAACTTAATGAGCTTAGTTATAGTGGCTAATTTTTTTTTTTAATTTTTAAAAATGAAATAGTTTTTCTTGTTTCAAATTTCCCAATCCCAAAAAAAAATGGCCTTTTTAATCTACGGAGGATGTAGATTGCGTTGGGCGCCAGTTTGAACTCTAGGCACATTGGTTTTTACTAAATAACTCGCTTATTTTTATCTTTAGACTAAAAACACAAATAATCCTTCATAAAAATCCAACCATTTACAAATATTTCAAAAAACAAAATAAATTTGATTTTTCAAATTATTCTTAATCATAAATTTTCTTAAGACAAACACATATATTTGTTTTTAAAACTCAGTAAGTAAATATTTACATAAATATAAACAAAATCAATCAAACAAAAATAAACAAGGATGTCTGCATTTTGAATTTCATTAATATTTATTATTCGCACTTGGGGAAAAAATTGAAACAACAGTTTTAAAGTGCTACCACTTGTCGATTCAATGATCCGGCACTTAGTGCTGTATACTCTTGAACCGAGTTTAAAACACAATAACAATAAACAAAAAAAAATAATAATATTTTTTTTTTTCAACTTCAAACATATGTATATGACACACCTCTCTTTGCATGGTCAATGCATCGTAAAGTGGCCTTCAACTTTAGATACTCTTTATTATTGTTAGCAAATTTTTTTTAACCCTTTGAGCGTTGCTTGAAGACAAAAATTAAACAAAACAATCATAATAATTTGGTAAATGCCTTTAAGTCATGTTTAAATAACCCTTTTATTTTGATGGATTTCTTTATTATGTGGTGTTGTCTAACAAGTAGGGAACTCGAACAACTTTTCAGTTATTTAAGAACTTGACATTTGTTTTAAGACTTGCTTTTGTGGTTAATTATCATTTATAATTAATCTTGAAAAAGTCGTTTACTAATTCAATTTCTGTGATATACTTAAACCTGCAGATTATGTATACCTATATATATTAATTTTTAATTAAACTTGTCTAAGTAAAGTCATATAAAAGGTTTTAAATGCTAGGTGTATAAATTTCTAGATTAAAGCAAAACGATAAAATGTTGAAATCCTGTTTTACAGATAAACAGGTTAGTTCATAGGTCTCTGATGGCGTGAGTGCAGCAAATCTAATTAAAATTTGATAGATATAATAATACAACTTTTATTTTATTTTAAATATAATTTTAAAATTGAATTATAAGTGCGTTTCCTACTTTTTCTTTTTTACTCGTATAAATTATTACATCATAAATTTAATTAGTTATTCTTTTTTTTAATCAAATTTAGCCATGAGCGTGTAAGTAGTAGTCTCATTGCTTTCATAAGATCAATCTTATTTATATTTTTTTTAATGCTAGGTTATTGACGGTTAGCAATTTTGTATTATTTTTTTTTTTTTTTAACAAAATGACTGATCGAGAGTTTAAGATTGACAAATTCAAATGATCAAATAGCAGTGACGTTAGTAATAATATTTTATGATCATCATTCTAATCACTTAGAAAACTGCACTGAAATTTAAAAAGTTTGTTCCTATAATCAGAGAAATGGTTTATAAAGTGGTTTGGTAAAATCCGCCCACTGTCACGCCTACTTTTATCATATTTTAACTTTATTTTTATTGAACTTAATTAGATCATAGAAATTATGTAATTAAGCTCTCTGCAACCTTAAGCACGACATGTATTATTTGTCCCACTCACACTCACTGGAAATTTAGTCAATCCGCATCGCTTCTCTGCTTCTTAAGTTAAGTTAGTTGTAAAAAAATTTATGCCCAGAGTAACTTAATTCTTGTTTAATTCACCACAGAAAAATTGGGCCTTAAAAATATTAAACATCCGGCAAAAGAGCTACATTAATTTATAACCCCAATAAAAAAAAATAAACAATCAACACAAATGACCACCTGTCATCGATTTGACATTTCACATAAGCTGTTTCTTCTAAATGTGTATACATTTTCCCCAATTCTTAAACGTGACTTCTTCCAATGAAAAATGATTCGCAAACTCCAAAACAGAGTAAGAGTATCTCTGTCTGTCTCATAAATTAACATTGAACTGTAGAAGATTTTTTTTTTTAAGGAAACAAAATAAAAAAATTGTACATGTTATCTGGGTACAATGTCTTAATGGATTTGTCTTGACGTCCCAGCATTCTCACGATCAGCAGAACAGAACTCCCAGTTTGGAAACTGGGAAATATAAAATGTAAAATCGTGTTTTATTCTTAAAAAAAAAAAAAAACTCTTCCTATATCTTCTGTGTGAAGAACAATTAATTTTATTCAGCAGCAAAAAAGTAAATAAAAAAAATTAACCAAACAATAAGTGTCGGTTATATTCTCAAGGCAGATGGTTGTGTAAACTTCAACACCACATTGTACTGAATCATAGTAATTGAATTAATCATTTAGCACGCACTCGTTGATCTTGCTGAGTAAAAATAAAAAAGTAAAAAAAAAATAATTATTATTGATGAAGATCCAGCAATTAATTTCTTTGTGTCAAAGTGCGACGCTGAATATGGCCTTCACGCTGGATTGTTGACGCTTTTCCCCAGAGAAACATTTTTTTTTATTTCTCTTTCTCGAATCGCATTGTATCGTGTGGACGAGTTGAATCTTTTTTTTTTTGTTTCATTCCAATGGACAACGTTGTTGGTGGTCGGTATAGCTTAAGCTTCTGATATTTTTTTTTTGCTTCAAAAGTCTGGTGATGGAGAGCGTATCCGGCTGTTAAACGTTAGCTTCCCAAATTGTTCTCTTATTTTTTTTTGTCAGTTTTTTTGTCTTCTTTTTCTAGGAATATCGTGCTGTATTGTCCAGTGACAGTGAGTGTTGGAAACGACATTGTGGTGCGTATAATGTGCCTAATGTCTTGTCATGTGGTGGTGAGATGGAATATATGTGGAATTATTTAGTTGCTTTTGTGATGTTTTATATTAATTTGGTTCCCAGGATGGTCAGTCACTGATCAGTGATCTAAACAATGTTTTTGATATTTCTATACTAGAGTATGAATAGAGCCGCGCAGTAGGTACAATGACTTTTAAAAAAAAATTTAAAGTTAATTACATTTCGTGCTGCTCACTAAGCTTACGACTTTCCGGTCGATTAAATTTTAGTAGTGCAAAAGTATGTATAAATTTGATGATGTGTTGTTTAATGTCAAGGAACTCTTTGCGAATTTCATCACTTTTAGTTGTAAATATAAATACATATAATATTAGTTCTCTTATGGACGATGATGAATAGACTCGTTGTTTTTATTTATGTGACTTTTTAAATTTTAATAGACTTCAACAATTAGGAGTATAAAATATATACATATGTACCACATTTGCGTGTGACTGGTATAAAAAACTGACTTCCTACTGCTACAAAAAAAAAATTATAAAAAATACTAAACAGCCCTATTATGGTTGTCAAATATCAACACATTATTTGTTAAATTGATAAAGAAGTATTGCAGCGACCTATACTGACATGTTCATATAGATGTAGTGACCTTAAAGAATTCCCATATTCTAGTCAGCCGTCGAGGGAGACGGACGTGTCTGGGATGACCGGCTACTACATTGGTGTACTGACATGTTCATACAAATGTAGTTACCTGTTCATAATCATCCTTATTGGGAGTTTCACCTACAAAATATTTCACCTTAAAAATTTTTGTTCGCCCGGAATTTTACAAAATTTTGTGAGTTTCGCCCGAACGAAATTTCGTTCGCATAGTAAACAAAAGTGAATATTAATGCTGTCAATGGCGTTACATTCCGCCATAAATAAATGTTTACAATAAGGGGAATTTTTGGAACATGAAATTTCGGTTGAAACTCATAATAGGCGAACAGTGAAATGTCAAATTTTCCGGGCGAAATGTTGTTCGGGTGAAACTCACAATAAGGATAAATGATTTGGCATATAATATAGTTATAGACCTTAAAAAATTCCGATATTCTTGTCAGTCGTAGAACATCCGTCGAGCGAGACAGACGTGTCTTGACGGAGCGGCTACTACAAGTGTCAACAAAATAATTAAATCGGTGTTATGATACTTCTTTAAAATTAAAATTAAAATTAAAAAATTCGGATATTCTAGTCTATTCTAGAAGAGCCGTCGAGCGAGAAGGACGTGTCTCAGCGGACCGGCTCGGCTACTACATTGGTGTAGTGACCTCTACTACAAGTATCTATAAAATTAATAAATTGGTGTTATGATACTTCTTTAAAATTCAATGACTTTCTGTCCAAATCTACGCAATACACATTTTTTGTTGTAAATATCAACTTTTATAGACTTTTGTGCAGTTTTGGGCAGAAAATAACAGAGTTTAAAAATTAACTAACTGAATAGATTTTAGATCTATTGTTTATAGTTCTATTAATAAACTTGGCGTTACGGTTGTCAAAAATTTTCATACCCATTAAATTTTTTACCAGCCAAAAATTGATCGTTGAAACATAGCATCACATATTTGTGCGGTATAAAATTTCTATTAAAATGCATAAAATTTATTAAAAGTTATTGCTATTTTTTATTGAAAAAAAAAAAAAAAACAAAAACTTAAAACGAAATGTCTACTGTGCAAATAAAATCGATCAAGCCAACATACATAGGGCATTAAGAGGTGCTTCTCCATCAATTCTACCAGTATTTCTATCTACTTTCTTTTGCTTACAGCCTTACTACTAAATAAACAAAATATTGTTAAACAAATTTAAATCAACCTTATTGTGAATTTAACCCGAACAACATTCCACGCGGAAAATTTCACTTTTGACATTTCACTTTTTGCCTATTGTGAGTTTCACCCGAAATTTTATGTTCAAAAAATTACACTTATTGTGAATACTCGTTTTGAGCGTAATTTAATGCTATTAAAAGACCACTTAATTTTAGCAGGCGAACGAACAATAGTTTTTAAAATTACAAACAAATTTTAAGTTGAAATATTTTTCGTTTGAAACTCACAATAAGATATTTTTAGATTCATAGACCACAACACAAAAACCAAAGGCAAATAAGAAACGTCAAACGTCAATCTAAACCCAATCACAATTCCGTTTTGACCAATTAAACTAACCCCCTTTTACCGTACGCAAATATAAACCACATTCCACTTAACAGAAATTCCAAACGTATCAACGAAAAAATTAAACAACAGCTCGTTATTTCTCTATGCATGGAGCATATTATTATATTCTTGTCAGTCAAGTCTTCTTGAAGTAGTTCAAATATGACACAATTAGAGCGTGTATATTAATCGTTTTCTAATCTAAACATCTACATATAGCGCTTGTTAACTTTAAACAATTATATTATGTTCACAAAAATGTAGTTTAGTACCCCAAGGTGTTTAAGAGAAAGTCTTATACATTTATACAGAGAAGAAACCAAATTAAGATTCTCATCTGATTTAATCTAATTTCACTTTAAGTCACTGAGCAAATTTCCTTTAACAAGTGTAGCAATCTACTTACTCAACGAAAAATAAACTATTGACAATTGTGTACCAATAAACAACACTCCATTTATAATTATTTTTTTTTTAGGATAAAGCCATCTCGCCATTGGAATTTTGTTCCTTATTTAGTTTTCAAACTATACATTTTTTTAAAAATATTTTCTATTTAACCATTTTTGGAATGAAATTGTAGCATCCATTGAACCAACAAATGAACATCTCTTCCCTAATTTAATATCAAACAAAATGCGCATTCCACATTCCATTATAATATTAAAAACTTGTTTATCAGTTTGTCACCATTAACGTCAAATAGTTGCAATGACTATATCATGTAAGTGAAGTTAAGCTTGCTTCATCATCTACTATAGTCAACTAAATATATAACAAATTTATTCAAAGTGTCCATTTTGAAGTAATTTTCTATCACCTTAGATGTTGTTTAAGATTTCAGTTATAATTTCTGTCAGATTTCGATTTCATCGTCTTCACGCACCTGTCAAAATAGTAACTAAAATACCACAACGATACGATGGGCAAGAGCTCCTTCTTGTCGTGGTTATTTGTATGTAATTAAGGCTGAAACACATTTTCGCGCCATAATTAGACGATGTCACATCCAAATGGATTAAGCCAGTGGGTAAAGTCTTATAATGGAGGAGTAAATCAGGTAGCACACACTGCGAGCCCAGTCCATAAGTAATGGAAGATAAGCTTGCTATCTAGAGAGTCTCTGTGTCCGCGTCTGCAATGTCCAGCAACAGACACTTTGTGCTGCTGCTATATGATTTATGAAGGAGTGTATATGTCTGGCGTTGTTTTTTTGCTTTGTTTTTTTTTTTTTTTTTTTTTTTTCTGTAGATTTTATGCCACGCTGAGGGATTACTTTTAACTTTACGACAAAAATAGCAAACAGCAAAAAAATGCTTTTAGCTCCTTAATTAGACGTGATTTTCTTGTGATACAATTCACGCAACATTTTAAGAGAAGAGTTTCTCTTTTTTTTTATTTTTCTTTTTTTTTTTTTTTTGAGAAAAAAATATTTTTTCCTTAAGTGAGTGTATGAAAAGAATGCAAATATTTTGACAGACCGTGTTACTTAAGAAAGTGTCATAAAAATGTCATAAAACTATTTAACGGGTTGTGGAATATTTACTTTGAAGAGAATTACTAAATTATTTCAGTGTAATGGTTTAGAACAAAAAGTGTAGAATGTAGATAGTTATATAAATTTTATTAAGACTTTTCTAGAATACGTTTAAACATATGTAAGCCTTCATAAAATAATTCCAAATTTTATTTTGAAAATAAAATGACTTATTTTCTTTCCGTTTCGAATTTTTAAGTTTGTATTTTTCAATCCTGCACATTACACATTTTTAAAAACGATGACGAGAAATAAAAGCTAGCGGAATAAAGCCAAAAATAAACAAAGAATATTTTAATGAGTTTTCAATGCAGAAATAATGCCGAATTTTCATTATTTCGCTTTAGAAAATTTAAAAGGGCCAGTTTGTCATGTTTTTAAAGTGGAACATTTTTTGGGAACGTAATTGAAAGCGAAATTTCTTGCTTCTTTGCCACTTTTTCGCTTAGTTGCTTTGCTGTTTACCCGCTTTGCTACTTTTCCGATTTGCTGCTTTGTCGGTTTTTCGCTTTGCCGTTTCTTGCTTTGTCTCTTTCCCGCTTTGCCGTTTTGTCGCTTTGCTTCCTTGCCACTTTTTCGCTTTGCCGCTTAGTCGCTTTGCTGCTAACCCACTCTGCCTCTTACACGCTTTGCTGCATTTCCGATTTGCCGCTTTGTCGGTTTGTAGATTCATTTTCCATATTTCGTGAACCTTTCTTAATTTGCTCAGCGAAACCTTGAGAACAATAGTTTACGAAATTAAAAAAACTCCATAAAATTTCACAGGACACCGACTTATTAAACGTAAAATTAAAATACTCGTATTTTTGCTCTTTAAATTAGTACACTCAAACTGCGATTTAAAATCACAAAATATTTGTACCATATTACACTTTGGATTTTATTGTGTCTCAATTAATTTCAAAAGTACAGCGATATCTCCATCCCCCTCTCCTCCTTTTTTTAAAAAAATCGATTTGTTTTGATCCTCATTCAAAATTCTTAAATTAATGAGAAATATCATTTTTGGTTTAACTTTCAAAAAAAAAAAAAAAAACAAAAACAAAATCCCACAAAATCAAAATCATATTCTTTTTATCTATGATTTATTTATCTCACATTTTCAAACTTTATAAATATACTCAGCTAAGCCTGATACCACAAAAGAACACAGAA
Organism: Epistrophe eligans; assembly: GCA_951394125.1. Lineage (NCBI taxonomy): Eukaryota > Metazoa > Arthropoda > Insecta > Diptera > Syrphidae > Epistrophe > Epistrophe eligans. Next base: position 110,373,214 of record OX596028.1, read on the forward strand.
TCAGGAAGAGTACTTGTTTATTAAGATTGAGGGTGTTGTTTTGCAAATCCACATCATCAAAGAAAAAAAGATCAATGGAATGAGGAAGGTCACATAAAAACAACAAAGAATTTCAAGAAAAAAATTAAAAAAAAAAAAAGAAAACAATTCTTATGAGGAAGTTAATTGTTGATTATGAATATTGCACGGGTTCGATAAATTAATGTTCTTTTTATTTTTTTTTTTATTATTTTTTTTATTATTTTTTAAAGAAATACAAAAAAAAAATAAATATAAGTTCCAATCTCAAATCTTTTGTTTATCGAGGTATTTATTTATATGAAAACAATATTTTTACCCCGTATTGTTTTTTTCTTCTTCTTTTGCTTGTTTTGAATAGCTGTTTTGAAAAAAAAATGAATAGTGTTCTATTCTATTCTTAAAAGAGAAAATAAAAAAATAAAACATCTAGAATATCGATTTAAATACAAAATAAACAAAAGAGTTGAGCTGAAAACTTAGCTTGATGATTTATTTTTATTCTTTTCTTAGAAATAACAAAAAATTCTTTTCGAACCATTAATTCTTTATCGATTCATTCGGCCTTGAAGATCATTATTCATTTGATTGACATATTCCCATTAAGGTGATTGACACCCCATATCCATATTTAACAAAATAACCAATTTTCTATGAAGTCTCTATTAAAACCAATTTTATTTTTTTTTTTTTGAAAGTAGAAAAAAAATTAATGTTCATGAGTAGCACGCGTCAAAAAATAATGCACTACCACCACATTACATTTAGACCCCGCGGATCCTATCTACCTATCATGCTTCTTATATTTATAGTACTTTATAAAAGTGTGCCACTATATTGCAACTAATACAACAACACTTTCATGTTAAAATTTTTATCTAATAAATTCGAGCTTTAGCTTGAAAGTCCAGAGTGCAATGTGTCTTAAGGCAAAATGACAGCACCCAGCTCCAATATAATATATATATATACAAAAGCCATCATCTGAGATCTCAACAAAACTATATAGTCTCGTCGTCGCGTCGTCGTTGTAGTCGTAGTCGTCGTTGTCGTCGTCGTCATAGCTATAAGGACGGTATAGCTTGGCTCGCTCTATGTCGAATTTTTCGGTCCATTTTCTATGGATGCATATAATATAACAATTGCGTTTGAAATTTTGTATACAAAACGCCAAACTTGCTCGATGCTGGTTTTTTAAATTGTAGCGGCAAGCAGCAATTGTTGCAATTGCAACGAATTATTTTGTTTTCTATTCTTTTTTTTTGTGGTTGCCTTCTTTTGTCAGTGATCTTGGGTTATGACTTATTGGCTTGGCATGGCACCTAAGACACAATTACTTCACCTCGAAAGTTGGACGAACAAAGTAAAAAAAAAAAACTGGGGTGTCTGTTGTCTGCTGCATGGTTTATTGTTGTCGCTCTGCAAATCCCGCAACCAGAAACTTACCATCGGGTGGGGTCGTTCGTTTCTATCTCTCTTCCTTCCAACAATCGATGTCAACTTCTTTTATCTTCGATTTTGTCGTATATGGAGGTATAGGCAGTGTGTGGCCAGCACGACGACGACGAACGCGACGCGGTGATGCGGGACAATCAAGCACGAGATGTCAACATCCGTGAATGTGTAATTACAGGGCGTCGTCATTGTCGTTATGGTCGTCGTCCTCAGTCGGCCGTTTCTTGCACCATTCATTACTCCGTCGCGTCGAAGCTATATATTGTTCGTTCTCTAGTTGGTTCTGGATTCAGATGGTACTTGGAGGCCAGGGAGGAATTGAAAGTTTAAAATAATAAATTTTACTTATGACTGTGGGTCACATGAGTCAGGGACTAAAAAACGACAATCCTTTCGTTTTGGGGGGACTCAAAAACTCTTACGAAAATTGGGTTGTGTGCACACAGTTTTTTCTCTTTGAAAAGTTTGTTCCACATGGACTACGATGCAACGCCGCGCCGCCGACTTCACCTTGACCTTCATTACGTGCGATAAAATCATTTAAAGTGAAACGCCTGTCTTTAAGTTTTTGGTTTTTTTTTTTTAATTTTTTTTTGGGGCGAGCTTCAATATTCACAAAATAAGAATCAAAAAACCAAAAATTTTGTGTAGGATGCGGGGTGTCGTATAAAATAATTTATGCAAATAAATTATTTTTTTGTCACTTAAAGGCTTTAATACGAAAGTCGATTAAATAAAAAAATATATATATCAAAATGACGCCAAGTGCTGAGCTGGCTGAACTGAACTGATAGTCAAGTTATAAGTTGATGTTCGCCTGCCGGGGGACTTAAATAATAAAAGAAAAATAAGAAGGTTAAGGTAAGTCGCGTCGTCGCAGCATCATGATGGGATGAGAAGGTGGGTGCGCGCTTTTGGGATTGGGATTTTAAAATGTATCCACACGTTGGTGTGAAAAATGATTTCAATTACTGTCAGATCACAATGAAAATTATAATAATAATAATAAAAACAAATTAAGATACGAATCGAACAATGAGGCTAAAGTTATAATGAGAAGAGATTGACATTATTTTTGGAAGTTCACTTCACTATATGGGAGAGGACTCTGCTGTAGGTAAATAAATGGGGATTTCTAAAAATAAACACATGGTAATTAAAATCAGTAGACCATCAACGATGACCGCATTTGGCCTTTTTTTTGTTAATAAAAAATAAAAAAATACAAAGTAAATAAAAGTCATAATGCATAACCCATTAGCCGCATATATGACTTACATTATAAATTGTCACAGGTTATTTGCTCTGCGTTGTCCAACCGAAACGTAATTTATAAAAATGCAAATAAAAGAACAAAAATATAGGAAAGCAGTTGTAGGTCAAAAGAATGGAAAATACTGTAAAATAAATTTTTTACAAATTTTACTTATTTGCAGTAAATTAAAGGAAATAAGGTAAATTTTGTTTAAAGTTTCAATAGAACTAATGAGTTAACTATTAAATAAGCTTTCAATGGTGATCATTACTGGTTCAATGATTAATGATTCTTTTTTTTTTATGAAAAGATTAAAATAACATGGAATAGTTTAACATGATATGGCGCTATGTACAGAGAAACTATAACAATATACTTAAGATCTAGGGGGATAAGATGAGACGCATTTTTTCATGTGATGAACTCTTGAGAGATTTGTTATCATCTAATCAACGCTACAAGAAGTGACTTATTGTTGACGATGTCGTGATGATGGCAAAGTTTGTTTTGTTTTTAAAGAAGAACGAATCGATAATTACGTTTGAATTCCCGGAAAACGCTTGATTTCTCGGTATGAATTTTTGATGTGTCAAAAATTCAACTTTAAGATGTTCTTAGGTCTCAAACGTCAACTTTTCGAAAACTAAAAACGAAATTTTTATGCAGTTTCGGCAACCCGTTTTTTTTAAGTCGTATGTTCGTTGACATCATTTGTGACGCAACTGTGCATTAAAATAAAATTGATTTGACAGCAAAAATTTTGACAAGTCAGGGAGCGTGTTTGTAAACGTCAAAAGTCAAATGCATTTTGCAAGAAAATCAAGCAGATTTTGTGCAATCAAGACGATTGTATACTTGACGACGATAGCAGTATCTGCGTTAAAAAATGACGATCAAATTGATGTTGATTTGACGTTTTCAAAAACGACCAAGTTTTTGTCAATTATGTTGTTTAAAAAAAAATTAGCGTTTTAGTGAGCGGAAATTTTGTTCATGAGAATTAATTTTAAGAAAATTTCCCAATAGGACTCAATATTTAATCTGTTCCTACTAAAGTTAAAATACCTTTTTTCTTATAATTCACAAGTCCATTATTGACTTTAATTCAACGATACAATAGAACTTAAGGTTTTGCAACCCTTCTATACTTATAAATAAGCATCTAATATTATTAAACGAGGGATGTTATTGACAATCCATTTAAAACTTTACTGCGGACCAATCATTTCTTTCATTTTGATCTCCACAGACCACCTGGTTATAAAAATAAGCCTTCGCACCTGCACTATATGTCACCTTAACTGCATTGAACATACTTTTAATGACAAAAATGCAGTTCAAATCTAACTACTTACAACTTCGAGATATATAAAGCGAAAAATAATAAAGTAGGTGTTCAACGCAATTTATTAACAATTTACTGATTTATTGCAATTTGCTGCTCACAAAAAATGGGCGTTCGCATATAATTTAATATCGTTCGACTGCAAATTATATATATGGTTATTTATAAATTTAAAAAAAAATTCTAAAACCTACCGAAAATACAAAATCAATCGATTATTTCAAACCACCACGTAGGTACAACTTCTAATATGGATTATGGCAGCACAGTGTATAGCCTGACCAGATGGAGAGAATGGAAAAAACGCCTTCACAATTTTGTTATTTAAAAGAATTATTATTTTGCGATCGTCAATCAATATGTACTTAATTTAATAAATTTGCAATTGAATTTTATTGCGATTTGGGTAAATTACTCAGGCTTTATAAAGAAAACATGAAAACATCTCTTTAAAAATAAAATAAAATTTTATTTATTTATTTTTTTTTTTTTAAGTTTTAATTAAAATTTAAATAATTAGCTTGTGTAGCAGCTTCATATTCTAGAGCTAAATTATTGACAAAATCTCTTGACAAATCCAGTTCGGCTAGGTCATCTTTAAACATATCCTCACGTTTAAATTGATCCAAGAAAGCTCCACGTTTCTTTAACTTGTCATACTGGCTTAGAGATCGATTAAAGAGTGAACTTATTCCAGTATGATTTGCCAACATCAAGCCAGATACCTTATGACTGCTCTGAACATAAGGACTGCTACGTGAAAGTGCAACTTGTATACTTGCTGGTCCCCATGGAATAAATTGAGCTAGCTTACGTTCGCGTATGCGTTGTAAGGATTTATGTACCTGTGTGGGGTCAACTTCACCCTGTAAATAATTTATTAATAATTTTGAGAGAATATTTTATAGAATTTATAGAATTTATACAAATATGGCAGAAAATATGTCGATTGCGAATTGTCAGAATTTCGGTCACAATATGTAAAAAAAATTGTTTCAGCAAAATTTTTACACATTACCAGTTAAATGTCACTTATACTTGTCACTATTTGAATGACAAAAATATTGGTACATTTTGGACCATTTACACGATTAGGTCATTTATGGAAAAAGCGTTTAACATTCGTGTAAAAGTTAAGTCAGAAATGAAGAAAAAATTAAAAAAAAATAGTGATTCAGGATTACAAAATTTAAATAAATTTAAATCGAAAAAAAACTCAAAATTCACCTGAATGATATTCAAAATCGAGATGTAACAATGGTGATTTGTTTTGTCTGGTCCCATAGACACCATCATGTTTTTCGGTTGCAGAAGACGTCTCATAACATCCAGGACTGTCGTCTTACGGACATTGATACTTTGCTGCAAAAAATTCTTTAATTAGATGAGTAAATTATTTTTTTTTTTTAATTTGGTTGCTGGATTTACACGTGTGGTAAAATGCATTATTTTGCCATAAATGTAAGTTATTTACTGTCATTTGTATGATTTATGACCAACAATGGTAAAATCCATTTGATAGTCGTGTAAATCTCGAATTAGAACATACATCATTCTCTGTGGTCAAAGGAGTATAGCCAGTCATCAAGAAATGAAGCTGAGGCGTTGGAATTAGTGGTGCGGTCAGTCCGATCATATTGTTGTTCATATAAGACGGATAACGTAATGTTGTCGTGCTCACCGACATAATTGTCGAAACAAGCGTATTGATCTGGGTGAAGCTCGGATTTTCAATGTGCAAACGATCTGTAGCGATTCGATTTAACGCCGTATTGTCTAAGACCACCACACAATCGGCACTTTTGGTTAAGCGTTTCAAGGTCAGCATCGAATTATACGGCTGCACTACAACATCACTGATCTCATCCTGATTCGGAAAAACACTGTAGGTCTGTAGAAGTTTTTTTGGGAAACGATCAGCTAAACGTTCCATAATATACGATCCCATTCCGGAGCCAGTTCCACCGGCAATTGAATGACAGAGGACAAATCCCTCTAAACTGTCACTACCCTCGGCCTCACGATCAATTATATCGAAGACTTCCTCGTGGAGTTTCTCACCTTGACTATAGCCAGAGGCCCAATTGTTTCCAGCTCCACCGCCATGTTTCGAGAGAAAGACATTTTCTGGATTATAAAGCTAAAGAAATCATATACATATGTACATATATTTAGACTCTGTGAAAAAAACTCACACGATCACTTTAGATTAATTTTACCTTGGCATACGGAGAACTCATGATATTGTGAATGACTCTTGGTTCCAAATCCAACAACACCGATCGTGGAATATAATGATTATCATCGGCTTGATAGAAAAAAACATCTTTTCTATCCAAACCATCGCTGGCAAAATCCTCTAAAACTCCATTGGGTGAGATTCCATGTTCGAGGCATAAGCGCTTCCAGAATTCAAATCCAACTTCAAAGCATAAAAATTTTATTCATAATCACTTGACACAATGAAATATTTTTCTTCTTACTTTGATTTCCACATTGCCCTAATTGTAAAGTTATTATTTCACTTGGCATACTGAATAACAAAACAAAGTATTTAAACAAAGAATATTAAACATACAAATTCTATTTTGTGATCAGAGTAACGGACAATTTGTCATGTTATCATATTTTTGTTTGTAACGGATTATGATAATCATGTTAGGTTAGAGCTTGATTCAAGGTCAGTTCAGATTAATAAATTACGATCTTAAGAACTCTCTGCTCTGTTTTGGTGGAAAACGAGATTTAAAATGAACAAGATTTATTTACACAAGTGAAAAAAAATGTCTTGGTATTATTTTTTTAAATTTCCTAATACATATTTTGAAAATTTGGCTTTTTTTGGCTTTCGAAGAATGAATCAAAAAAATAATTCCAATTTTATTTTTTTGAAAAACAGTTCTCAAACATTTTTTATTTTTGTATATATAAAGAAAACAATTTTTACTTGCCATGTACATATTATGTGTGTATAGATACTATTATGGCAAGTTTTGTCATTACGATGATAGCGAACTCAAAAATTCTGTCCGTCTATCTGTCTGTCCTTTCATCATATTTTTTGTATTTTTTAAAGATAAAAATAACGGTACCTGCCGTAAAAATTTGTTTGAGCAATTTTCAATTTCAGAAAAATAGTTACAAATGATAACTCGCATAAAGTCAAGTCATTTTTTTTTATTCTCATAACGGACTCAACTGAACATGCAACATAGTTATTATATGGTTGGTAGCCCTGGTCCGAGTCCCTTCTCGTTATTTTCTTTCTGTCACATTTTTAAACAATGTCACAATAACTGTTTTCTGTCCTAAAGTTCCTGGAAAAAGGAAAATTATTAATCATATCTGAGAAAGAAACAGTAGAGTTATTGCAAATTATTTTAAATACAAGTTACAGAAATTTAATGGATTACGGCATAATGTTGAATGATTTTTTAGACAATTTTCTTGAATTTTCTTTCCATATAATAATAGTAGATTTACTTGTAATCTTCATTTTCTAGATCTGAAAACTTAAAAAAAAGAAAGCGGAACAGATAAATGTCAAAGAAACAAATGTGAAAGAAACACTCACTATTTAAAAAAAATTAATGTTTTACCCTTTTACAGAAATATAAATGATTTGCACAAAAATGTAAGTCCACCATTAAAAAACACAATTTGTGTAAACCCATCTGCCCTTGCCCGTGAAGTTATCATTGTGAATGAACACTTTATTTTGACACTTTCGCGTTTCTCTTTTGTTATATATTTATTAACTATTTTAACCTAACCACGCACCGGCTTTGGGTTAATTTGTAGCGAAAAATTTTGATAAAATTGATTTAATTTATTTCATCATTTTACAATAATTGCACTCAAATCAAGCATTAATAATTCAGTTGCATTTCATCATTCAATTAGTCAAGTTAAGTGTTTTTAAGTGCTTTACTTCAAGTGTAAAAAAAAAAACAATCTCATCAAAATGGTTGTTCGCCCATACAACGATGAACTCAAATATTTGGAAAAAATATCTGACCATTGTTGGAGGATAAAAAAAGGATTCCAACCGAACATGAATGTCGAAGGGTGTTTTTATGTAAATTCCCGATTGGAAAAACTGATGTTGGACGAATTGAGGAACTCCTGCCGGCCGGGGGCTGTTGGTGGCTTTTTGCCAGGCGTGAAACAAATTGCCAACGTTGCTGCGCTGCCGGGAATAGTTGGACGGTCCATTGGATTGCCCGATATCCATTCGGGATATGGATTCGCCATTGGAAATATGGCAGCATTCGATATTGACGATCCACTGAGTATAGTCTCGCCTGGTGGAGTGGGTTTTGATATAAACTGTGGAGTTCGTTTGCTGCGAACCAATCTATACGAGAAGGATGTGCAGCCACTGAAGGAACAACTGGCACAATCGCTGTTCGACCACATTCCTGTGGGGGTTGGATCCAAGGGTATCATTCCAATGAACGCCAAAGATTTAGAGGAAGCTCTGGAAATGGGCATGGATTGGTCCCTGAGGGAGGGATATGTCTGGGCCGAGGACAAGGAGCACTGCGAGGAGTATGGTCGCATGTTGAATGCTGATCCCTCGAAGGTCAGCATGCGAGCGAAAAAACGTGGTCTTCCCCAGTTGGGTACACTCGGGGCAGGAAATCACTACGCAGAAATTCAAGTAGTCGAGGAGATCTACGACAAATGGAGCGCTAGCAAGATGGGTATCGAAGAGAAGGGACAAGTGAGCGGGCTTCTTCTTCATTCTTTTAAAAGATCACGTTATGAAATGTATTTTAATTTGCAGGTGTGTGTTATGATCCATTCAGGAAGTCGTGGTTTTGGCCATCAAGTCGCCACCGATGCTCTCGTCCAGATGGAAAAAGCTATGAAGAGGGACAAAATTGAAACAAATGACCGTCAGTTGGCTTGCGCCCGGATAAATAGTGTTGAAGGCCAAGACTATCTCAAGGCAATGGCTGCAGCTGCAAACTTTGCCTGGGTCAATCGCAGTTCCATGACCTTCCTCACCCGACAAGCCTTTGCTAAGATGTTTAAGACCACACCCGATGATCTAGACATGCACATCATCTATGATGTGTCGCATAATATTGCCAAGATCGAGAATCACATGGTCGATGGAAAGGAGAAAAAACTCTTGGTGCACAGGAAGGTGAGAATCTTCAAAGGGAAAATGATTTACTAATGATTTTGCTTGTGATGTTTTATCATTAAATTTCTGAGGAACAACAGAAGATAACAAGATCGGGTGAAAAAAGTCACGAAATCAACTCTAAAACTATTGAATACCGCGCTCCAAAACAGTGATTGCATTTTTGATCCTCTTTACAGGGCTCCACTCGTGCCTTTCCACCTCATCACCCTCTGATCCCCGTGGATTATCAATTAACGGGTCAACCAGTGCTTGTCGGTGGAACAATGGGAACTTGCAGTTATGTCCTAACCGGAACTGAAAAAGGAATGCTGGAAACTTTTGGATCCACCTGCCATGGAGCAGTAAGTTTTTGAAATTTTGTTCAATGACCAAGATCAAGATGAAATTCGATGAATAATTAATTTATCAATAAATTTTAAGGGTCGTGCTCTATCTCGTGCCAAATCACGTCGGAATCTCGATTATAAACAAGTTTTAGAAAAACTAGACACGATGGGTATTGCGATTCGAGTTGCATCCCCTAAGCTCGTGATGGAAGAGGCCCCAGAGTCATACAAAGATGTCACCGATGTAGTAGACACATGTCACGCGGCAGGAATAAGTAAAAAATGTATAAAACTTCGACCCATTGCAGTAATAAAGGGATAAAATTTAGGAAGTGGTTTTTTTTATATTTATCTTTAGAATAAGTTGAAAAAAATAAACAAACTAACGGCAAAATGTGATTTTTAATGAAACGAATTGAACTGACAAACAAATGAACAAAACTTAGAGAGCAACACATAAAAATTATGGATTAAAAATACTAAAAAGTGCAAAAGAAACTTCAGCCATCGAACTACTACTCCTGTGGTTTCTTTGCCGACCAATGGAGGTAGTTAGGCTGCGTGGCTGCTTCGTACTCCTGCACCAGGCAATCTACAACATCTCGAGAATCATCCAATTCAGAGAGGTCATCTTTGAAGATGTCTTCGCGCTTAAATTGATCCAAGAAGGCTCCACGTTTCTTCAATTTGTCATATTGACTGAGGACACGTTCGAACAGTGAACAGATGCTGGTGTGATTGGCCAACATCAAGCCAGAGACTCGGTGACTGCTCTGAACGTAGGGACTGCTGCGCGAGAGAGCAACTTGGATGCTAGTCGGTCCCCAGGGGATGAACTGGGCAAGTTTACGCTCCCGGATTCGCTGAAGCGACTTGTGGACTTGAGTTGGATCCACTTCACCCTGAAGAAGTAAAAAAAAAAACAAATTGGAAAATGCTTGTCATATAAAAAATTGGAATTATTAATACATAGATACTTTATTTGTAAAGGTTTGTCTGACCTCACATATTGAGTCTTTTAGAACCTAGAGCACAAATCAGAGCCTAATCTACTGCAATGTAGAGATAGGTACTCTTGGCGTAAGCTGAGATGGTTCCAGAAACTCTGTTATAATCTCACCTGAATGATGTTCAAGATTGATATGTAGCAATGGTGGTTGGTCTTGTCGGGTCCAGTCGATACCATCATATTTTTCGGCTGCAGTAGACGCCTCATCACGTCCAGAACCGTTGTCTTTCTAATGTTCATAGTTTGCTAAATGGAGATTGTCAGAAAATTAAAAGAACTTAAAGGTCTCGTGAAGTCTTACATCATTGTCCGTAGTAAGAGGAGTGTAGCCGGTCATCAGGAAGTGCAATTGAGGCGTTGGAATTAGAGGAGCCGTCAGTCCGATGAGATTATTGTTCATGTATGAAGGATATCGCAGAGTTGTGGTGCTGACCGACATAATCGTCGATACCAGAGTGTTGATCTGGGTGAAGCTGGGATTCTGAATGTGTAGTCGGTCGGTGGCGATACGATTCAATGCGGTGTTGTCTAGCACCACGACGCAATCGGCGCAGCTTGTCAAACGTCTCAGAGTCAGGAGGGAGTTGTAGGGCTGCACGACGACGTCACTTATTTCGTCTTGATTCGGGAAGACGCTGTAGGTTTGGATAAGTTTCTTAGGGAATCGATCTGAGAGTCGCTCCATGATGTAGGAACCCATGCCAGACCCAGTTCCACCGGCAATTGAGTGGCAGAGAACGAATCCTTCTAAACTGTCACTGCCGTCGGCCTCGCGGTCAATAATATCGAAGACTTCCTCCTGCAGTTTGTCGCCTTGACTATAACCAGAGGCCCAGTTGTTGCCGGCTCCACCACCGTGTTTGGACAAATAGACGTTCTCAGGATTATACAACTGGAAAAGCAGACAAAGGTTCTCATAGAAAAACTAAAGAAAAACATTAAGTTCAGAGAGGCAGACCTTTGCATATGGTGAACTCATGATGGTGTGGATGACTCGGGGTTCGAGATCGAGGAGGACTGCCCGGGGAATGTAATGATCATCATCGGCCTACAAAAAAAAAAAGAAAAAAAACATTCGTACACCGAAAAATTGCATTATCCAAGCCCAATTGCTTTACCTGATAGAAGAAAACATCCTTTCTGTCGAGACCATCTGTGGCAAAGTCTTCCAACACGCCATTTGGTGAGATACCATGTTCCAGGCATAATCTCTTCCAAAACTCAAAACCAACTAAATAAAATAAAAATGAACACCAAGGACAATATGAATGAGATATCGAAGGATTTCCGACGATTGATTTAACCCGCCCAGAGGAGATGCATTATTTAGTTGGAGGAAAAACCTACTTTGATTGCCGCATTGTCCAAGCTGGAGGGTGATTATTTCACTGGGCATTGTGTATATTTGATAAGAATAAACTGATTGAAAAGACTGTATTTTAATTGGTTAAATTATTTGATCGAATTTGTTCTGTTTTTTTTTTTTTTTATTTATGGATTTATTTTTCAAAAATAAACGGATGAGACATTTGGTGTGTTTTGATTTTTTCTTCTTTTTTTCTTTAGGATTGATAAATGTCAAAAAAGGGTAGGGTGAAAAAGTTCTACCGACATAGCAGGATTGAATGATGTTGGAAAATTTACAAAGGTACCGATGCTTTTAAACGATGAAATTTCATTTTGCGATTTTTAAGCTCATTGGCGGGAGAAGGATGTGATCACGGCCAAAGTAAAATTTCAGAATTTGAAAAAATTGCAGGGTTAACGCTCTTTTTTCTTTGTCCTTTTTGTTATTCTTCGAATCATCACCTTTCCCGTGCAAAATCACACTTCGAGGTGAAGTTATTTCAACGAAATTTGGCTAGAAATTACGTACAAACGACACCTTAGTACTTTCAAAGTGAAAACCATTGAAATATTATTCACTCGATACATCCAGATTAAAACTTAAATCCGGATGTATTTATATTGAATTTATACAACTGGATTTAGGTTTTAATCTGGATGAATCGAGTAAATATATTGGATTTAAAGAACGCAGGGGCTGAATCAAGTGAACATAAAAAACAGCTCGTATTGGTTTACACAATTTGTTCACAGTTGAGTGCAAGCAAACCTTAAAAGTTTCTTCCACAAATTTAATTCTCTTAACAAACACTTTCGCCACCTATCGACTAACACCCTACATTGCCCGCTGTCATTTAAATCACGTACCCCGCTGCAGAAAGAAAAGGAAAATTCCTATTTTTTTCACCATTCAAAGCGTTTAAAGAAAAATCCAAATTCCAATTAGAAACAAATAAGTAAAACGAAATTATATATTTATTTTACAATCAAAACAACTCCCTTCATCAGTTAAAATTAAAAAAAAAACATTATGAACTCTCCAAACAAGCTTGTTTTGATGTGAAAAAGTTTTCTTATCGGACTGCCGCCAAATAGTGAAGCGCACCTCATCAATACTCGAGAGTTTTCCAAATAAAAAAACAAGATACAAATATTTTTCTTATATTATAGTTTTTTATATTAAATTTTAATGGGACTATGTCTCGTTTGAAGATTAACGAGGAATCAGCAACGGAATCACCAACAGTCTTGGTGATCTCCGATAGCGACGACTGCGGTGATGAATTGACGGGTTTCTCCAGTCCACAGAAGCGATTTGCCGGGGATCCAGAGCTATCAACAATAATAGTACCTCCATTGGCGAAGAAGAAACTCAAAATCGATGGCGAACCGAATGAGGAGCCGGCAATTGACATTGATTCGATCTCCACTAATCCTATGCGAACCAGAACGAAGGTTTCCAGCGACACATCGAGTAAGTTTCCGGTGTCATCGCCATCGGACACGGTGCCTTTGGCTGGCCATCGTAAGAAATACGTAAAGAATACCTTGCCAGCGGGAGCAGAATGGAGAATGCTGCAAGAAATCGCTCTAGGTCATCCACCTATAACATATCGCGAAAAATTGGCACATTGGATTTGTCGGGACGAACTGAGTGACGTTGAGGATGTCAACAATTTCGATGACCAGTTCCAAAAGCGCGAGAGATTCTACGCGAGAAGTTTGTCTGGAAGGCGCAGCGCCGGGAAAGATTCACCGTATCCGAATTACAACTATCAGCACTTTCGTTCGGTAGTCCTGGAGAACTTGAAAGGAAGTCCTATTGGATCGTCTCAAGAATCCGGGAGGAAGTCATCCCAATTGCAACCCTCATGCTCAAAAGAAGCGGTAACTCATGTTGAGACATCTGCTCCGGCGAAGCCAGGATCGAGCAACGTTACCATTTATGAGAAGATTCTCTGCCCGAGCAGTGAGAGCAGTACTACCAAAGCTTCTCCGTCTATTCGACTTCATTGGACAGACGAGGAGTCGGTTTTTAGGTGTAATCGTCTTAATCCCGAAATAGACAAATACTCGCAGCTGATTAAGGTCCGCATCGACTACAACAAACGGATCGATCTCAAGACAAAGATCAACGAGATCTTTAAGACGCCTACTGTGCCTATGAAGTATAGTTCTCCGCCCATCGAAATGGTGTCAGCGGGGAGAAAGATCTTAGAAAGCACCAACGAAACAAAATCAGTGATTGATAAGTTATCTCAAGAAGTTGCCGAGCGGAAAATCGAAACAAGAAGGAGCACTGGAGGCAAAAGTAGCGACAGTAGAAAAAGCTCAGAGTGGAGAAGCACCGAACGAAGGAGTTCTGACAGGAAGAGCTCCGATCGAGGAAGCATCGAACGAAAGAGTTCGGAAAGAATCCCAGAAGTGAATTGTTTTCAGCAAGATGAATTCTGTAATTATCTGGGTTTGGGAATGAATGGAAAAGTTTACAGTCCAACTCCTACAGACAACAAAAGAAGATCGCTAAGGGTTAAACGATTACTGGTGCAGACGGAGGCGACAGACAAAAGGAACGAAAAAAAGAAAGAATTAAAAAAAAAGAAGATCAATATCTTGGATCAGGAGGAGAAAGAAAAAGGCAAAGAAAAAGAGGAGCGTGAAGAAGTTACCACGATAAATGTCAATGAAAACAGGTAGGAGCATTGCGCTGATTTAAGTTTGTTTTCCTTTTTAATTTATTTAAGGATAATTTGGATAAAATTCTTGTAAGTAAGTTGATAAGGCAAATATTGTTTTTGGGATTAAATTAGAAGTTTGTACATCGAGCTAGATATTAAATAGTTTAACGGAATTTCTTCAAATAAATTGCATAGTATAACATCCTTTTTTCCTTTCTTTTTCAGATGTTCGCTTCCTTCTACGATTACTCTTGACACTGCAACACCAGAAGAACTTGTCACATCCAAATCTCCAGTCCCAATTCCGGTGACGAATATAAGCTGTAAAACGCCCGAGATAAAAATAATTACTCAACTGCGTAATGCTGCAACACCCACAAAATCAGGTAATACACCGTCATCGGTGACGACCGTAAATTCAACACCTCCACCTACAACCCGCCGCCAACGACGCACTCGAGCAACATCGAATGGAACATCAACGTGTCCACGATCATCGCAAAGTGATGAATCACCAGATAAATCAGCACCTCGTAGACGTCACCTGAATGATCACGCAAGTGATATAAGTGAATCATTGCAGAGTGATCCACCTCCGCCAAATGCTTGCAGGTCACCGCAGCACAATGGTCGTACCTCAACAGTTCCCTCATCGGAAGGCAAAAAAGATGAGCTAAAAAATGATGCTGAGCTGGATGACCATGCTCAGGACGATGAACCTGAATATATGCATAAAAAATATCAGCGCTATCTTGAAGAGTCCCGCAAAACAAAACCCAGTATTTTTATTGTAGAATCAATAAATAACAGTGAATTCAAGTCGAGTTGTACAATAAACAACAACAAAGTTATTCCTAAGGAAAGTTTATCCAAAGAAAGAAAAAGTCGTAAAAACAAGAAATGGTCAGCAAATAAGAGAGTCCTCCATCGTTTACTGCGAAAAAATGGAACTGTGGTTGGAAAATTCAATCAGAGAATTCTACGCAATCGAACAATTGCAAGATCTTCAAGAACTAAGAACTCGAAGCATCAAAAGGTAAAAGTTATGAAAAAAGAAATAATCCGGATGCATTTGATAAAGGGCAAACCTGAGAAAGAAGTAGATGATGAGGAGGAAACAGAGAAAGAGATGAAGAAAAAGAAAAAGAAGAGCAAGAAACTCTATAAAGAGAATCATGTAGAAATAACTAAAGAAAATAAAGCCTCGCAAATTGATATTGAGACTAAAATAGACATAGACGTGCAATCTTCTTTCTGCCAAGTTGATCCCCTCGCCCTACCTACCATCGAAGAAAGAACAAAGTCAATCGAAACATGTGATGCTGAGATTCAGACTGAAGCGTATGCCCCTCCACTACCGATAACTTTCCTTACAGAACCTTCAAGCCGTATGCCTAATCCTCTTACCCCAGAAAATGGTCGCGTTATCTATGCCTATTTCGAATTGGACATCCTAACAATTGTTCAAGATTTCATGGTGACTTTTTGGAAGACATGCAAACTAATTCAAGTAATTGGTAATTCAACTGAAGAGTGGGTTCATCTTGGAGAGTGCAAGAGACTGTTGTTTGGTGAGAGAGAATAAAAATAACTTAAACTTAATTAATAATTTTTTTTTTAAATTAATTTTCAGACACTGAAATCAATGCTCCTTACAAAAATCGCATATGTGTTCATAATTCCATACCAATTTATTTGGAAATGAGAGCTAAAGAATTAGCAAATCTCAACAGAGATTGTTTTTTGATTTCAATCTACGTGAATGTCTATTACTATCACGATGAGGATTTAGTTGCCAAATCACATTCAATACAACTGGATACGGTGGCGAGGTGAAGTTTTGTTTGTTTATCAAGAATTCCTTAATTTATAATTTTTTTTAATTGCAGCCTGCCCCAAAGCGTCGTATATACCACAATAACCGATTCAAGATATTTTGTAATGTGTTGGTCTCAGGAAACTGTAATTGGTAAAACCCTATCAGGACTGTGTAAATATTCTCTAACACCTCACCTAGACACATTGGCCAGCATTCGTGAATTCAAAAGCATGCGACATGAAATTCGCTATTTGGAGTGCACTACTGGTAACTTTAAAGTCACCACCAAATGAATCTGTATAATAAAAAATAATCATAAATTTCCTCTTTAGATGATAATTTAATTGGATTCGGTGATTCTCAAGTAACGCTCTGGGATCACCGTAGTGGCGATATTCTGATGAATTATGATCTAGATATGCAAATTGGCAATAATATGGGTTCGCTGCACTTTCCACCACTGGAAGTTGGTGTAAGAAATATTTTTTTTTTTTAAAATCATTCTAATGAAATAAAACTAAACTTTTTGCATTTTCTGCAGCATGCAAAAACTGTGCTTATCTTCCAGAAGACATCCGCAGAAGAACTCTCGATAATAGCGATAAATGTCTCGCACAACACACCGTCGCATCAATTTGTCTGCAAGCACATCCTACCTGCAGAATTTGAAAATCTAAAATCCACAATGGCCATAGATGATTACACAATTTTAACAAACACAGAGCATCAAGAATTATGGATCGATCATTCTGATCCACAGTATATGGTTCAAATCAAGACACCCGAAGGTCAAAGGAGATTTTACTCTCGTTCAAAACAAAATGTCATCGTGATAACTGAAAATCACTTAGCCCTTGAGGCATTTAGCAGTTTTGTCGTGAAACTGGCCAATTTCACGGGTATATGAGAGGGACTTTAGTTTATAACAATAAAAAAAAAATAAATAGGGAGTATGTAACGCTTTAAATTCATTTGGAAAATACCTTTTTAAAGTTTTATTTTCTGTTTCTATTTTAATGAACTTATTGCTTTTACCGAGTATTCGACATATAAAATTAAATTAAAAAAAAAAACAAAAAAAGAACAAGAAACATTTTCTCAAATAAAAATAAAATATATTTATAAAAAAACATTATTATATTAATTAAAGAATATAGAAAAGAGGAATTAGTTATAAAATTTAATATTATTAATTTAATGTCAAAGACATTGTTAATGTTATAAATAAAAAAGAAATATGGAATAATATTAATAAAAATGAATAAATGTGGAAATATTTTAATTTATTTCGATTGCTTTTTTCAGCGACTAGAAAATTAATTCGAGACTAGAAAATTAAATTCGGGACTCGAAAATTCAATTCAAGACTCGAAAGTTCGAGACTCGAAAATTTAAAATTCGAGACTCGAAAATTAAAATTCGAGACTCGAAAATTTAAAATTCGAGACTCGAAAATTTAAAATTCGAGACTCGAAAATTAAAATTCGAGACTCGAAAATTTAAAATTCGAGACTCGAAAATTTAAAATTCGAGACTCGAAAATTAAAAATCGAGACTCGAAAATTTAAAATTCGAGACTCGAACAAAAAATTCGAGACTCGAAAATTTAAAATTCGAGACTCGAAAATTTAAAATTCGAGACTCGAAAATTTAAAATTCGAGACTCGAACAAAAAATTCGAGACTCGAAAATTTAAAATTCGAGACTCGAAAATTTAAAAATTCGAGACTCGAAAATTTAAGTTCGAGACTCGAAAATTTAAAATTCGAGACTCGAAAATTTAAAATTCGAGACTCGAAAATTTAAAATTCGAGTCTCGAATTTTAAATTTTCGAGTCTCGAATTTTAAATTTGCGAGTCTCGAATTTTTTGTTCGAGTCTCGAATTTTAAATTTTCGAGTCTCGAATTTTTTGTTCGAGTCTCGAATTTTAAATTTGCGAGTCTCGAATTTTTTGTTCGAGTCTCGAATTTTAAATTTTCGAGTCTCGAATTTTTTGTTCGAGTCTCGAATTTTTAATTTTCGAGTCTCGAATTTCCGATTTTCGAGTCTCGAATTTTAAATTTTCGAGTCTCGAATTTTAAATTTTCGAGTCTCGAATTTTAAATTTTCGAGTCTCGAATTTCCGATTTTCGAGTCTCGAATTTTAAATTTTCGAGTCTCGAATTTCCGATTTTCGAGTCTCGAATTTTAATTTTCGAGTCCCGAATTTCCGATTTTCGAGTGTCGAACTTTAGTGTCTCGAATTAAATTTTCGAATGTCGATTTCATTCGAGGTTTAATTTTTTCCATTTCAGGCTCGTTTTTTTCGAGTCCAAATTTCATTCACCTCTGCTAATTTTGCCTAAGAAAGTGTTTTTTCTTAAATGTTTCCAAACCCCATCGAATACACATCAAAAGAAAGGTCTTTAAAAACTGTATTCGTACGTGCAACCAACAATTTTCTACGTGGTCTGGTTCTCAAAATATTTGCATCCAAAGTTATCGACCCAGTTTCAGATCAGAAACCAAGTTGAATGCGATATGCACCAGGCCAACAGAAATTATAGAAAGGTTACTTACCACAAGTCAAATCCACAAAAGAAATACACATACCAAAACGAAAAATTATTGCACTCAACCTCACTCACAGAAAAACTCAAAAGAAAAAGCGCCAAAAGCCATGTATGTTTGTATGTATGTATAATCGGTGTAACACTCTGCAAAAAAGAAAAGTGAACAACATTTTAGTTTAGTGTTTTTTCCGATTTCTGCAGCTGATTCAAAAGCCAATGAACACATTTTATACGAAGGCAATTTATTTGCCATTCGTTTATTGACACCTGACTCCCGATAAGTTGCTTTTCACTCCCAAAATGTCAAGGAGTTCAATATTTTGAATTTGAAATTCAATATCCCATAATTTATTTTGCAGAGTGTGAAACACTCTAGTTGATATCGCATTTTATGTTGCAGCCTTTTTGGCGGAGTTTCTTTTCTTTTTTTTTTGTAGTGTTTCTACTTTTTCTGATCGCCTAGTATTTCAGGAAAAATTTTGTTGAAATTTAAACAAAAACGATATTTTTTTGATACGGGAATAGGTTTTCGTATTTTCTTTTTCGGTGATCGATCAGCGTCAGTGGGTTTTGTTTTTTTTTTAATATTTTGTTTTTTTTTTCGATTTCGTCTCATAATTTATTTTGCACTCTTGTTGTCATTTTGTCAACACATTGATCTTATTTTTGTGTTGCATATATTAAGGCGTTATTTCATTTCTTGCTATTGTTTTTCTTTTTACACTCACATACTCAGACACAAACACAACTAATTTGTATGAATAATGAAATTGAGTGCAATTTATGTTTATTTCTACTATTTATGATCGCCTAGTATTTCAAGAAACATTTGCTGAAATTTAAACAAAATCCATATTTTTTTCTGATATGGATGGGACAGGAACAAAATAAAAGTTTTTTTTTCTTTCTTTTTGAGTTATAGAAAGGTGTTTTTATTTTACTTTGGAGTCTTTGGACTTCAAGAAAGTTAACAGATGATGTAAAGTTGAGACACTTAACATATCAAAGCATACATAAGTGTGCGTGATAGATTTAATTTGCGTAAAAAAGAGAATAGGTTAAAATTTATTGATGCGATAGTTTCAATAAATATTCTCGTAAGCAGCATGAAAGACTTTTTTATTGTGTGAGTGAGAGATGAATGGATTTTAACAAAGGCGTGTGAGAGGGAAGTTTAACTTAAAGGATTTTTTCTTTATCGATCGTTTTGATTTGGCTCGGATTTTAAGGAGTATTTTCTATTTGTAAAAAAAAAAAATACAAATACTTACAATTGCTTTATATTATTTTAGAGGCAATGATAGTTTTGTTTATTTTTTTTAAAGAAAAAGCTTTATTGGTTGCTTTAGTCTTTTATAATAATTTCAACAGCTTGGAAAATTCATGCTTATGGTGCCTTCTTCATGCAAAGTTTTTACGATTCAAAACACCTTTTAACTTGCTTGTATAGATGTATATATTTTTTCGTGCTATATTTTTATTTTCTTTATAGTTCAAATAATATAATAATTAAAATTACATTTTTTTAGATTTAAATACATAATTTTCCTTAAAATAATCTAAGTAAGCCTATTTTCTATATTATATTTTTTTTGTTGTTTAGATTTTATTGTAAACTTTTAATATTTTTTTGTTTTTCTTTTAATAATTTGTTTTTTTTATTTTCTCTCACTATGGTTTTTTAATTTACAGGAAATAAATATGATATCCAGAGCGAGCTCCAAACTACATATTACAAACTTAAAATTATTATTGTATAGGTACTGTGCATTTTAAATTAAAATAAATTATTTTTGTTTGCTTGTTTCTATTTATATTTGTGTGCTAATAAATTAAATAATTTAAAAAAAAATAAATAAAAATCTATTTTATTTAAATGTATACCAGGAATTTTTGTTTTTTTTTTTAATAAATTAATTTTTCATAAGAGTTCCATATCAAGGGCAGTGTACTGCACTCTAATGTAACCATGACTTGATATCCACCGAAATGGAAAATTTATTGCTTCAGCTGCAGCCTCTTCTTCGGCGCCATCGCCAATCACAACATATGTAGTTTTTGGACCAAATCTCGTCACGAGCAGGTTTATTGACCTAAAATTAATTAAAAGAAAAAAATAATTTGTATTAATTTTTTTAAACCGATTTTATGTGCGCTATAAATATTCTCAATTGAAATCATTCTCCCAATCCAATGAGCAGGACCTTGGCGAGAGCAGGTGTTAATTGTTTTGGTCACCAGGTCCACCTGATTGTTTTTCAGCGCTGAATTGGAAATTCATAGACCTTTCCGCCAGAGTAAAAATCGTAGCACATCTCGATAAAAAAAATTTTAATGACTTTTTGAAGAAAGGATGGAACCCCTTTCCTTATTTTGCCCAAAAAAGTTATTTTTCTGAAATGTTTCCAAAATCCATCGAAATATGCATCAAAAGAAAGGTCGTTTAAAAACTCAATTCGTTTCGTACGTGTAAGCAAAAATCTGGTTCTCCAAATATTTACAACCAAAGTTATATTTCGATCCAGTTCCAGAAACCAAACCAAAAAAATTCTTTGGATGGCGATATTTCTGCAATCGAGACTCGTTAATAGTTGAAAATTTCTATCTTATCCAAAATTATATTACATTATTTCACTTATCACATTATTCCGATGAATAAAGAAACTTCATAAATAAAACACACTTTCCTTTAATTAATTACAAATTGTTTGAATATATCTTTATTATTCCATTTCTTTGTTATTGATGTTTTATTTTATAATAATTCAGAATTTTCATTCGATTTTATTTAATATTTATGTGTCTTAAATTACTCCATTGTTTTTTTTTTATTTATTTCGTCGATGGTAAATTTAAGACGTAGCTATCCTCTATTTTTATGTTTGTTCTCTCGTAACTAAAACATTTTAAATTATATATATTTTTTTTTTTATTTTTGATTTTATTCAAAAATGCATACATAAATAATAATTATAATTTATAATATATTTATTATCTTATATGAAAGAAATCGCTTTTCTTGTTTTTTTTTTTTAAATGATTTCTTCATATATGATTTTTTGTTTGTATTAAAATTTAAATTTAATAAATGAATACACCAGCGCGCACATATCAATCAGGCAAGCAAGATACATAATTTATATTTTATTTTATTTTCATATTTAATAATATTATATATATTTTTTATTTGTATATTATATTTAAATATGTACGCCAATAATGTATATATAATAATAACCATTTTAGATAAATACTTTTTGTTTTTATTTTTTGTCGCTGATCTCATATTTATTATGTAGGTTGTTTATAAAATATAAATGTTTTGTTTTTTTTTATTTAAATATATGATTTTTTTTTTGTTAAGAAAGTTAAGAAGGGAAATGAGTGGAAAATGGAAAATCTTTCCGTGTACCTACCTAGATTTTTTTTTGAATTATTTTTTTTTCTTTGTTTGGTTTAATATAAAATAATTTAATATTTAGATTAAGAACTGCCCCAAGGTATTTCTTCGGCATTGTTTTTTTCTTTTTTGTTGTTATTTTATTGGTTTGATTAATTTTGTTGAAACGTATAATAACTAGTTAGAATAATAATTTTTATTTCTGTAAAATTTCAATTAAATACTTATTACACATTTTGTTTAAATATTTTTTTTTATAAATATAAAATACACAGCTTTTTCAATATTGTTGTTAATTTATGGTTTATTTTTATTTTCTTTTGTTCAATTTGTTATCAATTTCTCATTTATTTTCTTTATTTTTTTTAGTTTACTTTTTTGCCTTTAAAAGTAAAATATTTTTCTTATGTTTTTATTTCTTCCTAAGTTTATGTATAATATATAATATAATATGTTGAAGCTAAGTTCTATAATATTATTATATATTTTATATTTTGTTTCTAATTTTAATGTGAAATGAAAGTAATGCGCCAAAAATAGAAGTATGTATAAAACATCTATTTTGTTGTTGTAATTATGCTAATTTTTTCCTTTTTTTTTTGTTTTTCTTTATATAAGTTTTTATTTATTTAATTTATTTATTCTTAACTATATATGAAATTTTATACATTTTAATAAATTTTATTATTTTATTTTTCATACTACGTTTTTGAAAAAATATTGTTTTCTATTTATTTTTTTTTTATTTTTAACTAGTTTTTTATTTTGTTTTAATTTGCCAAATAATATATTTTTTTTTCTTAAATATTAAAGTAAAGTTTTCTTGTTTTTGGTAATTTTATAAATTAAGTAAGATACTTTTTAAGTTTGTTTATTTTTTTTTATTTTGTGTGTTAATAGTGAAACGGCAAAATGCGTTTTTTTTTTCGATAAAAATATTGTTGTTTTAAAACTCATAGTTAGTTTTTAGAAAATGGATTTAGTTTTTTTTTACATATATGTATGTAAGTTGTAAGGGATTTTTTTTGTATTGATATATATATTTTTCGACGATATATGTAATTTCCACAGTAATAAAACATTTACTTATACAAATAATTATGATCAATAAAAGTTATGAATATTTAAATTAAATGTTTAATAGCAAACAAGTATAAAAATTATAATTTTTAGTTTAAATGTAATGTCACTTTTTGATCCTTTTGACATCTTTTGTCAAAATACTTTCTAATACAAATTGCCAGGATTAATCTGGCCTGACAAAAACTGAGATACGAATTATTGTGTCTCACAAAAAAAAACAGATAATAAAATAATCTTGTGAGATTTTGTGTTCCAGTTAAGTAACCTCTTGGAATTTATTTTGTGGTGTGTACCTGGTGTAATTTAGGTGAACGTAGAATATTCTTCTTTTTTTTTTGTTCAGAGTTCTTAATATTTTTAAAGTGATAAGCTGTTCTGTGACCAATAACTTAAGTTTTGAGTTATTGGTCTTTCAATTTCTCCCCTCCAACTATTCTTCACTTAAATTAAAAAAAATAAAAATTAAAATTAAAATAAAGACAAAATGTCAAACATCTGACAGCTGTCAATAAACGTTATATAATTTCCTTTTGACATATTTGGTGAATCTTCATATGAAAAGACTTAATATTAAAGCAATTCTCTCTCTATATGGTCGGAATATGAAATTCGAATTCAATTCGATATCAAAAACACTTTCGAAGTTAAAGTGAAAGCAAAATTAATAATACCTAAAGTCAAATCCGCTATCAAAGACAATTTGCTTCGAATTTCATAATCAGGCCACACCACATGAGTATAAGAGATAATGCACAATCTAAACGTTGCCGATAATGCTGTTGGGATTGGGAGCCACTTTAACTCCAATGATTTCTAACAAAGAAAAAAAAAATTAAGAATTGAAGAAATATTAAAATAAAAATTCTCTATTGACCCTGTGGACCTCTTCTTGGTCTACATATTGACAAACCAATGTGCCTAGTTAAGCCCCCGAACTGGTGACAAATAGCTTATAACTCGCTTTTGTTTAAAGGCACTCTAGAGGGCTTGCCGTTGGAGTTGTTGATTTTTTTTTATGGATCATCTGTCCCATTGAGACTTAACTAAATTTCAATAAATCTTTAAGCACAATGTTGCCCTTGGATTTCAAATAAAAGCTAATATCTCGCTTTAGCTTTTAAATGCTCTCGGGGGAAGAATTGTGTTGGAGATATAATTGAAAATTTTTTATCATAAATCCCGTGCATCTCTTATGTGATCTAAGATATTGATATACCAACGGACAAAGTTAAGCCTTGAATTGCTCACAAAAGCTTATACCTCAAAGGATAAGAGTGTTAGAAATTCATCTTGAATTATAGTATGTACCTGTAAATAGATGGAGACAATGCGTACAATAGGGTCCTGGTACTACCCTATCGTACGAATGATCGATTTTTCTGAAAAGGCACAAACTAATGTCAATGTGAAAAAAAAATAATAGGTACTGATACTGACATAAATATGTCTTTAGGTCCACTCCACAGTTCACAGTTCAGTACTACTTCAATTAAAAAAAAAAATAGCGTTTAAGAACAAAATGTCATATTGAAAATTTTAAAATATCAAGTCAAATCCGCTATTTAATACAAGCCGATTGAAATTACATAATCAATCGACTGTCAACGACAGTCCAAGGACATATAATAGCTGTTACTGGTAAGTTTTATCAATGTTGTCAAAAAAATAATAAAATATATAAAATTTAAGGTATAAAATTAAAAAACAACAAGACAGCCCCCAAACAAAAAGAGAAACTTTATTGTCCAACTGTCAAATAAAATTGACAGTTGACCAATCACAGGTTATGAAATAATTTAAACATTGCTTATTAATACTAAAGCCCAACACACTTAAGACTTTAGCATTTACATTTTAAAACTTAGTTTGAGAAATCTAAGCAAAATAAAACCCTCCAATTCACCAACTGTCATAATTCAGATGAATTGAACAACTGTCAAACAAAACAAAAGTAAAAAGCGACTAAAGTATGCTTTAATATTAAGTCTTGATAAGATTTAGAAATTGATCAATGTATTAAAATAATAATGATCAAGTTCAAAGCACATTAGATATACGGTTAACTGTAACAACTGACAGTTCTCACGCATTGACAGCCATCATTCTTCCATAATTAGAAAATATTAAATAAGAAATTTAATTTAATTATTTTTAAATTTAAATTTAATTTAATAAAGACGTATGTACCTAGGTGTGTGTAAAATGTATTATTTTAATACTTACAGTGACTTGTTGTTTTTTTTTTTTACTTGTTTATGACAAATCGAACATCCAAAATACTTACAATTTACAAGAAGGTTTGTTTGTTTAATAAGAAGGAGAGAGCGGATTTGTGATTAAATACTTATTTGTTTTGTTTAAAGATAGAGCCATTCATAGATAAATCGTAAATTTAATTTAATGTACTTCTTTTCTTATTATTTTTTTTTAGTTTTATTTCTGTTAATAAGTCATGGTATTTTTTTGTTTTTGTTGAATTTTATTAATTTGTTTTATTTTTTTTTGTGTGTTAATTTAAGAAAAATTATTCATTTTATATTATGATCTTACAATTTTCTGTTTTTGTTTTAATTTAGTCTACTATTTGATTTTTTTTCTTTAAACATTTTTTTTTGGGGGCTATGCTTTCTTAAGATATAGAAAGAAAGAAAAAGAATAAACAATAAAAAAAATTCTATGAAATAAAAAGAAATGTTAGATTTTTGTTTTAAATTTAATTTATTAAATTCTTCAAGAAGAGTAGAAAAAGCATATAATATTAATAATAATAATATATAGATTAAAGTAATTTAAATTGAATGCAACCAGGCATAATTTTAAAATATTACTTATTAAATAAAAATTTTATAAAATAATTAAAAAAATCAAAAATCTATAATGAAAGAATATAAAAAAAGAAAACAAATTAAATTAATTAATTAAAAATGTGCACAGACAACTATCTCATACATGACACATATTATTTTTTTTTTATAAAATAAAAACTTAATGAAAAAAAAAATATTAAATTAAATGTAAAATAAAAATTATAAACTTGTTTGATTTGAGAGCTAACGACTCAAGTTGAATTCTTTTTCATTTTTTTTTTTTTCATTTGTAGTTTTAATATTTTATATAGAGATAGTTGTTTTGTTGTTGTTGTTGTAGTTTTTATAATGATAATATTTTATTTTTATTTATTAAATCAATTTAATGATTTAACGGTGATGGTTTGGAATTGGTGTTTTGTTTCTTTTATTTTTACTTTTTATAGTTGTTATTTTTTTTAACCAGATGATGCAGTTACAGTAGCAGATTCGCAAAAGTTCTCCTCCTCATTGGTTGGTTGTTGAGCGGCCTTATTTTGACGCACCAACTCAGCGCGGCGTTCCTATTTGTAAAGAAATTTATAGAAATATTTTACAATTTTTTTATAAATGTAAAATTACTATTTTTTTTTTTAAATATTTAAGGATGATTTTTTTATACAAAAATTATTAAGTTATGTTCAGTAAAAAAAAAATAAAAAAAATTGGAATGCACTTTTAATTACAACGTCTTTACTACACCTACAAAAATTTTTTAAAACAAATGTCAAGACTATGCTTATAGTTTTATTAATTTTTCTTTATTTCGAAAAAAACTTTAAACCGATTTTTATATTTTTTTTATATTTTCGGATTTTATAGGATTTTTGCACTACAAACAAATTTAAAAGAGGTTAAAATTGTTCTTAAATTTAATTAAATCTTGACTAATTTTGAGCTAAAAAAAAATATACTTCTATGAAGCAACAAGTTGTGAATTTTCTTTTTCTTGTAAAATAATTGATAACCGAGATTTTGATTAAGTGTGACAAATTTTAAATGCGGATATTTATTTAAATATGACATTTCTACTCTAACTAATATATTTTTATTAATGAACAAGAAAAACTCTATTTATGATTAAATAATAAAAAATATTGATATTTTCAAAGTGCATTCCCGTTTACTTAATAATTTAAAATTTATTGAATGTAAAGCTTTATATAAAGATATTCGCTAATAAATAAAAAATATTTGTTATTAATTATGTCATAAACCACTAAAGCATTGGCAAACAAAAATTAAACCAAGAACTTTTTTTTTTATTTTACAAAAAAACATTAAAACGATGAGTAAAACTTAATGATAAAAATGATGTTAATGAATTGTTTAATAATTTTTTTTAACCAAATCCATAATAATAGTTATAAAATAAACAAATAAACATTTTAAATAAAAATGAACCTACAAGCTTTCGAACAGTCTCGATTTTCTTTTGGATCTCCTTTTCGCGATTTTGTTCCGCTGTGAATAATTTATTTTCAATAATTCTGGCCTTCTCCTCAATCTTCTGCGTTTCCAATTGATCGATTTGATTTTTGATTTCGGCAATTTTGACAGTGTTCTATAATAATGTTGTGAGTATAGTATATTTTTTTTTTTTTGTAATTAAAAAAAAAATGTATTTTATTTTGTAGTTAAGTTTACAGTGGTGGGGAGGAGAGGATCTTATTTTGTTTTGTTTTTTTTTTTTTTTTTTTTGGTTTAAATTGTTTTCAAAATTTTCGAATTTTCGTTTGTCATCTATTCCGAATTAAATATTTTAACATAGGATTATAAAATTTATATTAATGATGATTGGAAACATAAATTTTGAATGATTTGTATGAATGATTGCAAAATATAAATAACAATTATTTTTTTTTAAATAACAAGGAATGGTTTTTTAAATTAATATAATATTTACAAGCAAATTAAATATAAGAATTAAATTGTATCATTATTTATTATTAAATATATAAGGCAACATAATAAATTCAAAGATAAAAAAAAAATATTTTATTAAAAAAAAAAATCGAACTTAGATAACAAACTTAAATCGATTATACATATTTATACTTATAGATAAAAAATGTTAACATTAATATTTATAAACATACATAAAATGTATCGAATCGACAAAACATTTACTGAATTTACACAAAAAAATGGGGGATGCATATTTAATTATTTCATATTTTTTTCAATTTTTTTTATCTACAATAATATTTGTCTTAGCTTTAAAAAAATTAAATCTAAACTTACATGTTCCTTTAGACGTTCAAGCATTTTCTTGATATTTTCATCACGAAGAGATTGGGCAGTTTTAAGCTTCTCTTCAATGGCTTCTTTTTCAATTGATTTTTGTTGTTCCAATGTAGTGCGGGTCTTTTCGATTTCTTGAGAATGAATCTAAAAATAAATTTTAAAAACATTAATAAATAAATTAATAAATTTTTAATTTTAGTAATTATAAATAAATACCTTCAATTTCTCCTTCAAATCGCTAATAATGGCCTCGCGTTTCTCAACATGTTGTTCCATTTTGGTCTCAAGTTGTTCTTTGGTCTGAGTAATAAATTCATTATTAAGTTCGTCTTTCTTGCGAGTGGCTTCTTCGATTTTGGCCAATTTGTTGGAAATCTCAGCCATTTTCTTTGCCTCGAGGGTCTTAAAAGATAAAAAATAATGAAATATATAATTATTAAGTTGCTAAATGTGGGTTGAATTTTAATTAAATTTATGTTAAAATTGATTAATTTTGTACATCAGTAGCAAAATTCGTTTTATTTTCTTAGAAATTCGCCCAAAAAAATTTAAGTAAAAAAAAAAAAAGCGCCAAAATGTGGGCGTGGCAACAAAAATTGTATTGTTACAAAAATCATTTTCTCCATATTTCTTGGTACTTTTTTTTCATACGAAACGATTGTAAAGTAAAAAAAAAAAAAAAAAAAAAACAAAAATACCCGGAAAAGTATTTTTATTAAAAAAAACAACATTTTAATGAAGAAAATTCCTCCAAAAAGTGGGCGTGGCAACAAAATTTTTATGAGCAATGTTAAAAAACCATTTTCTCCGTATTTCATGGAATTTTTTTTTTTCATACGAAACGATTGTATTTATAACCAGGAAATTAGTATACAACAAAAAAAAATAAAAACACCGGCAAAAGTGGGCGTGGCGTGGCATTATTATTTATTTTATGAAACGATTGTATAAACATTATTTGAGTAAGAAAAACGCCTCCAAAGTGGGCGTTGCAAACATTTTGTATGATATTTCTTTTTTACGTGTTTTATTAGAACTATTCATTTTATTTTCCTACAAATTATTTATACAAAAAAAAAAACGCTCCCAAAAATGAGCGTGGCATAAAATTGTAATTTTTTATCACGTGAGAAAATTTTGATCAAAATTAGTAGACTGATTCTATATTTATAGATTTTTAAGACCACCTTTCCCTACAAATTTTGAACCACTGTACAGTGGTGGCTTCCACAGAACTTTTTTTTATCATTAAATGGTAATATCAGACAATTGCGAATTACTGGTCACCCTTTATTCCAGTTGGAACTTCTCAATTAGCAGTTAGATTGTTTTTGACGTTTTGACTTGTATACTGTATTTTTTGGCCTAGTTTTCCACTGGCAAGTTAAACCAGGGTTAGTTTACTTTGAAAATAAATGTATCTACGGTATATTTTCAGTAGAAAATTTATACGGATCGTCCTAACAAACACAGAAGATAAAAAATCAAAAGCAATAATTTGATAAATCCAGAGTTAAATCACCAAATTTGATACTGAGCTTAACGCCCGAAAATGAAGTACACTCCGAAACGCGTCGCATAATATTAATATAAATTTATTTAATAAATAGTTGTATTAAAAATAAAAATAGTTTTAATTACAAATAAATTGTATAAATAAATAGAATGATTTGTTTTAATCATAATTATATTTAAATTTGATAAGTCTAACTCGAGGTAGAATTTAATTTCACAATTAAAAAACTGTGTTTTAAAGTTTCAAATTTAAGAAAAAAAAATACAATTTAATAATTTTATTAACTTACAATACGTCTTTCCTCGGCCTCCTTTAACTTCTTTTCAATTTCTTCAACTGAAACACTCCTGCCTGGAGTAACTGGACGTTTTGGCAGTGTAACATTTGGTGCTGGTTCAGCAAGAATAACTTCATAGCTCAAACCGCCTTTAGATTTTTCTTGACAACGAATTTCAGTAGCTGCAATTAAAAAAACAAACAAAAATTAGTCATGTTTTTCGAACTTTGTTCTGACAGTTTTTTTCTTTGATACCAGGTTAAAATAAAATCAATCTAAAAATACCCACAGCTTAATTGGATATTGTCCTTTCTGAGCACACCAATATAAATACGCACACACAGCAAAATACAATCAACTGAACATTCAAACAAAAATCTCTTAAAACAAAAATAGCCAGAAGCTTTTACCGAAAAGTTCAATTATTTCCTTTCATTTTATATCAAAATCAAAAACTAAAACAATTTTATTTTATTTCTTTTCTCTCTCTCTCTTCCTAGAGGTATAGCAATATTATCATTATCATCATCATCACCATCACCAAAGCAATTAAAAATACTCAATACTCGTAAAATCTATACCTAGCTAGCATTTTCATAAAAAAAGGAAATTTTTTTCTTTCAAAGTAAATAATGACAAACAATTGAAAATCATACAAAAACAACAAAACTCAATTAGGTACGAGAAAAGTTTTACAAAACCATTTTCTGTATGATCCTTCGTTTTAAAACTTTAATTTATTTTTGTTTTATTGTGAATGACTCTTTTTTAAACCAGAAGCAGCAACAACTAAAAATAACGATCAATTTTTTTTATGATGACATAAAAATAGAATGTGTCTTACTACCGAAAACAACGGCAGAGGGAGAACAAATTTTGGAGATTATACATTTATAATTAAAATCGACAATGTCGTTTAAAAGTTTCTCACAGTTATAGAGAAATGAAATGCATGAAATTTGCCGTTTACCATTTAATTAATGGCTTTGGTCAGATTATGAATACGAACGAACATTTGGAAGATTTTGTTTGGAAAATGTTTTTAGTAGTTACGCGGCGAATTCAAATGGCCTAGCTGTGTTAATTTTGTTTTTGATTTCATAGTTTTACCCCCTTCGGTTTAGGAAGCCATTTGAACATGTTTCCCTAAAATCTCCGCTACCAAAATGTCGCTAACCCTTTTAGGAACTGTTTTTGGTTCGTTTTTTTTTTTGTGTCTGTCCAAGTCAAGAGCAATTTCCCTAATGGAAGTTGAGTTTTTATTTTTATGCCATGACATTGTGATTCATGGGTTATATTTTTGCTATCTGCATATGACATATTCACAATAAGAAAGTTTTGTCACAAAATCCCCACGGGGGAGCTAAAGTAGCATTATAGAAAGAGCAATAGCAACAGAAGCGGCCATTAACTCGTCAACTCTATGTGGGGTGGGGGCGGTAATAGCAACAGAAACCTAAGAAGATGAAGCGGTGCGGTAGCGTTATAGTGATGGCGATATTTTGTTGTTTTATTTCCGGACTTGAATTGATATGTATAGTAAGTTTCATGGATTTATGAAGAGGATTTTTATTGTTGTTGTTTTGTTTTATTGATGAAACTACTGGGGTGGTAAACGTGAGTGGGTAGATTTATAGATTTGCATTCAGCGGATTGATTGTAAGTCGGAGAGTGGTTGATTTTAGGGAAGGGGGCTTTGATTGCTTATGGAATAGTTTGAGGGAATTTTGGTTGCATCGCGTTTTATTGACGATAGGAATTTTGGTTGCACTGTATTTTGTGTGTGCTTAGGCTGATTTTAGATTTGAAAGATAAACTTCGAACTGAGTTTTAGTATAAATTTTCAAATGTGTTGAATAAATATCAACACACACACACACACACTTGTGGTTTCAAAATATTGGTCTGGTTTACCGCAGAACTGTTATAGTTTTTGGGATGTTTGTTACATTTAAATTTTATATTTAAATCGCAGTCAAAATGAATCAACTAAACTCTGAAAAAAAAAAATATAAAAGAGGTGCATGAAATTCTAGACTGGAATATTGATAGATTTCTAGGAAGTATGGGAAATTTGGGAGAATAATTAAATTGTTATGGTATAAAAAGATCGAAATATAAATCATATTAGTAGAGAGAAATGTTTAATAATGAAAAAAATAATATCAAAAAAAACTGGGTGTGGCGGTAGGCGGACTTTTAAAAAACTTCTTTATCTTGCTTTAGGTAAAAAAAAAACCTCATCATTTATAAAATTTTAACTTTTAAAATGAAATGTTAAATAAGGAGCCAACTCAGACACAAGTACATATGTATGTACATACGTATGTACATATGTATATTAGAAAAGTGTGTGTGGCAGAAGGTGGATGGCCAAAAATATTAAAAATCCCAAAATTTAAGCTCAAGATAGGTGTGGCAGTGGGCGTGGTAGTGGACAAAGCAGTGGACGGAAAAAAATTTTATATGTTTTAAGACAGTTAAATTACAAAAGTTTTTGCTTTAAGGACGTTGAATAAGTAAAAAAATACAAATATAAGAAAAATGGGCGTTTCAGTGGGTGGATTCTACTAGATTTTCTTTCAAAACCTTCACACTACTAATAAAAACAAACTATGAGCATTTCAGTTAAATTGATTCGGTAGTTATTAAGATTATAGGTGACAAACATTGTTTTTTTTTAAATATTAAGAAAGAAGACAAAACTACAGATTCCGTTTCTAAAAGTTTTAAGAAAGCTTAATTACAAAAGATTTTGCTCTGAGGACATTGAATAAGGACAAAACACAAATATCTGTAAGAAAAGTGGGCGTTTCAGTGGGTGGATTCTACTGAATTTTCTTTCAAAACATTTGCACTACTAATAACAACAAACTAAGAACATTTTAGCTAAGTTGGTTGGGTAGTTTTTGAGTTTATAGGTGACAAACTGTAGATTACAGAATTAAATTGATTCCCAAGTTCTGGACGTCCCGAACAAATGACATATTCTCTAGCTTCATTTTTCTCCAAGCTGAGATAGCAATCTCAACGGACTTTACTCAATTATAAAAGCTGATTTATATTCCAAAGTTATGTCCAATTGTCACTCAATTTCATAAAACTCAAGGTGGCCTACAGCGTGGACGATTCTTAAAATTAAAAACTCCACGTGTTATTTTCATTTTGTTTTTTTTTTATATAAAATTTAATTTTCACAATTTTAATATAAAATTTAAAAATAAAATGCAATTTATTACGATTGTAATTTTGTTTGTATTAATCTTTTGTGGTTTTTGACCCGAACAATAAAATAAAATTGCTTTACACATATATCACCATCATCACAGAAGAGTCCAGAGCAATCAGTTTAAAGGAAAATAAATTAAAAAAAAAATCTTCTTTTTCATTTTTATTCAGTGTTGTGGAAAAAATAAAAGCAAAAATGTGTTGCAGTTTGCATTTCTTGTATAATAAAAAAAAAAAAAAAAACAAACTCAGAATACTTTGGCATCTGATAAGTAAATCATCTCTTTTCGCATGAAAAGGCTTGATGCAGAAATGAATAATATAATCTGCGATGTACATCACATTAAAATTCACATGAATTCATTTACAATTCGAATCCAAAAGTTGAACGAGAAATGAGAGAGTTAAATGAATAAAAAAGAATAATAATAATACATAATAATTGTAAAACTACAACGAATTCAGTAATCCATGAAAAAACCTCTGCCCCCGGTTTAAAAAGACTATACACTGAAGACTTATATAAATAATAATAATGTGTATGTGTGTGTGTTTGTATGCATAGCTTACCTAGTCTACCTTACTACCAATCTACCGGTGATATGGTAAAACTTCAACGAGCTTAAAAGTCAAAACAAAAGAAGAAAGTCCAAGCGTCATGTATAACATTAGTTGCATAGTTTGACTGAGTAATGAATGGCACCATCAAATTTCATTGGTTGCCAACAATGATTTTTTTTAGAGAGAGATAAGTTTTGTCTTTTATTTGAAATGCCCATTTACCTTTAAAATAAAATGTGATCGTCAGTTAAGGAAGTTTGTTTTTTAACAGAGATTTCTGGATAAAATCATAATTAATTTTTTGAATTTTTTTTTCGAAAATTTTGAATTTCTAAAAATAATTAAAACATGACAACTCAACATTCCAAAGAAAACTATTTATCGGCTTTTTTGTAGATTTCGAATTTCTGAAAATAATTAAGATTCTAACATTACCACTCAAGATTCCAAAGAGAACTATTTATCAACTACCTTCGAAAACTTTTTGAATTTCTAAAGAAAAATAAAAATTCTAACATAACAACTCGAGATTTCAAAAAGAACTATTATGGACTTTTTTCGAAGATCTCAAATAGCGGGAATTTCTCAAAATAAAAAAGATTCGAACAATACAAAATTTCAAAAAGAACTATTAGAGGTATTCACTTTTTCCGATAATTTCGATTAAGATTCCAAAGGCAATGTATTAACTTTTTCGAAGATTTCGAATAACGAACATTTTTGAAAACAATTAAAAATCGAAAACTACAACTCAAGATTCCCAAAGGAACATATATATCGATTTTTTCAAAGATTTCGAATTTCTGAAAACAATAAAGTTTCGGAAATCACTCACAACTGATGATTTCAAAAAGAACTATTTCGACTATTCTTCGAAGATTGCCATATGGGGAATTTCTGAGAATAATTAAAATTCGAACATTATAATTCAAGATTCCCAAAAGAACTACATAATTTGTACAAGTGCCTGCATCAACTTTTCTCGAAGATTTCGAATTTCTGAAAATAATAAAAAATCGAAGATTAAAACTTAAAAGAAAAACTATTTATCTAATTTTTCGATTTCGAATTACGGGACTTTCGAAAATTACTTAACTCAAGCTTCCAAAGAGAACTAAATCAAATTTTTTCGAAGATTTAGAAATTAAAAAAAAAATCCCTTCCTGGCAACCATATATCGTCAAACATTCTTTTCCACCACATAGCAATAATATGCAAATATAAAAGCGATGCCATATCATCATGAGACACATCTGCATACAACATGCACCACTGGGTGCAAAGAATCTCTTGACATGTACCGTTATAAATGTGGACCATCGGGCTTCCAGTCTTTATAACTAGCTTCATATATTTATATGCACACCTATGTATGAAGTTAGGTATACAATGTCACCTCTACTTCTATACTATAGGGCTGGCTTCTTTTGCGCACATCACCAGATACCCGATGATGATGATGGATGCTTCGAACATATCGTGTTTCTTGAATGTGAATATGGGATGAGTTTCACAGCGACTGATGCGATACGATGTGATGGCAATGTGAAGTGTATACAGAATTAGATCATTCCCTGAACTAGTTAACGCTTTTGGCTTTGACTTTCTCATTAAAATTCTTGTCTTTTAGGAACTGTATGTATAGAAAATATTAAATTCATGTTCCCTGTTCGTCACCCCCCCCCCCACCATTCACCCTGCTTTATATACACGTTCTATTCGTATGTTAGGGATTTGAAATTAATTGGCTGTTATGACCCGCACTGTGCATGGTTGCAGATATGTTATGCAGAAGTTTTGACTTAGGGTTCTGGTCCCTTCCCCCCCCCTCCACTTTTTTTCGTGAATTCTGAAAGTGAGTTCGTGCTTGAACTGCTCAAGTAGGTTATTTCATTTGGTCCTTTCCACCAAACTTAAGTAACACACAATAGCGGAAACATTATGGCGGTATGTTGTATTTCCTCTTTTCTCTTGTTTTACTACTACATAAAATAGCTATACAATCGTGTGTATAATAAACCTTTTGATTAAGCGTCCTAAAGGAGGACGAACTAGAAAACGTATATATATGTTCCATACTTTTCTCATATTAGAAAATTGCAGTAGAACATTGATTGCAACGGAACGTGACTTCATTTTATTTTTTGACTTTGCAGATTTGTTGGAGCGAAATAGTTTTTGTTTACAAAAAAAAAAAAAAAATACAAAAACAAGTTACTGCACTGAAACAAGGTAAAGGGGTTCTTGCAAATGCATTTCACAGAAACAAAAACTAACTCAGTTATGTCATCGAGTGTAAGTTTTTAGCAACAAAAGAATTGAAAATGTGCTATTTGGACCAAAAAACAAAGATTTTTTTACATGAAGCTTGAAGGTTCTTTGGGACAAAAAATATATGTATGCATGGAATGACTTCTTTTAGTCCTCAGAATAATCGTTATTAGAATTAAATCCGGACAAACTTCTAATCATTATAAGAATTAAATCCAGGCAAACTTGTAGGTTAAGGTATCCTCTATTTAATTGAATCGTTTCAAAATTTCGTTCAAAAATGGAAATTTAAAATTTAAATTCTGACTAATTTATCAAAAAACTTGTTTCTAAACTTACAACCACATGAATATTAAATAAATTATTATTATCTTTCCTCTCTACCGATGGAATTTTTATGAACAGGTCAAATAAAAAAAATAAGGACTCAATAACAAAAAAACAAATACAAACGCAAACGCAAGTAGAGTTTACTATCAGAAAACGCATGTAGAGTTTACTATCACCGTGGTAACGTTAAGTTGATGCACAAAAATAAACATTTGACCGTCTTATTGTCTCTTCTCTACCAATGGAATTTTTATCAACAGTAAACTATTAAAAAATGGGAGAGAAAAATTTAAAAAAAGTTACAAACGCTTGTAGTGTTTACTATCAGCGAGACATCGATTATGCGAAAATATAAACTTAGTCTTTTATTTAGTTTCCTCTCTACCAAAGGAGCTTCTATCAATAACAAACATGCAAAATAATGAGAGAGACAAATTATAAACTAAGAACAGCTTGTAAAGTTTACTATCAGCACCGATAAACAAATACATAAATGGTAATATCTTATTCTTACATTTATCTCTCTCCTCTTCCAACTGTTAATTGTATTTCAATCAACTAGAAAAAATTGAAAAAAATATAAATTTTACTAACGCATGTTAAGTTTAGATACTTTCAATATTGATTTGATCCACAAATAAAAATATTCCCATTTATTTTTATATTTACAATCTTTCCTCTATAAATATAAAAATTAAAAACAATACAAACGCATGTAGAGTTAACTATCAGTGTGGCAACGAAGAAAAAAAAATTAAAAATATTCCCAACTTAGTCTTTAATCAAATTTCTATCAACAACAAAAAAAATATAGAAAAATTAAAAAACAATGAGAAAAAATAATAATAAAAGTTACAAACGCTAACAAATTTGCTATCAGGGTGGCACGAATACACAATTTTACACACGTTCCTATCTTATTCGTATATTTATCTCTATTTTCATCAATTACCAATGGAATTTCCATTGAACCATTAAAAATAAAAATTAAAACTAAAATCAAAAATTTACAAACGCATGTAAAGTTTACTATGAGTGTGGGATAGATGCACAATTCAACATTTAAATTAAAAAAAAAAATAACAATAAGACAACAATATGTATATTTAAGTAAAACATACAAAATTAATTGTACGTTTAAAAATATTTTAGTTCCTTCGACACGGAGAGTTTCAGGTGTGACCTTAAAATTTAGAAGCTTTTTTGTGTTTATGATTTTTTTCACTCAAACTCAATAATATTAAGTTTAGAAAAAAAAATCTTCAAAACACTGACCTTCAGAAGACTTTGAAAACAAATTTCATATCCTAAACAAATTTAATTTAATTAAAAACTTTTTGACTATCCCATAAGTTTTTCCAAAAAAAAAAAAAAAACACAAACCGCATTACCAACTTTAAGAAACAAAAAAAAAAAAAAAAACAAATTCGTAAACAAATAATCGCAAGTTGTCAACTTGATTCTTGCGTGTCAAACCCCCTCACAGGATAAAGAAAGTGCAAAATTACATTAGCAATATCGACACACTGATGTCTTGTCTACAGGGAAAACCTTAAAATGTGAAGAAAAAGAAAACAAAACCAGACTTTTCTAATAAAAATAAAAATAAAAAAACTTTATCAAACAGACCGGGACACACTCTTGTGGTCTATTCCTAGTTTTCAAACATAGAAACGTGACAAAAGAGAAAATAAGGAAAATCCACCACAGGAATACCTATACTAAAGCATGAATTTTAAATTCAACACGGCAGCTCTTGTAATGATGATGATGTCAAAGTAATCAAATCGACTTATCTACCTATAGCCCTAGCCCCAACATCCCCCCCACTCCCAACCGAACCTTATTTATTTTCATCCAGGGGCGGTTTTATGTTCTTATGAACCTTATTCAACTATACCACCTGTAACTCTGATTAATCCTAGAGTCAGGCTGTACATTTCTTTGAACAGAAGACTTATTCTATGAATTTCACAAAATAAGGACGAACGAAAAACGCGAGTAAAATGCTAAAATTCTGTTAAGGAAGATTTTTCTTTCTATACATTTCCTTATTTATTATTTTTTTTTGCTTCTTATTTCTATGCAGCAATGAGAGATTCTGTATCAGGTTTATATGTGTGATAGTATATGCAACAAATACCCTCTTCTGTTGGTGGTGTAGTAGAAGATGTGCGTTGTTACCGGCTTAAGTTGTTTTTTTGTTTTTTTTTTCTTGCCGCATAATATGACAATCCCGGAGGCCAGGAGTAATGACAGAGAAGAGGATAAGAAAAAAATAAAATGACACACTCTCTGGATGTTTACAAATGTTAAGCACGCACTTTGCTTCACTAAGACCGGATGCATATAAAAGAAAATGGGGGAAGGGAGAGGATGAGAATTACCCTCATTACCCAAACGGGGGGTGAGTTAGTAAAGCCCATCATGTCTATGTCTATAAAATATACAAACACTCTATAATAGAATGAGGGTGAAAGAAGGACAAAAAAAAAATGTCACTTGTTTGTAAATTCTTTTACCATTTTGACTATATTTTTTCCAAACATCCCCCCTCCCACACAACCAACAGAAACAAAAAAAAATGGATAATTTGAATGAAAATTTATGAAACGAAAGAGACAACTTCTTTAAGATAATTTTTTTTACGTAAATTCTCAGTATAAAAATGTGTCCTTCAAAATTATGACGATTTTTTTTTTCTGTGTAATTGATTTCATAAAAATATTCCAAAGGGGGGAGGTTAAAAACCTCTTTGTATTGAAAATTCTAATTTCTAAATTTTTTATTTTGTTTCTTAAATTATCAGATATCTTGTTCATTTGTTTCTGATTCTTGGCATTTTGTTATAATTGTTTCCAAATTTTCATTTAATTAAAAATAACTTTTTGTTCAATTTTTTTCTTTTTTAGAAATCTCCAAGAATGAATATTTTTTTTTCTTTTTTAAAATTTTAATGAGATAAAAAATAATGTTGATGCTTTGATGATTTTTTATGTCTTCTGACCTGAAGAACAGATTTTCTTTTACCTTTGTGTCTAAATACATAAAATATTGTGGGGATTTTTGTTTTAAATTTTTAATGAGATAAGACGTGTTGTGGAGACCTTTTTTTTTGTGTATTTATTGTGTTAAAAAAAAAACATGATTTAAGTTTGAAAAATATAACTTTTTGCAAAACTTTTGCTATTAACGTGCAAATTTTTTTTTTTTTAAGATAAAGTTTTTGGTTGACATTTTTGTAGTCATAAGGTGAAACTTAATGAAGTGATGGTTTTTGGTTTGAAGGTGTGACGTAGGTAAGATGTAGTTTGAGTGAAGAAATCTCATATCTTTTGTCATAAAATTAAAGAACAGAGGAACCAAGTATACAAGATTTTAAAGTTTGAGTAATTGAATCACAAGTTTGGATGAGTGAAATATCAAAGCCATGTTTTAAATAATGACTTCTCTCCATATGGCGGTTTATGTCTCCAAGGAATTAAGCTCTTCCTGTAAACTTTTACAAAACAAATTAGAATATTTTTTTTTTGTTTTTTGACTTGTCATGGCAAATGGGAATTTGTTTTATTGGATTAATGTTGAACTAGGTTAAGAAACTACAAAGCCGGAAATTTATTTATTTATTTGGAATACATAAAACAAATGCTAAAATAACAAGGAACGTTCACAAAAAAATTACAACATTTTAAATTACAAATTCTACTACCTATCGGGCGCCACTTTTACCAAAGTGTGTTCCCATAAATTTTAAGATGGCGCCAAAGCACATAAAAAAATAAATAAAAAAGTTGGTTACACCTTTACCAAAAAGTTAACTATCCCTTAACCAAACTCTAAACTCTCGATAATTGACATTAATTTAATTCTACTAGACCAGTCTATGAAATGTCAAATTTCGACAGGAAATAATTGAATAAATGAGTGTTCATTGAAAGAAAAAAAAAAAAAAAAAAGAAATGATTTTCACTTGCAAGGAATTGAAAAATCCTTCAAGACCAGAAAATTATAGGCGCTTTCCATTCTTGCCGACACATCAAGAATAGTTGAGAGTTGTAAAACACTAGGCCCAAGTTCTTTATAAGCTGTCGTGACACGTAATTTTTTTTTAAAGATAGTCTTATGCTACCTACGATTTTTCGGGAACATACGGATATTATAAAGAAGACTATTCTGAACATTTCCATCAGCATTCGGTATGTTAATAATTTTGTCTTGGTCAGGGGTCTTTTTAATCTGATTGGAATGGTGGTGGTGCTAGATTTGAGTTTGGCATACAATTTTCTTATCATAAAAAACTACCCCCAATTCAATGTAAATACAAAATAAATTTTGAAGTTAAAAATGGAAAAAAAACAAAAGTCTACACCGGTAGAGTTTCCATTATATTCAACATAAAATTAAAAAAAAAAGTCCCCAACTTCAAAATGTATCCACATGATTTCATTTTAATTGAACAAGTATATCTAAGCATATCCTTTAATCGAAAACTAAAGGAACTACTCGTAGGAACTTAAAGGACAAATTTTATCGTAGCCCACCATCTAAAGAAGCTATTATTATAAGATTGTTGAAAATTCACAATCCATAAGTTTAAGACAAAAGTCTCACGTTTTGACAATTTAAATTCGGCAACGACAAAGATAAAAATAGTCCCGATGATTACTTGGTCTCGAGAGAACACGCGACACATTTGTATACAAAAAAAAATAATTTTCCTTCTGTTCAAAATTAGATTAAGACTAATCTCATTAGAGACAAATTCACACCTCTGCCAAAACAGAGGCACACAATGAAAAGAGCGAGTAAGAGAGAGACCGACCGACCATCAGCCATAGAAGCAGCAGCAGCATCACTTGTTTGATGGCGTAATTAAGAAAATGTATAATCACCTCAACACTTCCGCCTCGCCATCCATCCATCCTATATTCTCTTAACACATCCGCCATTAACATTAACACTTTGCATGATAATTGCCACCTTTCTTCAAAAAAAAAAAAAAGCGTAGCGACTTTTCTTGAAGTGGCTATGTTGCCTCTGCTTCGCGTACCATTTAAATATACATCGCAAGAGTTTCCAGTTTTTTGTGTTACGTTACGAAGAAGGTTCGGTCTTCTTTAATCAGATTGCATGCGACAAGAAGAAACACGGTTCTTTAGGAAAATACACAGTTTAGCATCACTTTGGAAAACGAAAATGAAAACGTAAACGTAGGTATTCAAAGAGCCAACCAACATCACCCGGTTCTCGCACTCCCAACAAGAACATCCTCTCGAGACATTAAAAAGCTGCACATTTTATTATTTTTTTTTTTTTAGTTGTTGGTCCTCATCATATACATACATATAACTCTGTGCGTTCGTCCTTGATGTGAAAAACGTCGTCGTTTCCCAAGTTTTAATTG
This sequence comes from Epistrophe eligans, assembly GCA_951394125.1. Lineage (NCBI taxonomy): Eukaryota > Metazoa > Arthropoda > Insecta > Diptera > Syrphidae > Epistrophe > Epistrophe eligans. The sequence continues at coordinate 110,415,341 of OX596028.1, forward strand.
CTAACGCGAAGTGTTGTACATACACCACCACTTGGCATAATGTGTTTGAAATAAAAAAAATAAACGCCTTTACCATTTTCATCTATCGTGCCTCTAAAGACCGACCGCCAAGAAACCACGTCATCATGAATAATTTTGCCTCGGAATGGAATTTTTACACTAAAGCATATTGAATTCTAAAGTTCTCGATGACTTCGAAACGAAAAGAACTTAAAGGCTTCTATATACTCTCTAATGTAAGTCATTAAAAGTAATTGAAATTGGTTTTTGGTTTTATGCAAGGATACTCAACATCATTTATTTTCTACTACTGAGCAATCGCGTGAAACACAGGGACGAAATTGACTAGATATTGCTTTGACTGTATTTATTTGTGGGCGAAAGGACTAAGTTTGATGTATACTCGTATATTTTATTTTCTACACATATAGTTGAAGCTTTGTGTAGTGCTTTTGTAAATTACCGAAGAAGTTAAAAGTACATTCTACATCATTTCTACACTAGTTTACACTTTGTTTCTTTTTTTCGTAAATACGAATTTAGAAAATTTAGAAAAGGTTTGGTAAGTGTAAATAGGTGTAAAATTGAAGTAAATTCTCTTTTATTTCTACATTATTTTACACTTTGCTAAATAAGTGAAAAAAATAACTGAAAAAAATTGACAAGTGTAAACAGGTGTAAAATTGGCGTAGAATAAAATTTTATTCACGATTTGATCGCAAGAATTTTTAGAAGAAAAGTATAGTTTTTTTTATAAATTGTTCAAATAATCTCTAACTCTCCACAAAAGCATTGAAGGGAGAGTCAATTATTTTAAACTAATCTAAATTAATTTTGACAGAGATGCATTCCTATGTACATGATTTATATTTTGAGATAAAATTTTGAATATTTAGTTGGAAATAAGCACTGTATAATTATATAAAATAATATAATTTTGGAGAGATTTCAGTGAAGATGCTAAAACTTATCTTGAATTTACATTCTTAAATCACTAAGCTATTCTGGATTTTCTAAAAGCTAAGCTTAGTTGGGTAGTAAATTGAATTTATTTTATATCAATTTATTTTAAAAGATTTAAAAGATTAAAAAAAAAAATAAAAAAAAAAAAAATTCCAAAAGCAAATTTGTAGAAATGTCTCCAAAATTTAGCATTTATGGATAAACTATAGAAATGCACCGTACCGGATCAATGTAGAAGATTCTTAATTTGTCAGTTACATTTAAAAAAGTAGATTATTTTCGAATAGCCTATAAAATTTTTGGAATCTGCGATTTTATTTGATTTATTGCCTATTTTGGAGACTTTATTTATTTTCCGCAATGTAAAGTGTTTTTTTTTTTGAAAAATACCCAAAAGCATATCTTCGCCTTATTATCCATCAATAAAATTGAAACCAAATCAATCCAGAGACCCCCCTGTGATATTTCATAGCAATAAAGTAAGCACAAACAGTATTAAAGAAGTATATAAGAAAACGATGGCTTTTTGCGAAATTATATTACACATCCACTCTTGAAACTAATGGCGTGTATATACATGAAAAGTAAGGTTCGTTCGTTGAGAGCCACTTAAGAAAATTGAATGATGCCAACGAATATATAAGGGAGACTCTCCACTCTCTACCATTTTTTTTGCCTCGCATTTGATAACAGAGGTTTTTGGGATTCAAAAGTTTAGTTTGGAAATTATTATTTGAAGTTTATTTTCTCACATTTATAGATTCCACACTGATGATTGGGATTTAGCAGCGCAATAATGTGGAAAAAAATGGGTCTTAATTTTATTAACTCACTTTTAGCTTGGATTTGACGTTCCATAGTGAGTCGAAGTTTTTTTTTTTTATTAGATATTATTATTTTTATGAAAGAGGCTTCTATTTAAATTGGAGAATTGAAACTCAGTTCAGGCAATTTGATTTTGATTGAAAGCCATTTGAATTGGATTTTGATTGGGATTAATATTTATTTTTGTTGTAGGTAATTTGATGGGAATTATATATGCGATAAATGTTCGTTTTTTGGTTGGTTTATTGGAATTAAAACAATTTAATAAAATTTTAATAGAGCGATTAAAAAGAGCTTAAGCTATACTTGAACCAATACCAATAATAATAACAATAATAATTAGTGAATTATTGAAGGATTTTATTAAGGAAGGCATTTTTCATGTTTATTACTTGCATTTTATTGCTATGAATTTGAACAGATTAAGGATTATGCTTTTGAAGGTTTTGAAGAGTTTAATGATTGATAGAAGTTTTAAAAGGTCAGACAATTATTCCATAGGATAGGTATTTATAATAAAAAATAAATAAATCTATTATTTTCATTTTCCTGTCGGTAGTTTTTTTGTTGAGAGTTAAAGACACTCCTAGATTTCGGTGTGCTTTAAAACCCTATAAGTGCTGCTTATAATCGTATCGAAGCTTATTAAAATCATATCAAGATTCTTTTTAACTGCAACGAGGATGTTTAAAACCGTAAAAGGAAGTTTAAAATCGTATCAGGTGCATGGGAGTAGCCAGTACTCTCACCAACAAACTTCTCTCATTTCCACACCATAATTGGAAAACCACAAAAAATTGCGATTTAAGATAAAAGATTATTTTTAAAAGTATATTTCAACACCTACAGGCTAAAAGAAGTGGGATAATTTCTCAAAATGAAGCAAAAATTAGTTATGGAACAAAAAAAAAAGGAAAAAAAAAAGACAATTTTCTCCTATTTAATGATTAGGAATTCTAGTCTTGTTAGATACAATTCGCAATAGATATTCGTCATGAAATATATGTAATATGAACTGAACTGTGTATTGCCTCACTAGTCAACTGATGAATCCAAGTGAGATCGCCGGGACGAAACGCTAAAATGTTTATGGACTAAAGGCCATTAAAAGCCATTTTGAATCCATTTTCTTTTTTTTTCTATAATAGGAGTTAAAGAGGGACATCTGGAAGGAGAAGAAAAAGTAGATACTTTAGTTTTAACAAACAAACCTTTTTCTCAATAATTCCCAAAATTCAGTATCACCTGTATTTCGCATCGCCCTCAAACCTTTGAGCTCTTGGATTCTAAATTTAACTCGTAACCGCAATTTCGAAAGACACAAAATACCTTGGGCTTCAAATGCTAAGTCTGTATCTGTACCATTGAGGATTTTAACCTCACTCTCTCTAAGGAAATCGATTTTCTTGAATTAAATCCAACAACACCAACCCATATCAATAAAGCACCAATTGATAATTAATTTTCCAAGCAATAGCTCATCCTTAATCGAATAAACCAACTGAAAATCTGTCCAATATACGTCTACTTACATATAGCAAACCACACAAAACCCAATTATGAAATCAACCAGCTTCAACTTCAACTCAGACCAGCTCAGAAGCTCAGGTCATCACCATCATCATCTTCACACACAATATTCCCATGAGAACCGAAACATCAGGATGACATAAAAAAAATAAAAAATAAAAGACTTTAATATCTTATCCTTGTTTATCATTGAATGTCCTTTCCTCATCATCATACACGCTCGCATATACATACATACAACATACATGTGTGAATATTCATTCTATCTATTTGACAATCCTTTTTGGCATGATGTCTGTGTCCTCTTATATGGACATTGGTCAACCCAGATGACAATCATCATATAGTGTCCTGCCTGTGGCCATCATGCCAAAACAAAAGACACCGATGATATTATGATGGTGGTGCCAGAGCTCTTACAGAAAGAGTTTAAATGTGTGTTGTCATCCTGTATGTCCTGTTCTGTCCTGGCCTTGTTTGATGTTTCCTCCTCCCGAGAAGTGAATGTTGAAAATTTCAATTTAATTTCTCCGAGGACACCACAGCAGCAGCAGCAGCTCCAATACCACCACCGCCACCACTATTAATGTCGGAAACACCAGCCGTCATAAAAGTGGGAAAATTAAAACAAATGTGTGGGTAATAAGTGAACCGAATGAAAGGATATTCTCTCGTAGTCGTCGTATATATACGAATCAAGGATATATCTAAGCGATAAGGATACCCCCGTTAAAATGAAAATCCCATGAATTGTTAAACCCCAACATCGTGTCGTTATATTCCGATTTCTTCCCCCACTTCCTTCTTCTGCCCCCTCACACAACAACAATATGGAAAGTCAAAAATATTAATTTCATATATCGTTGTGGAATTATTATTTTCGTCCTCCCTCATCACAGGACAAACGACTCTTCAGAATGTCACCAGAGTGTCCTTATTGGATGTGGGTTGAGTTAAGAGTTTGTGTGTGATTGAAATAATTATACCATCACACTCTCGTATATTTATTTAATATTTTAATGACTGGATGAGGACATATCTCTCTTTTTTTTGCTCTCTCTTCCCAACTTCAGGTCCTTATTTTGATCCTTCATTATCTTAAAATTGTAACACAAAAAAAAAAAAATAAAGTGTGAAAAGGACTTTTAATAACATACATCAAAACACAAAATATTCCATTGGGATAAAAAGGACACGACACACGAGTGTGTGATGATAAAACACTTAGTCAGCCAGCAGAACCAGGATTCCTTCTATATATACGTACAATTCAAAAAAGGATTAGGAATAATTTTCCACAAGAGAATGATTGACGCGGGGTTTTTCCGTTTTGACACCTTGCAATTTTCGATTGTTCTTGTTCAAAGAAAAAAAGTGAGTATTAGAGTAGGCGTAAAATGACAGGATATAAAACATACATATATTTTTTGTCATCGTTATAGAACAATTTAACAAAATCTCTACACGTGTTACTATTGTTTTTGTTGTTGCTGCTTGTTGGATATAATGTATGTATTTATGTATTTTTTGGGGAGTGATGATTTACAAATCAAAAGAGTCATTTTAATGGATTCGCATTTATGCTATACGCGCACCGCATTATAAAGCGAACAATGACAATGAGTTTGCGTGAATTGTTCTTTGGTGAAAAAAGTCAGAAGTATTGGAAGAGATTTATATATGAACTCTTGAGAATAATAATACACGTGGCGTTTTGGGTTTTATTTTAATTAAGGATATCAAGGATGTCATTCTACATATATGAGTTGGAAGGAGGTGGTGGGTGGTTGGTTGGTTGGTTAAAAGGAGCTGTGTTGATATGTTGCACTTATGTACATATTTTATTTTTTAAAAGAATAAAAGAAAATCCTTCGAAGTGGCTTTCGATGCGTCTAGGGAACGCCCTCTATATTGAATTTTCATTTTGTCATAGGGTTACATCTATGTAAAAAGCGAGTAAATTCACTTTCTTAACCGAAAATTTCGATTTAAAATAAAATCTTCATAAAAACGTCACAGTTATGTTACACTGATGTCACATTAACAACACTTTTGTTTAAAAATATAGTCACATTTATTTTGTGATTTTCCATCAGATAAATATTTATGAAAACTAAATTTTAACAAATCTTTCAAGCTTGTTATACATTACCACACCTAACTGCAAAAAAAACTTTACTGTGACTCTTGTGACACATGTTAGTTACATCATTATAAAAAGCAAATAAATTCACACAATCTCTTAAAAACTGCGATTTAAAATTTAAAATTCATAAAAACGTCACAATTATGTCACATTAACGTCACATCAATAACAGTTTCATTTAGTTACTTTTAATGTTACGATTTTTCATCAAAGCATCTATAAACAAAATGTAAACAATCTTTCAAGTTTCACATACTTTACCACAATCAACAGGAAATGTAACTTTACTGTGACTTTTGAGACACATTCTTGTTACATCTTTTTTTTTTTTTTGTCAAGCAAATAAATTCACATACATAGCTAATCGAACATTCTTATTTAAAATTTTAACTTCATAAAATTTGGTATGTGACATCAACAACACTTTTGTATAGTTACGAATTTTCAGTTAATATTTTCCATCAAAAGAGTTAAAACTGTTTTGTGTTATGAATATTATGGGAACTTAGGTCACATTTAAGTTAGGTTTAAAGAAAATTTGGATTAAATAAATACACATGAGTGTCACATCAACCTCACTTTGGTTTACGAATTTTTACAACTACCTAAGTGATTTTACATTAAAAAGTATTTTATAAATTGAATTTAGCAATTGATACTCCAATATTGTGACGTTAGTGTCTCATTAAAACTTGTTTTTATAACAATTTTTTTTTAGTTTTGTTGGGAAGATAACTATTTATGTTTACCTAACGTCACAAAAAACATAAAATCAGTATCAATTTAGTGTCAAAAACGTCACATAATCGCTTGGGTTTTAAATTTTGTGTCACATCATTGTAAAATGAATATAAAAATATGTAAATTTGCAAATCGATAACTTAAACACACATTTATACCTAAATGTCTTAAAACATAGTAAAACAAAAGCTTAAATAGCTTACGATAAGACATAAAATATAACACCCAAAGTCTGCCCACAAAAAATCCGATAGTAAAGGTGTGGTTTTGATATAAAACAACATATTTATTGGATTTATTCCAGACAATAACTTTTTGTATGGTGGTACCCCCCAGCTTATATGTATATTATCATCAAGCTTATATATAGTTACGCCCTATACATATGATACATACCTACAGGAGTCAATTATCACCCAAAATGAAAAACAAAAACACCAATAACCATCAATCTCAGCCCAAATCAAACTGAATATAAAAACGTGTATGTGTCTCCTATTTTCTCATTCAGATTGTCATCAATATATCGGATTACTGGTGATGGCGATGTTGACTGACCCCATAAATGTAATCTCTTTCACTCAACCCCCAACACACACCCACACACAATCTTCATCATCATAAAACTGAACTTCGTAAAAAAAAAAAATCTATATATCGCCCAATATTGAAAGAAAAATAAGGATAAACAAAAAAAAAAAAAACAAGGACACATTTTCCACTTCATTTAAGATCAGAAAAAAAAGAAAAACAACCATACAAGCCGTTAGGTATGAAAACATGCTACGACAACACCTACCGCTCCAAAAAAAAACCTGGGTTATTTACTATACGCTCAATCGACTACACAGGGATGTTTCAGAGTGTCGAAAGGTTGCCAAGAACCTTTTTTTTATTTTTTGCGCGTTAGTTATTCCTTCATATGTATATGACACATTGTTGTCATCGAGGGTATAGTCTATCCAATAGCCGGAAATCTACCCTCCTGGAATTCCAGCTGTGGATAAAGGTCCATAAAGGTGGACACTAAAATGGAGATCATAAAAGCCTTTTCCTGTCCCGTAAAACTCAACCGAAACTGAAAATAGAGTGGGGGCGACACAGCAACGTTTTCAAAACTCAATTTCGATGGTGGACCATATAAGAACCATCTATACTTCTGTGTTTGTTTTTTTTTTTCTCTTTTATCCCGAGTTCGTTTTTTTATTATTTCTATTTGTCCTTCATTTGAAATTCCATCCCCAGCGTTCATATAGGTAAGGCAAGGTAGTATACCCACTCGTACAACCATTCCTCTCCTAGATAACTCCCCCCAGGCAGGAGTATAGGACACACATCATATAAGTGCTACTGTTAGTTTTGCAGCAATAAAGTATACGTATACAGCAGGGGGGCTTTCGTGCATCAAGGTGAAAGTCATGAATAAATAACCGGCAGAGAAGAGAAGAAAAAAAAAAAATAACCACCCGTCCACCCCTGCCGAGTGTAGACATTTTTTTACTATGTTATAAAATTGCTGTCATTCACGTGTCATTTCTTGTGGGGGCTTCGACATCGACATGCCGTTTTACCTCAATGGAGGGTTGAAGTTCGCGTTCATTATATGAATGTTATTTGGGGGGCGCACCCGCACACGCAGAGACTTATTTGTTTATGCCACTAGATTTATGTGCTGTGTACAGAAGAAGATGTAAGGCATCTTTAATGAACGCCTTATTTGCATTGAAATTGTAAAACCAAAAAAATTGTGTAAGAAGTGTCAATGGTGGAAAGGACCTTATGAGTGCCAAAGGGCAGCATCAAAGTGAAACAAAGTTATTTAGGGCACACGATTTTATTTTTCTTTTTTTTTTCTCAACTTCAACTTTGTTTTACATTTTTATTTTCTAGGCAGGTAGGTTGGTATATGAGTAAAAAATAATATACAAGCACAAATGATGCTTACAAACATAATTGGATACTTTGTAAAGATTCAAAATGAAAACATGACAAATATGGGGTTCAAGTTAGGAGGTAGGTATACGAGTATAATGGGCGTTTTATGGGCGGAAGAGGAGGTTTAAGGTTGATTTAAAATTATAAAGTGGAAGAAATTTGATTTTTTATTATTATTAAACAAGTTGAAAGCTTTTTGTGTGAAAAATGACAAATAGGTAATATTATAAGAATTTTGTTTTGTATAGTAGTAAATATGAGGCACACTTTTTCGCATGAAGCTTAATGTGTTGGCACTTTTTTTTTTTTTAAACGTGATAACATAATAACCAATTTTGCGTTTAACATACATACAGAATAAGAATGGATTTAAGGCAATTTGCATTGGGCGCCATCATAGAATGAAAATTAATTCTAAGTCATTTATGTACGTTGGGCGCCATTTTGAATTTTAGAAAATTGATTTCTACTTAAGACTCCATCTAATTTTTGTGCTGAACGTGACAAAAAAATAATCAGATTTGAATTTTAGGAATTGAAATAGATTCTAACCCAATTTGCATTGGGCGCCATTTTATTTTTAGGAAAATTTATTATTATTAAATCAATAAAGACTCAAAATGGAAAATTTGGGGAAGGAACTGTCTACAATTAGGATAGTGGTAAATTTTTGCATACGATTGATGTTTTTCCGATTTACTTTAATAAAAAAAATAATATATTATTCGAAATATTATTTTATTTTAAAGCTAAGTTCTATTCAAAAACTACTGAATTGATTTCGCTCAAATGTTCAGGGTCTGTTTTTTAGTAGTTTAGCGAGAGGAAGCTTAAAAAAAAAAGAATTAAAAGAACGCCTAATACCACGCCCATTTTTTTAATATTCCGTTTTTGGCATATTTATCTGGAAGCCTTAATTTTTTTTAATTGAATTCTATTAAACCTAAGGACTTGGCGATTCATTTATTCCCAACAACCACAACTTTCTTATATTTAAACTTTCTGCTTATTAAACGTTCTCAAAAAGCTAACATTTGTTAGATTACATCGCATGTGTGATTTTTTTGTAGTGAGCTATTTAATAAAAAAAAATTCTATAAAATATAAATGGCGCCCAATGCAAATTGGTTAAAATCTCGAAAAGCTTGTATTATTTCTTATCAACTAAATGATTGAACACAAAACTCCCCTTGAAAGATAAAATTTTTTAATTAAACTCTAATAAATCCAAGGGCAGTGTAGTGTAGTTTTTCCCACTACCTACTTACACGACCACTTTTCTTATTTGTTTATTAATTTTTTTTTAATTTAACGTACCTAGAAAGCTTACTTGAATTTTATTGAACTTAAAGTATGACATCTAAAATTTTGTTTGTACTAAAAAATTTGCATAAAAACAAAGTTTCGTGAAAATCAAAATGGCGCCCAACGCAAATGGTGTAGAATGCCGAAAAATACAATCTTTTCAATATTTGGTGATTGATTTTTATAAGGCATCTATCAAGTAACCTTTATTTTCCAATGAATTTTCTATGAGGAAGAAGACCAAATTTAAAAAGATAAAATTCTATTTGTTTCTGTGGTTTCAAAAAAAAAAGGAAACAAATTTGTCTTTGAAAACGGCGGCGTTTTTGTAAACATTTTTGACTATCTGTCTCTCAAATTAATATCAATCTCAAAAAATCAGTATAATTCACTTTAAAATCAACATCATTAATCTTTCCCTCCACTTAAAGCCTCATTTTTAAAGCTAATGATCTTATTAGGGTAAGAATAAAATACACAAAATAAAATGGACCTTATGACTTATTCAGAGAGTCATCCCTTCAAAACATTTCTATAGACACTATAAACGCTCTCCCCATTTATATATGTGATTGTGAATATGGATGGGGATGCGCAACATGTGTTTTAGCTTGAGTAATTGGACTGAAAGATGAAATTGAATTATTTATCCAATGCTTATAAAAAAAAAAGGCCAAAAAATAACCTAAACTCCAACACACAAAGTTACAAAAACAAACAGCAGTAATATAGAAGAAGCATCCTTCAGTAACATACTGCTGCAATACTCGGGGGCTATACACATACATTTATATTTAGTTTGAGTTCCATATCCACACCACCGGAAAACGAGTCCATTTCCTTTTGCATCACGTCTTCAATTTGTTCAGCAAATGAATCGACCTGCTGCGCTGATGATAATATATCACATGGGTTTCCTTCATATATTTTGTTTTAGGAGGGTTGGGGTGGTTGAGGAGGATGAGGCTGGTTAGTGTATTTCTTATACATTTTTTTTTCTTTTTCAATTTAAAAAGCAAACAAACTTTTGATGCAATTTTGTTCTTTTTTTTTTTCTTCTCTCAATGTTATTACCTTACATAAAATAGAATATTGGTAAAAGAATGAAATGTGAAAAGGGGGAGTTTATTGGGGTAATAAGGCCAAAGATGTTTTTTTGTGGTTAACCAAGTCGATAGGTTGTATGAATGAATAGAGTTATATAGGGGACCAGGTGGAATCTTTTTTTATTTTTCTTTAAATTAAATGAAAAAAAAAAAACGAAGAAAATCCTCTCATAAAAGGGAGAAAATTTATCTGACATTTAGTACTATAGGAATGGCATTTGAATATCAAAACCAACCAAAAAATCTGCAAATATAAATTTTGTTGTGTAAAAGAGGAGAAGCATGGTTTTTTATGATGGCAAATTTCTTAGGAGTTGGGAACTCCCTTGAAATAAATAAAACGTATTTAAGTATTTGAAACAAAAAAAAATGGGGGAACGAAAAAAACTCGTGTGCTTACATTTTGGACAATTGGCATCAAAAAAATATGATCTGGGCCAGCAGTGTAGCAATAATGTTCAATTTTGAGCAGGACTATGACTCCTTTTTTGTGTTACGGTTCTGACCACGACTATGATTATTTTTTTGGGTTACGTTTCTGACCAAGACTATGATTCCTTTTTTTTAAATATTTACTTGAGAAATAAAATTATGAAAAACTGTCAAAAACTTTGATTATGAAAATGTGAAAAGTGTAAGTTACCTGAATGACTCTATCAATCTTTTTTTTTCTCAAATATTTACTTGAAGGTTGGGTTTAAAAATGAGAAAAAAAAATACGCAAAACTGTCACATTTTTTCAAAATATTTTATGTGTGACAGTTTAATGTTACCGATGTGCCCAAGCGATGATTCTTTTTTTTGTATCAAATATTTATTCGAAAGTCAAAAGTATAAAAAAAGAAACTTTAAATTGAAAATGTTACGGGTGTGGAAAATCACTGTTACCGGTGTGACAAGGTATGTAGGTATATGAATTCTATTTTTTTAATATTTACTAGAAAGTGTAGCCTAAAAATAAGAAAAAGTCTTGTCAAATCTGCCCAAATGTTTAATTTAAAAGTGTGTGATAATGTTACGGTAGTGACCATGACCAAGAATATGTCTCTTTTTTTACAAATTTTAACTTGAAATTTTTTTTTTAACTTAAATTTGTAATTAAGAAATAAGAAACAGAACTATAAAAAATTTTCAAAATTTAATTTGGAGTTTTTACAGGTGTGAAAATTTTATGTTAAGAATGTGACTACGACTATGATATTTTTTTAAAATTTAAAATAGATTTAAAAATTCTTAGAAGTTACAAAAACTGACTAAAATTTGTAATTTAAAATTGTTACGGATGTGACATAAGTAAGTGTTACGAGTGTCACAAGAAATTATATTCCTTCACCGTAGATTTTATATTTAAAATTATACAAACAAATGGAAATGACCTAAAAAAACAGAAAGATTAAGTTTTGCTAAACTGTTACGAATGTGACACAATTTTTTAACTATCCATTCGGGTTGAATTAAATTTTAAAATTTAATAAAAATTTTTTCTGACGTAAGATCACAGCATTAATGTTACCTACTTCTCCAAATCATCAGTTCCATATAATGTTGTTGAACTTTTTTCTTTTAATTTGGTCAATTAAATTAAAGTTGATTCAATTCCAATATGGAGAGGACTCTCGTGAAATTTTATTCCTACACCGTTGATTCCACATTATAACATAAAAACTAAAATCAAGTAAAGAAGCACAAAAAGATTAAGATTTGGAATTGTTACGGCTGTGACACAAACTATAAATATAAATTCGGGCTTGTAAAAATTTTCAAATTTAATGAAATTTTTTCTGACGGTAGATGAGTATTTGTTTTTTATAGAAAAAAAAAATACAATTTTTTGTTACTGGTGTGACACATTCCACTTTTTGACTTATACATATAAGTATAAAATCTGTTTGTAATTAATATAACAGAATAATAATAAAACTGAATCGAAAGGTAATTTCTTCATAGGAAAATGAAAAATATGTAGTAAACGGCACTCAAATTGACACCAGGGTTCCGAAGTTGATGTTGCAAAAAAATGACTTCTAGAGAAATAAACTACCAAGCGGTTCAATCTGCGATAGAAAATAAATTTAATGATCTTTTCGCTTTGGAAATAAAACATTAAATTTTTTTTTAATAATTTTTCAATTTCGAGTCACATTTTGTGTTTTATTAGTTAGAGACCGATTTATACGAAATTACCCATTTCAAATATTTTTAATAAATTTTCAAAAGTTTTAGACATCAAGAAGCAAAATATAAACAATAACAATAAATTTAACAAGCATTTAATGAGAAAATAATTAATAGATTTAATTTTTAATTGATTGACATTAAAATATTCTATGACTCATTTCATCAGACACAAACTAATTTTATTGATTCCAAAAACCTATATTTATACAAAATCTCTTACATCACTTCATTTCATTAGTAGGGTAAATATATTTCCCCAAGTTTACAAATTGTATAACCCAAATACATACAGAAACAAACCAACCAACAGTCAACAAAACACTTGATGTAAACATCGCCTAAAGCACTTCAAATTGGTAGATATTTCGAATCAAATATTTCTCATCATCATTCCTTTTTTATTTTTTTTTTTGTCAACAAACCCAAAAAGGGCATATACATATAATTTTTGTTTGTATTTAGAAAATAGTAGGAAGTGTTATAAAACATACCACCATAGGCCATCTCATCGCATGAACTACTCTCACCGCACGTCTCATCGTCGTTGTTGTTTATTTTATTCATAAAATCTCTAAATAAATATTAGTTTGGTCTTTTGATCAAAAATTTCCAAAAATTTACGAGATGATGATGATACTGATTTTGCATTTTATACGACGAAGTTAAACACAAAATTTTTGAGGGAAAATAACATAATAAATAGAAACAGAAGAACTCAGGGTTACAGTTAGTTGGTACGGGGAGGGGAGGGGGGTTCAAAGGAAGGACGTATACATTTCCCTAGAGATATACCGAGTATCTATGGAAGGAATGATACAAAATAGGAAAAAACAAACCAAACCTCTAAAATTTATGCCGAGTTTATTTATTATCGTCCTCTTTTTTTGTTCCTGGCTTCTGTATACACAAAACCAAATAAAAATAAATAATCCAAAAAAAAAAAAACCATTGACAGGCGTTAAAATTTACACTCAATCCTCTTGGGGTCCATATAGTGATGGGTCTATAAATAAACCAACCAACCACCCACCAAACACCACCAAATAGTATGCATCCAGACATTCCATAATGTCCCTATTGTTGTGTGTAATCAGTTTTATATCCTGTCTATGTTTGTAATAAAAATAACCAAAAAAATGAGAGACTTATTCTCTTCTCGTCTGCTCAACCAAAAATAATAAAAAAAAGGACATCCTTACCGTTTTATTTTTTTACAATTTATTAATTCAATTTCTGCAAAACTAAAAAAAATAAAAAAAACAAAATAAATAAAGCCCTGAAAATTATCTCCAGCCAAAAAGCTCTCTTTTGTCAACTTAAATTGAAAGGATGTACTTTTGTTTTCCTAATTAAGTGAATTATGGTGCCTTTTTTTTTACTACGAAGCGAGGGGTTACGACGACGATAACATCGTTGCTTTGTTGTTGTAGTCATCGTCATCATCGTCGCCGGCATTAACTAAACGATATCCTTCCTTTCTGACAAAAAAAAAATACAAAAAAAAAGAAGATCCTTTTTGTTTTATTGATGCAAGTGCAATGTTATATTTATGTATATGTTCGACGACTCAATTGTGCAATTTAGTTTTTTTTTTTTGGTTGTACTTCAATGCTAGATGTCCTTTGTCCTCGATGGTATAATGAAAAACTTTTTAGAAAGTTGTCACAAAAAAAAAGGAGGAAAAAGAGAAGTCAGACCTTATCCTTACCTGGAAATAGATATTTTAAAAACTAATACTTCCATTTCCATCAAATGAAGGATATCATTTTTTATCTCCCTCCGAAGCAGAAAAAATGAAAGTTCTATAAAATATGCAGTTTCCGGTTTGGATTTTTTTTTTCATTTATTTCTTGCTTTTTTTCCTGAGAAATTAAGTGGCTGCTGCCATTGCAAAAGGTTAATTGCGGAAGTTTTTCATTTGAAAATCATAAAAAAATGAACAGGACGAAAAAAAATTACAAATTGAAAAAAAATAGTTTCTCAAAAAAGGACGCAAAAAAAAAATACATAAAACTTAAATGAACACAGAAATGATTCTTAATAACAATAATTACGGTATCTCGTTTTTTTTTCTAGATTAATGGTAAAACACACACAAAAAAAAAAAAGAAAAGACCAATTACCTAACTTTTAATCCTAACGGAAAGCTCAAGGAGCAGCATCATATAGGATGAATTTCTTCCTTTTCTTCTAATTACAATGCAAAGGAGTGAAATTATTTTTAATTTTCCTTTTTGATATATGTACATACCTATACCTATGTGTAGATACCAATTTTCTTGATGAACTAAAATCACTTTGTGTGAGTGCCTGTGTAACCGTTTTAGAGGATTCATGCGTACCTATCTAAAAAAAAAAAAAAAAACCGCTCCATATATTCATTCAAGAGGATATTTTTGAATCCTTTGGCAGAAGAAGAATGTTGCAATTTTTCATCTTCTTCTGCCTTCCTTCTTCTTTTTTTTTCATTTTTAATTCTCTTGTGTTTGAGCAATTTTTTAAGAATCCTTTTTCTTAAGTGATGATACTTCAGCAGCTGACAATTTCCACTTTGTTTGTTAAAAATTACAGAAAAAGGAGGTTTTTGAAAGAGGAGTGGGTAAATGTACGTATGAATGTACGACGAGTAATGGGAACGTATATTTTTGCTGCCACGATATATGAACTGACACAGATCTACCTACAAATATATTATGTGAATGTCAATTTAATAAATTAATGGAAAAGTTCTTGGTAGAGATTTTTTAGCTAAAATGAGAAGCCTATTTGTCGTTTTCTGTGTGGTGCATATCTCGTCCATATGTATGTGTATTATGAGTGAGTATGATAAATGTCTCATATCTAGGTACCTACACCCCAAATCCCAATTCGAATCCAAGTAAGTCAAAGTTAATATTTTTTTTTAAATACATATAATAAATTTGTCTACATATGTAACTTTTAGAACAAAGGGGAGAAATCAGCAGCGACTTGATAATCAGTTAAATTAAGAAAAAGAAGAATTGCGCAAAGACGAGAATTCTGCACAAAGATCTCGTATTATTCGCTTGCAAGGTCCAACTGACTCAGCAATTGAAGGCGCACGACCATCCCCTTCGTTATCGCTTCGCAGTTTAGACCTTAGAGAAGCTTGAATTGGACAACGATTTTGGGCGAAAATCATCTTTTCTGACGAGGCGCATTTTCATCTCGGCGGCTACGTTAATAAACAAAATTGCCGCATCTGGGAATCCGAAAACCCGAACTTTACTGTCGAGAAGCCAATGTATCCACAGAGAGTGGCTGTGAACAACATTTCGGTCAACGGTGGGCGTTACAGACTTTTTTTTATTGAAATTGAAGGCATGGAATTGGAGGACGTCTGGTTCATGCAGGATGGCGCGCCATGCCACACAGCCCATGTGCCACAATCGATCTTTTGCGCACCAAATTCCCAAATCGTGTTATCAGCAATTTTGGTGATGTCAATTGGACGCCTTTTTTTGGTGGGGAACAGTGAAAAACCTATGTTATGCCAACAATCCGGAAACGATTCAAGCACTTTGGACCAATATTATCCAAGCAATCCGTAATTTACAGCCCGAAACCATCAACAAGGTCTTGGAAAATTGAAGTGACAGAACTAATTCCAAAATTAATGGAAATGTTTTCTCTTACTAATAAAGCTATAATACATGGAACAATTTAACTTTGTTCATTTTATTGCATTTTTAAAAAGAAACTTGTATTTGGCCAACCCTTATTGCTTGCTTAAACAGATAATGAGACCGGTTTTAAACATTTGTATGAGAGATTCCGTTATTTTTAGTTCAAAGAATAATTTGTATGTATTTAAAATCTGCTACATAATGTCAAAAAAGTGCTGGATGCCAAGTTTAATAAAAATCGATGAAGTCGTTTTCGAATTATTAAGTTCTCAAAAAAATAAAAATTTGAAACTTTTTTTAAAAATCAAAAAAAAAAAACAAATTTGAAAATTTTTGGATGCAATACTAATTTTTAAACTTTTTGAAAAATTCTGTAAAAAAGGGCTAAACTTAGTTGAACCATTTTTGAGAAAATCGAAAATAAAAAAATTGGTTCTATGGGAGGTACCATTTATAACCATCTTTCGTAATTTTTTTTTAAATTGTAGTCTCTTTATCAAAAAAAAAATTGTGGATTTTAAAGTTGTGGGCACGTTTTTGTGAAAAATAAGTTTTTCATTTTTTGCTTGAAAAAAAATAGTAGGGTAGGTACCGTTATTTTTATCTTAAAAAAAATGAAAAAAAAAAAACGTGTGGGGGTAATGCCAAAAAAAAACTAGGTACGAAGTTTAAAGAAAATCGATCCACCCGTTTAGGCTACAGCTGAAAGGAGAGACAGACAGAGAGAGAGAGAGAATTGCGCGACTCACATTTTTCGACTTTCGACTTCGTTATCATCGTAATATCAACTTTGATTAAAATATCGAGTTCGATTTTTTTTACGAATTCATAACTTGCCATTGAAGTACCTTTACATAATATCGCAAGTAAAAAACTTAATAAAACAAATTATTTGTGATTATACTTCCCCTTTAAGCTTCCAAATGCTAATCCATTGTAGTATGTATACATATACCTATCTACATAACAAAATTACCTTCACAAAAAAGTAGCAAAAAAGGCTTAAAAGAAAATCGATTGAGGGTAACAGCCTTCAGTACAAGTCCACACATAATTTTCATCAGGCAACAAAATAAATTAAACAAAAACAAAAAAAAACAACAAGTTTATGGTTTTATGCTAAAAGAGAGGACGAAGAAATAAACAGGGAAAAATCCTTAAGTGACCCTCTTCTTCGCTTGCATATACGTATGTGTATGTACAACGAAAAAGGACTAAATAAAATAACTTGTCTGCAGTATAAAATAGCTTCACAACAACAACAACAGCAACACAAAACCTCTCAGAATGCCCATAAATGTTTCATGCTGCAGCAGTAAGGTATACTATATATACATTTTGTCATCCCCAGAGTAGTATTTAGCAAAAATAGAAATATGTATGTACATTGCCCAGCAACGAATATAACAACAACAACAAGACCATTTCGGACATTCACTTCAGTGCCATTGCACATATTTGTATCTTATTTTTTTTTTTACTTTACCTTCGTAGAGATAGTTTATGTTTTATATACAAGTAGATTTATACTTTAGCTCTACACTAAAGGTGTATGTAATAAGACATGGAGAAAGACGAAAAAAAAACAACAAAATCGATCGATTTTTTATAGACTTTAAGGATAATTTGCAAATCTTCAAGGATTTTTTATTCTTTGTAATTTATTTAAGTTTTAATTTCAACTTCCTATAAAAGCAACGTTTTTACTTGCTCTACTGGGCTATTGGTTTCCTGAAAAACTAATTTTCAGGCTGTAATCAAAATTTAACACTCTACGATAATGGAGAAAAAAGTATGAAAAAGTGTGGTTCGTCATACCGTCCAGTCTTTCCGTCGTTGGTCGCTCTATGCACCTGTGGGCCCGCTTTAATTTGAGCTGGAACCTAAACGGGTAAACTGATGTGCTTCAAATTACTTACAGAGTATTTTTACGAGATTCCTTTCAGGGAAAATTAGAACTGCCATACAATGGTTTTCTTTTTTCAAATTTTCTCAAAAACTTCTCAAACAATTTTGATTAAACTTCATAAAAATCGCTTTATAACTGAAATTAAGTTTTGAAGTGTTTTTTAAGGAAACTGACATTAAGCTATCCACGTTAAGCTTTTTAATATTGTTTGACCGATTTCTTTGTAGTTTTGCAATCTGGTAGGTAGGTACGTTGTTTTAAATAGTTTATTCAATATTTAATTAGAAAATTATAATAAATTTTATTTTAAACAAAATAAAAAATAGGTGAATCCCTAACCTTTTAAAAGGTAACGAAAAAGGGATATTCAAATAAAAATAAAAAATGCATTCCTATTTGTAGTCTCCATCAGTTTTGCGCAATTGGCACGATCGTGCGGACACGAAAATTTCATCGTAGCACGATTTAAATTCAATCAATATGGCAGGATTTTTTAATTTTAATTTTTACTTCAAATAATAAAGCGAATTTTTAAGAAATTTCACGAAAGTTGCTCCAACTGGAGTAAAAACTTGCAGAATATCTAATTTTTGACAATATATTATATTCCTTCTAACACTGCTAATTTATAAGACCCTAGGTCTTACTAGCATACATATATTTCTTCTATTTTTTTTAAATATTTTTTTTTTTTAATACCTATGAGAATTTGCTTTTTTTCATATGACACGAGAATAGCCTGTTTTTTTTTTTTGGTTTTTTTTCATAATATGGCACGAGAATAGCCTGTTTTTTTTTTTTGGAAAATGTGGCAATAAATTTTAATGGATTAATAAATTTTAATTGAACTCAAAAGTTACTAAAAACACGTTCAAAAATATGTAAAATTCATATAAATACTGTAATTCGAGCCCAACAAGGTAAGGGAGGAGTTTTCAGCCAGCTTTCATTTAAGATAACGTACGCGAAGCACCAAAATAAGTAAAATGGGCCTATAAGATTTACCCAACGGGTGGGCTGGCAAGGCGCACACAGTAGGAACGAAGTGAAAAATATTATTCAATTATCATCCGAAAGTTCTGACTTTTGTTTTTCACAGATAGATATAATATGTAATCTATTAAATCATGTTTTTTTTTACCTTAATTTAAAACATTACTAATTATAAAATTTTCAATTCCTTGATCAGCCTTAATCGCGAAAGAAATTTTTCACATTTTGGGAAATTTAGTATCTGGAATCATCTTCAAAATTATTAGGGAAAATAATACTTTCAGCAAAATAGCTATCTTGAATAATTTTTCCAGGAAATCTTTAACTTATATCAATGCAAATATTTCCCTAAGTAAGTTTTTGGGTTAAAATTATTTCTTGGGGCATTCATTCGCGATGGAAAACATTCTTTCCCCGGTAATTTGTTGTTTTTTTCCGGGGAAAAAATCCCATTAAATTGACGACAGGGCTGATTGTGTGTTGTCAAATTTAAAAAAAAAAATAATTTCCAAGCTAAACCAAGGATTTGGTCCGAAGACGAAGAAAAAACCCCTAAAGGTCCAAAGTAAGAACATTGCGTAAACTGTGTGTGAATTTGAGTTAACTTTCCTTAATTTGTGAATTAAGGCATTCAAAAAGAAATCAATTGATTTATAGGAAAATATCATCTAATTGATGGGCCTAACTGACAGGCCTGGTCGAAACCCATTTCGACTAAAGGTCGCAACTAAAAAAAAATAAATTCAATTGAATTCAAACAACAACCAAAACAATATACATAAATGTACCTACATTTTCTATTATTTTGTTCTTCTTCTTCTTCGGAAAATATTACAATTAAAGCCGCAATTACATTTTTTTAATAAATTTAAATTTTTCTTATTTATTTTTTTTTTATTTTAATAAATTTTAATGCCTCATTTGAAAAGTTTTTTTACAATGTCTGAGTAAAGTTCTGATTACCTAGTATCTTGACACATACATACATATGTATGTATATGTTAATATAGATAATGACTGAGTTCACAATCCCAAAAAAAATAATATTTCTGGATAAATAGCCTAACCAAGTGGGCCTCTAGAGCAACTGAGATTTTTTTCATGTGGGGATATAACCCTGTGCCAGTATTGAAGTATCGAATACATAATTAATCAAAACTTAACTTAGACATTCAGCCTTATTATCAGTTTCACCCAAAAAATATTTCACCTTTAAAGCTATTTTGAATTAAAATTTTTGTTCGCCCGGAAGCTATTGTGAGTTTCGCCCAAATGAAATTTCGTCTTCCTACAAAATATAAGTGAACACATTTAGACTGTCAGTGGGATTACATTCCGCCCGAAATTAATGTTCACAATAAGGGGAATTTTTCAAACATTAAAATTTCGGTTGAAGCTCACAATAGGCGAAAAGTGAAATTTCAAAATTTTCGGATGCAATTTTGTTCGGTTGAAACTCACAATAAGGCTGATTATGAAAAAGACCTTAAATTTAATTAATTTTGCACTCAATTTATCATGTTCCCAAAATCGAGTTATAACTTTAAAAAGGTAAAATTAAATCATAAATTTATCTAAGATATTCAACGAGTTAATCATCTAAAATGAAAAGAAAATGACAAGACATTTACTGCTAAACGTTCACGTGAATTTTCGTAGTCTGCTATCCGTCGGAAGAAAACGAATGTTCCAAAAAGCATATAAATTGCGATAAAAATAAAATTTTAATAATAAGATTCTCTCTAGAACATCAAAAATAATTATTAATAGAGCTTTGAACTCGAAAGATTCTAGAGTTTAAAGAATAATTTGTGAAAAATTAAGTGAACAATTTACGTGAATCAAAAAATTCGATCGGATCGGATAGCAAAATAGGGTAGTTGAATTGAATTGTCAACATACCTATAGGCCAAAAGGAAAATTATATAAAAAATGCCAAACTTAGAAAATGTTTTAAAAAAAAGCTAAATTTGTACTTATAGTGCTTTATCTGTGTGTCCTAATGATTTCCGAAAAAGGTCCCTTAAACAATATTTGGACCAGGGTTTTAAACATTTTTAAGGGCTAAACATTTGAAAATATCTTGAAACCTATTTTTTTAATTTTCAAAAAGTATAAAGATTATTATTGTGAATTTTTTTTCTTATAGCCAAATATTGAAAAAGAAACTTGCTTGAACGGTTTTATAATTTACAATGCTCATGTCTTGTTCAAAAAATCTTCTTTAAACATAAATGCACTGACATTAAAGAATAAATAATATAAAACAATTAAAAATTAATTTAAAACGTATAAATAAAATTCAAAATCTTTTTAATTAAAAAATCCTCACATAACTATTTATAATGCACTTTAAAATAAATGAATATTAAATTTTATATGCAAAAAAAATCCCACAGTACCTATGTACATACATATGTGTAAATATATCTAAAATTCAATTCACTATTAAAATTAAAATAATTCCTAAAATTTAAGTTTAAAATTTTATTAAATTAAAATCAGTTTAATTGCTTTCGTAGTTTTAAAATTCATAAACGAAAAACCTAAATCCCAGACAAACATAACTAGGTATAATAAATATATTTCAACTGAATAATCATATCACATGGTGCTTTGCGCTTTGGGGGATTAAAAATCAATACGGCTTTTTTCTCACTAGGTACATAGGTTGTATAGTTAATCTAAAAAAATAATATAAACTTTTTGCACAAAATTATTTTATTTTTCAGTAGGTATGTAGTTAGTTTCACTTAACTCAGAGAGATTATTTTGGAAACAAAAACACCACGTGCTTTTTTTTGGTCGATTGAAATATAGTTTATTGCGTGTGCACTTGTTAACTTAATAATATAATCATCATCACTAATAAGCTTGAAAAATTTATTAATAAAATAGAAATATTTTTTTTTTTATTATTTTAAAAAAATCTCACATGCAGTTATGGCCACCATGGTTGTTTAAGAACTGAATAAAATATGCAACTCTGCCGGTATTTGATGTTATTTTTCACAAAAAACAAAGAAAACAAAATGAATGAATGAAAATGAAGAGATTTATTTTATTTTTTGAATTATTTTTTTAACTTTGCAAATCGATAGGAGTTGTCTGTCAATTTTTATATTTTCCTCGTTGCCACAAAAATACCAACACACAACTAACTAAATATTTTGGTAGAGTTATTTTAATTTGAGTATAGGTAGTCCTGCGAAATGTATACTCGACTTAGTCCTTTGGCCGACTGAGTACTGTGAAGCTTTGGAATGCCAGAATGAAGCTGTATATTGCAGTTGCAGAAGCTTAATACATATAATATAAGTAGAATATATAGCGTCGTCACTTTCCAATCCAAAAAAAAAGAAGATACAAACAATGCAGGACACTCGAAATGGATTTTCAATTTTATAATGATTTTTTTTTTCGTTGCTTTCAGTTAGTTGTGCTGTGGTTGTTGTTGTTGTTGCAGCTGCTGATAGGTTTGTTTGAATTTTTGAGGTTGTCAGCGATTTTGTTTCTACAGGATATTTATATGAATGTATGTTTTTGTTGAACATGTGTTTTACGTGACAACCGCATGATGATGCAGTCAACCAACATACACAACAACCAACAACAAAAACAACGACGAAAAAGGACGAAAACTTAATAATCATCATCATCATCGTCGTCGTCATAATCGCAAAGAGAAATGAAAAAAAAAATAAAAAAAACATTCTTCGATTCGATTCGAACGAAAAAGGACGAAAGGAAAAGGTATTTTATCGTCTGATTCATCGACCTATAAAGTTGTTTTTTTTTTTTAGCACAGGGTTACGAAGACGACGAAGTGGAAGTAGTGAAAACGGAGATACACTCACTCACAGCCAAGGTATATATTAAGAGGTATCGTGAAAAATGATTCTCGTTGTTGGGTGGGGAAAAATTCATCAGCAATGGGAAAATTCATAAGTGGGTGAGGATGATAGAGGTTGGGGGGTGACGAAGGATGAGTGTGATTTAAGTGTAATTACAAGATTATACTTTATGACTTTTGAAAGGAAATGACACTGCAAATAAATCTTAACACGAAGAGCACTAAAATTATTGTTTAAGCTAACAACAAGAACCAAAGAGAGTAGGTATCTAGGTGGGTATCAGGTGGAAGAGAGTGAATTCCTTTAAACTAGGTAGGTATAACAACAAAATCAAAAACAAAATGGAAGTAGGTAGGTAGGCACCTAGGTATAGAAAAGTAGAGAAAACGAGGAGATATACTACATAATAGTTTTTACTTACGTAATTGGATTTCAGTAAAGTTTTATTTTTATTTTTTATTTTTTTTTTGATATAAATTACTTGGGATTTAAAAGCACTTACCTAGAAAGAGAAAAAGAGAAATAAAAAAAAAATATATTAGTTTTAGTTAAGTAAATTTTTTTAAGTAAATTAAATTCTTAAGCTAAAAGGCAGCTTGGCTTTTCCTTGCTGCTGAGGTTAATAATAAATATAGGTATTTTGATTTATTTTATTTTTTTTAATGGAAAAAGAAAAATCCTGCATTGAGCCAAAAAATAAAATACTAAAACGATGCCAAAAAAAAATAAGACAGAATAATAAAACGATTAGAGATAGTTATGTGGTGTTTTAGTATGATTGAGAAAAAGAAAATAAATCATTTTTTTTGGTTTGTTGTTGAGACTATATGATGACATTTTGTGTCTGGTGGTTTATAAACTATGAAGCAATTTTTCAGTCTGGCTTTGACATTTTTTGAAGTATAAAACAATTTAATTGCCAACATTATATAAATCAAAAAAAAAAATTGAGCTGTCAATTGGAATAGGGCTTTGGCAGATTTATTTATTTATTTGCTAATATTTAAGATATTTATTTCTTTTTCGTGACCTGAAGCCCAAAAAATTAGGATTTAACAAATTTTAAGATATATAGACTACATCTTTTAGATATAAGTTTAAAATTGGGGAAAAATGAGGAGTTAGCAAACAAAAGCAATTTTGTCAAGACTAAATTTTGTTGTTTTTTTTTTTGAGAAATTGCAATCAAACCCGATTCTACTATATTCTATTCGTAGTTATAAAATAAATATTAAAATATTTTTTCATACAGAATCGAACATGTTCATATCGATGGTTAAACTTAAAGTACAGGACCTCGTAAGTCGAAAAATCAAAAAATTCAACCAGAATATTATTTATGTAAAATAATCAGAAAAAACAGAGCCACCTTTTTCAGAGTAACAAATTTTGCTCTAAACATTTTACAAAAAAGGCAGAATTCAAAAGATCGCCATACAAAATTTCGCAGTTTTTTTTTTTTTATTTCTGAAAAAATAAAAATGCAAAATCGATTTACGAGCTTCTGCACTTTTAACGTCGATATGTAATTATTTTGTTTGGTTTTTTCCTGATCACAATAATTTATTTGGCAGATAAGTTTTCGTTGGCAAAAATAAGGACAATTTAAATATTTCTGATTTTTTAACAAATGGATAAAAAAAAACACAAATTAAGAAAAAAACTAAAAACTAATTTATAAAAAAAATATAATCTGCTAGCAGAGTCTGGCGTAAGTTGTTGAGAGTTACATTAGCCACTCCACGAGCTGTTGTTCTACCAAAAATGAATTAAATCAATTAATTTCAAGTATAAAGTTGTTGATTTTAAACAATTTATTTTTACTATAATATAATATATAATAGGTACCTATATTTACTTCTCTCCATTTTATCTTTTCGCCCAACTAAAAAACCATATAAAGGATGTACAGTACATATGTATTTAATGAATAATAAATAATTACAAAATGATTACTTCTTCAGACTTGTAGGTAACGCTGCTGATGTGAAACGAAATTTTTCTGTGGTCTCTAACACGACAGGGAAATACTTATGCAAGCAACAGGGGAAAAAATACACATTGAAAGAAGCTTTGTTCTCAATCTCAACATTTCTCGCACTAAATCTGGCTTAAATATCAAATTTGAAGAGTTGGGATAAAAAAAATGCTCTCAAAGAGTAAGAAAACTGTCAAAATGTCACGAACGGTTTTCGAACTAATTCGGGTCACTTTTAAATGTCAAAAAATATACTGGACTAGAGTTGCCCCAGATCAATAATTTTTTTCAAGAATTACAACTTAAGAAGATAAACGTCTAAAAAAAATAAACTTACCTGCTTATATCAAGTTACATAATAATTATAACAAAAAATCATTAATTGTTCATTAAATTATTAAGTACGTGTTTTTCTTTAAAAAGTGCTATTTTATATAAGAAATGGTCAGTTAGCGATTTTAAATTTTCTTCTAAGAAATAGTTTTATAAATTAACATAGATACATTTGTTTTTAATATTTTATTAGTTAAAATATTAATAATATAAAAATATAAAATATAAATACATATAAATATGCTTATCTCTCAAAACTAAAATTGACACTTGGGCAACCCTAGGTCGACATTGATGTTTGAATTCAACTGACAATACTTGTTTTCTCACAGAAGGCAATCTGGCATTTGACAACCAGTCAGAACTCAGAAATAGCCAAAAGAAATTCCTTGGCCTAAAACTGGAAATAAGAGAAAATGTTTTACTCTCTCGTAAGCGCTCTCTTTTGCAAGAAACAGAACAATTTTTGAAGTGTGGAACAGCGTTGCACGTTTGAAAGTTGTATGATATATTTATTTGTAACGAGATGTTATTTCTACAGTGCGTCATTATACATACCTACAGCATAGATACCCTAATAAGATGTAATAGCTTGTTCAGGAGATATATAATCTAATGTAAAGGGGACCTACAATTTTCTGCCAAATTCAAACGGCTCAGATGAGAGAAACTTGATGACAAAGAGATACTCTTGGGGGATGTGCCACTTTTTCGGTGAAAGTAATGACTAAAAAAAATATTAATAATTAGTAAAAAATACAATGTCGCAAAATTTTAAAAATACCCTAATGCTAGAAACTAGCTAGTAGATACTACTTAACAATATTCTAACTTTTAAGCATGTAGTAGCCAGTCCGCCCAGACACGTCCGTCTCGCTCGACAGCTATTCTGCGACTGACTAGAATATCGGATTTTTTTAATTTTAAAGAAGTATCATAACACCGATTTATTAATTTTGTTGATACTTGTAGTAGCGGGTCCGGCAAGACACGTCCGTCTCGCTTGACGGTTGTTCTACGACTGGCTAGAATATCGGAATTTTTTAAGGTCTATAACTATATGCAAAATCTTTACAGGTCACTACAGCTATATATGTCAATACATCAATGTGAATATGTCAATACAGGTCATTACAAAGCACTTTACTAAAATCTTATTATTTTCAAAGATTTTTTTTTTTTAGTATGATACTAATACTAAACTTATTTTCTTAATAAACTGCATCTGAAAATGCCTAAAAAAGTGACAGCTCATGGAAACAAGTAAACAAACATACCATTTTAATATTGTTAATTGTCAAAGTGACATTTCAAGTAAAGGATGTGTCACTTTTTCGGTCAGAGAAAGTAACTCTAGGAAACATTTTTCTTTTATGAGGAATATAGGTTGGGATATCATCTCTAGACCTCCGGCCCGGCGGCGTGACAGTTCCAACGTACTAACAATTACTCCACGGGGTACCAAAAATTATTAGTTAATTATTTTTAATTCATAAAAATAACAATAATGTGAATAAGATTTAAGCCGTTTGTTGTATAAAATTTTTCGATCACCCTCAATTTTTGACATGGTTTTCACTGCAACTATCATTAAATTTATTGAAAAGGTTTCTATAAAATAAAAGAAAAATATTAAAAAAGGGACTTTTCTTTCTATCGGCTATTATAAGGGTTAAAATTGAAAACAAGGGTCATTCGCATTTTGTTGCTATACAATATAAAATAGTTACGTATATCTTAGCAGTGGGACAATGGCTTTATTGGATACCGGAACTATTCTCAAGTGTCCACTATCAAATGAGAATGAACTTAATCCAAATAAAAATCAAAAGAAAACAACAACGAAAAGGAAAACTCGGTTCACATGTGTAGGTATATCTATGTAACTAGAGTGTAAATTCAGAGGGGCTATATCGTCGTAATAAATAATGACCAAAACAGCTCACAGGGAAAAGCCTTCGAATCAAAATGACCCTCTAGACTGCGGCAACGACCAAAGACCTTATAATATGTACATAAATGTTTTCAACTCTTGGTTTGTCACATTACACACACACATGCACACAAAGTAGATATTC